>OZ022520.1:16583569-18983569 GCA_963989415.1 Cerceris ruficornis
CCTGTGTGTACCGAGGCTGCTGCCACGATGGAAATGTTCCCCGAAGGCCGTGCGCCCGAAGAATGAGAAATCCGGCGAAGATCGGCCGTCCGAACTACCGATTTGACTTTACACCTTTAGAAAGCCCACAACAGCCGTCGTTGAACTCGACGAATCGACGGTGGTTCGCCTTGAAAACGCCGGATCATAAGCCATAAGATCCTTTTCGACGAATTTTACGATTGCACACACGAGTTGCTCAATTCTCAGTAAGCTGCCTTCCACAGCGCCATGATGAATCGCAGTGTTGACGATGGTTGAGACGAGGCCGATTAAACTCGTCGCATCGTTCCAATGGCTTCATATATTTCTAACATTCATCATCGTTCCCTCGTTTCGATTATGTAAGGAGTTTTAAAATTATCTTTCCGTGTATCGCTTGTCTTATGGTATTTTAATTGGAAAGCAGGATGTGCTCGGAAACGAGACGACGCCGAGTCCAAAGGAAAAACGCATTATGTGTAAGCAAAATCGTTGTTAGAGCGATTGTTGATAATTTTATGGAAAAAATCTGTGCAATTGGGCAGGTAGTTTTTTTGCAACTTGGTCGGGCCGCGCTTCCTGGTTGGACAATTAGTGAAAGTTATTCAACGTGCGGCAACTTTCTTATGTTTTCTGGAACGAGGTTTATTTGTAGAATTTTTACAATGAACTTCTGTCGGTGAGTTGCCGGAATTGACCGACAATGACGCACGATTCTCGAGCATTTTTAAACCCCTTTTCTTCCGCATGATTGCTGTACACTTACAGTTTCTGTCTCCTTGAAAATATCTGACATCTTATTTACTTTGTGCTCGTCAACAGGATCGAAATTTGTTCAAACCTTAAGAACAATATATTACATTTAAGTTCGTTCTAAACTCGAATAGAATTTTCCACCGCCGCATCTTGGCGAAAAAAAATGTAAAAGATTTTCCACAATGACACTGTTGGGTTACTATTGTTTTTCATTCTTTAAAAACATTAATATATAGTCGGCCGTCTATTAACTGGATCTACAATTGTTATATCTTAATTGGAGACAACAAATTTCAAGAAAAATCGCCGAAATATTGATCATTCTTCGTTCGTTGCACTCATTGCCAATTCACTTTGACTTCGATTTCTCGCTCGATTACGTTTAAATGGCGTCTTAATCGCCTTTTTATCGTTCCATCGTAATCCATTGTCAATTGCACCGCGTAACATCGAATCTCTTTGTTTCATTCCGCTTCGATAAGAAATTGCAAAGGCACACTTGCAGTTAATACAAGGATATCTGCTTCGTTTGATCATTATCGGCAACCTTTATTTGATTGCGACATTAATACCGGGTCGAACTCCGTATTATTGTCGTACGTTCACCTTGTAATATATACACCAAAGTGTTGCATATGTGCTCGATTCGAGTAAAAGTCACATCCGGAAAATTGAAATTTCATAGTAACATTATTCTTCCTTTTATCTAGTATTATATTGCACGACATTCGATTGCTCGTTCCAATTTTCTATTGATAGGCCCAAAACGTTGGTTACTCGCTACAACGACTGAAGATAAGAATCCATCGAGGATGTCGAAAAGGAGCGTTTCCAAATTGCCATTTTATTTATTTGTTAGCCTTATTATACGTCGTATATTACCGCCATAAGTCTTCTTGTCTCCTTTAAGTCCTGGATTTCCAATCACTTATGAAACACAAGAGCGTCGAGGCACCGGTCATATTTAACGGTAATGCGTGAGTTCCAGCTCTTGACGATTGTTAATCAGCTTTATTTTAACTTCAACTGCTTCACTTTTGCGTCAGCGTGTTTTCCCTGTGGAATCTCCTGAATTTTGATTACCTGTCCGTGCACGATCGCTCGTTTATTTTTCCTTTTAAAGTGTACTTGTCGTGAGTTGAGGAAAATTGCAATGTACGTGTGAGTTCCTATTCTCGCAAAAATGTAAATATATATTTCTTGAAAGTGATATCTTTGCACGTTTTTTAACGCTGTGATGAAACTTTTGGCATAAATAATTCTTAATCGTATTTTACGTCCTCTTTCCTCTTTTTTGCAACAATTTGCAACTTCCATTGCAATTGTTGCATCGTTGAGAATTTGAGGCTTTAGATAACAGTCACAGAATGATAACGTATTTTGTAATTATGTGCAACGTGTAGAATAAATTATCAGGAGTTTACCTAGAACATTTGTTCGGTAGGATTTCAAAGTTCTATCTTCTTAATCGCTGTAACACTGAAGAAATATCTCTTCTCATTGTCGCATACTGCATCATTTCTATATCTTTCCAGCGGAACAAGAAAAATGCACTTTTATTTGAGAAAGTATCCTCCTTTATCGGAGTCATCATATTACCGAAAATTTACAATATATTTTTAGATAGATTTTCAACCATTGAGGTTGGTACACGTATACCGTAAGAATACTTTCAACTGTCCTTTGATGCGATTTCCGCTCCAATCCGTTTTCTGAATAGCACCAAGGTCCTCTCCGTTGTCACAACCATTCTTATTGATACAGGAAAACGTGCACGAAAAACTAGAATTTCTCTATAAACATATTACATAAAAAGTGGAAAATATTCATACATATGTGGCGGTAATTATGAAAGTGGTTTAAGTTAAATCCATGAAAAATTGAACATTTCGCTTATATCGTGTTGCGTCAACATATATTACGATGTGGCAGAACAATTTTGTAAGAATTTATAAATAAATTGGGCGCTTTAAATGGTTGATAGATATGTCGTTACGTAGAATTTAATCCTCTATGGGCCCTTGTGACTTTGAGGTAACACAAGACACATCTAAGCTTCTATTCTTCAAAGACAAATTTCCAACTTTGTCAAATATTATAACTTAGTTCTTGAAAATTTTGATATTTTTTACAGTTCAATGTTCAAAAATCAGGTTGAAACCATTATTTCAAATTGTATTTTTATCCTCTTTTAATGTGCCATTGTACAACTGATCTTCGGATACCACAAAAAATTCGGACTATAGAGAATTAATGCGCATCCTAAAGAAAAAATTGAAACATTTCGAAA
The DNA here is from genome assembly GCA_963989415.1 of Cerceris ruficornis. NCBI lineage: Eukaryota > Metazoa > Arthropoda > Insecta > Hymenoptera > Crabronidae > Cerceris > Cerceris ruficornis. The sequence goes on from OZ022520.1 coordinate 16,586,637, forward strand.
GGAAGAGTAAATGATTGAAACCACTGTCGTAATTACCAGCATATATATGCACCACCGTGGAGAACCACCACACGACATTTTGTTCAAAGACAATACACTTTATTTACAATAAGAACATTCTTCACAATGAACTATGTCTTCTCCTCGCTGGGATCTCCTTCAGACTCTCCTTTATTTTGCTGGTATCCTGTTAACCGTTGTCCTGGATACAATCTTCGACCCTCGACTCTCAATATCTCGAAGAATACACTTGTTATACCTCGCAAAAATAGAGAAGTCCCCTGGCCCGTGGTTTGTTCTGATTCGCCCGATGGATAGACATCCCTCGGTCTGCCGTCATTTTCGATTCTAACGCGTTATTGGCCGAAAGAGCCGCTCATCTCAAGTTTCGACACTCACATGGTGGAGGTAGGCGGTGCGAGCGACACTCTCCCTTTGCCCTGTGTTTCAACGAAGGAAATTGATTTTAAATCGTTGACCGGTCAAAAATACTCGGCCGTCTGGTGGTTTGGTGCAACGGTAGTTAAAATATTCGAAATACAGGGTCAAAAAATGACAAATTGGTTTGAAATTTTGAAAAATCTTTTATTTCATATCTTACGTATGTAGTCTTGTAGCATTATTTACAGTGAACATGTGTACTTCATACCGCGAGACTTCTCTATTTTTTCGAGGTATAACCAATTCATCTCGACGGTAGCATCGCTTCGTCGTAACAATATATGTATATATACACACATATTAATAAGTTATTTAATGAGTCCGAGGAAAAAAGGCAGCAGAAATATCATTATGCGAAAATGTTAAGTGGTTCATGTCTGTTACGACGAGCAGAAGTAATTATTTTGCAATTAGCTAATCTTGTACGAACAGTAATATCGTTTCGCAGTGATGCCCGGCCATTCAAAATACATTGCCCGCGGTGATGTTTCACCGACTAACGAAACAATTCTATTCAAATGTGCAATGCCATTCATTATCGTTCGATCGAGTACTAAGAAAATATTAATATATTACACGAGATCTTTCGTCCGAGAATTTCATGAAAATGCAGGAATTTAAAGAAACTCGATCGAGTATGTGTCCTTTGGAAGTCGTCCAATGCGTTAGAATGCATCTGAAAACTAGTTTGATGTAAATGTAAGGAGATGTCGTTACTTTATAGAGGAACAAAGTGTCCTTAAACTAAGGTCCTTGAGCGTTTGCCATCTTTCGATCGTAAACTTGGAGAACGCTTATCACATTTACGTCCGAATGTAATTATCTGCGTTCGTGCTTACGAGAGATTGAGTCAACTTAAATTAGAAATACGAAATGTTAATTTTCTTAATTACACCAGATAATAAAGTACATATTACATTGTAGAAAATTAGCGTCAAGGAAAATTGTAGCAAGTAGCAATGTAATTTGCGCTTGAAACTGTAACCCGAAAGGTACAATCGTTCTTCGGAAGAACGTCCTGATTTCTGATTAATTTCAAATTACTCTTTACAGATATTTCCTCGTCGCGCCGAAGTCTCTCCTCCTTTCACTCGGCTATTTATAAGATGACGATGTAAAGTTTCGTTATGCAACGAATGAAAATAAAGAGTTGATTTTTCATGCTAAAGCTTCGCCGTCTCATAGCACGTCGCCTAGGAGGTAAAAATTACTGATTTTACTCGCACATTGAACCGACAGTGTTTTACCTTCGTCACGCGAATCAACGAGAAGTAGCTGATAACAGCCTCGTACTTTCCTGTCATTTTTAATAAATACAGCAGACCCCCCTATAACACGGGTTCACGTAACACAAATTCGTATAACACGGCGTAAAAATTGTGACCGTGTTCATATTCCACGCTAAAAGATTGAAACAGATGTTGCGATTTTATTATCGTTTAGGTCCAATAATTAATATGACCAATATTTAAAAGAGGATGTCGTTGGAACCTAATTACAGGTAGTTCCGCCAGTGAATACATGTTGAAAGCTGAATTTCCACGTTTCATCATTGATTCTCTTCTTGAAAACCCAAATTGCTAGATGCGCTTGAAAATTAGTTAAATGAAAAGGCATTAATTCAAGTGATAGAGAAACATTGGTCGACAAATATTCGTATAACTTTGGTAATCGTAATGACTTTATTAGAAAACGTCTAAAACTTCTCCGATAATTAAATGATTATAAAAGTTATACGAATTAGGAAAGAAGTAAAAAATGGTAATGATGCGTTACCTTAAAGCCACAAGGTGTTAAAGAGTTAACGGTTTCTTCGCTTAGAACTACCCCAAAACAAGGGGAGTTCAATTAAAATTGCACAAATATTGCGTCCAAAGGCTTTCAATAAATTTTCATCCTATAATTTCGCTTCTGTATGAATTATGTTTTCCTAAGTATTCAGTGCTTTAATCGTATCCCCAGGAGATAAAAGGGGAAACAAAAAATCATCTATTCATCTCGAAATGCTTCATCGGAAATTTTCGTTTCCCTTCCGTTCGCATCATTGAGACAGTTTTAAATGATGAATCGTTCTCGGCATAGTGCATAATTCACTCCAGAACGTTAATGTGCAACGAGACGCGTCATAGGATCGTGGGTAGAAGAGAAAAATTAATTGCAATACGTAATAATAGCAGAAACGAGTCGTGGTAGTGTGCGAATGTTAACTGTTCGGTCCACGCCTCTATTTTATGACCGATATGAATATTAAAATGAGGAGAGCGAGAACAAATAATTTACTTCTGAAAGACCGTAATCTTTAGCAGTCTCACACGGGCTACCGAATACGTTTTTTTTACAGGGATACCTTTTTCTATAGAGGTTCAACGTTGTCATTCTTTCCACGTTGAATGCTTGTTGTCGAGGATTCGATGAAATTAACCAAAGGAAAATAAAGAAATTAGAAAATGTTCGCTCTCTCCGTTATTGTTTCTGCGATGCCTTAAGTCGCATTCTGGAAAATTGTCGTAAAGTCTCCGGGATCCCGCAGAACCATAAATACGAATGTTCCAGATAGTCTATTCCTTTTTTCTGTTTCCCGTTAATGCTTCTTTTATCGCAGATACGTGGAACGTCCGATTGGACGGCTGTATTGCACTGTAAGCGCGTGTTTCAATGGTTTTTGTGTTGCACGGTCTATCGCTTTGCATTGTTTCTCCACGGTACAATGTTAAAATATAAATCAAAAAACGGCCGAACGGCGTAGATAATTCGTGATCTGTCCTAGACATTCTTATTATGATTATCGCTCGATCGAGTGGGAATTCCGCGAAGCTGGAAATTAATTTTAATTATTTGCCTATCACTGATCTTCGAGGAATGTCTTATGAGACGCGAATACGCCACGGCTTTGAATTGACAACCGTGTGTTTCATCATTACTGTTTCCCGCAACACGTCAACGACTATTCTTCATTTCCATCTTATTATGTTACTCGATTTTTTTTCTCATCTTTAATAACTCGTATTGTAGCCGTCAATCGCAGGAGTACGTAGACAGTCACGCCTTTCGCACATGGACTTCTATTCGTCGACGAGCCTCTCATGCATCGATTACTCCGTCGTTCGTTTAAGGCTCGAGAATAACCGCGTATTTTCCCACGAAAAACTATGGCGATGCTCGAATGCACTCGGTGCAATTTATCTTTCGATCTGTTCGTACGCTTTCGATTAAACTCCGCAATTTATTTTCGATATTTCTTCTATCGGCGAGTCCATTATTTTTTTCGCAAATAATTGAATCATTTTCATGGACAATTTTTGGTCGACGATTCGGCAAGTGTTGTAAAATTGGAAGTTTACGGAAGGAAGTGCGAATTTACGACGACGGAGCGCCTCACGTTTAATTTTATCGAAGAGATGACAAGAATTCTCGCGAGTATGAATTTAATTAGTGGAATTTTATTGTCAACACAATGTCCATTAAATTTATGCATTTCTTTTTGATACGTTTATGTTCAACACTGGTTCTATGCAAGCCGTCAAATTGACGGGTTCCTACTATTTTATAAACATTCCTCCATATAGCTTCCAGTACGGTAAATATTTCGCGTGTATCTTATAATACAATGACCAATTAATTCAATGACCATCTTCTTTGCCGCTTAATCCTTTCTTTCTTCAAGTATTTATTTGATATATGCAAGTACAAACAGATTTTACCCCTCTAGATGTAGCATCAATCGTTTTAAGTATTTAGTGCAACGTATTTCCACAAGAATGCGCGACACAGAGGAATGGAGAATCGTCGAATCAGTAACGACAGAGTAAGAAAAAAATGCACAAATTATATCGACGAGTTTAGAGAAGAATTTCGACTCTCTTTCGTTTCGATTTTTTTCAGTGCACATTTTTTGTAAGAAGATACAAAGCAGGACAGCGAGGAATATTCGAATAGATTTCGTAGGGAGTGAAAGAATGTACGATATAATGGGAAGAAGAGCATGTGAGAGTTCTTATTTGAGCTCTATTAAGGAAATGCGAAGTATTCTCGAAAGCGCGTGTAATCTTTGAACTTCTTTAACTGGATAAAAACCTCTTGCCTTGCAAAGTACACGGAAGGCGCATTTGAATCTGAAGGAGTCCCTAGAGCAGGACCGAGATCGGGAAAAAGAGACAGAAGCCTCGTTACTTTTTTTCCTTTGACAAAGAATCGAGGAATTTTGAAAATGATCCCAGTAATCTTTGTGCTCGCTTAGCTGTGTGAAAGGAATAGCTCGGCTGAGTTATCGGGCATGTAAATTCTACGAGCGACGACCTTGCGGCTATTGACGGAGATAAAAGTGAATGGCGAGGAAGGAAGAAAAAAGGGATTAGGATGCCGGATCTGAAATATATGGGAATGTCTTCCGTGGTAAGAGACCGCGCGTGTATCTGCTTTTTGTCAGGGTGAAAAAAGAAATACTGCAAATAAATATCGATGTCGTTCGATCGGTTTCCGAATAAGGATGAGAAAGGTACAAGGTCGATGAATTACGAATTGTTAATTAACAGGATAAATAAGACGTTAATCAATGTGACTTTTTCGAGAGAGATTCGACGAGTACGTTTAAGGATCGAAATAATTTAAGCAGAATAAACGAGCTCTGTACTTTTAGCGGCAATATTTACTGGCGTTGCTCGTTGAAACACACCGTTACTTCGTGTTCGTTCCCAAGGAGAGATAAGTATGAATTTTAATCCTACTGCAGATGCAACCTTCTCGTTGGTACAAGGTATAACGCAAGTGGGAAGCTCCCATTACATATTGAATTAATAATGTATATGCCAGACTGCAAGGCAACACCGTCGCAAATTAGACGTGTTTCTTATCATGGACGCGCAACAACGTGCATATTGCACAACGGATTAAATAATTTTAATTTCTAATCGCCGTAACAACATTGAACAAAATTAATTGACCGTTCATTTGAAATCCAAACAGGAACGTGAAATTAACGTACGTGAAATGCAGATTTAGAAACATACCATAACACGTCGTGTTTTTCGATGTTTTACAAACAACCATAAATAAATATTGCGACAGTCTTCCGCGTGATGTTATTTCTGTGAAAGTACTCAGCATTGTTAAGAAGCAATGTATTAATATTTCGAGCGATAGATTTTCGGTAATAGTTGGAAATCTTAACACTATTCCTACCACGACCCGTCAAATGACCGTTTTTAAAATTTCGATTAGAATTTCCTATATACAACGTAATTGAATCGCCTTTAAACTGCACGACTTTTCCTCAAATATACGTATAATACATTCACGTTATAATACATTTTTCAATATTCACTTTTTTTTACTGTTCATTTTCTGGGAAAAAATTATCATTTGACAAATTCACCGGTTGCGGTAGGAAAAGGTATACGTGAAGTGTCGGTAGGAATAGTGTTAATAGGGGATCGCGAAACTGTTATTTGCAACTTTTTTCGAAGAAAGAACCAAAGACTCAACAACTGCGATGTCGTACAGATACGATGAATGAGACATTTCCAAGATTCTTACGAAGAACAAAAACAAATGCGAAAAAATGGGGGCGTAAGAAGCACGACCTTTAACGTGGTATTTTATCGTCTAACCTTATCGTTGTATTATTTATTCCTTCTTACCTCTCGTCGCTAGTATCACAGACTCACTATTCATCCTTGAAGGCTCGAACGAAATTCGTGCGTGATTTTTCCACTTAACACTTTACCGACCGGTAGCCTATTAATAGGTTTTTTGTCACCAACGCTTAGACTTTGAGTTTATTAATCGGTTCCCACGGCAATCACTAATTTGTTATTTATTATTGTAGTGGAACTGTGTTAAGGAGTCGATGAGAAGCATTTGTAATTTTCAAAGAGATTGTAATTTTTTGTAGGCAATCTAAGCCGAAACAAATCCTTTAAAGTGGGGAAAATGCTCAAACAATAACGGTTGGTAAAGTGTTAAAATTTCCCGATCAATCTCGTAAACATTTTCTCATGAACGTCGTTTGGTTTATTGCGTCAGGAAGAGAGATAAGCGAGGGTCAACGAAAAAAGCAAATAAAACCGGAAAGACATTCAAATAGAACGACATCGTTCCTGGATAGTGCAGTTGTCGGTGCAGTTGCAACCTGGCTGCGGACCACCGAGAAAGGAAATTCAATACCGTGAAATTGAATAACGTATCGACAGACGGCGGGTGCAAAAGCACGTTCGGAAACAACTTCCTCTTGGAGGAACCGCGATAGATCTGATCGAAATTTATACAGTCCATTCAATCGTTTTGTTATCGAGTCACTCTTAATGTAATGCATCGGCCGACATTTTTGCTCTTTCGCGCGAACGTTTTCCAGCCTTCCCTCTTTTTGCGACCCGCCTATCACATCTCCGCGAGATCTCGACGTCCTTTCGTCCGGGTGGAATACGATTTGTAAAGCGATCCTTTGTTTTTTGCCGCATGCATTTACTTACTTAATATTCTTAGACCAGTTTTAACGAAGTATAGATATGTCGATTTATTGCAGAGTGCAGTTTCGAAGTTTTAAACGAAAGAGGATTTGGTAGGAATTTCCACGAGAATAATGTTCGCAATTGTTGATAAATCTTTGGGCGACCCTGCGTGTAGTTATTGGGTTGGCAAGAAAGTAATTTCGGTTTTCGTCAATAGCTAACGTTACGTTTGTTTTGAAGGACTTCTGACAATGTTATCATTTTTTGGTTCTGAAAATTGAAAGTTGTCACTTTTGGCAGGATTTAGAAACAAATTGTGCTTCATTCTGTTTGCAATTGTTAGTTTAGCGTGAATTTTAATATGGTGTGCAAAAACGAACATTTTCGACATATTTTACGTTGTCATTATTTTTTTATAGAAACCACATCGAAAGCTGAATTGTATCAAAAATAAGTTATGCTGTCAATTCGGTGGGATTACAAAGGTGTTGTGTACTTCGAGCTGCTTCCGAGGAACCCTACGATTAATTCAAATGTTTAGTCTAAAATCGCACCTGGTTCAGTTTTTTGCTGATAAAGACTAGAATTTCTATGAGAGCGGAATCATAAATTGGTCTAAAAGATGGCAAAAGTTCATCGAACAAAATGGAAAATGTATAATTGACTAAAGTTCATTCTTTGTTTAAAAAAAATTGAGTTTCATTTCATATTACAAAACCGAAATTACTTTCTTGCCAACCCAATATATCGGTCGTATCGGACTATTACAAAGTAAACGTGGTTTATCTACACAGATATCTACATACGTTCACACTTCGTCCTTCTGCATTCGAAACAAGGAGACGAAGAACTTCGAACCGACTTTTAACACTACAACTACCGGCGTTATAGCTATTACATTTAAACGTACTGAATAAGTACTTTGGAAAAAGAGAAATCAAGAGGGGGAGAAATTGATCAATTAAATAATTTAGGTTTTATAAGATAGAAGTGGAATATTTAGTCTATGCCTCTCCTATCAATTCGGGGAATTTTTTAAAAAAGTTTGATGTCGGTTATTTCGACTGCCTTGGTAGTTTTAGTCTAACTTAAAATAAATTGTTAGAAATATACGAGAGGTGCCCGCATATCATTTGTATTGTACGGCACTGCGACTCGGAATTCGGTTTACATTACGATTCTTAACACTAGAACTACCGGCGTTAAATCTATCATATTTCAAAATATTAAATAAGTATTAGGGGGACTGGAAAGTAATGTCGTTTTTTTACATTAAATTCAAACAAATAAATTTGTAAGAAGTTTTCATTTTTAATGAGTGATGTAATCCCCCTCGTTATCGATAATCTTTTATCATCCAGTGCGCAAATTTTCAATGCCCGGTCGATAAAAATCAATTGATTTGTAAGCAAAATATCTGGAGAAACGACATTACTTTCCGGTCCCCCTAATACTTTGAAAAAGGAGGAATCAAGAGGCGGAAAAGATAATCAATTCGGTGATTTATGTTTTTTAAGATGGTCGCAGGATATTTATTCTAAGACTCTTCTATAAACATGGAGAATTTTTTGAAAAAATTGTGTACCAGTCACTTTGACTGGTTTAGTAGTTCTAGTGTTAAGTGTCGCGGCCGCCCTAGCTCTTTTTGAGCTCATCGTCAGTTCTCTTTCTACGCTCTACGCGGAAACTCTAATTATTCTTTCACTGCTAAGGTTCAAATACATATTCTATATACTTTAATCTGTCTACGATTCATTGAACGCGCACACTGTTTACTCCCGTCAAAAACATAATGACGAAAACCTTGAAAAAAATATGAACTTCGAGAACGCAACATCGACCGTTGGGTGGAAAACGCGACGACGTTGCAACGCTGGCGATAAATTAGCTGAATGTCTCAAAGAGAATCCAGTCTGAATATGGGAGATCCGGCGAGTTGTTGCAAGTGATCGGAAGTACGGGAAAATTATCCGAAGTACAAATGGGTGAACGAAGTCGGACCTTGGACTAGTAACCCACATAACGTGCACCGTACTAACGTGAGCGTCCTTCGAATATCGATAAAGCTCGCACCCAGGTTTCGTCTCCCTGTAGCCTCGACTCCGTGCAGCGAAGCTTCCATGGTCTCTTTGCACTGTTTTATCCCTGTCCCCTTCTATATCCGACTGTTTGATTTCTTTAATCGAATATCCGACAATTTGCCGACGTTCATTCCTGCTCTAGATTCACCTAAGGATATTGGGTATTGAGTCAAAGGCTGGGACTTTCAATTAGCGGGCCTATATTCAAATGTTCATCGTCCCTGTGAGATGTTTTATGAATTATTTCTTAATATGAGCCATTCACTTGCCAATAACTCCATAAAACCTAAAGTGGAGAAACGTGATGAAATAGTATACACTCCTTTTCAAAATTCCCTTCAAAATATAAATACAAATAAGTATTGTAGAATATATAATCGCATGTAGCTTTCCTCTAACGAAGTGTACAATAAATAAGGTGGAATAGCCTTGGAATTAATTAGATTGACTTCTAAATTCAATTATTTATTATTCGATGGCCAAACTGACTTCGTCATTTAATGGTGTTAGTCGTTATTATTACGAAAATTTATTCTAAACATAAAAAGTTAAGATTCAATCAAGTGCTTTGAGACTTAAATTTAAAAAAAAATCAAAAATTGGAGTTGTGAAAGGCTCATATATCATAGCTTCGGTGGTATGACACTCCCTAACAATCCACACGTGACCATTGCTGTTAAAATCGGAGCGCAGGACAGTAATAGTAAAGGATTGGAGCAAAGTTTACAGACTTAATTGCAACTCGGAGACTAGTCATCTAGAAATGAAAATGTTTTAATTGAGCGTATTGTCTATAGCGACTGCGAGTAACGATTAATGTGTAATCTATGCCACGAATGCACTTGCGTTTGTTGGATTTTGGCCATCATCCATGTCATACAGATGACTCGTTTCCGACATGTGTTCGCTGTAATTTGTACGACGAGAGTCATTTGATGTTATAAGACGAGAGTTTGAAGTTATAGTTGTTATATCAGTCAAAATGGTGTAGAGAGTTTGAATGCAGAGGCCATCCCTTTTGGAAGATTTCAAAAGCAGAGATTTTTCTTCTGTTTGGCTATCACCGGTTACATTATTTTTCTGATACTGCATATAGAGTTACGTTTGATTCACTTTAATTGATAGGTTCTATATCGTGGTCTGTTATCGTGCCACTCCTACGGACTCTTTCTGTTTTCTATCAGATTGATTGATACTGCACCGTCCCATTTCGTTGATCAAAAGTCCGAGGCAAAGCTGCGTGACATTGACTTGTGCTCTAGACTAAACTAGAACGGTGTGCATGTTTATCTGCATCCGTGTAGCTAATAAATTTTCATACTTTAACATAAATTATACGGATAATTACTCGCTTCAGGTGTGTCGTGTATTGTAAAGTTTTAAGTTTTTTTCTCTACATCTCATGTAAGATTTCATTGTGCTGATTATAATTTTACCGATATTTTCAATTTAAACACGCAATATGCTGCATCTTCGGCTTCGTAGGTGATATCTAAATATAGAGTGAAATATTCATCGCACGGTTTTCATTTATTCTATTCTTATATTTTATTATTATTTATAGAAGTGTTTAGTATTTCTCAAGGATTAAAATCGAGACTTTTTGGATTATAGCATTATCCACCACACTATAGTTGCCTTCCTACTAAAATCTTCTCTTCATCTCAGTATCCCCATTCCTTCGTAATCTAATTCGTCGCTGTTACAGTTTCTCCGAACCTATACCGCTTATTGTTTCTCAATACATCAATTACTCTTCTTCCCTTCGCTTTACACAACAATATTTATTTTTTTCTCCTAAATCTCGATCCCCGACGACACATAACTTTCGATCTACATTCCAATTTATTCTTCGTTTTTTCTTGCGTCTCTTATCGCATCCATTGCAATGCCAAGTGGAGTTTCCGCTTGTTTAATAAAGCCTCTGCAATTCTCTTGCTCGGAAGTCGTTAAACACACATTCCAAGTTTCCATAAGCTCCACGCAGTTTCATATTTATCCCAGAAAATCGTGTCACCCTCGGTTCAAGACACAGGACCTGACCAAATCGCATTTCTTTACTGACGAGGGGCTTTTTCGAAGCACGAAAAAGTGCTTCGACCCTCGTTGATCGTTTTGGGTCAACAGGACCGAGATTGCTTGTTATTGTCACCTACGAGAGAATCTTAATATTGCGAAAAGCAGCGCCGTTCATGGCTGCCGGGAAGTGGTCGATCATCCAATCGCGTTGCTTCTACGCTGTCCATGCCGTTCCATTGATTGCCGCCTCGTGATACGTATTGATCTCGGGCTCGTTTTGAAGCTTTTGGGCCCAGAATTCAAAACCTTCGAGTTTGTATTCAATGTACCTGGTCAATCGCATTGGGAGCAATTTCGGCCACGTAGTCGCGACAACCAGCGGTTTTTCGAATGGCGCCGAGGTCCTCCGTGTGTGGAGAACTCTGGGGAAGTGTTCTAAATAGGGACTCATTTGTAGCAATTTCTCTCCCATTCAAAAATTTCTATTGGAAGTTTCCTTCTGTTCTAACACCATTAGATGAAGTTTCTTGATAAGTGATTGTTTTAGCATTGAATACAAGAAAAAACTTTTGGAGTAGATTTTACGTTTATCGTTGTTCTTGCGTGGAATATAGGCAACAGTTTTTGGGAGGAATTGGCACGTATTATTATGTGTCCGTGGACCGCTGTTAATTATTATGAACGACGCGACACTGTTTCGAAAAATATATCATTTTTATTTCGAGCTAAAGATTTGCAACACCTGCGTACCTGAGGACGCCAGACCGTACAATATCTTGTTCTAATAATTATGGAAATTGACATGCCTCGTAAATTAGTAATATTCCCATTCCATTGGGTTCTTCGTGCGTAATGGTATATTAAAAATATGTTCAGAAAAAGTCACCCACATTAGACCTTTTGCATTGATAACAAATGATTATTATCTGAAAAGATATTATCTTACAGTTTATAAAGGTAATTTCCGTCATCACCAGGAAGAATATAAATAGAATCACAATTAGAAGAAAAAAAGAATTTTATTGGCCAATACGAGAAACACATGAATTGATTTTCTCTAGCAACAAGAATCATTTTCGTAATCAGTATATGACATCAAACCTCGAAGAAGATAAGTTCTCTTTGCCAAATCAAACGGTGCGTGGCAATAAGGTAATTGTTTAGTAAACTACATGTGTTATAAGTAGCGTAAAATAATCGCAATATTTTGAAGATATATATAGAAACAGTGATAATCCATTCGATTCCTTTTGACGTCCATGAGACCTCCTGTTAAATGCGGAGGAACGTTGAAACGTATTGTTGAGAAGCTTTCGGTAGATGTTAAAGCAGACTGTATATGTGATAACGATGCTGGTTATCTCCTCCGAGTATATGCACGTTTATTAACACTGACTCTATAATTATATATATTAAATTATAATACAGATGTGCGGAACTCGTCGCGATATTTAAATATCCGACATTTGCGATTGTTTCCCGCGTAATTCAAAATGGTTACTATGATTCTGTGATTCTGACTTGTTGATCTATTCAAATTCTTTTTAATTCTTATTGTGGCATTGTTATGCCCTTATATCTCCTCTCCACGAGACAAAATTCCTACCAGTGCTGTCGTGGAGGGAGATACAAATGTCCTGATTGGGCCTTGAAATAATTAGAGTTGGCTCTTCCAAGGTGGTGGGCCATCTTTCTTTCCGGTCTCTTGCGGGGGTGGCAATGTCCTAGAATTTCTATCTCCCGAGGAGGAATTCGGAGATTCATGGAAAGAAGGACAGCGGCGATGATATTTTTCAGAACCAACCCTAGCAAGTGTCCCAATACTTTGGGCACTCTGGGGCCCGTAAAACACAGCAGGTTAGTCTCGAAACTCTTGTAAAGGTTAACACTATTCCTACCGACACTTCACGTATACCTTTTTCTACCCCAACCGGTGAATTTGTCAAATGATAATTTTTTCCCAGAAAATGAACAGTAAAAAAAGAAGTGAATATTGGAAAATGTATTATAATGTGAATGTATTATACATATATTTGAGGAAAAGTCGTGAAGTTTAAAGGCGATTCAATTACGTTGTATATAGGAAATTCTAATCGAAATTTTAAAAACGGTCATTTGACCGGTCGTGGTAGGAATAGTGTTAAAGGCGTGCCATTCACTAGGGAGAGTTGAAGATGCAATTTTCCTAAAGAAGGTTACAATCTCTTGCCTTTTTTTTATTAACACTTTATCGATAGCCCAAAATTAAACCAAAATATAGCGTGCCTCAATAGGACAGCGAATAATTCACAAGAATTGGGAATCTCCCTCTACGGCAGCATACGCTGCTAATCGGAGGGAAAATATATGCAATTACATGTAAAATGAGATAGAACATACAATTGTACATAGCTCAAAGCTCTACGGAATATAATGGAAGCCCCAAAAAAATTTATTTGCAGTTGGACAACAAAAAAGAGGCAAAACAATCTCTTGCCTTTTCAGCCTGGTATGTGAAGAAGTGTATCTGCAACGAATTACCATTCATTAGGGACGAAAGTACTCCTCACAAAGTTCTTAACACGTAAGTTTCTCTGTGATCGAGGAGACAAACCAAATATCGAGCATATCAGCGTCGAACCGCAGAGATTGTCTGAACATACGCGAAATAACGAACTCCGCGGGTCGTGTTTATCCAAAACTGTCGGTATTCTCTTAACTTTGGCGTAACTTTCCAGACGACCAACTGTTGTAGGTTTTCACCCGAAGATCCCCTAAGCGAGGTGCTCTCAGTAGCTTAATGTTGTCTTGACTAAACTTTATCGCGTCCTTCGTAACTAGCGTGTATCTAATAAGTAACCGCTCCCGAACTTGCACGATTCCATCGAGTAACTTTGAGCGATGACACTTCGAAAGCTTTTTGTATCTCTTTGCCGCATCGAGGAGCTAAGGACGCGATAGCATGGATATCGTACTATTTCTTATTTACATTGTTATAGCGCCACGAATCCTTCATCTTGGACTCCCAATAAGCGCGAGCGAGTTCAAATCACCGTCACTTTTGGGAGATTATTCCTACTTTAGAATTTAATCCTGCTGTTCTGCTCGGGCTTATGACTCGAAATGAAGATTATGCTTCAACAGATACTATGTTTTTGAGTATTTTTTTATATTGAATACATTTATAGTTTACATCTGTTAGTTTGTATAATTTACATATTTTAGAATGTGAATTTTTGTTAACCGTTTGCCCTACAACAACGAGTGACACTCGTGAAGTGGTTGATGGAACAAGAAATTTCGAAACTTCTCAAAATTTATCAAATTGAAAATATCAGTGGAAGACGACACGATAATATTATTTCTATGTTATTAACATTGCATTCAATTCTAAAATATATCAGGAATCACTGACATATTTTTATTTTAGCAATTTAATTTCCAATTATTGTGGAGGCAGTCGCAAAAGAAATCGTAGGGCAAGGGGTTAATCGGGTCACTATGACCCGAAGGAACACGAACATGAAGTATAAACTTGGAGGGCAGTAGAGTTAATCACAGCCTCTATGATTTTGGGCCCGCTTACTGTTAAAGTCGTACGTCTTAACACTATTCCTACCGACACTTCACTTATACCTTTTCCTATCGCAACCGGTGAATCTGTCAAATGATAAATTTTTCTCAGAAAATAAACAGTAAAAGAAGAAGTGAATATTGAAAAATGTATTATACGTATATTTGAGGAAAAGTCGTGAAGTCTAAAGGCGATTCAATTGCGTTGTATATAGGAAATTCTAATCGAAATTTTAAAACCGGTCATTTGACCGGTCGTGGTAGGAATAGTGTTAAGTGAATTAACCGTAACAGCTAAAGCTGAAGTTCAGAACAGGAACAAGTCGTTTGAACGTCGCGAGCATAAATACACACCAGTCTAATGGGCAGTCAAATAAAATTAAAACAAAAGAGAAAAGGTTTACTCGGTCCTTTGACGTGTCTTTGTTGCCTATTCTTATTGTTAGATGCAACGCCATCCTGACAGTTATTTCGGAAATAATCACGGAAGTGATCGCCGGCGAGATATTTAAAGGTGAAGCGTGTTTTCTTGATGGCAGATGATAGATAACTATCGCGCTAAACCGATAATTGTGTGTTTTCTTGAGGAGATAAAACATCTATCGTTTACCGTTCTCGCAGCACTCAATAATATATACGATGCGACGATTACGTTCATTGTTATGCTTAGATCAAACATGATTAACTCTTTTTCTCTTTACTTTTCAGACAACCTCTGTAACATGATTGAGCCGGGCGATGTGCATTAAAGTTGACGATTCGGGAGATAAACTAAGAGTTACGTAAAGAGCATGCTGCCTGATGAGAATTCTTAAGGTAAAACATATTCCGTCGTTAAAAAAGTTACAGGCAGATAAGTATATTGTGGCATTTTCATAAATCATCGATGTTGAGCTGTCTTACATCATTGACACTGATGCCTGCAGGTGCGAGAATATTTGAACCGATTTCTCACGAAGCCTTTTTTGGCGGTAAAGAAATAATGTCACTTTCTCTCTATCTTCTGTGATTTTTGAGTACAATATTTATAATCGATTCGCTTGAAAGTTAAATTTTCACGTGGATTATAGGCTATCGAAAAGTCAACCATTTCCTTGCGAACTGGTGATTTTGTGTCGTTCTTGTGTCTGGTACGAATGGTAATAATGTAGGTACATATTTCTGACGCAAGAGATATTTCCCAGTAAATGACGTCAGGGGAATCCGAAATGGAGCCCACCAATGAGTGAGAGCCTGACCTTCCATCGCTACTGCTAAATAACTCTCACCGAGCCGGTGCATTCTCTTTTGCTTTTCATGTTGACAAATTAACAATTTGAAACGTATGCAGGGCCATTACACCTGAAATCCATTTACAGAAGCAACTATACTCATTGTTTTAGCACAATTCTCCAAAACTACCTGCCAGACAATCCAAATTCAAATCCAGTAATTGGAATCTAATACTATGTCTCTATTTGGACAATAATTCACATGATTTCACGAAGTATTAATTGAGTTACTCACTTGTCAAATCGATTAACTCCATAAAACATAGAGTGGAGAAATGTGATAAAATAGTATATAGTCCTTTTCAAAATTCTCTTCAAAATATAAATATAAATTAGTATTGTAGAATATATAATCGCATGTAGCTTTCTTCTAACGAAATATAAATTGAATAAGGTGGAATAGCCTTGGAATTAACACTAGATTTACGGGCGTGAAATCTGTTAAATTGCAATATATTAAATAAGGACTTTGAAAAAAGGTGGATCAAGCGGCAAAGATGGTAATTCGTTAAGTCATTATTGTATTATAAAATACACGAGAAATATTTACTGTACATCGTCTCTGTAAATTTGAGAAATTTTTATAAGACAAGTAGGAACCCGTCAATTTGACGGCTTCCGTAAATCTAGTGTTAATTACATTGACTTCTGAATTCAATTATTTATTATTCAATAGCCAAACAAACTTCGTCATTAAATGGTGTTAACCATTATTAATACGAAAATGTATTCTAAACATAAAAAGTTAGGATTCAATCAAATGCTTTGAGACTTATATTTAAACAAATTGAGAAAGTGGGGTAAATCGATTTGTGCATTGAACGGCTCAATTACTACTCGTATTTATATGATAGTATTTCCAGGATAATACATTATTTTTCGTACGGATTCACCGTCAATTAAAGTTCTATATTTTTCCCAAAGCCATCTGAAATAGGTGTGCATTCGTTCGCCTTTTTCTACATGTTGGGTTTATTCATGCTCCGATAAATCGAGCCTCATCGTTATTTTTCAATTGTATACGAAGACGTAGTCAAGCGTGTTGCACTGAGAAAACTGAATTCCATTAACGCGTGTGCATTGTGCCTCGCCTCGGGGTGGAATTGAGTTTAGTTCGTAAGAAATGATGCACCGCTCGTTCGACCATGCTGCAACGTGAAATAATTCATGTATTAAATATTCGTTTGTATTCGAAATGCGTACGCTTAATATTTGTTACATAACGATCATTGTATGCAATTGTATATTCTCCTTTGCGCGTCTTGAATCTCGGGAACGAAAGCTCTCGAAGAAGAGTATCCACAGCAGGCAAGCCGCTTATTTGATCGCCGCATGTGTCCTTGGAAGAACTCCGCCTGCTACTCCTTCCCGTGCGCTCGATAGCTCGCTCACTGCTTTGCCTTTCACTTGCCAGGCGCGAACCTATTGTCACGAGCGTGAGGGTGCATTGGGGCGACATTCGTATACAAACACTCACGCTCGAAAGACATGCAACGCGCGTCGGTCACGGAAATCAATCCGACGTGCGTGGGAAGCGGAGAATAAAAAAAAACAAAAATTTAGGAAAATTTAGACGTTGGGACGTAACAGTAGCATCTGAATATGTTAAGGTAAAGTCCTTTAAAAAATACATTCTACCGAATAACGCAAAAATAACGCAGAATATTGAAACAGAACGCAACGAAACGAGCAACACAATATCTCTCATCCACCGAACGAGTCAATCGATTTCAGAAGACATAAACTGTGTACAGATCTTGTAGAACGTAGAACGAAGAGGAAAATTAACTTAACTAACGATGACCACATGAAACTCAATTATTTTGGAACTAGCTCTTGGGATATTAATTTATAGTAACGTTCACGCGCCGCGAACAATCAACAGTTTTTGCGGGAGGTCAATGGAAAATGTTTTCAACGAAACATTTCTAGTCATCATTTAGCGACTATGGATAATAGAGCATTGTATTTCAGTTACACGCGGTACTTGTTACTATTATAATGCAGTAGTATAAATTATAATGTTATTAGAGAATGGTTTTGTCTCGGCTTTGAATTACTTTCGATATGTAAAACACGTAATTATTCTTCGAGTAATTTTGTGCCGCGCCATATTTAAAAAGGAAGCGTTAAAATTTGAGATTGAATATTATTAATTTGTTAAGGGAACCTCGATTGTATTTTCCGTGATTAATTTATGCTGGAGAGAAATTATCATCAGCAATGTTGAAAAATCGTTAATTTACGAATGTCGATTATTATTATTTTGAGCAGTAAGGAGAACTATTGACGTTGAATTAATCTCATGAAATATCATAGCTCTTTGCTATTTTCGTCTTCAATAAGAAAAACCTGAAATAACAGAGACAGCTTTCATATTCGTCTTCAGCGTCACAAAATACATAAGAATCACTGTAAATATTTTTTGTGGCAAAAAAAGTTCAATTTCGTAGATCAGTGCTACGAGCAAAATGATACGTCTAACATTTGACCTTTGTCGAATGGGTTTGTCGCAAAAATTCGAGTTTCGTTCACCGCATGATTAACTGCACACATGTCGCGTGTGAACTCATGTCGCGCGCGAATGGCACACGCATTTGCGGGATTTACGGGACGCGAAATAAGAACGTCGATTCCACGTGGGTTGTAAATCCGCGATCCAATTTTTCGTCACAAAAGAAAGTCTCATGCTATCTTGATTACGATTTGTCGTTATGAAATTGTTTTTATCGAGGCGATGGGATTGGTGTAAGGATCCTCTAGCGTGAAAAACGAAACTCACAAGGGAACCTCCCGAGATGCCAATCACCGATTTTCATGAAACTCAAGTATGTTGTAGTATTCGTAAAAATATTCGATGCCTATTTTTTTATGGGCAATCGTCCTCGTTAAAAGGGTGAAACCCGCTCCCAAAGTTAGGGTGGTAAAGCATATTTTGTTGAATAACTTAGAAACTACGAGAGGTAAAGTAATTTCGTAAATTGATGAAATTAGCGCCTTTTCATGACGAATTTAACGGTATAATTTTTTTCGAAGAATCTCCATTTGTTTATGCAATATGCTAAAAAATAACATATTTTTGACAGTTTTACCAATTTAACACTAGAACTACCGGCGTTAAATCTACTATGTTTTAATATACGAAATAAGTACTTTAGAGTAAGAGGAATCAGAAGGTGGAAAAGATGACCGATTCCGTAGTATGTGTTCAATGAAAGAGAAGTAGAATATTTGATCTATGGCCTTGCTATGAACTTAGAGAATTTTTGGAAAAAATTGGAGACCAGTCATTTTGACTGCCATGGCAGTTCTAGTGTTAATGCAAATAAAACTTCTTGAGTATTTTTTGTATCAATTTTCCAAGCACCCCTTCTTCCGTCGACATCCCTTGCGAGGAGGAAGCGGTAACTTGGCAGGGAAGAGGATGTTGGGCCCGTGATCTGATATTATTGGTTCTGCCTGGGATTCGTGGGTGGTTACCAAAAATGCGGAGTTTGCATTGGTTTTACCAAAATCCAGCAGAGGCCCAGGTAGAGCGGGACCTCAGGCTACGAGATTGATGTAACACCGAAAAGATTTATGACAGGTATCATAAATCTAGCTTGGAGAAAGGCGCCCCTGCAAAATCTGGTGGCCACGTGCGACCCTTAGGTCATTGCAGGGTGTTCGCCAGATACTCCAGGTCTGCATGGCTACGGAAATAATTAAAAAAAATTTAAAGTTTGGCTCTCGCAACCTCAAGGCCCATGCTTTAAATTACGCCTCAACACTGGTAAATTGTATTTACATTATATGCAAATCAATAAGTTATTGCACATAAATGTGAAAAGTGTATTTATGCTTGAGAAAGAACGAAAAAAGTGTGCCTTATAAAACAGGTGTGTTCCGTATCGCGGTTGATGGTGTCGCTGAGCAAAAAGATGAAGTCGAGGGAGATCGTCGAAGTAGGTACTTTGAAAAAGTAAAGCTTAGATAAGTCGGGTATCTTTTGAAATTTTTGTAAACAGCTGTTTGCGCTTTGGTTCGTCCTATTGACGATGAGATATCGACGACGGAAAATGTAGAAATTCGCAAGAGAGAGTAATGTTAAGGTACATCTGGTATGCCTAGCGTTTGTTGAACAAACGAACAGGAAAAGATTTATGGTAGGAAATGTATACAACGTTGAAGGCGGATATGTCTGAAAATTTGGCGTACGTGTTTCAAATTTGACATTGTCGAAGGTTGGCAAAAGTGAGCAAATAGTTCTGGTAGTTGGTAGGTGAAGAAATATGGTATATTGATGTACGAGTAGCAGGGTGCGAGACAAAGGTTTTCGAGAATGTAAAGAAATGTGAGGTAAGGAAGACCTTCGCGTTCGCAGGTATTTGTAACTCGTGACAAATGTAGGTCGACTTTAATTGAGCGTTTTTCTCAAATATTATAAAACATGGCATAACGAAACCGGGAGACCCAGGTGTTTGTATTTTTGTCGCGGTTTGTTTACCAAAGCATTGCGGGACTTAATGACAGACTCAATTGTTCTCTTATGTACTTGTATGTTCTCTAGACGCAGCATTTGTCGACTGAAGGAAAAGTGAGTTCATGTACTCAATTTGCGGGTGAGCGTAAAACTTTATGAAGATTATACATGATCTTGAGTTGAGTTTTTCTAACAATTAGAATATTAGGTGTATTAAAATATGTGATAAATTTTGTATAGATTGAAAAAGATCGCAGGCCATAACCCATTGTCAGCCCCAATGGGTTACATAAATCCCAGAAGACGTTCAAGGAATTCGAGATGGAATTATACGATATATATTTAAACCTTTGCCCTCAGACTTTTTCTCGCCTAAAGCTTTCAGCAGGTCGGACTTTTTTCCGCTGTTTCTGGCTATGTACTTAATGTGTGATTTATTTGAAGGTAAAATTTGCATATAAAATTAAAAGGGCAAGATATTTGTCTATCAAATCACTTGTAAAAAATAAACTACAGTATTCAAAGGGTTCCTTCAAATTATTTATCTGTGGATCACATGTTTTGTATCCAGTTGAAAAATCAAATACTTCAGGAGTAGTGTCTCCTTCAATGATTTGTTGCCAATTACTAAATGAAAGATTTTCGGTAAGACTACCTAAATATTCTGACACGTTTTCATCACTTTCACTAGAATCATTATATTCCAATACTTTTCTTTTTTTCTCCACTGGAATAATGTCGCTGTCATCAGAATCACTTTCATATTCATCCACACTAAATTCATCATCACTGTTATCTTGAAACAACGCTTCTTCCATCATATTTTTCGCTACGATGAATAGTATTTTTTAATTTTTGTCGGCTAAACAAATGACTGAGTATTGAAATCAACGAAACATTAAATCTCATACAACTGAAATTTAACTGTAAATTACAATCGCTTGATCTTCAGTGCAGTATATTGTTGGTGTGCCTGAGAGACACACTTCGAGTACAACGCCAAACTTTGGCAGTACCTGTCAGGAGTACTTCGAGTGCAAAGGGTTAATACCCAGTGGGACATATGTATGTACATACAGTGACTCCCACAAATAGTCGGACACCAATGCACGACTAGCTTTATGAATTAATATCTCAGGTATTTGAAAAGCAGAAAATTCATGGTAGGAAAATGTTATATTTGCTGATGAGAGCAAATTTAACGTCTACGGTTCTGATTGGAGATGTATGGTATGGCGAAAGCCGAATACAGAGTTTAAAAATACTAATACGCGAGGTACAGTCAAACACTGTATTTCTACTTTTGGCGTTGGCAATTTAGTTTTTATCGATGGCATCATGGGAAAAAATGCTTATTTAAACCTACTAAAAAACAACTTAAAACAAAGTGCAATAAAAATGGGAATATCCGAAGGTTTTAAATTTTACCAGGATAACGATCCTAAGCATAAAGCACGAATTGTGCAAGAATTTTTATTGTATAATTGCCTCAAAGTGCTCCATCCACCACCACAATCGCCAGACCTTAACTCCATAGAAAACTTATGGGATGAATTGAATCGAAGAATTCGCAGGACCCCCATTCATTCAAAAGAAGAACTAAAAACAAGGCTTGAAAATGAATGGGCATTCATATCAGTAAACTATTTAAAAAAAAATTTCTAATATTCCGAATCGTTTAAAACACGTTATAAAACAAAATGGTTTTGCAACGAAATATTAAAATGAGATTTATAATGTTAAATTTTATTTAAAAGATATTTATATGTATAGTGTCCGAATATTTTTGTGACCCAAAAATTAGGTATAGTTTCCTTTATTGAATATTATCATACAATATATATAAACTATGTGAATAAATTTTGTACGTTTATTAACACTAACGCAGCATTAATTATTAGGTAAAAAAGACAGGGCGATTGCTTTTCAAAGAACCGAGATATTAATTAATAAAGCTAATCTTACGTTGGTGTCCGAATATTTGTGGGAGTCACTGTATATGTGCTTGACACCAAAAGGTCCCCTCTTTTGCAATAAAATGTTTGAAATTATACTCTTCATTTCTTTGAGGTTAAGATCGAGAGTACAAAACAATCGTGTTAATTGAAACAATTAAATATTTGAGACTAAAAGAAGTAATGCGAATCCCATGAAGTTTTTGCAGTACGACAACTACTGCTTTCTGTGCACGGCACAAAGATCACCACTGACACACTTTGTGGGACTTTTAAATTAAACATTTTTAGCGGTCAGGAAATATACCGTTGTCAGAGCTTTGAGATCTACAACTTTATGAAATTCGATGGTACACAGTAACAGCTAATCGTATTGCAATAGTTACTAAAGTTTCGAAAGGTTCAAGCAGAACTTATTATCAGTTTGCAATGATCTGAGCGTTCTGCTTCCATCTAACTGTCGTCATCTTATTGAAACCATCGTTAAAAAATTATACTCGGCCCAAAAGAATACTTAATCTTGAAAATCTAAGAATTATTGTTGTCAACAATCGCATGCATTCATTATTATGGTAATTACCAACGAATAAATAAATCTCCTTCAAACGAAAGTCCCTTATCTATATCGTGTCATTTCGGAGGACCGCGGTAATGAAACTGTGGCACATTAATTCAGCTAATTCGAGGGCAAAACTCAGGACGAATATGTCCGATAAATTTGAAAACATCACGATTTTGTCATTGGTACACCGGATATTTCATTCGCGTCAGTTTCAAAACTGGCGGACCACATGCGAATCGGTCATTCGAAAACTTTCGTGCCTCGAAAGGTACGTATAACGTTCAGGAAAATAAATATGGAAATTGAATACTGACAGAGTATAGGACGTTTACTCGATAACCGTTGCTTTACGATTTCACATCTACAGCTCGCCATTAGCTGCTACACTGTCGCGATGACATCGCATAGTTATTTCTCCTCGATGTGAATTTCCCAATATAAGCATGACAAAAATTGGCAATGCCGTACCTAGCAATTCTAGGCGTGTGGATCACAGGAATATTTGTTTTTATTCATGATCGAACACTTCCAAAAATTAACGATATGAAGCGATCGTTAAAAAATTGTTGAGTTCACGTTTTCTACGATGACTGACGGTAAATTTGGCGTTCGAGAAAATATGGGAAAGGAAATGGGGTTGTGTGCCTCTGTGTGAGAGGGGGAGGGGTTGCGATGATAACGTCGGTGAAGGCTGTCAAAAGTAATCGAGGAAAACGGGAAACGAGTTCTTCCTGGACCACTGGAAAATGACCGACCACCGTTTTTATTGGTTTTCATAAAAATGTTCTCTTCCACTGGGTGGGCGCGTAGTTCATGGCAATATATTATATTTCATTTTATCCTCCTCTTCCATACAATATATATTTATATCGTATGTATGCACGATATTAATTAAAATATCAAGTGCACGGAGAGGTGAAATGGACGTCAATTATTTCAGGTGACTCATCAACCGATGATTGGATTGGAAATTAAAAATAAATAACCGTGAAAGCCAGGACGGGAAAATTACCAAGCACAAGAGTAACTGTATTCATGAATACATTTCCAAAATGTGGAATTTTGGGGAGGAAATATTTCTTGAATTCAAAGAGAACACGTTTCCTACCGGTGTTACAGCACGGGAAATTCAGAACGTAATGGTCGTGGAATATAATCATATACGAAAAGAGTCATTAAAGTATTTCAAGTGTAACTCTCGTAGTTAATTATGCTTCATTTTCATTTGCTTCCCTTGGAAAGTTCGTTCCGTCACGCGGGCAGACATGACATTGAAGCTCGGGGGAAAGTTGAGAAAGTTCCCGTGCAAATTGACTGCGAGCTGTATTAAAGCCTTACATACTTCGCCGTAATTGAAATCTCTGAGATCAAAACTATTGATAAAAGCTGCCTTTGACGTTTTCACCGTTCGGGTTGCCATAATCAGGGTGCATTTTGCCCGTTGTGCCATTGGGGATCGGATTGCATCTTGGAAACAGAATTCGCGGCGCGTGGCACCGATCATTTCTTGCTTAAATTTCATTGTTCCAATTTGGAAACTCGTAGGTGTACATAAATACGACAACTTTTGAAGCTCGATATTGATCATACTATTCTCGACATTCCATATTACGTTTTGAAATATTCAGCTTTTGATATTCGAAAATAACTTTGCGGTTATTCCCACTTTGTTACGTATCCTTCAAGATATAAATGCCTTCATAAATATGCAGATCAATATTTGTCAGTCCATGATAGAATAGGTAAAGCGAAAAGAATGTCGTTTTTTTCTATGAGTTTATTCAAATATTTCGAGTGTGATTCATTGTGAATTATTAAAATCTTGTCAATCTATTACAGCCGAGGTCCATTGCGCGTAATTAGAAAGAATCAATATCATGCCTTTCTTTTGTAAATAAAGTTCGCATTGTAAAAATAAATCCGACGTTTCTTTAAGTTTTATCTAATACTTAAGGAACGGTAATAAAATAAATTGCAATATTTCAGCTACTCTAAATACAAACCTTGCAGCATTTCTAATTTGTAAGAATCACAGACAACGTTATATGATATAATTGTTAACCCTTTGCACTCCTATGTCGAGCTACACTCGACACAGCTTTCTATGACACTTAACGTTTCATCTAATAATTATCGACGTTTCGACATCGACAATAATTTTGCATCTTAACATAAATATCCTGCGGTACCTACAATCGTTCCCAGTATTAAGTAAAAATGAACAATCAAAGGTAGATAATTTTCCGGGACTATATTTGCTTGTCTGACGAAAAGTTAGTAAAATAATTCGGAGCGCAAAGGGTTAACAACGCGAAAAGAGTGTTCACAGAATAAAGATTAATCAAAGAAGCTGTTCGAATGTAGACAGAGAATAGAATTACGTGAAAATAATGATGAAATTCATGCAGACAGATGCGGAAAGGGTAGGTTATTTGAAATCGATGTATTATTATTATTATACTAGGCTCATTGCTCCAAAGGACCGGATGAAGACGGCAGAATTTCGCGTGACAAATGACGAGAAAGGATGCGGAGCACAGTTACTAGATCTCTACGAGTTAATCTCCATAAATTCGGCTATCCGACGCCCCGAAGTCTAAAGGTCCTCATGAAAATATCACCTATGACATGCACGACGCCATGAATACGATGTACGAGTTTCATACGGGAATTAAGGAAAAGCTGAAATCTGAATGTCGCGGATATACATTTATATACCTCACGGACGAGGTTTTAAAATGCTTGGAGAGAAATGAAATCCTTTTATTCGATCACCGTGCTCCATTTTCTGCGATATTTCACTCTTCATTAATTTCACGTTTTCTTGATATCTGTTGGAATTACTTAAGTTTATACGTAAAAACTCTAACGCGTTTGTTTCAAACTTTATTGCAAAATAAAATATTAATCTTTTGTGATATTATATGGAGTTAAACTTAATATAGCCTTTGGCTTCAATTGCTTTCTTACTGATTTAAATTCAATTTTTTAATTTAACTCTATTCTACATTCTGAAAATCCCAAATGCATTGAAACTACGTGATGTAAAAGTATGTGATATATGAAACTTTCATGTACAAATAAGCATCGGACTATAAAAGGTAATCGTATGAAAAATGCAGTGACGAGGGAATAAAATATGAGTAATTCTTTTCGCCGATTTTGATCGTACAAGCAGACGAATATTTACCAAACATTTCGGTATATGTACCATTTAACAAAAATTCACGGATGCTTAAGTAGAACAAGTAAACACTCGACTGGATGGAAATGTAAGTGATGGAATTCATATTTCAATATACCCATTATTTATTCGTATATCCGTGCCATAAATTTTACGTAAATCCGCTTTCATCGTTTAAATACAAATCCGTACATTTAAATAATAAAGAATGCCGGATGAAGATCCAGGAGATTTAAAGATAAGTCGTAGACAAAGGAAACAAATTTTGTGTTGTTCCGTCTTACGTTTTCGTTTTAAGAATGCTGAGCTTGCATTTGATACGGTATATCAAATGACCGAATGTAATTTTTCTGACGATTGCGGACGTGTAAGAAGACATGCAGTGACCTTTTTAGAAACATCTCTCTCGCTATCGATAAACCTTGCATGTAACTACATTAACTAATTTAAATGTCGGAAGAAAGTGACTTATAGCTGCATACTCTCTCGACTGATCAGGATAGTTAGAAACTTAATGTATCTTTCGTTCAGCTACCTGGTTTCCTGATTTATGCATATATTTCTAAAACGAAATACATGAGATTAATTGGAAGCTATTTCTCTTAATCTTACTGATTTCAAGCTACGTAGAGCGTTTTAAGATCATCCTAGGGAAGATTTTAAGTTCCCTTATCCTCTTTCGGTGCTTTATGATGCTGCATTCGCGAACAATA
Organism: Cerceris ruficornis; assembly: GCA_963989415.1. Lineage (NCBI taxonomy): Eukaryota > Metazoa > Arthropoda > Insecta > Hymenoptera > Crabronidae > Cerceris > Cerceris ruficornis. The sequence continues at coordinate 16,613,323 of OZ022520.1, forward strand.
CAATTCTCAGCAACGATACATTCTCGTCTTATTTTACAATGATAAAAATTCTGAAAAAATAGAAAGATTGTATTTCTCGCATTTCCGGTACATACATATGCACATATAGGGTAAGGTGGAACAAAATGTATAAGCAGGCAAGAGGTAATTTCTTATGAAAAATAAGAACAAAATATAGAACAAAATGGTTTAATTTAAGGCTTAATTTTCAAGAAAAACGAGTTTAAAAGAGCATTGTCTGCATTGCACCCTTTAATAAATTTAAAATTTTATGCGTTTTTTATTAAAGGGAAACATCACTACAGCCGGATACACTGATCTACAAAATTGAACTGTTTTTTTTACACAAAGAACACTTACGCCAATTCTTATGTATCCTGTGGCTCTGAATACGAATATGCAATCCGTTTTCCTCCATTAGACACCATTATTGAGAAAATCGATTTTGAAATCAATTCAAATTTTCATCTCTCAGAATTTTTTTTATTTTAATCGTAAACGTTATTTTAATCTGTTTGCACAAAAATTATTCTATAGATTCTGCCAAATATAACAATGTGTATTACCTTAATGTTATATACATTGAAACATGTTTAAAAAATGCTCAAAACGAAAGCGATGCCAAAATTCCCCAATTTATATGCACATTTTTCAATTTATTTTAGAAACTACACGCCCAGGAAACCATAAAAAAGATGTTGCAACACCAACTTTGTTTTCGATTGAGAAATTAAAATATTTCCGATTCTCATTACAGCGCAGGTGTTTCATCCGTGCTACATTAGTTTACACGTTCTTTTTTCTTTGTTACACAGAGTTTAATATGTGATTTTAATAGCATTTCTTGCGCTGAATTTAGATTTGGAATCCGTTTGTCTCCATCGCGCAGATTTTTGTGACAGGCACTTTTAAACTTAATAACGTGTATAATCTTGAAGTTGAAAATGTAATTCAACAATGTTATTTATTCATACGAATTAATTTTAAAAATTCAATACTGTGCTTAATGTTGCATTATTGTCATGAAATAACTTATAAAGAATGAATGAAATTATAAAGTAAGCTACTAATATGGATAACAAGGCTGCACCGACAATGCATTGGTAGTACCTCGTGCCTTGCGAATATATTTTAATTTCCCCATTGAAAACAAAATTGGCGTTGCTTTTTTTATGGTTTCCCCAAGAAAAATGTTTGTTCTACCGCCTCCTGCTATTGGATTTTCTCCTGGATGTTTAATTTTTAAGATAAATTAAAAAATCTCCACATAGTTTGGAGTATTTTGGCGTGGCTTTCGCTTTGAACATTGTGAGAACATGTTTCAATCTTGATAACATTATAGTAATATACATCTTTATACTCGGGACGAACTATAGCATAATTCTCTGCCACAAAATTTAAATAACTTTTACGGCTTAGATGCAAAAAACGTTGAAAGCTGAAAATCTGCATATTTTTTCAAAATTAATATTCTGAAAATGGAGACTTATGGAGAAAAACGGTTTTCGCATTCGTGTTGAGCACCACAAAAGACATACGAATTAATTATAGGAGGAATAGAAAGTGAGATACATATGTAAATATGCATTTTCAACTGAGGTTGCATATTTTTCTTTCTGATCTACTTATTCGTCTCCTGTTACCCGGCAGATTCGCATGTCCCACTCCTTCGCCCCATTTCCGCGTGTCCTTCGAATGACATCAGTACACTTATCGTTTGACTTAGAAAAATCTTTCGCTTTACAATACCTGACACGCTTTGCTTACCAAAATATTTTCCTGTGCGCTATTGTGAATACGTGTTACGGTTCGCTGCGCGCATTTCAACGAATAACTTTGCGACATATCGCTGACTTTTTACGCGAGCAATTGCGGATGAATGTAAAATTTAAATTCGACAGCAGCTTCCGATATTTTTTTTTCTCGAGTTTCAACGTATGGTTTATTTAACTATACTGATGTAATTTGTATCTGTGATACAAAAAGACCATGGAAAAGTTTTAATTTTTCAATGTAACTCAGAATTTTCAATAAGAGTAACGAGCACAGCAGGGAATAATTATGATTCTCCCGATTGCATAATCGCACCTAATTACTGGAGCTTCCAACGCGTTTAAAGTGGAATCAGACTCTCATAAACGAAACCTCGTGGTTCGGAGAACTCGGTTCAATTAACTTGGTTTGTCGCACCATAGAAATTACTAGGTGGAAAGTAGCCTCCGCGAAGGCTTATTAAAATCGTTAAGAGGGCAGAAAATCTGCGCATAGCAAGGCATCGAGGTGATACCATAAAGTGTCCGGCATGCAGGCCCAGGGTGAATACCTCGGTTGGTCAGGTCTTGAGCAAACAGTAGCTCAAAAGCCGAAGGTTTTTTGCCTTTAGTGAACTAGGTGTAAATACTGCTTAGGATATTTAATTTCACTACACAGGTAATTCAGAAGTCCAAACGAGAACACGAAATAGAAACGACGTCAATAGTCGAGCGTAAATTTAATTTTCATTTAACCCTTTGCCCTACAACAACGAGTGACACTTGTGATGTGGTTCATGCAGCAGGAAATTTTGAAGCTTCTCAAGAATTATCAAATTGAAAATATCAGTATTACACAAGACGATAATAGTATTTCTATGTTATTAATATTGCGTTAAATTCTAAGATATATCAGGAATCACTAACATATTTTTCTTTTAGCAATTTAATTCTCAGTTATTGCGGAAGCAGTCACAAAAGTAATCGTAGGGCAAGGGGTCAACTAATTTAACAACAACGCGTTTTTACAAATATAAAATCCGAGACCCAATTTGTGTTGTTCAAAATGAACCACTTAAGATTACTTTCCCGAGCGTTCTCTTTGAATGTTTATAAATCTACGAACAGAAACGATAAGTCTTTGTATATCAAAATTTACCAGATACCCCTCGGCTATTTCCCAGGAGGAAGTAGATTCAAATGAAAGTCCCGCGAAGTATCTTTTTCTTAGGTATAAAAGAACATATTATTGAAACTGTAACAATTGCCGTTCATGGTTGCACCGATCCAAGTCGGCCTTTCTCGCAATACGTCAAGTCTTCCCTTTATTCTTCCCTTCGGTTTCTTTCTTCTTCTCCGTTCTCAAGATTACCTATTATCGCTGGAAACTTGCTGGCGTAAGCGTTACTTCCCTTATTGTCCGACCGCGGATTGAGTGGCACTACTGCCGTTAAGTAGAGTCATCCATCTGTGATCAGCCCGGCTGCCGGAAAATGTGGTAAGCTTCTCAGTATCCTTATCCTCCTTTCCAACGTATGTATATTCTTGGAATCTCATTCACTTTCCAGAGACGTATCTTCAAGGATTCTCAATTTCAACGACATATGAGCCGTTCAGTTCACAAATCGATTAACTCCACTTTTTGAATTTTTTTAAATTTAAGTCTCAAAGCACTTGATTGAATCCTATCTTTTCATGTTTAGAATAAATTTTCGTAATAATAACGATTAACACCATTAAATGACGAAGTTTGTTTGGCCATCGAATAATAAATAATTTAATTCAGAAGTCCATCTAATTAATTCCAAGTCTTTTCCGCCTTATTCATTTTGTACTTCGTTAGAGGAAAGCTAAATGCGATTATATATTCTACAATACTTATTTGTATTTATATTTTGAAGGGAATTTTGAAAAGGAGTGTATACTATCTCATCACGATTCTCCACTTTAGGTTTTATGGAGTTAATCGATTTGTGCACTGAACGTCTCATATATGTAATTCTGTTTCATTGACGCGTGAACTTCAAATTTTATAAACTTTCGCCGAATGGTTTTTGAAGATTCACCGTTACATCTTGGGAAAAGACAATCTGCTATTTCGAAAAAATAAAAGCGATTATGAATGGTGTAATATTTTAAAAATTATGCAATCAAGCTACAAATAATAAATTACAGCTAATTAAGTTTAAATATATAAGGTCTATATAATGTCTTCCAATTTTGTAAATGTTTTCTTAATTATCTAGGAAATGAAATTATAACGTTGCACGGCATCAGCAGTAGTTAGAAAGGATATCGTAGAAGTTTCGGACTAGTAATTATGAAAGTGGTCCAATTGTAAGTGCAAAAATTTGAAAAACTGAACTCATCGCTTATGGTATATTTTACCAACGAATAATGAAGAATAGTGAAAGTACTTAAATAAATGATAAAAAATTGAACTGTTAAACGGAACTGACAGTTTTTCCATTGTTTCGATCGCGGTCGACGTACTGGCGTTCGAACTTTTAATTGGTCTTATAGGTAGTTCCGATGAACTCGCGGTTCGAAGTACCACCCTACAGTTCAGAGGCAACACAGATTTTAGCTTAACCGCGTGTATTTACAATGTAGCACACTATGGCTACTTACGTTTCCGGTTAAAATCGCGGTAAACCAACTCCAGATCGTTATCCCGTCGCGAACTTAACAACTTTGGAAAACGCTATGTTGCGGCGCGTATTTGTTCTCGGTGCTGTTGCGGACGGGCTGGAATATCTTCTGGACGATAGACTGCGTCGTTATTGCTGTGGACAACTTAATGATTACAGTCACAGTTGTTTGGATGGATTGATTTGTTGACTATAGTGATTTTTAGATATATTTACTTGTGTGTACAACGTGTCGTGTCGGCCGGTTCAGTCTAGTCTGATTGCCAAAAACTACATCCGCCGGAAACTCCCCATAGCTGGCGCTTATTGGTCGATCGCTGCGTCAAAAATCTGTACGGGCTAAAAGTCCCTATACTCGTTGATTACAGAAAAGTTGGTATGAACAGCACATTTGATATTCGGTGGTACAGCCCTCAACACGCTATTTCCCGCTTACAAACAGAATCGCTGTCCTGCTATCGACGACTATTTGAGAAAGGTGCGACTTTCTCACGAATGCTGTCTTTCTACTTCTATCTGCACGAGTGACAACTCCATTATTTCAGCTTTGGAAAGCCGGCAACGCCATTCTCCTCTCCTCCTTCTAAGCGTTCTTGGAGGGCCTTGTGATATGGTGGGGGTGCTCCGACGGTCCTATCCAAAGGGGTGCGAGATCATCAGCAACGCTGAAAAATTTCTAAACTGCACCTCCTAGCGATCGGTCGAGCAACGGTGCCCACGGGGGAGGTAAAGGGTGTTTGGGCCCGAGCAGCTTGGGCCCAACGATAAGGGGCTGCTCCCACTGCAGCGCTGAGTCGCGTTGCCTCTGTCTCTTGATTTACTATGCGGCAATTGCTGTTGTGAATAACTCGAAAACATGGACATGAATTTTTCGTATTAGTACAGTTGAAGGCTACATGGCAAACTTCAGCCTGTTTGGAAATAATTGTCTCTCAAACATAGCTCTCTCTCTCGCTCTGTATAATAAATGCGACATATTGAGAACGTGTGCCTCAAAACTCATTACACAGAACTCAATGCACAGCAAAAACAGTAGGCAAAATATATCGAAGCAGATGACAAGTAACTTACGATTAGACCACTGCCGTATTTACCGGTACAAATGACCGGTAAGGGATCATGATTTTATGAAAAAAAATCAGGATTTCCTTTTATTTGAATTGTATTTCCCACTGCAAGTTAGCTCATTGTCACCAGTTTTAGCCATAACCCTTAAGCATTAACACTAGAACTACCAAACCAGTCAAAATGACTGGTACACAATTTTTTCCAAAAATTCTCCAACTTCATATGAAAGTCATAGAATAAATATTTTACGTCCATCTCAAAAAACATAAATCACCGAATCGATCATCTTTTCCGCCTCTTGGATTCCTCTTTTTTCAAATTTCTTATTTAATATATCGAAATATCACAGATTTACGCCGGTAGTTCTAGTGTTAAGGAAGCCAGTGACTTTTCCGTATTGCGCGCAACAAAAAAATACTGTGCTACTCGAGTTTATCTCTGTCTCCTCTATCATCATGCGCTACACACGAAGCTCGTAGCGTCTTTATCGATTAATGCATTCCAAAATTTTATTAATTCCTCGATGATCGATCTATGAAGCAACAATGTAACAATACACACGATTTCCATAAGGCTGTATCGCAAGTCCCTCTCGCGTCTCTCTTCATCGTCCACTCCTGTGATTCGCTTAGTCAGCCGGTATTTCTCATCTATCAATTCATATCGTATTCAAACGTACTCTCCTTGGAACTTTCAAGGGATCATAATCTTCTATCCTCTGTCTGTGATCCTCCATTGATGCGAAAGTTTCGGCTCTCGCCAATGTCAAAGAGCAAGCACTCTCCTAATACGTCTTCCAGGATGGCTGATAGGTACTTAGAACGGCCATACCATGCAGAACCACCCTGGCTTTTCGATCTGGTAATAGCTAAATCTATCCTACCTTCGTCTCCGAAACCCTCGTACTGCCGATAATCGCCCAAGTTTCTCTGACGCTCCTGAGACTTCATTGCCTTCGCGAGGAAGACGATGTAATTAGGAGCGTTTAGATGGTCCTGCGCTACAATATTACGTGGTCATTGTTACATAGACAGCGAGGGCAACAATAGTGTATATACCGCAGTCACCCTTTCGTATAGTTTGCAAAATGATAGATCGACTGGGGGAGCGTGAAATTTATCAGCAAGTGTCAAAATGGACGCTCGGTACTGTATTACGGTGTAATTTCATGAAGACGTACATTAATTTTAATTGCTTAAATCGAACAAGGGTATCGGTCATAATTGCAGGAAATGGATATGCACTTTAGAATATGTAATGAAAACATGTATTTCGGATTGGATTTCTAAAATTCTACTTCCCGCCGGTTTATTCTGGATTAAGGAGATTGGTTTCAGTTTGTGCATCAACATTCACTAATGACCGTAAATATTTCCGAACTTGCATACCATGAATTTCTGTGTTCGTTCGTTAGCTAGAATATCGGGTGTTAGTCTGCCCCGCTGGCTGTGAGACGAAGTTAGCGACGAAGGAAAGGGTATCCCATAAATTGATGAAAGGTCGAAAAATATGGGATCGCAGAGGAGGGAAGATTTTTTTCATCTATTCCTATCGAAACCTTTGCTAAAAGGAAGCTCTATTACGGGAATCATTTCTTCTTTTGTATAAAAAGAACCCACTTATTTTTCAACACATTCGTGACTGACGTCTTAAAGTAAAGCTATCCCCAATAGCTGGCAACGTTTGCACACTTATAATAAAGAATCATTAAAATTGAAAAATACAAAAATATGAAGAAGTTTCAGGTCATTTTTATCATTGTGATTATCATAATACACCAAGTGAATATGCGGGTATTGGGAACACGTTTAACGATAACCGACTAATGATACCGATCTCTGAATATGACCCACAAGAGGAATCGCCTATTATATGGGCAACATTTTGCATGACACATACGGTGAATCACTGATCTCGAATGTATTAACACGCATTGTGCAAAGTTGGGATCATCTCATAGTCCCGGTTAGGAGTAAAATATATACATATGTTATCGTGAATAATTTCGGAATTCAAGGAACCGTAGGATTTTCGCGCAGGCCGCTTACAGCTCCCTTGTCGTATCGATATCCTGAGAACACCTGCGTTTCATATCTGGACTGTGACCAGTCAATCCACTTGCTCCTAGGAGCAGTTCAAGTTGTATTAACACCCATTTCGCTCTGGGTTTAGTTGTGGATTCGTTCAGGAAAGTTCAACGAGCAGGTCCCGTCCTGGTCGTCATATCCTGAAAGGACCGGTATCTAGTTGTCGATCTATCGTACATGTACGAATCGAATGTACGTGGCGTACTTCTGTATCACAGAAAAGGGCAATATAGCCTGGTACACGATGGGCGAGGGTAAAATATCGGCGGGTAAATCGTTTGCAACGTAATATATCGTACCGGTACAGAATATTTGACAAGAAGACTCGAGAAAAGGATCCGGCAATTGCAATACAATTGCATCAGCTGAACGTGGTAAAATGTAATTACGAATGACTGTAATTGTAAACTATAACTCTTCAACGTAGATAATCCATTCCAATGATGGGCGAAATACGGCATATGCAATGAATTGCTGGCGGTGAATTTTCCGGACACGGGCTTGCGGGCCACATGCGGCTCTCTTTGAAGGTTCTGCCGGCCTGCCGCGGATTCTTAAATAATAATATAGAAATTTTCAACTTCAGCGTTTTAAAGAAGTTCATGTAAGGGGGTATTTCTTTATTGGATATGCAAAACTTTCTATAGAAATTAAAATTAATTTGTTTTGGCCCGCTCATAAAAAAGTTTGCCCATTGCTGATCTATTCGATCACCGAGAGAAGAGAAAATATCTCTGGAAATCCAAAATCGCAACCATTTTCATCGACGTTGAGAGGATTGCAGAAAAATCCGAAACATGAATAAATTGCGAAGGAATTAGCAACAGCAAGCATTGGTCACGATCGAGATTAAGAGAATACATCGAAGGTCGACGTAAAACCGTGGAGAGGGATCAAGTTAGATCCACCGTAACGAGGAAATGGCGGAAAGATCAACATAAACACCACTGCAGCGACGAGCAACGATGAAGGAAGTTCTCAAGCACACGAAGAAATCGGGAAATCTCATCCGCATTTACGAAACTTTTGCCATTTCTCGGAAATTCAAACGAGCTTTGCGGATTGGAGAAGAAAACGTGGTAACGATCAAGGAAATTAGAGGTGAACAGGACATTGATCAATACCAACTAACAATAAGACCCAATTATCCCGCTGATATTAGCAGATTTGCGCGTTCTAGTCGTTATTAAAGAGATTCTTGATCATGAAACTTTTCGGTCTTCGGACCTTTCGAATATAAAACAAAGTCTGAGATAAGATAAAAAGGAACGAAGAGGCGGACAATAGAATCAGAAAAGCCCGAAAGAAATGACGGCAGGGTTCTTTCGTGAATATCGAGGAGATCCGAGAAGGAAGAGAGAAAAGATCGAGAGAAATTTTTATCTAAACAAGTTTCAATCAGGATCTGAAAGGAGAAGCCGATAAAAAAATCGGCCAGTACCAGTAGACACCTTGCGATCTCGAGATTACAACTCGAGCATTGCCGAGGCAGCAAGCCTGCGCGCAGGAAACCCCGAAGAAAAAAGAAGTCCTTCGGCAGCCGAACGGCTGTTCAAGTAAATTAAAGAGCAGAAAGTTCATTAAAGTCACGATATAGCATCCAGACGGTAATACTATATTTGCTAAATGTCCACTTTATGTCCGTCTGGATCCTGAGGAGGATCTCAAGGGAATGCCGATGAAAGTATTAGAGAGGGTTACCAGATATTCGACGATTGCGAGAGTGTACTCCAAACGTTGCAAAACCGAGGAGTGTGCGCGGAGACAGATGTGGACGAAAAAAGGACCTTAGTCCTCGAAGTGTCCAGGTAAACCGAGGAAAAGGAAGACGGAAAGGCGATTAAGAAGAGGAGGGAACCGTTAGACGGCGATAGGAGCATCCAGCAGACATCGACGGGCCGTATGCTCCACCCGCGGAGGCTGCGCGGAAAAATCGATAGCCGACGCCAGCCGACAGCGTCGTCGTCGGTGCTGGTGGCGGTGGTAGCAGCGACGGCAGCGACGGCAGCGACGGCAGCGATAGCGGAGGTGGCGGAGGTGGTGGAGGTGGCGGTGGTGCTCGCGGAGGCGGCGGTGGTGGTGGTGGTGGTGCCGAGTAGCGCGATAGAGTCCGATGGTGCAGTCAACGTCGAGACCGGCAGTCTAAAAGACACACGCGGACCATACACGTTCTCCATCCCCGTCGAGCACCCTCTTCCGACATCCTTCGCCCTATCGAAATTTTGCGCGACGTTGAGGTGGAGAGAGCGAAATAGAGAGAGGGAAAATAGAGAGAAGGAGAGACGGAAAGCGGAAGAAAGAGAGAGAGAGGACAGAAGGAACGAAAGAGGAAGAAAACGAGAGCGTGTCGTGTCGTGTAAGGAAATCCTTTCCTTGGAGCACGCTTCGGTTCGCGGACAAAGTTGCACGGGAGTCGGGACGTGTGCGTGCTCGTCGTCCATGCAGTGGGTGTGTGATGGAAATGCAACGCGGGTGATGCGCCAGGAAGCTTCCTCGGTGCTCCTGCTCGCTCTTTTCTGCATCCTTGTGCTGCGCTCGGTTCGCGCGTCTGCCGGGGACAAGCGTAATGTTGTGACGCGATGCTCGCCGGTTTCGATGTCGCCTTCCTCCGGTTTTACAATGAACTCTTTAACGTAGATAAAAACGATATGTACGTGCGTGGACCTTGAACGAAGACCGAAGAAGGAAATCAGGCTCAGGAATTTATCCGAGGTGATTGGTGTGGTTGTTCGCTTTATATTAGTTATCGATGGTTCTGGAAGGAGGGGTGGATATTATTTGCAGGCGATATCCGTGATTTACTGATCGGGAAGTTCTCGTGAAACTTGGATACGGCGTAACGTTGCGCGCCTCTTCGAGGACAATGACCCCGTACGCCTTACTTCCTTCAGAGTCCGTCCAGCTTACTTGCTCGTCCGGCTGCTTGACCTGTTGGTTTTTACTTCAATTGCTCTCTCTAGTCTCGTTTTTCATTAAAGCCAGAATTATTAATTCATTCCGCGGCGTTTAAATTATAAATCCTTTGGAGGATTGTAAGTAATATAAATATCACCGGCTGCGTTGGAATTCCTACGAGTGCTAGGTCAGATTTAAGGTAAAAATGAGAACACAGAGATGATGGAGAATGAATAATTTAACACAACTCTGCCGAGTATATCTTGGAATAATGTTCGAAGTATAATATCATTATTAATCGACACTGTTAGAAGCAATAATTACAAATATTCTGTAAAAATAATTCACATCTGTCTGCGATATTTGTAAAACGTTATTTTCAACGGCACAACGTGTCTGACAAAAATCGTTTCTGCCGTTACACCTCGCGTAAATGCGGTTTTTTGATGCTTCTACTTCTCTCGGGTGTTCGTATCACGTTACTTACAGTTATGACCCTATCTCGAAATAAAATCCGTTTTTAATTACCGCTTGCAATGCGGGAAACAATATTTATATCCATATTCCGCTTACGCTTCATCCGGTCATTGTAACGAATTAATCTACAGGATCTCCTCGTAACGATTTCATTTGTACGTGGGCCTTAAAACATTTTTGTTTCTCTTGAAACACATTTTCACCATTTCTCCGACGAAACATCCGACACTACCGATTCGGTGGTTCTGTCTCATTAATTCATCCCGAAAAATCGTGAATTCCTGCGAAAGATTATTTTCTGGCGGGCGTGCATCCCGATGCCCCTATCCGTCTTTGTCGTTGCACACGTATTGTTATTAATCACTGGCGCGGCATGTCACAATGCAATGCGACGCAAATTACCCTGAAACATCTTCTCTGATTCGCATATTCCCGTTCTTCTCTCGTTCTTTTACCCCGTGTCACTTCTCTGCCTCAAGAGCAACCCTCTGCTCTTCTCGAGCCTACTCCAACGTCTCTCAGCATACTGCCTAATGTAAGAACGAAAGGTTAAAGACATTACAAGCTCTAAGTCTCATACAATTATTGTTTTCTCTTTATTAAATTGCTGTGTTAACAGGGATGCTAAGACATCCGAATTCAATACGATTGTTCCTCTCGGGGATTGCGCTTCGCGATGTGAGGTGCTGGTAGTTTTTAAAATTCAACTTGATTGCCGCAGATTAGTTGGTATGAGGCACTTTGTCAATATACTCCGAAACGTGCTATAATGCCCTGCCCTTGTCTGACGTTGAATTATAATTAAGGAAAATTATCAGCTTTCCAACATTCTGCGATCGAAAAGTAACGATGGGAGATTAAAGCTATATTTAACACTAGAACTACCGGCGGTAAATCTGTTATATTTAAATATATTAAATAAGTACTTTGAAAAAAGGGGAATTCAGAGGTGGAAAGATGATCGATTCGGTAATTTATATTTTATGAGATGGACGTAGAATATCTATTCTATGACTCTCCTATAATCTTGGAGAATTTTTGGAAAAAATTGTACACCAGTCATTTTTACTGGTTTGGTAGTTCTGGTGTTAACAATCTCCAGGTGATACCTGCGCATTGAGATTTTTCGATAAAGAAATGTTGAATTTTAACTAAAAGTTAGGTTTTCTCGACATAGAATTTTTACGCTGCAATCTGTATCTACAATTTATACCGACTGTGATTTTATACTTTTTATTTTATTTGTTGCAACTTTGTCCACGATACCTACTCACGTACATTATATCGACTTTGAATCGTTTATTCTTCTTCCTGCAGAAATTGTTTACTTGTCAAAATGGACAATAATTGATCTTCCGTACTTCTAAGATCGAACAGCTTGGACTATCTAACTGTTTCGATCTTAAATTTTCCGTTTTATTTCTGATTTTCCAATCGGCCGAGTAACCACAAGGTCTTTGTAACCTACCAGCGTAATCGTTCTTCCGAATAATTTCCTTTGTGAAACATCCGACGGCTAATTCATGATCAACCGTCAAAGGTCGCAATTCAGAATTCGAAACGAGATAAGTGAGATTTTAGTTTGATCGTGTAATTGACTCGATGAGGCACAAGTAATTAGTCCTACGTTCTTAATTGATCTCTCGCTTCAGACTCCGAGAATATTGGAATTTCGGAGTATTTACACTGTCTGAATTCCATCATTCACATAATTACTCCGTCCCGTAATAACTCATTTAAAGTCTGCTATTGAAGAGAATCGTTAAACAGAAAAAAATGCATCGTCAAGGGCCATTCGTAGACTAAATAATTCCATATTTTCCTAATTAAATTCTCCCTGGTATTCACAATTAATTTGCCCATCAATACACGAACCTTCCCATTTACTTGCCATTGTATAATATCTACCGCCATATCAGGGGAAGAAGTTTGTGCGGAATTTTTCCTCGACTTTCCCATCTGTCCTTCACGAATTTTCATCTTTTCTGAAAGGTCGTCGCTTCCGGTCACGTTGCACGTATCAAGCATATTACTTCTGAACTCGTGGTACACGTACACACACGAATTCCCTACCGTCGCTTTTGTATTTTATCCTGGCGATTCGTTGGAATGTTTCAAATAGTTTGTGGCCGCACCGTGCTTTGGAATTACTGGTATACCAATCGCTCTGCAAAATATAATCTCATTGAAGGCGGTTTTGAGTGGAAAATTTTCGACTGCTATGAAAATGAAGGAATCTCATTGCCGAAAGAATTTCACGAACGAAACTGTTTTTTGATTGACGGAGGATATCCGAATGAAAAGCTTTATGCAAATGAAAGTCTTCGAGTACGTTGCTTCTATAAATTCTTCCGATTACAGTGTAATAAGATCTGTAGCTTGAAAACTCGATAGACTGCCGTAGATTTGATATTTATTTTTGGTACATATATGATCTCTTTTCTTTTTTTAACCGCTTAACAGTCGGATTTTTTTGAGAAAATGGGTAAAAAATTGTCGCCTTTTTTTTAATTTTTATTTGACTACATTTATTAATTCAATTAATTAATTGCAATAAATTTACTCAATAAGTAGTTTTAGTATGATATATTTTGAAACATTCAATACACAATGATACATCACAATCCGGACAGTAGTATCTTGTCTCCTTTCGAATTTTTTTGCCGCTTGCAAATTTACACCAGGTGAATTATCGAAAGGGAACCATGGTGGAGGAGGTGGTAAATTTTCTATATTTATTTCACAAAATTTTCTAAATGAAGGTACATCTTCATTCTCTAATTCAGAATCATCTTCCGATAATTCTGATAAATCACTTTCGTTGTCTGATTCACTTATCAATATTTCCTCATCACTTTCATAATCAAACTCAAACATTTTGGGTACCTAATAATGTAAAATAAAACTGAAAATAAAAACTATTGAGAAACGAGCGACGTTAACCCATTGACTGCCAACTACGAGATATCTCGTAGCTACACTATAAGTATGAATTAATAAGTTAATAATCATGGCCGAGCATGTATAGAAATTTTGGAATAAAAATGCTCATCGTATCATTACAAATGTCGAGATTATATTTTTGATTAATGAAATCAATGTTCTAAAAACTTTCTGTCATCTTCTCAAATTTTAACAAGTAAAGGTTATATTTGCTTAGTTATCCTGGCAGTCAATGGGTTAAATACTCGGGCAAATCACTATCTACATTGTAGCTGAAAACAAAACTTGCCCGAACGAGACTCGGGATCGTCAGTGTACGGAAAAATGTCATGCCCGAGTGCAGTTCGGGCAAAACTGTCAAGCGGTTAAAGAAAAAAATCATCATAGGGTATGACAGTGATGGTACAGATCTAGGTGTCAGTCGAATAGATATTGATGATTCTTAAACCCATCAAAGCTGGTAAAGATGCCACGAGAGAATTTATCCTATCACGGTGATGGTTTTTCGGTGACCGTTTCCGAGATTACTACAGCGTGATAGACAAGAAAAAATGACAAACCCTTATCAACGTGGATGCGAAGAAGATCACTCCTTTTCACGTATACCTTGCACGCGACATTCCGAAGACTCCGGCAACCTTATATTTATTTTTCGTTGATTTAAGTTCATTCACATATATCATTCGTGCTTCCGAATAAATATTTAACGATTTCAATACTTGCGACGATCATAATTCATTGCGACGTAATAAAAGAATTGGATAAGAAGTTTCGGCAAAACATGGTATTGCGTAACAAGCGTGAAGTCCGTTTTCTCCAGGTCTGCCACTTCCTTGCTGTGTCTTCTCCCGAGGTCGATATCTCATTATCGGAAAGCAGTAGTCGTTCTGATAAAACGATACGGCGGATATCGAGGTAAATTACAAAACAGGACAGTCACTGCTGCAAATTCTGCGATTTTCAAGAGAACGTACGACAACACCTCTTCCTTGAACGTTGCCGTCGTTTCAAGTCGCGAATTCTTCGTAAAGTACTTGTTTCGCGAACACACTCACCATCGACAAACTCCTGAGAGCTGTATTTACTGGTCTTAAATTTCTCCTTTCATCTTCACGTGTTTGCGTTTATACTGTTAAGGAAGAAACTCTTAAATTATTCACGTAACGATACCGTATCGGTTGAATATTCAAGGACAGAATGGAGTTTAAGGGAATGGCCGTACTTTTCAGAATCGAGTCTGTCAATCCGACTTGAATCATTGATTTATAAAATTCTTTGATAGAGACTTTTTTTCTTGCAGCTGTTAGATGATTGTCTGTTATTAGTGTGTTAACTGTCATTGGGAATATCGATGAACGATGTAGTATTCTTATATTTGAAAATATTCGGCTAGAAATGTGAATATTTCAGTTATTTGTATCAAATTTTCTATAGAGTGAATTAAAGGACAGCTTTTAAATTACGTAAACATTGGTATTATTTCCAGAATAAAATTTGAAACGCTCTGTTTCAGTCAGGTATATCGAAAGAAAGTGCTACACAGTATTCGCTGGGTAGTTAACGTGTTAAGGAAATATGAATAATTAAATGACTTTCAAACCTGTATTACCGGTATAAGAATACTTATTTTAAAGTAGAAAGAGGGAAAGGAAACAATTAAAACGGCACTATGGCTCATATTTCACACACATTTTTCTGAATTGCTTCTTTTCTCCTGCTAATTTAGATTTTAAAGCTGCCTCGATGCGAACCCATTGACCAATTAATGCACCTTTAAACCGAGTATGCGCGCAAAAGAAGATGTGACATTGTGATATTCATAACCCAAATACGATTTATTGCCATGCAACTCCTCAGGATCGATCGTGTTTGTACATCGTTGCTGTAAATTCCGCGGCTTCCCATCTACGGTTCGTTTGGCAAACGAAATTCCTGAGAAGATGGTATAGAATTTAGAAAAATGCAAAACGAGTCCACGATTTACCGCGGTGAGCGGTTGAAAGACGCGGAAGAAAAATGAGCTTGACGAGGTGGAAGAGCCTTGCCGGAAAATTCACTTTTTTCTCTTTCACTCTCCGTCTCCCTCTCTCTCTCTTTAGCACACCTACATATTCCACGAATTGCTCTCTATTCGTCTTCTATTTCTTGCAGAATGTTGGATCGACCTGTCTGGCGGTTGAGTGCTAGAAATTCAATACATCCCACCTCGTCGAGGGGTTAAAATTTTTTCATTGTGCGTTTCAATCTCATTACTTCAAAATATTTTACTTCGTAATGTGTTCGCGAACGTCTTCTATGTTTTGCAGAACGGTCGAAAGTTGATAACGTGGGCGAAAAAATGCCGATTCTTCGTCGAGAGACACATCGAAATCACGAGGGAAAATATGGTCCGATGCTTCCTATTCAGTCGAGGTATCTGTAAATACCGATAAAAAAATATATTGATATCAACCGCGTTAGCTTTTTGATTTATCGATATCGCTTGGGTGTAAATGACAGAGAATCGTCACGCAAGTCTTACGAGTGAACGTGAAATTTCATGTGGCTCGTTCTTCGAGTTTAATATCTGGAACTGCCGATGAAAAATTTGACGAGTTTAAACAGACTAGAGATTAGAAGAAGATAAATTGCAGTTACAAATTTGAGCAATTTTTCTGCGGGATTCAGTACCAGGTGCTTTGACGACTCGGTCTCTTTTAGTCAGTGCTAGGAATTTTCAAACATCCCCTACAATCAGGTTACGTTTTAACTTACCTAATTGCCTTATTAGATATCTCATTAGAGTTCATGAAATAATGTATGATTTCGCGGTTAGAAACTCTAACAATATAAGTGTATGATATCTTTGCCTAAAAAGAAAATAAAATTCATTTCCTCCGTACATCGTAGAAACCGCCTCTTCTCATTTTTACCTAAAATTTGTCAGAAACCAAGTAAACATCGTACGAGGTTTCAATTTATAAAATGCAGTCCTCGTTATTAGTCAAACTATACTATATTATACGCGAAACGTCTTCCGCAACTGCGCTCGACAAAGCTTCTTCTATCTTTTGCGAATCCCAAAAGAAGACGGCAGCCCGGGTATATTTACCATTAAGTAACTTCGTCGTGGGACTCGTAAACGAGACTTAGCGTAGAAACGTGGATGAAGACGATGAAAAAAAAATTCGCAAAACAAGACCGAAGTTAAATCCGCGCGCTATAAACGTCCGACCGCGATCTCGTGGAAGCAACTGCGTCCCCCACGGAGTAATAAAGAGCAGCTTTTCATTTTGCACTTTTTAGAACAGACTTTCAAAGTGGAAAGAAGTATTGTGCCGGATACTAATCCGTGATTTCTGTTTGATGCTAGAGAGGAGAACAACGACGGGACTTCGCGTTATGACTGGTTCGGACCTAGTTCAAATTTTATGCATCTTACGTGCTCGTTGACGTTTCAATCGTTTAAGTTTGGAATAATTGGTGAAGCATCGAAACAACATTAACAAGTCAAGATTTCGAAGGTGAATGTAATCGGTGTTTCACGGAATGTAAAATCTAAACGTACGTCAAATGTGTTGCAATGTTTTACAATGAATTCTCGGACATCGAAGAAAAGACTGTGGAAAGGAAGGGCAATATTTTTGCGAAATGCAAAGGAACGATTATTCCGTCGATTCGCACGTTGCGCCTTTGTACAATTTTCAATCTAAGGAATATTTGGTGGACGAAGTTAAAGCAATGGCCACTCTTCCGAACGTAATATACAGCACGCTGGAAGAAATAGCTCTATTAAATTTTTGTTGTTACATTGTCAAAGTTTTGTGCGCGAGAATTGCTTAAGAAAAATGGGTTTGACACGGGACATTCTATAGACATCGTGACCGTCAATTAAAATGCGTCGAAAGGCAAGATTTCCGCGGCAAAAGGATTCATCGCGTTGTATCTTCGATGGACGGATGTAACAATTACAGCGGGAACTGCAACAGAGAATAGTGCAAAACGGAGGGCGTAAAGCCTCTCCAAACTCGCAACGCTGGAGGAAATTGGTCGATTTCTATCTTCGCAGAATCCTCGAGAATTCTCGACGAACAAACGATGCCGGATCACGGAATCGACAGCCCTGCAGGGAACTTCGTGCACGTCAGGTATGTCAGTAATAAATTAAGGAACTTTCGAACTACAATAAACTGCGGAACGTACGATACCAAAGTAATTTGCTTCTCCGCCAGTATTTTGTTTTTACTGGATAATTTTCTATAATCGAGAAATATTATTCTTATTTCACGTATATGTACTATGTACATGGGGGAATACCGTTATTTACAAAATAGCGACTAACAGAAATTTCGAAACTATTGTACATTGCATTAAAGAGCTAGTTGGGAGCTGAAAAAGAATGAGACAAAAGGAGGATGAAAAAAAGGTGTCGGTGTAGCTGAGGGCAATTTTCTTCCAATAAAAAAGAATGACGATGAACCGCCTTGACCCCGTTCCATTTTTTGCAACACAATACCACGTTATTTTGTGAGACGTAGACACCTCTGTAAGACCAACCCCAACCTTTGCTTCCTCCTTGCCGAAAGCCTCGTCGACCTCTTGAGGGCGACGACCCGGTTATCCATTAACTAGTGCATTTATTCTCGTCTCTATGCTCTCGTTATGCTCCGACACACTGCACGAGCAAAATATTTGCAAAAAGTAGAGTCTCTCGAAACCTTCGACTGCAATAATCGACCACTGCATTTTACTATCGTTCTCACGGAATGCTTTGCATGGATAAGTCTTCTCTAAGGGGAAACATGTAGAAAACATTGATAAATCTACTAAAGGGCTTTCTTGAAAAGTCTTGAAAACTGAAAGTCTAGCGTTCTCTAAGCTTTCGATACTGTAATAACATATTAAATATGAATATCACCGTAATCTCTGGGACATTCTTACTATGCGACGTGCATTGTTACGGATGGAACACCCAGTAGAACTAATATTACTGGGATACGAGATACATCAATGGCTATAAATAATACAACAAAGAGATTGTACGGTCGGACGGCCTCGGTACCGAACGTGTTGTAGAATAAACGTTAAATATTTTGTTGTATCCCACTTCTGACACCAAATTTATGTTGTATCCCGTGAGGAGTTTTACAACAGTTTTATTAACACTAGATCTACGGCCGCCGTCATAATGACGGGGTCCGACTTTTTTAAAAAAAATTCTCAAACTGATAGAGAAGCAGTACGGTAAATATTTCACGTGTATCTTGTAATACAGAAATTACTTAACTGATCGTATTTTTTACCGCTTGATCCATCCTTTTTCAAAGTACTTATTTAATATATTGAAATATACCAGATTTAGCGCCCGTAGATCTAGTGTTAAAGGAAGAATTACTCTCGCGTTTGGAGTTTTTACAAGAAAGGATAACGTCGTCGCAAGATACCGACTGTCAGCGATTCGGGACAATTGATTATGGATTTGGAAATCAGCCGAGGTTTTAAGGGCTCCGAAACAGCGTGGTGGGAGGTTCGGATAACCCCGACTTCTCGTAATTAGGATTCCAAAAAGCGGCCGCTTTCCCTGTGACTCTTGTCAAGACTAAAGGTCTTTAAAATATGTTTTGCAGGGAAGCGATAACAAATAAATAAGATTTCCCGTTTGAATCCTGAATCACGTTTGACAATATTTGGCGTTCTATCTTATAGAATTAGGTCGGTATCCAACAATTTTGTTAAACAGTATCGATACATTTATGATGTCGGAAAGGGCCTCGAAAAGGGACGCGTAACAGTGTGCATTTCGGTGGCCCCGATGTTTCGGAATCCTCCTAAAACTATTAGTTCCTCCCGAAATGACCACAGCAGTTAGAGCCGAAACACGAAATAACAATATATTAATTAATACTTTAAAGAAAAATCTTCCCAAAGCAATCACAGTATGATGATATAACATTTATTCCTCTAATAACGCTGTACAAATTTGTAAGCCCTATCGGCTAGTTTCTGTAGTGTACTTATGATCAATCTGATATCTAAGCCAATTCGACGCTTCATTGCCCTTATCCACATTCCATCGATGATTTGAAATTTTCTCAATCATATCCTAAATATCTTTTGCTCATTCCGTCTTTCTTCGTCCTTACTCTATACGCGTACTTCAGAAAAAAATCACCTACACCTATCTGGTCTCATACATCTATGTCACATCACACTTTCACTACGTGTAAAGTTCAGCTTTCTAACAATAAGAAATTCAGTCACCACGTTATGGGAATACGGGGACGGACGAGTGATTTTTCACATATTTAAATCGCCAATGATTCTTCAAGGGGTCACTAATATTTGAATTTTATACCGAAATTTTGTAATTATAAATAGTACGTTTTTTAATTGCTCTTCGATGTTATTGGGTTGGAAAGAAAGTAATTTCGGTTTTGCAATATGAAATGAGACTCAATTTCCTTTTTAACAAAGAATGAATTTTAATACACATTTTCCATTCTGTTCGATGACCTCTTGCCATCTTTTAGACCAATTTATGATTTCGCTCTCATAGAAATTCTGGTCTTTATCAGCAAAAAACTGAACCAGGTGCGATTTTAGGCTATACATTTGAATTAATCGTTTGGTTCCTCGGAAATACACAACACCTTTGTAATCCCGCCAAATTGGCAACATAACTTATATTTGATACAATTCAATTTGCGATGTGGTTTGTATAAAAAAGTAATGACAAAGTAAAATATGTCGAAAATGTTCGTTTTTGCACTCCATATTAAAATTCACGCTAAACTAACAATTGCAAACAAAATGAAGCACAATTTGTTTCTAAATCTTGCCGAAAGTGACAACTTTCAATTTTCAGAAGCAAAAAATGATAACACTGTCAGAAGTCCTTCAAAACAAACGTAACTTTAGCTATCGACGAAAACCGAAATTACTTTCTTGCCAACCCAATATTTCTTTACCGAATTCCAAATGTAAAAACAGTCGAAATTTATGGGCAAACGCATATTCCGCTCGCGGTTAGTCATATTTTTCGCGGTTATTTTTGCAAACATATACAACGCCAAACGATCGAACGCTGGTAATGAGTACCAAACTTAATTACCGCTACTAACCACGCGATATATAGTTATACTAGCAACGATGAAAGTCGGGAAAATGGGACGAAAGACGTGCATCCGGCAATTTACTCTCCACGTCTTTTTATTTCGCGCGATTCAACCTGCAAACTTATTGTCATCGGCTTCGGCCTTTTACTGTTAAAAGCTTGCGGCGTATATTAAATTTCTTCGTTGTGTCGCTTCGAGGTCTGACAAACATTGAACGCATAAATATTAAACGCTTTTATCTTTGTTTCTCCAACGTTGTTTTTCACAAAGTCGTATAGCAACAAAGCAATTCATTATTTATTTAGTTGGAAAAATCTGTTTCTGCGAGATTTCATTCCGACGTGTGACCTTTGTGCCCTAGTTACGATTTATGGACAGGAAAGCTGATTTTGGGAGCTTCGAATCGATTAGCGCTGCCATTATACTACAATAATTAGACGAGGATACGTATACCGTTAAATAACTATGTCACTGGCGGTTCGCTAGGATGATGGCAGCGCGTAATGACTATTGCATGCGTTAGTTGCCTCGCGATAGAACCTCCTCGTTGTTCTGGATGAAAACTTAACGTGGATTTCGTTCAGAATCCTAAGTTGCAGATACCGAACCGATAAATGAACTGGTTGCATTCTGAAATTGGAATGTACTGAGTTTAAAACATTTCCTGCCTAATTTCATTTAGCAGTGAAATATCCTTTTGCTGCACGCTCTTAAGATCGGTGCAGCGAGAATTATAATTCGTTTGCAGTGATTTAAAGAGATGATACTTTGATAGGAATTCGACCACTGAAATGTATGTTGCTGTTACGAAGAATGGTATTAAGTGATTGGATATTTAGTAAAATTCTGGTGAAATTTGGTGGTAAACTCTTGGAATACTTCCCCTGCAATTTATACCCTAATACACAGTTGCTGAAAATGCAAAGTCTAAAGAATTTTCATTCTCCGTGTCTGCACGGCCCGACTTTTATCAATCGGGCTTTGGAATATTTACACATAATGTGTCAACCCTTGAAATGAACTTTCCAAGCACCATCTTCGTTTGGACAGAGGGGAAAAAACGAGATAATTGGAGGGGGGAGGTAACTCCAATTATTAATAAACGCATTTATATGTTGTACAAAAAGTCAAAAAATTCTAAGAAATTGTATCATTATATACATAATTTTTTTTCTAATTGAAATTAAGAAGCAGTCAAAATTACTTCCTTGGGCAATCTAGTGTTAATTTAGAATTCTCGATAAGAGAATAAATAATTGTATATATTTAACAATCAGCGCCGGTTAACAAGATACAAGTGTACTTGCTTAAATCTTCTTATAACAATGTCTGAATGATTTTCAGACTTCTGAACGCAGGCATGACGGTGAAGTGCATCAGAGTAACGTTTTATAGGAACTTTATAATAGCAAAGACATGCCGAGTCGATCTTCTCGGCCTTTTTATATAGATGGTTCTCGGACAGGAGGTCCGTTGGGCGTAGAGGAAGAGATTGCAAAATTCTGGGGAAACGAGAGAAAATCTTCTGCATGTCCACGGCCTGATCGACCAGATTTCATATCTAACAATAAGTCTGTACGCCATACGTTTTACGGTTGTACCTAGAAACTGGGCATGCAGAAAGTTTTACGTTTTGGCAGTCGATTTACAAAATAATTCGCGGTGGATTTAAGCTGTGACAAGTTGTGATGCTTGCGATGAAAGTCGGAAAGTCTTGGGTCTGTCTAGTTCGAGCTCACTGCTAGAGCTCTGCGCGATAACAGCACTGGGACCGTTACCGGATAAGACCCATTGAAGGTCCAAAGGCAAACGTCAGTGTGCCAGAAATGAATTAATTCTTAAAAGCAGCTGCTTTTCAGGCCATATCATAAGTCTGGCCATATTGAGGAAAACCACCAGCCGTATAGGCGAATGCTGTTACCGTTCATTTTTCAATAACAACTTCAGCAATTGCAGGCATTGGTTATAAAGTAATATCGCGTAGATAATTAATAAACGTCGTGTTGCACCGTTCACGACGGTATTTGGTCGTTTAATCATTGATACGGTATATAATAATTGGGAGAAAATGCTTTTCAATATCAAAAACATCGTTGCCCGATATTCCATCGATATTACTAGAATTAACGGGCCTCCGACGAATTATTAAAAATTAGCATCCACAGGAGTTCCTTCTGCTCAATGCTAATTTGAATTACGAATTGTCATTTGAATATTTCTGTACGAGGGCAGTCGCTGTGCATCGTTACGGCTCGATTTACCTTACAGTGTTCTCCGTTTTAGGAAAGTGCGTCCATTTTGCCGATTGGGCCACTGGGTGTCCGTTAATCGTCCTTTGGTATGGTAATGATAATCCCCGAAAGTAAGAAAGAACATTGGAATATATTTCTCTCTTGTTTCACTTACACTTTCTCTGTCCTCGCTCCTCTCTTTCTCTTTCTCTTTCTCTTACCCTCTTCTCGTCCATCATTTTAATACGTTTAATTTATACTCCACGAAATCCTCCTAGAAACTTCACTAAAATGTGATTTCACGCAGACGACTAATTTACCGGCTGTAGAGTTTCATTTGGATGCATACTTAAAAAAATCGACAATTCAGACTTTTTAAATCTCCCTCGCGCGTTCACTCGTGATCCTTTGTTCGCCCAGGGTTTACATGGAAATCCTCGATGAAACGCGTAAAAATATTTCTGTGTCGTTCAATGGGTGAAATAATAGTGTTTCGCTTTGCATAAACCGCATGCAGAAACGCATCCATGCTGCATATGGCGACATGTACGTTTAAACCGACGTTCTCCCGAACAATCTCATTAAAGGAATCAATTGTTCTCAGCTCTCAGTCAACGGAGGAATACGCACCATGCTTTTCCTTTTCATCCGTCAATTCACTCCTGTTTTCTACGAATATGAATGAGTCGACGAAGCTGCGAAAACAAGATTATCGTGGTCGAATGGCAGTTTTTCGCGTCACGTTATCCTCCTACGTTTTAAGGTCTGTCCATCTTAAAATTCTATACATTATATTGTTCATAGAAGCAAATGAAGAAATGATCGTTGTTATTATTCTCGTTTGTAAAATTCGCCATGTTTCTTTTAACGAAGTCTTCGAACACGAGACATTAATTCTGAACGACTTTATCATTTTAATCGAAAAATAACGATTTATATTTCGAGATCGTGAAGATTGTAAGACTACCGTTGTTACCTCTACAAATTTGTATCGAGGGAAGAACGTCCTTTCCTTTTATTTCAAAATGAAAATATTTCACAAAAATAGTTCAGTTACGCGACGGTTTGCCCTATTATCAGAGAAAGTGTAAAGTCCTTTGAAGAATTTTATTACGCGCCATAAACTATTAAATGCCTCGTCGCCAATTGATTCTGATGAAACGAATCATTGATGGACCGACTTACGACGCATGCTACAAGGGAATAAGGATAAAAGCGAACGATATCGTTTCAATTCTTCCTGTCATTTACATACGACGACATTCCAATCAATTCGGCCGCGTAATTCATTTTCCTTCTCCCCCACGTTTCTACGCAAACGATTGCAGCAGTTTTACGGTGTAATTACGTTGGAATTCTACCTTCGAAGTCCTCAAGTTCGTGAAAAAGCAGCCGGGAAAATTTTCTATACATTACGGTGATGTTTTTTTCCCAGTATATACAACATTGCAATGATCGTCGTTGGAACATTTATATTTGCAACGCCTTATTCTGTGCCTTATTTTCATTGATTTTCAACCTCGATGGATTGAGTAGCTTCGGGAACTTCAAATTATTTTCCTTCGATTAAACGCAAATATAATGCGACCGATGCAACGGATTACCGTACACGAACAATTAGAGGATTTATCGAATTTCGGCATTCCTCGTCCCTCTGTAATTGCAGTGATTTCAAGGAGTGAGTCGACTCACTTTGGACCTCTTCTCTGCGGCTTCGGCTTTTCCAATTAAAATTTCGTACCTAGTTGCACATGCACTTGGCGCAACTCAGTTTATGAATTTCTTAAGCGATCTTCGTGATTTCCTGATTCACCGAGTTTTCCATGAAATATATTTCTCCTCTTGCGTGCAATTTTCCTCTATTTCGTGGAAGTTTCGAAGATTATCAAATTCGTGGAAATAATTAACTATGTTCGGTTGATAATTCACAGTCGGAGCGATCAGATGTTTTGCATTTGGAATTATCTGCCAATGAATCGGCATTTTGCAAAATTCTCCCATTTTTCAAAAGGAGATTCAAAATTTTAAATTCAGAATGCCAAAGTTCTGAGAGTTCTTTAAATTTTTTTTAAATTTTTGTAATATTTTTTGTTGTGAAAGTTTGTTAAAATTTTTGTAAAGTTAAAAATATCCGCGTTGCTTCGATCGTATAAATCGATTGAACGCGCAAATGCTATTTAATTAGTCGACAACTTTAGAAGCGAATTCGGAAATATTCAGAATTTCCTTCTAGAAGCATTCCCCGCGAGTTCAGACGTGACTAATTCAATTGTAGTAGGCAATATTCTTAAAGTCGACTATCAACCTGTTAAGAATAGTGTAAACTTTCAGCTAAATTATAAAGTCATTCTAGAAATACGCATCGGAGAACGCAGAATTATGAGGCACCCTGTGCATGTCGGGATGCAGGCTTATTTCTTTATTAATCCGATAATTAGCTCTTCCTGAGGTTTTAAACGCGTTATTTAGATTTAAAAGTAATCTAAATATTTAACGAATTTTTTATCGAAAAAGTCATAGAAAACTGAACAATATTTTGTGAAAGATTTTGTTCCGTTGCGAAGCAACGGTCTCTAGAATTTAGAACCGGCAAGTTTACGATGCAGACGACATGCACAGCTGTTTTTTGAGTATTAACATTTTCAGAGCCTTTGCTAACTGCATTTACTTTACCTTTTTTCCGGAAGGTCAAGAAAGGGGCCCAGGTACTTAACGGGGCACCCTAGCATGAGGGTAATATAACTGGGCCTTCCAATTTCTTGCCTTCCGTGTCTGAACAGCTATAGACGTATTGTAAATCTAAGAATTCCAGGAACCAGCGTTCGGCTGTTTACCTGGCCTAATCACTCATAGAGCATTCGATTTCCACCCCACCAATCTTGAATTTGACCCCGACGGATGGGTGGAGTCTCAAAGTCAAAGTTCCACCTATATGCCTATGAGTGGTGAGGTCAAATCCCTTCTTTAACGAAGGCACCTCCAAGGAAATTGGGGAAGGGAAAGCCGAAAGCTTTAACACTAGAACTACCAGCGTTAACACTATTCCTACCACGACCGGTCAAATGACCGTTTTTAAAATTTCGATTAGAATTTCCTATATATAACGTAATTGAATCGCCTTTAAACTTCACGACTTTTCCTCAAATATACGTATAATACATTTACATTATAATACATTTTTCAATATTCACTTCTTTTTTTACTGTTAATTTTCTGGGAAAAAATTATCATTTGACAAATTCACCTGTTGCGGTAGGAAAAGGTATACGTGAAGTGTCGGTAGGAATAGTGTTAAATCCATTGCATTTCGTTATATTAAATAAGTACTTTGAAAAGAGAGGAATCAGGAGGCGGAAAAGATGATCGAATCGGTGATTTGTGTTTTTTGAGATGGACATAGAATGTTTATTCTATGACTCTCGTGTAAACTTGGATAATTTTTTGAAAAAATCTGGTACCAGTCATTTTGACTGGTTTGGTAGTTCTAGTGTTAAGAAAGCATGTTTTCGCAAAAATCAGCAGGTAGCATATAGATAGCATAGATAGCAACAAGATTCAACATAGAAACAAAAATTACCCGATTATCGCAAAGCATCGACAAGTCAGTTCACTACGCGGAGTATAATACTTGAAGAATACCTACAACAGCTTGTACATAAGTGTATATTTTGTTCAATAACTATCAAGTCAGTTTAGTAAAGAAGAGAAATTTTACAAGTTCCTCAGCAATTTTCCCTACTAAGCTAAGCCACCGGAAGCAATCGTTCGGTATACGAATTTGGGCGATTCAGTTCTCGATAAAAATTCCCGGTGGTCGAAAGAGATTTTCTATTATAACGGCTCTGTATTTACGGTCTGAGTATTATGAAAATTAATTACCTTTCCGGACAATAATACTATTTGCTTGAGAGTGATGATAAAAAAGACGGTTTTGTTTTTGATTTATTTTGAATTTTCCAACGGAGAAATTTTGAAAACGGTTCGCCAAGTTGCATCGTTTACTTCCACGTGACGTATTTCGTATTACGATGTCGTTAAAACTCGTTACTTGGTATCGTTAAATTCGTGACTCTGCATTCACTCACCATTCTTATTAAATCCCCGACCTGTAATGAGGTCAGGACAGGTTCTTGATAATTAATATTACATTCGTTGCTTCGAGTAATTCTGCAAGATTCTGAAAGGACTTTGTACAAGAATTTTAAAGGACTTTTTTTATGCAACCGTCCCTGGCACATTAAATGTACTAGTTCTCGTCGAGTTTATCAATTTTGTTAAATTTTGCTATAATTAATTAATTCGTAATTATTCGCCTGTACGATGAAAATTAATCTCAAGCACAGATAAATAAATCCAAAAATAATTTGAACTGTAAGTCCTAATGACAGGCACTCCATTTAACAAAATTCCGATGATCATTTGCAATACAAGTCCAGAAGAAGTGAGTTTAGGTAACAAAAGGCTGCTTGATATTTCGAAGTAAAGAAACAGCAAAAATAGCAATCTGGCAACGTAACAATACAATTATGTTTGCTGTCGTCCAAAATGTTCGCTCCGTTTAACTCTTTGAAACACAGAAATTTATAAAGAAAACAATTACAAGTTGCACAGCATTTTTTTCCATATATCATCGTTCGTCGGAATACTTTCAACAACTGACAAAAAGGTTGTGTCTGGCATAAGATTTTTTTTCGACTATACACCAATTTAACATCTACAAGTAAAATGAGTAATTGTAAGCAAATTACATAACTAGCCTATATATTATAAGTAATTTCTAGTGTTTGAAGCAATTTTTCTCTTTGGGGCAGTTTTTAACCCTTTGGGGACGGAGACCTTTTTGAATATTGAGAAATATGCACTTCTTTCGCGATAAAAAACCACCTTTTTATCAGAAAGTCCAAGTGTTATGTATAAACGTTATAAATTACTATTTGCGTAATCATATTGCAACGGTTATATTACAACTTTTTAACTCTAATCACGTATACTTACATCGTTAAAGTATAATCAGATTTTTTCTCGGAACACATATATGCGTCCGTAGTCGTCAAAGGGTTAATCCACCAAGCCACAAAGAGCCAATCCACCATTAGTCTTCTCCAAGCCTACAAATTGATCAAGAATTCTGGACGATTATGAGAGATGATAATTTTTAACTTTGTTTACTTGAAAGTGCTCGTCTTTAAGGGACGAGTGGTCCGCAGCGGTGACCGGTTTTCGTCATCCTGTTGACAATTGACTTGCGCTGCTTATTTTGTGAAGTAAGTCAGAAGCCACATTACGTTCTATCAACAATTTTGACTTGTTCTATTCTCCCAGTTCTATTCTCTATGGTGTCGGCAAAATACACTTATTGTTAGTGTCGCTACATCGTCCTTTCGCGTTTGACGCGATTCGCGGTTATATTACGTCGCTCTTTCTGCTTCCTCGGGTTGCGATAATTGTGTCCTTAATTTGGCAAAACATACGCAAGTGCACCCTTCCTCTTTGTAAAGCTTCCCTTGTTTTCCTCGCCTCACGGCATTCAATGTTTATACAATAACATATGCAGCCTGCGCGTATAAAGACAAGAACGATCTCTTTCTGCTACTGGCTACAACTTTATGTTCGTTATCATCGCCCAGAACATTCTTTTTTGACAGTTCGTCAGAACAGTGTTGACTTTTTGCCTGCCGTAATTGCGGATACTTAATACGTAAATCTTGAAAACTAAGTAAAACATTTATAGTTACCACTGAAGAAACTTCAAATACATTTATATTGTGAAACTGAAAGCTTTTAAAACGTCCAATCGGTCGTTCTCCCTCTTCAACTTCCACTTTCCACCGGCGAATAATTCGACACTCGTGTACCAATTATTAAGCAGCAAATCGACGTCAGAACTTTCCGGCATAAATTGAAAATGATGGTATATACAGTCGCACCGCCTATCGTCCCCTTTAATTTCTAAGTTGGACTTCTTTCAGTAAGTCTCGAAGCACCTGCCAATTTCCAGTTTAACGAAGCTAAACTCACGATAGGATGGTGCGACAGGAACCAGCCGGTAAAGAGAAATGTACGGCGCGGCGAAGAAAATTGATTTACGATATCCCTCCGGTGCCGGTGGGGCCCTGGGGTCGGATATTGCACGACACGATTTTCACGGACAAAAAGCCCTGTTGCTGATGGCGAGCCAAGGGTATAGGAGCGTTAGATGTCGATAATGTCTGCCCAAATCTGTATAGCTCAATTTCTCCTCTCCCCTCTTCACGCCGCCGTACCATTTGTTTCCTGAAATGACATTTCACTATAGTAGAACTGCTTTCTACTCTGTGTTCGTATTTAACACTGGAAACGTTGAAGTAATTTAAAATCCTTTGGAATTATTATTACGCGTTGTGAGTTTAGAGAATTTTCCTAGTAATAATTTAACAAGAGCAACGAATGGCTGTAGACTGAAATTTTGAGACCATGAGTAATTTGTTAATATTCCGTACTGTTAGATGTTTGTTTTAATGACGATAGTGAGAAAACACATAAAAAATAATATTAGAAAGTTTCGCCTGCAAAATGATAATCTAAAAGATACTTAAATAAACCCCAATTTCTTCAACTGCACGTAATTCTACTGAAGTTTTTATCGCATAAAGACATAAGATTTCTTCTTGAAATTTTCAAATAATTCTCATCAAAGGCTGTTCTGTTTTAGCAACAGTTTCCTTGACGAAGACGTTTTGAGTTCTTGCGAAATTCTCAATATGAGATAGTAGTTAACAGCTGTCTGAGAAGTGCAATGACACGAACACGGCGGTTCGTTCGACTGCAACAGCGATGCACGAGTGCTGAAAGTTAGGAAACAAATTTGCAGTATCTAGACGGTAGTCGAATAGTCGGTGATATGAATGCCTCCGTTATTCGACGGTTCTCGACTAGTTCCACGAACGATTTGATAATACAACCAACTTTCCATTCCAAGTCGTGCCGAACTATGGGGAATTACCGCGGCATCTGCTCGTTTTGCTGTGAATATTTCTGCCGCATTTCTCCCGCCTTTTTTCCGAAGCGTCGACGGTGGAATTTCGACTAAATACACTGTCCAACAAATATAAAACTTTCTTCCGCTTTCCAATAACCACATAGTGATTCTTATAGTGTTAGTCGTCCTGAACACGAATCCGCCAACGAAATTTCTCTATCACCCTCTGTTTTCGAAATCAATAGACATAAAGAGGAAATTACTTCCCACCGTTGAATCTCCTTCATCGTTAAGCTTAATTTCTACTTAATCACGAAATCTAAAAGTTAACTTAAACGCAAAGTCTTGATATTGATGTCACTTAAACTGATTTAATGACTTAAACTAGGAATCCGAGCATTCGGTAGTACTACCTACTGAATATTCGGATATCGCGGCCATTCGCTCAGTACCATTTACTATTCAATAAAATATCCTGCTAAAATCGCATTTAAGAAAATGTAAAATGATAATAAATGATATTGACCCGGGCCCACTGCGTGGAGGTTGCCACGAGTAAGGACCCATAAATGCAAGCCCAACCAACCTCCATTTCATTCTACGTTCCCTTGAAACCCTTTCTCTCGGCATTTATGAATTTTATGCCGAGAGAAAATGCAACAAAGGAATCGCTGATTCTACTTCTTTTATTCTCTTTCGTGGAAAGAGACACAAATATTTCACTTTTTGTCACTGACACTTCTACAAAACACTGTTTTAGTTGTGGTAGTCACATCAAGTGACAGTTACTTGCAGTGTTTTTAAATAATTTTAACTGTTAAATGCAACGTTTTGTGGAAATGTCAATGATCTCAATTTACAGTTTCGTGCAAGTGATACTAAATAATTTTAACAATTAAATACGTTTTGCGGAAGTGTTAATGACACCAACTGACAGGTACCTGCAAGTGTATTTCTCAGGAAACAGTCCCCAATTTTTTGAGACCAAGAAGAACTGTCTACCGTTTTTAGTTTTCACGTAATACTAGTTTCTCTGTCGAAATCCACCCCTTTTACAAAAACTGATGTTTTTCGAAAACAGAGGGTGATAGAGAATTTCGTTGCCGGATTCGTGTTTAGGACGACGATCCCTATAAGAATCACCCAGTGGCTATTGGAAAACAAAAATACTGTAGGATAGTGATATTAGTCGACAGACATACACGCAGTTGTCATTTTAATTCGGTGATATTTAGCTATTTATTCCATGGAAAACTATTTACCGTAGGCTACTTTTGTTCCACATATTGCATTACTTTGAACGCTACTATTTCATAAATATTACAGAAATTTTTCGAGACAAGACTTCAACTTTCGTTACATGCCCAAGACACGATGTAACCTCGTTTAAAACATTTCTGAATATCGCTTTACAGTACACAACCTATTTTTTTTAGCGTAATCGATTTCGAACCACCTCATCGACCTCTTTCTTCCCTCTTCTATCATCGTCGTTTCTCAGCAACAGTCTTCTAAAAGACTGAGAAAATCGTAACGCTAACGGGGGCCTAAAAGGTTTCCATCGGTGTATAATTTTTCTCGAGTCTCTG
This sequence comes from Cerceris ruficornis, assembly GCA_963989415.1. Lineage (NCBI taxonomy): Eukaryota > Metazoa > Arthropoda > Insecta > Hymenoptera > Crabronidae > Cerceris > Cerceris ruficornis. The sequence continues at coordinate 16,645,067 of OZ022520.1, forward strand.
TTTAATTTATGGAAAATAATAACCGTAACTAGGTTCGAAGGAGGCTGCAATTTGTAAGCGTCTGCTCGCAGTAAATCTTCCCGTAAGTCAGCATAAGTCTTCTATGAAGCATCTTCGCATGAGGTATCTTTTCCTCGCAGGTGCCTCCGACGAAGACAGGAGCAGGGCAGACTAAATCGACTCGCAGCCAGTTCGCGGTAGATATCGCCGACTAATTGTAAGACAACTCGACTTTCGCACACGAGGAACCTATTTAAGCTCGCTCGTTCTCGGTCTACCGTTGTACCTCGTTCGCGTTTCTACGTGTAAGTAAGTACATACTATCCCCTCGCAAAATGGTTTTCGTATCGATCGTCGCAACTCGGTGGCTGTCGAAGTGTGCGCTTCGCTTGTCATCGGAAAACCTTGCACGAATTGCAATAATTTTGTGTCTTTGCTCGACATGTTATTCGGTTCTGGAAATCATGGACTTTTAACCCCTTGCCGTATAATAACGAGTGGCACTCGTGATACGATAAATCGTATAGAAAATTTTTAAGTTCTGTAAAATCTATCAAATTGAAAATATCAGTGAGAAGCAACACGATAATATTATTTCTATAATATTAATATTACCATAAATTATAAGATATATCAAGAATCACTGATCAATTTTTATTTTACCAATTTAATTCTGAATTATTGTGGAGGCTGTTACCAAAGAAATCGTACGGCAAGGGGTTAAATATTCTTTCGTATTTCGCGCAAGACGCTCGACTTTATCTTTCGAAGCGAGCGTAAAAATGCAGCTGATTTATGGAGAACAGCGGTGTTACGGGGAGCCGTAAATTTAGTTGACGATTTATCCGATCACTGCGGGTTCGACGGTGGAAGGTAGGAAGATTGTATATTGAATTTTCGATCGTAATCGTATAACGCGAGGGAAAATACTTTATTGAAAGTTATCGGACTGAAGCATGGACTATACTACTTCAGACTTTATACGTAAGTTGAATGAATTTCAAAGGTGTACGTATAGTGTAGAGATCGTAAGATGTTTGCGAATAAAATTAACTACTCTGCTCCGATAACACGAATCTCTTACTATCTGTTGTTATTGGCTGATACCATCACATGCACAGGCCTATTGTGCGACGAAGTCTCTAATTGTAAGAAGAAGCTTCGAAGGAAAACGGGACAAAGCAATAGAGAGCAACGACCAAAGCACATGGGCGTAGACATCGATTTAGGATGGTAACTATTACTAGGTGAAATTTAAGAATTATTGCTTTAATAGCAATAAATTTAAGAAAAGAATTGTAACATGAAATTAGGGATACAAAAAGCTTAATGCTCACGTATGTTTTATGCGTGTGTCTCAGGATACGCCAATGTTGCTCATATGCATTGGGACCGCCAGAGTGGATCAAGGGGCCTAGCCACTTGTTACCGTGCCTTTCAGGTTGTAAAGTCTCAGTAACTAACTATTTTGTGCATTATACATTCTACGACAACTAATTTCAAATTATGCACTATATTGAACACGAAATCACTATTTATTCTGTTGAGTTATCAGTAATTGCCGTTTTGTTGCATCGAATTTATTATTTATCTAAAAGGGTTGTAAAGGAACTTAATCTAAAACGTATTCCCCATTATCAAGCACAACTGTTTCCCCTTTGTTTTCAAACTTGTCTATCTCCGAAGGAAAAAATTAGGTGGTTTTGACAAGAAAAACGTGATAATGAACTCTCGTAGCTGGTGTTCATTATTGAATTGTTTCCCATTTAATGAAACTTGAGGGTATCGAAACAGATCTGTGGAGACAAGGTCCGGCGAGTAAGGGAGGTGATGTAATACGGTCCGCTTCAGTTCCAAAAGTTTTTCTCGCGTGATCTTTGCCGTGTGTGGTCTAGTGTTATCATGCAAAAGTACGACTCCCATACGATTGATAAGTGATGGCCGTTTTTCTCGCAATTTTTCTTGAACCCTCGTCAATTGTTGAACATACGAGGCTGCTGTAACTGTTTCATTACGTTGTAAAAACTCACAATGGATTATCCCTTTGCGATCCCACCAAATAGAGAGGAAAATCTTCTTTCCACGGAGGTTGGCTTTAGGTTCTGATTGAGGTGCTTCTTTTTGATCTACCCACCGTCTTTTTTTAATAATGTTTTCATAAGTAATCCATTTTTTATCACCTGTAATTAATCGATCCAAACATTATTCGTTCCTGTTCATGGATAAAAGCGATATGGCAATTGCCGTCCTATCTGTTTTGTTCTTCTCCGTCAAATTGTGCAAAGCCGGTACCAAGCTAGCTGACCTTTCCCAGTTCTCCAGATGTCGACAGATGGTAGATTGAGATATTTTCATCTTCTCTGATAATTCACCGGTTGTTTAACGCGGATTTATTCCACTAGAGTCTTCAAAATGTTGTCGTCGATACCCGTTAACCGTGCAGGCTTAGATTTTTCTTAAAGACTGGTACCTCCAGAATGAAATTTTACAAACCAATTTCTCACTGTGCGCCCTGATATTGCACCTTCACCGATAATGTCACATTTTCTTGGTAGCACTGGTCGAATTATTGCCATTGTGGAATTCCCACAATATTACACCGAAAACTATATTAACACTATTCCTACCACGACCGGTCAAATGACCGTTTTTAAAATTTCGATTAGAATTTCCTATATATAACGTAATTGAATCGCCTTTAAACTTCACGACTTCTCCTCAAATATACGTATAATACATTCACATTATAATACATTTTTCAATATTCACTTCTTTTTTTACTGTTCATTTTCTGGGAAAAAATTATCATTTGACAAATTCACCGGTTGCGGTAGAAAAAGGTATACGTGAAGTGTCGGTAAGAATGGTGTTAACACTCGATCTATATTTACTGACTGCTGTTTTTAGACTGCTTTATCCTTAGATATGAAGCATCCACCGCGACGACAAGGGATCATAGGTCATCTGGAAATCCCGAAAGAGTTTACGCCCATTATTTACACCTACTTATGACTACTTATGATTCAATCCAATATTTTACATTATAATAACAAGTTACAGACCAGAACTACATTATAATAACAAACACAGTAATACGAAAGAAACAAGGCTGGTATATTTATCGTCAAAAAAGATAATCAACGGACAATATTTTTCCCAAGAGTCGTAATAAATGCGGACAGAGAAGAAGCCTGCATCCAGTCGGTGTTTCGTATTCGCCTCGAGCACTTTTTCCAGGATAATTGAAAGTCTGCTCCTGCAGTTTTTCCACCGTCGTCATCGTCCAAGTGCCTCCATCCTCTCTCCTGCCATCGCCCAGCATCCCTTCCGCCTCTGAAAGCTCAAATTATATATGCGCCCCTTTCCCGACGACAGCACTCGACGCACGCTTGAAAGAGAGGACGAATAGGTACTACTATACGATGCGTTACCGACGTGAACTCTCTCCATCTTTTTCTCTCTTCTCCCCCGTCAAGTAATTTCGTCGGGGTCGTGCACCCGTTTCGGCATAATAAAGTATTATACAGCATACGGCAACGTGCTGGAAGATCATGAAAAATAATTTTATAGCTGGTACCGTTAAACGGCATCAATCTTTTACGTTTGCTTCAACTTCGACCTCAGCGACAAAAGGGATGAAGCAACGATTGTGGAAGCTGCGAGTGCGAAGTTGAATCTTTTCTATTGGCATTGAAAGGTTTGTAAAATATGGTGTTACGTCGATTTTGGGCGTACACCTAATTCTGTTTTTACACGGTAGATACGTTCCAGACAAAAACGTGTAAAAAAAGACATGAAGTACATACATAGAAAAACGGGGATTAGTTCCATATCCTTGAACCCTGTAAAAAATAGTTAAAATAAATTTATTAAAAAATTCGCATTGCACAAAAAAGTTTATTTTTTTTATAGAAATTAGGTGTCTTCCAAATAAAATACATCTCAATATTAAGCATATAGACCAGACAACCTGTTTCAACTGTAAAATTATTAATTTTACGGCTGCCTATTTACAAAATATGGCCTAAATGTAGTGTACAGACCTAATCCGACATTTCATATGCACCAACCTAATACAATTGAATAAAAGCAATGGGACATGCATTTATATTACGCCTGACAAAGTCGCTAAATAATTTTTGACCGGCACATCGAGAGATCCTTTCCCTGACACCGATGAATCTTGAAATCCCATCGACGTCGAAATGGAAGTCATTGACGAGGCATTTTTGTTCTGTCTGAAAGCTCTCGAAATTTCCGATAGACCTCTCGATACTATTCGTCGGCGCGGCAGTAGCCGATATTACGGCCGGGCAAAGTTTTATGGTCCGCCGTGCATTCCACGGGGAAATCATCCAGGAAATTGCATAACGGACTTTCGGGCAACTTTGATCCGTTATCGGCGCGATCTCGCGCAGAGGATTTGTCGGGCTACGTGATTAATTAATCGGCCAGACAGCAGCGGAAGGATTACCGGGATCGATCATTAATAATACGGAAGTCTCGTCGCGTCTACGTCTATGTATATCCGAATACACAATACTCGGCTCTTCATCTTTCAAACGTTCCAATAAAAACTTGTGTTTGAATCGTCGGGAATATCCATGGGGTTTCTAATATACTTCAACCACAATGCATTCCCTTGGCTCGCGTTGTACCGCGTAGCAAGTTCAAATGTTAGCTCACCGGTGCGCAGCCCTTTGTTCGAAAGTTTTTCACGTTACCGGATCACTGGGCTTTGTCAAATGTTGTACTGTTTGCCGATACAATTATTCTGAAATTATTTGCACGTAGAAGTTTAGTCCAGCATGATTAGGCTGAGTGAATTTCGCCGAATATTTTCGATGGGTGAATAATGCGATATGAATGTAGGAATGTTCAACAGTTTCGAATGTTAATGAGAAATTGAAGAAAATAGGAGGAATATTTGTTTGTGGAATGAATAATTGATTTTTAATATAATAGATGTACGATGAAATAGGAGCATATTTTAATTTAACATTGCGATTATTGACATTCGATATGAGTCGTTAAATACGCAAGTAAAGTATAATGAAGTCACGTAATATGGTAGCAATCACGAAGGTCTGCCAGCTAAAATTACAATACACGAATATATTTAGAATGGAAAACTAAAGGGCTTTTTTCTGTTCGTCGAACTTCAAAAACTACATGTCGTAGTATATCAATTTTCTAGTTTTTCTTTGTTTTAACTTCTGCGTGAAGGAACGGAACATTTGAATTCATCGAACCAAGCTTTAACGCTTTCTCACGAATTCTGACCTCTGTCTTGCTTTCGTAATCAGCTGTCCCTTTGTCGCAGAATTTCGAAACCGCGCACTGGCCGATGAAAGATGCCTTCCGAGAATGACAAAGAAAAAGACCGCACAGAAATTCGTATAAACCGGACGCACAAAGCCTTTAGAAAATTTCCATGGAGCCTCGAAAACCTGGTACAATGCCGTGATCCTCGAAAATCCGGCGAAATTCGATGACGGCCGTGCTTTAAGAGCTTTCGACCGGACCGTTGCTGTCTTTACGAGCATTTTCCTCTCCGCTCCCTTTTCCTCTTCTTCGTCCCCTTTCCGCCCTCTGCCGGCCAGATAACCACACCGCGTTGACTTAACGCCGTTCCTATTATATTTATCCGACTACGAGGGCGAAAACCATCGGATAATGTCAACGGTCCCTCTCCGTATGGAATATTACACTCCGACAGCTATACGTGTCAGTAAGATCTGTGAAATTATGGTGTAAATATCGCAAGGTGTTCCGAGTCACAATTCCTATTATAGGGTCCTACTTTAATTTAATTTCGGACGACCCCCCAAAGAATGTAGGTACTCGCCTTGGAAGAAACCGAATAGGTTCCCTTAACCCTTTGACCTACAACAACCAGTGACACTCGTGATGCGGTGGATGGAACAGGAAATTTTGAAGCTTCTCAAAACTGATCAAATTTAAAATTTCAGTGGAATACGACACGATAATATTACTTCTATGTTATTAATATTGCGTTAAATTCTAAAGTATATCGCAAATCACTAACGTATTTTTATTTTAGCAATTTAATGTTCAATTATTGCGAAGGCAGTCAGAAAAGAAATCGTAGGATAAGGGGTGAACACTAGAACTACCGGCGTTAAATCTATTATATTTCAATATATTAAATAAGTACTTTGAGAAAAGAGGAATCGAGAGGCAGAAAAGATGATCAATTCGGTCATTTATGTTTTTTGAGTTGGGCGTAGTACATTTCTCCTATGCCTCTCTTATAAACTTTAAGAATTTTTTTATAAAATTGTGTACCAGTCATTTTGACTGGTTTGGGAGTTCTAGTGTTAAAATTAACTAATAATATCGTAGGCTAGAAGCTTAACTGAACGCGTGTAATTAAAAAACAAATGACTAACTTTATTAGATATATAACTATAAAATAACAAAACTCGTACTAATTCTAAAATAACTCTAAATAATATAAATCTGTCAAAATCTCTTTCCACTCACGCCTTGTAGTCCATTCTAGATGCTCAACTGAACTGCCACTCTTCCAAAATTCACGCTCGTATTCACCCTCGATACCCTTTCTCACAGCATGCATTCTTCATCTTTCTTAGAGCATGCATTCTCTGTTGCACTCATTCATTTTCTCCTCATCCATAGACTAAACTTTCATGCTAGCCCTGTCATTCGTCGTCTCTTAAATCACTCTAAGCATCCACTCTCGCTTGTATACAAACCATCCACACTCACTAATTCTAATAATTAAAACTATTTACTAAATAAAAATTTCATTCCTACACTATATATGTACAGGGTGTCTTAAAATTATTTATCACGGCATACCAGGCGTTATTTCGGTGGGCATTTGCGAAAAAGACAAGCAACAAACTTCGCGAAAGGGTTGCAATTTAAGGTAAAATTTGTTTATTGGCTCATCGCATTCGTCTTGTTGTGCAGGTAAAATGTCTGAGAGGAACCATAGGTCAGAGACGAACCGTTCTTTTGGAAATTAACCAGTTAACTGCGGAATTTATTTTAAAATTCCTCACAGCATGCGCAATTAAAATCAAGCAGCGGCGTGTATACATGTCGAACGCAATGCAAATGCTGCTATTATAAATTTTACAGTAAAAATAAAGCAAAAATGAAAAGATTATTTTTTTCTCGATAAGAACGGCGTTGATTCAAAATCGGCGAAAATTTCCCGAGACCAATGTTTCTGAAATTTTGCATAGTGGTAGCTCCTTGGGTCTGCTATTGGTTCAGTGCAAAAAAATTCCCCCCTGAACTTCACGGTTACGGGTGTCAAAGTAGGTATTTTGCGAAATCTATTATGTGCTGTAACTTTTAAGAAAAACAAGATGTCGACCAAAAACTGATGCCAAAAAATCATAAAAAATCAAGCTTTCCAACGGTGCATGAGTTTATGTAATTTACTTATTGCTTATATCATTTTCTCACGATTTTCATGTTTGTCAAGGTGAAAACAATTCAGAAAAATTGCAATTCCCAAACAAAGTATCGCCTGATTTTAACCAAATTGTTTTCACCTTGACAAACACGAAAATCGTGAAAAAATGATATAAGCAATAAGTAAATTACATAAACTCATGCACCGTTGGAAAGCTTGATTTTTTATGATTTTTTGGCATCAGTTTTCGGTCGACATCTTGTTTTTATTAAAAGTTACAGCACATAATAGATTTCGCAAAATACCTACTTTGACAGCCGTAACCGTGAAGTTCAGGGGGAAATTTTTTTGCACGGAATCAATGTCAGACCCAAAGAGCTACCAATGTGCAAAATATCAGACAAATTGGTCACGGGTAATTTTGGCCGATTTTAAATCAACGCCTTTACAATTTACTGTTATCAGAGCAGTAGAGCTCTGGATCGACATGTATACACGTCGAACGCAGTTAACTGGTTAATGCTAAAGTTGTAATTCCGCAAATGGATTTCCGATCAGTAAGCCAGCCCCGGGGATAGCCACAGAATGAAAAGAAACACACGAATTACCCTTACTGGCCGATGTACCACCTCTACCTACTGTAAATACGTGCGCATCGGATTTTCATGCTCGATTTTCTCGAAAACTAATCCTTAAATGATATAATTTTATTTCAACATTTTATTCTTATTTTTTCATGCGGAATTGCCTTGTGCCCCCTTATACATATTACCTGACCGTGCCCTGTATAGGTTTCGTGTATACTTCACTTCTATGTAGATTTGATTCGAATGCATTGAAGTCGTTAGATAAGATCAATCAGCTTAGTCTCTTGTTCTGCGCTTTTTATTTTACAGAATATGCACAACTTACCATTTCTGCGGTGTATTTTGCACCGGTTGAGCGTAGTTATCTCGCCGTGGTTTTTAAGGGTGATATATTGAAACCGTACCGCATTCACGCGTATAATTAAACGAAAGGACAAAGTAATTACACTCTCGTAGAAATGCTCGGTCAGAGAAAGCGGTGTTCCGAAATTTCATCGCTGCCACGATAGAAATATCGTTGCTTTCTCACAGTGCACAGACAGCTCCCGTCGATGCAATCGCACGCGGAATATCGAGAAAGGTATAAATATATTTGCAGACGTTTTATCGTGCTTGACGAGAGTACAAATGAAAAATATAGAAGAATCGCAATATTTATTGTACGTGTGACGCTTATTCACGTGCTAGCGTGCAAATATTTGTTCGCGTGCAAGGTAATGTTTAAAATTCTAAAAGTGTATGTTTATATTTTGTTTGAAAATACATCTCGCGTTAGTGAGATAATAATTGTTATTTTAATATTATATGTTTACTGGAATTTTTAAGCTTGTCTCGCTATATTGTACAAAATAGTTCCACGTTAATTCATCAATTACATGAGTAAATTCAATCATTGAACGATTCAATTTCTCACTCACGCTACATCGCACATGTACGGAAAACTTTCTCCGCGTACGTGGAAAACAAAAGGTCGGCAATATTATTGACAGTAGTCGACGCACTGCCACGTTAACAACGTCAGACACTGTATTCCTGACTTCATTGTAAAGCTCCCTTTTCATTCAGTTTCCCTCTCGAGCCGCCGTGACTGTCGCAAAAGAGACAAACGCGTATACGTTCAGAACGACGTTACCAGACTCTCTCGGGTCATTTTACGCTGAAAAGTTTCTGCACTTCGTACCTTCCAGTTCCACGACTTTGACTAATTAACGGCCCCGCGATTTTATCTGGAATTATGTACTGTTTCCTGTTTTCTTTCTTTTTCAATATTTTTTACGTATCTATAATTTCTACTTTCGACCGATAAACAACTCATAACGCTTAACCCTTTGCACTCCTATGTCGAGCTACACTCGACACAGCTTTCTATGACACTTAACGTTTCATCTAATAATTATCGACTTTTCGACATCAACAATAATTTTGCATCTTAACATAAATATCCCGCGGTACCTACAATCGTTCCCAGTATTAAGTAAAAATGAACAATCAACGGTAGACAATTTTCCGGGACTATATTTGCTTGTCTGACGAAAAGTTAGTAAAATAATTCGGAGCGCAAAGGATTAACGTATAAATATTTTTAACATTTGCCTTGACATTCCTTCTTTGCAGATTTCCCTTCGATATTTTGGTAATCTATCACGATTGAAATTTATCGAAAAATTGGGAAAACTTGTAAATTAAATCATGACTTGAGAATCTACTCGTTTTTATATTGTATCAATAACATAAGTTTGTGCTTTTGAAGTAGCACTTTATTCCCGTCGGATACATTCTCGTCGTTAAGCGGTTTACGAAGATATCTGTCTGGCCCTTCGACGAATCGATCTACTTGAGATATTTGAGCTTACATTCTGAGGAGAAAATTGGGAAATTGTTTGGATATTTTGGGTTGTGTGCCTTTCTCGTTGTATGCTGAGAAACAGTGGGTTGATAGTATGTAATTGAAATCGATTCTACGTTCCTTTCTGTACTTTTTGGTTTTAACTGTTACGGTTATTTCGCTTTCGAAATACATTTTGAGGACGATTCCGAACTACCGTGACTTTGATAGATTAAATAACAATTTAGGAAAAATTTGTCACAGGTAACAGGGAATTAAAACCGGGCACTCCAATTAAGAGTTAGATTTTTTCACCCCATCGGAAGATGACATCTGAAATGGATCCCGATCTCGCCTCGATTAGCGTTGTAAAATTGCATCATCAAATTGGACGTATTTACAGGAATGTCAGATGAAATGGCAAACAATGGTTGATAGGAAGGGGGGAACGATTGTTATTCTTCTTTAGCACAAAAATGATACGTAGTTATGGTGCGACATCATTCAAAAATGTAGTTTGCGGTGTAAAATTTCGTGAAAACATTGCATCCGACATTGGTGTCGGGTAAAGTCCGAGTATCCTTTTTGTTGAGAGTCGCTTCATATTACAACAAATTGAACAAAATAATGTAGGACTTTTTTGGGAAGGATTTTACATTTGAACGCTATAACAATGACAATAACAAGATTCAACCAGGGTAATGCAAAACAACGTTGGCCATAAAACAACACAAAATGTAGCACCTCACCAACGGCCTCTTTCCTCCCTCGCTCCACATCTCGCTCTCTATTTTGTGTCTCCAACACGCACCCTCCTTTTATTGCAAAGTTCTCTCTCTGTCTCGCTTTCTTTCACTCTCACTCTCTCTCTTTTGCATGCACTCACGCAATTGTTCAAAACTGTCGAGCAGACCCACCTAAGCTTAAAAAATCAGACCTGAATCTACGACAAAATATTTTCGACTCTACCAGAAAGCTTTCTATTTTTCACGCATCACAAAGATGTGCGGCTAAGCGAAAAAAATTCAGTTATTGTAGTAGAATGGCCATTTGCAAAATCGTTCGAATCGTTTCTCCTCTTCTTTGTTCCTCCTCTTTTTTTCCTATTTTTTGTCGGTATAATACCTTTTTAGAGCGATAAAAAATTTTTGGAGAGAAAAGATTACAAAGGACAATGGAACATTTTTACGAGCCTCTTGATTCACCGTCTTCGGCTATTGTTGCGTTTCTTTTGCAATTGCAGCGATGGCATTTTCCGCGCGAATTGTTGTCACTCAACGATAACTCGGAAGGAAGGCTTTCCATTTCTTTCTTCGTATTATATTTTCTCAATTTCACTCCGCCCTTCTTTCCTTGCTGTGTGTATCTTCGATGAAGCGAGTTTGTCCTTTATTCGCGCTTATTTCGTTGAATTAAAACGCAAAGCGCATGAAAAGAGCCCGGGAATTCGGCTGGAAAATGACATCCGTTGTCATCGGTGCACAAAACCACTGGGATACAAACGTTATTATTAAATGGCCCAATTTAATTTCATACTTCATTGACGAGGTATCTCCTTTTTAAGCTCATGTCGGTTAATATGTCCCGTTTGTTATACAGCTTCAATCGATGTCCCGCTCACAATTTGCTTTGTTTTATTTATTTATTTCTCCCTTTTTACTTTATCTTTTTCTTTACTAATTCCCCAATGCCAATGAAATTCGCTCTACTTCAATATCGCATAAAATTACGACGAGTATTTCCAACCGGAGAAATTTTAATTTCATGTATTTGTTATTGAATACTAATTATATGAGATTTCTTAGTGATTATCGGATATAGTACGATGCATTTTGAATATATTAGAGGGACCGGAAATTAATGTCGTTTCTCCACATATTTTGCTAAAAAACCAGTTGATTTTTATCGATACGGCATTGAAAATATGCACAATAGATGACAAAAGATTGTTGATGACGAGGGTGATTACATCATTCATTAAAAATAAAAAATTTTACAAATTTATTTGTTTGAATTTAATGTAAAAAAACGACATTACTTTCCGGTTCCCCTAATATGAGTAGTTATTTTTGAAAGTGGTATAAGTTCGTTTCTGAGAAAAATGTGTTTAAATTAGTTTTAGCTACTATAAGCATAGTCATCTTTCTTTCATATTTCAAATGGCAGAGCAAATAGAATGAATTGTCCTCATGATTTCATTCAAAAAGTTTCAACTGTTACTTGTGATAATATTGAACCTTTTGTACGAAGTCTCAAATATTTCAACATAAGAAGAAGAGGTCTTGTACCACTTTCAAATATAACGGTTCATATATCGTAATTTGATAGACAGTTGCCAATAAAGCGGGAGTGTCGACTGATGAGAATTTCGTCGAAATTACAGTAATTTCCGATTGACGCACGTTAATTCGACGCTGACTTGGGTGGGAGTCGTATTTAAACAGTGCTAATGATGAATTGCACGAAAGCAAAACTGTTTTAGTGTAGTCTCGATCCCAGAACTGCGTATAATCCGTAGAATCCAGTGTAAAGTTACGCCCGTTCCGAAATTAATGTGACCATGATATTTAGACTGTCCGTTGCAATTTCAATAAAATTTTATCTTTACAAAGCTAACCATAGTAATGGCAGAATTAAGGTGTTAACGCGTCCATAACAAGTGGTTTTAACGGTGGGTATAAGTACGTTACGTGTAACGGATGTGGTTAGGTTTACGAAAACTGCTAGAAGTTGTCTCATGTAGCGCCTGAAATATACCGGGAATTAACTAGGTCAACTTCGTTTGACAAATAAGATTTTATAGGCGGAGAAGTGAAAATCCGCAGCGATACGTTTACTTATACTAACTCAGACTATCTGCAAAATGAGATTGAAACGAGGAGTACGATTGATTAGATTCACAAAGATCATGCCAATTTCAATATTTCACATAATTGTTTTAACACTAGAACTACCAAACCAGTCAAAATGACTGGTACACAATTTTTTCCAAAAATTCTCCAAGATTATAGGAGAGCCATAGAATAGATATTCTTCGTCCACCTCATAAAACATAAATTACCGAATCAATCATCTTTTCCACCTCTGAATTCCCCTTTTTTCAAAGTACTTATTTAATACATTTAAATATAACAGATTTAACGCTGGTAGTTCTAGTGTTAATGGATGAGGGTGAGCGGTAGTGGAATCTAGATAGACGCTGAATACGAGCGTTGATAATGATGGATTGGACAGTGCTTTTGCATGATTTCTGATAGTCGATTGACACTAGATGTATGGGCGTAAAATCTGTTACATTGAAATATATTAAATAAGGACTTTGGAAAAAGAGGGATCAAGCGGCAAAGATGGTAATTCGTTGAGTCATTATTGTATTATAAAATACACGTGAAATATCTACTGTACACTGCCTGTGTAAAGTTGAGAAATGGTTATAAAACAAGTAGGAATCCGTCAATTTGACGTAAATCTAGTACTCCGTAAATCTAGTGTTAAGGAAGAGAAAGTTGTAGGATTTTGGGGAGCTTAGCCTAACTGTAGCACTTTTCACCCACTACTAGTTGTAAGAGTAGAAAGCCGAAGAGAAGTGACAGATAATTTGGCCTACGTGCCTAAAAAATGCTGGCAGGGTTTAAGTGGAAAGTATGGTCGTTTTGGGAAGGCCGAGTGACGAAATGTGACGTATTGTTTGATGGGTGAGAGTTGTACAAATGGGAAGTCTAGAAGAGTTTACGGAAAAATATGGACGGGAAGACCTTGGCTTTTGTATAGGAATTGTGACTCGTAACACTGTGTCCGTGCCCTTCCAGCTCTTTCAAAGAAGTCTGCACGAGCAATTGTGCTAGGGCCGCCTCGTCCACGCCTCCTGCTTATTCCATGGATATTACTATTGAGAGAAAGTCGAAAACACAAAAATAAAATAAAAATTCGAAGACGAAAAATCCATTACTGGATAGAATCCCAGAAGGTTGAAAGTCTAGCTTCAATGAGCAAAAGATTAATTAATTCTTTAAAATAGCTGCCCCTCGGTCTGTATAATGAATATTGTCATACCGAATACCTGGACCTCAAAATCACGTGCCTGAATTGAAAGAGTAAAAAATAATGAATTATTACCCCCTTGCCGTACGATTTCTTTTGCGACTGAATGCGCAATAACTCAGAATTAAATGTTAACCTGTTAACCGGGTAGGACGCAATATTTCGTCATACCAGGAAGACAACTCTAATGCGTATGACGATGTTTTTCGTCGTGGCAATTTTTAAATATGGTATGTTGAACGCAATACGTTTTACGTTATTCTTTTCCATTAAATTCTAGCGTGGTACTTCAGGTGTGATAATATTATTTTTCACTGCGAAGAAAAAAGTCTCCAGTTTGAAACGAGTTGAACAAAAGTTAATTCCCCGGTTAACAGGTTAAGATAGCAATCTATCCCTCATTTCTGATATAGCGTATAACTTAACGCAATGTTGATAGTGTAGGAATTAAACAGGAAAAAATCAAGGATGTTTATTTTAATTAACAAAGAACTGAATAATAATATAAGACAAGACAAAACAACACAAATAATATAATAATTAACGACACAAAAACAACTCGGACTACACAAACAACTCAATTACTGATCTCTCTCGCACAGTTCTCTCTCGGATCTCACAGATGTCTCTTTCAAATCTCAATCACGGATATATTTTAAAGCACTCACACAGCATACTTGTACATACATCACTCGCACTCTCGTCAACAGCTGTTTGCCATAGTGATTACCGATCGATAGCTCCGGGGTCGTCGACCTTTAAGGACAATTGGAGATCCTGTTCCCGGAAGCTTCTCGATGATTCTACACATTCATGACAAACAACTGATGCGCTACATTCATAACTAAAAATCCATTCATACCACAATAGCATAGCAATAATTTGATCGTATTGTCACCCACTTATATTTTTAATTTAATAACTTTTCGAATACTTCAAAATTTCCTATTGCATTTGTCGCGTCACGATTGTCACTCGTTATTGTACGGCAAGGGGTTAAAAAGGACCGATAAATTTCGGAATTGTTTGACGAAAAATCATCGAAGCACGGTTTAATAGCTTCGACAATAACCCGAGTTGTTTGGAAATCCTTTCGCCTCCTCGGTTCATTCGAGCTTACCGATGTGATTTACCAAGAGAATTACTGCGCCTGGAGCGGAGCATTTCGGGTTACAACCGAGTCGATTCAGATGGATTTAATAGGCACTTCGGAGAATTTTATATTTTTTCTACCTCTTCTTCTCTTTCCTTTCGCTAGAAAAGAAAAGCTAAACGTACTCTATACTCCTTTCCTGTAAAAGTTTGATTCTTACAAAACCTATAATTTAGCGGTTTACTTTTCCGCTTTGTAATTAAATCCTATTAGAATTACAATAATTGTAATTTACTTTTATTTGCTAAACTCCTTAGCGACGTTCATTCAGTCAGGATAATGCGTTTTATTGCACGTAACAATTACAGTGAATCCTAAAGCCACGGCGTTTAAAAGTGTTCATAAATGCGTCAGTCATTAACACTAGATTTAGGAAAGCCGTCGAATCGACGGGTTCCTACTTGTTTTATAAACATTTCTCAAATTTACAGAGGAGCTATACAGTAGATATTTCCCGTGTATTTTATAATACAATAATTACTTAACGAATTATCATCTTTGGCACTTGATCCCTCTTTCTCCAAAGTCCTTATGTAATATATTGTAAAAAAACAGATTTCACGCCCGTAAATCTAGTGTTAAGCCTGCTTGCAAATACAATCGGCTTCGCCTTCTCTCGGCGCTTATTACCATTTACTTCCCTTATAAAGATTTTCGGTCTTTCCTGCACTTCTTTCCTGCGAAAGAAATTACAATTATAATTGAACTCGAAAATCAATTCTAACATTAACTGTAACTGAATAGCTATACGAGGGGAGTTACGTAATATTGGCAAGTTTCATCGTTCCCAAAGGAATAGTTTTTGGATGTTGCAAGTGCATTTGAGGTATCTCTTGAGAGTTGATCAACTGAGAACAGATAACGCTTGCTCGTTGAATCTGACTTCAATTTGCAGATGTACGTGACTTCAATTGACGCTGCAAGGAAGTCAAAGTGCAATCTTTAATACAAAATACGATTGTAGTTATCGAATATGTGAAAGGGGAGAAAATAAGAAAATAAGACCTTTTGCTAAGCACATCGCTTTGTAAACTTTTGGGTATTCCCCTTCGTTCTTGTCTTCAGTTTCATTTACGTTAATCTTATCCGCGACAGGGTTAATACATTTTTTTTTATTTTCTATTACCGGGTTTACAAAACGAAATACAGTATGCAGTTGCTACTTTAACGTGCGACAAAGCAACTAGCTGCAAAAGATCTGATGGTGCGCGGCAAGTATTTGGGACTAATTTGCCAGACGGATAGAAACATCCCTCGTTCACACGTATTTTCGATTCTAACGCGCTGCTGGCCGAAAAAGCTGGACATTCGTTATGTCGTTATGTGAACGATGAAAGAAGTGTTTTGCTTTTGGTTGTTATTGGCAGAGCCTGAGGTTTCCAGAAACGATATGGCGGAAATAGAAAGTACGAGTGATAGACCCCTCTTGCCGCACTGGTTTACCGCGTGCCATCAGATCTTTTGCGGCCAGTATGTATATATTATTGAACTTTTCCTGGACGATTGATCCTCTTTATACGCTTATTTCGATATCCGTGGAACGTTATTCCTGTAAGAAATCATCTTTTGCGAAACTTATGACGCATACAATAAGGTAATAATAATGTCAATAAACTCTTCAGGCAGGCATTACATAAAAAACGCATAAAAATACGAAATTTCTCTTGATACGCTCGTAAATTGCGAAAGTTTTGTAATAACCGGCTGAAAATGACGGAAGTTTCTTCGCTTTAACACCAGCAGTACCGACGATTAACCCAGTATATTTAGGTGTACTGTGGGTGCCTTTGACGAAGAGGGACGTGAGGGAAAAGTAAATTGCTCGATTTAAACGTTCACACGTTGTAACGAGAACCTATAAATTTCGTAAAGTTGTCCTTTACAATTTTGCATATTTACCGTAAGGATTATCGAATATGTCGTCTCACTTCGGTTACTGAGAGATTAAATTCTGAACTTGTTGCGAGGCAAGGGGAGGAATTTTGAGTACTTAAAGTTTCATTTCGAAATTTTCATGTCTTCTGCATCTGCTGTCACACCTTTCTAATTGTGAGCAGTACCTGCTTACGAAGGACAATCGTAACTTCTGCGACTGTTGTCACACGTTACCGAGCAGTATCTGTTTACGAAGGGTATACCGTAACCAAACATTACTAATCTAAACTGTATCGCGTGTTCTCGATCTGTAAGGTTCAATAATGTCGGAAGAATTCTAACAACCTTAATAAAGCGTAAAAAATTCCGTTGGTGGATGATCATCCGAAAGAAATTAACACTATTCCTACCACGACCGGTCAAATGACCGTTTTTAAAATTTCGATTAGAATTTCCTATATACAACGTAATTGAATCGCCTTTAAACTTCACGACTTTTCCTCAAATATGGGTATAATACATTCACATTATAATACATTTTTCAATATTCACTTCTCTTTTTACTGTTCATTTTCTGGGAAAAAATTATCATTTGACAAATTCACCGGTTGCGGTAGGAAAAGGTAGACGTGAAGTGTCGGTAGGAATAGTGTTCAAGCTGCAAGGACCAAATGGCCCGAGAGGCTGCAGCAAGTGAAATTAAAAATCCGTCTCTACGAACGTCGCACGTCATCTGGCATTTAACCATTTGCCTTGACACGAGTTACAAGATTTCTACTTTTATAAATGAATAATTATATGCTTAAAATCTAATACAAAATTTCTGTCAATCAATCCTCAACCAAACCTTGAATTGGAAGGAAAAATGCATAATATCTTGTTTAAGGACAGAACACAACGATCACACATGAATACCTAATCAAAAAAATGATTTTGTAACGTTAAAACGCAAACCTTTAAATATTTCAAAATAAACTTTCAAATTATTGCTGTTCCGTCGAATGTGCATGACTCGTAATGCAGGATAATTATTTTTTAAATATCACAGTAATTCTTCATTTTAAACCCTACATCGTACAACGATCTTTTACGCAGAATTCGTTGCTTTATCAGAACTTAGAAAGACAATTTAGGCATTCCGTTGAAAAAAATTAAGGTATTTTGCACCTCTTCCTCCGTCGACTCAGAGGCCGATGCGGTTAAGTCCATTTTTCGATACTTTATAATTATTGTAAATTTTAATAGAATGAAGTTTATTCTATAAAAATTTACAAAAATCAAAGAATATAAAGAAATGGACTTAACCGCATTGGCATCTGAGCGA
This sequence comes from Cerceris ruficornis, assembly GCA_963989415.1. NCBI lineage: Eukaryota > Metazoa > Arthropoda > Insecta > Hymenoptera > Crabronidae > Cerceris > Cerceris ruficornis. Next base: position 16,663,286 of record OZ022520.1, read on the forward strand.
CTCATATGGCGTACAATTAGTAGGGAGGATAATATTGGGACCGTGATCAACTATTATTGGTTCTGCCTGGGCTTCGTGGGTGGTTACCAAAAATGTAAAGTTTGCATTGGTTTTGCCGAAATTCAGCGAAGGTCCATGCAGAGGGGCGCTTGGGTTACGAGACTGACGTAGCTACAGAAAGACACTAAATTTATGACATCTACCATAAATCTAGTTTGGACGAACGTATAAAGTTTGGTGGCCACGTGCAATCCTTCGGTCATCGAAGGGTTTTCGCCAGATGGACAAAGCCTGCACGGCTACGAAGATAATTTGGAAAAATAGAAAGTTTGAGTCTCGCAATCTCAAGGCCCATATTGTAAATTATGCCTGAACACAAGAAGAATGTATGTGTTTATTCGATAATCTTGATAGCGCTCGCAGATCAAATACAGTATAGGATTCCGGAACGCGATTGTGGGGGAAGAATAAAAGAAAATGGATATACTAAACTAAAACTATATTTAATAAAAATAACACATAAAACTAAGGTAGAAACTAAACTGAAAAATAATTATAGCTACATCTTAAAATGATCGTCATAAAATATAAGTCTTAATATTCTCGTCTTAAAAACTCGTCTTGTATTCGTCGCGTCTGAACGTCTTCTGCCTTAACGTCACGTCTTTTGGCCCTACGTCGTTTTCGCTCATTCGCAAAATACACACATACACTCATACCACTTATCCGTCTGACTAAGCAGTAAAATGCAATTGACAATATCGCCGTAACCGATTCCTACAACTGGTTGAAAGTAATCAAACAAAATCGCCGCAGATGGATAATTAAGGAGAATAGTATCGTTTTCATGTTCTCGTTCTTTTATTAAACGAGTATCATAAATCTCAATCGGACGATTCCAAGTGGCTTCCCGAAGCGGCCGGTATACGTTTCAAAACTCCGCAATGCGTGCCTCTCGTAAATTCTAGTTAGTATTCGCAATTTATGGACCGGATTAATCGGACGTTTTGCGATTCCGTTCGAGAAAGTCGCGGGAAACCGCTCCGTTTTCAGTCTACAATTCGCCGAAAATAGCCGCCCGATTTGCTTATTGATTTATCTTCCACCTCTGAACGTCAAACGAGGCTATTTTTGCGAATGAAAAGAAAGGGGGAAAGAGAAAACAAAGAGCAAAATAGTCGGCTCGCTATTATGCCTCTCCACTCAAAATTGCTGTTTAGATCGAACGTTTTCTCTCTTCGTACTCATCGCCTTTACGTTAAACTTCACTCGAGCGTTGATTGTGTTGTTGGGTTCTCCATTATTATTTTTCCTTTTTTTATCGAAAAACGCAGTAATGGTATAAAACATGAATGAGATTCCCGCAAAAAAGAGAATGAGACACGCACACTCGTATGTATGTATGAAAATTGGTTGGAAATTCGTGAAGGGCGTATGGTAAGGACATCTACCATCGGATTCCTCGTCGAGATTTTTATTACCTCGTTTGCAAAATATAGATTATGTTGAGTATTTGCAAGCGTACCATCAGCGCAACCGCTGCTTCTGCGATAAATTAATATCACAACAGCTAGTTCAAAATGATTGAGTCGATACGATTAACGGTGTTTAGAGTTGGTTTAATTGCTCCTCTACGTTTGACAAGGTTGGTGATTTTCACATGTTTGTAGTTGTTTCTGATTGATTTGATCGTCGATGATTGATTGAGTTCTTCATTCGTTAGATAGTGTTGTTCTTTAGATTTACTGTCTTAATCTGCCTGTTTGGTGATACGTTGCTATATTTATATGTTCGGTGTCGGAGAACGACATCGGCCATTAATGGGAATTGAGGTTAAAGTGGAAGGAAAGAAAATTTCCAAAGGACAATGGCCAACTTTCGGGCTAATTTACTGACGAATTGGAGACCTTGTAGGTTGCAGATTTTCTATGGGGTAGGTTAAATCAGAGACAGATTACGAGTCAACATGTCTGTGATCTCTAAAACGGCACTCGCTTCTAAGCAGGATTGGGAAATGATTTGAGACGTAAGTTAACAATAAGCTCTTAACGGCGAGAACAATTCAGCGAGATTTGATTTCGCTGGCAGCCATGTTGAAACAAATATGGAGAAACGATTACTGAAAATTAATGCAATCTGACCAGTTATCGTAGTTCCGCGCAAATCGGTACTCGATCTTTAATTCGATGAAGTGCGTTAAAGTTTAAAGCGATTCAACCATTTATTTTTTATTTTGTGCGGTAACAGTATCAGCAAAAGTTCAGTAACGCTATTTGACGATCATTCTCCACACTTTAGTACTCCATGGTTTTCGTTAAAATTCTTTAAAAGTGATAAAAAGCTTACGCTGCTTTTACCAACGTCAACTTTTTGGAAGCTGAAGAACACAGGTTTCAATGCAAATAGAAAAAGCAGGGGAAAGGAGTTCGGTATTTGAGCTCCTGTTCTTCTGTTTGTTCCGCCCTATTCCTGATACGTACGTCAATATTGAAAATGGAACGAATCAGCGAGCAGGTGGGGGAAATTTAGATGCGACGTTTCCTACGCTGCAATTATAGAGACCTGGAAAACTCGTTTGTAAGTTGACAGAACAAATAAAAAAAAGGGCATCGGTATCAATGCGAATTAACGGTACTTTGATTTTTACGATACGAAAAGTGCCGAGGAAAATAAATTTGCTAACTTAGGAAAGTGGAATTTACCTTAAAACTAGATTCACGAAATATAAATTTCCTGGTGTAAGTAAATCAAAAAGTTTGCACTTCGGCGCATCGTTTAAAAGCAAAGCAAAGCTCGAGATAGTATTTTATTTTCGAATTAATTTTGCCGCATAGACTAGATGAGTACTTTTTTTTAAATTTCGCCGATGAAACGTAAAAAGGAACATTATAATCTCATCGTCGAAAGGTGAATTGGTTTTCCGTGCTATACGTATCGGCGTTGCGTTAGTTCCAACTTCTGTGGAATTTTGAATTTAAAAAATTGTTCCTAACAGATATTAAATTTTTGCGAGTCTGCTCGTCCCTACTGTATTATCTACTTCTCCGGAGCACGGAACGGCGAGAGAAACTTTTGTCCGATACGCGATGCCATAACGAGATTCATTATCGGGGAACAATAACGAGTTAAACAACAAATATACCGATAATAACCACTATGTGCTCCAAGCCAAGTTTATTAATTGCTAGAAAATGTGCTCTTCACGTTATTTGACAATTTATCGAGTAAATAAATCGATCGTACAATTAAACGACGACACCTTAATATTGTTTGATAAATCATTTTTAAGGAGTCAACTAAAATGCCTCTTTGTTCCAATATCGTGAAAATTCTGCCGAAATTTCGTGAACCGAGGCAAAAAGGCTTGGAGACGGAGGTAATTAGAAATAACGAGGGTTATTCTTTACAGTTAAGAAAGAATGTTTTCTGCTCCTTAAGATATATCTCTCCTAATACAGTGGCAAATATCGCGATATTTTCGGGAAAGGAAGGTCAACCTTTTCTAAGCAATATTCGTCACGTAATTATCCAAACGATGACACACGACTGCAGATCCAACCTTCCGTTTCTTTAACAATGATTCATTTTAATTCGACCCAATAGCTGACCCAATTTCCAGGCAGCGAAGATTCATTAAAACCGTCAACCCTCATCCGAACATTCTCGAACGGCGTTTGCGAGGTAGGTAGGTGTTGTGGAAAATGTCGCGACAGAGCAACAATTAATATCACTTTGTCGTTGATGGCGCATCGTTTCGATTTAGAGGGCCGCAGAGATAGAGAGAGTGTTTGAAGAGACGGGGTACGATACCGAAACAATGCCGGAAGATTCGGTCAGTGGATAAAAAAATATTTTCTCCTCTCTTGTGCGATGACTGTTTCCGCGTTTCTCGCTTGAAAGGAGAATGAGTGTGATAGGTGCGCGCAGCTAGTAGTAAATCTCTTTGTTGATCCGACGCAATGCTCGCAAGCGAAATTCACTCTTCGGCGATTATAATTTTTATGGCATGCTTCAAAGCTATATGCTCTCGGAATCGACATTAACAGTAGTTCTAATATCGTTTAACATTATTATAACTATACTGATACAAATTAACCCTTTATGATCCGAATTTTTCGTGGTATCTGAAGATCAGTTGCACGATGGCACATTAGAAAATGATAAAACCACAATTTTAAATAATGAATTTAACTTGATTTCAAACATTAAATTATTAGGTTGGAAACTATGAAACGGGCGTTGAATAAGAATAAAAAAACAAAAAGCGCAATTTTTCACATTATTTATTATATTCAATCGAAATAACTTCCATTGGCATCTACGATTTTCTGCCAACGATTGGGCAAGTTATATATGTCTTTTTGAAAGAAATCTTTCTTTTTAGTATTAATAAAGAATTCAAAGTCTTTTATAATATCATTTCCGTTATTGTATTTCTTTTCTTTTAAAAATAATTCATAATTACGAAAGAGGTAATAATCGGTCGGTGAAATATCGGGTGAATATGGAGGATGGGGCAAAATTTTATGCTGTAGAGAAGTTAATTTGTCAACAGTAATTGAAGCTTTATGTGGTCGTGCGTTATCATGCAGTAATATTGCGCCGTGCCGATTGAGCAATGCTGGTTGTTTTTTCATAAGTTTCTCATGCATGACATCAATTTCACGACAATAGGACTGCGCTGTTATGGTTTAGCCTGGTTGTAGGAAGGAATAACGGATCACTCCTTCGGCATTCCACCATATGGTAACCATAATTTTTTTTTTATGAAATTTCGACTTCGGGGAGTCTCCTGGGGGTGTATTCTTATCCACCCATTTGCTTGATCGCTTTCGATTATCATGCAAAATCCACTTTTCATCACAAGTGATGATTTGGTGTAAAAACGGCAATCGTTTATTGCAAAGCAACAAAGATGCGCACTTGCTCTTGCGGACGATAATCTGCAGTTGCGTCAGTTCGTACGGCACATATGAGTCCAATTTCTTTACTTTATTTATTGTACGCAGATGTTTTAACACAGCCGTATAGCTAGTTCCTAGTTTAGACCCAAGTTCGCGAATAGTTGTGTGTGAATCGGATTCCACAGTCATCCTTAATTCCTCGTTATCAATATGGGCCGGTGGTCTTCCTTGAGGCTCGTTGACGATACTCAAATTGCCAGAACGAAATTTTTGGAACCAATATCGAGCATTTTTTTCAGTAGTGGATCCATCTCCGAATGCGCGATTAATGTTTCTCGAAGCTTGGGCTGCTATATGATTCAATTTGAACTCGTACAAGAAAAGTAGATGTAAACCGCGTTTTGTTTCCATTTGGTTTCGGAGAAAAATAATATAAAAATGGGATACAAACACGAAAAAATTTTACGAAATGAGTAAGAAGAATACCTTTAAACTTTATAAATAAAAATATTGAGCGCACGTTACAATGAATCTCTCTCAGTCGCAGCTGAACACAGACTACACAAAAACTCCCGTTTCATAGTTTCCAACATAATTGTTGCCAAAGCGAGCCGTCGACCGTAGACGGCGAATAGCAAGGTGGACCATTGTCAACATTGGCGCGGCGGCTCCGAAGTAGAGTCACTTGACCACGGGCGCTCGTAGAGAACGGACGTGCGGCAATCGCTCGGCGCGTTCGTTGATTATTAATATATTTTGATTATTGGGCTACACGTAAGCGGCTTCGGGACTATCGAGGCTAAGCATCGATTCTGATCCTTCCACTTAGCGGGAGTGATTCTGTCGATGGATTTGAGTACTGGAAAATCCAGTTACTTGGACTCGATTAGTTAGTGGCGTGTTTATTGTCGATCGTGGATCGAACAATATTCATGTGACCACGTCCGAGCACCTTACAGTCATATGCCTTTCTCATTGTTTTATATTTGATTATTATATTCGCGTCGCCGAGCGATTGTATTTCTACGTTGCGGCCATTTCTATTGACCATATATCATTGTAATATATTTGGAAATATAAGATCTGAGTTTTGAATCAAATGTGTGTTCCATTGTATTCCCGAGCGGCTGCGTCCACCTTTTCGGAACCTACCCCTACACGCCGAGGCCGTGAAAATAATATGCGAAAATTCGATCTAATCGAATGAATTTCGTTTTGGACACACGGTTGGTTGGTGTCTTCGAGCGCCTGGCGTGTGTTGTCGTTTACAATAATATTACCGTTAAGGTACAAAAAAATGTTAAAGTTGAGAGTTTCTTATCTTACATATAAATGTTAAATAATTATTAAAATATATATTTTTATTAACGCTAAGAATAAGATTATGTTTTGTATTAGTAGAAAAGTCAGTAAAATTAATGAAACCCGCAATTTCTTTCAAAAAATAGTTTTATCCAGCTAGATCGGCCAAATTACACACTGTGCATCGTAACAAAAAAGTGTGTACATTTCAAAAAAGATTTTTTATTACAACACTTTCTTCTGGTAGAAATATCCCACCGTCGAATAAAAAAAACAAAAGCTCGTTTAGATGGTCAAAATGTATTACGTATGTTCAAAATGTGCTTTGAGTTGGATTAATCCAGTACGGGTCAATATAAGCAAGAAATAATTTAGTGGTACGATATATTTCGATGTCAACTATAGTCGGCGCTCGTATACACAGTTCGTCGCGTGGATGACGACTATAGTCGGCGCTCGTAACGAAAGGGTTAAGGGTTAAAGGACACGAAAATATTTTAAACGCATTTTAACATAGTAGATAATTCTTCTTCGCTATTCGCAGGAGATTTCAGAAACGCTCTCGAGTCAAAGGTATCTTTCTTGCAAAGCAACATTTTCCCTTGGGAAACTCCATGCGCAGAAAATTTGAAATGGCTGTTTTCTTTTGTTTCAGGATGCAGGAACGAGAGGATGTCACTTGCGCCGGATAAAATGAATTCGCGGGTGAGCCCACAGGATTCGGGAGCCCGAGAAGCCCTGCGGGAGCAACTCGATTACATACACAAAATAGCCGAAGACACGATGGGCAGAGTTGGCCCTTTCTATGGAGGAAGACGCGATCAAAGGCAATCCCACGGTTTTAGGCCCAGGTTCGTCTGAATCGATGTCACCGATATAGTCTGCACCTTTCAATTCTCAGCCGTGAAACGGAAAAACACTGTTATCTTTTAAGTGGCATCGAAATTCGGGAGAGAAACACGTCAACCGAGGTTTACGTTCTGTCGCATCGGTTTTCCATCGTATTAACAACGATCGGTCAATCCGATCGATTAATTCTGCAAAGTTTTAGAACACGTCGGTATTTCACGAAGAATTTGCAACATAAATGTCACTCTCACTCTTTCATATCCCACAGTCTTTTCTCTCTTTTCGAATATTCCGCCATTTATTTCGGGCTTGTTCTTCAAATAATGGGTTATCACCGTTCTTACATTTGACAAATAATTTTCGAAATACTTTACCCAGAGAAAGGTCCGAGGATCGCGTTCCGTACTTTTTCTCGTCGTTCTTCTACACACGTCTTCATTACACCGAGTTACAACAGGTCCCTGCAGGGCTGCGCACCATTATTACCAGCGGGCCGTTCTTTTTATCGTCGTTGATAAATTGCACCGAAAAGGGGGGAAAAGTCCTCGAGAAAGGGGGAAAAAATTCAAGGGGCATGGTAAAGTCTCTTCACAGCTTCCAGCGCGACTGCATAATTAACCCTTTTAAGCCGACATTACACCTGTCGGCGTGCACGGCACTCCATTCACGGTACATCCCTCTCGTCCGTCTTTTACCACCCCCTCTGTCTTCGTTCTTTGTTCATCCTTCCCTTTTGTCTTTGCAATGTTGTTTTTATGCTTTTATGTCGCACGTTCACCTCTCTTCGACGTTCCTTTGACGGGATTCCTTTCGTTCGCATTGCATTCTCGCGGGAACGTTTCATGACAGTTAATTTAGATCTTGATAAATGTTAATGCTCGCTGTTAGAAAAAATGTTGTAACGCAAGGCGGTGTTTTTCTGCTGGGAATTAGTAAATGGACTGATTTGCAACCATAACGCACGTTATACACACAAATGTTGTAATGGGGATAACAATACGTGTACATTAGTATAGGTTTTTACACAATCAGATTAACACTAAACCTACCATGGCGGTCAAATGACCGTTTTCTGATTTTTTCTAAAAATTCCCCAAACTGATTGGGCAGCCATACAGCAATTATTTTAGGTCTATCGTATAAAACAAAAATTACTTAACTGATCATCTTTTTCCCCTCTTCAAATCTCTTTTTCCAAAGTACTTATTTCGTATATTTCAATATAACAGATATGAAGCCGGTAGGTTTAGTGTTAAAAAAGGTACGAAACCGAAACGACTACCAGAGCCCCTTCGCCCAATACAACTGTTCACTTTATTTTGAAAATAACGTACAAGAACATCTCTGATCACTTTCTAACATTTTTCATCGTATTCCTGAGAAAATTTCCTATTGACTTGAGCAAAAAAATTGCTAAAAAATTTCATTTTACACAAGGTGCCCCCTTAACGAGTAATTATTTTGACGCTGGCGCGGATTGATTTATTTGGATGGTCGGAATTGGAATCGAGGATTTCATAGACCAGGGGTAGTAAAAATGGTCCCAATCGCCCAGTGGTGGGTGATTCAAGCTTTTATGGTGGGCGGTAGAGATTTGTTCTGATGCCGAAGCTATTTTCTTTTTTTGACCAGCGGCCATCACTCGAGTTCAGTTTAGTTCTCCTTTGAATAAAAAGATAAATTTAACTACGTATTTTTACTAAACCTTCAAGTTACTGTAGAACCAGTCGGCGGTAAGAAAGTTTTACTACCAACAAAGATACAAAAATGGGCGGTAGGTGCAAAAAGGTTGACTACCCCTGACATAGACGGTAACGAGAGGCTACGACGGCTATAAGGTACTTAACTTCTTGTTAGCGGGCACGACCTCAAGTCCTCGTCATCTCTGGATGATTTGTACACATTGATATGTGCCTCGAAGCGTTGATCGTTCAGAAAAACTTAAAACCGTAGGTTCTAGGCAAAATAATGATACCAGTTAAATTTGAAATATGGGCCAGCAACAAAACGATAACGATGCGCATAGAATCAGTCGCCATTGATAACTGGCAATGAGAAGAGACTAAACGCGCCGACGAAATTCTACTTCAGACGCGTCGAATTTAACTGTTTGAGTCCCAAGCAGCGCGATCGCGCTGTTGAGATTTTATGTCGAGAAAACCCAGCACATTTCGAGCATTGTGGACAAGTGACGGTGCGATACCGATTGTTAAAGTCGCGCGCTCAGATTTACTGACGCAAGTACATCACACAGCTCCTTTGAATGTAAATAGTACAATTTACAATAGGTAGAATAATATTATAATAATGCAATAATACATTACAAAATGAAAATTTTTATTTCATTGTTATCTTCTCAATCATTTTTATCGAACAAAACTTGAAATATTTATAAATTTTACAGTATGCATATGTAATAATACATATGCATTTTATAAAATAACGAATTACAAATTAACAATATTTTTGTGTTATGAACAAACAATTCAAATGGAGAGTAACATTTATAATTTGTAACGTCGGTGTTTATCACAACATATTGGATGAATTCCTTTTTTACATCGCACGCAAATTAAATGTGATTTTTTTATTGCATTTTTGGTGCTGCAGGCTACGCATTGCTGATATAAAATAAACAAAGCGCTATCGCGCCGCTTGGTATTTCACGATATAAAATAAAACAAGCGCTATCGCGCTGCTTGGGTGTTTTCGTACTCATTTAGAGAAAGCGCGGTTGCGCTGCTTGGGATTCCTCGACAGTGTTTTTTCAATACCCCCTGGGACTCAAACGGTTAACACTCATTGTATGCCAGGTTTATCGTTAATGCTGCACTGTTGATGGTATATTCTTTTGCCGATCGGTTTGCTTAAGTTTTGTCAAACGATATCAAACTTATTGCACCGAAAGAACCATCAAACGAAGGGGACTCATCTTTTCCCTTTTTTCGTCGTTGCAGGAACGGGGGACCGAGTGCCGGAAGTCGTGTAACCCTCCAGGACATCGTCAGGAGCGATCCTGGATACACGCCAAATATCGAACACTTAGTTTTCCCGGAGCGGAAGAGCAGCAATCCAAATTTGACGAAATCGTCCGATGAATCTCTGTCGAATAAACCGAAATCAAACGCCAGCACCGGAAGATCGAGGCTGGCCGAAGTCTTTGCCAGGCATACGTCCAGAGGATCCTCACAAGACTCGTCGATTACATCCAGAAAGAATCACTTGAACGTAAGTATGTCTACTTCAGGCTTTAGAACTCTTTATTTCAACAACTTTATTCGAAAAGCCTTTGAGTCTTGCGGAAGGTAAATGTAATCGTTATTAAAAGTAAAGAATAAGAGAAAAAACACGAAGTAGGTTTCCCAAAAGACGGCAAATTTTCAAAAATGCTCTTCATAAAAGATCCACGATCAATCCGAATGCCGGTTTGTCTTACAGGATTATTTGGACTTTTGTTATGTGAATCGGTCTCTAAAAAGGTGATTTTCGATAATCAAACGGAACATCGTCGGATCGCTGACTTCGATCTCGAAATTGTTTCTTACCAATGGCGCCAATTACGCAGGTCGCAGAAAATGTATGCGATTAATTGTAAAATTGGCCGATCGGTGCTTCAAACTGACAGATACAGTATCATGTCGATTCACGATACACTCGATTCGCGGACACTTTGGCTCGTCGGTCACCTCGGCGAACTCCTTCGCCGAGACGAAAATAAAAATACTTTCATCGAAGGAGTTGCGTAGCCAGTCTCTCGTGCTCGCTACGTACCTCATCCGTATTTGGAAGTAGAAGCCACGACAGCCTCTCTTGCTGGCTTAGCTCCTCTCCTCTCCCAGTATCACCGCACTGACACGATAAATGCTTCTCCAGCGCATCGAAACTTTTGTGTGCTCGATGGGAACGCGTGTAAATATCTATCAGATAATTACGAATAAGACAAAGACGTTATGAAATGATTATGTAGGGGCAGAAAAAAACGCGCAATTATCATATGATATTTATTACGTAGCGGAAAAAGTTTGTTCGAATTCTTAGATTAATATTCAAACACTCCAAATTAACCCTTTGCCCTGCAACAACGAGTAACACTCTTGATGCGGTTGCCGGAACAGGAAATTTTGAAGCTTCTGAAAAATTATCAAATTGAAAATATCAGTGGAAGTCGATACAATAATATTATTCCCATGTTATTAACACATTGCGTACGGCGCTCTTTGCGATTTGTTTATCCAATTATTTTGTACTCTTACGGAAATTCGACATACATTTATTTCGCTAAGAATTTGTCATAGGAATATCAAAGGCTACGTTGCCATAGTAAAAATCAATTTATTCTTAATTTCTCGAGTCGTCGATATATACGTACATATAAAAAAAATGACAAACGAGATATCTCGTAAGCCGCGACGGTCGGTTTGCTATATACGAGATATCTCGTCACCCGCACGCAATGTGTTAATATTGCTGTAAATTCTAAGTTATTTCAGGAATCACTGACATATTTTTATTTTAGCAATTTAATTTTCAATTATTGCGGAGGCAGTCACAAAAGAAATCGTAGGGCAAGGGGTTAAAAAAATAGTTTTACTTTACGTTGTAGTCGCCATTGACTTCTATGACACTTTTCCGTTCCACACGTTTATACTTCGGGAGGTGTACTCGAAAAAAATAAATTAATTGGCGTCTTGACATCGTCGTCACTTTTGGAATTCTTATTGGCAATGAAATTTGATAAGAATAAAGATAGATAAATAATAATCAGAAGGAGACAGATCAGGACTATATGGAGGATGGGGTGAAACTTCCCATCCGACTTCCGTTATTTTGAATCGTTGATGCACCGTAAAGCCGCACGTTGTTGTGCAAAATAAGTACTCGTGCTTGTTCTGCACTGTTAAACGGTGCAATATCCATTTGTTCAATACTTTAAAGAATTCCAGGAAGTGCACTCTTTATCTGGCTGTGGATGCATCACATCGAAATATTATACTACTATGGGAATTTCTAAACAAAATCTGATTGATATTCATGTCTAAAAAGAACACCGCACGAACTTGTTCCGTTACCAAATAAAACAAAACTAATGCTCTTCTAGGTGATCACAGAAAAAATGTCGCTTATTTTTTTCATATTTGGAACGTGAAACCCATAAACAAACTGCTTGGCAAAGCACATGATTCTAAAAAGTTGAAACTACTCGAACCAGCTGATAATGCTCATGGTTTTCGAAAATAAATAAACTACTTATTAAGAATCATCATTATGTAAATTAAAAAATATGTTTAGTGACGCATATCGCTATGAAGTCCCATAAGCTGCCTGATAATACCCATCGTTCTAGAAAAGTCATCTATAGTATAATCGGCAATTTTGGCTTTTGTCAGATTAAACAGATTTTGGAAGTCGTAATTGGTACTGTGGCATCGAGGAAGAACATGAAGAGTTATTCTCTGTTTGAAGCACAGCATTTTCTCACAATACTTTAACCATAGTTGTAACATTTTCGACAACTGCTTAACACAGTTGTTCACAAACTTTTTTGATTCGCGGCGCCCTTGCTGAATCCAGATTTTCCCAAGGCGTGCTATGTGAAATTCTAACAAGCACACTTTGAAAAATAGCCAACAATTTTTGCATGGATTAGATGAAAGTAAATAAAACACGTTTTAGATAAAAAGAAAAAGTAATTCAGCAAATTAGACTAATTACGATAATTAGTGGGATGGATGCACCTCTTGATGCGTCACACGATTTCTCAACTCATGGAATTAAACTGGAATTTTCCACATTGATTCTCGTGGGATAATTAGACTTTATCACAGCAACTGCCGAAAACCCAGTTTCGCATAAATAAAAAGTAACAAATGGATTTAAAATTAGCTGATCTCTACTACTTACAGTTACGGATAGTTCTCTTTTATTGATAACTTAATTCAATTAATTTCACGGTGCTAATTTTCGTTTCTAACGTATTATCGCAAGACAATTCAATCCGTTTTCCTTCTTCTCACTTTTAGATTCTAAGCTTTAGAAGAGTAAAGAAATTGTATAACAGTTTGCAGCGCCCCTATGAAGAAGTCGCGACAATTCAGGACACCACGGCGCACAATTTGGGAACCTTTGGGCTAATATGATCTGACTTGTATAATTTCTTTTCAATAACTAAATTATTGTACGTGGGTTAAAACAGGACATTTATATTATAAGCAATTTGCCATGTATGTTTGAGTATCAAGAAATTAAAGTAATTTTCAACCTGCACGAACTTTAAGAATTAATATGTTGAAAATCAACAGTATTTTATCTTTCACATGTAACTAAAACTCTTTCTCTTATAATCGCATATTTATAAAATAGAAATGTTAAAAATTGAACAGTTCCATATTTCTATAATATTACTTTAATAGGATAGTACCTACCTAATATTTTAACACTGGAATACGAGACCCTTTGTGAATAACATGGATTAAGAGTCAAAAGATTCCAAATCTAATATCGTTAAATTTTGTAATTGAAGGAATTGTAGTATTTAAATTTTTATACGATTCTCCGATGCTAATGAACTTCGCTATTTTGAAGTACCAATTAGAAAAATTACTTTCTGAAATTATCAGGCATACGAGGTCCTACTTAAAAACGGAAGTTTTTTAGAGAAAAGACAGGTTCGATGTAATATCGCAAAGAGGGTCTGTAGCACTTTGATTTTGGCTGAAAAGAAAAAGAAACTTAGCAATTATTACCACATGATTGATGGAATCATTAGGGAGCGACGAGGTTCCCCCCAAGGTTGCGGGAGACCCGTCAATTTTGGATAATCGATCTAAGGTGATTTTGTGAAAAGGTATTATTCCCGTAATTGATATCCGCGAAAGTCATTCCCATCGAATAAATTTCTTGGCCGAAAACCAAGAACTTATAAGTGGCAACCCATATTCGATCTGTCCCGATCCGGGAGTAATCTTTTTGTATAAAAAAAACTGTGGACGATAAGCTCGACTTTCCGCAAATTACGAGGGATCTCGAGAATTCTCCGAACTGGCTCTCGACCGTCGCCGAGAATGCGCATTCTCGATCGATGCGCTCAGCAGCGGCCCTTGAACGTCCGTCCCGGATGACAGGGAGAGACGCCAGGAGAAAAAGGAAAAAGTAGGAAGGAGGAAGGAAAAACGAAGTTGCTCGATGAGAAACCACGAAGCGACAGTCCGTGGCGAATCGATTAGCTCCCCCGTCAAAGGAATAATTGAAAACGCTCTGGAAGAAACGTCAAACGCATTGCCGTCCTCTAAGCGCATCCTGGCCACGGCATTAAGGATCAACGGCATCGGACAACTGCGTTCCACCGGGCAAACGCAATCGCGAGTGTCGCGCCGTCGTGTCACGCCGACGATTGAGAAATCGTAAGAGAAAGCACGAGATCGTACGATGACTGATAGAAGCGAGTTCCTTCACTATCGGTCTCGTAAAACCGGCTACTATGTATAACCTCCCACGATTCATGATGACAGTCAGATTTACCGTCAGAGAACAATATAAACGGGCTTGCGTTTCTCCGAAATTCGGACATCGATACAAAATTCATTCCCGTTTCTCGGTAAATTATCGCAACGAAAGACGGCGATTTACGGAGGAAGTAGAGCTGGGGAACCGTTTCTTGGCAGCTGAGACGGAAGAGGAGATTGCTCTCGCACCGTCTGTCCCCGCCATGTCGGTCCTGGAAACCTCAGATCGACGAATGACAACCGAAAAAAAACACTACTTTCGTCGTTCACATGACGACGCAACGAATGTGCCGGAATGTGTCTCTTGCCAATAGCGCGCCAAATCGAAAATGCGTGAGGGAGAGGGAGGTCCTTAAGGGGGGCAGTCCCTTTAAACGCAAGGAAATTAGTCTTTTTTTATGAATTTTTTTGAAGGTGATAAAGTTATCGAATCCTTTTGAAATTTGTATATCATTATATTGCATATGTCTAGTTTTAGAAAACATTTTTTCTTTTTTTTGTTTTTACAAAATGGCGGCATTCCGAATTCTTTCTATCGGCGCCTTTCGCAAGAAACCGCAAACTGCTGCACTTGTAGGATTTTTGATATTGATGTGAAATAAAAAACGGAAATATTTTCCGATTATAGACAAGTGTAGGGGAAGGATAAACCTAAAAAAATATAAAAAAGTAAAAAATTGAAAGTTATGTCGGCGTTTTAATAAAAAGGTAATTTTTTTGACGATTTTCTCGATAGTTTTTACCCCTTAAAATATATTTATTTACGCGATAACTTAATAATTTTAGGTACATCTTTCCGGTAATGGTGTAGTAAAAAACGTGGAAAAATTTCAGCCAAATCGATTGATAACTTTTCGAGCTACAACACGAGCAGTTTTTGAAAATACAGTTTCGAGATAATCGCGTTTGAAGTTTCAATCGAACCGCTCGGATTACCTGAGTCCCTACTTTACAGCATGCGGTGCCGCGCTCCCGATTATGTGCTATAACTTTGTTAATATTTCGAATTTTTATTTCTCCTTTATATAGTATACTCTCAACATATCATACTTTCGAAATATGCAAAAAAAAAAATTGATTTTGTGAAAATTGTAAAGGGACTGCCCCCCTTAACCCTTTGAGTGCTATGGGCGCACATATGCGTCCAGCGAAACCTATCGATATAGACTATGGACGCAAATACGCGCCTGGCAAAAATGATCAGTGTACTATGCAACACTCGCAAAAACCACATACCTCGTCACTGAGTAACGATGAAAAACAAAATTTTGTATTAGACGCCACTTCAGTTAGTTTCTGATAACTCATTTCTCCTGTTACGCCGTACAGTTATAATTGTTGAATTGGCATATTGTCGTATTAAACTTATAGTGCACGTAATTTTCATATTGATATTCGCCCCTGTTTCATACTTCAAAAATACTTTAAATGTTTTCATTCAATGTGGAATAGACAACGGAATAGTAATTGCATTGTATACTATATTATAATGTATCATACACCGTCAACGAGATCCATACTGCGCAAAAAAGTATTCAGTCCGTACGAACTGTACGAGTATTCAGCACTCAAAGGGTTAACCGTCGGGCGAATCAGAGCAAATTACCCCTCAGCTGCCAAGTAAATATTCCATCGGTATACCATTATTCATCTCCGATTCATATCTGCCGAAGTTTGATCGTTGTCCATTGAACTCTCAAATCTTGTCGTTTCTCCGTTCGGCGAGTTTCTTGCCTAGACTAATTTGCATTTCC
This sequence comes from Cerceris ruficornis, assembly GCA_963989415.1. Taxonomy (NCBI): domain Eukaryota; kingdom Metazoa; phylum Arthropoda; class Insecta; order Hymenoptera; family Crabronidae; genus Cerceris; species Cerceris ruficornis. The sequence goes on from OZ022520.1 coordinate 16,679,597, forward strand.
TACCGCAGAGCACGTCGTTGGACAGCGGAGGCGTGGTGGGCCATCAGGTGTCGGGGTCCGCTGGTCCGAAGGTGGTGAGGAGAGGCGCCGGGCGTCGTTGGCTCTTGCAGACCTCGCAATCCTCGCAGTCCTCGCAGTCCTCGAAGCAGCATTCGACCGAGGACGGAGCACGTGGGGGCAATGTGGGCGTCGTAGGGCCCGTTTCGTCCTCGTCCTCGAGTCAGGCCGCCGGACAGGCCCCTGCTCCCGGTTTGCCGCCTCGTAGAGTCAGTCCAGCCGCGGATTCTACCGAGATCACGAATGCTGCCACTGGCTCCCGCGTCGTCAGGTAACGCGTCTGTCATTTGTGATCTTTCACACATTCCAACTATGCCGATTGTCCTAGATCGATAGTCATTATCAGTGTTTTTTTTTATCGCATTCGACGAGGAGTTGCAAGATCGCAGTGTCTATCGTTAAACGTCAATTGACGATTATAACGCGCATCGGAAAAAGTAAACAAAAACCTCAAAGAGGCAAATGCAGTGGACTATTTGACATAATTAAATTTCGTGAGGCGACATTTCATCGGATGTTTCAGGCGAACAAAAAGGGAGTTAGGCTCCAGGCAACGCATTAATTGCGTATTTCGCCGATGTAGTTGAACAAAAGTGTACTCGTGAATAATTACCGAGAAGCTGATGACTCTCTTTGCATGAATTATTTCAGTTGAGATTTTACTAGCTGCGTGATACCCTGCGTTTTAAACCTTTGGTATTTCACTTTTCTACGTTTTCTTTGCGAGCGATTTAGAGAGAAATCTCGCTTTCTTGATTTACATTTTGCGTGATAAGAAACCGTAATCGACTCGCAAGATTCTGAGGGCCGAGGTTCGGCGGGCATTGATGCGTTTTTAATTCAAGTCTCTTGAAGTGCGGCAAAATATTGAAAAGAATAGGGAAAAATAAAGACGAAAAGAATAGTCTACGTGAATTATTTCCTTCTCATTTTCCAAGCACAGTTTTCGGAAAACGGCGTTGAAAGCAGGTTTCTGCCGAGTCAAGATGAAACGGTACGTAGATCGCAATTCTGCGAATCATTCTCCGTTTCGTCATTTGCTACTTCGATCCGGTACGAACGACCAATAAATATACGCTAAAAGGTGCATCGGTAAAACGAACGAATTTGTTACCATTTTTTAGAGAAAGAAAACATAACAGAGCTAGAAATTGTCCGCGATGTTAGCCGATAAGTATTTATTGTATTTCTGAGGAAGAAATCGCGGGGCAAAAAGTCTCGATCTCTTCTAGATTAATACAATCGCAAGTATCGTTGAAAGTAATGCAAAAAAGAAAATGAATTCGATCGTCGTCGTCGAGTTTGCGTCTACCGTTTCCGTGCTGCTCGTTTCTTGCCGTTTTCGACGGTAGGCACGGTCGATGTAACTTTCATGAAGTCGCGTATCGCTTCCTTCTGCACTCGTTGCACTCGATGCACTCGATGCCCTCGAATCTTCCCCGCGGCGCGGAACTTGTTTACAAGCAGGAGCACATAGTTGTACGGTGAAAATCGTGAAATCTTTAGGAAGGGCTACGTGAGATCGTTTGTCGACGTTCTGCTTGAGAATCCTGTGACTGGTTAGATGCAAGAAGTTACTTTATCGCGATTAGTCGAATCAAGAAACACGGAACTTTCTTTCATTTAAAAGTCGATGATATTTTTGTTGAATAGTAAGTAGCTACACCTCGAATATTAAGATCCTCCGATTAGTCGGTATTTAAACGGTAGAGTTTATTTAAATTTCAACGGAAAGGTAGCCCGTTGATAATAATTATGCAAGGCTATAAACGACAGTGGATCGGTTACTATACTCGTATGTATATCGCGACTGAACGTTACGCAACACTAAGGCAAAGAGGGAATAGACGAATAATTAACTGAAGTGTGATACAATTTTTTCTCCTTGTTTTAACACTAGAACTACCAAACCAGTCAAAATGACTGGTACACAACTTTTTCCAAAAATTCTCCAAGTTTATAGACGAGCCATAGAATAAATATTCTACGTTTATCTCAAAAAATATAAATCGTCGAATCGATCATACTTTCCGGCTTTTGATTCCTCCATTTTCAAGGATTTATTTAAAATATTGAAATATGATAGATTTAACGCCGGTAGTTCTAGTGTTAAATCGTTGGTACATAGTATAATTCAACTAATCGTTTGGCATAACACTAATGTCACAGTAATCGTGTGAGGCTATATACCAATGCTAAATATTACAATATATTGGAGTTGTGTTTAAAAAAATGCTCGTGAAAGATTCTTCCGCAAAAGACCGAAAACCCAAACTAAGCTGCTTTCAAAAAATTGCCCTCTTTCCCCTTCCTCGAAGGTGTGTTTCATAGTGGGTTCGACAAACAAAGTGGACTAAGGGATCTGAAGTCCTTTTGTGTTCATAAAATTGTTCTTAACGTGTACTTATCAACTCTCGGGCATGAATTCTTACGTAACTCTTCTAAGTGTAATGGTCTTTCAACAATTCGATGTTCAGTGGTTTTATTGATCGTGCAACAGTGCTTCTACTCGTATCGAAATCAACGGAACACAGCTCCTTCGCGGACAATGTCGGTAAAAAGGTAAATATATTATAATTAAGAACAAGTACATTTGCGGGGGTACACTTTTTACATCTAAACAGTGACTTGTAATTTATAATTCTACGAGTTGTTCACTGCACGTGGGAGCCTACATGGGGGCAGCATGGTTTTCAAGGCTTTTAGATAATTTGGCCATCGGGTTAAACCAACGTGGACCCATAAATTATAATATCTTACCTGCGGGCGTCACGAATGCGTGATCTTCGGTGTCAATCATTACACTGTTTAACATGATTTTTGTTTTCCAGCATGCATTAGGTGATCGTTATAGACGTCTTCGTGCCAAATACGAATACGCAAATTGAATTTCTCTATGACCTTAAATTATTGAAAAACCCGAGTTTTTGTAAAAACGATCGATTAAGGAAAAGAAGCTTGTATTACGTGAAAACTAAAAAGCAATAGAAAGTTTAAGTTTGTTTTAACCCTTAAAAGGTATCATGGGTGAAAAATATTTTGAAAGTGGCATAAGCCATTTTACCGTAATAAAAAATGGTAATTTTGCAGTGGTTTTGCAAAATCATCATCATATTCTAAGAAAAATACAAGTGTCTAACAATAAGTATAACAAGTACAGGTAAATATTCTCGAAAAACGGCAGCAATATTTTTAAACACGCTAAAACGCAAACATTTAAATATCTAGATTTAAAAAGAAAGTGACTTATACCACTTAAAAAATAAACGACTCATGTTATAAATAGTACACAAAACAATGAACCAACTTCATTCAGCGTGTCACACGGACCTTCAGGAAGAACAAATTGCTCAATAAGCGATGGAGAGAAATCCCGCGGGACGGCACAGGTGCAAGAAGGGTACTTTGTAGACCCGTCTATCGTCATCTTTAATGTTCCTGGAATAATAATAAACCATAGGTACAAGAGGTTACCCGTACGGTGACAAATTTAGACGTTGCGTTAATAAGAGGCGATTATTTTCTCTTGCATTTCGTAAAATAACGTAAAAACGTTATTTTTTATGTCACGTTAATAGCAATAATCTATGCTTACGCCAATGCATTGATCTATTCTTTTCTATCTTGCTTTCTCGACAAAATGCCTCATTCGCTTTCTTTGTTGCGCGATCCGATTAGTGTGCGCGACTATTTAACAAGTAGGACGTTAGATCTGGAAACGTGTGTGAAACAAGGCGTGCGCCTTCCACTTTGAACAATCAGACCCGCATTCCTTTTGAATTCTTTCTGTGGTATTTCTTCCCAGTACCGCATAATATTGATACTCATAGACCGCGTACGTAAGACCCTTTTCAATATTGTAAATAAATCGAAACTTTTTCCAAACTTGTAACATTTATTAGATAACACTTCCGATACCGAAGACGTCCGATCGTAGAATCTCTTTCTTAATATTTATAATAATTGATGTATCCCGTAATCCAATGACATTAGTCCTACTGGGTGATCCATTCGTAACGATATGTCTGAATTTAGGTAAATTTTCGGCCGTTAGGGCCCATAAGATTTGCTATACGCAAAAATATATCTGTTAAAACTGTTGGGTTGGCAAATAAGTGCAAGCGGGTTTTATGCAAGAAGGAATTTCCTTGAGCTGATGAGGGACCCATAAATCGAGTTTCTTAACACGTTGACTGCCATGGGGCTCACCGGTGACCGGCGCTATTAAATTCAATGAACTTTCATGTGACTTTCAAATTGCAATATTTACGAATTTTCTAATATATTCAAAATTGAAATATTGGCGTTGAAAAGATAAAAGTCTGCTGAATATATATCCACCTGTGTCTTTGAGGTTTTTGATTTATAATGTTGTGATTTTAATAGATAAAGTTTCACTTGAGTAGAAATGCTGAAACTAGCGAAATACTGGTGGCGTTCAACGTGTTAACATAGCCAAGCCGTTTTTTTTTGTTTTGAATGCATGTATGCGATACATTGAGCTTCTCTGCAATCTCACGTGCTGTGCTATGACGATCTGAATCGTTAATGGCCTTGATATGGCTCTCATCAACTGTAACTGGACGACCAGATAGTTGTACATTTCGGAGTGAAAAATCACCCGAACGAAATTTGGCAAACTAAATTTGACACTGTTTTTCTTTCAAGGCTTCATTCCCATATACCGCACATAACTTCTTGTATGCTTGGGATGCGTTCTTGCCTTTTCGAAAATGCAATAAAATATGTATGAAATGCGCGTCTTGTTTATCCATTTTCAAATTGGGGTAAAAACGAAACTAAATAACTAATCGATACAATATTTGTTACTAATGAAAGGTGGAAGTCCAAACAACAAGGAAACAATATAGATTAGGTGCCTTGAACACGTTGATGAAACAAAAAGAAAGTACTAAAACCATCTATCGACAAAATCCGCAATCACTTATTTGCCAACACAATAGAGTCTCGTTATTCTTACTTCGCCAAAAATAACACCCAACGTTATTCGCTTTATTAATTGAACAATCTGTAGGTATTTATGAATGTATATGCTTATATAACAATCTTTTATACGTAAAAGATAAATTGTGAAAGGGGATCAGTACGTCTAGAGAGTTCAGGGGAATTAGTGAATTCAGAATGAGTAGTTACAAATGAAATTTGCCAGTTAAGTTTTAGAGTCATGAGGTGGGAATTTGAAAATCGCTTTGACTGTTTTCGGTATCAACTATGAACTTGTGGAATATATGCGCTGGATAAACTATTATCGTAAATTTTTGACGCATATAAGGCACTGCCGAATAACACGTACATACACGCGGGTACGAGGTGTGTTCTTATGAAAAAATAAGAAATACGGGAATACAATTTTTTCATTTAACACATTGAATACCCTAGCAGTCATGGGTGATCGGCGCCGTTGAATTTGATGTTTCTTATGACCTCAAAATTCCAATATTCACGGATTTACTAATACACTCAATATTTAAATATTACCGCCAGAAAAGTAAAGTGCCGCTGAGTATAGAACTATCCTTACCTTATAACGTCTCCATTCGATAAAGATATGATCTTAATAGAAAAAGTTTCAGTTCGGTATAAATGATGAAAGTAGCGAAATACAGATTGCGTTGAACGTGTTAAGTTTTAGTTTTCGACAAAATCGAATATGATAATTCGATGCGCACGTATGCTGTTACAGATAACAAGGGAACACATAACTTACGTGAAATGTACTGTTCTCGAAAAAATATTTGACACGTATTTTTTCTATCGCCCATCGTCCATATCTAGGGGTGAAAATGGCCCTCAGAGTTGAGGGTTGTACATGAATTTTGGGGATACCTCGGTAATTACAAGGTATACAATTTTTTTTTAAATTGTGTGTTCATTAACAGAGAATTTAGCTGCAGAAGAAAAATTGCACAAAAGATTTTTATGCCAATAATACATTCAAAATTTAAATTTTCAAACTTGGTTTTTTCGAAAATCAAGCATTAAATGAAAAAATATTATTCCCATATTTTTTCTTAAAGACCTCATAGACCTTGTGCCTGCTTCTGCATTTTTATTCGGACGCACCGTGAATACCGTATTGGCAATATTTTCGATCTCACACTTATTGCGGAGAAATGAAGTGAGATGAGTACAGTCACCCAAATACATATACGTTTTATAGCATTAATAGTTGCCAGAGGGAGAGGACTATGTTGATTCTGATTGTGAGTAAGGAAGTAAAGGCTCGGATTCGCTATCAGTGCAATCAAGTTCAAATCCTCGATCACCTCTGTGAAATTTTTCCTATGTGATATGTAGATAGAGGCTACATTATAGCCCCGGTTATTTGGAGCCTAAAGCCGTAGGTCCTAAGCGAAATGATCATAACAATTAAACACAAAAGAAAAATGCAAAACGTTATTTTTAATACTTAAACATTATTTTCCTTTCGAATAATTTTGTCAGAGCGAGATCATCCTTTGTGTCTCTTGTCAGCCATAGTTCTGCACTATTTCTCCTCACTTAAACCTTTGCAGACAACTAAATGTCAAAAATACATGAGACGCCTCTCATCGATTGTCCGATTGCACTTTACCGCGGAACCTCCACTCGAGACATGTCGCCACAAACGAAATAATCTTCACGTGAAGTATCCTCGACATTTAATTTCGGTCGGTATCGTGCGATATTATTTAGCGAATCGAAATGTCACATCTGTTTCTGTGTTTCTGTTTCGGCACCCTTTAAATCCTCCCAACAATTCCATTTCCGTGGCCGTACTTCGTTTCCTTTCGCGGACCATTACGCTGGAAGGTGGAAGGCGAAGGGATCCCCATTTTATCTTCCTCCCCTTCGACGACAGTCTTGTTTATCGATTCGCGGGCTAATGATAATCAACCTGCTACTTCCGGGCACAAATGTAGAAAGGGTCGTCGGATATTTAACCTGTTCCAGCTGAAAGTTATTTACCAGATAGCAAATCTCTTAATATTCACCTTTGGATGATCTACTGTTTTGCCCGCGACGCGTTTACGGATTTAAATTCCACCCCGTCGTCCCGCCGAAATTCTTTATCGGGCGGACTTTATGTTACGTTTTTTCGCGGCAACAAAAAGGAAATATTCACGTAATTCTTAGGGTAACTCTTCGGTGATTTCTCCTTTATTTTATTCATCCATTCTTTTATCTTAGCGTCAAAACGACACGAAGTAATTACACGTAGTCGTACAGGCTATACTGTTCAACACGATTTTTAATCTGCAATATCCTCTGGGTGATCATCGTAGAGTTGGTCGTGCTAAACGCGAATCCGCCGGCAGAATTGTTCTATTACCCCCAGTTTTTGAAAAATATGAGTTTTTGTAAAAATACTTGATTTTGTTAAAAAGTGAGGTATTACGTGAAAACCATAAACACTAGGAAGTTCCAATTTATCTTAAAACGTAGAGAAAAACATCCCGAATATGTTGGTGTATATAACTATTAAAATTGTGTGTTATAAATAGTTGTGAATGACTGTAAAAGTTTAAAAAAGCGCAAAACCGCGAGCTTGCTACGTTATATTTTTGCATTTTTACAAAAAGTTATTTATCTAGTACAGATTTGCTATACAGTATCGAATTCTGTAGACATTTACGAAGAGAAAACTGCCCAGAAAATCTTCGGCAACAGTTTTAAGTTACGACAGATCGAGAAAATATATGTCGGGAACGTGTAATCGGTGTTTTGCCGCCTTTTATATCTCACGCTAGGATATCTTCTTCGCTCACATTTTTCCTTGTCAACAACGATTAATGCGATTAAAAGTATACGAGATAACGCATACATGTATTCACCTAGAACAGTGGTCGGCAAATCGCGGCTCGCGAGCCGCATGCGGCACTTTAGCGACTTGAGTGCGGCTCGGCCAGTCGGGCACAAAAAATTTTGTCAATAAATAAGATTATTATTACATCTGATTGTATTTAATATTTAGTAGCTAGTTTAAATCGACTCCGAAAAACATGGTTCTTGACCGGTTCTTGAAAAGAAATTTGGCTCTTAAAAAAATGTTTAACACTAGAACTACCAAACCAGTCAAAATGACTGGTACACGATTTTTTCAGAAAATTCCCCAAGATTATAGGAGAGTCATAGAATAGAAATTCTACGTTCATCTCATAAAACAGAAATTACCGAATCGATCATCATTTCCACCTCTGAAATCCCCTTTTTTCAAACTATTTATTTAATATATTTAAATATATCAGATTAAATGCCGGTAGTTCTAGTGTTAATCGTCGTGCTGCTGATTTTTGGCTCTTTCGACTAATGAGTTTGCCGACCACTGACCTAAAAGATCTGGTAGTTGGGAAGGAATGCAGAAAAATGTGTCCATTCAGCCGAGTTGGTTTTTCTTTCACAAGTACAAAAAAGTTGAAAATATTGGTTGGAATACGTTCCACCTCTATCTGTAACTTCATTTTCGTTTACTTGTATCCTCAAAAACGTCGGAAAATCGCACGACTGACATCAGATCAAGGAAAGAGGGACCCACCTATCTTTGCGGACGTTTCGAACGAAGACAGATGCACCGTCCTCGTTTCTTTTCTCTCTCTGTCTCTCTCCCTCTCTCTTCCTCGAGACGTTTTTATTTGCCTCTCTCCCATCTTCTGATATCTGTATTACAAGCCACGTAGTCACTACGAATATTTATGCGGCAGGATTGTACACGACGAAGGGAGAAAAGCAGCGAGCCAAGATTATAAGACGCCTAAAAACATGTTTTGCCAATCCGAAACTCAAGTAAATGTACATATGTACATTTGAAAACCGTACATATTATATTTACTCTTTTCTGTGAGTGGAGCTTCCACAAGAGTCAACTACGAATACTTGCGGGTAAATACACTCCAGTGCTATGGTGTTCATCCTACTACCCTTCGAGAGAAATTACATCATGAATGGAGCGAATGAAATGCAAAACCTTCTTTCAAAGAGTTGCAGTTATCATTTGCGCATTCTTAATGAGCGTTGATGTTGTTCGCTATGGAGGAGAAATACTTCTTGTGTTGTTTCTTCGGTACTTTATGAATATCATCTTTTTGCTGCATCATTTAGTAGTACGATATGGTATAGGTTGTTACGACTTAAAAATGACTTTTTCTGGCATGACATTAACAAGTCTATGGTTGAACGGAAAAAAACTAGTCGTATGCATTTTGTTCGCAAACGTAGTTTTTGTGTGAGTCTGGAAGCCGTGGACACTTACCCACCCCCAGAAAGGACCCTCCCTCACCTTGAAAGCGGTGAACTGGAGGATGCTAGTCGTCTCCAGACATAGGAAACAAGGGGGACTCAATTGTAGAGTCATCGTCGTCGACCTTCCCTCCTTGTTTCCAAATTTTATGCATTCCTACCTCTCTTGAAAGGTTCACGCTTTGATGAAAACTGGGGAAAACCTCCTTCGACCGCCTTCTATGCGAAAACCATGCACGACGTCACTCTATTGATCTTAACACTTTACCGACAGCTATTGTTTGACCATTCTACCCACTTTAACACTTTGACGACGACGGACGCATATATGCGGCCTGAGAAAAAATCTGATTATAGTTTATCAGTGCATGTATACACGGTTAGAGTTGAAAAATTGAAATATAACTGTTGAAATATGATTACACAAATAGTAATTTATAACTTCCACACATCAACACTCTGGCTTTCTGAGAAAAAGGTAGTTTTTGAACGCCAAATAAATGATTATTTCTCAATATACAAAAAAGTCTCCGCCCGCAAAGGGTTAAAGGAATTGTTTCGGCTTAGATTGCTTAAAAAAATTACAATCTCTTTGAAAATGACAAATGCTTCTCATCGACTCCTTAACACAGTTCCACTACAATAATGAATAAGACATTAGTGATTGCCGTGGGAACCGATTAATAAACTAAAAGTCACGATTCATTGGTGACAGTCATTGGTGACAAAAAGCCTATTAATAGGCTACCGGTCGGTAAAGTGTTAAACCTTGAAACCAATAAACTTAACTTAATGCCGCTATATCGCGTCCATATTTGAAGTTTTTTCATTTGTTGCGTTCTAAGTTGCAAATTTAAATCCGAATACATTACGTTAATTTGTCCTCGTGCAACGAACAAAAAACCGATCTACCTACGTCGCTACATGGGTAATTAATACGTTGAATGCCATGGGGGTCACCGGTGACCGGCGCTTTTGGATTCAACGAAAATTCATATGACTTTTAAATTGTAAGATTTACGAATTTGTTGATTCCGTCAATATTTATGCGAAGGTCTCAAAAAGGTAAAGTCCTGCTGTCTATATATCTTTTTGTGTCTTTAAAGTTTCTTGCTTTAAAGGTGTGATTTTAATAGAAAAAGTTTCATTTCAGTAGAAATGAAGGAACAAGCGAAATATCGGTGGCATTCAACGTGTTAAAAGGCAATAAGAATTGCGTCATGTAAAGCGTTGCTAGAAAGTAACCAAGCAATAAGATTGGGATGATTATAGGAATAAAGTCTGCATCTCTCGCGAATAAAGTCCAACTTTAGATAGGCATTAATTTGGAAAATTTTTAAAGAACGATTTAATACAGCTCAACACGCCCAATTCGACAATTAGGACACGGTGATATTATTTGATATTTTTCGTAAATTCTTATTCGAATGTCGTGACGAAAAATATTTACATTCGTTTTGCAGAGGGCAGAACGTATCGATCCTACACCCACGTAGTACTTCGGATCCTTGGGAAGTCGGTTCTCAAGGTTCTTCGTACAGTGTTAGCAGTAATAAAAGCCAGACCAGTGTCAAAGGGAAATCAAGCGGAAATGCACGTCGTTCTTACACGCGGGGCAGTTCTATACCAGCTTTAAAGCGCCACGACACGACCGCATCGACGTCATCGACGTCGACGGGTCTGAAACAACATCGCCAGGACAGTTATGGACAGGTGAGCAAAATTGTCAGAAATTCATCAATTACAGTCGGACAAAAGTTTGCCGTGTATTGAATATTGTAACGGTTTCCGGTCGAAAAAGTTGAGAAGTTAATTTAGAGAAACTTTGCCTTGTTATTATTTTCTCTCATTTATAGAGATCCACTCACGAGAAATTCTGAAATCTTTCCTGTTCCAAGATTTTAACGTTCAATTTCCTCGGTAAAAAGGAACAAAAAGTAGCGGCAAAAAGTCTCGAGTTCTCGTTAGAAAGTTTCGAGCGTGTAGAATAGTCGGAAAGAGCGATATTTCCATCGTGAAACTTGCGGACAGGTGACGACTTCTCGACATCGAGAATCCGCGACTTCTTTCCTGTCTGGTACCAGCGGTACCTCCGGGGAACTTTTCATCAGCGGGGATTGCAGCAGAGAACTGTCGCCGGTGCGATGGTGCGACCGAGAGGTCGACGGTGTCTATCTGGGTCGATCCGGTTGGGTTCAGGTGCAGCAGAGGTCGTTGGACGAAAACCGTCGGACGAGCTACGAGAGCAGTCTGGTTACGGCGACCACAGGAACTCTGCCGCTCCCACGTAGAGCAACGGTTAAATTGGCTGATTACCATTGTAACAGCGAGCCAGGAAAGTGTCCGCAAGAATTTTCAAGATTGGACAGTCAGAGGCCGGACTTCTTGGCGCTCCACGGACAAGAATACGATAGCGTTGCGAGCAGTGCTTGCACCTCTCCTCACAGTATCCCGGAGTCCTACTCGCCACCGTCTATCACTCCGATCATATCACCTCCACCGGCCTTTCAGGATGTCGTCGGCAAGAAGACTTCCTCGAGGCACTCTTCCAGTCGAGGCAACTACGGGAAAGCTCCGTTTTTGCCGCGATCTAACGCGATCGTCGATAGTGACATCATCAGCCCGCCTCCTTCGCCGCCGCATCAGATGAATTGGTGTTCCTTGCCGTCTTCCTCGCGGAAGTCGTCCAATGCGCCGTCCAGAACGCGAAGACAAAATTCTGCAAGTCAGCAGCAGCAACAGCAGCAGCAGCAAAGGCAACAGCAGCAACAGAAACAGCAACAGCAGCAGCAACAGCAGAAACAGCAGCAGCAGCAACAACAGCAACAACAGCAACAGCAGCAACAGCAACAGCAGCAACCGCAGCAGCAGCAACAACAGCAGCAGCAATATCGAATGGTTCAAGCGAAGTCACTGGAGGATCAGCCGTCTTCGAGACGAACGCAGTTTGCTCAACGTTATTTGGAGTCATCGAGTTCTTCCTCGTCATCGATGGGATTCAGGAGTTTGGACAGTTGCGTCGCAAGATCAACGATGCCGAGATTGGCGGAGAACACGGATTCCTCGGTGGAGGGCTACGAGGACGGAGACGAGGATGATAATCCTAGTTCGTCGTTGAATCTCACTCTGATTTCATCTTCTCTAACAGCTCTAAATTCGTCAACGGAATCGATTCGAATCAACGGGGAAAGAATATCGCCGAATAGACAGGCCCGTCATCATAGAAATCAGCAGGGACTGAGAAGATCTCCCGGTTCTTCAGAGTCCGGGAAGCAAATGTCCTTTAACTCGCCTTCCTCGTCTTCGTCGTCCTCGAGCAGCGCCGAGAGGCATGGAAGATCGCCCACGTTAAACGCTTTTAGACGTGGAAACGCAACGAGACAACAGGAGAGCACGAAAACTACTCAAGTTTCGCCTGAGTCTCATCAATCCAGGGTTAGGAGATCGAGAAGCCTACAGTTACCCGAGAAACGATCTCCCGGCAGTGCTGCTCCTCCGACGACTCGAGATCATTCGAGGGATTCAAATGAACCGCATAGAGTCGTTGTCAAGATCGCTAATGAGCGAGCCAACGAAAGGTCCAAGCGGCACACTCTTCAAAACAGTAAGTATATGTTCAGATCTGTTGTGTGTGTTGCATCTGTTGTTCTTCCTTTTTCTTATACAAGTGATCGTACATTTTCTTTTGTATCTTCGAGAATATTTTTTAAGTTTGTCTATTGGATGACTTAATACATAATTAACGTACGAATTTCGTGGGATAAAGATAGTATGGTATTGAGAGAACTTTGAGTCATTGACGTGGTTATATATCTACCATACCTTTCTTATTATCTTATTGGTTACTTGAAATATCATTGATACGACGCTGTAGCACCACCAACCGTTTCGTGTATTAGAATTATGTAGCGTCGCTCTTATGATATCAGTTTCTCTCTTAACACTTTACCGGTCGGTAGCGATTCAACATCCTATGCACTTCTCACCGGCCACTCAGCCACAGATCTTCCCTGGCACTGGCTCGTTTTCGGCTTAGACAAATTTAATAAAATCTTTTATTTTCATGATTTTACTGCTAAGCAATATTTATTTTATCTATTACAATCTTTTTCAGTTTAATATTTATATAATATACCATAATCCATATAACAATATTTTTCAAACAAGAAATCATTTAATATTTTTTTAAATTATGATACTGCTTAAAACAGTGAGCTTTGTGTAGTGGAACATTACAACATTAACAGATAAAATTTGCTCTACTTCTTGTTTTTTTTTAATTGTACAAACTCTGCATTGTCTTAGGGGTTTTGCACTTCGACCGCTGATCACTATATTTACCAGTTTATGCTTTCCGAAATTCGACAGACTTCCGGGATTCAAAATGGTTAACGCTAAGTTTTCAAAATGGTATAAAAATATGGGAGCTTACAGAAAAAATCAACTAGTACCTCAATATCAAATAACAAATGTTTGCCGATTGCCATCGCAACCGATTAATCGGCTACCGGCCGGTAAAGTGTTAATATCAAATATTCTTTTATAATAACAATATCAGAAACCGGAATCTTTCGAGCCGCCAGGTGCACTCGATGTATTCTGTGCTACTGAAAGTGCAGGAAGAAATAAATACCGTGAAATACGATGGTGGGCGACAGAATATTGATAAAATGCATTTGTTCCTGTACGAGATCTGTCGTGTTTACGTTCCCTCCGCCGAGAAGCGTGCCTGTACTAACCGATCCTTCGATTCGTTTATTTTCAACGCTTTTTCACGCCCTCCACAGGAAAAGCGCAATCCACGGAGGAAGCGTTAAACGAGGAACTTCTTCGCGAAGCGGAAGCGGTAACGGAGTTTCTTTACGGGACCAGAAGTCGCGCTGCTGCCAGGAGTCTATTGATGAGTCGCTTCGAGCGGCGAGAAGATAGCCAAGAGCAGACGAGAAGCAATTCAAGCACTTACGACGTTTTCTTTATATCGTCGAAGCAACAGCAGTCCACGAAATCCACATCGGCAACGGGCTCCTCCGGACAACCTGCTCAGCAGCAGCAACAGCAGCAGCAAACAAAACGACCAAAGACCCTTCAGAGAGGCGCAACGACTCCAAACACAAATCCAATCTCGGTAAACCAGGACTTCTACAACAATCCGGACACGAAATTGCGTTGCAACAGCAGCACTTGCGACTTCTGGCCACACTGTTCTCAGCGTGACACCCTCTACTCGCCGAATCAAGGTTCGGTATTCATGAAACTCTCTCAGAGCTATCCGGCTCATCAGCGTCTCCCCGCGGACTCTGGTAGCCACGTAAGCAGAGGAAGCGCCAACTCCTCTCCGGCCTCTCTCGAACGGATGGACGATCGGGAGTTCTGCGACCGCGAGAACTCCAGGAAGAGTTGGGGAAATCGCGATGAAAATAGTTCGAAATATCAGGAAAGACAACCGAAGAGCGCACTCAAGCAATCGAATCGATGGTCTCCCCTCGAGGGCATGAGCGGAAACGGTGCAGGACTGGAGAAAAGGGAGCATCCTCGGTTTTACAGAAAGTCCGAGTTAACCAGTAGTTTCGAAGCTTGCGAGAATAAGGATAGAAAAGTATCGCCAATCCATATGAAGAATATGGGGAGTAGATCTCCGAGCGGTGCAGCAGTTTCATCCTCTACCAACACCTCGTCGTCTTCCAGTAGTGATATCTGGGTGACCACCTCCGATCGAACGGTAACGAAGAGTCCAAGAAATGCCAAGAGTTCTGGAGCATCCACCCCGATGGAGGACGCTGTAATTGGCTCGTTGAAGACGCTGATGAAGCCTCGGAAGGACGGGATACTGTCGAGGCCTGGAAGCGCTCCAACGAGGGGGGAGGATCCCTTGTCGGTGGATATCACGCTGGACCCTCATCAACGATCTCTGTCTCTACCTAAGTCTTTTCTCACGCACAACACCGACTGGTGAGTACTTCTAAAATTCATTTCTTCAATTTCACTCTTCACTTAATTCCAAAAATATTAATCCTTTCTCTACGGAGTGCTCTTCCGCGAGTGTGCTAACACGATACGGAGCAATTCCAACGCGAACCGACTTATTTCTCTGCTATTAGAATGTACCTTCTACTGGTTTGGGACGTAATATTATATAAATAATTAATTCGAAGTTACGTTTCATATAATATATAAAAAGTAAAAATTTATGGTATATAAAAAATATCCAATTACAAAATATGGTGTAGTAATTAATATTGATATAACTTCGTGTGAAATTTTCACCGTCAGTACATAGCAAGTGTCAAGCATTGGGTGACTATGGTCACCCTTAGTAGCGAAAGGGTTGATTTCCGACAAGTGATCGTCGTTGATCATTTCTTAAGATTCCTCTGTCGCTTGATTTTTAACCCGCACGAGAAAGGAAATTTCTCGTTGAATGGATAGAATATTTATACTCCTCGGTTAAATCCATCGGATTGCTTGACTCTCTGGTACTCGGATTGCTCTTCTGATTCGTTAATTGGTTTCATCTCGAAACCAATCGGGCATCCCGTTATACGTGCTTCGCGTACAAGAATCCCTTATCGATCGACACGACAAGATCCGATGAATCCGATCGTTTATATCGTAAGCACGATTCGCGCAAATTGCCGCGCGGGAGCTTACCGTCCCTCAAATAAGAGTACAGGAGGTTTTGCAAGCCGCGAACTAAGTAGTCGGGGATAAGATATAATTAAAACCGTTTTCCTCGTTCTGCCAAAGGCAAACGAGCGTTTCACTCGCAGTTTGTTCGAACGTATCGTGCATTTGTAGAGAATTCGTGAGCATACTTTGCGCGCAAGGTTTCAGTCAGTCCGGACGGCGTTAAACGCGCGTAGAATCCAATTTTCTGCAAGTTCAATTACTTCGGTCTCTGTTAGAGCAATTTCCTAGCTGGAACTGATAGTACATAGATCGTAACCTAAAGTCGCTAATAGCGCAATTGCATGCACGTCACGTGCAGTGGATGCCTTGGTCCCCTGGAGAGACATTCCTTTCTCCGAGTGTGGAACACACGTACGCGTGTCAGTTAATTCGTGTATTTACATCGCTATCTTAATCAAGCTATCAAGTTATATTATATAGACTTTATCTCATTTGCTAACACGATTCGCATTATTATCTTCTATTGCAAGCGAGCTCGTATGTTTTATTTAATTGACACAAAAAGGCGATATATCTTTAATTGATTCTTCCTAACAATAAGTTGCTTTTAATGAATTTTTAATCTTTCGTTTGAAAGTAATTTCATTTTACGCTGGATGCAATGGTCAACCCCTTCAAATTGCAAGCACACGAATGCCTTTGGTGCTACTATGCACATCCTGTAAAATTCGCTGCACCTGAGATTCACTGAGATGCAATGAATGATAGTATTCTCGTGTTACGTCTCGATTCTCGTCCTCCGATAATCCGCTTCCCTTCGAAGCAGCGCTGCGTTGCAATTCTGCTGAAATGAGCGGAAATAATTTGGCTTCCTTCAATTAATGACAACGAATTTATCTTTCTTGTTCGGTTCTGATTTTTGTACTTCTTTACTTGTTATCGGGTAAGGACACTCGAAACCAAAAATTTAATCGTTTCTTTTTATTTCCTTCCTAATGTGACGAACATTTGGTTTGCCGCGTAGAGTTCCGTTTTGAGTCTGATTGAGAATCCTCTTGCGATCACAATTAACGCTAACGGACTATCGTGCTCACACGAAAATTACTTTGCACAAGCAACTTTAAATGGATTAAAATGACTCGTGGAGACAAGTGAGTCATCATAGTATGTTCGATGCAATAAACTCAATATTGTGCAAAATCATACTGGTTTAGATTTTTACGAGTGCTGATTCTTTACCTCTGCATAACTGATTCGGAAAACGTGAAGTGACTTTACAATAGTGCGTAGAATTTTCGCAATTACTGAAATGCTTGAAAATTGTGACGTAGGTGATGACAGAAACTTTCGTCTCTCGTCATTTCGAGATTTTTCCTTCCACCATTCATCGTCCAAAAAGAAGAATAACGGTAGGAAAGCGGATGGGGAAGGGAGACATGTTGAGTCTCATTTTGCTATTGGTTATGACTTCTTTGTGATTTGCTCAGACTTAATTGCGATGAATCGTCCAAAGCACGAATCGTGTTTTCCATTCTTATGACCTGAAAATAATTTATTTAACGCATCACGAGTGTCACTAGTTATTGTAGGGCAAGGGGTTAACGTTATTTCGTAACCAGTTGGAAGATCTGTTCTGATGAGAATAAGTATTTACAAAGGGTTGGTACGGTTAGTGTAAATAAATTTAATTCTTTTAGCAATTAAATCTAAATCGAACGTGAAGCATATATCTTTGACATTCAATTCGGAATTAATAGCTACGGATCCTTTTCTCCGAAATTAACCTTTTACACTCGAGGGACGTCGCACAGTGGTCGGCTTCGCTGAAATCCTAGCCAAAAGTCCATCAACTTTTTCCTTGATAATTGAAATCGAACAATTGCATTTGATTTATGACATATCAGGGTGCATTTTTTATCTAACAAAACTTTTTTTACAGAAAATTCTTAGAGATATACGATCTCAAAGACAACACATTTATAACGAGATGTTCTCGCGCCGGAAATAAAATTATGTTTCTGATGTTCTATAAACGTATGCTCCCTTTATTTCTCTATTGGTAGCTATCTGGCATAGTTTAACTTTCAAAATATGTCGGTTGCATTTTTTTTAACACTTCACAGCTATTACGAAGAAAATAAGAGACCCACGCATTTTTTCTCCTTTACTAAGGAAATAGTTAAAAAGTTGCCTTCATTTGGCGTTACATTTTTTGAAAACAAGTTTGAAGCTATCTGAACAAAAGCCGGTCGGTTTCAGCTGCTACTTTCTGCTACCCTTCGAGTTATTAACAATTATTGGTCGCGCGCTGCTTCCGTATGGCAGCGCATTTATATGCATAGGATGGGAGTATTGAATTCTACTTATTGATATATTGTATTCGCCATTTGCTTTTTGATAATATTGAGATCCGATTTGTAATCAATGACCCAAATAATGCTAAAATCACAGTTTTCGGCTAAATTGGAGCTGTTTTGAGGTTTTGGCCATGATTTTAGCGAAATTGACCACTGTGCTCCACTACGGCGCGTCGCGGCGCCCTGGCGTTTTTCGAATTCTCGATCGCCATACGTCTGTTTCCGATACGATAAGATATTTTTATCCCAATTTGTTTCCTGGACCTGGCTTGGCCTCCGTTCTTAGTATAAAATAATTTTAAAGTACCTGTAAAACACTTGCCTAACATAGGCAAAGTCGTCTCGAGTTGCTAGTTTGCCCCAGCGAAAAAGTCCTCGAGTGCAAAGGGTTAATATTTCTAGCCTGTTCCTTGTATGGAAAGCCAACGGAGGAATCTTAAAGATGCATGAGAATTTAAGCAATCCTTTCAAGAGAGGCGCGCACCAGCGTGCAAAGTGTCGTGCGACGTAATCGTCCGTTCGTCGAACCGGTTATGTACGCGTGTAAAATCGCCCACGCCGCTGCCCACTCGCGATCTGCGAATGCATGTGTGCTACGAGACATCACAACGTTCATCAGGCACGATTTCCACTTTATGTTGAACACGAGCACAAGTACATGAAAAATGTAATAAATGCCGTTATTAACGCGACGACTACCTTCTCTGATAGCCGACACTGTATTTTTATTAGTTTGCGTTCAATAGCAGATGCCGAAATTCTCGATTTTTTTTATCGAGTCTTCGCAAAATAATTAACATTTTTAAATCAACATTGATATCGATAATTTAGCACAATTCAGTTATATAATAATCTTTGTTCGTTAGATATATTTCACAACGAAAATGCAAGATATCGATATTTGGACTTCCGTATTAAAGATACACAAAAATGAGATAACATTTTATAAGCGATCAAAAATCATTTCGTCGGATATATATGACGCAAGAAGTCAAAGATGCAAGTATTATAAATCTCCGTATAAAATTCTCTATAATATACTGTATTTTTGTATCTGTCGAAGAATATCCGACGAAAGAATTCTAAAAGATTAACGTGGGAGTTGACGTTAATTTCGAGGAGACCAGGTCCGTCTCAGGAACGAGAAAAGTCGTCGAGTATTTGTGTTTCGTGTGTCGTCGTTGACTAGATACGTAGTGGCAGGAGTTTCGGAAACAATATTCTATAATTCTCGTTCATTTCCGTAGGCCATGTTAAAATCGCATTTTATTCATCTTGTATCTAACAATAATTGCTAACTAATACAGGTTTTTCCCCGTTGCAATGATTTTGTTGCGACACCCGAACCGTGAAAGACGATTCAGTTCTCTCTAACATAACTTCTTTCATTGCGTTGATTTTTCATCATTAACCCATTGACTGCCAACTACGAGATATCTCGTAGCTGCAATATAAGTTTGAATTAATAAGTTAACAGTAATGGCCGAGCGTGTATAGAACGTGGGCAACAAAAATGTTCTTCGTATCAGTACAAATGTCGTGATTATATTTTTGTTTAATGAAATCAATGTTCTAAAAACTTTCTGTCATCTTCTCAAATTTTAACAAGCAAAGGTAATGTTTGCTTAGTTTTCCTGGCAGTGAATGGGTTAACCCCTTGCCGTACCATTTCTTTTGTAACTGAATGCGCAACAACTCAGAATTAACTGATATAGCGTATAACTTAACGCAATATTAAATAGCATAGAAATAAAGTTATCGTATCGTGACCCACTGATATTTTTAATTTAATAATTTTTGGAAAAATTCAAAATTGCCTATGCCATTTATCGCGTCATTAGTGTCACTCGTTATCGTATGGCAAGGGGTTAAACGCAATTGTGTCCCGAAACGAATAATTTCATTGCAACGTACTCGTAGGTCCTTTATTTTCTGTATTTTATTGAGTTTACAGGCCGAAAAATGTTTGCCGATGAAATTAACTACGTATACATTTAAATTTACGTCTATTATTTTGTATATTTTACATTTTTTTAAAATGTGAAGCTTTGTTCATTCAGTCACTATGACGCGAAAGAACACGAATGTGAGATATAAATGAGGAGAAAAGCAGGGTTAATAAAAGCGCAAATCACTCTCGGAGGGTTGAAACACCCCAAACGAATGCAAAGAGTGAAAGTTAAACATAAGTTCTTCATAATTTAGCAGAGAATAATGTTTCACCGAACGAGCTGAGATTGCGGAGTAAATCAAAACTTAAATCCTTACGTGGGAGTTATGAATTCCAATTACATCGGATTTCTGATATATTTTTCGCGGTTCCACCAAGTCAAAATCCCCATATAAGTAGTTTACGGACTTTTCAGTAAAGAACGAAAACAGCGGGGAAAAAAGAAAGCGAATGAAAACAGAAAAATGGAGACAGTAAGAAGATTCGTGAAGTATCGAGTCAGTAGGTCGATGCGGAAGTGTAACTTTGAAATCTGTGACAACCGGAGGCACACACGGCTCCACCGCCTCCAGACTTTTAAACTCAGCATTTCACGGGAACTTTTCTCGTAGTCTTCGTCCGATAGTTAATCCCGTAAAGAGAACTCTCGAAAAGCTTAGCCTTCGTCGGCGTTTCTCCTTTTTTTTCATTCTCTCAAACGGTAAAATCTTACGTACTGATCCGCCTTTCATCTACATATTCGTGCATCTCGCAACGAAGGTTCCATAAAGACTAGATATCCTTAAAGGATCGTTCGATGACGCAGGAAAGCATTTCTCTCGATAGGAAGTCTAAATACCGATATAAAAACACCAGATAGTTCTTTGAGATATGGATTTTATTCGTGTACCGTTGGAATTTTTATATAAATCCTAATATTTGCAGTACACTTCTGTTTACCTTACTTCCATATCCTTTGCTGCACGAAGCACGTGGAGGTTCTCGTGGAAGTTTTGCCTCGATTTCTACGGAATTTTGGCTGCGTTTCGTCGAAATTGCTTATAATTTCGAGGAGTTGGCTGAAACGTAAGCCAGATTCTTTCGTTTTGCCGGACACGTAAGGCAGACGATGAAATTCTGTATTTTGACAGTATGATTTTTAAGTTGTTTTAACGATCACTGCGATAATACAAGTCATTCTGATTATAATGTAGTTCAACATTGACGTCCTTTTCTTGAATTTTCTTCGGCTTTACTCCTGTTCTAAGTGGCTTCTGAATCAGCAAAGACATAATATTATCGTATAGAAAAAGTTTCCCAATGGTAACGAGGAATTCGACCTCTGATTCACTTATTGAGGAGCCGAACCTTTAACTCCGTATTCGCCATAGCTGCCAGTTCTTCCTTTAATCCTTTCGCTACGGAGTGCAAATTTGCGAACGCACTAACATCATACGGGGCAATTTCAGCAGAAATGCGCTTATTTTCGCGCGGGTAGAGTGTAACTTTTAGTGTCTACAGTCCCTGGTCATCGAATTAGGACCACTCCAAATTTTCAGCATTTTTCATGTTTCCCGTAAAATTAAAAGGCCTGTTCAAATTGTAATGATATAGTTTATTAACTAATAACACAATACACTACTACTGTACATAACACTGTGAACGTATGTTAATATCTCGTATTTCCACCCTTTGCCTTGATGACAGTTTGTATCCTTTCCGGCATGCTTTGTATACATTGCTTTATCATATGCTTTATATCGTCGTTATTTTCCCTAATATCTGTAATTTTTGTTTTCAACTCAGATAATGTGGTGCTTGGAGAGTCGTAAACAAGTCTTTTGAGTAGGCTTCAAACATTTTTTATGGCATTCAAGTCGGGAGAATTGTCCACACAATTCTATTATTATCACAACGGTAACAAATCTATAGCTATGTATACTTTGTTATCAACGTATTTAGTAATAATTTGAATGACCAAACACAATTTTCAATATGTGATGTAACACTATAACCATAAAAGTGAAATTTTTGTACGTGGTCCTAATTCGATGACCAGGGATTGTAGTGTCGTAATGTCAATAATTAATTCTTGATTCAAATTGCAATACATATTGTGGTATAGCACCCATAGAGAGACGTCTCCCCATAGAGATACGTGACGCAGGAAAGAGGTGGGAGAGATCGTCGTCTCAAGACGTTGCGTTTCGCGACGCATAGTTTTTAGATAGATTTATTTTAGAGACCCAGTTAGACACACATCTTTTTTAGACACCATTAGAAACCTTTGATTATTTAGTTATTTAGTATTTTAATTTGTATTCTACTTCTTCCATATTTACTCAATATACCTACTATTTATTATTATATATTAATCATTAGTGTGTGCGTGTGCTTTTTTATTTATTCAAAATCATTACGGATCCTAACAACATCCACCTCTTAGTTTTATCCACGCCTACACATTAGACATTCAAATTCTATCCTCATCATTTTTCTTGTTTAATCGAATCCTACTACAATAAAATATATAACACATAAATACTTAAGGTATTTTTAAAAAATGCGACTACAAAATATAATCTAATAATAGAACGGTGTATGAACTTTTAACAGCAGTCTGTTGTCATCGATAATACCCACCGAGCATTTGACGTTGGGTGACTATAGCCACCCTTAGTAGCGAAAAGGTTAACCAGTGGATATAATAACGCTCAATAGCATAGGTTACCGTTTTTGTCAGGCCGACATCGAATCGGACCATTTAGGATACAATACAACGCGATATTGGCAATCGTTGCTGCGTTAAAGATTTCATTACGTTTTGTCAATCCTCTTCAATACTCCACCGATACAGAGTTCGACAGCTGTATCTTTGCTGTTGCAGTATTCTAACTACAAAATCGTTCGTTGGATACAAATAACGATTTCTTTATCCTACTGTTATTTTTCATTCAATTTGCCAATTTATCGACAGAAACACTATTTTCTTTTAGTAGTACGTCTCTCACAGATGTGTCGGTCATTAACTAAATTTGACAAAGAGAATTAAATCTTTACGATATCAATTCTATAACTTCGATTGAACAAAAAACGTAAGAAATATAATGCTCCGATGTCGTCTCACAATCCTTCTCGTGAACGCCCACCATAATTTTTCGGCCTATGAATTATTCAGGTGTTTGGAAGGTGTGACCATGAATAAGTTCGTTTAACTTTTCTCCGGAGTTCCGTCGAAAGGAAAACACCCACGCTTGCCGAAAGATTCGGAGGAGTAGGTAGGCTTTCTTTGACAGTGTCGAAGGACGGATTGTTTCTTGATCGACCTCGGGATTGATCTTATTTTTCCTTTAAATGGAATTTCATCTTACACGATACACAGTACCGCAACTTGCTCTGCTTTCAATATACGCGTCATCAATCTTCCAGCTGCCGTTTCGCGACTCGCGCATGGTCGATCGAAAGTTCTTTCTTGTAATTCCGAAATACGTCCTTTGGCATGTTATTTAAATGAATATCCGACTTGGAATCCAATGCAAGGAATGCGAACGAAAGAGAGTATCTCATTCTTGAAATTTTAATTTGGAAGCTGAAGGAAAGAGTGTTGTATCCTTGATGAATAATTACAAGTTTCGTTTAAAAGCAATCTTTGAATTGGAAAAGGTTAAATATACTGAATATTTAAAGCTGAAATAATAATTAATTTCATTGCGCAATATAATTGCATTCTCGACTTTTTACCTTTCATTTCAATTGCGAATTATATTCCATTAATATAAATCAAAGATGAACCTGTTGTTGGGTCTTTAAACGAAATTCGTTTCGATCGATCAGGTATTTCGGTCGATACGTATCGTCAAAAGGTACCTGGAAGTGGCCCGTTGAAAAATCACATTCCCCATCAATTTATTATCAATCTTTAAATCATATTCTATAGACAGGGGAAGGTGAGTTGATCGTATTTTCCGAGAGTTAGTTTTGAAGAGATTGAACGATCTCCTGCGTTTTAACGGAAGCCTCGGAACAATTAGGGCACAGAATTATGATAAATTGCGAAAAAATCTTTTAATATTTCATCAAAACTTATATTAAAGCAATGATTCTTTGGAAGGCAAATGGTAACGTCACAAGACAGATAAGAAGGCAAAATATAAAACAATACGAGATAAATTTTATTAAAAATAAAATCTAGAAAACCAGCGTTAATTGTCGCTTAAAACAATTAACAATTTTCTTCTGCCGCCATAACTTCCCGTTATATGCAGAATGTTTTAAAATGATTTGTCACGAAGTACCAGGCGTTATCTCTTTGCTAAATCAGCCGCAAAATCCGGAAAAGGGTTAAAAATTAAGGTCAAACTTTTTTACTGCCTCATTGCATTCGTCTTGTTACGTAGATAAAATGTCAGACAGGAACCATGGGTCAGAAATGAACAATTTTCTCGCAAATTAATGTTAAAGTTGCAGTTCTGCGATTGGCTTATCGGTCGAAAGAACACAGGCACATAAAGAAAATAAGCACACAAATTATCCTTATTAGTCGAAGTGTCATATCTTCCAGTTTAAAGCAAACACATATTCCACGAGCTTTACATCTGGTTGAAGATCCCATGACCTCGCTAGATGACCTTGTTAACTACATTGCGGCCGTTTTTCTTCATGGCTGGATGGATTCGTCAACACATTCACAGCCCGTGTAATATGCGTCTGATTTAAACTGGTAGATGTGACACTTCGACCAATAAGGGTTATTCGTATGTTTCTTTTCTCTGGGTGTCTATGTTCTTCCGGTCGAAAAGCCAATCACGGAACTGCAACTTTAACATTAATTTGCACGAGAACGGTTCATTTCTGACCCATAGTTCCTTTCAGACTTTGTTCCTACGCAACGACAAGAGAGTGATGAGACAATAAAAAAATTTGAACTTAATTTTTAGCCTTTCCCTGCATTTTGCGGTTGCTTTCTTTTACAAATGTCCACCGATCCACATTGAAACACCCTGTACAAGACTGAACTTATGAATCTTCTAAAGTCTGTTTTGTTGTTTAAATCGTGGTTCATAGAAGTTCAACTGAAAATTGCTGATCACATATTGCGACTTACCGCGAAAATGTTAATGATCGCCACTTTCTAAATTGAAACAAAGCTCGTTCGTTGTTCATAGAAAGAAACGACAAAAATTCCTCTATTTGATCCTAAACTCTTTACATCATTACGGCGGAATTTCTCATTATAGCTTTTAGATAATATTACCGATTGACAACTATAAATTTTACAATGCGGAAAGCGATGGTGCCCGTATCGCGCGTCAATTTGTAATCGCCGTTTAGCGGCTCGATTTCATCTTGATTAATCGATTATTGATACCCGAAACGTTTCCTAAACGCGGAAATTGTGGAGGAAATATGAATTCGCTGATAATTCCTGTTAGCGATAGTAGTAACTTAAAACCAATGTCCTTGGTTCTTTTTTCTCATTTCTTATTTTATATAATGATCACAGAAATAGGAACAATAAAGTATATTTCGAGATTACTTACGCCGATAATGATAGAACTCCATTTCAAATGAGTCCAGCCAGTTAATTTCAATTCATCGATAAGATTCATTTAAAAATCTTACGTTGCGCCAATACAAACTTACTTAAAAGAAGCTTTAACTAACGCATCAATATCGAGTTTTCCGTTTTAACTTACTTCAAAACTTGTCCGAAAGTACGAAACTTTATACGATATCTTATGAAAAAGAAACTGAATAATTCTTCTCTTCGCCCCAAGAACTTAAAAGGAAATATTTTTACATGCAGCCGGCAACTTCTCTTATCTTTTTTAATTTAAAAATCATTACCATTCAACCACTGTAATGTTTCTACACAAATCACCTCCTTTCCATTTCAAAATAATTCTCCTCGAATCACTTATCGATCGCCACCGCGATATTTCAAAGCCCGCGAAATACGTACAATTAGAACCCCGATCGTTTGGCTGATGCCATCTTTTTCAACGGATTCCACAGGGATTTATTCAAATTGGTCACTGGCCACGTAATTTGCGCGCTGTTCGGTAACACGAACCGGTTTCACCTGCAGTGACACACAGGATTGAAATATACGGGCCGATTGTCAAGTTAATGCAGAGCCATCGCTCGCATCGGCGTAAATATGCACTCGTCTCGACGTTGATTTCTGTCTGCGGAGAATGTTACCCGAAGATTCTATTACGATCGACCTATGCTATTTACTTTATTCTGAAACTAACAGATGGCCTCGCATTCCGCTTTCTCACCTGTCCGAGCCGCTAGCTGTGTTTCCGTGCTCGCTTACCTGCGCCAAACTTACTTTCTCTCTTCCGTTCGCCGTCTCGATAACAAGCCGCGACGATGCGTTTGCGCGTCGTGCGATAAATCATTGTAACTCTTGTCGCACGTTTCAGTTGATATTGCAAGTAGAAGATAAGGAAGATAGGATTTTCTGGAAAGGAGAGTATCGATTTGATGGAATTTCGGGGCTTCCACTCACCCCCAGGAAGGTTCTCAAGACCTTCGGCCTACTTGGCTATCGAAACTAGCCAGCGTGGGCCTCATAAATCAACAGATATTTGCGGACCAATCGCCTAGGATTCAGGGAACTTACCTTCAAATAACCGATTATTTTTTGGAACGAACGAAATTTCCTCGACCTTCACGAAGTCTTTCTTCGGACAAGCACTCGAAACTTTATACACTTCTTCCATTAAATTCATGCGTCTATCGAGGGATGAGAGTGAAGTTCCAAATACTTAACACTTTACTGACCGGTAGCCTATAAATAGGCTTTTTATCACCAACGCTTAGACTTTTAGTTTATTAATCGGTTCCCACGGCAATCACTAATTTGTTATTTATTATTGCAGTGGAAGTGAGTTACGGAGTTCGTGAGAATCATTTGTAATTTTCAAAGAGATTGTAATTTTCTTTAGGCAATCTAAGCCGAAACAAATCCTTGAAAATGGGCAGAATGCTCAAACAATAGCGGTCGGTAATGTGTTAAGGGACACAGAAAACGTAGACAAGCTTGAATTTATTTGTTATACTGACATCAAAGTTACGGGGATTCAAAATCAATCTTGCAAGAACTATTGCACCGATCTTTCGAAAATTGTATATCGAGCTCCGTGACAAAGATTTTGCGGTACGGTATTCTTACACCAAATGTATCGTACAAACTGTACAAAGAACTTTATTTTATGTGGAATGAACATGAAACGTTGTTAGGCATTACGGAAGGCTGTAGGGTACTTTGATGGTAATTTTCTTGCCGTTTCTTTTTGAATTATAACGCAAAAGTAGCACAGTTCGCGACAAACATCTCGGGATATCGATTCTGTACGATTGTAGAATGGTGTCAGAAGACTTAGAGCCATGTTTAATATACGTGTTATAACTATTCTGAAATTAGCATAGCGATTCTAAAAGGTAGTGGCATTATCTTGTTTTTGCGTTGTTCAAGATTTCAGTATCGCTATAAACATATTGTTGGATAACGTATGTGTTTCGGGGCGGTCTTCAATAATATTTCGGTAAATATGACTACTGCACAAGGGCCGTCGCGACTTTCCCTTGCATTAACACTAGAACTACCATACCAGTCAAAATGACTGGTACACAATTTTTTCCAAAAATTCTTCTACTTTATAGAAGAGTCATAAAATAGATATTCTACGTCCATCTTATAAAACATAAATTACCGAATCGATCATCTTTTCCACCTCTTAATTCCCCTTTTTTCAAAATACTTATTTAATATTTTTAAATATGATAGATTTAACGCCGGTAGTTCTAGTGTTAATCTTCTGACAAGGAAAGTTCGGGAACTGATGGACTCGGATTTTTATCAAACTTTGCATACATATTTATTAGACTTATCTAAGAAGATAACTTTAATTCCTTTGTGCCCGTTTTCAACTTCGAGGGGTTGAGTTTTCAACCCCTTTGAATGAACCACACTTTCTATATACGTGCTTATATGTAAGTCGTAAGCACCAAAAGATATCAAAAAATGGTTGAAACAAAAGTTACACCATTTCGTGAGATCTATAAAGCTGCATGTAAATCTTTATGAAAAAATTATTTCTTTTTTGAAAAATTAAACCTTTCCCTACCCCTTCTCTTTGAAGAACATTAATTATCTTTTGAATCCATAAAAGCTTGTTGTTATTACGACGGACAAGACGAACAGGACGGACAGGACCGGTTTGATCAAAAGAAAGAAAATTCCAAAATATTACATGTTCTTTGGATCCGGCCTTTCCTGTGCTTGTTCTGCGTATCCTGTGCTTGTCCTACCTGCCCCATCTGTCTTCTGCCTGTCCTGCTTCTACTGTGCCTGTTCTGCCCTGCCTGTTTTTTTCACAAAATTTACATGCAACTTTGTAGATCTCAAGGAACGGAATAACTTTTATTTTCAGTACTTTTTAATATCGGTTACAATTTACAAGCACGTATATAGAAAGGACGGTACCCACAAACAGGTTGATGTGTCTCACAAAGTTGAAACGGGCACGAATGAAATACAACATTAAATGTGATCTTTTTATTGAATTTTTGGTGCTGCAGACTACGCATTGTCGATATAAAATAAACAAAGCGCTATCGCGCCGCTTGGTATTTCTGGACATAAAATAAAACAAGCGCTATCCCGCTGCTTTGGGCCTTTTCATACTCATTTAGAGAAACCGCGGTTGCGCTGTTTGGGATTCTTCGACAGTATTTTTTCGATACCCCCTGGGACTCAAACGGTTAAAAACGAAGAAACGAAATCATATGCGAATAAAATAATAACGATATCGCAGGACGAAGGAGCCGTAGAAGGCGTCGTCTTTCCGGGAGAGTTTGCGAAGTGAACCGAACTCGAGATTACTCGAGAAACATGAATCTTCTCGGCCTAATGCATGTTTTATTCCCTTGTAAGGCTCTTACGGAATAATTTACGATTCTATATTCCCTTCTGAGCCACCCTTCGATAAAAAAGATCGAAGAAGATGTATATGCAAATTGTACATCGCCAACGTCAGCAATCGGAGCTAGTTAAAAAGGAGACTTCTTCTTTCATGGGGAAAAGCAATTTTGCACCGGCAGCACCGGGCAATTTCCGTCGCAACAAAATTCCACGCCTTTATCAGCAACCGCGAGAAAAGTCTTCCGAGAGAACGTACTCTCCTCTCCTTTGAACGATTCTTTTAATTCTACTCTGAAGCCGTATAAAGCCAGGGTTTGAATCTGAAAGTAATTAGGTTTTTCCAACGAGCGGACTAATTTAATTGTATGTAAACGAAAAATGTTCCTCGCAAGTGACTCTCTGAATAAAACGCGGTGCAGTTTCTCTTTCCTCGCTCCTTCACCCTGTTGCATTCACTGCAAATTTTCACAACGGTTTCTTAATGCAAAGATGTTTATTTTGCCACGTAACTCGCGAATGCCTTGACATTTTGAGGACATTTCATTCTCGCTGAACACACTAGAGGGTTGCATAAGAGGGAGAAAGGCGACGGATGTCTTTCTTGAAGTAGGGTGTCGAAGTTTAATTTTAGACTTCAAGAGGTCTGCAATGGGGTAGCTTTTTCATTAATGTACGCACGGAATTTCGCTCGATTTTAAAGTGAGACAAAGAGTATAATAGTGGCTAAGGGATACTATTGCTTATACGTTATTATTAGGTTGGTAAGAAATTAATGTCGGTTTTCGAGTTTTCAAACCTTGGCGTTTAATTTTGAGGTAGCCGTTCATTTTAATCGGTTTATCTTCTTATATCATTTTAGAAGAAAACAATTTATCAAAAAACTTCTTTCTCGTTAGGAAAAATGTGTAAATTGTAATGGAACTTATTTTGATTACAAAAAGTTATTCCCATTCTCAATATGTGTATTTAAAGATAAAGTTTGAAAACCGACATTAATTTCCTACCAACCTAATAGTAAGACGCAAAACTTTCCTGGACTATTGCTACACGTCGATTTACTGGTTATCACTGAAACATCTTTGTTTCGTACTTCCTGTTCCTCATAAATACACTGCTCAAATTGAACAATTTCAGAAACGTTAAAACACTTATTCGAAATATAAAGAAGTCTTGCGCTCACATTTCGAGCCTACCAAAAGTTAAAGATCAGGTGTGAAATATAACAGTGAAGCGCAAACAGGACAGTGAATACAAAAGCAATAACAATACATTTGCTCTTTATAGGTACCGTTAAACCCAGAATCCCTGGTTTTTCCAAGCAACGACAACGGTCTTTTCCACTTATTGCTTTGTTAACGATACTTTTAATTCCCATCACGAGAGTTTAAGAAGTTTCTTGCGTTGAGAAACCGCTATACTGCAGCAAGATGAAACTATAATTGAACGTAATTGGTCGAGTCGGCAAAGATCTTCCTGCAGAAATAACGCACCTTGATGATCGAAGCAACTTTTAACTTCGAACGTTGTTGTACTTCGTTCCCTTAATTATTCATTCGTATACGGTTGCTGCAATCGTTGAACTGTCTTACATCGTCGAAACTTAGAGGATGCGAACTATTCCGGTTTCGTTACAATTGGAAACCGTCTTTTTCCCTCTGTGTCTTCACAAAATGGCAGCTCAATAGCATTCGTCACCGGAAGTGACATTTAACAAAACGTGCTCGTGTATAGTCGAGACAGGCGATTGCCCTTTCCATCTTTTCGACCATTATGACGATTAAAAGCTTAATTCTTCTAAGAATGATTGAAAATAAAGAGGAGAATCTAGACCTAGGGGTAGTCAGCCTAGTCTCTACTGAATTGTAGTGTGTTATTCAAGCTTTCATGGTGAGCGGTAAGAGTTTTGTCCGATGCTCTGTTTTTTTTACCTGCAGCCATTACTCCAATAGAATTTCTATGTCCTTTAAATAAAAATATAAATTTAACTACATATTTATACTAAACCTCCACTCAGAAATTACGAGTACTTTGCAATTACGCTAAATTAAGTTACTACGGAATCAGTGGTCTGTAAGAAAGTTTTGCTAGCAACAAAGATACAAAAGTGGACGGTAGGTTATGAAAAAGTTGACTACCCCTGATCTAGACAGTTGATCTTCTCCTTACTTTCGATATTCAACTGTCTATTTGTGAAGTTTCTATATTTTTCCTCTTCATAGTTAATCAAACTTTGGTTTATTCGTTGGGAGGTTAAAACGCTTATGATGAATATGATTAAAACACTTATAGATTGTTGAATGCTCACCACTCACCAAATATTGAGGATAGAGCCCTACTGTAATCCGAATTGTTTGCTTATGCATTGTTTTATGTATTGTGGGAATTTTGTAAAACTGGCGCGGATCTCTCTAAATTCTTCTAGAACGGTGGTCGGTAAATCGCGGCTCGCGAGCCCGTCGGCCACAAAAATTTTGCCAATAAATAAGATTATTTTTATATCTGATTGTATTTAATGTTTAGTAGCTAGTTTGGACCGACTCCGAAAAACATGGTTCTTGACAGGTTCTTGAAGAAATATTAAACTCTTAAAAATTTGTATTCGTCCTGCTGCTGACTTTTGGCTCTTTTGACTAATGAGTTTGCCGACCAATGTTCTAGACAGATCCATCGTACGACAAAAGACAGACGAACGTGGACTGCACGTGGTTAAGAAGACGCAGAGAGTTGACGAATGTTACGATAGACGGACACGTTGGTAAACGAGTAGACGTAGTAGATGCATGGACGTACAGACAATTAGACGATTAGAGGATTAGAGGATTAGACGAGTAGACGAATAGACGTATAACATATAGACGCATAGATGTACAGACGATTAGGCGAGAGTAACAAGTACACAAATAGACGCGAGTAGACAGACGATTGTATATTTATCAGTAACCGTAAGAGTGCGTGTGTGTGTGCGTTCCAGTTATTTCCGTAATTTTGTGTTTTCATTCGTATTTTATATTCTTAATGTGCATTTGTAATAAATACCCAACAGCATTGTTTCTAGTTATATAAAAAATTGTAACACGATAGAAGGCCTTGATTATATTAAACCCCGTCGTATTTAATTAATAAATTACGTTATGTGTGTTTAGTTAGTCCGTGTGAAGTGTTTCAAGTTTAATTCTAAGTTGCAACAAAACTATTGTTAAGTAGTAATACTGTATCAAAAAATTTATTGAAACACCTCACCTCTGCTCGCGGGTAGGTAAGTTTGTCTTCGATGCACGTAATAATAAAGTCTGCCAGTAAGAGAAGGTGAACGTAATTTTTATTTGCCAAGAGCGAATTTAACGCGGCATGTGAGTATCACGAATACTTACCGTTAGGTACATAGAGCCGGACGATTATGAGAACGCATATAAAAATATGTCGTGCATCGTGCGTAAAAGCTCACACCCTGGCATTGTTTTTATTTCGCATGTTTCCTCATGTTTCGTCGGCTTATGAAGCTTTAAAGTTTCCAGGTTGATAGACAGAGAGCAGTTAAGCAGGTTACGTACGTTGCATCAGCGATTATATAATATTTTCCAATGAGACTCACCGATGAAACAAGCGTATGTTCGCAATAACTTGAAATTGCTGTTTTGTTTTTATAGAACGTTGTAACGCGATCGTTGGAGGGCATCATTTTTGAGTATATTTACCCTCTCCACAGTATAGAAGAGTTTCTTCATGTAAGGCAAATGGCAAAAGGCAAATAAATCAAATTTTGTCCTACAACTTGTAAAACACTTATTGTTAATTGTAGGAAGCTTTCGTCACAAAATGTAATACAATTCGTGTTCGGTAACCAACATTACGTTTAACACTAGAACTACCAAACCAGTCAAAATGACTGGTACACATTTTTTTCCAAAAATTCTCCAAGATTATACGACAGTCATAGAATAAATTTTCTACGTCCGTCTCATAAAACATAAATTACCGAATCGATCACCTTTTTCCACCTCTGAATTCTCCTCTTTTCAAAGTACTTATTTAATATATTTACAAATAACAGATTTACCGCCGGTAGTTCTAGTGTTAAAATTACTACCGTAGAATTTTGCAGGAAATATTGAACGTTTTATAAAATAGGAATGGTCAAATTTCGTACTATAATTTATCAATCGTCAATTATTGATCGTTCTTATTTTGAAGAAACTTTTCGAAACAACTGACAAAAATGAACAAACGAAACTAAAGTAAAAGAAACGTTCTGTCTAATTGTGAGTGACTTGCACCAGAGGAAACTTTGCTCGGTCTTACGGACAGACCAATTTATTTCGGCCAATCCCAACTGACCGTCTACGTATTCCATAAACCAGCCTCGTCAAATTCGTAAGTTGGAGTGTCATAAAATAAACCGGATTAATAGCGCGAATTCCCAGCGACATTAGCACAGACTCGTAAAATATGCGCGACTGTAATTGCACATCTCGTTAAACGTGTTACACGAAGAAAATTGTGTGTTTCTAGACCGCTGGTCGTGAGACTGTAAGTGACAGGAATGTTAGAGACCCTTATTTCCTTTCACAGTAGAAGTTCTTTGAACTTCGCTAACTAGAGCCTTGACGTATTTACGCTAAACATTGTTTCGCTAACGAAGCGGTAGCTTCGTCGTACGTTTACAGTTAAACGGAAAATGCATGTCGTTGGACGACGGCGATAACGTTAACGAATAGAACGTCACTGAATGCAAATTAAGAGTTCGAAAAATTGTGAAAGAAGGTCATTTCGCGAGGAACATTTTTAACTGCTTTCGAACGAGTGTTTAGAGTTTTATATGTTGTATCGAAGCTTAGGTGATGAAGGAAACTGGATTAGTGGCTTCATAAAAGAAAGAACGTCAAATAATATGAAATACTGCGAAAAAAGGTTTGAGATTTTGACCAAGATTTCGACAAAATTTACCAATATGCGACGTCGAAACGAAGAAGTCTTTCTCCTACGATAACATTCTGGGTAATTTCCGAATACGTTGAACGTGATTTCACAAGTGTGAGAAAGATACACGCTCGTCTCGAGAGAAATTCGTGTTCCATTGAAAAGTGCATCGAAGAAATTGTTGCGACGAATGTTGCGCGACGACATAATCAAACAACTAACCGTGTAAGAAAATAGAAATTCTATTTGAACAGCTCTGGCCAATCTGAGAGCTCATAGACAACTCTCTGACATATTGTTAAAAACATTCGCAACTCGTTGCTATCGCCCTAGCAATCGATAACATATACAGGGGAGACAATCTCGTTACTCATAATAATTCGTAACGTTAATATAATAAAAATCTAGTGTACATAGTTCTAAATACAGCGGACCAAAGAACTAAAAGTTTCGCTGAAGTTTTAAGAAATTATTTTTAAAGTGTCAGTGGTTATTAAATGTATTATCCACGTCAGTTCACTTGTAACGTCGCAAGTGGGTCTGTGGGACTTTGAAAATCAATGAATCTGTTAAAATAGATGGAATCGAAGCATTTTGCGGATCAAGCTTGAGCAGAATCGGGCTCAAACGGGCTATGAAAATACGGCTTGAAGAATTTACCGATTCGCTCGAATGATTCTACCTTCACGAATGGGCTTCGAGAAGATTAAGGGTAATCTCTCTCGAAGGCAATCGCAGGGAAATATCCGTTGGTCTAGACGGAAAAATCGTAGATTGCACGACACACGATAGATTTTGAGCTATTTGGAAGCGAAAAATTGTGCAATAGAACGACCATCGAAGAGGTGGAGAGTGAAAAAGGGGGAGAGGTATCATTTGAATTGCAAAATGATCAGTAAAATCGAAAGATTAATTGCATTCTTGACACTCTAATAACCAATGGATTACGCTCTATGCGTTTAAAGTGATTAACGATGCGACCGGCATAGATACGCATTTATCATAATCAATCAAGAATACAATTAAAGATCTCTCCGAAAGTGAATTAATTTGGCGAGATTATTAGCGTCGGCGTCGACATCGTACGCCAATAAAAATCAGCCCGAAAGTACATAAATTTACGATCGGAGGAAGCGATCGTTTTGCGTACCTCTTTGTTCTAACGTCTTGGAGTCGCGAATCGAGCCGGTTGCGCTAATTCAATCGTAACCCTCGGTTAAACGGTCTTTTATTTGTTACGAATTTTTCTTGTTGGGTGAAATTTCTTTCTGCACTGATTCTGAATGGAAACGGATTAGAGACACTCTTATATTTACAATATTGTCTTCCTAAGTAGACTGAAATTCTGGGCCTTTTTATTAGGTTGGTGCATATGAAATGTCGGACTAGGACTATAGACTACACTTTGGCCATATTTTGTAAATGGTTAGCCGTAAAATTAATAATTTTATAGTTGAAACAGGTTATTTGGTCTATACGCTCAATATTGAGTGCATTTTTTTTGGAAGACTCCTAATTTCTATAAAAAAATATAATTTTTTGTGCAACGTGAGTATTAGTGAAATGCGAGTAGTAATCCGATATGAATTTGAACTTGGTAATAATGCTGCTGCTGCAGGTCTTAACATAAATAGAGCATATGATAGGCAATTGTTAACAAAAGAATCGTACAACGTTGGTTCAAAAAGTTTCGTTCTCGATATATAATAAGTATCTTCAAAATGCTCCTCGTGGTAGACCCACAACAGTATGCCATAATAATGTCCTAATTTATACGAGTCGCTCAGAAAGCAGTGCGGTTAAGTGCATTTTTCGATACTTTCTAATTTTTCGTAAATCGTAATAGAATGAAGTTTATTCCACTAAAATTTAAAAAATCAGAGAAAGTCAAGAAATTTTCTTAACCGCATTGGCTTCTGAGCGACTCATGTAGAAAGCTGAATTTCCTTTTTTGCAAGGCGATGAAAAAGCATTACTATTGACAGATACTGTAAAAAAATTGAACAAAAGCTTGTAGAATTGAAAATACTGCGTTCGGCTTCAATTAATCGGTAGAGGTCTACTTTATTGCACGACAACGCAAGACCATATCTGTTAAAAGAGAGCTTAAAGCAATTTCGTGAATTTAACTATGAAATTAAACGGTACCCACCTTATTCACCTGACCTTCCTTTATCGGATTATCACATTTTTGAACACTTAGACCACATCATTACAGAAAAAAAGTTCAATAATGAAGGTGGCCTTAAAAAAGTTGCAACTAATTTCATTGTTTCTAAAAACTCAGATTTTATTAAAAGTCGTATAAAAGCCCTTGTGAATCTTTGGCAGAAGTGTATTGATGTCGATAGAAATTATTTTGATTTATAAACATTCATTTTGCAAAAACTGTGGCATTTTAATTTCGCCGTATACAATTCGGCATTTCATATGCACCAACCTAATACTTTTATTATGTATCATTTAGAGAAGATATTAATTTTACTATCGTTATATAATTTATTCGGTATTCCTCGAGAATTCGCGTACATATTTCAGAATACTCGGGTGAACATGTTCAAACGATTCAGCGATGATTTAACAATACAACAAGGAATGTTCGGCAATACTTCGGTACAAGACGACTCGTGATTCATGAACCTGTCGTCTTTCATCGATCGTAGACGTGACTAATCGGCAACGTTTAGCGATAAATGTGACTGAAATTGTTGTTGGGTGAGTGCACACACGCAATTGTTAACCATGCATTCGCAATTTCGTACGGAAAACGAAGAAATTTCAGCCGTTCATAACGCCGAAATATTTCTCATTACCTCTAATCTTTTCTACGTGCTCTCTCGCTGCCAATTAAAACCAGGAATACTCATGAATTAGAGAAGAAAAATATGAAAAAAAAATTAGAGAAGAAATCTCACGGAGAAACAAAAAGGCAAGCACTTTGTATTCGAGGCTGCTATGTCCAAGGAATATCGGCTTCGCATCCCGACAATTTGTCATTTTCTTTCGAGGCACTTTTCGTATCTCCGGAGCTCGTAGCCGTTATCGCCGATATTTAAGTAATCTTACGCGCCGCTCGGAATTTCAAACTTTTCTTCTTTCCGTTTTCTCATTTGTTTGCGAACCGTCGAATCAAGGAAACGAGAAAACGTCGACGGCTCTCGACTCTGAAGGTTGTCCTGCGATTCGATGGCTTAATAAAGTAAGACAAAGAAAAGAGGGAATATAAAAACTGAGGCGCAAGAGATAAGGGGAAAAAGGACGATCTTTCGGTGGAAAGCTCTGGTCTCGTAAAAAGTGGGAAGATAAAACGAGGTCGGCAGGAAGGCAGATAAAGCCGGAGTCGTATACTGTACGCATCCTTTTCGCTTGAGAAGGACGACAAGGACAGGAAGGACAGAGAAGACGGAAAGAAAACATGAGAGACCTCTTCGCGGCTTCCTCGATACGAATTTGACATTAACCGTTTGAGTTTGACATTAACCCAAGCAGCGCGATCGCGCTGTTGAGATTTTATGTCGAGAAAACCCAGCACATTTCGAGCATTGTGGACAACTGACGGTGCGATACCGATTGTCGAAGTTGCGCGCTCAGATTTACTGCCGCAAGTACATCACACAGCTCCTTTGAATGTAAATAGTACATTTTACAATAGGTAGAATAATACTATAATAATGCAATAATACATTACAAAATGAAAATTTTTATTTCATTGTTATCTTCTCAATCATTTTTATCGAACAAAACTTGAAATATTTATAAATTTTACAGTATGCATATGTAATAATACATATGCATTTTATAAAATAACGAATTACAAATTAACAATATTTTTGTGTTATAAACAAACAATTTAAATGGAAAGTAACACTTATAATTTGTAGCGTCGGTGTTTATCAAAACATATTG
The DNA here is from genome assembly GCA_963989415.1 of Cerceris ruficornis. Lineage (NCBI taxonomy): Eukaryota > Metazoa > Arthropoda > Insecta > Hymenoptera > Crabronidae > Cerceris > Cerceris ruficornis. Next base: position 16,717,563 of record OZ022520.1, read on the forward strand.
GATGAATTCCTTTTTCACATCGCACACAAATTAAATGTGATCTTTATATTGCGTTTTTGGTGTTGCAGACTACGCATTGTCGATATACAATAAACAAAGCGCTATCGCGCCGCTTGGTATTTCTCGCCATAAAATAAAACAAGCGCTATCGCGCTGCTTGGGTCTTTTCGTACTCATTTAGAGAAAGCGCGGTTGCGCTGTTTGGGATTCTTCGACAGTGTTTTTTCAATACCCCCTGGGACTCAAACGGTTAATATCTTTGTGCTCTGCAAATTCTCACGCAAGAGAATACCAGTTTCATGAGCGTTGACCGAACGGTTTCCGCTAATTTGCAAACTGTCTGCTGGAAACAATTGAGAAAATGACAATTTGCATGTCGAAGAAATGAATTAACTTATTTTCTTACAACTGTGGGATGGAAAAATGAAATATGAATGTATGTGTTCGTAAGTAAGTAATATGGTGTACGAGATGTATGCGTGTGAATGAGTGTACATGATTGCGTGAAGTATGACGCGTGTCCAGGCGAAAAAGAAAAGTAGGCACCCGGGAGAAGTTGGACGACGATAACGTTGCAAGGAGAGTTTTACCAAAGACGTTAATTGCGTGGATATTTTGTTTCATTATATACAGTTGCGGACAAAAGTTTTCAAATAATACCGAATTTTGTAGTTTATGCTATTTCACGTATTGCATTTGGAATTATATAAAAATCTACTTACGTACATCGATAGAAAATTCAATGATCTATAAGAATTCACCGAGAACATCTTTAGAAAAAATATGCTTACTTTCTTATATTAAAATTTTTCATATTTGTCTAAAATATAGCCCGACAAAAGTTTCCGAACGATTTATTAATATTTACTTGATTTTCCTTCATTATCAATAACAGTTTGACATCTTCTTGGCATACTTTCAATTAGTATTTGGAGGTACAATTTTGATAAAAAATTCTGAATCTGGCATACTTTTGCAAATCAATAATCAGAATTTGAAAACTTTCTGCCCCTATTCAATCGTTCTACCTCGCTCCTTAGATTTTCTATGGGATTAAGATTGTGGTTAACATATAGGGTCAAAGTTAATTGTAAGATCGTGCAGGCTAATGCAAAACATTAACGTTTTTATGCAGCAGCCACGTTTCAACACGTTGAACGCCACGGTATTTTGCTAGTTTCATCGCTACCATTGAAGTGGAAATTTTTCAATTAAAATCACATCTTTACAAACCAGAAATTTTAAAGACACAAATAAATATATAGTCAGCAGGACTTAAAGTTTTGAACGCCAATATTTAAATACTTACTGTATTACAAAATTCATAAATATTACAATTTAAAAGTCATATGCAATTTCATTGAATTCCGTAGCGCCGGTCACCGGTGACCCCCATGGCATTTCACGTGTTAACTGTTTTGGCTGCATGGTTGTGGTCGCTGTCGTGTTGAAACGAACAATCATGTTGCATGTTGTAAATATCGTACGGCAACATTGCGTTCTGCAATATTTCACGGTGTTGTATTGGATCCATCCTGCCATTAATACAGTGTAGAGGGCTAACACCATGCCACGAAAAACAACCCCAAACCATTATATTGCCCCCACCAAATTTCACAGTACTATTTCTGTATTATGCTTCTGTCAGATGCCAAGCTGTTGTTGATAATAAAGGACCATAGACTAAATCGTTCGGAAAATTTTGTCCGCAGCTGTATATATTAATTATACATTATTTTCGATTTCACTTTAATTTGTACCTTTATTCATTTATGAATAAAAATTCCCAAAATAATTCCAGTTATTTCGTGGGCTCAGTAAACGTGAGATTTCTGTTTCACAGGAATGCACTGGAAAATTGCAATTTCTCGGATTTTTCTTCATCAGCTGCATGCAAATTATATTGGTCCAGCGTAAGAGAATGATTTGACGGAATTAAGGTTTGCGCTACGCCACGATAGGCAAATGGTATAGGAGATACCGATTAACAGAATACCTCAATTTCGTTTTACTTTGTAATTAATTGTAAGAACAAATCTGCAAGAGGAATCTCTGACGGAGTCAAGGTTCTCGCGCATTTTCCGTAATTAGTCACGTGCCATTATCTCGTTAACTATCGTTTCAGTCCTCTCAATTGCACGATTAAAAGGCTTATGAGGCGAAACTTGTAATTTACTGTCTACATTTGTGCAGTTGTTATAACCTAATGGATCTGCACATAAATACACCTTTCCTTTACCTTCGTACGGATGATATACCTAATACTGACATAATTCCCAACCGTATTATTAAAAGAAACGGATCTACCTACGCTATTCTATTTCAATCGCTCGATTTTTAAGTACTACAAAGATCCACGAAGTTTTGAATCAATTTATATAGGGGAAAAGTGGGTAGCACCGGGAAGTTAAGAGATATAAAAAAGTGTATAAAGTAGTAAAAGTATAAAGTAATAAAACAGCGTTAAAATAGAAGGCATTCTTTTTTCATTATCATTTCAGTGATTGAATATATTTTTTCTATAAAGTACAGAAAGAAATCACTGAATTATATGCTTTGTTTTTAAGGATGCGTAATACCTATGGCGGGCTGTCCCGGATAGTCACATTTTTATTTATTGTAATTAATTTTTTTGGTAAATATTACAATAATCGTTACAAATACTATTGTATTATTCATTTTTGTAATACTTAAGTATTATATATTCTGTTTGGAAAGTTATCTCGAAAATTATTGCCATAATATGTGTTTGTTGAATTAAAGCTACCAGGTACGATATATTCATCTGCAGCTAATGTGATTATAAAATCATGTTTCATAACACCAGTAGTTACTTCTTTTATGTTACTTTCATTACACTAACCTCTATTAATTGTCCACCCTTTAACATTTGGCTGTTGAGAACCTTTAGACTGCATTTCTCCAATGTTTTCTTAACTTCTCGAATTTCCCTTCTCAGCTACAGTTTTCCATAAAGGTATGCACCAATGATTTCAGATGACGAAATTATTTTTTCAATTTCACGTTATATACAGTGGGTGTAGAAAGTATTCGTACACCGACTAATTTCGAAGTATATATTGTGAAATAGTAGTTTATTAACTAATTTTTTATATACAACGAATGTGTACATATTCTCGGAAGTCTCTATAACAGACACAGTGCAAAAAAAATTAATTAGTTGAGTAATTTACAAAGTTATCAAGAAAAAAAAAGAAATATTTTTCGAAATATAAGTGCAATAAGTATTCGTACGGCTACTGCATTTATTAAAAGTCGTTAGAAATTCATAAGGAAAGCGTGAAAATTAAATTTATTTGACAGTGAAAAAGTAAAATAAACAGTTAATTAATATTTAGTAGGATTTTCTTTTGATTTTATAATTGCTTCGACTCTTCTTGGCATTGAAGTTACTAGTTTCGCTGTTACGTTGGACGGGATCTTATTCCATTCTTCCGTAAGAGCATTTTTTAAGCCTTCTTTAGAGGATGTGTGATGTTTTTTAATGTGACGTTCCAGGAAGTCCCATAGGTGTTCGATGGGGTTAATATCAGGAGATTGTGGTGGAGCCTATTGGTTACTTATTGCTCTTATATTTCTTATATTCCGGACAATATTTCGTTTTTTTCTTAACCATTTTGTAAATTATTCAACTAAATAATTTTTGTTGCACTTGTATCTGTTCTAGACATTTCCGAGAATATGTACAAACTCGTTATTTATAAAAAATTAGTTAATAAATTACAATTTCACAATATATTATTCAAAATTAGTCGGTGTACGAATACTTTCTACACCCATTGTAGGTGCAGAACAAGATGTTAAAATGCTCCTGGACAAAAGTTCGATTCATCAAGTTACATGCATCGTATCCACCCATGTTCCTCAATAACTTGAAGAGCTCATTATCAAAGACGCAAGAACAATTAACACTAGAACTACCGGCGTTAAATCTAGTATATTTAAATATATTAATAAGTACTTTGAAAACAGGAGAATTCAGAGGTGGAAGAGATGATCGATTGGGTAATTTATGTTTTATGAGATGGACGTAGAATATTTATTCTATGTCTCTCCTATAATCTTGGAGAATTTTTAGAAAAAATGGTGTACCAGTCATTTTGACTGGTTTGGTAGTTCTAGTGTTAACCCTTTGCGGACGGAGACGTTTTTAATATTGAGAGACAGCCATTCATTTTGCTATCCAAAAGCACCTTTTTATCAGCAAGATATACTGTTAATCCATATACATTATAAATTACTACTTGTTTAACACGTTGACTGTCATGGGGGTCACCGGTGACCGGCGCTATTGAATTCAATCAAATTTCATAAGACTTTTAAATTGCAATATGTACGAATTTTGTAATATATTCAATATTTAAATATTGGCGTTAAAAAGATAAAGTTCTGCTGAATATATATCCATCTGTGTCTTTGAAGTTCCTGCTTTATAAAGTTGTGATTTTAATAGAAAAAGTTTCACTTCTGTAGAAATGATGAAACTACTGAAATACCGGTGGCGTTCAACGTGTTAATCATATTTCAACGGTTGTATTTCAATTTGTCAACTCTAAAGGTCTCTGCCCACTACAACGTATCATACTATGACCGTACTAGGAACGTATCAGACATGAAAAGCAACACACTATGAAAATAATATATATATATGAAAAACAACCGACGGTGCTGGTCGGTGACGGAACGGTCTAGTGGGCATAGTCTCATATTTTTCAATACAAAGAATATTTTTTTACCCGACACGTTCCTATTACGGTCATAGTATGATACGTTGTAGTGGGCAGAGACCTTAACTGTGTATACAAGCGGCTATAAACTACAATGAAATTTTTTCTCAGGCCACATATATGCGTCGCTAGTCCTCAAAGGGTTAACGAACGAATCTGCTTAGTGACAAAGTGGATTCGCGAAAATAGGGATGCGGTGCGACGCGACACGGTAACAACGACGCATCGGGATGCGGCGGGTGTATTGCCGGGGCGCTGCGATCGAGTCGCCAGTACACCGCGCACCGTCGAGACGTTCGCACGTTGCTCCGAAGTTACCGTTCGTTCATTCATCGGTATCGACGCGTCCCCGACAAGGCCCACTGCGCACCTTTTCGCGCGCATTTTGTTTACCGAGGAATTTGCGAGATTTTGACTTCGGTACGTCACAATTTTTCCTCGTTGGATCTTAACAGTGAAGAGCATTCCTGAGGATGCGTGCAATGAGAGGACTGACGGTTGAGTGAATAGAATTTGTTTAGATGGATTTTAATCAATTAGTTTCCTTGTTTTATTGCATTTACGCGTTTAACTTGGTTTCGATTGGTTTCATTGAGAATATGTGAGGATTTTGAGGATAGTTTGAAGCAGCTTTGTCCTCAGCCTTTGACGAAAGAATTTGCAATGTTTGAGATTCCCTAGATTTCTCTTTCCCTCTGGTATCTTCGTCCGAGTATCGTTAACGCGTATTATACGTTTTTTGAGTAACGAGTCGCGACATTAAACATTTGTAGGTCGCAAATATTTGTCGACGCCGGTTGGACTTTCACTCGCTAATGAACGAAATTTGCGTGCCTCGGTCAATATTCTCGAGATAGGTATGACTATAGGTATGGAAATAGGTATATATACCTATGTATACTACGTATGTACGTAGATATTTCGACGGAGGAACTTTTCGCGCGCATCTCAAAGATTCTGACCGTGAATAATGGCGAACGCTTAAACGAAAGAGAAGTACCGTGCGGGTCAACGGAACTGCGTCGTTTGGCACAATAAAGAGACGGAATTTTCAGTGGGGCAAGGTGCGCATTATCGACCGTCCTTCGACATTCAAAAATATGCCTGCAGATCCATTCAGCCGAGTAGGTCGATTCGCGACTCGACACTCGAGAGATTCCTGCAGAAAACCTGCTCACCTTCGTCCTTCTCGATTCGAAGACACCCGTTGCTCGTCTCTCCTTTCTTCCGCTTAAATGGACCCGAAGGACCTCGCGAACGTGACTCATTGTCAGACGGTGAAAGAGATTAGAAGGAAGTGCCGATCTGAGATCTTCGTTTCGTTCTACAAATCTCTTTCGAAATTTAAATCTACTTTAGGCCTCGATGAATATATCATCTCTCTGATTACGTTAATTTCAGTAATTGCTCGCGAGATTAATATTCCTTTGGAAAAATCCAAAAACTTAAATCGAGAGCATGAATAACCATATCAATTTTCTCACGGGTTAAGATGAACGATATATCTGCGACACGAGCGATTCGTTTATTTAACACTAGAACTACCGGCGTTAAAACGATTATATTTAAATATATTAAATAACTCATTTAGAAGAAGAGGACTCAAAAAGTGGAAAAGACGGTTACTTCACCAATTTTGGTTTTATAAAATAGACATAGAATATCTGCTATATAACTCTACTGTGAACTTGGAGAATTTTTGTAAAAAATGAGGAACCAGTCATTTTTACTGTCTTGGTAGTTCTAGTGTTAATTGCGCTAGTAGGTAGGGACAACGATTTGCACGAAGCACAGTCCGTATCACTAAATTCTCATGTTTTTTTTAGAAGTGTCGCGTGTCTGATACAAAAGCCATTATAGACTGTCCCTTCGAAATTTATTCTTCCTACTTTCCACAATTTCCTACCGCAATTACCTACTGCGAATTGCTTTTTAATTGCGACCGAATTCATCCAATGCGAGTTGCCACTACTCGAAGCTATTTAAAAATACAGTCCACCGGTTTCTGCGCCTCGTCAGCTATGCTTGGAATCGTTTAAGTTCCGTGAAATTATTCGAGCGCTTTACAATCCTCGATTAGCCACTGAGAACCTTCTAAACCGGGTTGATCGGTCTCTGCGGTTGATCGGCTTTCTTTGGCCGACGATGACCTCAGTTTTTCGCGCTAGATGCTCCATCAAAGAAGGAACATCGTGATAACCCCCCACCCCTCTCCTGGCAATTCCATTAACTCCAAAATACCTTGGAAATCTGCAAGATAACGGTCAAATACGCAGCTTTTGATCCGCATTCTGAAAAGAAAGCAATGTTCCAAGGGTTTCTTAAAGGATGATAACGACTTTTAAGCGAGACGTTGTACGGCGTTATCCTTCCTCTTTCGGGAGACTTAAATCTTTATAAAAATTTTAACGACGAACTGTGACATGTCGTGGAATTTCTTCATCGATGTACCTGTTTCTCTCTTCTCTCGGGCGAAGATTGAAACGTGGAGTATCGGAAGACTTTAACATACTCGTCTTTTTATTCGAACGTTTAACGTCTCGTGCCTCGTGTAAGAGTCGATAATTCCTTCCCTTCGAGGAAGAAATCGATGTTGCCTTTCAGCTTCAAGTTACACGATAAAATTACGGATCAGTTCCCCCAGTTTGCCGTAAAGTTCAACGTGGAAAAATCCGCGAACTTCTTGTCGGAAGCAGGTGACCCGAATTCGCAAGTTAGGTTACGAGAGAAATATTCTATTAGATATAGACGTCTTCGAAATTGAAGCTTCCTGTTCCGGTCTCGGAGTGTCAGTCATACGTGGAAATCCACGAAGTTAACAAAAATTTCGCGGTTTCCTTCTAAACTAACTGTCCTGGTTAGACGTACAAAATCCATCGATATCCTCTTACATTTTTCATAGACAAACAAAGTTCTCCTGATAGCAGCAGTCCGGTTCTCTAAAATCGCCGTATAATCCTCGGAATCCCATAATTCAGAGTTCGAAATAAATCTGCAAAGCTACCATCAAACTATTCTATGAGATCGAACTGATCGCTGTTTGTTGCATGATCGCGAACTTTTGTAATAATTACGTCGAATATAATTAGAGGAAAAGAAGGAGAAGAAGGAGAAACAATCTTCCTGTGACTTCAAACGTTCTTCAAAATGTGAAAACTAAGCAGGTCGTCAAATCCTCCAAAAAGGTAGCAAATCAAAAGACAGATTTTCCTAGTTTTCGCGTATTCTCATGGAGTTCCGGCGAAATAATACGAAACACGAGATGTGAGCGTATTTGAGAAGGTTTTCCCGTCGATGGTGAAATGAGTGACAAAGGTGGTGTAATGTCATCGGTGAAAAATCGCGAAAGGGTGAGCGGAAGTATCTTCTGGAGGCACAGTTGGCACTGCTCCGCCTATTTATCGAGGGAATTGTCCTTCACCAAGCTCAACAGCCCCGTTCGTAGCTGGGACAACATGGCCCGTGCCAAGACAGACAAGTAAGACAGTTCGTGAATACTTTCTTTTTCTCTTTTTTTACCATCTTCCTCGATGAACGAGTAATGTTCGCTTCGACCGTATCACCCGGCAAACTTTTGAGCAACTTAATAAAGTCGCTGACGACTCGCTTAATGAGATAGACTGGATGATCCGCAGGGCGAAGCGACTAATTGACGCCCCTTGGTCTTGCTTTTGAAATCGGATTGCGAAAGACATTGTCCGGATGTTTCCGTAATGTTATCTCGAATCGGAGTTACTCAAGGACGACTCGGTTTAATGACGGCCTACTACATTCGGGTCCACGGGCGGAATTGTTTGAAATGTTGAGAAACGAAGTAGGAAAGGTCGCAGTATTCTGTTATTTCGAGATAGTGATTTCGTTTAACACTAGAACTACCGGCGTTAAATCTGTTATATTTAAACATATTAAAACTATTCCTACCGACACTTCACGTATACCTTTTCCTCCCGCTACCGGTGAATTTGGCAAATGATAATTTTTTCCCAGAAAATGAACGGTAAAAAAAGAAGTGAATATTGAAAAATGTATTATAATGTGTATGTATTATACGTATATTTGAGGAAAAGTCGTGAAGTTTAAAGGTCAATTACGTTGTATATAGGAAATTCTAATCGAAATTTTAAAAACGGTCATTTGACCGGTCGTGGTAGGAATAGTGTTAAGTAAGTACTTTGACAAAAAGGGGAATTCAGAGGTGGAAAAGATGATCGATTCGGTAATTTATGTTTTATGAGACGGACGTAGAATATCTATTCTATGACTCTCCTATAATCCTGGAGAATTTTTGGAAAAAACCTTGTACCAGTCATTTTGACTGGTTTGGTAGTTCTAGTGTTAATATATTAGATATGTGCAAAAGTTTTAGGCTTCTTTTTCAATTTTGTTTTATTTCTGCATAATGTAAGCATTGCGATTGCCTTAACGTAGGTGCTTGATCCAGTTTTAATTGTTCTGCAAATTGTTCTTGCATTTGCAATGAATCTTGTGTTAAAAACACCTCCAACTTATCAGTTTTCAACTTCCGTGGCGTTGCAGAACGAGCTCAGTTATTTATGCCAAAATTACCGTCTTTGAACCGTCTTTGACGGCGAAGTCAATATTTACACGTATTATGAGATACTTACACTTCCCACGTACTAAACAAATTGATTGACATGCTTCAGCGAGGTATTCCCTTACTGGAGCTCATATCGAATGCAGTGTTGGATGTGCAGTTTTTCGTCGATGTTTGTACTCACCATTGTATTTTGAGGTTGCGATCGACAATAGATCATGAAATTGCCCTTTTAGATAAATCCTTATCAACACAATAAGTAAACAGATATGAGGGAAATTCATAAGTGATTATATTATATATGGATACTTGAAGAAAAGACTAAAAGTTTGCATACACCAAAAGAATTACCTTGTTGAACTTCGAACGTCGAAAAAGGTGCAACTGACAATGAGAGAATAAAAACGAAGTGGGAAAGGTCAGAGTAATCTATTATTTCGAGATAGTGATTTTTTTAAATATAGAATTAACTTGGTGAACTTATCGAATTAATGTCGAAAAAAGTGCAACTGACAATGAGAGAATAAAAACGAAGGTAGGAAATTAAACAGGCGCGACCTTTTTTTAACGAGGCACAAATTCTATTCAAATATTATTTTACCACCAATTAATAACGTCGGATTGAAAGACAAAATTAGGTGGTGCAAGTACGATTTTTCATTCACCCCTATTATCACTTTTCATTCCCGCACGTAGCCATTCATATTTTCCTACGACCCTTCGGAATTATGCTTCCTTCGTATGTTCAGGGCGATAATAATTTGCAACATGATGGCAGTCTTTCCGTTTCACACGACGATTTCGCAAAACCTAAGAACACTGAGCGAGTGTGTTCGATGGCCGCAATTTCTCCTAGTATTTTTGTCCAGATCGATAACGCTTCCTCGTGAAACATAGAATTCTCGTTGCCAGCGTTGCGAGGGGTTTGTTCGCAGCTCGAATTTATGTATACGCACGTTGACCCAGTATCCGAAAAAACGAAACCTTCAGCGTGAACCATAATGTTTATAGATAACATTTTGGAACTTACAAAGCAAGTTCGGGAACTGATACACTCCGATTTTGATGAAACTTTGGATAAAAATTTATTAGACATATCTAAGAAGATAGCTGGAATTCGTTCGTGCCCCTTTTCAACTTTAAGGAAGATATCAAGGGAAGCCCCTCTTTCAGGGAGGTCCTGTCTGTCTCCTATCTGTCCTGCCTCTCTCCACTGTCTCCTGCCCATCCTGCCTCTCTCATGCCCAAAGTATTTTTTTTTTAAATAATTTCCGAGAAAATTAACGTCGAGAACGTAAGCACATATGATTCTGATAAAACTCCGATCGTATCTGAGTAAAGTCACATTTTCGTGATGCCGGCCGATAACTCTCGGGCAGCCCAAATGTCATTCGAAGGTCAAATTTGAGCTTGCAAGCTCTAGTGTAGTTGCTCAGACTAAAAGCTTAATCCGAATTTTGACTGAATTCCAAATTTACTCGGTAAAATATGAGCTTTTGAGACATGAGCCAGTGGGTGACGAGCTTTTGAGCCATTTTTCCGAACTTTACGCAAAATTTCGTCAAAATTGAAGTGGGCTTTTAGTTTGAGCAACGACACTTGAGCTTGCAAGCTCATACGTTATGTCTCAAACTAAAAGCGCAGTCCGAATTTCAACTAAATTCCGAATTTACTCCGTAAAATATAAGCTTTTGAGCTATGGGCCTGTAGGTGTTGAGCTTTTGAGCCATTTTTCCGAGTTTTTCGCGAAATTTCGTCAAAGTCCAAGTGGGCTTTTGGTTTGAGCAACTATACTTGAACTTGCAAGCACAACTTTTGATCTTCAAATGACCTTCAAGATGCCCGATAGTTATCGACCGGCATCACGAAAATGTGACTTTGCTCAAATACGATCGGAGTTATATCAGAATCATATGTGCTTACGTTCTGGACGTTAGTTTTGTCGGAAATAGTTTTCGAACAAACACTTTGGGTATGACAGAGGTAGGACAGGCTGGAGAGAGGCAGGAGAGAGGCAGGACACGCAGAGGGAACTGGCAGGACAGGTATGAGATAGACAGGACCTCCCTTAAAGAGGGGCTTCCCTTGATATCTCCCTTAACCCTTTGCGGTCCGATTTATTTTGTCAATTTTGTGATGAGCTAAACGGAATTAATTTCTCAACATTTTCTATCGTTGGTTATTCATTTTTTTTAAGGATAGGAATAACTATAGGTACTGACGGATATTTAGGTGATATTACAAAAGCATTGTGAATTTGGAAAGTCGATATTGAATTGTTAGAAAATAAAATGAAGTGAAAAGCTATGTCGAGTGTAGCTCGACATAGGACTGCAAAGGGTTAAAGTTGGAAACGGGAACGAACAAATTCCAGCTATCTCCTTAAATACATTTAATAAATATTTATGCAAAGTTTCACCAAAATTGAGGTGTATCAGTTCCCGAACTTCCCTTGTTAGTAAATTAATGACGATTCATTAACTCTTTTGATCGGGATTCATTGGACACGGTATAACGAGAGATCGCGATTGCTGCGAGTTATAGGAAGCCGTTTGACCACGGAAACTGATTAAAACGCTTAAATTGCATTTTATTAATTTTCCAGGAAACTGTTTAACGAACGGTGCGAAGCATACGCGCGCTGTCCTGGGTCGTAAATGATTCCACGTTAATCCTGTATACTGTGGAATTTCATTTGGCCCATTAAAAGGAGCAGCTTACATTCGATTACCAGAAGGTCGATCTAGTCTACGTTAAATCGTTTATTCGGTAACAGTTCACGTCGTTTCGCAAACTTTATTAGTCGATCAACGAAATAGGGGTTGGAAATCGCGGTTGTAAATTCGGTCGAAGTAATTCGACAGTCTCGTTAGCGTAAAACGCGAGTCGTTTAACGGAATAGGTCGATTAAAAAAAGATTTCTCAAAAGGCAATTGTTTTCTCCTTTATTTTTCGTAGATCAACAGAAAGTATTTGTCAGAAATTTCAGCAAACGCATCTCGAGGGGACTTGAAGAAAAATTCGATAAAAACTTGACGAATAAATTACGTTATTCGTGAGGCTGATATCAAATTATAACGCTAAGGTTTTGAAACCGTATAATAAACCTTTGCGGAGTGGTGAATTTCAAGTGCTCGTTATAATAACTAGTGGATTTTCCCGACTAGTAGTCGCGGCATAGGAAAACGTTTTTGTTTGAGAACGATGGTAGGAAAGGAGATGAGTCGGCGTTAATTAACTCTTATTCGTCAGCATGGCAGATTAAATATCTCTACAAATTGAAATTTCCCATTGTTATACGAGCGATCTTTGACTTTTACTTCGTAGTCAGCCAATTTTCCTCGATCCGCCTTCCATAAGGGCTGAAGGGTAACGACGGTGGAAAAAAAGGAATTATCACGTTACATTTTCAACACTTTAATTAACCCCTTGCCGCACAGTAACGAGTGACACTCGTGATGCAATAAATGGAATAGGACATTTTTAAGTTTTTCAAAAACTATTCATCTAAAAGTATCAGTGGGTCACGATACAATAAAATTATTTCTATGCTATTAATATTGCGTTAAGTTCAGTGCTGTATTAGAAATCATGGATAGATTGTTATTTCAACGATTAATTCTGAGTTATTGCGTCTTCAGTCACAAAAGAAATGGTACGGCAAGGGGTTAATAACGAATATATTCTTTGAAAATTAAATTATTTTGTTAAACAGTACAGAGAATTTGTTCCTGTGTATATTCTCCATTTTGTATTATATTATATAATGAACACCAACAAAAACTGCTATGATGGCAAAAGCGGGAAAATGAGAAAATTATCTATCCGATGGCAAATATGTTAATGAAAGGAAAATTTTAATATTATTTAACGATGATTGATCGAAGAGGGCAGACAATGGCGCCGCAGGGAAAGGCATTTAAATATTACGTAAGAGAATTAATCACTAATTATTCGAACGTCAGAGTTCCAAAGCTTCGGCAAACGTTATTTCAATCAAGATCCTTCAACCTGTAACAGTAGCACAAAGGCGGCTAGAAATAGATATCACGATATAGAAGTATTCCAGTCCAATCTTCCCGGGCCTTCCCTGAATAATTCTTCCTGTCGGCGAAGAGTAAATAGGCTGAAGAGGTGAGGTATAAAGTTCAAACGAATATATAACCCCGAGCATACGCAATTGACCGTTTCAATGCAGATCCGTCGATTCCGTGTACTTTTCAGTTTGGAATTCGAGTGAGCTATTGTAACTTTTGTCGATAAAATTGACGCCAAACCTTCCAACATACTAACAAGGGTTATTTCGAAAATTATTGTAAAAAGCATAATTTAAATATAGCGTACTTAAAATTATCTTATATGTTGAGGATTTTTTTTTTGGCCTAAACTGCTATCTCGGTACTTCCATCGTTATTCTATTACAAAACCGATGTAGAACACTTCCCAAAAAATATCCTAAACTGTCGAATAACGACGCCAGAAATACAAACGGCGTGAATTCCAAATCGAATCGAACCCAAACTCACCCATAGTCGCTGAAAATATTTAAAACAGATGAGACGGGAAGAAAAAGGTCCGATAAGAGCCAAGGTGTTAGACGGTGGAAGGAGATGATGTTGCTCGAGTTTCCTTAGAGATCTGCTCATGAATAATTTTGTGATACCATAGTTGACGCAGAAGGTCGAAGAATAGCCAAGGAAGGGAAGAGCAAGGGATGAAACAGAAAGGGAAAGAGAAAGAGAGAAGGGTCAATGCGAAAAATGAGCGAGAGGAAGGGAATAAAGAGAGACACGAGAAATGAGGTGGTAGACTATCAAAATGTGATTTAGGTCGGGAATTCACGATGCAATATCAATGAAATACGAGCCCCTCGAGGCTGCCTCGCGTTCACATCGTCCATTGTCTGCTTTGGCAGGAACTGCCGCTTCACCGAGAACCTACCGTGCGGCATTGAAGAAAAACTGGTCTTGGAAGAAGAACCTGCCTTGTACTCGAATCTCTACCACCGTACACGGTCGTACGTGATGTACCTTTCCCGCCATGAGCGTCGATATAAACATCCGTAAAGAGACGTCCGATGGACGTTAACTTTTATCCTGACGTTATTGCGTACCGAACTATCGAAGCTGGAGATTTAGATTTTTGTATTTCGAGATTTCGCTTTTAGCTGCACAAAAAGCTTGCCCGTCATTTCATTCGATTGAAAATCAAAACGAGACTGTATAGATCTCGAAATAGAGACTACAGTTGGTCCATACACCGCGATGGACCATTCCGAACGAGAATCATTCAGTCTCCAGATGTTATAATTATTAACATTTACTGTACCACGCACGGTCAAATTACCGGTTCATTGGAGTGAAAATATGTAGTTTTTTGTATTATTTACACATTGAATGCCATGGGGGTCACCGGTGACCGACGCTATTGAATTCAATGAAATTTCATATGACTTTTAAATTGTAATATTCACGAATTTTCAAATATATTCAATATTTAAATATTGACATTAAAAAAGTAAAGTCCTACTGACTATATATCTACTTATGTCTTTAATGTTTCTGTTTTGTAAAATTGCGATCTTAATAGAAAAAGTTGCACTTTAGTAAAAATGATGAAACTTGCGAAATAACGGTGGCGTTCAGCGTGGTAACTAAAGAATGTTTTCTGCGTTGTTTCATTTATAAAATTGACAATTACCTGCGTTTTTTCAGAAATATATTTTTCTTATTTCATAAGCGGTCAAATGACAAGCTACGGTAAGAATAAGTATACGTAAAGTGTCGGTAGGGATAGTATTAACACTAAAACTACCATGCCAGTCAAAATGATCGATTCGCAATTTTTTCTGATAATTCCCTAAATTGTTAGAGGAATCATGAAGTAAATATTCCACTTCTATCTTATAAAACCTAAGTTAGCTAATCAATCAGTTTTTTCACCTACTGATTTCTCCTTTTACAAAGTACTTGTTCAGTATATCTAAATTTTAGTAAATATAACGTCGGCAGATTTAGTGTTAACACTAGGTTTACGGATGCCGTCAAATTGACGCGTTCTTACTTTTTTGATAAATATTTCTCAAATATAAAGAGAAGAGGTACAGTAGATATTTCACGTGTATTTTACAATACAAAAAGTACTTAACGAATTATCGGCTTTGCCGATTGATCCCTCTTTTTCCAAAGTCTTTATTTAATATATTGCAGTGTAACAGATTTCAGTCCCGTAAACCTAGTGTTAATTAACTTTCCTCGACTGAATACCTCTATATGAAAACCGGTAAAGATCCGTCGCCGTTGATTCTGTATTTCCTTCATAAATCTCTAATTAAACCTAACCTACCGACACGTCATTGCATTACAGTCGAGCATAGTTTCGTTAACTCGAAACTCATTCAAGGGTCAAATCATCATCGTAAGCGAGAATATCGTCGTCAAACTTCGATACCACGAACCGAATTAATTGCAGACATTTTGATACTATCGATTGGATTACAAACTTCCAGAATTTGTGGTTCTTCGAGCCAGATCGGTCGTCCTACGTTTTGATACTTTCGTGCCAAGATCGGTTTCAATGTCTCCAGAGAAACTACGCGAGGACGTCGAAAAGTTCAACAAAATCAAAGTCATCGTAAACTATAAGGAAACCACAGAAATTACCGTAGTGCAACGAGATTGTAATCCGAGATAAAAAAAACGTCCACTCACGAGAAGAAGCATATCTAGTTCGGCAATGGCACGGAGAATGTCACCCGTGTTGCGTAAACGCACGCGTGTAAGATTGTGTATGCGTCGACATTTTACCTTCGCAGGAAACGCGAAACTGATGAGGTTAACCACATCCTTTCCATGGTGGCCATCCATTCAGTAGTACAATCCTACGTCACCCATAAAATACGCATGCCAATGCCTTCACGGCGACTGCATTCACCCCGGCTCGACGCCGAAACACCACGATGCACCGAAGGAATTGTCTTCGCGTTCGTTAGTGAAAGCTGACTCGTAACTCAAGGAAATCCCTGTAAATCCCCGGCAGGGCGAACACCGTGAAAAAATACGCTCCTACAGGCCGTGCGAGGCTAAAGCAGCTTACGAAACTGAATTTATTCTGTACTTTCCGAAAGAGGAGCGAAATAATGGAAAAGTTGCAAACCGTACGTTCACCGTCGAATAGTTGAGAAAGGATTTCTTTTGGACTTTTTACATTTAACCTTTTCTCTAGTACTATCGTTGAACGCTGCAGCGGTGCTGCGACAGAAGTGAAAGACTGATTCTTCAAAGTAGTCGTGCATTTTTTTATAAATTGTTGGTATTCATTTTTTGCATTTATAATTCTGCAGCTAGCCAACATTTCCGATATTATTTCGTTTAGATTTATTGTACAAGATTTGCTTCCAAATGGCGCTATTTAATAAAAGTTAACCAGTTAACTGCGTTGAACGTTTATACACGTTCATCCAAAGCTCTACTGCGTTAACGTTTTTAATAGTAAATTGTAAGTTTCTTATCGAATAACAATATAATCTTTCCACGTTTTGTTTTCCTTTTACCGTAAAATCTATAATAGGAGCGTTTGCAGTGCGTTCGACGTGTATACACGCCGCTGCTTGACTTTAATTTCGCATCCTGCGAGAGATTTTAACCCCTTGCCTTACGATTTCTATTTTGACAGCGTGCGTAATACCCCAGAATTAATTCCAGAAATAAAAATTTCTCTCTGATCTTTAACATTTGACACAATTGACTGCAATATTAATATTATAGAAATAATTTTACCGCCTCGTGATCGACTGATTTTTTCAATTTAATAGTTATTGGAAAACTTCAAAATTTCGTATTCCATTTATCGCCTCACGTGTGTCACACGTTATTGTAAGCTAAGGGGTTAAAATAAATTCCACAGTTAACTGGTTAGGGAACATATTCTGATTGTTAGTAAAGCAAGGGCATGCTGTTTACCTGAAATTATTATGTTCCTTTAGTTGCAAATAGCGGATCATATCTTCACTTATCTTTTTCACAACGTTAACAATTTTTAAAATGCTTCGTCCAATGAACTTTGCTTCTTTCACAAAAATCCTCAACAATCAATTAGCGTGAAGCACAAAAAATGCACTGTCGACACAAATTTAAATTTGTGCTCGCTCAACTCAATTTTATTCACGTATCACGCGCATAATCCATAGGTCAACGAACGAGAAGACTCGCCTCGGTTGGAATCTCAGTTCCACTCAATTATATCCCGCAATAATTCCACGTCCCGTGGAAGTGCATTGAATCCGGCCGAATCTTCTCGCTCGGAAAAGCATACTGGGATGCAATTAATTCCGCTAACTTCTTCGCCGAATTTCCAAGATGGTAATAAAACGATCCTTCGTCTCACGCTATTCTTTTCTCACCGACAATGCAGCCGGCTCGAATCCGTGCGCGCAAGTAGAAACAGACGACTGTACAAACCCCGGGAGCCATATAAAGAAACGCGAACTTCTCACACCTGACCCGGTTTACCTCGACGACGTCTCCGAGAACGAAGGAGGTGAGGATTCTTTGTCACCTAGGACACGATAATAATTTCGTTTCGTCTTCCCCAGGTATGCCTATTATGCACGTTTCTCCCCTCTTACATTCACTTCAAGAACCTTCCTCCCCAGCAAGTTTGCACACACGCTTAACAATACGAATCCGCCGAGTCCTCCGCGCAATTTCAAAATTGCTCAACCCCAAGCACTTCTTATTGCGGAACGAGAGCACCGGCAAACTCGGATAATCCATTGAAAGAAGCGCTTACCTCGCACGGAAAGTGTTCCTGCGGTTGCGGCTTTCTGTGATTCACTTTTCACGGCGTTACTAGGGAAGTTTGCATTGCTGTTCCATTTTCCTCCTATTCTTAGTTCACGGATTTTATTTTGAGGCGATTAGTAACGATTATTTGGACTTTTCGCGGAGAATAATTAAGATGATTTGACTCTGTTTATTTTAATCGGTATAAAATTGTATAAAATCTTGTATAAAATATAGAAAAGTATCGTAGATTCGCTGATTTAGAAAATCGATTACGAAGTACGTTCAAGAATTTAACCTGAAATCACGGCGAGTCAGCAGAATTATTCTTCCGTTTGGAAAGCAGAAGATAGAAAAACGTAAGTAACGTTATTCGACGTGCCGCTGCAACGTCGACGGCCGTCGTTCACCGTGCGGTACAATTAAATCGTCAGTGGTGAACGACCCGGAGAGATTCACGATGGTACTACAGACGGTAATGATGTAATGGAGTGCACGTACAAAACGACGTTTCTGAAGATTCCTCGAGAACCCTCGAATTCGCCACCGGTCTCTGTTCACCGTCAATAGCAGATCGATGGATCTTCGAGGAAGTCGTACTATTCGCACACAGGGCGTTTTTTTCATCGCGCGTGCGTTGAGAAAGACGAAGAAGAAGGGACAGAAGACGTCATTGTATTCTACTGTCGAGAAAGGAGGACGAGTACGGTACGATAACTGGATGACATAAGAACGTCGGAAAAGAAAGACAAATATTAGCCAATGCTATTTATTTATCGTTTAACAATCCCCTCTGCCGTGTTATGTCACGTTCAACAGTATCTTCGAGTTCAGCAGTTCCTCTGCCTGAACGTTTATAAACATTTATAAATTGATTTTGAAGGTTACTTTGAACTTTTAGTCTCTTGTCCTATTTCAATACTGCGTTGTGGAGTCCTTCATCAATGGCAACGCTCTACCAGGTTATTGCATTGGCAATGAAATTACACCGGTGAATTTAGTTATTAAACACTTCAAGTTGACGTTAACAGACGTTTGATATTTTTCGACGTAATATTGATGCAATATAACGGAGCACTCGAGAAATATTGACTAGAGCAACGCGTTGGGTTAACGGGAATAGTTCATAAATGCGGTGTTGTATGAAGAAGTTTCATCGACCGAGGGATCCTTTAGATATAAAATGAACGAAAGGGGGAAAAAGTTACGTATGATAATAAAAGGTTAATTAAGTATTTTCTACGAAAATAATTTAATTCGACTTGCTGACGAAAAATCAGCATCGAGGTCGTTGCCCGTAATCATGGTTTGGCTAGTCAGGAAACGTTTATTCTACTGAACCTTTTTCGCATCTCACTGTAAGCACTCTGGCGACAGGCCAATTTATTCAACTACAGTCGCTTTTAGGCAGAGAACGCTGCATATTTTATAACCCGTTCTCATTTAACAGATTCTCCGGAGAATATAAGATGTATCGTAGTAATTATTTTATCGAAACGATCAACTTTAAAATTTGTCACGATTACGTGGCTCTCTTTTCACATTTTAAGAAAATCTTTGTTCTTTTATCGTCACCTTTCCTCTTTTATCGATACACTAACGCATGACTGGCCGATAAAGCCGCACATTCGTTTCGGCGTCATGAGAACGACGAAATAAGTATAAGTATCGATTGTCATTAGCCGATTTCAGGCTAGGACCGATATAATGGGGATAGGCGGCACGAGCGACACTCTCCCCTTACCCCGTGCCTCATATCGCGAGACTTCAAATCGTTTGCCAGGCATAGTATACTAAAGTTAAGTCTAAACATTTCGATGTTAAAATACAATGATTACTATTGGAAATGGATGTTTAAATAAATCAATATACCTTATATTAATATTGCTTTTATTATAAGGCTTTGAAAGAAACGTCTTTATACTGCTAGAGTTTAGAACGAACAGTGGATGCCAAAAGACGAGTTCGGGCCCATTTAGTAATATAAACAGTTTATGTTACTTTCCCCTACACCGCAGAGAGTCTCCTGTTTAGAATATATATATTGAGATGTTATGAATTGATGTGGAAAAATATATACAACAACGAAAACCAAAAAATTTTGAAGAATTGTATACTTCAATAGAAAAAGCGTGGAAGTCAATACCCATAGATAAATGTATCAAATTGATTGATTCTATGCCACGGAGATGCACAGCTGTGATTCGACAAAAAGGACTAGCCACTAGACTCTAATTTATAAGATAAATGTGATATTTTATATAAGAATATGTAAATTTTTCACATGTACGTAAATAACTGTCCGCCCGTAAAACTACTGCTCAACAAAAGATATTTAAAAATTTGTTAAATACTTAAAATAAATACAAATTTCTCGAGTATAAAATAGATTAAGGTTGAAATATTGAGAAAAAATGATTTGTTTATCTTTGCCACCTTTTGAAGAGACACCAAATGGATTAATCGTAAAAATGTATATATACAGTGGCGGTAATTTCATTACGTACACGTAATATTGTTACGAATTATTATTAACAATATAATATTATATATATATAATATATAATATATAAATATATTATATATATATATATATATATATATATATATATATATATATATATATATAATATTATATTGTTAATAATAATTCAACAATTACCGTAAAGATGTATAAAATTGACGATCTCTGGAGCATATGATAATATTATAAATATACACACGTGCCAAATTACCTACTCAACCAGCATTAATTTTCGCTTTAGTTTAATCACGAAAAGTTAATAAACAAGTACATTTCGTAATCCGAAAAGAAATTCCATTGTTTCGTTACGATGGAAGCGTATCCTGTTTTCTGGCGAGGGTGCCCACGCGTTCATTATACGGTCGTTGCATTATGCGAATACACGATAATATCATTTCCGGAAGCCGAGAATGATCCCGACCTGAAAATCCTCCTCGTGTGACGATTCACGTGTATCGTGGCCCCTTTTTTCTCGCTTCCTGCGCTCAAGTGGGAATTTCGAAGGATATCACGCGGAAGATTCAATTTCGAGGGAAAATCCTTCCGGCTAGAATTTCGTTCTTTATCGTTTCATGCAGAAGTCGTCGGTCTTCGTTGATTAATCGACCGTTAAGGACTCGGGCGATTTATCATTCTTTTATTATGCGTTTGACAAACTGGAGTTACTGGATTTCAAGAATTCTGGCACAGAATTGAATATCGTTTGAAAGAGAAGGATCTATTTTGCCGAGTCGTTCTGTTTGGTTTGCCTTACCGATTGATCCTTTAACTATTTTATTTCCAAATAACGTATTATATAGGAAGATTTTGAAATAGAAATATCGTTGATATTTCCTAACGCATCGTGACATTGGACAAAATCGAAAATATTGGATTGCTCAAAAACCTTGCCGAGCAGAGGAAGAACATTTTTGAAGGTCCCTGTCGATGGATTTCAAATTTGCCAAGATTAAAGTACTACCAACTGGTATCATTGATTACTCGATCTGAGCCCGATGCCTTTGACAATTAAGGATCAATCGACGGATTCGATATGCTCCGGCAATTTCGTTTGATGGAAAAAAGGGAAGATAAGAGATGTTTCCATTGGAAGGAAACGTTTTCACATCTTTCTGTGCTCGTTCGCGTTATTTTTGGATTTCGCTGCGCGATTTACCGCGAAATTCAAAATATATTCGACCCCTGGTCGTTCTATAAATTAAAGATTCTCAAAGAAAATTCGTGTATCTGTAAACCAATCTCTTGGTAGCCGCTGCTGAGTTCTACTATAAAAATAGAAGTTCCTCTGCCTCCCCTCATCCGCAATTAGTCCTATCGAGGGGAATCTAATTTCGACCATCCACGAGATAGAACTGCGGCAACGGGTCAATTGAAATCGAATGCAATTCAATTGTCAAAAATCGGAATCAATTTGCAATCACGAGAGAATGACAGAAACTCAAACACTGATATTTTGAGATTGGTAACTACTTTCTTGGTTAACATCGCGGAGTTCGTTTCTTCTCCAAAAACCACCTTACTTATTCCACAAACGTTCAACCAAAGAATTTAGCGGACAAACTTCTCGATTGGCACGTCATGGTCCTTTAGGGTTCCTCGACAGAATCAATCGTTAAGAATTTTTCACGTAATGCCGAATCCACACGAAGAAACGATAGACACAGGTTCAAGACGCACGATTTCCTGCCCAGCCACGGTGTAATTTTCAACAATCGTATTACAGGAGAATGGCACAAATCGAACTCGGAATTCTGCCAACCATCTGCTACCACTCTGATTAAACGAGCCACAACAAATCGATCGTTTTGTTCCACGATGAGAATTCGCTACCGCGTTGAAGTTCGTCTTGCTTGCCCTCATTCATCGGCGAGCATTCTCGAGCGAAACTGAATTCGCCGCAATCGCCCCATTGTTCGCGCACACGAACTACATTTCGATAGAAATTTACATGCTGAAGGCGACGATAAAGTTAAAGTACTACCGACTTTATTGTCACGCTCGTAAAAGTCACGAGGATTCAGCATTTTAGCCGGATTAAAGAAGTGTGCCGAATTAAGCACAAATATTCTTATATACATCAAGTCCTCAATTTCAATAATATTTAAATTTTAATGTTGCTATTTCTCTTCGGAGTTAAAATACCCATTGAAGTTTCTACTTGACTGTTTGAGTCCCAGAGGCTTTTAAAAGAACACGGTCGAAAAAACCCGAGCAGCGCGATAGCGCTTGTCTCAAACGAGTACTGGGACTTTTCGACACAAAATCTGAAGAGCGCGGTCGCGCTGCTTGGGACTCAAACGGTTAAACTGCCTTCGGGATTTTTCTTTGGGTAAATTGCGACATAAGTTTCCATCGAACTAGTTCTCTTACGGGCTAAACATTCTCGAAATTGCCGAGAATACATTTGTTCGACTATTTTATGTGTCATTGAATTATGCTCATCAACCTTCTCAATTTTACCATTGTACGACAATTTCATTTAGAAAAAAACACCAGGAAGATTCCGCTGATGAAAAGCGAATCATCTTGCTTTTCTATCACGTCATGAATTTAGAACAATTCTGCATGTTTATTCGTAGGAACACAAACATTTACAGAGTGTCATGTAACTGGTGGTACAATCGTGTAGAGATTAATTCTACGTAAAAAAATAAGTCGGAAATATAGAATAAAAATTTTGTACTTGAAACTCTGTTTTCAAAAACATCGACTTTCAAAAATCTCTACTCGGTACTAGTAGTACGACCATGTTTCAATTCTACAAATATCGCTATATATTGTCTTTATACTTGAAAGCCGCAGTCGTATTTGTAATCATCGTCGGTGTTATCATTTTTTCTATTACTCTTGCTTCGCTTCTACACTGGTCAATTGGAGCTCTTACAATTAGTTGCTATCAAGCTACCGATATATTTCAGTTGATTAAAGATTTAAACATTTTTAGATGTAGATTTTTAAAGTCGATGTTTTTCGAAAACGAAGTATCAAATGCAAGGCTTTTATTCTATATTTTCGACTTATTTTTTTGTTACATGCAAACAGCCCCTATTCGGTTGTTACTGCTAGTTACATGACACCCTGTATGATAAGCTTTAAGTGTGCACTCGTGATTATTCCTGTAATTGTCAGAAATGCGAGAAAATGTTTCACATAAAACATGTTACGTTAGGAAGAAATATGAAGATAATTACCTGACCCTGAGATGACCTTGATGATTTCTATGAAGATTAGCATTGAATTTTTAAGTGGACGCCTATATTTTTTTGTTGTGCGTTTTTCCTAATATTCAGACGTTTTCTAAACACTCCAAACACGTTATACTCGCATGAATCATTATTGAAAGACAGAAGGACAAAGTTGACGTGTCGCCGATATTAACGTTACCTGACGTACACCGCGAGGAGATTACTCGTTCCGCTTATATCTAAATAACGATTCGTGCCAGAATAATGTGTTTGTAGTATTTTGAAGGTGTCTGAATATTAGCAATAAGAAAATGTAATAAAAAATATAGGATTTCAGTAAAAAATTCAATAATTTTCTTCACAGGAATCGCCAAGGTCATCTCAAGAACAAGTAATTAGGTAACATCGCGATACTTCCTTTTCAGTACCGTACATGCTTTATCTGAAACATGTTTTTTCGCATTTCTCATAGATACATTTAAACTAGACATACCGTATATCCAAGCTAGAGCGCTATCTCTGCCCACCTCAAATATTTCCGTTATTTGTAATACTACGAAAAAATGTTACGTACAAAACTTGCTCGGTATAGAGGGGGGCATAGAGGAGATTTCAAGGTCAGCTCTATTTTTTAAAATGGAGTGCTAGGTTTTTTTATCGCTACGTGCAACCAAATATTGAAACGATTTCAGGGGACTATCGGGGAAGGTCATGCAAAGTCAAATGTGATAGTAAAATGAATTTTCTTATATTACTACCAATTCATGTTAATGTTACAAACTGCTAATGTTACAATTCTAACTACATCCGATATACTGTTACAACATAAACAATGATGCAAGACCGTTCGTTTATGTAAAATTATAGAAACTGGTAGTTTTTCCCGGACATAATGTATGCACGTGCCGGTCCGACATCTACCCAATCTCCTGGGAGAACCTACTGCGCTGATATGAAATACAACATGCGTTAGAATAATAAGTTTAAAAACGCTAAGCACGAACGTGCTGCAGCGGTACGAACATTGCTACTTTGTGTTGATGCAAGCGGTCACAACTCCGAACGTTTCCTGTAATGTAAGAAAATTCAGTTTACTACCACATTTGACCTCGCATGACCTTACACGATAGCGTGTTGAAATCGTCTCAACATTGGCTATCACATAGCAATACAAAAATCATCACATTCCATCTAAAAAAATAGGGCTGACCTTGAAATCTCCTGTGTGCCTCTACCCATGTAAAAAAATGTTTGTATCACAATACGTCCCCCTCTATACCGTGCAAGTTTTGTATATAACATTTCTTCATATTATTACAAATATCGGAAATATTCAAGATGGGCAGAGATAACGTCTCACCCTGTATATGTATGCATTTACGTATGTGTGTGACTGCACATGTATACACGTAGGTTGAGGTTAATATACACGCGGGTTGCGTGCGACTACGTACGCACCCGGTAGACGTGCTGTTCCGTAATTAGACCGCATAATTGCACCGTTTTACGCTTGCGCCGGCTTGCGAGACTCGCACCGAACAATGTGACTCCAGAGGAGAAAGGGCGTGTCGCTTTGCAAGCACATTACTGTCTTTTTCTACGAGTCAACGAAAGGAAAAGTCGACTATTCCCGTGAAGCATCTTCGGTATTACAAGCTTTGCACGACGCGTCGTGCCGTCTCGAAACTTTTCGTAAAACGGAGCATATTGTTTCGAACTTGCATAAGGTAAAAAAAATATGAAAAGCTTTAACCTTCATTTGTCCCTGGGTCCGTTTTTTACACAAATCGAGATTTAAATTGACGCAAATCAAGATAAATGTATACAGTGAATACATATTATTCTCAATAAAGTTATTATAAAGGACAAGTTAAAAACAAATCTTGTTCTTCTATTCCGCAATCGGAGACCGACGGAAAGCTGAACTCGCAATAAGAGCCGTTTTTTTTAAAGTGGTGCAAATCCATTTTTGACAAAAAGTTAGTTAATGGTAACGATGAATGCAATCTGCTTTGAGCTTTTTATCTATAAACAGTTTCTAAAAAAAATGCTTCAAAATTTTCATCATTTTGTCAATATAAATTTACGTAGTTAATGAAATTACAAATATAATTACTTTGAAAGTGGTGTAAGTCCACTTTCCGCAAAGACATAATATTTAGTTAAAAAATTATACTATATAATTTCTCTACTTCATTTTTATATGTGTGGCAACACTGTTAAGGACATAAAAATTTTCATTCGTTCACTGGAATTTTGGTACTTCCCCCGTTTATTGCACAGTATAAAACTTAGTAGTGTGCTCTGTTTGTTCACTTAACTTGAAGTAAATAAGTACGATTACCTCTGAAATTACAAATTGTTAATTTCACAAGTTTGAATTTTATATTATATTATATTATAAGTTGTGATTATAAAGTTATATATAAAGTTGTAATTAAAGTAATTTAAATGGCATTACCTGAAGAAATATTGAAATAAAGCCTTTTTATTTTGTTTTTCTGACAAATTTAATAGAAATTTCATAAAAAGATTGGTTGATTCAATTGAAATCCCATATTTAATATTTCATAAATGTATGATTTCCACATTTTGTTGGCTTTGAAAGTTGTGTAAGGTCATTTGAGGTCATCAAAAATATAAATTTCTTGTACTTAATACTTTAAAAACTATCACGGTATAAACTTAAATTAATTTCATATTTAAAAAACATAAAATGAGCGTATTACAATATACCAATATTTTTCAAACCAATCAAATACAAACGCGTAAATGTCACCATATAATATAAAACGGACTTACACCACTTTCAAAGAAAACGGCTCATACAACGTGGAGGTAGAAAGGCAAAAAAACATTGAAGTATTTAAGAGGCACAAAATTATTTGTAGCGAGAAATGTCAAAGATCGATCGTTCGCGTAACGACGAATAAAGGGGCAGTACCACAAGGCGGCCGAACGTGTTTTCAAAATATGATACCGATACCTACGTTCAAATGTTTTGCAATGCACCCACTCCCGTTTATTTCTATCGGCACGTGGGCTCCCGATACAAAGCGCCGTGGGCGTCGGCGAATTCCTGCGAGGCTTCATCGGCGTCCCATCTTAATTTCTCCCCGTCTCGTTGTTTTATGCACGCCCCTTTTCTCTGCCTTCTGCATACCTTTTATTTTCGTGCCGATGATGCGAGACGAGAAACGACGTCCACGAGGCCCAAGTTCCTTAAACGTCTCGAAGCACCAAGCGACATCGTAAAATTAAGAAGACGAATTAAATATTTTGTTACTATCGATCTGAGAGCGGCAGGCCATGTAAAGCTTCGTGTTACTAAGAGAAGTTAAATTCTCAAAATAACCGAAACTACGTAGGAAAGCTCTAACCTTCCTGACAGGATTCACGAAAAGTCAAGATTCCTTTGGAAATTAGTTGTCGCGATAGTCTGACGTATACTTTGCGAGCTCTGTTTTTGCTCAGTGTATTTTACAGGTTTATAATTGACAACATTGACTGTATCGATTTGCAACAATTCGTTTCCCTTGTTGATCCAAGTCAGTATCTGAAGTGATTCCAGATAGTTCCAATTACACAAACGGTTATTTCACGTTATCCGCTTTATCTAATCGTATATTGTGCTTTGTATATTCTTTAATCAAACTTTCAACAGACCAAGAAACTTAAAAATTCCGCACTGTCGTCGATCAGAGGAGTCAATGTAAATTATTAACACCGCATTGCATTTATGCGTGTAAAGATGCACGTAAACGCATCTCTCACGATTTAACGTTGACGTATCGTTCTCCCGTTATGACGGGCTGCTGGCCAATGCTTAACCTTGCCTCTAATTCTCGTGCAAATATTTGCTCCCATGCGAAACCGGATTCGAATGGTTTTAGCGTTTCGTTAATTTTCTCGCGCGAAGGAAGATCGTCCCGCTTCTGCAACTTTTACTTATACGGCAATTCTAGCGCTGCTTCCGCGAAATCCTATTCCTCGATAACTCTTTCACGTCATATTTTTTCTAGCTTTCCGGGAGCACGAAACAGCACGGAATATTACAAGACATAACTTCATTGTAGTTGCGACATGAGGAAGAAATATTAAAAATTGTATTAACTCGTTTCACGAAATATTTTCAATACCGTAACCCGACTTTTAAATAACAGGCAATGTTTATGCACGTGGTTTATTACGTACGCAGTGTAATACTTAACACGTGAAAAACCATTACGCTGGTAACTCTGTAGGGAAAGAATAATATTGTATGACGCAGCGAAGTACTATTTTATAGACAAAATCGTAAGATTTTATAATCTATCGTGCAGTCAGTACAATATATTACTTTCATTCACGCTTCAAATCACAACGAGCTGCTCTCCAGCGTCCGTAGAAAGGCTTTTGTCGTAACTTCAATCGAACGCACAATAATTTTATTGGCCGTAGCTCGTTGAGGCGACAAATACCATTAAACCAAAGTGAAAGTGCTGAAAACGAGCTCACGGTTTCCGCACGCACGACGAAACGAGTGTTAAACGAAAGAGGAGCTCTTTTCGTGATGAGACAGTATGTCTTTACGCAACGGGATTCGTCGATGATAAAAGAATAAGTAAGAGAGGTAAGTTCGTCATTGGTGGCAGGAGTTTTGCGCGGACGAAGCTCAAAGGGATCTTTCGAAGCCCGAGAATCGTGGCACTCTTGTCTGCGCACAAAAAGCTCCACTCGAGCAATTACACACGAAATATTATGCCAGAATACAATACGAATAACGGCAGGGTCTTTAATGTCCATATTTCAATTCATGTACGCGCATGCCACCGAGTTTATGTTTACTTTAACGCGAAAATTTTAACTCATACACTTTTTTTTCTCTTTTTATGTTCGTCTCTCTCTTTGATCCATTCTACTCGCCCCCATTTCTGTCTCTCTTTCTGATACATATCTTTCTTCCTCCACAGCTTGCCATCTTTATTTCGTTTTTTCTCTCCTCCTTCTTCCATCTCTCTGCGTTTCCGTTTTTATTTCCGCAGGCCTTGATCGTTTCTCTGCAGCCCTCGAACGTTTCTCCGCAACCCTCGATCGTTCCTCCGCAGCCCTCGTTAAAGAGCCTTGGACCTCGTTTACCGAGCATCCGGAAATGATATTTGCAGTAGCGCATCTGCACGCGAAAAGTTGACATTAAATTTCGAACCAACAACGCGATATAACTGTATCCGTACGCGAGATAGGTTTCGAAAGAAAAATGAAAACCGGCGAACTCGAAAGGAACTTAAAACGCTGTTTCATGCGGTTCACCTTAATTTGAATTACGGGACGTGGTCGCCTTCGTTAAACATACGTAGAGGGAGCAGCATGCTTTAGCCGAAAAGTTTTAAAGCCTTCCACTTTGAAGAAATTTGCGACCAGTTTTCTTTGAGTTTTTAAACTTTGGAGAGCTTTATTGCTACGAGACAGAAAGACGTATCGATCTTTGTGAACTGTAAAGTAGAATGGATACTTATTTTATATTTTGATGGACTTTTATGGCGCTTCCTTCTACTTACCGTGAACGTAACGTTAACGCGTTAGGTGTAACCCTTAGCACTCCCCTGTCGAGTGTGGCTCGACATTACATTTCTTACGCCAACTTTAATGGCGAGCTGGACTCGACCTTATGCTAAGCTATTTCTAAAATAATAGCAATAATAATAACAATTTCTGCTGCAATACAACTTCTTACTAAGACCCCCTTTTTTGATATGTTTTGCAAATTAATTAAGGAATTGTTGGTAGGTGACAAGAAATTAAGCAGTGCAAAGGGTTAAGATATAAAAGGAACCATTTGAAAACTGTTTCAGAAAAAAGACACGCTAAAAGTCGCTGACTTCAGTTCGTGAAAGGACACGGCAGTCAACTGCTCGCAACTAATGAAAATTAATTGCGCTCGCTTTGAACGTAACCTTTGTCCATTATGACTGAGATATAACTGGCCATTAAGATATTTCACAAATAAAAACACGTTACATCGAAGTCCCTTAATCTTAAATCATAAAAAGACTAGCAGTTCACTCCTCCGAATTTTTAAGATCAAAAGGACCAACTAACTCCCCGAACCTGCTCCAAAGCCAATTAAACTGTTATGGAGATCTCGAATAATGGACCTTCTTTACGTGTTAAAAAGCGACCCTCGACATCACCGTTTTGTTTCAACTAATATTTATAAACGGTCTACTCTCTGCTGAATAATTGCTATTTCATTCTCATAATGTTGTAGTGAAAACCTTCTTCGTCTTCGATCGTCTCTGAAACGAATCGCAGACTTATAAACCCTTTGCGGTCAGTGCCGCCGTTGTGGCGGCATTCGTAATTCTACTGATGTGAAACTTTTTTTATTAAAATCACGTCTTTATAAAGCAGAAACTGTAAAGACACAAAGAGATATATAGTCAGCAGGACTTTACCTGTTTCAGGCCGATGCGAAAATATTGACTGAATTACCAAATTTGGAAATATTACAATTTAAATGTGATATAAAATTTCATTGAATTCAATAGCACCGGTCACCGGTGACCCCCATGGCATTCAAAGTGTTAATTACTTTTTAAAATTTCTTTCTAACAATAAGTATTTATTTGAAATTTTAAAATATTGTTTAATTTTCCTTATTTTCGAATCTTCAATTGAATTATGCACATTGCGACAGACATTTGCAATCAGTCTTGGTTTATCGAAGAACAGTTTCAGTTTAAAATAATAAAATCTCATTTAAAAATTTAATAAATACATGTTCCGACTTCCAAAAATGGACCAGTTTGGGGCTATTTTCAACATAACGAGAGTCACGATGATGGCTTGAAATTTGAAAATTACAAAATTCAAACTTTTATTTTTGTGTACTATAACTAATATTAAACAAAGTATATCGACATCAGAATATTCTGTTTTTCTAATATCCATGTACGTATTTTAAATCATTTATGGAACAATAACTTCAAACAACTATATTTACTCCGGCTAGCTGGTAGTCCCAACAGAGAAATATACCAGTCGCAAAGGGTTAATTTCGAGACGGTATTTTTAATTGATACACGTGGCATCATTGACGTTGTTAGGAGTGGCCGCGTGGATTGTACCGATAAAACGACTTGGCTACATTTGACGCAACGATGAGGGATGCTTTTGTCGGGTTTCGAGTGAATAGCGTTCGTTAGCCAGCTAACATTACGAAATAGTAACTGTGTACCGTCCAATAAGGCCTCTGGGTTCCCCTTTGAATCGATGTGCGAGCTTTCCTCGTCACTTTTCTTTTCTTTTCCTCTCCTTTCCCTCCCTCTTCTTCCGCTCGGCTCCTTCTGTAGCCTCCTCCTATTTTTATCCTCTGCTTTGAGAAAACAAGAAAAACGAGAAAGACGTAAATGGATGAGAGAATCGTTTCGTAATGCTTAAATATTATTTTTCTCAAGGTCATACTCTTACGTGATTCCAGAATATACATGTTTCTCCATTTCTCCATTTTGGTACACGAGAAACTTCGATAATTCTTTCATCCCCGTGCCCTGCATAACGTGTGACACTCGTGACGCGCGCGATGGAATAGGAAATTTTGAATTTTTTCAAAAACTCTTAAATTGAAAATATTAGCCGATCACGAGACGATCAAATTATTTCTATACTAGTAATAATGCGTTAAGTTATACATTATATCAGAAATTAGGGATAGATTGTTATTTCAGCAACTGATTCTTATTCCGCATTCTGTCGGAAAAGAAATCGTAGGGCAAGGGTTTAACCCTTTGCACTCCGAATTTTATTTCAATTTCGTTATCAGCAGCTCCAAACGGTTTTAAGTGTTTTATTTGAAATTTACTTTAACACGTTGAGGACGGCGCCGACGATGGAAATATGTTCCCCAGTCTGTATCGGAATTTTGACTTATATTGACCTCTGCAATACCACTAGCAAGTTCATTTGTATTATCCTCTTCATCGACTATACTGTACTCAAGATCTACTTCTTGCATATAGTCACCACTATCAGTACTGTCAAAGTCCTTATTTATTTCGTTCCTTCCACTCATTGTAAATATTTAGAGGGTAACAGTTATACAGTTTCCAAACTCTGAGCAGGTTGATGTAAATTAGGTAAGTTTTCTCTTTCTTAATTATAGTAATAATAATAAACCAGGTCGGTAAGAGCGTCGATAACGTGTGCGCGACATCTATTTATTCGGACATGAAAAAATGTCGAGTAGGACTCGACAAAGGAGCTCCTAAAATAAAAACTGATGTCGAGTCACACTCGACATAGGAGTGCAAAGGGTTAAGGAATGACGTTAGAAATTTAACGGACACAGTTCGAGTGTTTAATGAAAACTAAACGCTTGAAAATGAAATATTTCGTCTAGCACAAGAGCAACCAATGGCTCTTTCATGTAAAATCTCTGATTCTTCAGCTTAACTAAAATAATTGACTTCTACCTTAAACAATTTCGATTTAATATTCAAATTATTATTCAGGACACAATATTTGGCTATTTGGCTGTTTGGCTGTTTGGCTGTTTGTGTTTCTCTATAAAATTCAGCGAATGAATTGAAGAAAAAATGACTCCTTACTAAAAAAAAAGGTTGTTCACCCGTGGTCTAGCGGAATGAAAGTATCGATAGACAAGTAAGCGGCATAACTGTATTGGGGAGAAATTAGTGATTGCAGTAATTTGGAATGTCGAGCGCGAAGCCGGCTAACATTTTGCCTCCATATATTTACTTACTACGCAGGCTCGTTATATAACCATGAACGAATCTTGTTAACCACTTGATAATGCAAAATGTTAACTTCGCTTCGAGGCAATTAAATATCTACGTTCTTTGCTCTCGTATGGAAGAGGAGATCGGAATAGCGGATAAGTGTACTCGTGATGTGAGAAAACGCAGCTTAAGAATGCGCCAATGTAAGGTTTCTTGAAAAGTTTGGAATCAATTTGCTAATCGTGCGTATTCGTTTTATCTCGTTAATCTAAGTTTCCTCAAAGATTTAACGAATGACTTTGTTAAGTGACTTATCGTTCCGTGATAGCGAGCAGCGTTAGACATTTTTTGCTCGTTCTATATTTTGTCTTTGAATGTTATGTTCATGTCGCCTAGACCCTCTAGATTTACGTGGGTTCCAAATTATCTGCATTATATATGTGTCAGAGATTGTGAAAGAGGTCTAACAAGGTAACATATCGAACCCGTACACACAGATTTTGGTCAAACTTACGTGAGAGTTAATTTCAATAAAACCAAAAAATACTTGACACGTGTTTTTTTTATCGGCCATCGTCCACATCAAAGGGATAACAACACCACTCTACGTTTAAAATTGAGAAAATAGCTTTTGCAATATCTCGAAAATTGGAAAAAAAAGATTTTTACAATTTGTGCTCCTTCAATATGGAACTTTGCTACGTAACAAAATTAAATAAAACGTATATAAACTCGTATATAAAATTTACTTGATATGTGTACTTGACGTAATCAAGCTGGCATCGAAACTAGGGATGCAATACAATGCAAATGATATATCGAAACCTGATAGGATATCGGGTGTTACATAAGTACATCGAAAAATAAAAGGATAACTCGGGAGTATTATTGAAACCGTGCCAAATAGGTTGTACTCCTATAAAGATACTTTCTCTTTTCGGCTGTTTTAGGGTAATTTTATTATTTCCAGTTAATTAAGCATTTCAATTTCGGTCTTAAACATCTCGCCTGTCATCGACAATGCCTCATTTTGTATTTGTTTATCAGTTCGCATGAAATCAACCAATAGTTTCCATTTTCTCTCGCGAAATAAAATATGACAATGACGCAGTAACGAAGCATCCTACATTCTTTCGTAAAACAACGCAAGATAAAATAATTGGTAGGATCAATTATCCGAAAGTACAAATAATCCCATGAATTCTGCGATATCCGAGGAATCATTCGTCAATGTTCCATGATTTCCGTGATAATTCGTGAAGAAGAGCAGGTAAAGTCTTGTATTTTATGATTGTACGTGATACTCCAACTGTCCGTACGCGCCGCTAATGCAATGGCCGGAAAGTAATTATCTTAATTACTGACGGTATCTAATGACCTGTGTTCCCGACTACGTTGCAGCAGTTAATTAGTTTACCAACAAGGCCGATGCACGAGAGCTACCTTGAGAAATCAGATTTCTGAATTTTCGAGAATCTCATTTTACGCGCTGGTTCCATCAAACAGTAATAAATTGGACTGAAAGATACCCATTAATTTTCATTCGAAATGTCGTTTGGCGAATATATTACGATGACGGTCGATTGTAAAGTTCGAATTGAGAACGAGTGCACGTTGGTAGACCATATGTGTTGGAAATCACGAAAGAATTTCGAAGTATAAGTCGCGGTCTTAACTTTAATGTTTTACTATAATGTTCCGTGATTTATTTCTTTGTACAATTTACCTGCCATTGCTGTTTCTCGTGTTACTATCGTAACTTAAACCATTTTCGATAAGCGGATAATTTTAATAAAAATTCTCTTTATTTATATCTGAAAGTGATTTTTCTGTAGAATTAGTTAATTTTCCCTAAGATATTTACCTGGTATTCGGGTTTCTTTTTCTGCTGAAATTGTAAGTAAAATCCGTTCGTGACTCTAAAATAACGGTAAACCAATTAAATTGTAACGCTGACTCTCTCATCCCGTGCAAGAGTTAGACACCCATTGCGTTCTACGATACTCATTTATTATTGTTTAGTCAACCATATTTAGCAAAGTGAAATCGATATTTATTTCTTCGGCAAAAGGCGAACGATTCGAACATCCGCGTTGCTGGATTCTTCTTGACTGTCCGAGAGAAACTCTATGATTGCTTTAATTTCTGTGAATTGACAATCTACTTGATCATTATCGTAGGTATTTTCACTATGGACGTTCTTTCCTTTCTTTTTTAAGATAAACTCACGTTGAAGTTTGCACACATCGATGAAGGTAGTTCTTTCCGAATTTAATTACTCGTTTGTACGTTTATTTTCTTGCCACGGAAAATCTCTTAATGTAGACTTATGAGCACCAATATTTACAGTTGTCTTCGATTACAATTTCAATCGCTTTCGATTAGTTCGATACGTCTTTAACCCTTTGCGCTCCGAATTATTTTACTAAGTTTTTGTTGGATAAGCAAATACAGTATCAGAAAATTGTCTACCGTTGATTAGTCATTTTTACTTGATGCCAGGAACAATTGTAGGTACCGCAGGATATTTATGTTAAGATGCAAAATTATTGTTGTTTTCGAAAAGTCGATAATTAGTAGATGAAACGTTAAGAGCCATAGAAAGCTGTGTCGACTGTAGCTCGACATAGGAGTGCAAAAGGTTAATCCTTGTTTCAGAGTATCACAACGATGCTAGTATACGAACACTTCATGCTAACACACTTCCGAATTTGAAAATGCTCTCGACAAACCTCAGTGTTCTCGAAACCTTAGGTTTCATCGTCGATATTCCTGATGAAGAAATATTCCCCTCGTTCTTCAAGGGAATGGTAAAAATGCCGGTATTTGCGTTCGAAAAAGCTGTCAAACTGATTGCGTTATTAGAGGAATGCAGATATTTACGGAGAAACAGGGTATTCTGAGAATTCAGTGACACTTCTCGTTAGAATTCTAGGAGAAGTGGGACGTCGATAATCGAGTCAGGAAAACGACGACCGCAATTACGGCTCAATTGATTCGAATTGTACACTCGAGCCAACAGAAATTACCATGTCGAATTTTCTCATATGGGTTCTGAAGGTTTCCTCCAGGATCGGAGAAATTAACGAGATTCGCTAATTGCTTCCTTTACGCCGTCACTTTCCCCTCGTTTCGACGAGCCAAAGAGAACGTACGAATGGGAAATTCGAAGGCAAACATAGAAAAAAGACAGGGAGGAAAGGGATTCTCCCCCGAAAGGGTGCGACGAATTTAATTTAAAAGCCTTACGTGTTGTGAATTCCTCTCGCACCTACGTTTGCGATACTCCTTTAACTCTAGAACGACCGGCGTTAAATCTACTATATTCTAATATATTAAATAAGTACTTTGAAAAAAGAGGAATTAAGAGGCGGAAAATGTGTTTTTTGAGATGGACGTAGAATATTTATTGTATTACTCTGTCATAAACTTGGAGAATATTTGGAAAAAATTGTGTATCAGTCATTTTAACTTGTCTCGTAGTGTTAATACACTTCATAAAAGGCTTCCTAGCTTCGACAAATGAGAATCATAAGGTATCAGTGACACATAAAATTTGCATTACAGGATACATGACATATTAGAATAATTTATTCCAAAAAGAAAGATGAAAATCTAGACGAAATGAAACTGCCCGTGACACGATTGACTCGAGCGCGTAAATGTCGCGTGAGTAACAGGCTACTGCAATTAACTCATGCCAAATGGACATCTTTTACCGTGTCTTCGAGTGAATCCAAGTGCCTCGTAATTACCGCTCAAGAAGGAGAATTGCAGCCATGCAACGTCGTCTAGATGTTCCGTCGTCATTAAACGGAACATTTTCAATATGTAATCTCAACGAGTTCGTCGTTCTTTCGATGGACGCACAAATAAGAGGAAATATCTTCGTTTTATCATATTGTTGATTAATTATTCTCAGTCTTTCTTCCTCTCTTCCCTTCCTCCGATATAGTCCTGAGATAAGGGGAAAAGCTCATCGATAATAAAGTATGGATGCACGATGACACAGAGTCCATGTTAAAATACAGATAACATGAAAACGTAATTGCACAGAGAGTATAATATCATGAAGAGGTGTGCGGAGAACGCAAGCATGCAGCATCGTTTGAGATAATCGCATCACCCGAGGAAACGTCGAACTAGTCAAGATTACAACAACCCGTAATTCCCTGCATCGTAAAGAGAAAGAGAGGGAGAGAGGAACGAAGAAGGATTTATCATGTGTACCAAGAAAATTCTAAAATTACAGTCTATTGCGATGAGCAAATTTACAGTCCTTGGAAATTCGATTACGGCACGTACTGGTCTAATCTCTGTTCGACGCATAAATCCAGGAAAATGACGATCAAGACGAGGAAGCTACGAGGAATTTTCGGAATATGTTAACAGGGTATGTAACGGAGCATCGGGTATTTTAACGCGAAATAAATATAAATAAACAACATAAATAAGTGTAGGAACGGAATTTTTCCTACGCTCAAATAATATTAATTTTGGAATTAGTGAGTGTGGATGGATTGTAAATAAGCGAGAGTGGATGTTTAGAGTACGTGATTTGGAAGGCGACGGATGTCAGGGCTAGCATGAATGTTTAGTCTGTAGAGAAAGAGAAAATGAGTGAGTGCAACAGAGAACGCATGCTGTGAGAAAGACGAAGAATGCATGCTGTGAGAAAGAGGATCGAGGGTGGATGCGAGCGAGGATTTTTGGGAAGAGACAGTTGTGGAGTTGAGTTCATAGAGTCAAGTTGAGTGGAGATATACAGAGTGGAGATTTAGAGCGTTAGAGTTATTTTAGTATTGTTTAGAGTATTGTATTTCCTATATTTAATAAAGTTAATCATTTGTTTTTTTTAATTACACGCGTTCAGTTAAGTTTCTAGGCTACGGTATTGTTGATTAATTCTAAGGGCATCTGTTCCGTTTATTCGAAGACGAGCATCGATACTCTTTGATTGCTCGTCTGAGATTAAACTTGA
This sequence comes from Cerceris ruficornis, assembly GCA_963989415.1. Classification (NCBI taxonomy): domain Eukaryota; kingdom Metazoa; phylum Arthropoda; class Insecta; order Hymenoptera; family Crabronidae; genus Cerceris; species Cerceris ruficornis. The sequence continues at coordinate 16,755,056 of OZ022520.1, forward strand.
ATAGGACCCTATATAAGTAAATTAGCGCCCATTCAAACATAACACGCAAGACACTGTGTTTTGGGACAATTGCAGGCGTAAATGAAATGATGTGTGCCACAGAAATATTGAAAGATAACGAGGTATTTTGGTTCCGTTACCGCACGTCCGTTAGAAAAGTGATTTGTTCGTATTGACTTTCTAATCGATGACAGGACAACTCAACAAATTTACGTAGAATGATTGTTTTGGATTGAATGATGCAAAGACATTGCAAAGTGATGATAATATTAAACTAATGGACTTTATACAATTTCATAACTCCTAGAGCGTTTAGGTGCGATTTATGTATTTCTGACGGTGAATTAACAGGGTATTAACAGTTAGGTACATTTTTACATCTACATAGACAAAAAAGTGACCGTCGTTGGAGGGGTGGTTCAATATATGAGCCGTTTTCTTTGAAAGTGGTGTAAGTCCATTTTATATTATATGGGGATATTTATGGGTTTGTATTTGAATAGTTTGAAAATATTGGTATATGCAATAATTTTTAAATATTAAATTGATTTTAGATTATAATGTGATCGTTTTTTAAGTATTAGTTACAAGTGAAGTAGAGAAATTATGTAGTATAATTTTAAAACTAAATATTATGTCTTTGCGGAAAATGGACTTACACCACCTTCAAAGTAATTATATTTGTAATTTCATTAACTACGTAAAGGGTATAGCCAGATAAGGGGGTCAAAAGTGCCCTTGAACCTATTACAATGGGCGAGAGGTGTCATTTGGTACGTAATCGAAAAAAAACATTGTTTACCAGTTTTAACCCTGTATCTTGACCAGGTAGTTATGTGGGAAATTCATAAAACCGGTTTGTGCTCTATTTTCCCGGTTTATTCAAGTGCAAAAAATTCGATAAAATTCTAGCACATTTTACATGCGGAAATGCATGTTTGAGATTTTTTTCAGTTTTTTCCACTGGAAAGTCTAAGTGCAAAAAACGAAAAACCGATACACTATGTTCATGTTACAATTTTCAATGTTTCTGCATCCGAAGCAATTACGGTTAATGAAGAGAAGTCGTTTAATTAAATTAATTGTAAATTATATACTCCTTATCTGTTAGAATTTGCAATGTTCTTTCGAGCAAGTGAATGGCGGAATGGCTACTGCGTCTGCCTGCGGAGTGGCCGAACTTTTTGTCATGGCTTCGCGCCTCCAGTGGGGAAGTCTTAATTTTATTTTATCCTTTCTAAAGGATCCTATCTTTATATCTCGATACGTTGTAACGAAGATTGCATGTGATGTCTAATATTAAACGCTTGGTACTAGTATTTATTTCATCTAATACATTACAACTTATCAGGATATCAATATTTAACATATATTTTTATATATCGTGATAAAGCGATATTTGTTCAAAGTATAACGCGTTTGAGAATACCCATGAACGTAGATCACACCACGACGAGAAAAAGCCGACGAAGCAAAAAGCATGCTGTATACTTATTGTTATATAGACTTCATATTATTTAAATACTTAAAGATATATATAAAACATTTTGAAATGACTATTTAATATTTTTATGTAGTTAATAATTTTTTAAAAATGACAAAAAGAACTAAGTCCCCCCTTGGGGACGCGAACCCATGACAAAAAGTTGACCGGCTCCGCAGGCAGACACCATAGCCATTCCGCCATTCACTTGCTTGAAAAAATATTAAACATTTTAACAGATAAGGAATATATAATTCACAATTGATTTAATTAACCGACTTCTCTTCATTAACCGTAACTGCTTCGGATGCAGAAACATTGAAAATTGTAACATGAACATACTGTATCAGTAGAATGTAAAAATAACAAAACTGATCACGTTTCAGCGGGAAATGCGACGCAGAAGTGGTTTTTATTATTTCCGCTATGGCGCACCAAACCGAAAAATCTGAAAAAATTGAACATAACAATCATTACATCAGATTGTTACTGTCAAAAGAAAAAAGTTGTGCTCGGAAGATTTCCATGCGAAATCGACATTTTTCCGCTTTTTTCGGTTTTTCATTTTTTGTACTTCGATTTTCCAAAGGAAAAATCTAAAAAAATCTCAAACATGTATTTCCGCATGTAAAATATGTTAGAATTTTTTCGAATTTTTGGCACCTCAATAAACCGGGAATATAGGGAAAAACCCGGTTTTTTTAATTTTCTCTATAACTACCCTTCCGGTCAAGATGCAGGGTTGAAATTTGGTAAACAATGGTGTTTTTCGATTACCTTCGGAATGTCCCCGTGCGTCCATTGTAATCGATTCAAGGGCACTTTTGACTCCCTTATCCGGCTGTACCCTTTATATGGATAAAATGGTGAAGTGTTCATATTAAATAAACATAGAAAGACGGTCTTCCAGAACACGGACCGCACCCCTTTGATTATCCTTTATGTGCATGACAGATTTTTTGTTAGACTGTAGTAACCATGCTTGTTAACACTAAACCTACCGAGCCGGTCAAAATGACCGGTACCCAATTTTTTCTAAAAATTATCTAAATTGATAGGGGAGACATGAAGTAAATACTCCACTTCTATCTTATAAAACCTAAATTAATTAATTAATCCTCTTCTCCACCTCTTGATTTCTCTTTTTCGAAAGTACTTGTGCAGTATATCTAAATTTTCGTAAATATAACGTCGGTAGGTTTAGAGTTAACGTATCGTGCATATAGCTAGATCAAAACCCTTGGTCATCATCAAGGCCGACTAGAATTTCTGACCCAATTGGAAAGTCGCGGTTTAAAACATTGCAAGTTGCTTCGGTATAACTTCTCAACAACATTGATTATTGGACTACAATGGAGGGTCATAAGTTCAAAGTCTTAAATAAATCCCGCTAAGCCTCTAATCAAATTAAGGCATTAAAAGAGACGCGACAATTGAGACGAAGAAACGGAATAAATTTATACAATACAAAAATATACGAACAAAATTGATCTTGAAATGCGTTTAAGACAGTTGACGATAAATGTTCGTGAAATCATACCGCATTCGGCGGAAAGTTTGAAAGAAGAGGAGAACAAATTTGCAGAAATGCACGAAACGGGGACAATATTCCTTGACCTGCAGTTCCCAATTACCCCACAGCGTACAGACAATAAAATTGGAAATAGCCGTTTCATGTCGAATATTAAACTGTTCTGGAAATTCGCGTGGTAGAATTAACGGAAACGAAAATGGCAGTCATTTCTCCGAGGGTCGCTTCTTATTGTCAGTTTGCCTGTACGTTTTTACAGCTCGGAAAATTCGATTTCGTATACCGAAATAAATGTCAAACGCTTTTGCGAGTTTAATAATTTTCGTTGAAACAATATCTGATCTGCATGTTCCAACAATTATGAAAGATCACTTTTACCTACAGTTGTCTAGAGAAAAGTTACTTAAAATCTGTATCTTGATTGCTTTATTTCAGATTTTGATGAGAAATCTATTATGATCTTTATCTTGACTCTACTAAACAAATTCTTCTATCCCACGTAAAGATTAACTACTCCGTTATTTGTTTGCTTTCCTTACTTATCCATCCGATAAGTACTTCAACTTCCGTATGCTTTACTCCATATAATTACTTAGAGGGTCGTAGAAAAAATGTTAAGTTTCACACTAATGGAAAATCTTCGAAGACGCAAGCAGTATGCAGCGTTTTCTCCGCCCAACTTCCTGATAATGTCGACGGTGCCATTTCCCGCTTAGGAGGAATTAACGATGCAAATGTAATTCGAAGAGCGAGTTGCAGTCAACGCACTCGCGTTGCCTCTGAGTTATCGCGGACGTCGCATAATGGCCGCGCAAACTAAAGCAAACTCACGCGACGGCGGCATGGAACTGCTTCCACACGACTTTTTGGATAATCTTATTGCCCATCGTCAGGACTTAGGCGTATATTAAACGCTAAACTTTCCTTGCCACGAAGCCGAGAAAAAGTAGCATTATCGAGGGTATCAATTTGGACTAAAAAGGATAAAGCGTTATTTTACCGGGGCACGAAAGTGATTTAGTTAGCCGAAATCTCGTAGCTGTACCTACGTTTTTTTGATGCATACAGATTTTTGGGAATAAAGGTGAGAATATAAAAAACGATATTCTAAAGGTACTACAAATTGAAATCGGAAGACGCTATTTTAAGTTACATGCATTTAAAAAGAAAGCTTAGATCCGGAGGCCAATAAATAAAGTAATGAAAGATTGAACAAATAGCTTAGCTATGCACGTTATTTTAACACGTATAACTGTGAAGATTAACATGCTGCCTAGTAACGCGCATTGTTTTCGAAAATTTGTCTATGCCATAAGTTAAAAAATATTTGTTCTCTAGCTAGTACTAGCCTATGTATTCGATAACGATTACAGTTTCTTTAGTTCTTTTCTCTTCAAAGAATAGAACTTTTAACCGAAAGATTTCTCCAGGATAAAATGTCTCGTTATTGTCCTTGACAATTTATTAAACATTCGTTATATTTTCTGAAAAATACCTATGAACTTGCAGCACGGAAAATTCAATTAAATGGTCTCTCCACGCATCCCGACGATGGCATGGAAGTTAGAGGAAAAAACTCCGAGAACTGCACCCGTTATTTCGGCTAGCATTTATCAATTTCTCTTGCTTCCTTCTTTTTCTGCGTTCGTCGATGATAAACGGTGATCAAGCTGTTCCGCGAAGGATGTTTCGTTGTAGAATCACTCGTAAAAACCTTTGACAATTATATTGTAAAAAGATATGCAGAAAGAAAGTCGAATAAAACTTATGAAAAAAGGATATCGAGCGAAATTGTTAGTCTGAGAAAATGTCAACATTTGGTAAAGATAGAAGCTTTCAAAAATAAAAGAAGATCGCAGCAGTTATAGCCAATTATTATTTGAAGAAAAAAAAGGTCGTTGATAAATCAACAATACCGATTTGAATACCAACGAACCTGAAAACGCGTGGGATCCGCTATGACGGCCAGAGATTGTCGACGGTTTACCAAAAGGGCAGCGATAATAAATATAATACTTTGAGAAGCCCGTTGAGACACAGAAGAGACAGTGGACCTGTTCAAGCGCACCTTGCCTTAAATATCGTCGACCGCATATTAAGGACCATTAAATTTCCTAAATTGTATCTGCGCCTCGTAAAAGGCCTTACGGGCATAATACGCGTTGCAACCGTATATGGGAATGTGGGACTGCGATTAAGAAGATGTAAAAATCATCTCCCGTTCGAGTCTGCTCAGCAATAACGATAGCTTATTGCCGAACTGTACAATCAAATCGGACATCCTTTTTTTTTGCTAATGGTAGAACAATTTACTCGCACGATTATCATTTAAAACGTTAAGCGCCACGCCGGTCCCCAGGGACCGGACGTTCATTTTTCGTTTATGTTGAGTCTGAGCAATGAAAACCGACGGTTCGTTTTTTACCTAAACTACGCTGTCGCGTCTGAACGATCCATTATTAGTGGTTTTAAATAAGAAATCTATCATTTTATCAAAAATTAATATAGTTTATTAAAACAAACAGAAAGATACCTTTCCTAATAAATGGTCTAAACGGAAGGTGTATTACCGGTCCCTAGGAATCAGCGTGGCGCTTAACGTGTTAACAGACAATTACACGAACAATTGATTGCATTGCATATTTGTAATTAACTGTACATCGTGATTTTTGTCCGTTGCGTTGATAGAATTAATTCGACGAACGGAGGAATAATAACGAAATAATCTCGCGTAATTCTTCGGTTTTGCCAAATTGGAGTATCAGAATACGATAAGTAAAATACGAAAATGTAGATAATCATCGCGATAATTACTTATAATTTGCTGTCGCTCTAATAATCGTTCTTAAAAATAATCTGATTCTCTCTATTTTTCATAACGACGAATTTTTTCTCATTATCCGTCCGGTTTCCCTCGATGAGAATGGTATGTATACCAAGAGATCGAGAATTGCCAATTAGTAGCTGAGAGAGCGCAAATTCTCAAGCATTTGACCGTAAAATCGATTGTCATACCGCGTGCGTTACATAATTTATACGGGATGGGAAGCGGCAAGAGAAATCGATACAGAACGTCCTCCGCAATGGTCAAGGAAGTTCAGTGACCTTGTTAGATACCTCGATTCGACGGTATCGTTCGATCGATGGACAGGCGTCACTGATTGCGGGGGCCCCTCCGCGTGCACCTCTCTTTCATTTCCTTCCAATCTCGCGGAGATTATTTGTTTTATAATCTTACGACGACAAAGATACTGTTTGAGAACGCAGACACGTTTTTTTTTCTCACGGAACGTGGCCTTGTTGTTACTTTGAGCGACGTACTGGAAAGAATATTCGACCATTTACTCTTTTACGATTATTTAAGATCAAGCGTAAACAAATTTTAGTGAAATAGGTAGGTTGATTAACACTAGGTTTACGGAAGCCGTCAAATTGACGGGTTCATACTTTTTTTATAAGCATTTCTCAAATATATAGAGAAGCAGTACAGTAGATATTTCACCTGCATTTTATAATACAAAAATTACTTAATGAATTATCAGCTTTGCCGATTGATTCCTCTTTTTCCCAAGTCTTTATGTAATATATTGCACTCTGACAGATTTCAGCCCCGTAAATCTAATGTTAATATGGACAATCTTACTTATAATTTAAGTCGTTATACAATACTTATTCTTTTGTGATGCTACTCAGAACTATAGCTCATGTAATTTTCCGTCGTATTGATAACTAAGAAAGATGAGCCTGGCGACAGAGAAAGGGATGCAGGTGGTAGAGAATCACGAAATTCATTTCAATCAATTGACAATAAATTAGACAAATTGTTTGGACTGCAAAGTATTAATTCCTCTACAGGATGCTGTGGAATAACATGTACAAGCGGGTACGAAGTGACTCCTTATGAATAAATAGGAACAAAATATAGAATAACATTTTTTAATTTAAGATTTACTTTTCGAGAGAATCGACTTTGAACATTCAATGCATACATATGCTGATACAGCTAAAAAGGCAACATATCGAACCCGTACACGTCGAGTTTAGCGAAACTTGCGTGAGATATAGATCTCGAAAAAATATTTGCGACATATTTTTTTATGGGCCATCGACTATATTCAGGAGGTGAAAATATCCCTCAAAGTTGAGGGCTGAAAATTCATTTCTTGGGATAACTCGGTAACTAGAGGACATAAAAAAATACACTTTTTTAAATTGCGAGTTCTTTAACAGGGAAATCAGCTGCATAATAAACGTTACACAAATTTATTTATTTAAATAATGTGCTCAAATAAATTACCAAACTCGAGTTTCTTGAAAACTCAGCCTTAAACGAAAAAATGTTATTCCATATTTTGTTGTTTTTTTTCGGAACGATTTACTCCGTACCCGCTTGTACATGTTATTCCGCCGTATCCGGTTTGATCGACGTGTGATTATGAAATTACTCCATTTTTCCCATGAACCATTGCATCTGACAAAACTCCTTTGCCGGTACATTCAGGAAAAGCTCGTCTGTGTCATTTGCTTCAGAATTCCACAAATTCACGAGATTTGTAAAATCTCGGTGTCGTGAATTAAGAGAATTAAACGATACAAACGAATAAACCGATTCGGTGGACAATCTTTCGCGATTACTCTCATCGAAAGCATCTTGCGAGCGTAGAAAATTTTTAAAGCGATTCGGTGGCAGGTGGCGAACGACCAGGATGATGTCGGGGAGGTAGCCGCGGATAAAATGGCCAGTTGCTCCGCGAAATAATAGCACGAAGACAACGAGAAAAAGAAAGACGAAGGAAGCGAAAAAGAGAGATTCTGTCGTGGAGAAAGAGGCAGAAGGCACAGGTAGAGGCAGATGTTGTTATGGGCACGCGACAGCTGTACGCCAGGATTCGGCTTCTTCCCTTTTCTCTCCGGCACGGCGGCGCCAGAGATTCGATATCTTTGGATTAAAAGGAAAGTATGAGGTCGGAAGCGAAAGAAGATAGCCGTGTTTCTATCTGCGCACGCTTCAAGTGCGAACAAGCATGTAACCAATAAATATGAGAATGAATTTTAGGCTCAACCTTACGTGATTTATAAAGGGTACGATCTTGCTGGGATTTCTTGCATCAAGACACATTGTTTGAGAAATTCACGAAAAATGACTAGTTTAACGGTACATTTTCTAATAGTAAACATGTTGAACAAATAACAAGAGTAATAAGAGCGTGCTGCGAATATGTATTTATATGTATCATTTATTTCTCTTGAGCAAGCAAAAGAATACTTTCCCCTGAGAAAGTATGGCTAAGTGGGCAAAGACTCAAACTGATAATTAGTGGACCTCCCATTCAAATCCTCCTTCGTCACCTCTGGGAAATTTTTGAGGGTGCGAACGATGTTATGCGTGAGTAAGTGTTCGTCTGATATGAATCCTGGAATAGAATTGTGTAGTAAAAATTATAGGAAAATTTAATGGTTCGTAGCAAGCAGTCTTTTTCAACTTAACGAGCAGATCTTCCGCTTTTCTGTGGACCATTCGAAAGAGATGAATTTTTAACCGCTGCAATGTCTGACTTGGTAGCAAAGGAAGCATTATTTTTGGCTTTATCGATACTAGATTACCGGAGACGTAAATCTCCCTGGAAGCGTTCCTTGGAGCACGGTTGGGAATCGGGAAATTGATATTTTCCTTCGAGACACCGAGGGACCGTAGTAACGTAGAATTTCGACGACGAAATAAATTTGTCGAGTATTTATCACCGTATAAAAACGAAAGGTTGTTTAACTCTTTATGCTGCGTTATACGGTCGCTGCGTTGTGGAGATAAAAGCGCTCTTATCTTACAAAATTAATCGAGCGATTTGCCAGGTAACAAAATTTTTATGTCCAATTACGTACGACATATCCTTATTATACAGGCTCTTATTTCACTAACGTAAAATAAACTGAAAATAGAACAACAACGATTACATGCCAGTAACTGATATTTCATATACTTCATTATAATTTTACCTCATAAAACTTTCATATAATTACGTACTTTCATATAATTCCTCCGTTAATTCATACGTATATGCATATTGTATTTAAAAATACCTTAAATTATACGGAATCCTCAACAAAAACTAGGTCAATATTTTTAGTGTAAGTTATAAGAATCTCAAAATGAGAACCACTGAGGGGTGAAACTATCCGTCCATCTATGGAAATAGTACACCCACTTCCTTCCCTAGACCGAAGGTACAGGAGACGCGTGCCACATATATACATACTTCCTTCGATTGAATAAAAGCCACCCCTCTTTTCCATGGAATCGTCCGTCCTTCTTCGGTTGCACGCCAGAAACCGGTCCATATGCACTGGATTTAAGTTGCATACCAGCTGCCGTCCTATGTTTCTTCAGAGGTATATTTCTTTTCACGAATACATATACATGTATATATATATATATATATATATATATATGTATAGAAACGGGTCAACGTTTCATGTACCTCGTGTATTTCAAAGGAGGATTAAAATATTTCGGAGAACTTTCGGGTAGAAAGGGGAATTCGACGGTGCGTTTCTTTTATACCATGAAGATGGGGGCTTTTTGTTGCAAATAATCAGCTATAATTGATGTTATTAATATTATCATGGGAAAAGTGCTCCCAAACCAAATTGACCTTGATGCATACTATTCGAAACGTTTCTAAAAAAAACATTTCTGCACGGTATTAAACCACTAGCGCCACTGCGGGGGTCGTTACAGGGTGAAACGTATTTACAGTTCAAGCTCGATTTCTCTTGTTATAGAAAATTATGGAGAAGATTATAGATATTGTTGTGGCGCGATATTTCTGTTACTCTAGAAGGAGATTTCGGGATCTCACTTATGACCCCACTGTTGCGGCACGGCATAATAAATTAACTTAGGGTTTAAAAAAAAAAAAACAATTATATTTGTATGTACACGTCTGGCCGATCTAACAGTTCATGGACAACTCTTTGACATATTATTATTAATACAGGCAACTCGTTGCTATCTCCCTAGCAATCGATATTACATAGAAGGGAGACGATTTCATAACGTATAATTCGTAACAATATTATGCCAAATGGCAAACATGTATATGAATTTGTTCAGATTTTCTCATTGCAAAATCGATTTTTAAACAGCTCAAACCGTAACTTTTAAATTGAGTTGTATTTTATAAAAATAAGAGACGGTCGATAAAATATACGTGTTGTATGGAAACGAAGATATAATTTCCTAAATATTCAGAATGCATAGTGAACACCAAATCGAAATCGCATTTACGATTCCCGTGGAGTTAGAAATCGTGTTTCCGCTTACGAATCTCCTTTTAGCCGAAATCGCGTGTGTCATATGTTTCCGGGGAAATAAAACTCGCCCTCTCGTATCGACCCTTCTGAGAGAGATATAAAAGCATTACGTTGAAATGTCTTTTTTATATTACGGATCACCCTAACCTGTTTATGCGCAGAAGTAACATTACGTTTCAAACTTGGAGATATCGTCCCTGTTTTGATGAAATCGAGAAAAGTTCTGTCCGATAATGCCATCTCAAGTTTCAACACGTATGAACGTGTTCATTTGAAACATACATACATATACGGCTACTTCTCTTTTAACATTGTGTTTCTATATATCATCAATTTAATGGGAAAATGTCGCAAGTTCGCACTATCCAATTTTGCAGGAGACGGCAAAAATTCAATTATAACTCCAATTTCTCATTAGTGTTTTGTACATTTTTACAGATGAACAAAACTCTCTGACATGTTGCTTACCATACTACAACTTTCCCAAAAATTTTATATTTTTATCTTTTGAACGAACTTCATTTCCTACCTTAATTTCAAGAAAAAATGAACATGTGACATTTTCCGATTAGGTCAACGATATGTACTCTTTTACATTTACTGAAACGATAGTTTCATCATCTGCGTCGTACGATAAAATCAAAAATATACCTTTATCGCCACATTTCTTTATATTAGCACGTTGCATGCAATGGGGGTCACAGGTGACCGGCGCTGTTGGATTCAATGAAATTTCATATGACTTTGAAATTGTAACATTTACGAATTTGATATTTCAGTCAATATTTACGAGTTGGTGTCAAGAAAATAAAGTCCTGCTATTCATATATATGAAATTTGTCATCCATTTTTATCATTTACGAGATATATTGTACTTTAACCGATGAATCTTGCATAGTACAAATAATTTAGGCTGTACGTGTATATATTTGCTGTGATAAAAGCGACCAGGAAAATTGCGCGCATATATACTAGTGCTGCAAATCAGTTAATGTGATGAGAATATATTATTTCCTTTTATCTCAAAAACCGACAGAACTTTCTGATAGACCAAATACAAAGATCGATGTATGACATTAGAAGCACATTTAACCTTAGAGTCATCGATGACTATACGGTATGTCTTGAAGCATCACCGTTCTTTATAAAGAATTGCGAAAGTGGATTGCGAATTGATCAATTTAATCGTGTATAGTGAACTACCGTAAATCTGAGCAATTACCGTAAGAAGATAAAAAACCAGTCGTTTTATCTGCTTTAATAATTCCCGTATTAAATAATTTACCTTTAGCAGTTGAAAAGAAAATATAACTTTTTAGCGTACCCTCTCGCGGTACAGCATCAACGAGTTCTCATTTAAGGTGCTATTGTTCTCTGACAATGGCAGTACAATCTCACGGAGCGAGGTTGAACTAATTTTGCAAAGAGTTAATTCAATTCATATTGCCTGTCATATTGCCTGTTATATAATTCGCCTTGATTCAACCGGAACGAAAGTCTACGTTGATAATGAACATTTAATATCAACCACTACGTTTATCAACCCAAGAATAGCGTATCACCAAACATGAGACAACTCGAAAATAATCTCTCATTTTCATGTTACACGGTGAAAACCGGTCCAGATACACTGTCCTCAGTTTCGTGGCATCTACTGGCCGATCAAGTATGCAAACACGCGGCCGATATGCATATGCAACGATGCACCCCAAGACTGCTAGTCTCGTCGGCGATTCTGCATGTGCCGATGAAATTATCCCCTTACCTAATGGCAGAGTAAAAATCGCCCATTTTAATGCAGAATTACGTAGAACATCGGTAGTGATTGCGATCACAATTGTCAACCGTTTCATAGGATAAATACAAGTTTTATTTACACGGAATACGATTGACAACGATCGCCATTGCTTTTGGCCTTTAGCGTTGGTCTCACGAAGGATTTGTATCCGGGATGGTGTAATTGCAAATGTTGCAATTTTACGATTTTATTTGTAACTTTATCAACGTAGGTATATTTAATGATCGGAAGAAACCTATGACGATACACGGGATACGTGCAATCGAATAACCAGTGATGAGCTTGAGATTTATGACGTCGAGCGACGAACGAAGTTGCCGACCAATGCAAGTTTCCTATCCTCTAAACGGGTTTTCTGCAATTGTACGTATAAATATCTTCACGGTTATGTGCGCTTACACAGTCATTGATTTTCCTTTCCATTCAACACCTAATGTATGAGCCGTTTATTTTGAAAATGTCATAAGTCACTTTACCGTAATGAAAAATAATGATCTTTCAATGACTATGCTAAATTATTTATAAGAAATACAAGTATCCACGATAACAAGTGCAAGTAAATCTTCTCGATAATAGGCAGCAATATTATTAAACACATTAAAACGCAAACCGTTAAATATTTCGATTTAAAAAAGAAACTGACTTATGCCAGTTTCAAAATGAACGGCTCATAAATTACGTACGGATTTTGCAATGCCGATTGCACAGTTTTGAAGCTTGAACATCCGAGCAAAGTTGCGCGATTCATTATTCATCTATACAAGGTGCGGCGGAATAACATGTACAAGCGGGCACGAGGTGATTCCTTATGAAAAAGTAAAAGCAAAATATAGAATACAATTTTTTCATTTAAGGAGTAGTTTGCGAGAAAATCGCTTTTACAAATCCAATGCGTACGTATGATGTTACAGTTAAAAATGTAACATATCGCACTCATACACGTCGATTTTGATGAAACTTGCTTGTGATGTAGTTCGCGGAAAAATATTTGATACGTAGTTTTTTTATCGACCATCGTCCATACGGAAGGGGTGAAAATACCCCTCAAAGTTGAGGGTTGAAAATTCAATTCCTGGGTTTGCTCTATAACCAGAGAGCATAAAAAAGAAATTCCTTTTTTAACACTAGATTTACGGGAGCCGTCAAATTGACGGGTTCCTACTTGTCTTATAAATATTTCTTAAATTTACAGAGACGCTGTACAGTAAATATTTCACGTGTATTTTATAATACAATAATCAGTTAACGATCTTTGCCGCTTCATCCCTCTTTTTTCAAAGTCCTTATTTAATATATTGCAATTTAACAGATTTCACGGCCGTAAATCTAGTGTTAAAATTACATGTCCTTTAACAGAGAGTTTAGCTGAATAACAAAACATTTTTTTATATATTTTGTTTTTATTTTTTCATAAGGAATCACCTCGTGTTCGCTTATACGTACATACATGTTGAACAATGGTTTTAATTTTTCGGGTTTGAGCCGCGTTGAGTGTGTAGAACGTCCGACGTTTTGCCAGCATTGCAACTAGCTTCATCAAGGTGATCTGATACTGATCAAATCAGGGTGAGTTTTACAACACTCAACGCGGCTTAAACTCGAAAATTCAAAACTATTGTTCAGTTAACGATTGCCGCGAAAGCCTCAAAACCTCAGGACATACATGTTATTCCGCCGCATAGCAAATAGAATAATCTTCTCCCTCTTAAGAATCAAGCCCCCAATAATATGATTCGTCGAGTAAAATTAATAATAATAATGTAAACCAAAACACAGAAAGCGTAAAGAAACTGCACGGTCGGGATAATAATTCAACGAGATTATACCGCGGTGAGATCGAACGATTCGGTTCTGATCGAACGCGCGTGCCACGCGCGCCTGTAGGGTCCTCCGCTAGTTTGTATTCAACGAAAAGTACCATATCATTCTGATAAATTGTAGGCACTCTTACGTCTCGCATAGTTAAACCACCGACTCTCCCGGTAAAACGTCCCCTCGACATATCCCTGTAGCAGCAACCGGCAGCAAACGTCCAAACATTTCAGTCACGTATCCGTCGTTGCTGCTCGTCGTCGAGGAGCTTCCGCTCGAATACGATAATAACAAATAATTTATGAAACTTCTTCGTTACCTTCGATGCTGAATGCACTGGCGATTACGCGACTGGTTTCCTAGTGGTGCTTCCGGATTCTTGGTAATGTGTAGGAAAGGAAGAACGAAGGATGGATATATTATTTCTTAGTCCAGGCTTTCGATTACTATCTAACAGAAGAATTAAACGTTGGGTGACGTACCACTAATTAGCGATCGGACAGAGAATCAGTGCTTACGTAATACAAGGTAATCTACGTAAAACAATATCTAATAGATATTGTTGTATCCCACTTCTGACACCAAATTTATGTTGTATTCCGTGAGGAGTTTTACAACAGTTTTATTTAACGAAGAATTACTTTCGCGTTTGGAGTTTTTACAAGTAAGGATAACGTCGTCGCAAGGTACCGACTGTCAGCGATTCAAGACAATTGATTATGAATTCTGAAGATTTGGAAATGAGCCGAGGTTTTAAGGGCTCCGAAACAGCGTGGTGGGAGGTTCGGATAACCCCCACTTCTCGTGATTAGGATTCCAAAGAGCGGCCGCTTTCCCTGTGACTCTTGTTAAGACTAAAGGTCCTTAAAATATGTTTTACAGGAAAAGCGATAACATGTAAATAAGACTTCCTTTTTGGATCCTGAATCACGTTTGAAGATATTTGGCGTTCTATCTTATGGAATTAAGTCGGTATCTAACAATATGTTTTGTAGGGAAAGCGATAACAATTAAATAAGATTTCCGTTTGGTTCCTACATCACGTTTGACAATATTTGGCGTTCTATCTTATAGAATTAGGTCGGTATCCAACAATATACGCAAAAAATATCTGTGGGATATTGTGTAGAATTTTCGAAGTTGAGCGAGGTAATAGTCGCGAATGACAGAAGAAAAATGCGTGTCGATAAGTTTACTTCCAGGACTCGATACGAAGCTGTCGCGTAGGAAATAATTTGTGGTCTTATTTGTACGTACGGTTAGTTTTTCGTTTTTCGTGATCCGTACGACTCGAGGGCTCGTAATGGACTTCAGTAAAAATCCTTTCGTCTTTTATCGTATATTTTCCGCAGATGCTTCGCTCTACCATCTAATACGTCAAAATACCTCACTGGAGGAAAAAGCTTTTCGGGTAGAAATGTTCCGGAAGAACTAAAATGCACGTCTAATTATTTTATTACTTTCTAGCACGGACAATCGAGAATCCTGCTATAAAGAACATTTTACAAAGTTGTGGTTGTGATATAACTAAATTTAATTTATAATCAACGATCAACTAAAAATATTTGAATCACAGTATTGTTGGATACCGAGTCATTTTAAATATTTTTGTAAGGTGTATCCCAAATTGACTCGGATCTCAAACACACTGCTTATTTTCGGTCCAGTTATCGCTTTTCTTTAATATTTTAGACATATCGAGAGATGTCATAGCAATAACATCCACCTTTTCGAATCCCAATCGCGAGGGTCAGAGTAGTCCAAACCTTCCACCACACTATTTTGCAGTCTTTAACACTAGATTTACGGGAGCCGTCAAATTGACGGGTTCCTATTTGTTTTACAAACATTTTTCAAATTTACAGAGACGCTGTACAGTAGATATTTTGCGTGTATTTTACAATACAGTAATGACCTAACGAATTACCATCTTAGCCGCATCATCCCTCTTTTTCCAAAGTCCTTATTTAATATATTACAATATAACAGATTTTACGTCCGTAAATCTAGTGTTAAAAGGACGACATAAGGCTCGAGAAAATACAGCTTTTAGTTTGCGGTACTTCTACGAAGTCATAATGTCGATCTGCATTTCTTATCTCTCTTGTTTCCGAAAGTCAAGAATCTTATAATAAAAATTGTTGGAACCGCATTATGAAAGACATATTAAAATTCAACGTCAAAAGTGGGATTCCAACAGTATTCACTTCGGAATTCAGGATAATGTTTCTACTGAGGATGATTAAAGTAGTGGAGAAGACTTGACTAAATATTTTTATTAATTGGCGAAGGAAACGTGTCATTGAATTGGTTTCCCTCTACGATATACAGTCCCCGCTGCAAATAAGTTGAACTCTCTTCGTAACTTAAAGCGTGGTAATTCTAGGAGAAATACAGGTATTTATTCTTCCGTGATAAGTTGCATGGCTACTTGCCTCGTAGTTACGCCGAGGACGCTCTCCTCGTTTCCTCTTTCTTACGCTTTATCAAAGAAACGCGAGGACATTTGACTCGTACATTTGTCGCAGCGTGCTTGAGCGGTCTTCCTCGAAGAACGGAGGGCAGTGGTGACTCAAGGCAAAGGAAACGTAAATTCCTTTCATCTATTCTTTTCTCTTTCAGGTGGAAATTCATTCTACGACTCTACAGATATTTCATTTAAAATATTACCATTTTTTACATAAACCCGGTAAGATCTTTTTTCGTATATCTTTTCAAATTCTAGCATGTAGAGGAGGTTACTGTAGGAATGAGAATAAAATGATTTAGACGTTTAGAAGGGGACGATATTTTATAAGTAGAAAACAGTTCGCGTTTCTACTCCCGCATTAGCTTTGCATCTCAAGACGCGTGTCAGAGTAATCGTAATGTCTTGTCCGCTCTTCGTGCGAGCAACATGTTTTTCATCGCCTTATAGCACATCTCACCGATTGCTCACACATTTCCTGTTCATGCATATCTACATATATACAGAAATATTCGCAACTTGAAAAGTGCGTCTAACAAACGCACAAACACAAACTTCGGAACCTAAGATTCCTAGAATATTGTTAATCTCAAGCATTGCGGACCAGACGTTTTATTGCTAACCGTACCCAGTCGCCAATTATTTTTTTGCATGGATTTCATCTATCTTTGAATGAAGTTCTGTTAGCAATATTCAAAGCGCTTCTTAAGCCGCTCGTCACTATGTTATATCCGCCCATGGCCGACACCAAGCAACAGCGAAATATCTCGTCTATCGCTTCTAGCAACACCGTATGAATTGCAAGAGCCCTCATCATCCGTCTGTTATGTGTTAATAATCGTTCACTTAGAAAATTGGTGTAAAAATCGTTAAAGGAACGGTCATAGAATCCTGTGTCGTTAATGCCCTTTTTTTAACACTGGAACTACTGGCGTTAAATCTATCATATTTAAAAATATTAAATAAGTATTTTGAAAAAAGGGGAATTAAGAGGTGGAAAACTTGATTGATTCGGCAATTTATGTTTTATAAGATAGACGTAGAATATCTATTCTATGACTCTCATATAAATTTGGAGAATTTTTGGAAAAAATTGTGTACCAGTCATTTTGACTGGTATGGTAAATCTAGTGATAAACCTGGTGGATATCTGAAAAAGATTTCCAACTTTCCTGAGAAGAGTCCTGGGTTCTGTGTACGTAGGGAAGGAGGGGGTGATCACTTTACGTAACAACACTTAATCTGACGGTTCATTTTCGATGAAGGGCCCGGCAATGCGAAGGATTGCCATTATCGAGGAACCACGTGCTGTGATGGCTTACATCCCTATGCAAACCACAGTAGCCCTCAACATCGCTGTTCATATCGGTTGATGCTAAATCTGACGGTTCATTTTCGATGAAGGGCCCGGCAATGCGAAGGATTGCCATTATCGAGGAACCACGTGCTGTGATGGCTTACAGCCCTATGCAAACCATAGCAGCCCTCAACATCGCTGTTCATATCGGTTGATGCTAACATTCCACGCGACAGCAGCATCTCTTCCTCCGTAAAGGGCGCGAGGGAGACCTTGTTTCATCCGTCCCCATGTAGACGAGTGACGTCCGGTCACGGACAAAGGGGGGACTCCCCTCATCACGGAATGACCATCGGATAGTGGCGGTATATAGACAGTATACTACTCTACTGTACAACAGACACAGTGAGCGTACCTCGCTGGTCCTTTGTCTTCTCCTGCGTTCTGTTCCAATCCATAGCAAGTCATGCTACAGAAGGATGGCATTGCTTTCTATGATCTCTCGCCGCTCGGCATCCCTTTGAGGATATGCCTACGAGAGCGCGGCTCTCTGCCTCGAAAGGGGAGGACTTTTCGAGGGTGTGCTGTGCCGTGTCCTCGACCGTCACGCGCAGTGATGGCAACGAAGTGCCGTCTCTGTCTCTGTCAGAGACTGACAGAAGCATTCGTGCCCAGTGAGCACCTGTGTAGTGCCGTAAGAGCCGGGAGGGCCATTTAACTGGTCACGTCCTTGATCATAGCGGACTCTCGGGTCTGGCGTTTTGAGGTTTGAACCTCGGATGACGATGGGACCCCTCCACTCAAACGATGATATTTGAGACACCAGGATGCATTGGCAGTAATTTGCAATCAACATTGCTGAACATTGGTGGATACTATAACCCCTGACGATTCTGATGGCCAACTATCACTGCGGTTGGCACTCATTGGCGATCTAGTTGCCAGTTCATATAACCAGGTAGAGTGCAAAGCTTCGCACAACTATGCATGCAGACGGCATATCTTTTTGTCCGGATCCACCAAATTGAGAGATAAGTGGCTGAGCGTAATAGCGGCCATGTTCATCCGGGCGGGTATAATGCTGGAATGCTAAGAAGGCAGCTGAGGGGTAATTTGCTCTGATTCGCCCGACGGATAGGGACATCCCTCTCCCTCACGCATTTTCGATTTTGACGCGCTATTGGCAAGAGAGGCCCGACATTCGTTGCCTTGTCAGGTGAACGACGAAAGTAGTGTTTTATTTTCGGTTGTCATTCATCGATCTCAGGTTTCCTGGACCGACATGGCGGGGATAGGCGGTGCGAGAGCAATCTCCCCTTCCGTCTCAGCTGCCTTCTTATCGTTTCATCACTTTAGTTGGCGCTCGAAGTGTTTCTCGAAACGCCAGCGGTTGCCCAGGGTCAAGCTGAGGTACTCTCAACTCCAACCTGAGCTTCTTGCACGCGTATGGGGGCTGGAATGGGTCCGCACCCCGAAACTTGTCGTAAGCTTCGTTCCCGCCGATTTTGTACGGAACACAGGCACACGGTAATCCACGATCACCTCTCTGATGCAGGGAGGCATCCGATAGTACTCGAGCCATCGCGGTCTCTGAGAGGAACTTGGCGCGTTAAGCTGCGTCGATCGTTGAATATCTCGTCCGGAAGTTGAATTAGCGCACCAGAAGATCGAAACACACCCAAGACAGGTGTATCGAAAGCCGAGAACCCACGATTGCCTCGTAGAGCTTCTCGAGCTCATAGAGGTGTGCTATGATCCAACCCGAGGAAGGAAAGTGCACGAGCCAACTACGCTTCCTTAAGGGAACTAGACATCCCCTCTTCCACTGAGAGGCGACCCTTTCCTCTTTGAGGTAGTCGTTAAAGAGGTGCCTCACCTTGTGACCGAGGACCTACAACGCCAAGACCGAAGCGTTGCCGAACACGCCGTCGTGGCCGCGAATATTCCGGATCACGAGACGTTTGGTCATACCAGGGAGCTCCTCCTCGGTGATCGCCATCTCGTCCAGATGTTAACAAATGGCAATCATTTGATGGCTTGCAGACTGCTCCTGTAGGAGACAGTCATGATCAAGTCGTCTACAATCGGGCAAAGAAACAGGCAGGAAAGACTCTTCGTAACTCCTTTCACGATTTTCATCCCAACTTTGATCAGATTCGATATAGCTCCTAGCCCAGGGTCCCTCTCCAAACCATCCGCGCCGACAGGCTCTGGAGGAACAAGTACAAGACTATACTGCACTGGTTGCCCCTAATCTTCTTTTGTTTTGGAAACGGGTGCGGTGGTAGCCCGGGCAATTGGCGTCCTACTTCCTGTCCTTCACTTAAGACAACTCCTTTCTCCTGAATTTGTATGAATATCTTGAAGGTGCAAAATTATGATTCTCCGCCTGGGTCACGATGTCCGCAGCTGTTCCATCCCTGCGAGGAGCCTTCACTGCTATAATGCTGGAACGCTAACTTGGCAGCTGAGGGGTAATTTGCTCTGATTCGCCCGACGGATAGGGACATTCCTCTCCCCCACGCATTTTCGATTTTGACGCGCTATTGGCAAGAGAGGCCCGACATTCGTTGCCTTGTCAGGTGAACGACGAAAGTAGTGTTTTATTTTCGGTTGTCATTCATCGATCTCAGGTTTCCTGGACCGACATGGCGGGGATAGGCGGTGCGAGAGCAATCTCCCCTTCCGTCTCAGCTGCCTTCTTTCCGTTCCACAACTTTACCGTGTTCCTCGAAAATAAGACCTGGTCTTATATCGTTTTCGAACCCAGTAAACACCCTAAGACTTATTTCCAGGGTTGAGCTTACATGTTAACGGGAAAAAATAGAAAGGACAAAACAAAATCGTGTTCTCATGTAAAAGAAAAGGATTGTAGTAATCCATGTTTTTAGTAATCGCAGGATCAGAGACATACAACGCTAGAGTATAGATTTTTCACTAGGTCTTATTTTCGGGGTAGGTGTTATATTAAAACCATCCTTAAAATTCATGGTACGGTTTATTTTCACAGCGAGTCTTATTTTCGGGGAAACACGGTATATGTCGTATACTGAAGGCGGTAATCTTTTCTCGCACCTTCTCTACTACTCTCCCGAGAACATCCTTCTCCTCCATCCGCTCGGATTCGACGGAGACTGCTCTATTAACCGCCTCCGCCATTCGCGAACGGACCCGTACATCTGCCTGCCGCATCTGCCGCACGAAGGGTCCCTTCCAATTTTTCGAGACTGCTGCCACGCGCTGTATGATATTTTGGTACGCTACGAGCCATACCCCATAAGCCATCAAGATTATCCGTGCCTTTTAAGCTTTGAGGATCTCACGCCCACCACTTGTAAGATGTAACAAGGAGAACGCAAGGCCCTCGGGTTCTTCGATTTTATTGAAACTTTACAGACTCGTAGAGTATTTTGTCCTAATTATAAACATACTCCGTGATAGTTGTAGATGATCAATTATTTTTAAAGATATTTATGATTAAAATTTCATTGGCATACTTAACCCCTTCGGACCCTGTGCACATTGTAATGTACATAATACTTTTCGTGCTGTATCTTATTACGTCTAGGTTTAAACTTAGTTTCAACACCAAATGTATTTACCAGTGATCGTCTAATATGAAAAAATAACGTCTGCAACATCATCTGTTTTTTCTGTGTGTATATGAATTAAGTTAATCTCAATATAAAAATAATTTTTCTTAGGCAAAAGAAAAGAATTCAGGTCTGAAGGTGTTAAACAACTGTCCTTGAAATTTCAATTCCATTTTCAACCAAAGAAATTCAGTTAAGGACATTTTTTAGTAAATATCGACATTTTGCACATATATTTATTCGTGTTTTACGAATATTCACCATTTTTTCATGTAAAAATATCAAAGCTGACTGAATTTACATTCCATGGAACAAAGTTCCAGTCAAAAAAAGTGTCCTACTGGCTGACACGATGTCGATCATTCTACTTATTCGAAAAGAAAAACAGCAATGGATTCTTCATTAGGATGATTGTAATTATGGTGTGAACCAAAATAAAGAAGCATTGTAAAAATTTACAAGATGGCAGAATATTCCTTGATTTTTTCCACGTTTAGCGTGTTAAAAGAAATACTAACAATTCTTCTTCTTTTTATTCTTTTGGCTTAAACGACAACGGCATAAACACTGAAGGTGTATGCCTTTGAAGTCAATCGGTCGACTAGAGTGAAATATCATGTCTGCCATGTAAGAAAATATTGTTTCGAGAAACCGCGTTTAAAGTTTCTCATAAGAATGGTGCGCCGTCTTCTTTAACCATATATAACTTCGTAAATTACACGAATTCGAAAACATCCTTTGACATTTTTACTTTTGCACATGTCTACTTTGAGCAAATGCAAAAGAAGTCCAATTTTTGCAAGAACTAGACTAGAAGACCCCCTTAATATTTTATTTACTTTTTAAGACATAGTTCGAAAAAACAAATGTTTAAAAACCTATCCACGATAGGGGTGCGAACGCTAGTCTTTTTTGTACAAATCCAGGACATTGCAATTACTCCACGGCAGCTCTTGAGGTTCCGTTCTACAATTCTCTTTATGTATGGCAATGAAACTGTAATTATAAATATTTGAAAAACTAATACTGTGGTATATTCATAATCACGGCAATTTATTCCACGAGTATGTAAAATTTCAACAAAACTGGCGACCCGAAGGCCTTGCGTTCTCCTTGTAAGGCACTCCAAGAAACAGGTATAGAACGATTCCGCGTGCTTGCAAAAGAAAAGATTTCGTCAACGTTTGAAAAAAATTCTGGGTGTAGAAAAAACGTTTCCCGGCTGCTGCCGAATTGTTATTAACGATATGCGCAGACTCCACATCGGCTATTTTTAATCCTTCGGTCGAATGAAAAATTCCGACTTTAGGGAGCCCAAATGACCACGTAAAGATGTGCGACCTGTTGAAACGTTATCAGAAACGAAGCATATTTCGCTGAGCACCCCGTCATTACCTTAATATGGTGAAAACCATTCATCAAATCGATGTTACTGAATAAGATTGTTCCCTGTAATTCATCAAGTAAATCGTCACAAAGAGGAGAGGGGCCGCATATTACCCTCAATAGCTATTTTATTCGGCTGACGGTAATCGATGCAAAGCCGTACGTCACCTGATTTATTACCAAATTGCCGGGTTAGCGTGATAGCCTCAAGCTTATTACTAGGTTGTACGATTCTATTTGTCAATAAATCGTCCGGAATAATTCTTAGTTTCTTGTCAACTGCAAAATGTTATCACTCTAAGTTTAGCCAGTTTTCATTGATCAGCGTCAACATAAACGAAAAATCAACGTCCGGTCTCTAATGACCGGCGTGACACTTAACGTGTTAACTCTGCAAATCCGCGGCTACTATAATTGTTTTTGTACAATCAGAGGTTACTAACGTTAGTTTAACATACAATTAATGTTCAACTCAAATACGGTTCATACCTCTTAAACTGTCAGAAGACCGAGTAATTTTCGATCAAACGTGATGCATCTTTTTGGTTCTACATTTATGTGGCATCGATATTGCGACACGATAATTGCAACTGATTGTAAGAGAAAGTTGAAAACACGAAAATAAGTTCAAACTCATGAAAGGGAAACTTCGGTGTACCGAAAAATAAATTAACTCTTAAAAGTAGCTACGTCTCTTTTCGTGTAATAAAGCCATCGGGACTGAAGGTTGTAGGGGTTAATGCATTACGTTCTTCATTTTTCAAAATTTTAATATTTCGATTTAACTCATTGTCAGCCTTATTAACGTGGTGTCTGCTCGAATTATGACAAAGTAGAACCGTACTGCTCTCCGTATAAACTGGTACTATTTACAAACTGTGTTAACGTAATACCCTCTACATCGACACTCTACGTAAAGTCTGCTAATACGCGCACAGGGAATTATTGATTCCGCGGAACTGATACCCATTTTGTGGTGCTTCGCGCATCTCTTGCAGAACGATATCGGAGGTGTTCCGGTTTACCGGTGATCTTTGTAAGATCAGCTACGCCATTTACTATGCACATTTTCTCTGATGTTCCCCTGCGTAAGTCACTTAAATACATAGTGTTGCAAATTTGCAACATGTTTAATTTTCCACATCAAAAATGCTCAACCTCAAGAACAATACACAAAGATTCATAATTGCATTTTTGCAACTATGAAAAATACTGGAAGTAAAGAAAATTTGGTTGATTTTGATTTTTTGTATTATTCTTTAACATTTCCTCGGATTATATATGAACCTACAGAAATTAATTCAGAAATGGAAAAAAAATTATGCATTTAAGGGTTAAACTTCATCTCCGCATGATAGGGTTCACTAATGCCTGACGCTGTTGATATGTTCACTTCGTTCATTCGCAACAGTGAATATTTTTTACGCTGAAACGAAACACATTTCATCGATCATCTACACGTTTAATGTCCACTTACACCACAAAAGTCTGCAAGAAAGGGTCGAAGAAACGCGCCAGGAAATACCAAATTCGTTGTTTCACCGATGGTAACCCTTTGCAGTCCTATGTCGAGCTATACTCGATATAGGTGTTCACTTCCTTTTATTTTCTAACGATTTAATATCGACTTTCCAATTTCATAATTAGGTTTTAATATCACCTAAATATCCGCCAGTATCTATAGTTATTGTTATAATTTTAAAAAATGAATAACCAATGGTAGAAAATATTGTAAAATTAATTTTATTTAGCTCACTACAAGACTGAGAAAATAATTCGGACCGCAAAGGGTTAAGCTAAGAATTTAAAAAATGAACAGTACATTTCTAAGGAAAACCATTGTCGAAGGATATATATGTTACGGTAAATGTGATTAATCCGGTGATTATGTATAATCACCGGTTATTATACATAATCACCACTGAGTTCGGTAAATGTGATAAATTTTTGAATATTTATCAAATTAACCGGTGATTTTATATAATTCCCATCTCGTAATGACAGATAAATATGTCAACCGATTGAGCTAGTAGAATGCAGCGCAGTTTTTTGAGTAGTTACCAGTCAGAAGTATAGGTTTTCGTTAGACACTATGACACAAGAGGCTGCGAATAACAAAATTTTATAATTTACAAATGAAAGGCCACAGCCGAGAAAATAATTTTATTATTAGAACTCAAACAAAGCAGTTACATATCAATAACGGTAATTATACAGATGATGGTCCGTCCCACCGATTTGGATGATTCTTGGATACGTTGCCAGAATCATGATTCTAAGCAACCTCTTCCTATACACGTAATCCCGACTCGGCTTTCGTTTTCGAGACATTGGCAAACAAATTTTGCTACTTCTACATTGAATTTTGCCTATACATGCACGTTCGTGGCAATGTGTGTGTCAGCACGATGCTTGCCGGAAGGGAATCTTATAAGGATGTGCGAAAAATGTAATTCCACTGTTTAGCCGTCAGACGGCCCTCTCTAAAAACTACCCCAAACCAACACTAACTTACCTTTTCGTTATAAGCACCTAAATTAAACCAAACTCTTCAAGTACCTTGTTATGCACAATTCATCCAGGGTCCCTGCCCCCGAAGTGTCTGGTTTAAGTTAGGTGTCTGCATCAGAAAGATGAATTAGTGTTGGTTGGAGATAGTTTTATGAAAGGGTAGCCGTTAGGCGACCCGATTAAGCATTGGAATTATATTTGCCGCACATTCTTATGCGGTAGCTTTTCGGCGATTGCGTTCGACATCGACAAAGACCGCCAATAACGAACAGTAACGGACTTTTATCATATTCGCCATTACGAGTTGGGAATTATAATTGAGCCGTTCATTTTGAAAGTGGCCTAAGTCCATTTATACTTAAATTGAGATATTTAAGGGTTTGTGTTTCAATGCAATTAAAAATATACGTACAGGATACCAATGAGTCATACTGCTGAAGTGTATCTAAAGGAGTTAAATTTACAGTTCCTATTAAAATAATGACAATTATTAAGTGAATAATATGCGTTTTCTTACCAAGAATGGAGTTAAGCCACTCTCAAAATTAACAACCAGATTCGTTTTAAAATTTGATAGGGCCCAAGTCCATTCAACATAATTTAAAATGCTTCAAATTGAAAGAAGCTATACTCAATTTATTTTATATATCTTTACAACACTGCAAAAATAATATTTATTATAAAATCACCGGTTAATTTAATAAATATTTAAGAATTAATCACATTTACCAAACTTACTGGTGTTTATACATAATAACCGGTGATTACGTATGATCACCGAATTAATCACATTTACCGTAACGTATAGATGTATCTATGCAATGCGAATTGACACTTGATGATTTGCAATTTACCGCAGCT
Organism: Cerceris ruficornis; assembly: GCA_963989415.1. NCBI lineage: Eukaryota > Metazoa > Arthropoda > Insecta > Hymenoptera > Crabronidae > Cerceris > Cerceris ruficornis. The sequence continues at coordinate 16,781,106 of OZ022520.1, forward strand.
GATATTAATCTTCATTGAATCGTTCAACTAAATGAATCGTTTTTGTAGTCCTCGTCGGTGATTTACGGCAAACGGGGCATACACGCCAATTACCGTCTCATTAAAATATACGCTCATTTTATTCAACGACGCGATATTGCTCCACAAAAGAGAGCAATTCTCGTCGATCGCGGAACGAGAGCCGAAGAACCCAAATAGCAGTGCTGCGACGCGCGACCTCTTTCGCAAGCCTCGAATCGAGGTTTGCATCGAGGTCGGGGTCAGAGAATTGAGATTAGTACCGGCACTCGCCTAGAGGAGCAACAAGGACACGCTTATTTCCTGCAACCCCTTGAAACTGTAATTCTCAACTTACGTCATGTGCGAAATTATTTCGGATGCTGATAAGTTGCGCACTTTTCTTTTTTCCTTTCTTTGAAAAAGAATTCATCAACAACCACTCCATGTGCGGCCTGCTTTCGTAGTTTTCCGTGTTCATTAATGAATTCCCCGCTGTAATTAACGCAGGTTCTTCTGACCACGACCGAGCCCTTGACCTTCTCAAGGTCGAACCCTCGTTTGCGTGCCGCACCGAAACTTTCATAAAAACTAATGCTTGGAAACATAACTAACAATATTTCAATGGAACTCTCAGGCATAGAAACGCTAATCTTGAATATTTAAACGGTCACAAGTCATTTAATTCTTTCAGACACAAATGTGATAGTTGATTTTTTACAGTAATTTTGAAGATGATGTAATAATTGTAATACCCCGTATAAGAAGAACGACGAAATATCACACAAGTCTTAAGGGGTTACGCCACCTTGAGATTTTCAAAAAATCGATTTTTTTTTGGCTAGATGAATTCCTTATATTTTTAGGAATATTTTAAGCGTTTAACCATTTCAAAATTCAAACTATTACCAAAGTTATAGCAATTAGCAGTGAGCAATTAGCAGTAACCCTGACGTCGTACTATTACTTCTCTTGCGTTTTTCTCGAAACTACATTTTTCAAATCGGTGTACACGATATCTCAATATCTACTCAACCGATTTGGTTAAAATTCACAACAATTATTGTTTATAATATTCTCTAAAAGGTGACGTAGGATTTTTTTGATTGGATGCCATGTTCAAAAGGTATACAGTTTTTAAACTCAACATCTCGATGCAAATACGAATTCTTTTTTCAAATAGCTGTCATTTCTACAAAAAAATATTTTAAAATTTTTCCCTACGTCACATTTTAGCTATTACCCTTATAAATAAGAAAACAACAATTTTTTATATTTCAGACAATGCCTAACAGAGAAATCATGTACACCGTGAGTAAGAGTTTTCAAAAAACCCTTATCGCCTCATATCTCCGTCATTTTTTAACATTTTTTAATTATTAACATTGAAAATTGTTCATAAAACTACTATATATCTGTGTAAACTAAAGAACATTTTATATACTTAACGGCTGCGTCAAAAAAAGTGTTTATTTTTATACCTATTTTTCCGAGCGCCAAGGTGGCGTAACCCCTTAAATAAACGAGAAAATATATTTTACAGATATTGTCATCGACCCGCATTCCATCCAAGACTATCATTTCCTTGGCTTTTGATTCCTTGTTTAAAAACGTAATCAAGAACGACTAAATTAATCGATGAAACAATTAACCACAGTAACATTGATCTAACATTAGAAGTTTTTAAAATCTTCCTCACGAGATGTTAATCTCATTTCGCTGAGGCCATGAACATACATTCACACACACATACACGCAGGCAGTACGCATTTACAATAACAAATATGCGTGTCCGCATATCCATGTTACACCTGCATCTCAGAGAAATATAAAAATGGGACGATTTTTCGACCACTGTGACCTAACGAGTTAGACCTATAAGTGCACGAAATGAGTAAAAGACAAAAATAAAACATAGCTCCAATTGCAAGTCGATTTCAAAGGCACAATTCCAAAACGGATATGCATTTGATAAGGAAATACCAACCGATGATACCGCGAATTATTATACAGCAATGTATTCACCTGCATTGAAAATATGAAACCAACGAATTTAAAATCGTCGAAAGATTTACGGTGGTCTCACCATTGGTTTTTTGCAATCGAAGACTACAGAACTGCAACGGGCGAGGGTAGAAGAGAAAAGAAGTAGGTTGAATAACTCTGCTTCCGTGTATCCATTCACGATCTAGATTCTTCCTGCCGGATCGATTCGTCGCATCGATTCCAGGAAACGCGACGAAGCCTCGGGAGATTGGAATTTTGCAAGAGACGCTCGCAAATCACCGGCGGACCAAATGGAACTCCGTTACATTTTATAAATGTCATCTGCAATGTCCTCCGCCTCGCGTTCCATCTTTTTAATGGAACCTCGATGAAGCGCTTGCGAATTCTATATTTCGTCGTTGCGAAGCTCAAATGAACCACTCGAATCCCGTTTCTGCATTAATTTTTTTATTTAATTCCAATCCCTGTAGATAAACGGTTTACGTCTACCTCACCCACGGATAACGCTGCGCTTAAAATTTGCAAGTTTATACGCAACCGCTGTAAGCAGACTAATATTACGATTCAAAGAAGTAATCTTATCTCCAGAATTTCACAGTCGAGGTTTTTTATCATAAAAATTTCCTCGAATAATTAAAATTTCCTTGTATAAGATTATAATTTTTAAGATTCTATGTAAGTTCTCATACTATGTTATGCAGGAATCGGTTATGGTGATATTGTCGATTGCGTTTTACCGCCTAGTCAGATGGATAAGTGGTTGTGTGTATGCGTGTGCGAATGAGCGATAAGAACGCAGGGCCGAAAGACGAGGCGTTAGGACAGAAGACGCTAAGAGGCGATGAATACAAGGCGAGTTTTTAACACGAGATTTACGGAAGCCGTCAAATTGACGGGTTCCTACTTGTTTCATAAACATTTATCAAATTTACAGAGTAGCTGTACAGTAGATATTTCACGTGTATTTTATAATATAATAACAACTCAATGAATTATCATCTTTGCCGCTAGATGCCTCTTTTTCCAAAGTCCTTATTCAATATATTGCGATGTAACAGATTTTACGCCCGTAAATCTAGTGTTAAGACGAGAGTTATAAGACGCATATTTTAAGACGATCATTTAAAAAACGTAGTTATAGTTATTTTCAGTTTAGATACTACTCTAGTTTTACGTGTTATTTTATTAATTTTAGTTTTAGCTTAGTATACCCGTTTCCTTTTATTCTTCCCCCACAATCGCGTTCCGGAATTCTATAGTTATAAATACTAATTTAATTTGAAAACATGTATTTACTTTCGGTATTACTTGATTTATTTTTATATATGAATAAAGTTACTACTATTATCTCCAAAATATAAATTCTGAACATACATCTAAAACTCACAAATTATATTCACATCGGAGAAAAATTCACCGTGCAGCCTGCATCTGTGATTTTACGGATAAAAATTGTTGAAGCAACCAAGCGAAAAAGAGTTTCTTTAAATGGTAAAATGGCAAAGCACCGTGCTGTTATTACGAAAAATTCGTCACCGCCGTACTCTTGATTTATCACAAGTAAGAATCCACCTTTCGATGCGGACGTGGTCTTGGCCACTTCGCTCTCTACGAATTGCCATTCCGCGGCAAGCCCCGGAATTTCCTGGGTCGTCTACACTTTTATCTTCCTCCGCTCTTTCTCTCTCTCTCTCTCTCTACTCCTTGCTCTCTCCCTTTTTTATTTCCCCTTCGTTTTACTTTCCTCGCAATTCTCCCCAGCCCTGCCTTCGTTTCCTTCCTCCTTGCCATTTACGTGAACGGCCGATTGCTCCCCCATGTTTCCCTTTCTTTCGCGACAATGACCTCCTCGTGGAGGAAGATAAAGTGGAACGCAAAGAGCGCCATTCTTTACGACGGGGAAAACGTTGCCGCGATATCGCACGTTTTTGGCACAGTTTCTACTCGATATTCCGCGTCGTACTATTTAGCGACACTTCTGTTACAACGCTTTATTGCGAGACCGTTTACACGAAAATTCGATATTAGAACTAGTAGGCTTGCCGCCGCTCGAGGATTCCATTCCTGATTACGTTCCTTTCATTTCGCTGACCTGGCATTCCTACTGCTTGCTGAATACTGGCTCAACGATTTATTGAATTATGAATTTTACGAATCCAATGGGAGATTTGTCATTTATTTGGCAACGAATGTTTTTAAAAACTGCCACAGATTTATATATAAAAGGCGGAAGATGGCTTAGAACTGCCTATTATTTATTTACAAATTTCTTTTTTCTGGTCTATAGGTCGTGTTCTTTATTTAAACGGCTTGAAAATTACATATGAGCCGTTTTCTTCCAAAGTGGGGTAACTCCATTTTTGATAAAAAGTTAGCTGATGATAACAATGAATGCAATCTGCTATGAGCTTTTTATCTATAAACAGTTCTCAAAAACTCCTTCAAAATTTGCATCATTTTGTCAATATAAATTTACGTAGTTAATGAAATTACAAATATAATTACTTTGAAGGTGGTGTAAGTCCACTTTCCGTAAAGACATAATGTTTAGTTCAAAAATTATACTACATAATTTTTCTACTTCACTTTCAACTAATACTTTAAAAACGATTACATTATAAACTTAAATCAATTTAATATTTAAAAGACATAAAATGTGCGTATTACATATACCAATATTTTTCAAATCATTTAAATACAAACCCTTAAATATCTTCATATAATATAAAATGGACTTACACCACTTTCAAAGAAAAACAGCTCACATGTTAGACTCCTGAGAAGAAAAGACGGTTATACTGGAATTTGGTTAAAAAGTTATCTGATGAATTTGGTTTAAAAAATAATTTCAAATTTATGCAATGGCTCTTTCAAAGTGTATGGAATTTGTTGGCAAGCAGATACTTAAAAAAAGATTCACATTACGGTAGCAGCGTAAATTCGGGCGATTCATCGCGTAGCGAATCACGGTACCGTATCATTTTTATCCTGGAAAATCCGTGATTTTTCGGGCCAGTGGTTACAAAGTATCCGATTCCCGCGATTTATAAAGGACTGCAAAAATTCGACTCTGGTTTCGACATATCGAACGTTTTACGCGAGTAAAACATATGGAACGGACGTTTTATCGTGACTCAGAAGCGATCGAGTTATAGCTGTTTTCGCAAGAAGTTGCCGAGACATTCGTTGCAAATGCGCAAACGGAATTTTTCGCGTTAAATCCATAGGAAAAAAACAATATGTGTGTTTCCCCTTTTGATCCGGCTAATTAGAAAACTGCTTCAATCGCTTTTAATACCCTCCTACGACCGATTTGGAGACATTAATATTCTTAATTCGGCAACTTAACCCTGTAAATTCATGAGAATATTTGCAATTCGACTTCTGGGATGCGCGCACGTAAAATACTTTCCTGATAATGAATCGGAAGTTCCCATAATCCCCGAAAACCTAAATGGATACTGATTTATCATTGACGCTATTTCCTCATTTCCTTCTCTACGTTTTCATCCTAGTATGTCGCGATTGTAGCATTTCCATTTCATTTTTGAAACTATATCCGCCTATGCTCTTTGACATTTAAGTATTTTTACGTTCTAAATATCACGTTCCCATTATTTTTAGTCTTTTTGCGACATGTTTTATTTTTTCCGTAGTTATAAAAAAATACGAGCTTTTGAGGAAGAACCAGGTAATATTGATATTCGTTAGTAAAAAATAAAAATACGATTTTGCATCGTAGAGAGATAAAATAAAGGTAAAAATATTAATATTTTCAAATTTTAGTAACGCAAACTTTTCAAATTCAAGTGTCTGGTGTGTCAAGTGTAAAGTGTACATTACTGGTATTATCAATACGTTTAGTGCAAAAATTTTATCAACGAAATTAGTTTGCTCTTCTCCGTGGGTCGACGATTGCAAGAATTTCACGGCGAGTTTATTTCTCTGACCGACTGTTTTCCACGCAAAGGGAAAAAATACGCAATTCCAGGGAGGCTAATTTTCGGCGGATTTTGGAACGAATCCAGGTTTATATTTTCCTCGCTGTTTCGAGGAAACTTGTCGGATTTTTCGATAAGTAATTAAAGTACTCGTTTCCGGAATCGGTACCACGTTCGTTTGCCGATTTTTCGAAATATATATACGTATATGCGTACGGAAATATCTCGCAGATAGTAGAAAAATCGTTTGTCAAACTACGGAATGTTTTTCTGCAAAAGTACATTTTATCTTGCGAGCGTGAAACGCGATTATCATAAACCGAAATAATTGTGCAACTTTGCACACCAATATTTCGCAAAATACTGATTCACGAAATTTTTAATTTCACGGAAAATGAATTTTAAATTAAGGCAGGAGGAAAAATGTAGTCCAAGTTAAGTGTGAAACTACGAGAGCTCGTTAAGTCGCATTGTACGCAAATTCCACGACAGAAGTCAAATTATTCGCGGCATTATTTGGAAACGCTCTACGCACGGTTGCATCTCTCTGTCATGAATATGAATTGGCAGACACGATTGCGCTTTATTCGCAAAAACGTACCGCCAGTGAAAGATTAACAAACGCACATCGTTCTCCCGTTGATTTTCAAATCGACGAAAGACTATCTACATTCGTGAAATCCGCGAGTCGACCGCCCGCGAATATTTTCGACTATTCTTAAACGATCAGGTTCAAGAATTGTCATACGACGCTAATATGAGTCTACCAAAAATAACAAGAAGCGAAATTCCTGCGACTTAGTTTTCTCATTTCACATCCCTGCAAACTCAAAATCGAGAAGTGATAGAATTTTTTCGTTATATGAAACTGAAGACATCTTGTTAATCTTGTGTAATGAACAGTAAGAAATTATCTCTATCCTACCTTGACTCGCTTTGTTCTTTTAAAAACAAACTTGCAACATAGACAATTTCATTCGTAATAAAGCCTTTTTCCATCTATTTGAGTCACAGCTATTAATTTATCTTGATTTACAAATAATTTTTAACGTACCTCCATATCACTGCCGTGCATACCCACACAAGAAATACACTCTTAAACGTGAAAAATAACGTAAGGCATCTTCGTTGCAAATCAACCTAATTTTAATAAGGAATACCACCATATACAGCCCCACAACTGAAAAATAGCTAGGGAGTGCCTCTCGTTTTCAACCGCCTATTCCTGCCATTTCATTTTTGGAATTCTCAAACCCAATCTCCAAAAGCAAACGACTATGCAAAGTGTTCACTTTAGCAGACCGGGTTTAGGAATTCCAAAAACGAAATGGCGGGAATACGCGTGACTAGCCATCTTTCAGTTGTAGCACCGTAAAAGTGTACAATGAAATATCATACTAATCTATTTTATATTTCTTAATTACAGTTCTTAAGGAAGGAATGTGCTATGATAATTTTCTTTTATGGCCAGGCGTCATCATTTTCGAGATGAAATGATCGTTGACATTTGCCTTCCGTTTTGCTCGTAAAAATGGCACAAATCGTTGGATATTATTAAACAACCTACGTTTTGCACGCAATGTTTTTGTTCATATGACATGTGCTGTTAGTGGGTGGTGTATGAAGGCGTTGTACCGAAAAATCCCATCGATTATCTGACTCGCGGCGACAAGGTGGTCATAACGCGTGAACTTGACGTTCAATTTTACCGATTGGTCGAACTATATTTCTATCAAAAATTATTGTTGTTGTTTCGTATTTTGGCTTCGACAGCTACGATTACTTTGCTCAGGAACTAAAGTTTTAGATGGGTTCAAAATCAGCGACCCAGCAATTGTATTGCTAGGGTAACTGTATTCCTTCACTGTAACAACAAGGTGATGATATTCCACTTTTCCGGGCCAGCTAACAAAGAAGGCCCAAGAAAAGTGGCCACCTCTCCCGGAGGAAAATAGTAACAACGAATTTGCTCGTAACTGCCATACATTCGAAAAGCCCACTGTCGAAGAGCGGTTAATCGTGATGATACATTTGTTCTTCTAATTATTATCATATGTATATCTCGATCACACGTGTCTCGAAAGTTATTTAATCTCCGAGTTCTATGTTTTAAAACATTGGTCCATTCGAATATAATTTTGACTTCGATCTCAATTGATTGAGTTATTCAAGTTATTCTGTGTTGTTTTCACGATTGATTGAGTTCTGTGGTATTTCTAGGATATTTTGTGTTATTCTGCCTCATTCGATGACTGGTCGTAATTGATCATTTCGAAGCACCCACTTAAGGAATACTCGTTCCGTTCCGCGTGTGCTACAGTGTGGTATTTAGAGTAATAACCACGACGAGGGCTTCTGGACACGTCATAGAAGAATCGTAATAATTAAGCAGCACGATATCGCAAATTGAAATTCAATAGCCGAGCACCGCGTGGAGTCACTCGTCGTGCGAAACCTATCGACTTTCACGGGAACTCGTCCGATCTTGCGAAACGCGAATCCGCGCCTCGAGACCACGTTATCGCGTGTCACTCGAGATCATCATTCGAGACTGCGAGCCGAGTTCACGGATCTGTTTTCGCCAAACGTAACAGGTCCTTCTGCGTCATCGAATGCACGGTATGATTTCAAGCAACCGAGATGTCCTTGATTCTTTGAAAGCAGCTACCAACAAGGTCGTTTAGAAAAAGTAGAATATTTGCCAGTTTTTAGGCAATATAAATTGCAATGTATGACTATATTATCGACAAAACGACCGTTGATTTTTTCGCAACGATTAACCCTTTCATTACGAGCGCCGACTATAGTCGGCATCGAATTATACCATACCTGTAAAGTATCTCTGGTGCCTCTGGTCTCCTCTAAAGTGCCTCTCATCCTGGAACTCGTTCTGTTCTGTTCGGTCCAGCCATTCCTGTACACTTTGCCGACTAAGTTCTTCGCGTTGTGTCGCCTGAATCGATTTACCTCGTGATTCTTCTTCAATTACTGCCAGGCTTGCACTCAACCTCTGCTCTACGAGTTCCAAATCTAATTGCAGTTGCTGTTCTATAGCCTTCTTCCGAAGTTAGATATTTTCTGCAGCTCCACTCAATTCGAGTCTCCTTTTACGCTCAGCACTACTCGCAACCGAATGCAGAGACTCAGCTGGTACCTGCTCAGTCGCCTTTGATTGATGGGCTCTGGCGGACAAAGTGGAGTTACGCTGACTCATTGCAGATCCTCCAACTACGTTTTCTGAGTTAGATGGTGGTCTCAGTTCTGGTGGGATTTCCGCACTAGCGTTCTTCCGCGGTTTCCTGGCACCGCGCGTACTTTTGGCATTCCGTTTACTCGACATTGCTTCACTCGTTCTCGCTCGGTGTTCGTATACAAACTGACGCTCGCGACACGCGTTCCACCGTTAATCCAAACGGCTACGCCCTCCAGATCCGGCTCGAAGGACCATAATGTAAACGACAACACACGCCAGGCGCTCGAAGACACCAACCAATCGTGTGTCCAAAACGAAATTCATTCGATTAGATCGAATTTTCGCATACTATTTTCACGGCCTCGGCGTGTAGGGGTACGTTCCGAAAAGGTGGACGCAGCCGCTCGGGAATACAATAGAACACACATTTGATTCAAAACTCAGATCTTATATTTCCAAATATATTACAATGATATATGGTCAATAGAAATGGCCGCAACGTAGAAATACAATCGCTCGGCGACGCGAATATAATAATCAAATATAAAACAATGAGAAAAGCATATGACTGTAAGGTGCTCGGACGTGGTCACATGAATATTGTTCGATCCACGATCGACAATAAACACGCCACTAACTAATCGAGTCCAAGTAACTGGATTTTCCAGTAGTCAAATCCATCGACAGGATCACTCCCGCTAAGTGGAAGGATCATAATCGATGCTTAGCCTCGATAGTCCCGAAGCCGCTTACGTGTAGCCCAATAATCAAAATATATTAATAATCAGCGTACGCGTCGAGCGATTGCCGCACGTCCGTTCTCTACGAGCGCCCGTGGTCAAGTGACTCTCCTTCGGAGCAGCCGCGCCAATGTTGACAATGGTCCACCTTGCTATTCGCCGTCTACGGTCGACGGCTCGCGTTGGCAACAATTATATTGACCCATATTGGATTAATCCAACTCAAAGTACATTTTCAACATACGTAATGTAGGATCGTAAAAAGAAAGAGAGGCGCGCGCGGTAACCCATCCAGGCAGCGGTCTCGGTCTGCGTTGCTTAACACGGAGATCTCCTGGGTCGGCGCAGCTCCACTGCACCAGCGTCCTCTCCCTCATGACATTTCTTTTCCACGTCCTTTTCACCTAAGTTCTTTTTAGGAGCGCTTCAGCCCGATCCCACAGTAATATATGAACCGTTTATTTTGAAAGTGGTGTAAGTCCATTTTCCAAAAAAATCGAGTTAGCTACATTAATAGTTACATTTTTACATGATCTTTTCATTCTAAAGCAGCTTGTTATTAATATATTTAAAATCATTAAGATTTTGTGACACGAAAATTTGTTGATTAACACTAGAACTACCGGCGTTAAATCTGTCATATTTCAAAATATTAAATAAGTACTTTGAAAAAGGAGGGACCGAGAGGCGGAAAAGTTAATCGATTCGATGATTTATGTTTTTTAAGATTGACGCAGAATATTTATTCTAAGACTCTTCTATAAACTTGGAGAATTTTTGGAAAAAATTGTGTACCAGTCATTTTGACTGGTTTGGTAGGTCTAGTGTTAATGAAGTGATGACAAAGTTTATTTTGAAAGTGGTGTAAGTCCAATCGTAGCCATCACAAACATATTATTTCTTAAATAATGTTAATTATACTAATTGGGATGATAAATTTGACACCCTTAGAAACCCATAAACATTATTCTACTGTCATCTGTTACCCATATTTTTAAATTTATTCCAACGCAAACCCTTCAATATCTCGATTCGAACATAAATGGACTTACACCACTTTCAAAATAAACGGTCCATATTTTAGCCGTCGAGACGAGCTTCTGTTTTTTTTTGTACTAGACATTGGAATATTTGTACGATAAAAAAGTGCTGCAATAAAAAATCTTTTTTGAAATGTGCCCACCTTTTTTGGCGCGGTGTCGCGTTCAGCGACAGCTACCCGGCGGAGCGGGCTCCCGTAACGCAAGGGTTAAAGGATATTTGAAGCTCGTTGAGGTACTCAATTTTTCCGTAATATTAAGGGTAAAGCATTGGTTTTTGATGAATTAAGACAGGTGTGAAGTATATTACTAGTAGAACTTGGGCGACTTTTACACGTCTATGAGCACTGAAAGAGTTAACACATTTTTTGCTGAGTGACCCTTGTAGAACTTGTGTCAGAAAGATTTCAAAATTGTCCACTTAATTTACTTTATTTTAGACACAGTAAAGTGCTACATATTTTGCAGTTTTACTAACAGTAAATCAGATTTAATACCGAAAGCCAGTGAAGACGTTATTTATGCATTCGGTGACGTAAATACCTCATTTTGTAATATATGTTTCTCTGATTATTTCTTCGGTCAAAGATCACGAAATAAGAGTTAAAGTGGAAAAGAAAGGTAAAGAAAACATACTGCCAGTTTTTCCTCTGGTTCTGTGACTTTTTCGTAGACGTGATTCACGATTTTCTGAAATTTACGTGCCGGCTTTGCCAGTAAAACGCAATATCAGAAATCATTTGCGTAACGCCGAGTATACCCGCAAAAAAGTAGTAGTTATTGCCGAATGGAAGGTACACTGCTTTTCCAACGTTCGATCTACGATGCCGGCAAGATTCTGAGAATATTTTTCATTAAATAGCTTGCTAGGAGAAAAAAATATCCATTCAACGTGCAAACATACACGTTCCCTTGTATTTTTCACGCAGAAAAACATACGTTCACGTGTGTCGTGCTATACGGTGCAATTCATAAGAGAATCGTATTATGCGATGCTAAAAAGAAGTCCCACAAAAGGAATTCGAAAGGAATGCAGGTCTGATCGGCCAATGTTGTCAGAGCACGTCTCCCTTCGCATATTTGTTCGGATTTAATATGCTATATGCTAAACAGTCACAGACACAAACAGGGTCGCATAACAATAAAAATGAATTAGACATTGCGAGACAAAGTTAGATATACAAAGTGATCAATCCATCGGCATTGGCACAGAATATTGCTATCCAACATTATCCAAAGAGTTAAACGTTTTTACCGATTTTACTTTACGAAATATAAGTAAAATAATCACTTGTTATTAATACAATGTTATTGGGAATCGTTTGATAAATTTCTGTTCGAACGGTTAGGTCCTGTCTTCATGGTAGCGATCAAAATATTCAAGGTAAATAGTGTAGGATTTAAATCGCAGGTAGTCTAAATCAACGACGAAATAGATTTATGTAAAATAATAACTTTTTGCAAAGCCCAATTATAACACTAAACCCTATTCTAAATGGATATTCGCTCTTTAACCCATTGACTGCCAACTACGAGATATCTCGTAGCCGCACTATAAGTTTGAATTAATAAGTCAATAATAATGGCCGAGCGTGTATAGAAATTTTGGAACACAAATGTTCTTCATATCAATACAAATGTCGAGATTATATTTTTGATTAATGAAACCAATGTTATAAAAATTTTCTGTCATCTTCTCAAATTTTAACAAGCAAAGGTAATATTTGCTTAGTTTTCCTGGCAGTGAATGAGTTAACGTCCTCTAACTCTTTTCGAAATCAGGTATGTATTGCTTTCGCGGCCGCAAGCTATCCCATAAATATGGGCCGTCAATCACACAACAATTATACACGGACATTTCGCGGTCGTCGCACTTTACGCGTCTAACTCTCTCTCACACTATCTCTCGCGCTCTCTCATACTCGGTCTCTACGTTAGGTCATTCACCTGTCGCACATTTGCAATTAGGCAAAGCTCACCTTCGCCGCTGAAGAGCATCGCGCGACCTATTCGCAAAGACACGTGCCGTTTCTTTCAACAGTTTAGCCATCGATCGTTTTAAAGTTTAAGCTCGCTTTAAAGATGGGATCAGTTTAAAGTAGCGGTTCACACCTGTGTCGCTGCCGCATACCGGTGGGCACTGAAAAGATCTAATTCTAAGTGTTAATGACTCGTCGGACAATTAAGTCGTCGGAATCTAGTTGATTTTTCTTCTCCCGGAAATAAACTTGACACTCCGTAGTTTTGGCGTGTTGGTTTATTATAGCGAAAAACAAGAGTATATACAGAACAAAAATAACGATATAACAGATAACAAAAAAATATACTAAGCGAGCACAATGAAGATATAAGAAAAACTTGGTAGAATGTGCGTGTATGAAAAATTGTGTTAGAAGCTATGGTCGGGACGCTTGTTCGGTCCCTTTATTAATTTTCCAAGCACCCCTTCTTCCGTCGACATCCCTTGCGAGGAGGAAGTGGTGACTTGGTAGGGAGGAGGATGTTGGGCCCGTGCAAAAATGTTATTGGTTCTGCCTGGGCTTCGTGGGTAGTTACCAAAATGCAGAGTTTGCATTGGTTTTGCCAACCCACCGAAGGCCCAGGCAAAGGGGGGCCTTGGGTCACGAGATTGACGAGTCTTGCAAGTAGACGCTAGATTTATGACAGGTGTCATAAATCTAGCTTCGGAGGAATGTACGCGTGCAAAACCTGGTGGCCACGTGCGACCCTTCGGTCATCGAAGGGTGCTTGCCAGGTGGGCCAGGTTTGCACGGCTGCGGAAATAATTATCGAGAATATAAATTTTCTCTCTCGCAACCTCAAGGCCCGCGTTGTAAATTACGCCTCAACACTAAGAGGGGTTGTTTGGTTCGAGACAAAGTTGGGGGACGTTGGGGATGAAACACCACTCCTTCAGCAATACTCGCAATAATGTGCTGAAAAGTTTGATTAATACTAGAAATTATCAAACATGTATTTCAACAAATATTTCTAAATACCTTTTAATCGTCGGTGTATTGATGCATCGTAATGGTTCTGCCACTTAGGGTTGCTGTACGGAGGCGATTTTTCATCGCTAGTCAGTTAACCGTTGCATTATTGATTTCAAAAACGGGAGTCGGTGTGTTTTTCTTCTGGGAAGGGGGCGGTGAATAATTTTTGTCCGAAAAGGGGGGTGGTAGGCCAAAAACGGTTGGGAACCTATGGTTTGAAGCAGGGATGTACTAAATCTGCAAGGCAGAAGCGTTTTTAGAGAGGCGCCGCCTACTTCTTTCGATCGTACGTCTTAACACTAGAACTGCCAAACCAGTCAAAATGACTGGTACACAATTTTTTCTAAAAATTCTCCAAGTTTATAGAAGAGTAGAATATTGGTGCATTCCTCGATGTAAGACGAAAGAAGCGCGATTTCGCTGCTTGGCAATTTTCGACCTGGTTTTCGCAAAGACCTCTGGCACTCAAACGGTTAACTTGTAAATTATGAAATACGCAATCATAGGAACAAAGAAAATCCTAAATAGCTTACGAATTATAGATTAACGTAAACTGGAGCCACTTTGATATTCATATTTGCAAAAGAGGGAATACAGAGGGCGTAGTTTCATAATTTCTTCCGCCGTTTCTTTAATTCGTTGTTGAATCCCTGCTAATCCGTCTCGCATAGAAGTGAAAATTGACAATATCGCGAAAAGCGAACAAGAACGTATGGTTCGACACTGAAAGGCAGAGAGTAAATTGTTGCATCAAAACAAGTTTCCCGAGGCACTCCCAGTGCTTACGAGTCGACGTAAAATCGGTAAGAAGTTAATGGATAAATGGTGCACTTTCGTTTTAACGATCTCTTTACGAAAACACGTATTATTAAGGACACGCTGAAAAAATGCATGCTCGTGTATTGCCCGTGGAATACGAGCTTTCCAATTTCTAATTAATATACGTTGATTTTCTCCATCGTTACTAACGCAATAAAAAGAGATGATGTTAATACCTAATAATATTATTTAAATCGTAAATCTCAGTAGACTGCAGTTAAAAAAGATTTATATCACATTTTCTAGCCGTTGTCCCTCGCTTATTCCTCGATTTTAATTTTAATTAGGATAGTACGATTTCTGATCGCCCTCCCTCTTTTCCGCGCTCTTTCCCTTTTTTTAATAAGTATTTTTCTAGACACCATTATTTTTTTTGAGTTTAAAGCTCTAGACTCTAAATTATTTGTCATTAGAAACTGTTAGAAAAATAAAGTCAAATATATGTTTCTTGTATTGTCGCGGACGGAATTAGGTGAAGCGCTCTCCGTACTATGAAAGAGGGCTGAAGTGCAACGCTTCGTGGGGGCCCTTCTTCGCTCGTTGCATATATGTTCGTTCTACACATTCTTGATTTCTGGTTCCGTTTTCTTGTATTTTCGCTTACTTTCTCTGAAAGTTTAATCCGTTGCTATCTGCTAAAATTGTATACCGATACTAATAGTAATATTATGAAAATATACACAAATTATTATTTGTGCATAAATGGGCTGAATTTAATTATTACCTATCTCAGTCAACCTGAACAGAAAATATTTTCAAACAATTTTCCTTCAACGATATTTATGTCAGGCCGTCCATAGAGCGGAACCCATGAAAAAATATTTACAAAACCCTGAAAGAAATAAATCAATTGTACAAACACACATTAATAAGTAGACTTGCCTAAATTTTCTATGTGGTCAACAAAAGCAAGAATGACTTCAAAGCTACGCCATGCAGATTTAAGTTTTCTTTATACAAATATTCTTTAATATTATTCCTTTCTGATTGTGCAACTTCTCAAAATAATAGGTTGGTAGGAAATTAATGTCGGTTTTCAAACTTTACCTGTAAATACACATGTTATGAATGGGAATAACTTTTTTTAATCAAAATAAATTCCATTAAAATTTACACATTTTTCCCAACCAGAAACAAGTTTTTTAATAACATTTTTTTTTCTAAAATGATATAAGAAGACAAACAGATTAAAATGAACGGCTATCTCAAAATTAAGCGCCAAAGTTTGAAAACTCGAAAACCGACATTAATTTCTTACCAACCTAATAAAAGAAAATTACAAAGTATAATGTCCAAAGAATCGAAATCCCAAAAGATACGAAATTAGCACATATGGAAATGCACATCGAGGAAATTTTAATGTTTCGTTATTGCAAAGAAATATTTCCTTATGACAGCGACTACAGCCTTCTCCGCGATACTTTGCCGTTCTTCACGGTACTTAAATCAATGGAAGTCATATAGAAGGGGAAAACGACTTTTGACCGAGTCAAATAAAACTGCGAGTGCATTCTCATGCCGCGGCATTACAGCTGGAGGAAGCGGCGTGTTGCGAAACCGGTAAGATTTTACGACCGGCTCGTAACAGCACACCCACGTGAAACTCAGCCCGATAAATACGATTGTTTATTTGCCCCGGGATGCATCGATTTATCCCAGCTGCAGCGCGATTCCCGATTAAATAATTGCAGTAGGACAAATATTGTATTAGATGCGCCCGCTTTTAGAAGAATACCGAGGTTTTCATTCTTTTTCGTCGCCTTTGTTCTCGATTTTTAAAACTGATTTTCCTTTCTTTAAAATTGTCATTGGTACAAACGAATGTAATAAATCGATGGGATTGTGTCATGGTAATACAGTAAATTCTGTATGCAAAATTCAGAGGACTTTAACGTGACGATAATTTGGTATCGTAGGTCGAAACCAAAAGAATTATTAAGTTCTGTGATTGGATGAAAAAGAAGAAGCTACATTGTACGTTCTGAATGCAGAAATGAGGAAGACGAGTTCTTAACGCATCAAGTTTCACTGGCGACCGTCGTTATTACGTTTATGAAGTTTTTGTAACGTTCAAACTGCTGCATTAGTAAGATTCCAAATATATTTTGTATAAAAACACTGATGAGATCAATGAAATAGCATCGTGTAAGTATGAATATCCAGTTTTATAATAGCATTTCAATTGCGATATGTGGGTAATGATCAAAACTGTGCTTTATTTCTTTTTAACTGCATAAGTAGTTGCAGTATTCGAAGAAGTTGTAGATGAAGCAAAGCTTCTCCCTTTATTTAATAAAACCTATTATTTATGGACATTTTTATGAGGGGGTACGGCTTAAACAACCTTCTCCTAATTCAAACCGCAAAACAAAATCTGGCAAATACTTTGTAACTTTTAATCGTAGACATGATTCCAAACTTTCGTCATTTAACGATCGTAATTTAACCCCTTGCCGTACAAGAGCGAGTGACGCTCTGATGTGGTAAATTGGATAGGAAATTTTCAAGTTTGACAAAACCTGTCAAATTGAAAATATGAGTGAAACGCGATACGATAAAGTTATTTTTATGTTATTAGTATTCCGTTAAATTACGATATATTAAGAATCACTGCTCAATTTTTATTTTATCAATTCAATGCGGAATTATTGCGGAGGCAGTCACAAAAGAAATGGTACAGCAAGGGGTTAATAATACCTCGTTATTGAATACGAATATTGTTTAAATATTGGACGAAAAAACAAAATTACATACTCAAAGAGCCACAATTACTTTTAGAACATTGGTTTCCAATCATTTTTGCCTTATCGACCCCTTTTCAGAAAAACACACACCGACTCGCTTTCTTGAACTCAATAATGTAACCCACAATTTTTCAATTTCTTTGGAACTTTGAAAAACATAGACAGATTTTTATATTTTTAAGACTATATATTTTTAAGAATAATTAAAAGATATTCAGAACTATTTGTTGAAATATGCCTTACGATTACTATTTTCACAGCGTGCGTAATACCCCAGAATTAATTCCAGAAATAAAAATTTCTCTCTGATCTTTAACATTTGCCACAACTGACTGCAATATTAATATTATAGAAATAATTTTACCGTCTCGAAATCGACTGATATTTTTAATAGTTATTGGAAAACTTCAAAAATTTCGTATTCCATTTATCGTCTCACGTGTGTCACACGTTGTTGTAAGCTAAGGGGTTAATCAAACTTTTTAGACCATTCTCGCGAGTGTTGCCCAGGTTGGCGGAGGTTAATCTTCAACAGTCCCTAAATCTGCCCTGAATTAAAAGAATCCCCTTAGATCACTTGAACGCCCATCGTTGGTGACTCCTGGTATATATTGGGATAACTGGAACTGAGACGAAATTCCTTGAATGGCGAAGGGATTCTTTGGAAAAGCGTATGTTTGGAAAAGTTGAAATAATGAAACACCGAGTACATTTACCACCACGTCGAACATGCACGACTCATTGTTAGAAGCAAAGGAACTTTTCACGCGATAGACACATGGGTGACCGTGATCATTCCGACGCTTCATAGTTTCGGGAAAGTTCTCTGATTTCATCCATCAACGAAAGGGGAAGCGATCTGGTCGATGCTCAAAGTTTAACGCCTGGCAACTTCTGTACTGACAATGGAAATTAATATATCCGAAAGCAAATTTTACAGAAAGGGCCTCGTTGAATTTTGGAAATAAAAACACGACAAATATCTTTTATCAAAAATACTTCCAACAGATTAACACTAAACCTACCATGGCGGTCAAATGACCGCTTTCTGGTTTTTCTAAAAATTCGCCAAATTGTTTGGGCAGCCATTTAGTAAATATTTTAGGTCTATCGTGTAAAACAAAAATTACTTAACTAATTATATTTTTCATCTCTTCAAATCTCTTTCTCCAAAGTACTTATTTCGTATATTTCCATATAACAGATATAAAGTCGGTAGGTTTAGTGCTAAAGACGGGCGCCTACATGTTCTAACTTGGACCATGAAAATATAACAATTGCAAGTCTTAAAAAAACCAAATATATTATACATAAATGTTTGGATTAAATGAGTGAGGCATCTATAATCTATTAATACTCAAGTTGAAAATAAACGATCGTGGTGAACGAATTTCTGACTGTTGACGAGAAGAAAAATTTAAAGCTTAACATGGGGACGACGGCGCCCACCGGTGGGTGGGAATTTCGAGGAAACTTAAGAAAAACTTCAAATACCGTGGAAAACAGTTTCTGTAAATCAGTGTTGCTCGTATCGTATATGACGCGATATAAAAATTCGCCAGAGTGCAACGTCCCTGCGTGTGATTTTATAAAATAATTTTTTCCCGCTCTTGGCTAAAAATTCAATCGGGCCGACAAACCGACCAATTTAAATGAATGGCACACTCGAACAGAAGCGTGTTTGCACGGAATTTTTG
Organism: Cerceris ruficornis; assembly: GCA_963989415.1. Lineage (NCBI taxonomy): Eukaryota > Metazoa > Arthropoda > Insecta > Hymenoptera > Crabronidae > Cerceris > Cerceris ruficornis. The sequence continues at coordinate 16,800,277 of OZ022520.1, forward strand.
CGGATTGTACTTCGTCAAACTAGCTTAAACGCTCAAACAACAAAGTTTCACGGATGAAACATATTGTTCGCGAATATTTCGCTCATCGCTGCGTGCGTTTTTTTAACAAGAAAGTTATAAACAACCAGCTGCAGTTATGGTATCAGTGAACAGAGGGGTAGAGTATAAAATAATCGGAAACGAAATTTAACACTATTCCTACCGACACTTCGCGTATACATTTTCCTACCGCAACCGGTGAATTTGTCAAATGATAATTTTTTCCCAGAAAATGAACAGTAAAAGAAGTGAATATTGAAAAATGTATTATAATGTGAATGTATTATACGTATATTTGAGGAAAAGTCGTGAAGCTTAAAGGTGATTCAATTACGTTGTATATAGGAAATTCCAATCGAAATTTTGAAAACGGTCATTTGACCGGTCGTGGTAGGAATAGTGTTAAAGAGAGAGGAAATTACGTCGTAGAACAAAGAAATAAGTCGGTGGAAGATTCAACGGAAAGAAGAATAACATTCGCAGCAGTTTCTGGAAACAGGTCACCGAAGCAACGAAAAGACGATCCACTACCTCGATTCTCAGAAACGTTGATCACATTTCCTCCGTATTTGATGTAAAAGTAACGCATTATCGTGATCTAGATATGTGTCACAGAAAACACGGATTGCAAAATTCTTGGTGACAGAAAGAATTTGCGGAATGTTCAGTAATATTTTGCAAGATTTACAAAGAACGACTCTTTGATTTCCGCTAATGAATCGGACAATGGTGAATCATCGTCCTGCTAACGAATTTCTCGGGATAGAATTGTCGCAAACTCGACGGTGCAACTTCGAGGTTTGAGTGGAAATTGTGCTTTCAGGGAAACAAGGCGAGAGTAAAAACGATTTATAAATGATGTTCCGCACCCTCTCCCTTTGAACCATGACCTCGCTAGTCTGATATCTTCTTGCGTTGGTTCAGTTCACCACGACCGAGAAAATAAATTCTCACGGTACTTTCACTGTGACCAAATGCGTCACTATCGGTAGAGAAAGATCGTCGTCACGATAAACTACAGATTTTTCGATGTAAATCAGACCTGACAAACCACTGGTTGTGGTTTGTTTGCTAAAATATTCCATCGAGCAAAGTCCTTGATGAAAATTGAAAATAAAATATCGCCTCGAACATCATTTGAAAAAGCATATGAATCAGTTCGCTATAGAAAAGCAAGACAGTTCGAATCCGACAATCAGTATTACGTATTAATTTCAATGAGCTCGTACAGAGATAATTAAAATATCGATGTCATCAAAGCGTTTGCCGGATAGAACTTCTCCTCGATCCATTTTGAGTAGCTTCGAATCGCTCATAAATTCTTTATGTTATTGAGAATGTATTGATTCCTAAGTTTTTCCTCATCTTGGAGCAGCGGTAGGTGAAGGTAGCCTAATTTGGACCAATTTTATATTATTCACTATATAGAAGTACGGAAGAAGTGTCAATAAAAATTAAGTAGTAGAAAAGAAACTCACTAAGTGTACCTTCAAAATTAAACCATTTATTAAATTTTAAAACCCATTTATAACGGTGAAAAATGAATTCAAAAAAATCGTGTCATCGGTTCAATTTAGGATAATTACATTTCTTCTTCCTCAATTGACCACAACGGAGTGTCATAACAAAATCGGAGTACAAATTGGAATCTCCGCAAAAGGTACACTGAGGTTTGCTTTCAGTGGGCTTCGAATAACAATCCTCATCAACCAGTTTGATTTTACTTGCATGTTTGTCAAAAGTTTTCATTGTTATTTGTTGTACACTAAACGGGGGTTATGCACAAGGTGCTCCCAGCACTGTTGTCCTTTGACAGAGGACTCAAATATTAGATACCCACCGAATTGCTCGAGCTCACCTTACCCTTGTTCACTTCCCACCCACGCACACACCGTCACCACCATATACATAGTAATACAAGCGTAACACGCAAATAGACCCAAGCAAATTGCAAAAATATACAAAATATACAAATCGCAAAATATACTTACATCGGATATCAGTGATACTTCAACTACCGTTGTTATTCTTGTGTGACACTTTAACACTAGAACTACCAAACCAGTCAAAATGACTGGTACACAATTTTTTCAAAAAATTCTCAAAGTTTATAGGAGTGCCATAGGAGAAATATTCTACGTCCAACTCAAAAAACATAAATGACCGAATTGATCATCTTTTCCGCCTCTTGATTTCTCATTTCTCAAAGTACTTATTTAATATATTGAAATATAATAGATTTAACGCCGGTAGTTCTAGTGGTAAATCCGCAGCCACAAAGATCCTTTTATCAATTGTAACTCTAACGCAACTTAGTTTGGAGTTCAAATAAAATCCTCTCCGTGAGGACAAACGTCGCAACACTAGTAATAGAACCCTCGTCGATGCTCGCTTCAACATCGCACGATGATTTTCTTCAAAAAGGAAGAAGAGGGAAGCGCCGGGCTTCCGGTGCAGGTCAGTCAGAAAAGTTGATCGACACGGTTGGAAGGAGTCGGCTGACGGTGTCGGGTCACGAGATGGGGGCCAACTTCGTTTCGTTCCTCGATATTTCACTTTGTAACAGCGTTATACGCCAGTCAAATCCAACGCGAGAGATCCTTTCTCATAATCCTTTCTGGAAGTGGCACGGGCCAGAGTAATTCATTTAGACAGAAGGAACGTCCACGGCAGAAATTGAAAGTATTTTTTTCTACGTTATCAGCCATTCCTTTTTTTGGGGCTATTTCACGTTTGTATCAATTATGCGTTAATTAGTAAGACATAAAGTTATACAATTTAATTGAGCAAATAAGTTTGAAATATTATATGTTGTGAGGTGCAGTGTCACATTGCGTCCACCATGCATGATTTCAGTTAATCAATTTATGTCTTATACATTGGATTATTTTGTATTGTAATTTTTGTTTATGAATAAACAGTTTTTACCAAAAAAAATCAGAATGAACGTGTCTTCGAAACGTCATAACCCGGAATTCACTTGAATGAAGTGATTAAGAATGAAAGGGAGTTCTCTTCAAGATATTATTTCAATTATAGCTCTAACCCCTTGCCCTACGATTTCTTTTGTGACTGCCTCCGCAATAATTTAAAATTAACATATCTTGCGCGGGGATTTTTTACAGTTCGGACGCAAAATTCTTTCTGCATAAAATAGCTGTAGTTTTTGAACATTAGGTTTTTTTAAATAAAACTTTTAGTTTCTCTTTAAAAATCAATGTCTGTATTCCCTTTAAAAAAATAAAAATAACTTGTGAAAAATGAAAAACTAGGAAAATCAAAAATTTAAAAATGTTTCAAAGTGTGATTTGTAAAGCCCCTGAAGTGTGATTTATTTATAAAGCCCAGAGACTTGCTCGGCAGTGGGATGACGGGGGTGGAGGGGCGTTCTCGCGCAGTGATTCGCGGACGGTAGAATTTGGAATAGGCATTTAACACTAAAACTACCAAACCAGTCAAAATGACTGGTACACAATTTTTTCCAAAAATTCTCCAAAATTATACGAGAGTCATAGAATAGATATTCTACGTTCATCTGATGAAATATATATTACCGAATCGAACATCTCTTCCACCGCTGAATATGTACTCCTTTTTTCAAAGTACTTATTTAATATATTTAAATATAACAGAATTAACGCCGGTAATTCTAGTGTTAAAGGGTCCGCTTAGACTTCAAGCAACAGACTCGAACAGGCGGTCATAACGTAAGGAACTATAGTAGGATCGTACAGCCGAAAAAAAGCCAACTGTCTATCCTATCTTATTGCAAAAACATCGCAAAAACCCGTCGATAACAATAATCCATCAATAATCCGTGAAAAATGACTTTAGTAGCATCCCGCTCAAGATGTGATCCGCGCAAAACGACTTTAGTCGCTCCCCGCGCAAGATGTGTTAAATTGCTAAAATAAAAATATGTCAGTGATTCCTGATGTATCTTAGAATTTAAAGCAATATTATTAATACAGGAATAATATTATCGTGTTATGTTCCACTCATATTTTCGATTTGATAATTTTTGAGATGCTTCAAAATTTGTTGTTCCAGCAACCGCATCACGAGTATCACTCGTTACTGCAGGGCAAAGGGTTAAAGACATAGATGGGGGAAAATGCTATATTCAATTCTAGCGAATTGTTTGTAATATTCATAATATAAAATTATTTTGTCATAAATATAAATACAATCGGTCCTATTAAAATATATACCATTTAGAATGTTACTATAATATTATATAATGTCGAAGACCTTGTTGGGTTACAAGACGGATTGTTAAAACCAGTGTACAAAAAAAGATTCGGAGGAATAATTTCTTTTCTCAACAAATTCTCTGAAAAATTTGTATAAACCGATCGCGCTTTCCCTTGAAATCGCAAAAATTATTGTTGCACTTGGAGATTTGCCATTATTCATGGAAGTAACTTTCACGATCTCTTACCTACAGTGATCGCAGCCATAATTCTGCATAACGACGAAAACGTACTTCTTTTTCGAAACAAAAATTTTAATATATAAAATGAACATGGATTGTGAAATAAAAAACTACTTGGCAATAAAAGAGACGGGTATTCGTGAGTTCATAGTAACATTGTTGACAACGGCAATAGAATAAAATTGGTAAAAAGTTTTGTTTCTGTCGAAGAGAACGCTTCAAGTAGGCAAAAGTCAGGCAAAAACGGTGCAGCTAAAACGCTGCCGGATAATAATTAGAGTTAAAAAGAACTAGCGCTGAATCGAATACGATGGGATTACAGCGGCGAGAAGCGATGATGATCGCATGATCGTTGATATCACGCGGGTCATTGTCTCGAACGATATCTCAACACCTTCTAAGGACGATTATCGATGAACGTGCAAATCGTGACCTTCGACCTTGTAATTTATCGCTCCGTTCCATTACCTAGGCACGATGATAAGTCATGCCCTATAGTAATTTATGGCGAGATCTAATCGCCCGTGAGCACCATCTTTCCCTTCTCAATGTGAAAGTCCCTGCTCTGTGCGATCGTGCTGATGGTACTTTGAGAAAAGTTTGCGAGTACGTGAATATATTCCGACTGTTTTCACGCATCCTTTATGCCCTTTTCGAACAGAGTCTCTTTCCTTTTATTTTTAAAAATTCCTACACGACGAAATATTTCATTTTTACAGCTCTCTCCTAAAGAAAGCAGAATGTTTTTACGAATCGACGCGCCATTTTCGTAAATAATTCCGGCACAGGTACTTTGTGCGATAGAAAGACAGTGTAACGAGTCCTTTGACCTCTTTAAAAAACACCACTAGTCATCGCAGAGATACAAGGTTCCTGGATCGGGTACCACAGCTTTAACCGAAATCCTCTTACCGAAAAGTACTGCTTCTATCCACTCCATTACCGCATCCCTCCAAGATCCTTTAGCTGTTTTCGATCCAATTTCTATACTACGAATAGGATTAGGAAATTCCTCGCAGAGTATGTACTTTCGGATTGAACATTTCAATCATTTTCCGATATCTCGTACTGCGTTTGTTAACCGTGCATCGATTTTAGAAATATTTAACTTCTGCAACTCTATGTCCAAATCAATTTCGAATTCTAAACAATTAAGATTATTCCACTGATACTTATTAACACTAGATTTACGGAAGCCGTCAAATTGACGGATTCCTACTTTTTTAAAAACGGTTTCCAAATTTATAGAGATGTGGTACAGTCAATATTTCACTTGTATCTTATAATATAGAAATTACTTAACCGATCTTCGTCTTTACCCGTTAATCCCTCTTTTTTCAAAACACTTATTTAATATATTTAAGTGTGACCGATTTAACGCCCGTAAATCTAGTGTTAATATAATTATACTTATAAGGAAAATGATGGAGAATCACACAAAGTTTTATATATTTTTGTATAGATTACACATATCACTCAAAACTGTCCCGCTCTCGATCTATCTAAAATAATTGGTATTACCGAGATTTCTTTGTTCCCTAATTCCAAGTTCACTCGGTTCAATGAATTATACAAAATTCAATCAATTCTTTTTTGCAAAAAGTACGCTTCTTGTTTATTTTACAAAATTTGTTAATATTTTTTTGTGTGCAAATAAAATAAAAAATTGCCGGGAAAACAACCGGTATCCGATTTTTTATCTGTGCGTTAAGGGGTTACTAATACGATATTTTTTACTTCGATTTTCCTCAATTACAATTGATTCTCAGAGTTCAACGTAAGTCGAACGAAAATCCGGCATACTTCGCACGATCGAAAATACCATTGAGAGTCGATCTAGAATTTCTGCGGTAGTACGATCCGTCGTAAATCAGATCACTCGAGGGTGAAATACGATCACGTAAATTGAACGCAAAATATAATCACCAACTTTTTAATTTGATTCCAGCAATAATAAGGGAGCGTCCTGGCAGCGCGGACCGAACTCCCAAAGGTCGAGCCCGAGTCCCAGTCGGCTACACCATGCGCAGGATGTGACCACTCCTCACACGGCACCTGTTTCCGTGAGTATCCCTCGACCTTCCCGGAAGTGATAGTTTCCATTTCATCCTTGATCGTGATACAACGATGCCTCGCTGCTTGTACACCCTAATTTCACGTTATCGATGGATCATTTTTTTGTACTTTACAAATTTCATACATGTTTCTGTAGACACACTGGAAAGAGTGGAATTCAAACACTTATACTGATCAGGTACAGGTGGCTGAAATTTTCCGTATCATTTCGCACGATCTTCGAACAATAAAATTATCAAATTCGGGCGTTTCTTCATCCAGGAAGTCTTTTTTTGTTGATTTCAATTTTTCTTTCATATCGCTCCATCAAACGAACTTTCAAAATATTCTGATTTTTTGCAATTACAACGAACTCGCCTCGAAACTCGCCATCAGGTTATTATACATATAACCGAGAAAAATTGACGAGTATTCAAGTAGTCTTTTGAGATCGGTGTTCCGTGGTTCTCGTTCTTTTAAAACTTTCGTGCTCGATTCACCCGTTGAATTTTCTCGCAACTTTCCTCTTATGAAAGGCCAACTATCGACCACGGTTCCCTAAAACTTTTTATTCACCTCACGACATCCCGGCACGGACGGTAAAACGTTCCCGAGTTCTATCCCTATTACACAGAAGTTATCACTGATTTCTCGGAGCACTTCCGTCTGAAAGACAGGAAGCGTTATGTCGCACACTGGACGACAATGCAAATTATCGTGAATGTAGTTGTCCACGATTTAGAAAATAAATTTCTAACATTTTTCGGCCTACTGCCTCCTTTTTGAAAAAAAGAAAAAATACTCACCGCCCCCTTTTCAGAAAAAACATGCCGATTCCCGTTCTTAAAATCAATAATGCTTTTAATTTTATTTATAAATATTAACACGTTGAACGCTATGGGGGTCACCGGTGACCGACGCTATTGAATTCAAATATTTCATATGACTTTTAAATTGTAATAACTACGAATTTTCTAACATATTCAATATTTAAATATTGGCGTTAAAAAGCTAAACTCCTACCGACTATATATCTACTTGTGTCTGAAAGGTTTCAGTTTTGTAAAGATATGATTCTAATAGAAAAAGTTTCACTTCGGTAAAAATGATGAAATTAGCGAAATACCGGTGGCATTCATCGTGGTAACTCGTCTTGTGACTTACGATGCCTATTGTGTATTGCAATGCGTGTGTGTCTGTGTATTTATGTGTGAAGGGCGAGGGTATGCACGTGCGGTTCGTATAATAAACCTCAATACATTGAGGATGTAGGCTCCAACAGCTGCAAATAACGGGACTTTTATGGATTATCAAATGATGTTCCTGTATAGAACTGTGTTTGAAAGTTTGTCGGTAGTAGTTTGAGAACTACTGTGGTTATAGTATAGGATTATTATAAAATTTATAAAAGTTTTACACGCAGAAATTTCACGAGTGAATACCACTCTACGGAATTTTTCCCATACCACAATAACAATGGAAGAGTAGTTCGTAATTTATGTAAAACTATGAAGATAGATTGTGCGGTAATTAGCTAGTGAATGATAAAATTTAATTGTTCAGATTAAAAGAAGCACAGTCACATACGCTGATTAATAAGAAGTCCCTGTTATTTATAGAAAGACAACTATGCCAGTTACTTCTCAATTAATGACTAATAATAACTTGAAAACCATCGCGTCTAGGTTTTTCGGTACCAAAAATCGATAAAACGAAGAATTATAGATCCGAAAAGAATTTGCAAAATCACTCAAAACAATTGTAACACACCTACTCGAATTTCTTTCCTTTTATGGTCGTTGAACAAACCTGAAGAACGGTCGACGTTGTAACTACTTTGTATAACAAAAGAACGTTGTTTCGCCAGTAAAGAATTCGCGAATCGAGAAAACAAAATGCTGGCTTTATTATAGTTCTCGTGGAAACACGGCGTTCCTTTTTATTTGTAAACGGCAACTTGTAATCTCACTGCCAACGGTGAACTCCAACATCGCCTGATGTTAGATCCTAAATTAGAAATATTCTTCGATGCATATTCTAATAATAGTGTTAGAAATGTCGTATTAGCATAAAATGAGGTAAATGTAATTTAATAACAATTTGTCAATAATAGAGTCACGGAATAACGAATTATTGAATGCTTTTACGTTGGTACTTGTTTCGATGTGAAATGTAGTTTTTATGATATAATATCAATGCTATTCTTTCATTAACTATTTTTATACCAAGCGTCACTACAAAACACGAGTCTTGCATTCTTTGAGACTGAACACCTCTACGGGGATTCTCTGTTAGACTTCAATGTCTCATTGTCGTTACGAAATATGATTTTAATTATTTTAGTCTACAATTATTTCACTGATACAGTTGTCAAAAAATATATCCTATACAAATAAGTGTAATCTATTACACTTCAAGTATGGACTGATCCGAATGCCACTAGACCATATTAAAATATAATAACGTTTTTGCCATTAGTTTTCCAAATTGAAAAGAAAATAGTAGCCTTCCCAAGGATACATTCTACGAAATTAATTAAAAATAATATCCAAGAAGTATACTTATTGTTCATAAAAATCAATGTGAATTTGTAACAGATAAAAGTTATTCTATTTTTAAATGTTCTAGCGACTTTTAGGCCATCCTGTACGAATGTTCATAAAATTAAAAGAGCTGGTAAGTCATAAGTCAAGTGCTCAGAAGACTGTAAACAGTCAATATTTTAACATATGTAATTACACGTAAACCTAACTCCTTGCGGAGAAGGTCGATGCATAAATTCCCATGTGCACTTTTGCGTGAATATTCTCAGTCCAATAACCGAAACTGGCGGTTATACCGCGAAATTACGCAATGATTTCAAATGCAGGATATCTTCGAATGTATTTCAAGCTGACGGAACAGACGTTACCGGGTCGTTTCACGAGGCTTCTCCGGAAAGGCGGGAAGTCTCGTCGTGAATACGATAACGTATCTGAGTATTTGCATCTCCATAGAGAATTCCACGATCTTACGGCACGAATTCTGATTGCGCCGTTCACTCGGCGGGGTACTCATGGAAAAGCAACGGGAGTGGATCATGAATTCTCTGAATCGCTGCTCGACAAACCCGCCGAGGAAACGTTCCTAATGTCGAGATTCTTGCGAAACCGAATGTACTGAGAATTCTGACACACGGTTATTCCGTGCCAATCTCTTTCCGAAAGAGTGAGTCAAGGTGGGTCAGAAGATTTTTTAGAGAGAGGCTTTTAGGGCAGTATTAACTATGTTCTAGGGCTCTCTTTTCTTTTTCTGAATAGAATTTCGCTACGAGACTCAAAAGTGACGGCAAATAACATGGTACAAACATAAAGGCAGATATCGCATGCGATCGCAAGAGGTAGGGGTTAGTTAACCCTTAACGAACGAGCGCATTTGTCTAGAACAGTAGATCGACGGAATTTTTACAAATTAAGTGCTTTATCACTAGAGCGAGAAAAATGCATAATTAATATCGCTTTTACATGTATGCATGTAATGTATAGATTTCTATATATTTATATATTTATTTTTTATAGATTTACAATGTATTTATACAAAATAGAAAGTGCAAGTAAAGAAGTAGACAATTACTTATATATTTTTTTGGTGTGGTACTTCCACCAACAGCCCCCTATGTGGATATTAGGTTTTTAGTACAGATATCTCGCCATGCCTCCTGTACGGCGGCATTCTATTTTCTTGGAATATTTATAATGTCGCGAATATGGCGGCATTCGTTCGCTGAGGGATAATTTATCAATGCTTTAATTGTGATACAGTGGATTACCATAGGTCAGGCAAGCCGTTTATTTGATCGCCGCATGCGTCCTTGGAAGAGCTCCGCCTGCTACTCCTTCCCGTGCACTCGAGAGCTCGCTGATTGACTTGCTTGTCACATGCCAGGCGCGAAGCTATTGACACGAGCATCGTGGCGCATTGGGGCGACATTTGTATTTAATCACTCGCGATGGAAAGTCGTGCCACGTCGCGACGGAAAGGATCATCGTCTGACCTACGGCCTTATAAAGATATTAGCGGGATTCACATTGGTTGGGCGTTTATTGAGGAATTTCAAAATTTCAAGTCGCCTGTAGAAAAGATAGATGTGTCTTATCAAATAAAACCATTTCTAGGACCACGCCTTTCACATACATTGTCGCAAATTCAAAAGCATTTATTACAGAGTTTGAGTAAAATAGTTTTGAGAAACGTTTGAGGAAGTTTGTGTAAAATGGATGGAGGCAAGTAACTACTCTGAGAAGAATCCCGCTGTTCAATCGATTACTCTAGGGCAGTGGTAGGCAAACTATTTCAGGAGTGGGCCGGTATAATTCACATAACATTTTAAATTCTATGAAAAAGTTAGCATATACAAAAAAAGGAACACCCCCTTATAAGACATTTTTTAAAAGACTTAAATTCAAAGTTTCTATTCTACTATTTTAAAATCGGCAGCGGGCCGGATATGACCCGCGGGCCGTGGTTTGCCTACCACTGCTCCGGATTATCATTTTGTGCGCTGATACGAACAAAAGATTGACAATAAGCATCGACTATACGAGGCATAATGCGACTTAACGTCAATCAACCTAAAGATATTGTAGCGGAACGATCCGTCATGCCGCAATCGATCCATCTGCCCTAATTACCCTCGCTAGTTCGAATATTGCTCGCCAGACTACATTATCCTTTCCCTCGCTACTCGCAAGTACATGCACGATCGGTTAGCAAGTGAACGGTATTCCTTTAGGATGCAGCCTTTAGGGCGAAACCGACTCAATCAGCTGTGTTGACGAGTTCACTAACGAGTTCATTAATAACAACATATTAACCCTTTCCTAAGAGCAGAAAGACCGCAGCCGAAAAAGAGAGCCGATCGATCACGTTTTCGAATATTCACTTCCGTGCCCTTCCTATTTTCTAGATCGCGATATATCAACCACACGTCCGATATATTTCGAGCATGTCAGCTTAAGACGCTGAGGTTGAAGGAATGTTCGCGGAAAGTTTAACGTTAAAAAGCGAAGTTGTGGGTAGAAGCTTTACGGTAAAGTAACATCACGGAGAAAACTTGCCAAGCTTGACTTAATAGTTTTGCACCCTGATTTACATATATCTCCATCAAACTTGCTATGTAAATAGTTCTCACTTTTGCTCCATATTAACGACGCAAAATATCCAGTTTAGAATCGAATAAGCATCCCAAATTTTAGTAGTTACTGACTATTATAACAATTTCTAGAATGGAATACCGAATATCACTGTCGAATAACTATAAATATAATTGATATGAAATATGAATAAAAAAAGGAATATATAAGCCACAAAAATTAACAATGTATAGGAGACTCGACTACCACGCGGAAGATCAGAGTTCGAATCCCGTCAACTACCTTTGGCTGTTTCTGTTAAGTACTGAAAATTATCAAATCTACTTCCCAAAATCTTAATCGCGCATACAAAACAAACATTTCAGATAGTCATCGATCAAAAAGTAATGCGTAGCTATATTAGAACAACAGTAACTCTGAAAACAAAGCTAAAATGCAGTAGGGCAGAGAAGCAGAGATAAAGCCTGCTAAAGCACAGTGGAGCGCTACGCAATATTGCAGTCATAAAAGATACAATGAAATTCGCGGTGCACCAATTTACAATGATGCATCCCACGTAACGTTATCCGATGGTCAGCCAAATCAGCTCCGGTAACAGTAATCTGTGCATAAACGTGAGAGACGTATATAGCCGATCCGACATGGCACTGCTACAGTGATGTTAACGGGCTAACATACACCGTTGTTGCTGAGAATGATGCATGTGGGTTACTGCCGTTCATACGTACGGTCAGGTGCAATAATGCAATTGGGGTTTACCATCGTGCTCCAAGTGGAACTTTCGTTGGATCGATTTCACAACTATTGATATCATCCACGAACCAACGATTTCTTGCTCGTTCTTTTTTTTTGTCGTTTAACACTTTGACTGCCATGTTGGTCATATATGACCGGCCACGGTTTCTCCTGAGACGCTACGGTGGTTATTGGTGACCGGAGCGTTTAAACTTTTTACAATTGTAAAAAACTAAATGAAAATTGAGAGTTAGTGTATTTGAATATGACCGATACATAGAAGATACTTTGAAATAAAAAGTGCCCTTTTGAACAGTAAAAATTTTGTATTAGAACATCAATAAAAGAAAATATTAGAATAAATCTTGCATCTAACCGTGCACTTTGTTAAAGCACCCGTGGCGTCCTGGGCTAAGCATATGATTTCGGCGTGGCAGTCAAAGTGTTAAAGGAATTGTTCGTAGGTCTGTTCGGTCAAGTACGTTTGAACACTTATTAATATTATTCACGCTGTGCCGATCAAGAAGTCAATAGAATAAACTTTGTCGGTTGATTTTGTGAGTTACGAACGGAGGGAAAGAGGTTATTACTTGCGTTTAATCTTGAAGATAGATACAATAAGAGTCCACGGTGACCGGATCGATAGAGTTTTAGATTTCTGTACAGTTTTCTGCACAATCAAATACGACTCGCAAGCCGATAAATCGTGTAGCGAAGGATCCGCAAATGTAAGAAAGAGTACTTATGTAATCTGCAAATGTCATTGACATAACTATAGGGGCACTTATACCCGAGACTTCAGAAGCATCGACCATCATTCATTCCGGATTCGATTATGTGCAAGTTCCGAGAAGGAAATTCTTGTATAAATCGCATTCCTAATCAGGCAAAAGTTCAACGTCCTCCCTTGAAAATAATTTCGGAGGGATTGCTGTCGAATCTTTAATAACTTCTTCACGAGACAAAATTTAATTTCCGGTTCTAGAAATTATCAATAATTGCAATTTCGAATGCACTACCTTGGACCAGGCAGTTCTTCTTCTAACATTTCTCTCGGTTTGTAGATAGCTACTTCAATTTTGTGGCTTGAGGGTGCTTGGAGCAGAAAAATGTCTGATTTACCTGTAAATGTTTTCTTCTTCCCTGTCTCTTCAACCAAAGATTTAATGTTAGATGTTTCGTTATGTATTCATTATCTGAAACAGCTTTAGCGTACCTTCTAATGAGCTCTCTGTGCATTATCAATGATACTGTGTCCTTGCTACATGAGTTCTAAAAGTTACCTCCTCGAAGCAGCAAACGTTTTAAATATTCTTGAAATTTAAAACAGGCGTTTAAAATAGTTATATACTCTCCCAATTACGTTTCACTGCCGAATAATGGTTAAATCAAACAAATGGAACGATAATGAAATTAAAATAAATTAAATTTAAAAAATGCACAAGACGCTTTGAACGTTACGCGTGGAAATAAATTCGGTAATATTGATCGTTTTCCATTGTCATTAATTAATGCCAACTTCTTTCCGTCGGAGTAAATTAGCAGAATCAAATATGCAGTATCATTCGAAATTCATTCAAATGACTTGAAGGCACCGAAATTGCACGATTGAATAATTCTACGTTGGCCCCGCTCCTCTCTAATTATCGATGCCCTGGCACTGCAGGACCCAAGTTTATGTAGGTTAAAGCCTGCACCAGTGACGTGCAAATGCTCTAGTTCAAAGTACTGTCAGTAATGGCTTACGTAATTTTGATAGAGACAAGACAATTATTTTTCCTAAAATTATACATTCTATTATAGGTTTTGCATTGCAAGTTCGCCCTTCTGCTATTCGTTACACTTTTTGCTAATAAAATTCATCCTTTCATCGATCAATTTTACTTTTTTTGATTACCCACGTCAAATTCGCCCTTATAAGTGAAACAATCAATATTAACCGTTTGAGGGCTGAAGAATTTTCTTGTATGTATGCCAACAGTGCGGAATGAAATGCGTATTTTTTTTTTTTTTTTGAAAATAATAGAAACGGTTATACTTCACTCTAATTATTACATAACAAGTAATTTTTACCAACAATAATATTTTTTATTCTCACTTATTACAAGAGTGTTTTGCTGCACAAATTCCATGAATTCCTTTTTCATATTATAGCGCAAATTAAGTTGGATCGTTTAATCCCATTGCCATTTATTTAATGCATACCTCACACTGTCGCAAGTCGTCTTATCCTGCTCTCATTTAATGCGAAAATTATATCGTAGTAACATACAGCAGCGCGATCGCGCTTCTACGCATTTTTGGCACAACACAAGAGAAGCGCGATAGCGGTTCGCCGCACTCAAACGGTTAAATATTTCTTTAAGGCCAAAAACACTTATGCACACAAAGCTTCATCTACTACAGTAGTGTTTACCTCAGTGTCAGCTACTCAGTAATGCGCTCCGTTCACAGCGATCACATTTTGTCACAAGCGCTCCGTAGCGAAAGGGTTAAACTTCGTAAGCCCAATCCTTTATATCTCTCTCTTCTACGATTGCGTGCAGTCGAATATAAGTAAAATCCACATACCACACGGGCGATATATCATTTGGTCCGTATCAACAACAGTCTTAGCTAATAAAACGTCGAGGTTGGCACAGAGACGACCGCAGATATAATCAGCCTTTGTGGCACTGTACTGTTCGCACCCCTTTCATTTCCTACCGGGGATCGAATGGAGACAGAAATCACCCTCGAAACCACTACGAAACACACACGGACGTGAGGTCGTTACGCGCTGTAATGGAGAACTTCGACCGGTACATTATAACAATCCGTACTTTGACACACTCCGCTATCTCCGATACAATTGCCAAATTTCACATCCCTCCCTGGCCTTTGGGAACTTGCGATGATAAATATTGGCGAGTTTAGCTTGCGGTACCGTTCAATTCGGTGCACCGTACAATAAAACAATAGAAAAAGATAGATATCATGATTTGTCTGCAGTGGCTCTTCATATTTCTAGTTGTTTATGGTTTGAGCTTTAAACGTAAACAATTGCAAGAGTGTGTGAAATGGTACAATGCTTCAGATGGTTAATTA
Source organism: Cerceris ruficornis (assembly GCA_963989415.1). NCBI lineage: Eukaryota > Metazoa > Arthropoda > Insecta > Hymenoptera > Crabronidae > Cerceris > Cerceris ruficornis. Next base: position 16,815,760 of record OZ022520.1, read on the forward strand.
CATTTCAGAATAGAACTTAAATTATGTGTTAATTATTGGAGAGAATTAAAAAGGGAATAAAGCATCGTTTGGAAGAATAAAAAGTTGTAAACATGTCCTAAATTAGTGAAAATAACAATACATATGCACTTTTCTTACATGCCACTAGGACGCAATTTTCGAAAATGCCAAGGGCATTTTGCGAACGCATAAGAGCATAGAATGCAAGGTACATCTTTGGGGCTCGTTAATAAATTAGGTGGGAAAATAAATGTAACAAGGCAAATAATTGATTAATTAATTCAAAGCAATTCGAACACGTCCCATTAATGTTTCAGAACTCATTCAATCCGTTCTTTAAGCTCTTTTCAAAGCCTGCACATCTCTTATCTCCTTATCTCTCCTTTCTTCTCGAATCTGCATAAAGCTTCACGAAATCATCAAACTTTCGTACGTCATGCCATGCGTATATAGAACGAGGAAAATTGAAACTATAAGATGTACCAACACATAAAATACATAAATACAAAACAAAGTATATTAACAGATTATTTTTCAGAATAATGTTTGCAATTTTGGCTTACATGGACATTCTATTATTGACTTATAACGTAATTTTATACATCTGAGTTATTACAAAAATTCAATTCTGTCCGGCTGGATTGCTCAAATATCACACTGCACGGTGCTGTGAAACGAATGAGAGTTGAATTTATATTTAACCTCTCTCGTACCGTGAATTTTCAATTTTTATCATTGCAATTCTGTATGCATACTGTTATATGTGTTCTAATCAATCGAAATTTACGTTTGCATTTAATAGCAGTGATAGTGTACTCGATAAAAATACTCCTACCCCCAATTTACGCGATACTTTATTGACAAAATTCTCAAAATATCGGATTTCAAAAAGAAAATGCTGAAAATAAATATTTTTGCTTAGTACGCATTTCTGCACGATTTCGATTTACACAGTAAAGTGTAGCAAGTACCTGGATAATCCTGAGGATCCGATCTTTTGTGTAAATCAGAGGATAGGAAAAATCAAACACATAGACTGAGAATTCGAACAATATTGGTTCGTTAAACAATATTTTGTAACTGACTCATGATACGTATCAAGTTTCGTACCTGACAATAGTATCTGTGTGATATCCTGTCAAGCGTCACCGAAATAACGATGTAAGAACAGCACGCTACGAAACACGGCGAAATAAAAATCCCATTTTCGGATCATAAAAAAAAAGATAACCTGCTGACGATAAACGCTCGATCGAACATTATGTGTTATATGTACAATCTCGCACGTAATCGATACGCGGAGATAAATGATCGCGAGCAGTCGTGCGTGTCGAATCATGGGAAAGGTCGACAGAGGTGCAACTTTCTCGAGGAAGGTTATCAATGTTGATCAGTAATTTTAATTTAAGACCGCGAACGATTACGCGTACTCTACGATCGGTGGAATAATTGGGATTCTTTTTTGCCGTTTCTCTTTCAGCCTCTCCACGACCAACGCACGAACGCCCACTCGAGGAAGGAAAGGAGACGAATTCCTAGTCTCAGCAAATCTCAGAGGCGCGTAAAGGCGACCAGCACCCCGGCGTTACTGGATCGCGAGCGTGAGAGGTATGATTCTGCCAAATTACCGATTAATTCTACGATCTGCTCTTTAGAAAATATTTAATCCGCGAGGGAAACTACTGTGTCGCGCTCTTCGCTCCCTGGGATTTTTGCTTTCACTCATGCGTCAGTTTTACTTCACAGGTTTTCGATTACAGGCACCGGCCACAAAAGATCTGATGGCGCGTGGCAAGTGTTTGGGTTTGATTCGCCAGACGGATAGAGACATCCCTTGTTCACACGTATATTCGATTCTCACGCCCTACTGGCCGAAAAAGCCGTCATTTTGTTATGTGAACGACGAAAGAAGTGTTTTGTTTTTGTGGGTTATTGGCTGAGCGTCAGGTATCCACAAACAATATAGCGGAAATAGGAGGTACAAGAGACAGACCCTTCTTGCCGCACTGAATACCACGCGCTGTCAGATCTGGTGCTGCCGGTTTTAAAATCATTTTTTGCAAAAATTCCTACGGCAAATTCGAGCCTGGCTTCTTTTTATTTTCAACCACTAAATCCAAATACAATTGTGTTGTATTTCTTTTGATGAAAGTTTACTTATAACTATGCTATTTCAAGTAAACTTTTAACACATTACCGACCGCTATTGTTTGAGCATTCTACCCATTTTAAAGGATTTATTTCGGCTTAGATTGCCTAAAGAAAATTACAATCTCTTTGAAAATTACAAATGATTCTCACTGACTCCTTAACACACTTCCACTACAATAATAAATGACAAATTAGTGATTGCCATGGGAACCGATTAACCCCTTGGCCTACAATAACGAGTGACACTCGCGATGCGGTAGATGGAATAGGAAATTTTGAAGCTTCCCAAAAATGATGAAATTGAAAATATCAATGGAACACAACACAGTAAAATTATTTCTAAGTTATTAATATTGCGTTAAATTGTAAGATATATCAGGAATCACTGATAATTTTTCATTTTAGCAATTTAATTCTGAATTATTGCGCGCACTGTCGCAAAAGTAATCGTAGTGCAAGGGGTTAATAAACTAAAAGTCTAAGCGTTGGTGACAAAAAGCCTATTTATAGGCTACCGGTCGGTAAAGTGTTAAGTGTCAAAAAATATGTTTCTAGTTACGTGAGGTCTCATTGCATTATATGAGTCGCTCAGAAGCCAATACGGTTAAGTCCATTTTTCTGGTATTTTCTGATTTTTGTTAGTTTCTTCTAAGAATTAACTTCGTTCTATTAAAATTTACAAAAAATAGAAAATATCAAAAAAAGGGACAACTGCATTGGCTTCTGAGCGACTCATATATCATAAAAAACTCAATATCTCTACGATATTCGGTTTGTACCTTTCAATTTTAATTGTTTCTTTCGCCGTTCTCTGCTAATTTCCAAAACAGTGGATGAATTAGAAAATATATGAAAAAAAGATTAACTAGATTACACTTTGGAACTTGTTGCTGTTCGGGGTGTCAGGTGGCTATTTTTGTCTGATTGTCAGTTAACCTACGATTTGTCTCGTACAAACACCGAAGGCGCACGAGATAAGTTATGAAAGCTGTCAGGGCAACGCGAGCCAGTGCCGTTGGTATCAGAGCTACCGTGAGTTTTACACGAACGTCTCTCAGTTTCAGGAAGCCACGTTTGCTTCCAACGAAAGAGTCTTACCTGGGTAAATATTGGAGGAGGGAGCTCGGTTCTTTTCCTTCCGCGATCCCATCGGGAACCCGTGGCGAAACAAATGTCACCCTATAGAAATACCTGCCCCTCCATTCTACCTCGAAGGGAAACGAACGCTTTGAATTTCCTGCGTTTTGCTAACCCATGTGTTTAAACACAACGCGTATCCTTCATCGTAGAATTTGTCTCTTTTCCTTGGCACACATTGAAGAAAAAACGACACGACGATATAGCGTATTTAAAAAAAGAAAAAGAAAACGATAATAAAGAAGATAATCTTACAAAGTCTATTGGTAATTGGATAGAAATATTTGAACGCTTTATTTATCGATTCGTAACTTACGAAAGAACATTACCTGCACTTTTCCAAAACTTCGAATTATCAAAAATTCCGCTTTTAAATGCACTGAAAAGGTCACGTAATTTTGAAGAGGGAGGACAAGAGTTTCCACTTTGTGGGGCCATCCTCGTCGGACGAAAGCAGAGTCGAGACTGGCTTTAAAAAAAAAGTGACGTGATCGACCGTCGGCCAGAGAATAGATCAAAGGGTGCAATTCGATCGGTTGTCGAGGCTCGTTTGAAGTGCTTCCTCTTCCTCGTGCTTTTCCAGCTTTCCATCCCTGCCTCTCGAATCTCGATGTAGCGTCTGCACCGGGAAGCATCATCCAGAGACGCGTTTGCCAAGGCAGGAATAAAGATGTTATTTCGGATGACCCACCTGGGCTTCCGTCGACTTTGTACCTGCCCGCACATTCAGCCGGTGCTCGCTCTAATTACTGCCTTAATGGAAAATCTCTCCTTTCCCTCTCTCACTCTCTCTCTCTTCGCCTTTCTTCCCATTTCTCCCTCTTTCTCTCTCGTGCAAAGAGAACCATCTTTTCTTCTTTAGTCTCGCGAAAGCACCCTGTCGCTTCCGGTCTGTTTCACCCCGAAACGCGCTTCTTCTCGACGATAAAGAGGAATCGCGAATTCCTAAGCACGCGAATATTCGCCGGAAGAGCGGCCTCGATTGACTATTATGGAACATCGTTGGAGTCGATTGCAGAACAAATTTTCGACAACTCGGGGCATTAATAATTAGGAAAATTTAATTAGTGCCGTTTCTCGGGCGTTGGCGGAACACAAGTGTTTCGATTACGTCGTCAGCGAATTAAATCCCGGGTAGTATTTGTGCTAATTGCGGAGCTAATGCAAAGCATTCCGTTTGTGCTTTCTTCTCCGTTTCGAAGTCTTCGAATTTCCGCGGTGGTGTTCACGTTGCACTCGAAACTTTAGTTATCTGGAAGATAATTTCGGTGAAATGTGCTATTGTGGATGTTCAAAGTCGCGGGGAACAGCCGAGGCTAACTTTTGAATATTTCATATGACGTTATAAAATGAAAGTCTTTCGGGATCCCTTTCCCAATTCTTCTTCCTCACTGTCGCTTGAAGTTCGACCTATTTTTCCAACTTTCCTTCCGAATTCTTAAAGAAAAAATCTCAGCTTTGGAAGCTTATTTCAGTCAACTTAAAGCTTTGGAAGTTCTCCACGATTGATCCTGAAAAATTTAACAACAATTTTTCGGGGGAGTCTTAATAACTTTTTCACGAATGCATCGGTACACTGACTCATCTCACGAGTCATTTAACAGCAAAACTTCGTTCACGGCAGCTTCCAAAGAGCCTGGAAAACTTGCCACTTTTCGGTGCAACCGTCTGCGCCAAGATCCAAGTTCCTCTTTATTAAAGAAAGAAGAGAGGAAGGAGAAAAAAGAGTTGAGAGATTCGCCATCTAAAAATTTCCGCGACGAAGAAACTTCCCGTAAAACAGCACCTGCAACTTACATTAACCGATGTGCGCTAAAAACTGTGTGCTTATCAAATCGTCCGGAGTTTCCAAGTTTCACCCTGTTCGAAAGATTTCCAACTCGGGAAAATGAAACTTTAAAATTTTGAAATGCGAATTTGAATGACTTGAAGTTTCTAACATAAACTAACCGTTACTTATTGTTAAAAATTCTATCGATGCGTCAGAAAGTCGTGATCGCAAGTAAGCAAGTAATTACAAGAACATTATTGCAAACAGCAGCCACTTTAGCTCGATGATGAGTTTAATGACTGAAAAAATAATGACAAAGATGTGACGCTGCCAGAAATATCTGATGCTGCCAGATGATATCGGATTTTACTTGTAACTCAAGAGATAACAAGTTTTTGTTCCAATCGATAAAAATCGCAGAACCAAATAAAATTCGCTAAAAGACAATTATCCCGATTAGATTTCAAAGTCGGAGACCTTGAAGAGTATAAAATTCCAAACATGATTTCCCTGTTACGCTAAAAATAAATGAATTTCACAAGATTAACTTTCATCAGACGCCTCGGTTATCGAGGTCGAGTTAATAAGACGTTAGAGGATTAAAGAAAGCGAAGTTGAATAACCGAAGTACCTACTTCCTGCCTTCAGGGCCGAAAATTTTGAAACTTCATAAGAGACAAAAGACCTCATCGAGGAGAAAACTGAAAGTGATCGATGATCGGACGAATTAATGATCGATCTTCCATCGAAACGTTTACGAGAACGGTCGCCCACGTGAAATAGCAATAAAGAGGCGGAGGGTGCACCCACGCGATCTCATATTTTGTACACAAATTGACAAAAAGTGTAGGTACATTCCCTACCACGCATTCCTGCACGTGGAGACTATAAATCGAGAGAGGTAATGAGGCGGACTATTTGCCAAATGTTATTTACCACGAGGTTCACTCTTGCAAAAAGTAATAGTAACATGAATTCGGATCATTTTCGCATCCTCCTTTTTCTCATCAATTGTCATTCGAAGAATCTGTCGTGAACCAATTGATGAGAATTTTTGGGAGTATTCCCATTTCGAACTTTGAAAAAATCGATCTTTTTTTGCACTTTTTAACACGTTGAATGCCATGGGGGTCACCGATGTCCGGCGCTATTAAATTCAATGAAATTTCGCATGATTTTTAAATTGTAATATTTACAATTATATTTACAATTTAACATTTAACATTTACAATTTAAAATTTAACATTTAAATATTGGTATGAAAAAGGTAAAGTCCTGCTGACTATATAACTACTTGTGTCTTTAAGGTATATGATTTGTAAAGATATGATTTTAATAGAAAAAGTTCCACTTTTGTAAAAAAGAATTCAGCGTGTTAAAGTAAATATCTTCGAGTATATGTATCTGTCAAAGGATATGCCGAAATCGGAAAAAATAACGAAGATGTAGATATTTAAGAAGCACCGTTATGGCCTTTCCTACAGCTCCACCATTAGGTTTAACCGCGTTTTTCTCAAAACGATGTTTTCGGACATGGCTGACATGACATCTCGAAATCTAGTCGTCAGATTAACTTGAAATTTGAATGCGTTCTTCCCCAGACTTGTGGCTATAGCCGGTACCAATATATTTACGTTATCTTAATTTCTTCTAATCTTTTTATTATGTTAAAGTTCAAAACTAAGCCGAAATAGTCGATTTTAACTTGAAAGGGTCGCCATTTTTTTAAACAATGAGACATTACATTTACTTTGACACGAGCTACAACCACTTCATACTGAAGAAAATGACATCTCGTTCTTTTGTTTCAATCTACTACAACGGCCGGAACTATGTCAGCTATCACGACATATTATTAGAAGATTGCTTGGTTCAATGATGCGTACCTGCTACAATTTTGTATATGTTGACTTAAAAACATATATAACGTAGTTAACATATTAGTAAATACATGCCCAAAAGATCGATACAATACCGTGTTCTGATTTTATAAAATAAATTCCAGAAGAAAGTCTAAAAAGTAGCACGAAAAATACCCCCTTAAGAGCAAATTATCCGATTCATTTTTCCCTTGCGTAGAAACGTTTGGCGACATTCGTAGAAGAAGAAATTCGTTCTTGCAGAATGGTATCTACGAGCTGTTTGAAATATCTCGTCCTACGACGAGGGCCGTTCGAGTGCAAAGGGTTAATTGCGCGTGAACGTCAGGGTCTGCCGAAGCGGCACGTATCCTACGACCAAACGAGGCTGAAACAAGAGAAACTATGTCCGAAATGTAAAAGGGAGAGAAGAAGAGAAAAAGGTTCGAGCGAAATTCTCGATGAAAACGCCGTGTGAGATTTCTACCTGAAAGGCGGCACGCTCCGGAAGATACGTCGAAAATCTCGTCGATTAAAAAGGAAATGAGAAGGAAAGGGCGTGCGAGAGAGAAATCCAGGGAGAACGAAGGGGACCACTGTCACCATAATGGATAAATGGTACCTTTTGTGGAGACCGGCATCCCTTCTCGGCCGCTCCTCTGCCGCCCACGACACGACCTTACAGAAGAGAGAAAGAAGCGAGGGTAAGACAGACGGAAAGAAAAAAGGAAAACGAAGACAAAATGCAGTGGAAGACAGATAAAGACAGATCGAGCGAAGGAGGAAAGACAAGGTGCCACCGCGAGCAACCCTCACCATCGTTTTCTACCTGAAGCGACCCTCAAAATCTGTTCTTGGAAGAGTTCGCGAGGTGCACCAACGGCACACGGGATACCTCGTCGACACGCATACACCCTCTAACGCATCCGTACACACCGACAAGAAACCTGAAACACGAACACGCAGTAGCATGGAGATTTGTGGGGCTGCGAAGCCTTCAGTTGCCCGCAGGTCGTCGTTGGATGCACTTCCTGCGTAGAGTGCATCGACGGTGAACTTCTCTTTATTCGAGCTTCAAAGTTTCCTATTGACAGAATTCATTATACTCCAATAAATTTAACAACGGTCTTAATATATTTTATAAACAACGAATCGGGCATTGTACTATGTTGAGTTAAAATAAGTTGTTAGATAAGTGACAATTTAAGTTGTGACATATTCGAATGTGCTGATGTGCGTGCATTTTTTCTCTGTTAGTTTGAAAAAGATATTGAGAACCTCTGGAGAAACGGTTGCAAAGATAATAAAGTTATTCCGTGAATTTTGTTATCTTAAGAAGAATAATAAAATTACGAGGGACAGACACGCAGACTCGGATGTGGTTTTTGAGTACGTCTGTAGGCTTCCGTCGCCTACAGGTCGCCTCTCAATGAATTTACCGAAAAAAGTTCTTGTGTTCTTCGAAATTTACATATGCCTGACCGGATGTGTTTGGAAACGCATGTCGAATTGAACTCAAGAAATTTCTTCACCTGTCTCTTTCCTCATTGACTTTTGAACGCCGACTGTTTGGTATATGGACGTGGTTTTTATACCGTATATCATTATATCGCAAAACTCAGTGAAAAGTAAGAAATCGCGGAAAACGAAGAAAACATGGAATGTAATTTGTGCAAAATGTAGTGAAGCAAGTTGGATAACGATTGCAAAAAAGAATCGCTCGACTGCAATTATTCTTATGATGTGGTATGTTCAACTATATTAGAATATTTTATACTTTATTACAAATAATAAAAGGCGTAAAAAAAGCTAAAGCATTATTTTGTTTGCTTTACAATTCTTCGATTTGATCACTGCGACAAAATTTAGACAATCGATACGACAAATAGAAATCTGGCAAAATATAAACTTTTTATGAATTCACAAGCCGTGGAAAATCATAAACTGAATATCTCTAAACACTCAAATATTGTACTCCTTATCGAAAACAAAAATGCTCACATTGTGCCGCACCAAAATTTATTTATGACACCTGGAGTAGCTATGATAAAAACTAAAAAGAAGCAGGAACGTCACGTTTTCAAAGTTAACCATTTCCACCTCGATGGTATTCCTTCCGTTATGTTTAGCACTTAGGACAGTCACTTCGTCAGCTGCAGCCGGTTGCTGCGCTTGCCATGCAGCTGCATAAATTGCGGAGCCGCAATCGACTCGGTCCGTGATCTATCGATTTTACGGCACGCGTCTCCCGCAGAGTCGTCATAAATGGAAACTGACTCTCAATTGCTTTTCATTGGCTTCGAGTCAATGAAAAGAACTTCTCCGATAATCGATATATCGATATTCTAAAATGCAATATTGAATCTACATTTCCCGGGTACTTATTACACCGAACTTTTTTTTGCACAAAGAATATTTATGCTGATTCTTGTAGATTTTGTGGCGCAAAACATGAATATGAAATCCATTTTTCTCCACCAGATACCATTTTTCAGAAAATCTATTTTAAAGAAATATGCGAATATTCAAATTCAAGAATCTGTTATATTTTAACCGTAACAGTTATTTCAATTTTCTGCGCACACAATGATTCTATGAACCCACACGAATATAACGATGCGCATTACTTTAATGTTATAAACAAAAATGTAGCGCGGGTGAAATGGCTGCGCTGAGAATCACTGGTGGTACCTTGTGTTTCGCGGAGCTATTTTAATTTCTCAGCTTAAAAGAAAAGAGTTGCAACTTTTAATTATAGTTTTCTCAAAAAACATGTCTGCTCTGTCGCATCCTGCTGTTCGAATTTCTCCATGGACGTCTTGTATTTAAAATAAGTAGGAAAATATTCACAAAAATTAGGATATTTTGAGCATCGTTGTCGCTTTCAGTATTGTTTAAACATATTTAAATGTTAATAGTATCAAAGTCATATGCATCGGTATGTTTTAGAGGGTTTGTAGAAAAGAGAGTTTATATAATTTTTTCAAAAATAGGGTCTGATGGAAAAAAACGGATTTCATATTCGTGTTCAGCGCCACAACATTTATGAAAATCAGCATAAATATACTTTGTATAAAAAGTCGTGCCGATCAGTGTTAGCGTTATTATCCTCTACTTTGTAATAAAGATCGTTATCAATATTCACGTCGCTATGATAAGAAACATTCTCAATTAAATCATCGCAACGACTTTCTCCTCTGAAAGAACTGTTTCCTTCTGAAATTCTGCTTTGTAACTCGTGGTACTCATTGTCAGCGTTGCTTTAATAATTCCCATACAGTTTCTCCTACATTGATGTCGTTAAATTCTAGTTGAAAAATGCTCGTGTAACAACAGTGTCTTATATCACCCGCCCAGAAACGTGATATCACTAAAACTCACTATAGCCACGCGGCCATACAGTGGTGGCAGCTTGTTGCCCTTCAGGAAAATAATGGAATAATTTCCATAAAATTCAAGCACCTTGCCCTTCAAATCAGTTGCACTCTCGCAGAAATATCTGTAGTATTTCTCAGACTACAACCAAAATTGACACCCGTATTTTAAAATTCGCGCCGCGACTTTTTCAACCCTGGCTTTTTCGACCATTCCGTAAAAAAATATAACAAAATTTCTTGAAAAAGCGCAATTAAAATCTCCAAATCAGTCACAAAGTGGAAACGTCATCTTTAAAAATTAATCTTAACAGTCGACAGTGGTCGGGCGACGAAGAGGACGAAGGAACTACCGGACACGTAACGACGGAGCATCCCCTCGCAGAGGCGACGATCCCTCTGGTCACTCATCCCCGTCTTCAAGAGCAATCTTCCGGTTTGAACACCGGCATATTATCCTCTCCAGGAACGACGAATCCTTGTCGTTCGAGCGTTCAAAGTCAGCAAGAGAGCGTCTTACAGAAATTCCGTAAGAGCTTCTCACTCAGATTCCACAAGAAGGGCAGTAAGGAGAGCAACGAGGGCGAGTGTCCTACAGAGGACAACGAAGGGTCTGGTCCTCTGGACGAGGAGGAGGAGAGGGAACCGCCGACTGGGACGGAACAGGCCTTGCAGCACAAAGAGGACCCTTGCAATGATCAGAAATTTCGGTGAGTCGGCCCTCCGTTCTTACAGTTTCCGATGAAACTTTCCTTCTTTTTGTTTGACAATAACATCGTTTGGTGAGTGAAAAGTGTAAGTTTAGAAAGTAGAAGAGAATAAGAGCGGGTGGGTATAGAGTTCCAATTAGTGGGTCCGCTTTCAAATCACTGTTATCTTTAGAAGATTTTTCTTCAATTGAAATTTAATACAATACAGCCCCAGCGGTATAAATCCAACCAAAAACTGTAGTTCCTAACAAAAATGACCGTAACGATTAAAGTAGAAAAATGTAAAAGAAAAAAAGAACAGCTTATAATGGTTCATTTAGATATAATATATATAGAATAATCGATCGTGTTTAACACTAGAGCTACCAGCCTTAAGTCTATAATAGTTCAATATATTAAATAAGTACTTTGAAAAAAGAGGAATTAAGAGGCGGAAAAGATGATCGATTCGGTGATTTATGTATTTTTAGATAGAAGTGAAATATTTATTTTATGATCCTCCTACAAACTTGGAGAATTTTTGAAAAAAAATTGTGTACCAGTCATTTTGACTGGTTTGGTAGTTCTAGTGTTAATCGTCTTATAGTAATTTTTTGGGAAAGAAACGTCGAATGGTATGATATTTCACATTAGTCTACCGGAGAATTAAACACTTTAATAACAGCGGTCTATCGCTGAATTGGTTCGCAGAATATAATTTCGCTCCTGGAGACAAATGAAACTTAACGAGATTTTTCTTAAATGTTAAATGGCAATAGGATGTTTTCGAATGGCTTAATTTTGTTTAGATTCGGCCCTCTGGTATGGAGGAGCAGTAAGGAAAGGAAAAAGAGCAGTAAGGCCGCCAGAAATGCGAAATGCAACAGCGGGGACAGCGGAATACAAATTGAGGTAAGAAAGTTGAATTTTAATGAAATATTTCAACACAGAATTTAATTTTCCACGACGTCGGGTGGATGTACATCTTGCACGGATAAAAGTCGAGGAAAATTGTGTACAGTGAAACCTTAGTAATCCCATCGAATACAAAACCAATGCGAAATAGAAATTAAAGATCGAATAGAAGGATTGTAAAAGAGGAAGCAAAAATGTGCATACAAGAAGAAATAAGTTAATGGACGAAGAATTCGAGAATTTGTTAATCGGCGTTACGCGTTGGAAGGAGAATATGGCTTCTCGCTCGGAGGGAGAATAATAAAATGAAATTGTAAACTATATAGATGGTATCTGGTGGAGCATTGACTGGGGGCAGTGGTGGTGGAATGATGGGGGGTGGTGATAGCTCCGAGTCCCACGACACGGATGTTCAAGACGAAACAGACAGCCCTCCAGCTCTTCGTAGGCGAGTTGCCGACAAATCACGACCCCAGTCCGAGCTCATCAACCAGATACTGATCGACAAGTTTAAGGTAAAGATCAACACCGTTGTTACGCTTTCCTTTGCACAAAACTTTAGCATTTCGTTGTTCGTAACAGTAACTGTCCATTGCTTTTCCTTTTTTGTTTTTAATACAAAGCTTCGACGTTGTTGCTTATACATACAAATGAAAAAGGAACGATTATCCTGAAAACTGGAAAAATACTTATAAGACAAAGGAGAATAAGTTTACAAAAAAGGTACATTAGAACTGAATATAACTAAGTAATACGATTTGAATTGATGTAGCAGGTATAATTAGTTCCTTATCGCACAAAGACGCTTGGAAATTAACGTATCCATTTCGTAAGAGTATTGACCAATTTTCCCGAATGTCCATTCAGCAGAAAAGTAAATTTTGAAGATAGCTATATGAACGATATCGCCGCGTTGAATTCCAAAATTTCTTTCCTCTTTTCATTTATATTCTTTCGAGAATTACGTCGCAGCGGTCGCCCGGTAGATGATTTATGGCTGCTATTAATAGAGGAGTCACACATTTGTAATCATTATCAAAGCTGACTACGTGACTGTTTCCTTCGACACAATAGTTGGTATTACTGACGTTTGTGTATGGTTTAGCCAGGCTCGCAGAGATCACTGGTAGCTGCTGATAGGCCAATGGGAAATATATCGCGTTAACCAGGATACGAGGAGAGGAAGCGCAGTCCTGGTTTAGTTGATATCGAGACGTGCTACCGTCACGCTGATTTACGCGACTGCCATAGCTTTGATCTCCATATTTGAATTTCTAGTCTTTTCGTTTAATAAATACGAGAGAAAATTCAAAGTGCTTTGATCGTCCGAATCTCTTCGATTCCCCGCGTGCTCGTGTTTTACGATTAGTGCTTTCTGTTTGCACTTTCGTGGGCAGCCGATTGGACAAATCGAGTGTATAATTTATCGTAGTTGAAAACTTGAAGTTCAGACGCATTGAATCACCGGACCGTGATTCCGTTCCTATGGATGTAAACAGTGGCTACAATAGCAGGTAACCTTTTCTGTTTTACATCATGTTCAATGAACGATTATACCTGAAGCTCCTGCGCATGATGTATGCGAAAGCAATTACTCTCGTGTGCAATAAGAAAATGAATGTTACGTGTTCGACGTTGCTTCGATCATTGAAATATGCCAATGTAGGAAACGCCCGATAGTGTCTCCAAAAGATAGTTTAATGTTCGCAATTGATATTATACTTGCAGTAGGTTAATATTATTGACGGGGAAGGAAGAATGCACTGTCACTAACTTAATATAATATTAACACTTTACCGACCGCTATTGTTTGAGCATTCTACCTACTTTAAAGGATTTGTTTCGGCTTAGATTGCCTAAAAAAATTACAATCTCTTTGAAAATTACAAATGCTTCTCATCGACTCCTTAACACAGTTTCACTACAATAATAAATAACAAATTAGTGATTGCCGTGGAAACCGATTAATAAACTAAAAGTCTAAGCGTTGGTGGCAAAAAGCCTATTAATAGGCGACCGGTCGGTAAAGTGTTAAATACGCATGCAAACACACACTGTTCTTCATTGGCCTTAACGCCAAGAAATCTTGCAACACACTGCTCTTCCTCCTAATTTCATTGTCAGTTCACACGCACACTTGTTCACATTAGCACAGGAACGCACGTATTCATAATCACAAAATCATTCACCCGCCGTCAGATATTTGACACTCGCTCGCACACTCATTCTTTACATCCGCACTATCGATAACGCACACACTCTCTAACCATGCACACACTCTACGTTAATACCAGGCACTGATTTTAATATTAAAAAGAATTCGAGCAACTCAGGTTGCAAACCACGCCAACAGAAAACAATAGCATGAATCCCCTTCACGAGAACCTCGGAGTGCCAACTACTTGCTCCGAGTTAAATGCTCAAAATCAACTCGCAAAAATCCATGTTATCACAATAGTATCCATTTTGAATATAGACCGCATATAAAATTTGAACTGAACGGAAAATTTATAATACCTATAACCACCTTCGCTAATAGTGCCTTCCACGTTAATTTACTCTGCGAAGCCAACCACACTTTTGCAAATACATCTTACTCCGAAATCCTCCTATCATTTTCAGAACCCTCACTTTACAGTGAGTAGCATTCTTCGTGTAACACCTAAATGTAATTGCAGCCATTTCACAGCAATATCAAAAAGGTATGGAAAATGCCTACCAGGAAGGGGCACAGGTAGTTGCATAAATTCTGTTATTAGCACTACATTGGTAGGGTGCGAGAAACTTCACCGTTCGCCTCTTGTGCTTCTCTCAAATTCTTTGTAGAGGTATATACAGGGTGGTCCACGTAACTTGTGCACCTCGAATAACTTTTAAAGTATGCGTTGCACGAAAGAATGTTATATGCAAAAGTTACATGGTTTAAAAGGGTACACTATGTAGTGTGTTAATTTTTTTTATAGGTGGAGACGTTTCGGAGATTTGAAGGTCGACTTTGTTTTTTTTAAATGGAATGATATGTTGTTTTATTCATCATGAAATAGTACGTTTCAAGACGAGTGTAATGACCTATGACTCAAGTTCGTTCAATGTCAAACTTGCTTGAATATTAAGTAACTATAATTCAAAGTATGTCGTGTTTGGTATCATTTTAATCAAAAAAATCTGGAGGATCGACCGTTTTCATTTTCGATTTTTTTTTAAACCTTTGCTAACGTATTTGTGAGATTTTTCTGATTAAAATGATAGCAAACACGACATACTTTGAATTATAGTTATTTAATATTCAAGCAAGTTTGACCTTAAATGAACTTGAGTCATAGGTCATTGAACTCGTCTTGAAACGTACTATTTCAAGATGAATAAAAAAACATATCATTCCATTTAAAAAAACAAAGTTGACCTTCAAATCTCTGAAACGCCTCCACCTATACAAAAAATTAACACACTACATAGTGTACCCTTTTAAACCATGTAACTTTTGTATATAACATTCTTTCGTGCAACGCATACTTTAAAAGTTATTCGAGGTGCACAAGTTACGTGGACCACCCTGTATATTGCCAGACAATTTCCTGTTCCGCCCTCGGGTATGACTTCCTTAAAATAAGGACCTTTATCGAAAGACCTTCAGACAGGTAAGGCCGACAGAGTATTCCAGATTGGTTTTACGTGTAGTGCCTACCCTGCGGTTCTACCATACGATCCCCTTGGACGAAAGATTGGGATTACGTCGAGTCAGCTGACACGCGTGTACGCATGTTACAATTTCACCCACTGGTCGGGGCGAGGCCTTTCCGAACCTCTATTGGCTCCGCTTGTCAGTGCCCGAGCTCTAAATTGATGCAGTTTACCCACCAAGGTGCTATCGGTTCCTCTCCTTGCGATTTAGGCTCTATTACTATACTGAGGGACCAGAAACAAGGCACTTGAGGGGTCCTTTGCTCTGATTCGCCCGACGGATAGGGACATCCCTCTCCCTCACGCATTTTCGATTTTGACGCGCTGTTGGCAAGAGAGACCCGCACATTCGTTGCGTCGTCATGTGAACGACGAAAGGAGTGTTTTATTAGGTTGGTAAGAAATTAATGTCGGTTTTCGAGTTTTCAAACTTTGGCGCTTAATTTTAAGATAGCCGTTCATTTAAATCTGTTTGTTTTCTTATATCATTTTAGAAAGAAAAATGTTGTTAAGAAACTTGTTTCTGGTTGGGAAAAATGTGTAAATTGTAATGGAATTTATTTTGATTAAAAAAACCTATTCCCATTCTCAACATGTGTATTTACAGATAAAGTTTGAAAACCGACATTAATTTCCTACCAACCTAATATTTTCGGTGGTGATTCGTCGATCTCAGGTTTCCAGGGCCGACATGGCGGGGAGAATAGGCGGTGCGAGAGCAATCTCCCCTTCCGTCCCAAGTGCCTTGTTTCTGGTCCCTCACTTTACCATGGTACGGGGTAAGGGGAGAGTGTCGCTGTATCGCTGTCACGATATCGTCTCTGGAAACCTAAGTTCGGCGAATGACAACCAAAAACAAAACACTTTTTTCGTCGTTCACATGACGATGTATAGGTCTGGAACGGTAACTTAGCAGCTGAGACGTAAGTGCAGATTGCTCTCGCACCACCTATCCCCGCCATGTCGGTCCTGGAAATCTGAGATCGACGAATGACAACCGAAAATAAAACACTACTTTCGTCGTTCACATGACGACGCAACGAATGTGCGGGTCTCTCTTGCCAATAGCGCGTCAAAACCAAAAATGCGTGAGGGAGTGGGATGTCCCTATCCGTCGGGCGAATCAGAGCACATTACCCCTCAGCTTCCTTCTTAGCGTTGCAGCATTATAACGAATGTGCGGCTCTTTCGACCAATAACGCGTTAGAATCGAAAATGACGTCAGAACGAGGGATGTCTCTATCCGTCAGGCGAATCAGAACAAACCACAGGCCGGAGGACTTCTCTGTTTTTGCGAATTATACCAATCAGCATTGGTCGGCACGCGGGCTCGGGTACCCCGGGTTCGCCAAACCCGTACCTGCCAGCAAGAAATGGACAGGCCCCTGGGGAGGCATAAAGCCCATAGCGGATCATAAAGTTGAAGAAACAAAAATTTTCTAATGTTTTCGGTATTAACGCCGCTGCCTGGGTTTCCAGGCAACATTTCACGTGGATTTTCCTTTTTTTCACTCGAATCGGGTCCACGCACGTCGAGATTTTTCGAAGCCCAGGCAGAAGCAACCGAAAAGAGCAGGTCACAAATGCAACATCTAAGGCCCAACGGGTTTCTCCTTCCTTCCACCAGCAATCCTCTTTTGCAGGGTTGACGGTAGAAAGAAAAATTGCCTACGGTGAGACAAACGGAATGTCCACTTATCGATCACAGACAAACAGTCATCTGGAACATTTATGAATAACGCACGGCATTCGTGTACACTAAGCAACGCTTGTAAATTCAAACAGTCATTTTTTGTAGAACATCGGAGTCTATCAAATTGTACATACAACCCAAAATCCCGGCGGCCCACTTGCCCGTCGCCTTTGTTGCAGTAACTAAAATCCAGTGCACTTTAATGCCTAACCAATTGCGTAACGTTGAGATATCGTGGCTATATGTTATAATCACGGTGGTTTGTAGATCGTAACACACGGAAACCTTAACAGATCGCCCGAAAAATCACGTAAAACAATCAAAATCGAGCCAAACAAATCCATTTTCAGGCGGACCTTCAAAGCCGCACGTCAAGGCATCAACATGTGCGGAGAACGAACAGTGACCTAGGAGGTCAACGATTGCTACAGTGGGACACAAGATCTGGTTACAGCCACGCGCATAATTATCGAAGGATGCTGTCCACTCCGTCGCCCATCAAAACGCGTCCTCCGAGGATCAGTCCAAGGCACTCCTCCCATGACATCGTTACGCTAAGAAGGTGCGTTTAATCAAAGCGTTTGATTTCTCGTTGTTCTCTCATCCTTATCGCAAAACAACGCCTCATTGGCTTTCGCCGCCGTCTAGAAGAGACAGCCTTACAAGGAAACTCGGGCAATTGCCAAGGGAAACTTCTTGCATATTCGAAATCTAGTCGCCTCCAACGAAGCAGCATAATTCTGGAGGTCTTTGATCGGTTTTTTGAAAAGTCAATTGCCAATTGTATTTGTCCGGGATTGTCGACAGTTTTCGATTTAAGAAGATATGATAGTTAGCACTAGATCTACCAATATAGCCAAAATGACGAGTTAATATTTTTAACACTAGAACTACCAAACCAGTCAAAATGACTGGTGCACAAGTTTTTCCAAAAATTCTCAAAGTTTATAGGAGAGTCATAGCAGAAACATTCTACGTCCAACTCAAAAAACATAAATGACCGAACTTATCATCTTTTCCGCCTCTTGATTCCTCCTTTCTCAAAGTACTTATTTAATATATTGAAATATAACAGATTTAACGCCGGCAGTTCTAGTGTTAAAAAGTTGCACAAATTTTAAATGCTGTTTTTTCTTTGAACGTGAACCTCTGCCTCACAAAGAATAAATGATTAAGTCGGTTAGTGTTCTTCCCGAATTCATTCTTTTTTCGCCATTAAGTATATCTAAATAGATCAGATTAATCTTTGATTGTTCCAACGTTGTAGAGATTCATTGTGTTGATCGTGTCGTGTAGTATTGACTACTTGATTTGTGGGCTTCCAATTAGTGGCCCTGAGTTAAATATATGTAGTCATTATTCTTTGAAAGTTTTTCTTACGCTTATGACAACCATGATAATCTACGTACGTAAATTCGTAGGATCTCATGCCGAGGCAGATATTCAAGGCTAAAGATGTAAAATGCACAACAGCACGTTCCGACTGTAATTTGATCTCCAAACTAAACGATAAACTATGAGGCGTAACGAATCATTTTCAATATTTCGTTTTATTAACGTTCCATAACCGTCGATCTTAACGCACCTTTTTTCGCGCGACAATATTGCAAGAGTAATATCGCGCAATTTTCTAAAATTAGAGATGTTCTCCATTGGCAAATGTTCAAGGTTCTACGAACGAATATTTTCGCATGTTCGTTGCCATGAATGCGAAAATTTGGCGCAACGATGAAAGACATAGGCGCTTCGATGTCGAATACTTTGTTTTCAGCGAACAGCCGAATTGTTTTTTTTCTGTTCTCAAATATGGTTTCTCTCGAGCGTACGAAAACGGCTCCGCTGGTTTGTTCATCTCTTTTTGCGATCCTACGGCACCGATCATTAATTCACGACATTGCAAAATCATACAAAAAAAGCATAATACAAAACAAAATAAAAAAAAATCAAAACCACTCCTCTAAAAGATATCCTTGACGGAATTAAAATTCTTTATTCTCGAACCTTTCCAGTAAATCGAGGGAGAATAGTGGTAGGTAAACGGGTATTATAACAAACCACCTCTTCTCTTTTATTTTTCCTCGTAAACAGTTGGTCTGTCACGCGTATTTACCCGCAGGGTGGCTCCTTTTCTCCTTCTTTCAAACGTCTCCAGGTATTTCTTCATTTCATCCTACTGTCGTGTCAATATGACGAATACACCTTAATTCGACCTCTTAGAGTGTCGCTATACGATAATTATAATTTAACGGGCATTTTATTGGCCAGGTTAGCGTTAATGTTCTGCCGACGCGACGTCTGCAAGTTCGTTCTATTTTAATTGAATCGGTATGCTCGACTGTCAATAAAATGTTTTACCGATTGACTTTACCGCATCTAAAACTCCTCTAACGGCGAAAAGGCGGAAGACACGAGATGTAAACGGAGTCTGCTACTTACACTCTGTTTCACAAGAATGTTGATACGATATATTTGTGTAAATAATTCTTTTTTGTAAAAACTTTTGTACAAATCATTAGCATATCTGAAAAGCTAATACTCACTTACTTAGTAGTGCGTCCAATCTCCACTATTTACGATTATTGCTTCACAATTTCTGAGATAGGAAAAATATGGAAGAGACATTCATATTTCTCGAATACGACAAACTAGGGCTTTCAATTTTAACCCTTCAAAGGTGCCATCTAGAAAAAGTAACGTTAACGGTATTACGTGTGTAATTTCATCCCAGTATGTGAATTTTATTTTATAAATTTAATAAAGACATGTAAATGAGATCAGATACATTATAAGAATTGCATTTCATGAAAATTATAAAATTCATTTTTTACTGTTATTGCAAATAATATTGCGGTGACTTTTGCAAATGAAGTTGGTACATATCTTATTTTCTTGTACATATACATCTTTCTTGCTTACAATTAGATCTGGATGGTGGTGCTTTGTGCAGCTAACGAATTACATAACAAAAGTCAACTTTTTTATGATAATGGTGTCCCTAATGACACAATAAATGACTACAGGAAAAATCAGTGTTACCAGTAATTCGGTTTGCTAATAATATTAGCAAAACAATTTACATGGGGTGAATTTTCACCCATGATACCTTTGAAGGTTTAAAATACGCTTTCTTCGGAGCTGTACTTCATAAGGAACCAAACATTTTCTAATGGATTGGCATCAGGGGATTAAGATGGCCAATCCAACGAGTTGATAACGTCTCTCGTTTTCCATTCCGTGGAAAAGCGGCTTCGATGCTTCGGATCATTTCCCTCTTGAGGCATCCGTTGTTCTCTAATTCCATCACACCAACGTTTCTAGTTGATCTTAGGAGGGCCCTTTTGACGCGTAATGTTGAAACCCCAAACATGGACATTCTTTGGGTGTTTAATACTCCTTTAAACAACTGGATTTCCACATTTTTCCCCAATGTTTGATCCTTTATGAAGTGCAATCTCCGAGGAAAGCGCATTTCAAAATTGAAAGCCTTAGTTCATCGTATTCGAGAAATATGGTCACTTCCTGTCTTATACGCCGCAAAGCTGATGAAAAGTATGCGCAGACGTTGTCAAGCAATAATTGTAAATAGTGCAAGTCGGACGCAGTACCAAGTAAGTGCGCAGTAAATTTTTAGATGTGCTGTCGATTTATACAACATTCTTCACAAAAAACAAAATATTTACACAGAGATATGGTGTCCGTGTTTTTCAAAAATAGACTGTATTTTGAGAATCTATGAACGAATAACGCAACAAACGATGAACGGTATTATAAGACGCTATTGCTGCCTCGTAATCTTGAACTGCGTTGAGGTACTTCGAATGTAAGCTATACTATTGAAATGAAGAATAATCCGTTTGACGTATCGAAGCAAAGTGCCACCCTGTATACACGTGTATTGTCGTGTGATTTGTGTGTGCGCGTGTGTCTCTCTGTGTGCGTGGGTGTGTGTACGTGTGGGAGCGTGCGTGCGCGTGTATTTACCTATTGTAATTCGTTGCTGAATGTTGTATCGATGCTTTTACGTAAACACAAGCTTGTTGATCCTCCGTTTAAGCGGTACACGAAGAAAAAGGAGAATTAATGGGAATTTTATTCTGGTCCCAGTAACGCGAAAGGGAGGAGTTCTCGGACAAATTTGAGGCGTTCACTTAGTCAACCACTGGGTATCAATCAACTATCGCCCTTGATGCGCACCAAAACCGCAGGTAAGACGACCCAAGTCTTCCTGGGAATTATTCTCTTCGACATGTCTGAGTTCTCACGTAGAGTACATACGTTCTTCTTGCCCTTTTACTGAGCAGACGAGCAATTTTCTAATACCCCATTTTTCTTCATTTTTATGCTAAATTTTATTATCTAGTTTAAGATTTCTCGTTAACGCATTGACCGCCAAAATGCAGTTTACAACTACTCGCGGCTTAAAAGAATACTACGACTATACAGAGATAAAAATTTTATTGTTAACCGATATCGGCGTTCTTTTACTTTCTTCGATAATGTGAAAAGAATTATTATAATGTAATTTCAGTTGGCAAGCAATCGTATAATTGCGTAATTTCATAGATTTATACATTCAGACTGACATATTTGTTGAGTTTGATACGTTGTTATTGATTTCCTTTTTAAAGAATATTGTCTTCGTATTTTAATGAAAATATTTTGAACATCGATCGTACGATCGATTTAAATTCAATGAAGAATTGCTTGTTTGCTCGGTGAGAAGGCTGAGTCGTAGTAACCCCGTTGTTAAAAATGAGTAGTGCACCCTATCTATTAAAGTGATGTCCCAATCTCTCTTTCTCTTTCTTCATCTCTCTAAACGCAATTTTTGAGAGTCTTCCGAATTAGCATGCAACCCTGTAAAGGATCGTATCTTATATGAATATATTTCTCCACCGTTGTAACAGAACGCACCTGTAAGAAAAGTTTTAAGCGTAAGGAATGAGTCACCCCTGTAAACAAGCGTGTTAATATCTCCACATTCTGGCAAAACTGCTTCCTGTGAATATGCTGTTAATATTTGTTGCGAGCCACAGTAGACACCAATACTTTCAGAGAACTTCGTGAAACGAGTATCTGGGCAAACAAGCGGAACCTCAGAGCATTCTTTAATCGTAACAAACGAAAATCACAAAAATAATAATTCAATTTTGCCTCTAATATCTTAACGATACATTCTTTGTAATTCAACTTCATAAAATGGAAAGATTCATAAAAACAATTCAGAGACGCATCCTTCACGAAGCTCCCAAAAAGTTAGTTGTCTTCTCGTAGAACATCATAAACGACTTTTTTAATCTTTTGCTGCCGACATCTGATACGTCTACGATGGATTGCGGACCACGGTGACTTTTCTATTACGATTGTCCTCAAGCCTCCCCTTCTTAAAGAAATACATATTTCAAAAGAAACTCTCACGCGTGAAGCGAGTACGAACCGCTCGTTGTTTAAGACTCGAAGTTCAATCACCGAATTGTAATCGGCTTATAAATGAAAACACGTTAATTTCCGTGTGAAATCAGGCGTGAGATTTCCCGGTGGAAATGTCCTGTCGGAGGACGAACAGGACGGCAGAGGTGGAACGTCCGACGATGAGATGATGTCCGATTCCGAATCCTCCATCGCCTCTTTGACGGACAGGAAGAAATCCTTTGAGCAGACGATGGACGAGGAGGTAGTCATCCTGGCGGAAGCTGTTTGGGACCACGTAGCGATGGAACCGGAAGAATTGGCGTTTCGTGCCGGTGATGTGATCGATGTTCTCGATACACTCGACAAGGATTGGTGGTGGGGAAATTGCAGGGGTGAACACGGGTGGTTTCCGGCTGCGTTTGTCAGGGTACGTTTCCCATTTTGTTATTATAATTTAGCACTAGAACAACCAAACCAGTCAAAATGACTGATACACAATTCTTTCCAAAAATTCTCCAAGTTTATAGAAGAGTCTTAGAATAAATATTCTATGTCCATCTTAAAAAACATAAATCACCGAATCGAGTATCTTTTCCGCCTCTTGATTCCTCCTTTTCCAAAGTACTTATTTAATATTTTGAAATATGATAGATTTAACGCCGGCAGTTCTAGTGTTAATACCGAGTTCCTTCTTTTTATTGTAAATATCCTTGACGCATTCACCACGTGCACACGACATTTCGGCCCCATTACTTGCGTTGACTCTTGCGTCTTTTTTATTACATTTTCGTTAGCTACAAATCCGATATTTTCATTTTTACCGTCGTAAGCGCTAATTAACTCTTTGTCGAGTAAAATCTATAACGGACAAAAAGATCCCAGAAAAGCGCGCGACATTGAATGAATTAAAGACGTTTTTGTTTGATTTAACTAATTTTCCTTATTTTTCCAGTTGCGAGTGAGCCAAGAGGACACGGTCGAGGATTGCCTGGCCGCGATGGCTTCCGGTGGTACTTCGAATGCTCAACTAAGAAGACGCACCAGCGTTTCTCTTCTCTCGAACGAGCAAGTTAGGACGAGTGTGGTTCGCGAACTCGTACAAACCGAACGAGATTTCGTGAAAATCCTGAGAGACGTGGCGGAGGGTTACATAGCCGAGTGTCGAAGACGTACGGACATGTTCAACGAGGAACAAATCGAGACGATTTTCATAAATCTCGAGGACCTTTTGGACTTCCAGTCGGAATTTTTGAAAGATCTCGAGGCGAGAATCGACTGGAATGCGCCGTACAAGAGCTGCGTCGGGGAATGCTTTTTGAATCATGTAAGAGACGCTCGATGATTTGTCCTTTGTTTTTGTAAGTACCGTTTAACACGTTGAATGCCACGGGGGTCACCGGTGACCGGCGCTATTCGGTTCAATGAAATTTCTTACGACTTTAAAACGATAGAATACACGAATTCGCTACTATAATCAATATTTAACTGCTGCTATTAAGAAAATAAAGTACTGCCTGATTTACAACTATTGTTAACTTTAACATTTTTGCTCTATAAAGATACGGATTTAATAGAAAAAGTCTCACTTCGGTAGAAACAGTGGAACTAGCGAAATACTGGGGGTATTCAACGTGTCAAATACAATTACAAATATATTAACACTTTACCGACCGGTAGCGATTCAACATCCGATGCACTTCTCACCGGCCACACAGCCACAGATTTTCCCTGGCACTGGCTCGTTTTCGGCTTAGACAAATTTAATAAAATCTTTTATTTTCATGATTTTAGTGCTAAGCAATATTTATTTTATCTATTACAATATTTAAATTTAATATTTATATAATATACCATAATCCATATAACGATATTTTTCAAATAAGAAATCATTTAATATTTTTTTAAATTATGATACCGCTTAAAACAGTGAGCTTTGTGTAGTGGAACATTACAACATTTACAGATAAAACTTGCTCTAGTTCTTGTTTTTTTTTAATTGTACAAAATCTGCATTGTCTTAGGGGTTTTGCACGTCGAACGCTGATCACTATATGACGTTCAGTGCACAAATCGATTAACTCCATAAAACCTAAAGTGGAGAAACGCGATGAAATAGTATACACTCCTTTTCAAACTTCCCTTCACAATATAAATACAAACAAGTATTGTAGAATATATAATCGCATTTAGCTTTCCTCTAACGAAGTACAAAAAGGAATAAGGCGGAATAGCCTTGGAATTAATTAGATTTGCTTCTGAATTCAATTATTTATTATTCGACGGCCAAACAAACTTCGTCATTTAATGGTGTTAATCGTTATTATTACAAAAATTTATTCTAAACATTAAAGGTTAGGATTCAATCAAATGATTTGAGACTTAAATTTAAAAAAATTCAAAAAGTGGAGTTTATCGATTTGTGCATTGAACGGCTCATATTTATCAGTTTATGCTTTCCGAAATTTGACAGTCTTCCGGGATTCAAAATGGTCAACGTTAAGTTTTCAAAATGGTACAAAAATATGGAAGCTTACAGAAAAAATCAACTAGAACCTCAATATCAAATAAGAAATGTTTGCCGATTGCCATTGCAACCGATTAATCGGCTACCGGTCGGGGAGCATTGGGGACAAAAAGCCGATTAATCGGCTACCGGTCGGTAAGGTGTTAACACATCTGTGTGTTTCAGAGAGCAGGATTTCGTATGTACTCGGAGTACTGTAACAGCCACCCGATGGCCACCGCCACGTTGGAGGAGCTCTATCAGCATAATCGTTATAGCAAATTCTTCGAAGCCTGTAGATTAATGAGGGGACTCATAGAAATTCCTCTGGACGGATATTTACTGACGCCCGTACAACGAATATGTAAATACCCGCTGCAGTTGGCGGAGCTGCTGAAGTACACGAAACCGGATCATCCGGATTATCACAAAATTCAAGAGGCACTCGAGGCGATGCGAGGAGTCGCGGTTTTAATTAACGAGAGGAAAAGGCGGATGGAAAGCCTCGAAAAATTGGCTGCTTGGCAGCTGAGGGTAGAGGGATGGGAGGTACGAGTCAGCCCTCGCTTTCACGTTCAAAACTACTCTTCAACGTTTTATCGCGAAAATAATTACGTGTCTTACCTTTAATTAGAATGGACCGTGGAACTGATCTATTATTTTCAATTCGATTCACTTCGCGCAGGGTGAAGATCTCATAGAAGTTTCGTCCCAATTAATTTACCAAGGCGAAGCGGTGAGAGTCACGACCGGCATGTGGACGAACAACATCACCCTATTCCTATTCGACCATCAACTCGTTTATTGTAAAAAGGATATCCTGAAGCGCAATACTTACGTGTATAAAGGTAGAATTTATCTCGATACTAGCGAGGTCATCGACGTACCTGATGGCAAAGGTAATTTTTACGCAGAACGTAGAAACTATTCCGATAAAAAGAACCTCTCGACGTGCCCATCAACGATTACGAAACTCAAGTACCACGTAGTTCTCGTCAAAATATTTAATACCTATTTTTTTATCGGCAATCATCCACGTTAAAAAGGTGAAAACCGCCCTCAAAGTTAGAGTTGTAAAGTATACTTTGGCGAATAGCTCGGAACCTATGAGTGCTTTTTTAGCCAAATTAGTGCTTTTTATGACTAGTTTAAATGCATAAAACTAAACAGATAATTTCCTTTTAAGCTGCTTAAAAATTCTACGACGAATAGCTAAATAAAATAAAGGGGAAACATGCCTGGAATTTGTCACCGGGCTAAAACGTGTGATTTTCATAACCCGTAGACTAGGACTCATAAATTTGGACTTTTCTAAAGAAACAGAGGCTATAGATTCGTTAAATGCGACAGTCGCCTAGACTACTTCGCACCCTTTGTGAGTGGTCACTACATTTTCTACAAACACTTTACACCCCAGTCTCACTGTATCATTTATTATCGATTCATCGTAAAACTTTGAGCATCATAAAAGGAAATTATGTGTCTGTCTAGTTTTATGCATTTAAATTCGTTATAACAAAAAAGTACTCATTTCGACAATTTACACAATTACTCTCACTCGTTTTTACCCCTTTAACACTAGAACTACCAAACCAGTCAAAATAACTGGTACACATTTTTTTCTAAAAATTTTCCAAGATTATAGGAGAGTCATAGGATAAATACTCTACGTCCATCTCATAAAACATAAATTACCGAATTGATCATCTCTTCCACTTCTGAATTCTCCTTTTTTCAAAGTACTTATTTAATATATTTAAATATACCAGATTTAACGCTGGTAGTTCTAGTGTTAACGTGGACGATTTCGAATGAAAAAAATGGGTATCAAATATTTTTATGTGGAATAACAGTATACTTGAATTTCATGGAAATCAGTGATTAACACTTCGGGAGGTTCCTCTGCAAGTTGAACTATCAAACTTGAAAGGGAGAGCGAGATTTATATATCTACCTTCAAATTTACAGATCATCAATTGGGAGTAACGGTGAGGCATTGCTTAAAAGTGTACAGTTGCGTTCGAGACAAATGGTTGCTCTTTTGCTGTCGTACGGCAGAAGAGAAAAGACGTTGGTTGGCAGCCATGGCGGAGGAACGAAGATTAGTTGCTCAGGATAGAAACGATGGACTGGAATTTCCATCTGCGGCCAGGCAACTGGCCAGGCTTGCGGCAACCAGGCAACGTAACAGGCCACCAATTAAACCTCGTAGTACGTAGAATCGTTGTACCGATAAAATACAGCTCACAATCGGTCTCTCTAAGACATCGTCCGAAGAACCGGAGTATATACCTTTGATAATAATGATAGTTTGGTGGTAATGGTAATTTGCATTACAGACAAAACGTATAAAAGGGAATCGTCGTACGAGATGCCAACCTTGGTCGCACAGGGAACGACTAATTCGCTTGGACGAAAAGTAGGGACGTGGTTCACGTTTGGTAGCAGCAAGAAGAACACTCGGTCTCAACCGTCCTGAGATAGGCCTACCTTCGTGCCGTACATTGACTTGTAAAGCTCCGGCTATAAGCGCTTAATCGTTTTGCCAGTAAAGTTAGGAATTTCACGTTTGCAATTTAACTTATTGTCAGCAAGCATTCGAGGAACTGTTCGAAGCAAGTTTCTTCATTGGATTTCGATGAAGAAATTTATTCATCAGGCAGAAGGTGAAGCATCAATTTGAGAATGTTTGCTCACTATATTGAGATAAAGAAATAATAAATTAGTGTGCTCGTGTGATTTTAATACGACTTGTAGCATAAACGATATTAAGCGCTTGTGACATGTACGGCACGAAGGTATAATAGAGACTCTTATTTTACAATTATCGTCGTTCTCTTATCGCTGTATCGTCAAGAACGATGCGAATGAGAATAGAGAGCATATCTGCAGCGATTTACTTGTTAGTTGTATCATAGTATCGACGTTCAAAAATTATTCACTGCCTCGCAGAAGAATCCTTCTATCGCTAAACGCACTGTCCTCTTACGGTCTCTCAATGATCGATGCACGAATCGATGAGGTGTCGTTTTGCGCACAGTTAAAGGAACTAGTTGAGTTGCCTAAAGAATAGCAAACATTGTTTACCTAGAAAGAAGAGTCAATAAACGTAGCCTAATTAAATCTAATTAAACTCAGAAGAGTCACCGCTTACATGCGAGATGTTAAAAATTTAGACAAAAATGAAGAGAATCTAAACGAAAAAAAAAATTATTCGCAGAATTACGAACTTAAAAAGAAATAGACGATGCACGAGCATCGAAGCACGGGGGTTTGCTAAAAAGTGTCGTTACTAACGCAGAACCTGCGTAAACTAGACAAATAAACGATGCACTTATTACTTATTATTAGACGTAGATAATATGTATAAATGATAAAGCCGATAGTGAGCTTTCGAGGTACTAAAGAGGGAAAGTACTAGTCACACTCTTATCGAGGATTCATAATAAGAACAGTGATAAAACTCTAGTGCTATTACGAAATATAACCGTTTGAAGGCAAACATGTGTAAACAGTGAACGGACTATAATTACGGCCATAAAATTTTGTTTTTTAATTGTAATCGAAAGACTGACAAAAGAAATGCTTCTTTCTGGGACAACTGCAGAGGAGCTCGTGTCACAGAAGGTTGCACTGAGAGAAAAGTATGGTGGAAGCAATTATCCTGACCGTGCAGCACATTATTTAGAGTCTAATAAATATATATATATATAAAAGTGGTATTCAAAGATATAACTCTGGCTCGATGAAATCTCATAGAACTTAGAACGCCGCACATCGTTATGATATTCAAACTAACAATAAGAATCATCATCCTCGAGGCTTCTCTCTCAGTGAGACTAAACGTATCTGTAGTGGTTTTTCGTAGGTAAACGATAATGAGTCTCGAAGCAATTCTACAAGGTAACAGTCTTACTGCCCGACTATCGTTACTTCGCGTTAGAAAGAAACTGATGTATGAATCATAATACTCATTTATAATTTATACGAGAATTTTAAAAGGGGACGACGGAGAATCGTGTTTGTACGCCAGAACATATAAGCGTCAGTATTAAGGGATGCCGGTATCACTAAGGAAAATATGTAAATAGTCGCATATCAAGGACTCTTTCGTTGTTGCACTCTGAGCAGTGATGTTCGAAGTATAGATTCCGATGAAACATCCACGGTATCTTTCAAGTTTTTCTACTCTTGTACAGGAAGACACTATAGAAAAGTACTGTAGCCTGATGACTAATCAGCGAGGGCAATATGTCTCTGTGTTTTGCGTGCAATTTAAACATATGCTCTGCGTGTACGTTACTTCTTCGACAAATCCAAAATTCATATTTCTGACGATGAATCACCGATTGTGAAAGTTTTCAACACTGCCATATGTTTACTAAAAATATTTTTGTTCGTGCAGATTGACTATGTCCCCTATGAACGTATAATTTCGTATTTTCGAACGTCCGTTTATCCTAACGATACATTATCTTCGATATATTTTCACTTTCTCTTTCCCCGTCGCTCTCTCTCGGTACTTACAATTTAAGTATGGAACGGTGAACGCCGGCGAGAGAAGCAATATAAGAAATATATTTTTGCTTATTTTCTGGCACTGTAATTACTATACGACGAGGACAATATGATGAAAA
The DNA here is from genome assembly GCA_963989415.1 of Cerceris ruficornis. Classification (NCBI taxonomy): domain Eukaryota; kingdom Metazoa; phylum Arthropoda; class Insecta; order Hymenoptera; family Crabronidae; genus Cerceris; species Cerceris ruficornis. Next base: position 16,845,582 of record OZ022520.1, read on the forward strand.
AAGAAAGGAGCAAGATTCCTACTAAACTGTATAGAGATCATTAACCGTTGATGTTTAGATTAGGAACGATGCGTTTGTTGCCGGATCTGACTCATTTAAGAGTTATTTTTATATAGAACAAAGTCATTGGTTGGGATGTGATTTCTTTGTGATTGCTATGCGAAAACGACTTTGATGGCCAATGCAACTAAGTACATACTATAAGAAAAGGAACGTTTGGCGTTAAGTGTGCTGAAACGATAATATCGCGCGTGAATACACAACTCAAAACTTTTTTCATTCGTTCGGCTCTACTTTACATGAGATTAAAGACATTAAAACTTCTGCGAGCTACCAGAGTGATATTGCAAATTCCCGTACGACATGTAGGCAAAACCGAAGCCGAAGTATTTCACCGATCCGTTTCTCGTATCTGGGCCATATATACAGTACATATCTCAAATACAGGAAAATTTCAGAAAAATGTTAAATTTTATAATGAGATCGATTTGCAGTACTACTTTGGGAATATTCAGATAGACTCTGCACAAAAAGAAGTAATGAAATGTGCTTCGAAGCAATAATATTACTAGGCATTAAAATAATACTTTAGATACATACTCATATATATTTTTCCTTGCATTTGATATCGGTAGCTACGCATGTATATTGATAATCGGCACAAAGTAATTGTACTTTATTAACGTGCACTCACATGCTACGCTTGAAAATTGAGGAGCAAAGAACAACCAATACTGCGACGTACCGCTTTACTTCGTGTACATAAATAGGCGTACTTTCCAAGTGTAAATACTGTGTAGAATTATTCGTTAGGAATGAAACTTTAACACATTCTAGGTGATAAGTGACACTGAAATTAAATGAAATAACTTTTGGATGAAGATTGATTATTGATTAAATAGCGCAATGTTTTGTATATTTGTATATCTAATTTAATGATTTAACAATAAATTAATCTCTTTCCTCGATTGTTCACGTTATAAATAATTATCGTTTATGATATGTACAGTTAAAGTTATACAATTTGATTACAATTGTTTCCGAGATATGAATATATACTTAGTTAAATATATGTAAATAAACATTTTATAATTGCTAAATCATTACTTTTATTACACTTTACCACATTTGTATCCTATTTGCTACATTATACAAATGAAATTAAAATTATAATCGTTTATGAAAAACGTAAATACACATGTATTTGTTGCTAGTGTATTTAGGTACCAAGTATATAATTTGTATTTTCTGTGATTTTTGCCTTAAGCCCAGAGTTCTCCTTTCTCAACTGACTGACTACTTGTCTCAATGTTTTAGCTTCTTCTAATAATTGTGCATTTTCGTCTAAACTCTGAGAAAGAGTTTCTTGCATCTCTCTCAATTCTGTAATGTATTCGCAAGCCCTTGCCAATATTCCTCCCTTACTCTGCAACGAACAACTTCAACTAGACCTTTACAGCTTAAATACTTTACAAAATGGCAAAATAAATTCAAGCGGTAGGTGTCATACCTCTGGAAAGTATAACATTTTTTTTACCTGCGATTCGAAATTAGACTTTACATCTCCATCCCCAATTGCGTTCTGTTCGTTACTTGGCAAAAGTTTTCCTAACTTTGAAATCCAATTGTTTATTTTATCCCTACGTCTTCTTTCAACTTCGTTATGCGTCACTCTTCGTCTCTCGTCCCTCTGAATACAATTAAACGCAATTTAAGAACGAAGAAATTAATTATAAAGGCTGGACCAAACAACAATACCTTCTTCATCACCTGACCCGTCATAACATTTTGAGATGCTTCTATCTGAAGTTTAGTGATCCGTGGTGTAACTGTTCTTGCAGATTCTGTTGCTAGTACTTCGCTACCATTACTGAGTACGTAAAATTGACCGTTTATAGGCGAAGTTAGAACTTGAACCGCATTATTTACCGGAGTAGCTAACGATACTTCTGCATTGGTTGCATGATTATCACCGACTTGAACTACACGATAAGCTACCGCACTGTCATTCCTATTAACTTCACATAACTGATAATGTATATTGTCTTCCTCTGTGACTGTTTCAACCTCTGCATCACAATCAATTATTTCAGCCTCCTCTAGAACTACACCGACGTTGTCATCGCTAATTGTATTCTCATCGACACTGCAAATCGACAAGCATTTATGGAAAGATGTAAGGGAATCTAATCAAATTCAATTTATGATAACATAATGGATAAAAAGAGAACTTCAAATGTTGTCGGTTAACCTTGTAGCGGCGATAATGTTTCCTTTTTATTACACCCAATAGACACGAAATGCAAAAGTAAATTTAAATTAATAAATTTTTTCTCTATATTTCTTTCTAACACGTTCTAATGACGCAGAAAAAACATAATTCGCAGATATACGTTTATATAAACCTCCCCTTCGTTTTGATTTTGGTAGGCAATAAAAAGTGGACGGATATTTTGTAACATAGAATAAAGATTGCAAATGTACCTTTCGTCAATATGATCAAAATTGTTAAGGACTTCCATTTTAACTCATAATTTTAGCCGATTCGTTCTGAGATTAACCTTTCACAGATACATACGGTGGCTCATAGCCAAAATCGTACACCATACACAAAAATATATTTCATATTGTATAAAAGATTAAGGGTAACTTGAAAAAGAAAACACAACGAAGATATATTATTAATGTATCCATATTTATTGCGCAGCAGTGTCAAAACAGACAAGCCTTTCTAACCATAAAAAAAAATAAAGTTACTATACTTCAGTCCGGAAAACGTCTGACAGATAAATAAAATTGCGCACATGAAAGGAAACTAATAAGTTAAAGTTCAACTTAATTTAAATTAAATATTGGCACTTTGTTTGGTTGCCTTGTCTACATTTTACGGCACGTAATCATTTTAGCATTGATTTTATAAGCTTTTTACTAAAATTGGAGCCAATATTCTTTGATTCTCCCTTAAATGCCGTCTTAAGATTGTTTTTGGTTGAAATCGTGTGTTTCCCTTTTATTGTTTTTTTATCTCAAACACATTCTAAATATTTTCTAGAATATTCAAGTCAAGTGGTTAGAGAGGGGTATTATTCATTTCTAGTGCATTATACAATGGTCACATTTTTGCAATGTGTGATATATATTTAGGGTCGTGTGGGTCATTGTCACTTTGAAGCAATCGAAAGTTGTTAGTATTTCGGCACAATTATCCGTATTCTTTTTAAAATATCTAAACAATCATATTTGTTGATATTCCCTTCAGTAAATTTCAATTTACCAACACTGACAGTTTATACAAGACCTTAAAACATTAGCTAGAGATGGCGTGGAATGCTACTTGTGAATCAAGAGTGATTCGAAATTCGGGATTCGATCACGTTCGTTTTCAAACAAGGTGATTTTTTACAGTGATATCTGACTTTTCGTGATCGTTTCTGATTGATGGATATACAATCTATTCCCTGTACACGTCACATAACCTATACATTTTAAATATATAAAAATACAAATGCGAGTTAGATTGCGTAAAGTAGAAGAATCATGTTGAACAGTGAATAAATTAATGATTACAAATTGCAAATTGCATTTAATTTCAAATTTCTTTAGATTTAATTCTACTAAATAATATATCATATACATACACAAAAGCATCGCGTAAATGTATAAAATCTTAATATAAATACAGTAAACAAACATTTAATATAAAAAATAAGACAACGATAAAATTAAATAAAATATATGTATATAAATGATGCAATCTCTAATACACAAATATCATTCCACGCTATCTCTAATCACCAGGGGATCTAATTTTCAACTTCTTCAATGGGAGTAGCGACACCAAAGCAACAAAACCGATTGATGTGTGAAAAAACCGTAATTCCATCAAAGTACTAAAAATGTTGAAAATCGAAAAAATGAACAAAATGTTATTCATACTTCGAGAGACTTCAAAGTAACGCTGAGTACGGTCATCAGCTCAGTAGCTCTGAAATCGCAACACTTTCCCTCGACGTTGACGAATTCAATGTTGAGAGAAATTGTAACAGAGGAATCGCCGACTCTATTTTTCTCATTCCGTTTCGCGAAAGAAGATAGACACCCGCTGAATGGTGTCGATCTCCCTTTACGATACTCTTAATTCTAGCCTTCCTTGCTATTAATTTCACATCTCAGCTGAATCTTCAAACTAACAGCGAATGACCTTTACGATAGTTGATTGTACATTGCTGGAAGAACGAAAGATAGAAATACAGAATCCGAATAAACGATAGGAAAACACAAATCATAGCCCTTTTAACTTCGTACTAGAGGGGAGACAGAATATCAAATTGTATTAATCTGTTTGTATTTGAAATTGTTGTAATAATCGAATTCTTTTTTGCTCTTTCGGAGATAATTTTTTTAAAAACTAGGAACCTGCCTGTAGCATATCTAAATTTCTTAAAATCTAGAAAACTATCTATCACAGGACTAAGTTCCCTTAAAATTAAAAACCTGCCTTTTCAAAAACTATGTCGTGATACAATGAAGGGCCTGCCTATGTAGAAACTGACAGGTCTTAAAATTAACAACCTTTCAATTCGATAATCAGAGCCTGCCTATTGAGAAACTAACTTTTCTTAAAATTAGTAGTTTGCTTGGTCAGATACTAATACGTGTTAAAATGCGGACCCTGCCAATTTAGAAACTACCGCGCCTTAAAATTAAAAGCTTGCCAACTGAGACACTAAATTTAATTAAATTGAAAGACTGCCTATTCGGAAGCTAACATGTCTTAAAATTCAAAGCCTGCCTGTAGAGAAACTAACCCGCCTCGGAATTAAAAGCCTACTTATTCGGTAGCCAATTTTTACATGAAACAATCACTTTATGTCACTGGCACTTTCACAACACGTTGTATTTAATTATCAAAATTACTTAACATCACTTGCATAAAACGGTCGCTTGAGGTCACTGACACTTGCACAAAAGTATTTAAATGTTAAAATTATTTAAAAACACGTGCAGGTAACTGTCACTTGATGTCACTAACACTTCCACAAAACATTGTATTAAATTGTTCCAATTATTTAAAAACACTAGTAGGTAACTGCCCCTTGAGGTCACTGACACTTCAACGAAACGTTGTATTTGATTATCAAAATTATTTAAAATCACTTGCACAAAACTGTCACTTGAGATCATTGACAGTTCCACAAAAAGTTATATTTAATTGTAAATATTATTTAAAAACACTTGCAGGTAACTGCCATTTGATGTCACTAACACTTCCACAAAACATTGTATTAAATTGTTCAAATTATTTAAAATTAATAAATAAAAAAGTTCCATTGCTTGTTGATGATTCATCGATGCTTTGGGGCCGCTCGCTTTGTTTGCTTCGACTGAATGTCGCATTTATGACAACCGAGGTTGGGGATTTAAACGAGCGCGAACTTAGAAAAGGACAGACAGTAGAAGAGACAGAGTGGTCCAAGCAAACAAAGCGAGAGGCCCCAAAGCATCGATGAATCATCAGCAAGCAATGAAACGTTTTTACTTATTAATTTTTTCGAATGCATCTTTTCCCAATGTATTTTTGAGATTTTTCCGATTAAAATGATACCGAATGATGTTAAAGAATAAGTAAATATATATTAAATAGTAAGTAAATATATTAAATAGTAAGTAAATATAATTCAAACTATATCGTGTTGGATGTCATTTTAATCAGGAAAATCTCACAAATATGTTGGTAACGGTTTCGAAAAAAGAAGGTCAAAAATGAAAAAGTTTTATCCTTGAATTGGATTAGTCACGCTCTTATCTGATCCGCGCTGCATCATGTTAAACTGCTTCCTCGTCGATCGTCGCGTTTCGCCAAGGAGGATCCCTCCTTGTGGAGGGGATAGCTATGTCGCATTCATCCAGCGAGAGACAAGTATAAATACGGGAATGTTACGACTATGCAGAGTATTTACTTTAGGAGGCTGAGTTTGGGGACCCCAGAAACAAAATGGCGCGAATAGGCGGTTGAAAGCGAGTGGCTCCGCCGCTCAGACGCCAAATTAGAGTTGTCACACTATAATGAATTGTGTAATATTGTCGTGATGAATCGTGATAAAAGTGTAGACGTATTCATTTTTTATTTTTTTACTTAAAATTTTGTCTCTTGCAGAGAGACAATCTTCTGATCATGCCAGAGTATCGTTTTTGTAATATTTATAATAACTGATATGGCTTGTAAATTAGTAATATTAGATATTAATTTTACTGGATACTTCAAACATAACAGTATTATATGAGCCGTTTATTATAAAAGTGACATAAGTCACATTGCTTTTAAATCGAGATCTTTAAAGGTCTGCGTTAATGTGTTTAAAAATATTGTTGCCAATTTTCGAGAACCTGCACCTGTTATCATGTATGCTTATATTTTTCTCAAAATAAATAATCTCGTATAGTCATTGAAATATCCCTATTTTTAAGTCATAAGTAACTTTCGGCATAAGTTTTAAGGCATAAGTGACTTTCAAAATGAACGGCTTATATTACAATATGCGTACTACGAATGATGTATACTGTATATTATTTACTACATGTATGTGTTCATATGTATTGCAGCCAATGGCAATTTCATGAAGGAGTGAATCTAATATGAAGTGATACATCGTACGGGTAAATCAATGATGGGCAAACTTTTTAAGAAACGGGCCGTAAAATACATTTGTTTAAAATACTGAAATTGAAAATTTCTATTATTATTTTGAAATCTGCGGTGGACCGAATCCGGACTGTAGTTTGTCCATCACTGATGCAAATTATCATTCTGTGCCTTAGAATTAATTGCTGAAATAACAATCTGTCCCTGGTGTTTGATATAGCGTATAACTTAATGCAATATTAATAGCATAAAAATAATTTGATCGTATCGCGTCCTACTGATATTTTTAATTTAATAGTTTTTGGAAAACTTCAAAATTTCCTATTCCATTTGTCGCGTCACGAGTGTCACTCGTTATTGTACGGCAAGGGGTTAAGTCATAGGAGAAAAATTTTTGTTTTAACTTTTCTAATTAATTCATTTTTTTCGTAATACTTTCATTTCATTTGTACTTAAGTGCAACTTTTTCGACGAATGGAAACAAATTCTGAGTTAAAACATACCGTGAGTATTTAATCGAAGTGTTCACAACTCCTAAATTGCATCGGTTCTAAATCAGTCCCATTCATAATTGATAACAGCAATATCCAAGTCATTAAACATTTTATCTCCTAGGTAAAATTCAATATTTCAGACAACTGTATTATCGACGTCTACCTATCAAGAAAACAGCGCTCTCTGTATGAAATCCAGTCACTATCATGTTATACAAGCGACTGATAAATTCAAACAAAACGATTCAAACGCGAATTAAAATACGCAATGGAAAATTGTGAGAAACTGATAATTCCATCGCACCGTTGAAAGTCGAAAAATTCTAATCTTCTGACGAACTCGAAAACGATAACATTCGTAAGCAAATGATGGAAAGTGGCGTTCGTTAAAGAAATAAAAGATTAGATAGTATCTACTGAAACTTTCCACCCCTCCGTGAAGAATCTGGTCCAATGTGGAATTGGAGGCGGCGTATTTAATGGCGATTAAATTAATAGCGTAGTATCGATCATTCTTCTTATTCTTCGTGCACTTTTAATTAAAATTTATCACGGTCGGAATTGAGAAACTCAAGTTATCAGCAGGAAAAGTACACCATTGCTCCAAACTAATATAGACAGAAGAACGCGTAGCAACAATCTGCTGCAGACGATCACCGTTCTTTGTGTTACAAGTTAATGAACTATTCTTTCCTCAATTGTCCTCAGTGTGAGAACACTATTTTACTGCGTTGCATTGTAAAATTATAAAACAATAAACAGTGTACTTGTCTAAAATTATTATGTGTTTTAAGTTGGTCTCAAATATTTCTCTTTTATCCACCTCCTTCACATGCGTAACTTTCTTGGTGATTTACATCAAAATTCAAGTACGAAAAAAACAAAATAATAAACTTAAAATGCATAAAAGAATATATCTGTAACGTAAAAAAGATACTTAAATTTTAGTATTCTTATTTGGATTTGATAAAAAGGTTATGGTGATTAGAGTATCCTCCAATTCCATATTGGAATGGAACGTTTTTGGGGAGGTGGAAAGTTTCAGAAGTTACTGATTAATTTTTTTTCCGCATTTTTTTATATTGTTAATACCTTTAATGCGAAAGATGACATATAGGACCCATAACATGCGGACGAACCGTACGACATTTTTCATGAAATCTTTATTTATACGCAATTCTGATATCGTCGTTTTTACTGCCGTCAGAACTAACTGACCCTTTGTAGGTTAAAGTTTATAATAGACAATTGTGTTAATGATTATGAAAGTGGTATAAGTAAAAAATTGTATTTGTCACTTACTTTGTATTCTGCCAATGTACAACAAGGTGGAACTACTTTGCAGAAGTTGATAGTTGTGTCATTATACACAAAACGATAATCGACATATTTCGATTAGAAAAATAAATGACTTAGTACGCTGTTATGATTATGGGCATAAATGGCAAAATCTAATTTAGGACCTATTTATATTATGCCGTCAAATGGGAAAGTTCTAAAAAAAACGCTACAATGAACGTGCTGAATTCATAAAAATTCTAATACCTACCTGGAAACTTTATTCAACGCGGTTCTTCGAATTTGTTATTTATCAATTTCATTTTCCTTTCTTCTGATTTATTGTTTAATTCGTTCTGTTTTACTTCGACGTCAGAGACCCGACACCTGTTGCATTTTTACACGAAGAAGAGGAATGAGGAAATACCGGCGAAATGCAAAACAGGATAATCTAAACAAGTAACTGTATTTCGAAATGTCTCTTTCCGTAAAAGTACTTTCAGACTTTAAAAAATATAGAATCCGAAAATATTATCCCGCTCGATCATTATTTGCAATTTTGAAAAATTATAATTCATTGTTTGTAATTCAATGTAAGACTAGAAAATCGTAATAACACTGGATATAAAAAATATATTTCTAATATTTTCCTTTATATGTTATTGCGAGTTAGAATTAAATAATCCGCGGATATAATTAATGCAATGAACTGTTTGAAATAATTTTGAGAATTTTATTCTGGAACGATACTCAGATTAAATAATCTTACACTTTCGGTTACGATAGTTTGCTTAATTGTTTACATCTTCGTAATTTTCCAGTTGCTCCCACAGTGTAAATTGGCTCAACGAGCCCATTTAAACGATGATCTCAAACGGTTTTGATCGAAGGTCAATATTACCAAAATCAGACAACCGGAGAAAGTCTAAGCAGGAAGTTCTCTCACATTTGAAGACAATTTCAAATTGTTAAACATTCATTACGAAGAGGACACATCATAGTGACACATTCTTTGTATTCGCACTCGATAGGGTCTTCAGTCAATGACGTCATGCTTTCCTCGCATAAGGAAACAAATTTTCGTACAAACATTACACAAGACAAACACTATCTTTAGACAATGCAATTCAGGTAAGAGATAAGCAACTTCTTAACTTGATGAACTCTTTTTAAACGTCATAGCTTTGAGAATGCAATCTACAGAACTTTATCTAATTCAAACATATCCCTCGTACAATGCTTTCTTTTCTGCCTTTTCTCCCTTTTAGGGTTTCCATAAAATCTTAATACTGTCACCCTTATATTATTATTTAATTCTTCATTTTTGTTATTGTTAAATTAATTACACCCTATTCGCATTAAAGTCACCGAGATATATTCATTTTTCTCGTATACATACGAAAAATTAATTTTTTGTGAATGAATGAATAAAAATAAGTAGACGCTATTTTCATGACAAATGTCATGAAAAGAGAGCAAAGTCCAGTTCGTTCTAAACAATTTAACGGAGATTACAATGACATTTAGACAGCGTCAATTCGAGCATTATTGCATTAACTCGCATCCTACTTAAGAGGATTCGAAAATTTACAGGTCATTAAACTTTTGTCACGATAGTTCAAGTTACCACGCAATTTCTTTTTACGTAACCACGAAGATTATAAAACTGGAGTCCTCGTTTACGACACAAACGTGGCGATACAAATTAAACAGATAACAGAATATATTTATACTTCTTTTTATAATGTTCGTCATCGTCGACCCGTCACAATACCATAATTTTTGCACCTCAAAACAGGTGTTTTATTTTGCAATATGAAGAACAGCCAGGAATTCGACGAAGTCGCGCGTCTACGCGTACTTTCCATCAGATTCGTCCTGCACGTTTGTTTGTTACTTTTCCTTAATGAAGGAGGAAATACTAAACGGCTTGCCTCTTTGATTAACGCGTTGTTGTCGACAGGCTTCCAACAATTGAGCCACTTGAAGGAACGACGTACGTGAAAATCATTATGCATTGCGTATACCCTTGTTCTCCGGGCGTGTATGTGGTTTTTAGGAGTACAAACTTAATCGGGGTCAATGGAGACACATCTGCAGCTTATGGTTCTACTTCGGCACTCGAAAGTTGTATATTAAATGCACTTTACTGTTCCACGCACGAGATGCAATATTTCGAGTCAACCTTTCACTTTATATTTTCCCTCGAATTCAAATTTTGAACAGTAGGGTGCGTCATTTTGATCAGTGACGAAGAGAATAATATTCTTATATGAATCTTATTTTCAATTATTATTCAAAATAATTTCTGATATTACACAACGCATCTGTTAAGAAACCGGATTGTTTTTTTGTGTTACCACGGAATTAAGCGACACGTTTAATGAATTGCGAAGGGGCTTCCCAGAAATATTTAGAAGCAACGATTTCGGCTCCTTCGTAACTTCTTGTTATCATAGTCTCTGCAATCTTTTTGCGCAATCCGATGTACAGTATCGTTGGTTAATGAAACGCGGTACGTGAAAGGATTTTATTATCATTAAAGGATTTTAATTTGTAAACGATTTTCAAGGAAGATCGTACATAAAGATAACCGAGGCTAAAGGCACCTGAAAGACTGGGAATTCTCAAACTTTATCGAGCAAAAAAATTATTGTGGATTAATGTAGCATAATTCAGCACACTCTACAAACATTCGCGAGAAAGAAAATTTACCAACTCGATCTTTAAATGATTTCAAATTCACATAGAGAATCAAGGAAAAATCATCGAAACCAAAAACATGCCAAAGACCAACGAACTCCCAATTCCCAGTTACCACTATGCAACCAAACCCTCGATTTCTACCACGATCTTCCTTTCATTCACACAATTAACCAAACCATTCCCAATTAAAGTCTCTCAACGAAACAGTCTCATCAAGATTACCATAACTGTTAAATATATTGACATATATACTCATATTCATATCCACCGCGTTTTCATCTTTGCGACTTTTCGAACGTTCTGATCGATATCTATTGATCGTCAATCTTTTTCTTTCGATCTCTCGCTAGTGTGTAACGAACGCATGTTCTGTTAGCTCTTGTACAAGCTCTGTAAAATCATATTTCTATACTTTATTGTCTACCAAATAAATAAATATTGTAATTTCAATAAATAAATTTAAGAATAACTCTATCTCCCATCGCATCCAAACCCAGATGCAAGACCAAACTCGAGCAACTACTAACCCCCGAATCATCCACCCCTCTAAACGCCTCTGAACGCATCTTCTCGCTGCTTATCCACCCAATCGTCAATTCCCCGCGGAATTGCGCAGTTTCACAATTTGCATAGTGCAAACCGATTGAAGACTTGCAACAAGTCATACGGAATGACTATCCTTACCTGATCCTCCTCCCACCCCATGGTGCAAGAAAAAGAAAAACGGGCAACGTCAGCGTGGGCATCGCGTTCGCACAGTCGGCCCTCGAAGCAAAGAGTACCCTGCCACGACTAGCTCGCGTCGGTCGCCAGTTTTGCACGAGCAACACGCGCGAGTAAACGCTTTTCCCGCATTTTAGTTGATCGCTCTAGCTCGCGCACAACGCACGAGCGCGAACGGTGCACGGCAGACGAGAGATCCTCGTTATTCAAATTTCCAACATCGTAATTTTACATATCGTCGCGAGCTAATAATCGGGAAATTCGAGGTGCAAGTTTTTCCCGCGTTTTTTTTTCTAACCATTGAAATTCTATCTTGATTGAAAAATCGTTTGTTTTCGATGGTTACTTATTCAATCGCGAGTTTTGTCGTTTTCTTTTTTTGTACTGGATTTTTTATCAATTTTTATTAAATTATCGTTCATTTTACGCGTGCGTTGTTGCTCGCTTTTCTTTTTTTTAATTTTACGGTTGATGAAATATAAATTTATGGATAGCGATTGATGGTAGGATCGATCGTTTGAAACGCGTTTGAGGAACGTGCTACTGTTTCATCACTTTTGGGAGACAGTAAAAAGGGTTGAGATTCGAAGAGAAATACGCGGGAAGAAGACGCGCGTGCTCGGCGGGTGCAAACCGTGAGAGCAGGCTATTTATAGTGTTGTATACAAAAGGTAAGGGATAAATAGCGTTGATTAATTTTCAATGTTCTTTGCGCGATTAGAATTATGTGGAAATGTAATGCATCCTGTGTTGAGTTCAATTTTTAGTGCATGGATTGATCAGCAAACGTATAAGGCTATCTATAGTATCAGAAACGGAGAGTTATAAATTTTAATGAAAATTAGAAATAATGATGCGGGAATCAATTAAAATTGAAGATGAGATGAAATTGTTTTAAAACTTTCATTCATGCATTTCAGAAATTCCTTTGCGATGTTAAAGAAATTATACTTTGATTGTACAGTAGACGAAAGTATACATTTCTTTACCTTTCTGACGAATTTTTTCGAATTACTTCGAACGTTAATAAAAAGACAGAGTATACGGTAACGTTATAATATAAAAGAATAGAAATAAGCAAAAGATAAGTAAAAGAAATCCTAATTTATTTTCATAATCGGCATAGCACCAAAGGTATTCCTCACGTAAAAGGTATCCCAATTTAATCAAACCTCGTGTATCCTATCAATTAATTAATTAAGTCCATATCATGCCTTTCCTAACCGATAGGAATTTTATTATTTCCCTTTGCGCAACTTCGCAACGAAAGATCTAAAATTTCCATACATAATCTCGTAGCGATCTAAAAAGAGAGCCAATTAATTATTCATTTGCGAATTATTAACGCCCGCCTCGTAATTCCAGCTTGATAACGGAAAGATTTGACTTTACACAGGTATCATAGATTTCTACATCGTTACGCTTTCCAAGTAAATGGCGAAAATCGCACGATGTCACTTCATGTGACATTTTCCTGACTTAAATGTATATTTCTCCTCTTCGCATTGACAGAGGGAAGCTCCCAAAACTGTCTGTCACAGACTGTCGTATCGTTGTGTTTTGTCATCTCGTTTTGTCAACACTCAAAGACATTATGATTTAACGGCAACCAGAATGCTTATCGATTTGTCTGAAGTTTTAACGACAAGATATGATTTTGTCTAATCGTAGAATCTATTTGATGTACGAGTAGGCGACAGCGTTATCTTTAACAATTATCACATTTTATGTTCGTTACCTACTTCCTCGTGCGATTAAAAGATACGCAGACGCTTAAAGGCATTCAATAAGAAGTGTTCTTTCAACAAATTATATTCGTAATTATCTTACGTACGTAGGTTATCACGATTTTTTTTCAAATCATGTTTCTTTCACGAAGGGACTTTTTCGTATTGCTCGATGAATTTTTCATTTCGTTGTAATTATTTGGTTTTATGCGATTCTTGATCAAATCGTGGCATTATTTCTGTAATTACGTAACGATAAAGATGAAAGTGTTTGAAATGTACGAAAAGCTTTTCGGGAATTGTGTTTAGATTATATAAAGAATTGTCATTTTAAGAATAGTTGATGAAAACAGTAAAAATATCATTATTTAATCAAAAGAATTATAAGCTAGTGTAATGATTCATTTAAAAGTAATAAAATTCGTTTGTGTTCGGCCAATTTTTTATGGTTTTATAAACCGAGACTGGAAAGTCTTTTAAAGTGAAGAAAAATGTTCTTTTACACTTTCTGATTATAACACGTTCCTCGTAAATTCGGAATCGCCCGAACAGTGTTGTGTAAATCACACAAAACGCATGTATTTCAGTTGGGCAGACATTTCGACACCCGCATGCTCTTATACATGTTTTCCGTCAGACAAAACCTTGATTCTCACTAAGAGCACGTGCGAATGGAGGAATATTACTCAATTTTCACGTGCAGGTTCTCTTCTAAACAACTAAACTAATTAATTAATTAGCTAACTTAATTTTTTCTTCGCTGAAAACTCTACAATGATAATAAAAAAAATATGAATGGAAAAAGAATATTAAAATTTTGGAAAATTCGGGAAAACCAGAGATCTTCAATTTTTCGAAATAAATACGAGAAGAATTTAAATGACTCTTTGAGGTTTTTGGACATAATTTTGCCTTTTGTTTCGAGATATTGAATATTGAAAAATCGTGTAAATTTGTATTCTAACAACGTTATAATCTGTATAGAAGAAAACTTAATTTTGTATGAATTTAATGAGATATATTGCGTTACTCGAAAAAGTCTCAGGCATTGATTTAATTTAAGCAGTTGTATTAAACAAATTTTTTACCTTATTACGTAATTCAGTTTAAAAAATTTATATATTTCTTACCGACGTATTAGAAGAATTTCGCAATTGTTCTCGCGATAGATTGTACTTCGAGAATACGTGTTAATCTTTTTCAAATATTTGTGAAACATTTTTATACCTTAACGGATCAACTGGCCAAAAAATATGCGCAGTTGCTGCAACAGCAGCGGTTGCAGCCAAGTACAATCATGGACGAAGTTCAATGCTGAACAAACTTTCTCGAGTAAAGCCAGATTATACATCTCGATTGTCGACAGATAATTCTTCGTGCAGTAACACGCGATGTCGAACGAAATCGTTGAAATATTCACACGATCGCGACGTTTTCTTTTACCGTGAAAAACATCTAAAGAACAAGAAGAGCCATTCAGCATTTGATTCGCGATAATTCCCTAGTAAAATTGATGGTTCTTCCTTTCATCGATCTATTCATACTACTCCAATAAAAAATTTATATTCTTTTTCATGTAACTCTAAAAATCAGAAAACTGAAGTGAAACATCAAAGAGCAAAAATAATATATACTATATCGGATAAAAGCGATTTAAACTTGTTAGTAAGCTCCAATAACTCTCGAAATTTACGGAAATGCGTGCAACTATTATTTCCTATCGTCGGACGTGCTTGAAATTATGCATATAGTAAATATCACACATTATATCTCTTTCAGACAAATTTACAGTACTGGCAACTATTGAAACTCTTGTATTAATCTCGCAAACAAGTTGGCACGGACTTAAGAAATGTTGCTATACGATAATAACTTCAACGATAGACATTTAACATTTACAATCCAGTACAATCCCTGATAACACTTCCCATCGTTAACGACAACCGTTGCCACTTCGAAATAGCTTTTACCTGCGAAATCCCACTAGAAATTCGATGCTTTGGGCAAAAATAAACGCAATACTATTCTTCGTATCTATTTTCATAGAGGTCGGTCCCAGTTTTGCATTTCAATGAGAGACACTGCAGCTCAGAATTCAGCGGCAACATTTTATTCTTTATATGTATAAATATACGAACGTATTAGTGAAAGAGTTCAAAGTTCTTTCGCAATTATCTGATAATACCGTGCCACACATTTAATGCAATAACGTGCATGCGATGAGCACGTATTATACACGTACTTTGGCATCCGCCGGCGGCATTTATTCCTATCAACGTCTCTCGTTCTCACAATCGGCGAGCACGTGTTCATGTTTATTAAACTACACGCGGTACACAAACGAATGTGTATACTGTGAGGTTAAAAAAATTTAGTGAAATTAAATTCAAATTAATAAGAAGGCGGGATACTTCTTTAACGTGTAAGATTGACGTAATATTTTAATAGACCTAGTTGCCATTGATGAGCCGTTGCTACGAATAACAGAGGGGAGAATATCTTATAAAATTAATTTCTAAAATTTCTAAAATCAAAAACAATAACATATGATTTGCAAAAATTGCGTTTAACGTCATGAACGTTTTTATTAATTCTTTATATTTGTAAACCATATAATTAAATTCTTCCCTTAATTTAAAATTCTTTATGTTTGTCATTCCTTAAAATGTAAACTTGAAAAATTACCGAACTTTCGATTCGATCAAGCATTGCTTGCACCGAACATTAAATTGCATCCCACGTTTTACACGTTCATGTAGCATGCATTTAGCTTTCTTTTTTATTGCAATCACAACGAAGTAGTTTCGATAAGAGCGATATGATTTCCTGTATAAATATGTAAAGCCATTTGTACTCGAGCTATATCCGGAATACGGGGCAGACGAAACTTATGGCTGCTTGGCGCGTGTCGGTCAAGATGCAAGGACGCTGTCTCGACCCGAATCGCAATCTTCAGCTCGTTTTAATAAGTGATTCCTCTTATCAACGAACAACGATTCCCGCCAGTCTTTGTTTTGTCTAAATTGACCTTTCTGCGCGATAGCTGTATCAAATTGTGTCAGTGTTTCTCTTGGTCCCAAAAAAAAAATCCCTGAGCACAAATATGTCTTTATTTATCCAGCGCATGGTTGTTATTCGGGACGTAATATGTAAAGAGATTTCCGTTCTATTTCTAGAAGTGTACGATTGTATTCATAGCGACACTTTGTTCCGTTACGCGCGATTTCTTTACTCGAGCAAAATTATTCGCATAATTTACATTGGTAGAATTTCATTGTACAATACTCTGCCGCGTCGTTGTGTCGTGTTTTGATACCTTTTTAGCGAAAAATTCATTGAATAGGATCGAAAAGAATGATAGTGTGATTCAGGGCAATCATCGTACTCGAATTTATCGGTTTTATTGACTAGATGGATCAGTAATTCATTGTTTATCTATTATAGATCACTAGATTCATCTAAAACCATGTTGTAAATGTAATTAGACAAAGAACAGTTCAAAATAAGATACACAACTGATTTCAAAGACAGAAAGATATCTTTCACTAATAATTGTTTACAACATTATGTAAAAATCCCATTGATATACAAAGCAAATTGCCAACCGGTGTTTATTAATCACGGAACTACAACCTGTAGATTTATGATCTCAAACTTCTTCCGAGTCTCTTCGAACAACATCAAGTAGTTGTTTTCCCATAATCGAAACTAAATTCCTTCCTGTTAATTTTCAAGTCTGCGCAATGAAACAGTAACAATCGACGTAATTGTGCAAAAACTAAAAGTCATAAAACCTCCAAGAAAGCTGAACGCACAACCGGGAATTACGTTCCAGCGATCAAGAGAATTCATGGAAACGCAGCTCGCTATAGGTGCACGAACTCTGCTTTACTTTTAGCACAAAACTGGCGCACATCATCCACGCTGAGAATCAGAATTATACCGTCTGCAAAAATCGTAAAATTACCAGTTGAAATTACACGTCGACGCCGCTCGAAGGTATCGCGGCTCTGTCTTTAATTGTAATTAACTTGACAGCGGTAATTCCAAGGTAATAATTACCATCCTACCCACGCTCCCAGTTCGCAAAGTATAGGTGTCTACGATTTTCCTCGCTCACTCGGGGCATTACTATTTTCCTACGGTTTTTCCTTTCTCTCCGGCACTTAAATGTTATTGACACGACGGGTCGACAACTTTTTGCCCTCATAGAGCAGTCGAGATTGTCTCGGCTGCGATTGTTCGTTTTATTGAACCCGCAGACAAGATAGTAAAAAGTACACGTCGTTTTACTGATAACTGAAAGGACGGCAATTTTTTTGCAACAAAAGAATGTAGAAATCTTAATTCATTTAAGTTTTTGTCGTTTAGAATCAGTTATAATGTTTGAAGTAACTCTGTGTTATAGCTTTGCGATATCCGTGGGATTTGTTACGTCTTTCTGGAATTCTGTAGTTGTTCCCTGAAACAGCTTTTGGCGGGAATCCACAGTTTTCGAATAGTTCTGAATCATCGAGATTGAGATACATGTCAGTTGTTTGCTTTAGCATGGAGTTTGTTTAAGCTCTAACGATTTTAAAGCGGAAGAGGGTTGTTACATTTTTCAGCTTGTATGTATGTTTAAAATTTCTATTGAAAGCTTTCATTAGAGCAGTATATGAACTGTATTAAATTAAAGCATATCAACGTATATAATACTGGTTGATAGTGAAAGTAATCAATGTACACCAGTTTAACACTAGATTTACGGAAGCCGTAAAATTGACGGGTTCCTACTTGTTTTATAAATATTACTCAAATTTACAGAGAAGCTGTACAGTAAATATCTCACGTGCATTTTATAACACAATAATTACTTAACGAATTATTATCTTTGGCACTTCATCCATCTTTTTCCAAAGTCCTTATTTAATATATTGCAATGCAACAGATTTCACGGCCGTAAATCTAGTGTTAAAGTAAAAATTCATAATGCGATAATTTTTCATTGCTAGATCATACCTTGTTTGTTGTCTCAGAATGTTATTGAAAAACTATTATTGTAAAGAAGTTGTTGATGATCATTGATATTAACTGTATGAATAGTTAATGTGAACAACACAAATGCATCCATTTATCGTAATTCTCTCCAATAACATAATAATAATAATAACAGATGAAAAGGCAGATCTCGTTTACGTAATTAATACTCGGTAATATATGTCGCAAAACCTTGAATGCGATGCGTAAATGATTGCTGTTAAAGTTCGACGCTTCTCGTTTAAGAAGGAAATTGCTCTCGATTTTCCAGTTACTTCACCTCAGACACAAATAGTATCTATCCTTATACGCATTCTCACCCATAAGTCACTGGACTCTTACTCATTAAAATTCGAATTTGGATTCCACATTGTGAAGTGACCCACATCGTAATAGGTATTACTAAATTGAAATTATAGAATAAATTGAATCCCTTGCACCGTAATATCGAGCCATACTCTTGAAAAGAAAGAAAAATACAATACAATAAAAGAAGTTGAGTACTTTTGTATTTAACAAGATTAATATTTCTTTATGGAATACACTAGCCTAAAAAGAATCGTAAGGCATGATTCTAATAATTGCTAATCTAAGAAATTTCTTCATCCAAGCTCCAATGATCATTTTGCAGAAACTAAATAAGCGTCAGACGAGTTGTGTTTGTAGATGCATATATCATAAAAGTAGTCGCATGTTTGTATCACGAGTATTTCAAAATGCAATGAATATTTGATCAATATTTTCTCGTTATTGATAATACATTATTGCTGATAAATATTAATAATTGCTTTGATAACATCAGAGAGCAAACAAGATGTTTTCAATGTTTAAATTTTATTATTTTCAATGTCTACTCGTATGATATAGGAAGCAAAAACGACATGTATATTTTGCTACGGAGTAGAAATTGTTACCATCGTATATTTGTCGATTCATAAATACATGAAGTGAAAATAACGAGGCACTTGCAAAGCTGTTGAAAGTAAATTAAAGTGACAGTTCCGCGTTTTCTTTGAAATATCCAGAAACACGTTTATTGACAACGACATGTATATCTAAAGTAAGATAGCTGTTACTTAAATAAAAATTTATAGCTTATTTCAAATAGGCTTCTGTTAAAAAGAATATTAACGATTCAAAATTAAGTTTGATAATTTTATGGTAAATGCAATGATAAATAGTGAGCACAACGATTTCTGTATGAATATTACAAGAGGACTTACTATTATGCCATAACAATTTCGATTCTGCCCGTAACTAACTTAACAACAGTTCTCACGAGCTATGAATCACTTTTGTTGCGAAGGTGTTTTGTAATTTCAGTAACAGGCACTCGAAGTAATTCAATACGATCGATTACGTGTAATTGAATGTAAATTATTACCAGACGAACGTCGTAACGTGCCACCCGCGTGACATTCATAAAGCCATTTTCTCCTGTATTGATGATAACGTGTTTCAACACAGTCTGAGAGAGAATTGCATTCTCGAACTCTAACATACGAATATCAATAAAAAATAAAATAATTGTTATATATAGTTACAAAGATGCACATTTATAGTGGAATCAAAAATCAAAAATTAACAGTAGATCTACCGAGGTTGTTGAAATGAATGATGCTTTAATTTTCAAAGTCTATATTGAAAAATGTTAAGAACTAAATTTATCAATTTAATTTCTACCTTGGTCTCTATTTGTTCAAAATAGTTATTTCGAAAAAACAATTAACCCTTTGCGGACGGAGACATTTTTCAATATTGAGAGATAGCCATTCATTTTGCGATCCAAAAGCACCTTTTTATCAGCAAGTTATACTGTTAATCCATATACATTATAAACTATTACTTGTTTAATCATATTTCAACGGTTGTATTTCAATTTTTCAACTCTAACTGTATATACAAGCGGCTATAAACTATAATTAAATTTTTTCTCAGGCCGCATATATGCGTCGCTAGTCCTCAAAGGGTTAAAAAGCACAATGAAAATATAGAGAACATGGAAATCCTTCGTATAAATTATTAAAGTGAAAATTTTATTTAATCATTTCACACGAGCATTCTATCTACTCTATCATTAATCCATTAATTATTTAAACAAAGTTTCATGCAGCACAGAAGTCTACGTCTGTTAACGATAATTTTTATTTCTATCCCAACAACTGTGACGGACATCTGCATAAAATTCGATATCATTTCAAAGAGAACAACGTTTCATAAAACATTCTATACCCGTTCGTGAATTCAAATCTTTGTATAAAAAATCTTTGCAATTTCTATGTTACAGATTACGCTTTAACAATACTAAAACGTGATTAACGCGACGAAACGAAATATCTGCACAGCCAGGCAGTGATATGAAGAATTCGCACACCAACGGTTATGGTATGTCAGTTTCTATAAAAAAAAATATCTTTCTGTAAAAATATTTGCAACGTTCATGCAATTTACTTTGTAGCAACACCCGATATTAAGTGTAAAATTGAATTCTCAGTATTAACTTATTTTCCCAGTATCACTTCTCAGACAATATTAGAATCTTAAGACCGCCTAGCAATTATGGACTTGAAGTGAGTGCTTTACATATGTTACACGTCACAAAGAATTAATGTAAAACACGAGAAATGTTAAATCTAGAAAGGTATAAGATACACGTCGACCTTTCGTGTCTCCCGAGAAGGAAGCTGAAGTTGCATGCACCGAATCGAAGGTTGCCTTCCACTGTCTCGAGGTTACCCTGCATTTTATGGTTTACAAGTACTGCCGATCACTTTTTGCATTAAACTGGTTTCGTCGTTACTCACTGAACCTAAACGTAGACGAAAGAGTATGAACGATATTTTCTTTAAATTTCAATATTCCATTCACTCGTGAGAGTGTCTCTTACAATTCATCGGAGCCGTCTCTTTTCTTTTCTTGCTTAAATTTAGTCTAAGAGAAGCTTGAGATCGTGTGCTCACTGTTTACTTTTTTATATCATTTTTTATTCTCTTATAGCAATGAATATAAGTTAAGCTTTATTTTTCCATGTAGCTATTGTCACAGACATGTTCCGACACAGTGAGTTATGGTCTACGTATCGCGTACATTGTTATTGCTGTAATGCTTCAAGTTCATGCTGTATTGAAGACAAACTGCAGTTTTTTAATTGTGTTATTGCAGCTTACATTATTCAGGGTACAAATTAATCCGTCGGCCTTCCAGTTAATCAATTTTAAATGAAGAATTCAATTCTTCATTTACATATAGCAGGAATATCTTAAATTATAGGAGCTATTAATCTTATTGTAACAGTGTTAAAAATATATAACGTAAATATTATTATAAAAAAACTTCGTTTATTTAAATAGTAACATTATTTTTATAGTAACTGCGTACCCTTACCGGGTTTTAAGAGGGCTTGTAAGAGTAAACAATTTACGACCAAAGGGCTACGAATTAATTTCTACATATAATAAATAAAACAAAATTCTCGATACACCATAACAAATGGACTCGTACTCATTTGTTGAGCGTTTGACTTTCTATTCCTAGAATTACCATGACTGTAAAGAATAATTTTATTCACAAAAGAACGGGAATTTTTCTCGATTCGCAGTAAAGTCTCCGGAAAACTAGTTGTTTTTTACGAATATAAATTTCAAATCAGTTTCCCTGACGGAATGAAAAATTGTAAGACATTGACATTTGCATTATAAACAGCTTCTGGAATACAAGGAAAACTGGTATTACTGTGTGATAGTGGCAAGTACATCTTTCGACGTTAGATTTATGTTAGGACGTCACTCAGGAAACCATAGAGCATGATTCACGTAAATCAAATTTGCACGGATAATATATCTACACCGAGATGTTTTCACAGCGATATTTACACTTCCGATTATAAGCAGACATGTTTATACTCAGGAACTATTGAATCCATGGAACTTTCAGCAAAATCATTTCCGCCCTTCAACGTAACTATCAACTCTTTGCAGTTCAATTTATTCTTCTAATTGCTGGGTAAAGTATTACCGATAGCTAGGTTCTCCATTTTATTCCAAGATAATTATGAGTTATGAATGATCCTTTTGCTAAGTGTACAGGATATTATTTAATATGTAAATATTTGATGAAATTAGAAATATGAAAATTGTTGATTCTATTATCTAAATTGAGATATTTTTCGGTACACGAAGTGTACCGATAATGACGGAAAATATATGAGAGAACACCTCGAACATTTCAATTGCTCAACTTGTTTTCTGTATCTTAAGGAAATAACAAATAATATAATTACAAGAATCATGGTGCAACGTTAACGAAATTATTGAGTTACAGTTACGCATATACTAAAACAGATAACAACTGCCAGTGAATAATTAAACAACCTACTTATGATAAACATTGCCCAATGCTTTCTAAATTAGTATTTCATTGTATCAACTCATAGAAACAGATAAGATATTTCACCGTTTAGAAATCATAACACGGACCATTATAATCATCCGTGAAAGACACGATATTGTGCCACTTATTGGCTAAAACGCATAAAGACGTTTCATTGTCTGCACGAATGCATTCTACGTTTTAAACAGTGAAATCGTATTGTGACCTTCTTCGCGGCAGCAGCCGACGTCAATAATTGAGTGGTCTGGATTTGAAAAAGAATGCAAACGAATAGCGTACGAGGAAAATAAGAGGCCCAGAAAATGTAACGCCTTTTCCCATGGTGAGGGCACTGCAAAGTCACGACCTCGCATTCCATCAGACACGTGTAATGTCGTGCATGCCAATTTTACCTGCATAATCGTCCGCTATTCGTTAGACCAATAATTGACTGTGGTCACTGTGGTCACAGATTTTACATACCGGAAATACCGATCTTTTAACGCGTCGTATCATTTCATCTTTAGCTGTATATTTTTTTACTTCATGTTTATTACAGATATAGGTAGGGTGTATAACAAAAGAAACTAATAAAGGAGATTTCTTCGGTCATTTTAACTGATTCAAAATTCTTAAGATAATTTAATTAAATCGTATAGTTCTCAAATATAAATATTGTATGCCAGAAATGAAGCAACAAATATTAAGGAAAATTCGATATCTACTATTTCATTACTTTTAATTCAAACATTTTAGAATTGGTAACAGAATTACGTTTGCCGTTTAGTTTCCAAAGTTCACGATGATTGTTTGTATAATTTGTAATAATCAATGAAGCTTACATCATTTAGATAAATGTATACAACTGATCTGAGCTTACCTAATCGCAAAGCGTCAGTTAGGTCAAGTCAAACATTTTTAATCCGACGTTATCTGGTCGTAAATATGAAATTTTGATCATCGATTTTTACTCGGCTCATTAGCCGGACGATTTTTTTCATTTTGCGCGAGCAAAGTTCGCAGACGAGTAGTTGAACCGGTTCAAATTTATTCGGCGGATGAATATACCGTGAATGAAAGTATATATCGATGTTAGATGTGTCATCACACGGTATTACTCAGTCGACATTGTAGTTACCGTCTCGAAGAAGTTCTCCGATCGAAAAAAGGTGTATTTGATTCGATCTATTATCTCGACGGCGAGATAAAAGCGAAAGATTTGGAATATTTGCAAAATATCATCACCGTTACTCGGCAAAACATTATCAGCAGATGTTTAACAGTTCAGAAGTAACAAAAATTTGCAGGTCCTCTTAAAAGCTTTTCTACATTTTATTCATATCATAGACACGAATAATTTCAACAATAAGCTATATTAAACACCTGAAAAAATGGCACAACTCCAAAAATCTCGAGTTTACATCAAATACAGCCCACATGAACGACTCAACGTGATATTCCCACAAGCTTCCTAAAAATTGTAAACTCAAGGTCTTCAACATCATTGAATTCATCTCTGCATACTGGAATCTTTCGACGAACGTGAAATATTAATTTTCACAATTTTTTTCATTTCAATATTGCCTTTGTATCTTACAACCATCAATGTTCAAATTTCTCAATTTTCAGCTGTTATCCAATTGCCCCACTTTGTACGGCTAATTACCAAACTCGAGAATTTTGTTTACAATGATGATCGGTCGACGATGACGTATGACGTCCATATTGCAAAGGTCTTCAACATCATTGAATTCATCTCTGCATACTGGAATCTTTCGACGAACGTGAAATATTAATTTTCACAATTTTTTTCATTTCAATATTCCCTTTGTATCTTACAACCATCAATGTTCAAATTCCTCAATTTTCAGCTGTTATCCAATTGCCCCACTTTGTACGGCTAATTACCAAACTCGAGAATTTTGTTTACAATGATGATCGGTCGACGATGACGTATGACGTCCATATTGCAATCTGCATTCAGCGCAACATTTGCAAGCATATTGATGAACGCGTTCGGAGGGCATATTGATAAGCGCGTTGCAACGGGCCAATCGGCTGGGTTGTTGGGTGCACACCCACTTGTTGCGCAAGAAAACGGCTTCCTACGTCGACGATATAGCTTCCTCGGAGGAGGATGACAAATGCAAACACACAGAGTGAATTGATCGAGAGTAAACATATTAATTTAACGCGCTGCTTTTTAACCGGGATCTCATTAACGGTTTATCGAAACGAACCGTTCACTCTTATTTTAATCAGCCGCCGTCGGTTGTAACGTCAATCAATGAGAAGTACCCTCGAGGCTATTAATATTACTGGCTATACGGACTATTTGCAAAAAAAAAAGAAATCTTGAGTTACAGTAGCGATAAGGTTCTTCTTCATTGGATCTGGGAAATTCTATTGAATGAAAAGTGATCGATTTGATTTGATCTTTTAAGCTAGAAGTATTTCGACTTTCTGCATAATTAAAAGAAGGAACATTCAATTAACGACAAAACTCTTATTATTTTGAGAATTGTGTTTAACAGAAAGTGCCTGATTTATTGCGAGATTTGAAGCTGAAAGTATCTTCCATTGTTAAACAATTCTCAATATGCAAATGAATTTCGGGAACGTTTGAAAATTATCATTTTTACAAGTCCTAATCGTAGATCTTGTTTGGCATTATATGCAAATGGCAGCCATCATCATTGGCGATTTATGCTGTTGATTGAACATCTTATGCCACGAAACATGTAGTTTCGTCGAGTTTATAATTACGTGCGATTTATTTGATGCTAAACCGTTATATTATCTGCGGTGATCTATTAGGCATTTACGTAATTCAATTGTCAGTTCCTCATTGTACGTCAAATAGAATGCTCAATTAAAATGCGTTACTCGTACAGCGTGTTACATACGTATATACTATGCGTGCGATAGTAATATGTTATCTTTATTAACAGTTTCGACAGGAAGGGAAAGTACGATTAAATAAATTAGAAGCCCCGTTGTTCGTGCGGCCGTCGATTTCACGTGAAAACGTTTGATAGCGGTTGATATCTTCAACTACTATTATAAAAATTTTGTAAAGCTTCAAGTACTATATATGTATCGTAGATATCTGGTAATATAATTAATCCCATGTGTGGTGTAAAACAGATAAAGACTGATAAATGTAAAGACGAGAACTGTACAGTTCTTTTTTTAAATTCAGATGATTTTATTAGAGTTTTTTTTCAAAATCGACATTGCAAGGATTATTTAGATAATATATTTAAGAATGTATATAGTATGATTGGAATGCAATCGTTGTAACTCAACGCATTTTAAGTGCTGATACACAGAAGCAAGATTAGTCAAAACGAAGATGTCGGAATAATTAAAGTGTCAATTAATTGCATCTGGGTATTACTTGTTAAATTGAATCAACCTTCTAGATCGTTGTCGTTATTATAGATGCGCATTTCCTTTTACACAAGGTCCGTTTCGTATTTTCCGCAATAGGGAAATGACGTCGGAACTGTTGTTGGAATTGCTCACCGTTTTCCACTATTTTTATTAATTTCCTATTATGTCTGCAAAGTATCGAAGTAATAAAAAGAAGCATAAATCTCGGTAAAAGTTTCTTTGACGCGTTTGATAGGTCTCCTGTCATCGGAATTACATCGAGGACAAATAAAGTAAATATTATAGAGGCCACTGGACGTCATTCGATGATATATGAGAAATATTTGTAAATTAGTTTCCAGTGGCATAAATTAATTTCAAGCAAACGCGTCATAATATTCTTTCGTCTATAATCTATTTTTCTTTCGATGATTTGCATAAATCGATTACACGCCGATACAAATTGAAGATTGTTTTCATGCAGCGCTACTTGCACGATAAACTTTTAACAGTTTTAGACATATGTCGAATCGATAACGATAACGAAATGTGTATCTCCACCGAGTTAGTACAAATATCTACATCCGTGTGAATTCTTCATGGCTTTTAATTTCATTTAACCCAGTTAAGTGAAATTAAACTTTGCGCGTGTTATCTCGAGCTCACTGCCGGTGAACGAGGAGGAAAAATAATTGAACAGAAAATACGTGTATTATCCGACTAATATTTAATTGTACGAGGAAGAAGCGTCAACGAAATAAAATTAAATGGACACGTTGTTAGTTCCTGCTATTAGTTCGTTAAAATTTCCTCTTCGAGTTCATGGAAAAGCCTCGTTATCGTTACTGATTTCATGGTGCTTTATTTTTTTCATTCGCGGATTAATTTCGTGCAGTAATTTCTCATTTCTCAATTCGTGCAAATACTCCGCATTTCCATCAACGATATAATTAATAATTTCAAGGGCGAATGAAGAATCCAATTAAATATGCCAGATTATATTGTTGTCTCTATGTAGTACGATAATATAAGTAAAATAAGGATGTACTAATCGAAGAAATTTCGTCGTACGTATTTGCCTGAGTAATGTCGACAAAACAGTGAATAATTTTATGATAACACGATCAACAATAACGACGAAGGAGACGTAATTTATCCGTCTTGTCAGTTTAGCCCATACGTTTTCAAGGGAAAGAGCTTTTTCGTGCGCTATGCGAAAAAATCATGGCTGAGAATAGTTTCAAAAATAGAACGTTAATTAGAAACGCTATCCAGGACCAAAAGGATGTTGATTGCCGTAGTAAATTAATACTCGGAATGCTGTGGAGTGAAGTTTCCCAGGAATTGAATATTTCAAGTACATAGGTGTATTTTTCAGTGAAGTGTTCAATGTTTAAATGATTTACAAACATTTGAATTAGGCATGGGCATTAATTTGGAATTGCTTATTTTTCTCTTCGATTGGCACTGGGATCTGATATATTTAAAGAAAGTTCATTCACGTAAATATTCCGAAAAATTGGATAAGTCAATTGATATTGTAGATGTAATTTTTCCAGGAATATTTAAATAATTTGAAAAAGTCCAATCCGTTAGATATTCTTGCATTATTGAAATTTTCTTCGAATAATTACCTCTATACATTTTACGCTAAACAAGAGAAAGTTTAATTGAGCGAATATTTTATGTTAGATTCATACTTTCGTGTTTACGGATTTGTGATTGAAATTCATGCTGATTTATGCAGGTTTTGATCGAAGAGTTCTCAAGAAATACGAACATTAATCACAACAAACGGTGTTTGTGATTCGTCGAAAAAGCAGCACGTACAACATAGATACTTTAAGAAGGCTACAGGGAATTTACAATGCTAATACTCAGCATTTCCATAGAGAATTATTTTCATGAAAGTGAATTTGCACGTGCATACATACACATGCATCATTTTAAGCAGATTGTAGAATTGTTTGTCATCTCATTTGTAGAGACATGCATATAGTTC
Source organism: Cerceris ruficornis (assembly GCA_963989415.1). NCBI lineage: Eukaryota > Metazoa > Arthropoda > Insecta > Hymenoptera > Crabronidae > Cerceris > Cerceris ruficornis. The sequence goes on from OZ022520.1 coordinate 16,873,917, forward strand.
ATTGTGACTAGTGAATTTGCATTTCAAGCGTTTAATTAGATAATACCTCCTGTACATCACGTTCCTATGTGCTACGCGTTATATTCTCCTTAATGGACCAATCCAAAGAATTTTTAAAACCCATTTTATAAGAAGTTAGTTTACATATTATGAAATATCAGGGTTACCGAAGATAAGCTAAAAATTACTTGGTATATTTTAATCTTTTCCAACCCATTCGAAGTTAATTAATTAACAAAGTGTTCCACAAGTTTCAAATTGTAGTGAATTCTTCCTAAGATTAATTAGTATGAAGTAAAGTACGCTTCAATTTCAATATAGATTTACAAAGGATTACGAAATATTGCCAAAATACATAATGTCCGTAATTTAAATTGTTAATCTATTACTCATAGAACATCGTATCTCTAAAAACGTATCCCCAATGTCATCGACCTCTTCTTTTCAGTGGACGTGAACGGCAAGCAAGTTTCGAATGGCAAAGAAGAAATCGTTGACAATGGCAATGAGGTCGATGCCGTGCAGGAGGCAATCGGAAATCTTGGCAAATGGCAGATTTACGTTTGCCTGGCAATATCCCTGGTTAAGTTTCCGGTTGCTTGGCACCAACTGGCCATCGTCTTTATGGCGCCACACCAGGAGTACAACTGCACAGCACCAGTTGGTACAGGATCGTCCGATCAGTGCGTAGTCAATGTCAATGGGACACTCGAAGAATGCACCGAGTGGGAGTACGACAGAAGCATATTTTCCGAGACGATTATATCGCAGGTAAGCTCTTCGAAGCACGAAGATGCGTCAGTAGATTTGCGCGATACCGATTTCGCTTCTCGTCTCTGCGGCGCCGGGGGAATTATGGTGGATGTCGTAGTCGCCAGTAGAGTGCAAAGAATTAAAAAATCTCATTTCTATTGTACATACATTTTTTATCACCATAGTTACGAGACGTAATGCGAAATATAATCAACCCTACTGTAACACTGTGCAAAAATTGTAATGTGCTAGTATAATAAAATTTTCTTATAACATGGCTTCTGTAAAATAGAGCTTAATAAACTTAAAAGAGTACCACTCTTGCAGTGCTTCACTCAACAGAGAAGCTGCTGAGGTAGCAATGAATTTTAAAGAAAAACTTAATGAACTTTGGATAATTTTCGTGTAGAATTTTTGCAAGTTTCATTTAACACAGTTTCGTTGCAATGCCAATTAACAGTGTTACCTGAGGTTTAACTGTGTCTTCCTGACAGTTGAAGATATGTCTTATGTCCATTAATATTGAAATAATTATTACAGTTTAATGTAATATGTTATGAAAATGTTTTTATAAAAGAATCTTATTTACGATTGCAATATTTCAGTGGAATTTAGTATGCAGTCGTACACACTATGCAAACATCCAGCAGTCTATATTGATGTTTGGCGTACTTCTCGGCAACATCATATTTGGTACTTTAGCAGACAGGTACAGTGGAGTTTGTATTTTTGAATTGATCGTGTGACTTTGTAAATTTGAAACGTTAAACTAGAAACGCTAATGTGAATAAACTTTATTTTGCAGATACGGTAGGAAGATACCACTGATGATTTCCGTAGTTCTTCAAGTAGCTTCGGGAGTCGGATGTGCCATTGTACCATGGTTTCCGGCGCTGTTATTAATGAAATTGCTTAGCGCTTTGGCTACCGGTGGCACGATGGTTACCAGTTATGTTATATGTAAGTCAACTATTATCTCGTTAACAGAAAATTGACAAGACCACTCTGTAATTTCTGGATATCTGAGAGGATGTCTTTAACCCTTTAACCACGGACGCTATGTTTACGTACATGAGCCACTCACTTGCCAAATCGATTAACTCCATTAACACCATTCCTACCACGACCGGTCAAATGACCGTTTTTAAAATTTCAATTAGAATTTCCTATATACAACGTAATTGAAACACCTTTAACACTAGATCTACGGCCGCAAAATCAGGTATATTTAAATATATTAAATAAGTACTTCGGAAAAAGATGGATCAAGCTGCAAAAAATACGATCAGTTAAGTAACTTGTGTATTATAAGATACACAAGAAATGTTTACCGTACTGCTTCTCTATCAATTTTTGAAATTTTTTTAGAAAAGTATGTACCCGTCAATTTGACGACGGCCGTAGATCTAGTGTTAATCTTCACGACTTTTCCTCAAATATACGTATAATACATTCACATTATAATACATTTTTCAATATTTACTTCTTTTTTTATTGTTCATTTTCTGGGAAAAAATTATCATTTGACAAATTCACCGGTTGCGGTAGGAAAAGGTATACGTGAAGTGTCGGTAGGAATAGTGTTAAACCTAAACTGGAGAAATGTGATGAAATATGATACACTCTTTATTTCAAATTCTCTTCACAATATAAATACAAACAAATGTCGCAGAATGTATAACAGCATGTAGCTTTCATCTAACGAAATGTAGAATGAATAAGGTGGAATAGCCTTGGAGTTATTCAGATTGTCTTCGAAAAGAAATTATTTATTATACGATGGCCACCAAATTTCATCATTTAATGGTGTTTATAGTTATTATTAGGGAAATTGATTATAGACATAAAAATTTGTGATTCAATCAAGCACTTTGACACTTCAAATTTTAAAAATTCGAAAAGTGGAGTTAAACAATTTGGCATCGAACCACTCTATAGTATGTTTTTACATATTAGTAGCAGCTATACAGAAAATGATCCATAGTTTCGAAAGCAACATATACTGCAAAAAGCGCAGTACATTCGTGCGAAGCCGATAACATTTGAATTTCATCCTGAAATATTTTTCAGGTATGGAGATCGTTGGAACGCAATGGCGAGCAGCTATCACCGTACTTTATCAAATTCCATACAGTTTGGGTCACATGTCACTGGCAGGATTAGCCTATCTATTTCGCCATTGGCAGCATCTTCAAATTGCCATCACTTTACCCTCGATTGTTCTCCTGGGATATTGGTGGATCGTACCTGAATCTCCTAGATGGTTGGTAGCCGTTGGTAGGCAACGGGCGGCATGTAAAGTTTTACAGAAAGCAGCTAATATTAATAAGATAGAGAACAAGGACATTCCAGAAATGGTCAGGCAACATTGTCTGCATCAGGTAAGCTTACAATAGAAATTGTTCTAATAATTCTGTTATGAATCTTTTAATTTACCACTCCATCAACATTCTACACCCACGTGTACTTTAAAGTCGCTGAATTACGATCGTCACTTGATTTCTTTGCAGAATTCCAAGCGCTCAGAATTAGATCATAAGGCTTCATTTTTCGACCTGTTTCGCACACCCAACATGAGAATAAAATCTCTCTCGATATTTTTTAACTGGATCGTTTGCGGAATGGGCCTGTTCGGCATGTCACAATACATAGGACAAGTCGGTGGGAACATTTTCATAAATTTCGCTGTTTCCGGTGCGATACAAGTGCCAGGAAATTTCGTCGCGTGGTGGACGATGAACAAACTAGGCAGAAAGGTCACTTTGATTTGCAGCAATTCAATTGCTGGAGTTGCTGCGTTACTTCTTACAGTAGTGACGGATGGTACGATTTTTTATGAGTTTCATAACTAACTAGACGCATAGATAATTAGTTCGATCGTCTGAGACACTTCTGCAATTCGATGTTTTCATATTGCTTTTGTTTTTGCAGATATGGCGTGGCTTAGATTAATTTTAGCCTGTTTCTCGATTGTTGGGATGTCAATCTCCTTTACGACAGTGTACCTCTTTTCCGGTGAACTGTTTCCCACCGTTGTCAGAAATATAGGCGTTGGCGCAAGTAGCATGTGCGCCAGAATAGGCTCTATTACAGCACCTTTTGTAGTATCTCTCGTAAGTTGAATTAATCAATTATCTAATCTGAGAAATATTTTGCGACATTGAAAATCTATAAACTATGACGCAGTAAATTAATCCTTCACCGTAATTTGAATATTCGTAGAACTTGATTTGTAGGAGTTAAAAACATTTGGGTAATTTAGAGTAAAATTTGAATAATTAATTCCGCGCGGTAACCACTTTGGACCAGTAATAATAAAGTAGGATAAAGCAATGCTAATAATATGTCTTGGTTTACTTTTCCTTCATTATACGCAATCGAAGTCGGAGTTTCATCATTTAAACGATAACGCGACAGTCACTTTTTATTAATTGCCAATTTGATTTAGTATATATGTTGCGAGCATGATTGCTCATTAGCATACATTCATTGATAAAAGTGAACTTGTTATACGCTGTCTGGACTCCTAAAGCCACCAGATACAAAGAACAAGAATTACTTTGTACTCCAATATTTTTGTAAATTGAAACATTGAAATAATGATCTACGTTATTCCACAAATTAATTAATGCAACTCCTATCAGAATTACATCAACGCTTGGTTACCACCGGTTGTATTTGGAATTTTGCCGCTTCTTGGTGCTGCACTTTGCCTTTTGCTACCGGAAACAGTCGGATGCACGCTTCCGGAGACACTGCAGGACGGTGAAGATTTTGGGAAGTAAGTGCGACAGAAATCAAGAAAAGTTTTAATTTAATTATTTAAAATTTCAGTCGTTGAAATTTTAAAAAATATACAGCATGCTTCGTTTGACTGAAATACATTCTTACGTAAAAATTTGAATTTCTATCTTCGCAGAAAGCCTAAGAAACTGAAGAAGGTGAAAGACATCGAAGCGGAAGCGGCATTGTAAAAGAAGACTGCAATTACTCACGTACAAAAGAAACATGTCCGGAAAAATTCTACGAATGCAAATAAGAATGCTGGAATTCCATTTCACGGCATTATTAGGTTTATAAGTGATACTGCAATCATTCCGCGTTTTTATTTATTACATTACATTTACAATTCTTACGGTGTCAGGCGAAATGTTATTCTTATATGGATACGTTTAAGGATCATCCATGAGAATAACATTTGTACCGGTTGTGTTGTTTTTAAACATGATTAGGATGGATATGTACATTTGCAAGAAATTCAGAAAGAGAAATATTTTTTGAGGAAGAAACAAAGAAAAGTGTAGTATACTCGTTTTGAAGGTATTTCTTTTAATATACCGATGGTATGCAATTTGCAAGTAATGTTACATACTGCCAGGTAACAGTTGCAAGGAAGGTGCCTTGTACCGTTTGTATACGAATGTTTAAATAGATATTTTGTTTTATAAAATACAGTCTTATTTTTCCAATGACTTTCCCCAACGTGAATCACCTTTGACCTCAGTGTAAAAACAAATTTGATATTCTTTTATTGTAATTGCAACAATGAAAATTCCGAAGTAACGACTTTGTTGAATATCAATTCTTCTTAGTTGAACGAAACATCGTGGAGATTTAACACGTTGAATGCCACTCGTATTTCGCTAGTTTCATCATCCTCACCAAACCGATACTGTTTCTATTAAAATCACATTTTTATAGAATAGAAATGTTAAAAGTAAGAATAGTTATGCACTCAATAATACTTCACGTTTCTAACACCAATATTTTAATATTGAATATATCCGTGAATATCGCAATTTAAAAATCATAAGAAATCTCATCGAATTCAACAGCGCCGGTCACCGGTGACCCCCATGGCATTCGACGTGTTAAGATATTAAGGAAGAGACAATTGTAATCAAATTTTCATAATGCACTTAATTAATAGCAACTATCGATTGTATAAGCGCGTAGATGAAATAGAAAAAATATGAGAAGCACGAGAAAGAAAAGAAAACACGCGACAGCAATAATTCTCCTCTTTATCTAATTACAAGTGCAATTACTTCTCACGTTTCACCATTTTTTAAACGCCCGTTCACACGGTCTCCCGAAACGCAATGTTTTCGATTGTTCCCTGTTTCCGGAGCAATGGCCGTTCGATAAACATTATCATTGTTATCTTAACAATGCAATAATTCTGCCAATAATAACTAAAAATATATACTAATTCAAATGCAACTTGTACTTTATAACATGGTAAAACAATGATATTTATATCTCCACAAATAGTCTCAGAAAAAAGATTAAATAATTGAGACTCAAAATTGAATTTTTAAGTGAGTATTTCAGCCCTTAAAATTGAATTACAGTATGAACAAAAAATGGAGTCATCTTACGGATAAGTTAATCCAATTGTACAAAAAGTTGTTTGATTTTTTGAATTAGCTAGTTCTCTAGCATATACGATGAAACTTTTTACGAGAATAATGAGATGCAATTACCTTCCAAGATCTAATAGTACAATTTCTTCTCGGAAACTAAAGAAATATCTCTTTCGATAATTACCAAGTTTCTATCGTAATTTATAAGCAATAAACATTACATTGAAAATTTAAATATACGCACGATGAAAATACAAAGATACGGTAATTACGCTCCGCGAATTGTTTACAGTTTCGGATTATCGATTCGACTAATGCAAATATCATTGTGTAATATGTATTAGTAGCCACGGTTTGAGTAATATGCAGTCGGCAATATGTAAATGTGACGTGCCAATACGGACAAATTATATCTTTAGTTTTCAGACATTTTCCATGAATTTAACAATGATATTACCAATTGGTAATTTACAAAGCGATCATCAACAGTAAAAATATAGTTGCCGGAAATAAAAATTTCAACGATGCACTTCTACTACAATAATAAAATGTGATTAATTGTAGTGTTATCTACCACAAGCATAAAATCCAGTGGTAACTGTCCAACATTAATTACAAATTACTTCGATTACGTATGATTCGTTTTTCTTGCGAATATCAACGTCTCTATTAAGTTTTATTCAAATTCAAGATGTACTTTACTTCTTCGTGACTTATTAACCTTCAGTTTCGTCTTAATCGGTTTACCGATAAAATTCTTTTCGGTTTTACTAATAATCTTTTTTTTTTAGTTGATCCTATACATTATTTCTTTAATATAGGAATTTATGCCGAAATACTTGTTTCTCTGCCATAACATGCCATGTATGTTATATTCATATATTTGATCAAATATTTCATTTGTTTCCTTGAAATTTTTAATTGTGTGTGAAAACCTGTTTACTTTATCTTCTATGTTTATTTTTATATATTCTTTTAAAGAAACAAAAAACTTGGGATTCATAACAGGATCTTTCTTTCTTTTTGCAAAATGGTGTTTACCGTTTCGGAATTTACAATTTTACAAAAATACGAAAGTGGTGGAATAAATTCTTTTGACAGACATATCAATATCAATGCTTTTTGCTGAAACAGTATGAGAAAATTACGATTTCTGGCGATCGAAGTGTTAAATTTTAAAAATTTTGTAGTTGTAATGCACTTACGTTTTATGACAATTTTCGTATTAACGACTACAGTGCTTAGATATATCCAAGAGTGTACGTTGATTTAAAATGCATCGTGTTGCGCGTACGAAATGTCACGCATTGAGTGTACTATTCAATGCACTTCCGTCAAGCGGATGCAGCTATTTAATTTCAAAAAAAAATTTAGAGATGCAACACCGATTACTTTGATATTCCGATGTGACTGAATCAAAACTTGGAGGTCTAAATCTTGTTCCAATTTAAAAAGTTACAGTATTCCAGTCATGCAGATATATAAAAAAAAAAGCTATCATGTTAAAACCGATATTTTTCATTTCGTCCTGAAACTAGAACCACAATTTCTCTTTAGTCATATATTCTTTCCCAAGAACAAACTAGAAAACGTTACCGATTTTTTTGTGCTTCAACGTTTTATGAAAAATTCCTCGCATGAGAAAATTGTTAGTCAAAGTTATAGCATTTTTAAAAAGCGACCGACGCTTATAAAGTTTCAATGGAAACATCGAAAAATAAAATAGCACATGTATTTTGTCAGTAATACGGAAACCATGTGTACATGTTTTTTGGGTAATTTAATTCACGGACATGTATATCCATGGTGTTTCACCTTGAAACAAGAATTGCTGTTTTCGACGCGAGTGTACCTGGGGAGAGTCGTTTAAAGCATATAAAGGACTATAACACGGTGAACCGTAGCGTCATTCTGGCTTGTGCTGTTCGGCGGAAAGCCGGCTCTCCAGTAACAAAGAGTTGATCCCAAGAAGAGTAAATAATCTCGAGATTCGATACCTGTTTCGATAATCGGATCTTATTCTGAGTAAATAAGACAACGCAAATTCTGACGAAGGTAAGGTAACGTAATTTGGAATTATTGCAGAAAATTTGCTGATCGTACGAGAAATAGATATTGCAGATATTGAATTAGATTTTGAAATGTGATTTACGGAATATCTTCGACATGCATAGGTATCTAGTTTTTATGTTGCGTCGATAGGTCTGAAAAATTTAGTGGATTGTGAAATTTTGGAAACATAGATTGTTACAAGAAAGTAATTTGATTTATTATCGCTTGGAAATGTTATGTGAAAAATAGTACATCCTTTGACAACGTCGAAGGGCGATTTATTCCAAAGAAGTAAATCTAGTAAAGCAAGATAATTAAAATTGTGTTAATTTTATATAATTTGTAGAATAAAATGACTACGTATCTTTTCGTGACAGATACTGAAATCCTATAAAATATCTCGTATCATGAATGAAGGAATACTTATTAAGACAACAGACATTCTTTTAACCATAACAAAATTAATTTTTCTGTAATTACGTGTTGCAATTTTGTCTGTCGTTATGTGTTGCCATTCACGTTGTGCAACCGACGACAATTACGGTGGGCATCACGTGTAAATTATAATTTTGACGACATAGTACGTACACGAGGATACAAGTTTCTACAATAATTATCATTTATTATGTCTTTGTCTACACGCTGCAGGCGTATATCAAACTCGATGCAGAATCTATCAAGCATAAAATGGTGTTAAAAAATACACGGTAATTCTTTTTTTTAGCAGAGAAAAGCTTTAGAATGAAATTGATACAGACACTCGGAGTACAAGATATTTCTTACTCCAAGAAAGTGCTTATAACGTAAAACAATTGTCGCTCAGAATACTTAAAAGACTTCAACCATATCCTTCAACCATTTCACCGTTATTTTGGAGTTCTATGTTTGGATTCGAGAAAGAGAACAGTTACAACCTCCGGGCATAAAGTAAAATCTTTCGCAAGATTATTGGAGATACGATTTCTGTTTTAGGCGCGAGTGAGAAATATAATATAATTGTACTTATTTGTGAAATTGAGCGCCAGAGGCATGCTCCGTTCTTACACGAATTTAATCGATGTCTCCACTGGCACAATTTTTTCTTTTGGTACAGAGATGAGTTTTTTCAATGAAATGAAAGCTAGGAGATATTCTTAATACAACTGGTCGAACGAAAGTTTCTATTTCATTGTTTACGACCGTTACAAGAAATATTTTTCGTGTAATAATCGTTAACGACTTATGTTACGAGCATGAGAACAGTAATTAACTTTGACAACAAACGTTCATTAGTTCTATTAAAAAATTTTCCCAACCTTTCTTGATAAAAGCTAAGTTTTGCGCGTAATCAGTGAACGAAGTGATACTTCTTCTTTCATCGTGCGAGTTATACATTGTACGTAATTTCTTTCAACCAGTTACAGCGTAAATGTAAAAATGCAATAAATAATATATATATATTATTTATAATATATATATATTATAATATATATATATTATTTATTGCATTTTTTTGCATATATATATAACCAGATATGTAGGAAAATAGACCGATACTTATTATTTCATTGTGCGAATTATATTCCGTATTCCGAGACGCTAATTTTGAAAAGCCCGCCGACCCTTTATTGAAAATGTTAAATTTTAATACCATTGTTACGTAATACTATTACCATTTATTCTAACCTCGAATTTGGCGAACTTCCAAGAGTTTATGCTAACATTTTTACGAAGGAGAAAGTGACCGATACGTTCAAAGCCTGGCATCGATTCCAACATGTTGAGTAAAGACATGGAATAGATACTTTCACAACTATAACAGTTGCAAAAACACGTTATACTTACAAAAAATACGACGTGTACCATGAATTTCGTCCGAAATACTTATCGTATATTATAAATATAAGAAATTCATTACCATTAAATTCCTACAGTTTTTCTAAGTTTTCTGTGGTACCACATTTATAGTCACGTCGAACTCCCGTTTCTTATGGAAACGACAAAACACCATCCCAACAGAATAGTTTCAATCAACAATTTCCGAAAATCAACAAACTACGTCAATGAATCATAGCAGGGATATTTCGCCAACACAATCATTTCATGCGTTATGCAAAAATACGTAAAACATAGTATGAATATAATTCTCAGAATAATTGCAACCAAAAGTTGCACTTAAAATAATTGAAATTCATAAATGGAAAATTGGTGCAATTAAAATAATTCTGAGAAAGAGTGCTATCGCTATATTTTTTTGCCACATTAGCTTGACGTATTTTACCGAGTGTGTCATGAGATTCTAGTGATACTACTCAGCGTAAACGTATTCTTTAACTTCACATAAATTTGATAAATTTAATTTATGTATCAGTCAGATTAAAAGATATGCATAATTTATATTTACCTGTATTTTATGCAGCGAAAAGGAACAACAATATTTGGTGTTATTGATCACGCGCGACACTCACAACATTGACTACTCCAGACGTAGATTTTATTAACATAATTTATCTGTTTTATTAATAGAAATTCAAATTTAAAAATTTTCATAGTTGCAGATATGTTGTACCTATTACTGCTGGGATGTTTCGCGTTAGCGGCGGGGCACGATTTTAAAACGGTTTTCTCGTGGAAGCAGGTCGACTTCGCTTTTCCAAATGAAAATGTTCGAAATAGTTATATAGCCAATGGTGATTACATCCCGGAAAATAATATGCCACTCGGCATTCAAGTTTGGAAGGACAAAGTATTTCTCACAGTACCCCGCTGGAAGAAAGGCGTGGTAGCAAATTTGAATTACGTTTCGAAGAATGACATATCACGTATGTTACAGTCAAAAGAAGTTGTTTATAGACAATTCTCTCATTTAAAATTTCATCTTAGTTTTACGTTGAATCTTCAAACAGGTAACCCGACTCTGATACCATATCCAGACTGGGAAACGAATAATGTTAATTCGGCCGTTAACATCGTAAGTATTTTCCGAGTTAGAGTCGATGCCTGTGATCGTTTATGGGGAATTGACACAGGTATTGAAGATATTTTAGGAGACACGAAGGTCGTCCAGCCTACGAGACTTTTTGTAATAGATTTGAAGACCGATAAGGTAATATATGAAATAAATTATTTACCTATGTATCTTCTGTTTATTATAATAATACTTGACTCTTAACATTTCAATCGTTTTGTTGTAGATACTTCGAATTTACACTCTAAAAGATTCCGATCAAAAACACAATTCCTTCTTAGCCGATCTCGTCATCGACGTTAATCCGAATGCATGCGACGATGCGTATGCATATCTTTCTGATTTGGGTGGCTACGGCATGGTAGTATACAGTTGGTCTAACAACGACTCATGGCGAATTGCTCACAATTTCTTTTACTTCGATCCACTGAACAGTAAGATATTACTTCATTTCTCCCATTTAAAAATTATTCCAACTTAATTGTTGCATTATAATCCTTTAAAATCATTTATAGTTTTACATGTTAAATGGTGACGATATTTTACAGATATCGTTGTTTGCATTGAAATGAAAAGTTGCTCATTAAAGTCACGCCGTTACAAAGTAGAGCTATTGAAACAGCGATATTAACACTAGAACTGCCGGCATTAAATCTACTACATTTAAATATATTAAATAAATGCTTTGAAACAAAGAATATTAAGAGGGGGAAAAGATGATCGATTCGGTAATTTATAGTTTATGAGATGGACGAAGAATATCTATTCTATGGCTCTCCCATAAACTTGAAGAATTTTTTCCAAAAATTCTCCAAGGTTATAGAAGAGTCATAGAATAAATATTCTACGCCTATCTCGAAGAACATAAAACGTCGAATCGATCATCTTTTCCGCCTCTCGATTCCTCATTTTTCAAAGGTCTTATTTAATATATTGAAATATAATAGATTTAACGCTGGTAGTTCTAGTGTTAACGCGTTGAATGCCACCGGTATTTTTCTAGTTTCTTCATTCCTTCTGAAGTGAAACTTTTTCTATTAAAATCACATCTTTACAAAGCAGAAACTGTAAAGACAAATAGAGATTTATAGACATCAGGACTCTATCTTTTTGAGACCAACGCGTAAATATTCACTGAATTAAGGAATTCGTAAATATTACAATTTAAAAGTCATATGAAATTTCATTTAATTCAATAGCACCGGTCACCGGGGACCCCCATGGCGTACAACGTGTTAAGATTGTCCATATAAAAATAAGAACATCTAACTCATTTTTTTCTTTGTTTCAGGCGATTATAACGTTAGCGGTTTCAATTTCCAATGGACAGACGGTGTATTTGGCTTATCTCTGTCTCCGGTCCAAGAAGATGGTTTTAAAACTCTTTATTTCCACGCGATGTCGGGTATCACGGAATTTTCTGTGTCCACGAAAGTTCTAAAGAATGAAACACTAGCCCAAGATTATTATGCATTCCACGTTGCGGGAAATAAAGGACCAAGGACTCAAGGTCCGTCTTCACTGATTGATCCTAAAACTGGTATAGACTTCTTTACTCAAGTGAACAAAAATGGAATCGCCTGTTGGGACACCAGCGTGGAATTGAATCCAAACACTTTCAGTGAGTATTACCGAATTTCGGCAATGAATTAATGAAGAGTCTAAAGACTTAGAAATTTATTTGCAATAAAAAGAACAAAATTAATGAAAATACACGCACGGTTATCGACTGTCTTTCATCAAGAGTTCTTTTTATCGTAATTGTAATTTTATCGTGCACAAGAGTCGAAATTATTCTGCAGATACTACAATTTTTTTGTCTAAATGTTTCTTGTAATATGATACTATAGAGTTATTTAAGAATTCTTTTTATTTTGCATCTTAGTTTGAATATTAACAGCATCTATTTTTCCAGTCCTTGTAGCCCAAGACAACGAGACTTTGGTCTTTCCGAACGACTTGAGTTTGGATACCGAGACTAACAAATTATTCGTCTTATCGGACAATTTGCCACAATTTCAATATGCTAAGTACAACCCGCAGAAATTTAATTTCTTTGTCACAGCAGCTGATGTTGACTCGTTAACGCCACTTTGTAAAAAGTCCTCGTAAATACGACTACATTGGATTATGTTTTCTCAACGTAATATTGTTGAAGTTGACAAATAGAACTGTGAATTGAAATTATGTTGAAATTTCAATTGTATGTCAAATGCACTCGATAATATCTTTTGTACTGTCCAATAATTAATAAACTAAAACAACTGTAACTGTGTCACTTCTAAACATTTCCTATAGTTACATTCATCGTAGTAATACGAATTTGAGAAACTACTGGACCACAAATAAATTGTGTTTCCATTAAATATTACAATATCTAATGACAACGCGGAGGAGTTTTCTATGAAAATGCAGAGAATAGTTTTCTTGATACGTAGCAAAAACAAATTAATTATATCAGAAATGAGAATGTTCTTTTTGTAAAACGAAAATATTTCACACACTCCAAATGTTTAAGAGTAATAGAAAATATTATTTTAAAATGTATTTGTAAATAATTAATAATTCCATTACTTAAAATTTTAAACAAAATGACAATGAAGTATAATATTATAATACAGCTTCCAATTACAATCGAGTAATTGCCCCCAAAAAAATCCGTCTCCGCACAATAATTAGAAATAAAAAGATTCGCAGCCATTCGCTAATTATTATGTGTAATATAATTCATAATTTGTATAATTAGATAAATTACAACTTACTTCAATCAATGTTCCCACAGAGGACAACACCCTCTGCGGTTGACAATACTGTATGATTAGATATTACATTACAAATAATAATTACCCAGGTCTCACCACGTGGAGGTTGCTGCGAGCGGAGACCCGCCCGATCCACGGCTCCCATCCACCCTGCCTTTTATGCAAATTTTACTTATTCATACGATCGCAAACTATTTTATTTGTAACACGATTGCACAAGGTACAGTTTCCGTACTTTCTGCAAACGTGGATACAAATAAACTTTTTTTCTACTTTAACCGGGACCGGAGCTGAAAGAAAATGTACAACATTAAATAATATGACGATTTTTTAATCGTCCAGCGAACAACTAGGGACATGAATCTGAATCTGATGGTCAGATTGATCCATTCCGAACACCTGTTGGAATGCGAAGGGGGGCTAACCGTCTGAAAATTGGAACTTCGGACGAATTTGGTTAACCAGTGACGACCGAGCATGACACCACCAATAAAATACCAGGGGAACCTAAACAATTCAGTAATTTTCATTCTTATACCAAATTCGATGCATCGTATCAAATATTTTTCGACCATAATTCGCATTTGTGGTACACCTATTTCCTTATTAACCTTATTGTAATCCTTCGTAACCTTATTAACCTTGTTAACGTATTTCTCACACTCTCACAGTAGTCGTACAAACTGAATTTCAGTATAATGTCTCCCTACAAAAGTAGTGGAAACATCACCATACTCATTCCAACTACCTATCGACCCATCTAAACCAATCAAACCAGAATGCACTTATCCCTCTAAATATGATATCATATTCAATATTTATTATAATATTGAGTGAAGGAAGAATTCCTGTGTGCAGGAAATCCAGAGAATGTAACAGGAAATCCAAAGAATGTAGCAGGAAAAATTGAGGGCATCGTGCAAACGGACGTCGGAATTGAATAGTGCGATTAAAGAAACATCAGGAATAACGATTCGGATGATTAACGAGAAAACGAATGTTAACCAGGAAACTCTGAACATGAGATTGGATGGATTCCTAACGTGCAGAAAATTGAGCTATGATATCAATATTACCTTATTTGTAACTTAAAAGCTACACTTACATCGTTAAACAGCCGATTACGACGAGTTTTAAAATTCAAGGGTTTCATGTATATTCAAATTTCGCAGTATGCTCACGTTTTCATTGTTCACCTACCTAAACGTACGTTTTACTTGGTACCATGTGCACTTTTGTATCAATCGCCTGCCTGACTAAAAGGTAAGTTCCTCCCTGACTAAGCTTCTAAGATTTGTACACCATGTGATTTGCATTCGTTGCAACCTCCCTGTCTATGTTTCTAAGATTTGTACACCATGTGATTCGCATTCGTTGCAACCTCCCTGTCTAGATTTCTAAGATTTGTACACCATGTGATTTGCATTCGTTGCAACCTCCCTGTCTAAGTTTCTAAGATTTGTACACCATGTGATTTGCATTCGTGCAACCTCCCTGACTAAAAACTAAGTGTGATCACACATACATATATGGAAGTGTATAACATTTATACTTCCCTCAATTCATTTACCATTTATTTATTTAGTAACCTTTTTCAAAGTACCTTATTATTGCTTATCACCTAGATTGAATATAGTACATATACCTGAAGACATGTAGCAGTCGTAGTTTTAGACTGAAATCTCATTACATGAATTACCATAAAATTCAATTAAGGAAGTTGCACTCACTTGCGGGAATTATGTTGGAGGAGGAGAAGAGGATACGAAGAATCCTGCAGGATCGATTGTTCCAGTGGGTATGGATACGAAGTGGATTGCGTAATGCAAACGTGGAATATTCTGGCCATAAGAATATTGAAATTAAAGATTGAAAAGATGCAGGGACGATTTCAATATGGCGAGAATGGGAAATAAAAAATGCAGAAACTGAATTGTTGTTTTAAGTCCGAATGTAGAAACCTTTCCCTCTTGACAACAGTATACATTTACAGCGACTTCATTTTAATAATGCCGCGGCATAGAAATGCCCGCCTTAAAATGAGTCCTAATAAGAAGGTTGGAAACGACAAACCAAGAGATATTCCGATTCTACGGAAGAATTCACGATTTTCCTGAAGTGTCATAGTACGAGGGGGCTACTATCAGTTTAATCCGATAGTTTCATCAGTATTCAGTAGATATCATTTGAGAAGATACTTTAGTATAAGATAATATAGCAAGATCGATTTTCAAGATCCCCTTCACTTTGGAACCTTCACCACTTTTAAAAATGTCATAATGTTTCCCGTTTGACTGATAAAATAACCATTTGCAAATTATCCCGCAAGTGGTATCACCGCCGTCATTCATCCGTCCAACAAAAGCGACCAAACAAATCCGTCATCCTTATTATGAACCATTATTCGTGAAATCGAATTCCATTCAAGGAAATGTCATGATTTGTACAATTTTCAACAAACACCTGCCTGACTAAAAGTAGAAATCGTACCTTTGCAACTTTCTACACTCTTTAAAACGTGCACGTTTTGTTCGAAACCAGCCTGATTAAAAGATAAATGTACACTGCACAAATATATTCGTGCTTTTTTCATGTCTGCACTTTTCATGATTTGATATATGATTTATTTATTCACTGAGCGAATACCTCTTAAAACACCACCAAGTTTTGCATAATTTCAGGTTCGTTGAGTTTTAGTTAATAATTGGAATTTCAAAGAAAAATGGAAATATAGATTCCCAATTTGGCGAACAATGGAATTGATGATATTTCCGATTGAGGAAATATCCCTGGACGACATGTAACAAGGACTTCAAAGAGGCCAAAAGACTATCTTATAAAAAAGATAAATCTTGAGTCCGAAAAAACAGCTACGCAAAGGAATATTAGATGCTCGAGGATTTGAGCTAGGGAAACGAAAATAAGGGGATGCTGTGGAGAATGTTATCGAATTAATAACAAATATGTACAAGATATAAGTAGATTCAAATGATACAGTAGAAAGAAATAAGTAATCAAACCTTTTCAATTGACAGTGTATACCACCTTCATTACGTAATTGTGTCCGACGACATCGTCATAGAACTTTAATTCCGCCATGACACGATAATGAATCCAGGATAGCCATTAATTCCTGTAGAGACGTCAGAATTCTTCTATCAGCAGCAAGAAACATACACACCGCCTGATCATAAAATATGATTCACAAATGTCTAAAACAGATGGAACACAATTACTCGAATTCAGAATTAAGCGATAAAGCATTACGCATATCATGACTGGACCGTGTATAATAAGGATACTGAAAAACACAACCAAGGATAATTACAAGATTAAGAAAAATAATAAATTATACATTCCAATGCAAGATACTGTTTTCCGATACAAAATGACACCAAAATAAGGAACTGATATTCAAATGCATCATAGTAAAAAATTATAAATAACGACCAGACCAATAATAAACACGTTACAAAAGCAATAAGCGTGACCTACATCAAAAACAAAGTAGGAAAGTGTAGAAATATGATACTAATAAAGAAAGAAGGTGTATTTAGCAATACATGAACGTGCTGATTTCTACCCGAATATATTCAAACAAAATTATATGAAACTGGCACATCGCGAACAACGCTGACCGAACGAGTATATCAATTTGCAAACGCGGGAATTCGCGGATACGCGGTCGTCCGATTCTCCGGCTCAGAAAATAAGGCAGATCAAAATAGGAGAATGAAAAAAGATCGTATGCAAGAATCTGTCTGAATTATCCATGCACACATTGGAGGCCCGGGGTTTTCCCAGCCCGGAGAGAGTTTCCCACACTCCCATATGCATCCACACCACCACATGTGCTGCCACGTCGTAACAGACAGTCCACAGTGACACCAGCTTCGCAGTAGCTCAGGCCCTCGCCTGAGAGATAGCTCCCAGGTTATGGGAAGCACTACTGTATAGCCGTAGCTACCGGTGCACGATTCATGGGGGATCTCCACGATATCGCAACGGAAGTGGAAGCAGCCAATATCATGTCCTATACGGACATCCACCTTGCATTTCAAACTCAAATGACGCTCAAATGCGATCTTGGAATTTAACGAGCGACCATGGATTCTGCGTTTCAGCAGGCGTCTAAATAAGATAAACGTGGATGTCGCCGATGGCCGACGGAACGTCTAAAACGATAAAACGCACGCGGAAGATCACAAAGAGGCCATGCAATGCAAAATAATACAAAAAAAAGAAGCGAAAAGCAGCGACTTAAACGATAAAACGCACGCGGGTGATATACTCGAGCGAGCATGGAAGCTGACGAATATGGAAATTCGTGGATGCGCGGTGGCCCAATTTAACTGCTTATAAAATAAGACGCATAACAGCAGAAAAACGGAAAAAGATCGTATGCAAGAATCCGTCTGAGTTATCCAAGCACACATTGGAGGCCCGGGGTTTTCCCAGCCCGGAGAGAGTTTCCCACACTCCCATATGCATCCACACCACCACATGTGCTGCCACGTCGTAACAGACAGTCCACAGTGACACCAGCTTCGCAGTAGCTCACGCCCTCGCCTGAGAGATAGCTCCCAGGTTATGGGAAACACTACTGTATAGCCGTAGCTACCGGTGCACGATTCGTGGGGGATCTCCACAATATCGCAACGGAAGTGGATGCAGCCTATAGCATGTCCTATACGGACATCCACTTTGCATTTCAAACTCAGATGACGCTTAAATGCGATCTTGGAACCTAACGAGCGAGCATGCATTCTGCGTTACAGCAGGCGTGTAAATAAGCGAACGTGGATATCGCCGATGGCCGATAGCCGATGGAACGACTTAAACGATAGAACGCACGCGGAATATGACGAAGAGGCCATGCAATGCAAAATAATAATAAAAAAAGAAGCGAAAAGCAGCGACTTAAACGATAAAACGCACGCGGGTGAGATATTCGAACGAGCATGGAAGCTGACGAATACGGAAAAACGAAAAAATATCGCATACAAGAATCCGTCTGAGTTATCCAAGCACACATGGGAGGCCCGGGGTTTTCCCAGCCCGAAGAGAGTTTCCCACACTCCCATATACATCCACACCGCCACATGTGCTGCCACGTCGTAACAGACAGTCCACAGTGACACCAGCTTCGCAGTAGCTCACGCCCGCGCCTGAGAGATATCTCCCAGGTTATGGGAAGCACTACTGTATAGCCGTAGCTACCGGTGCACGATTCGTGGGGGATCTCCACGATATCGCAACGGAAGTGGATGCAGCCTATATGTCCTATATGGACATCCATTTTGCATTTCAAACTCAGATGACGCTCGAATGCGATCTTGGAACCTAACGAGCGAGCATGCATTCTGCGTTACAGCAGGCGTGTGAATAAGCGTACGTCGATATCGCCGATGGCCGATGGCCGATGGAACGACTTAAACGATAGAACGCACGCGTAATATGGCGAGGAGGCCATGCAAAGCAAAATAATAAAGAAAAAGAAGCGAAAAGCAGCGACTTAAACAATAAAACGCACGCGGAATATGGCGAGGAGGCCATGCAATGCAAAATAATACAAAAAAAGAAGCGAAAAGCAGCGACTTAAACGATAAAACGCACGCGGAATATGGCGGGGAGGCCATGCAATGCTAAATAATACGAAAAAAGAAGCGAAAAGCGGCGACTTAAACGATAAAACGCACGCGGGTGAGATATTCCAGCGAGCGTGGAAACTGGCGAATACGGAAATTCGCGGATGCGCGGTGGCCCAATTTAACTGCTTAAAAAATAAGACGCATAACAGCAGAAAAACGAAAAAAGATCGTATGCAAGAATCTGTCTAAATTATCCATACACACATTGGAGGCCCGGGGTTTTCCCAGCCCGGAGAGAGTTTCCCACACTCCCATATACATCCACTCCGCCACATGTGCTGCCACGTCGTAACAGACAGTCCACAGTGACACCAGCTTCGCAGTAGCTCACGCCCTCGCCTGAGAGATATCTCCCAGGTTATGGGAAGCACTACTGTATAGCCGTAGCTACCGGTGCGCGATTCGTGGGGGATTTCCACGATATCGCAACGGAAGTGGATGCAGCCTATATCATGTCCTATATGGACATCCATTTTGCATTTCAAACTCAGATGACGCTCGAATACAATCTTGGAACCTAACGAGCGAGCATGCATTCTGCGTTACAGCAGGCGTGTAAGTAAGCGAACGTAGAAGTCGCCGATGGCCGATGGCCGATGGAACGTCTTAAACGATAGAACGCACGCGGAAAATGACGAGGAGGCCATGCAATGCAAAATAATAAAACAAAAGAAGCGAAAAGCAGCGACTTAAACGATAAAACGCACGCAGAAAATGATGAAGAGGCCATGCAATGCAAAATAATAAAAAAAAAGAAGCAAAACGGCAGCATAATGGCCGGGTGATACAGATTAAGTCAGAATTTAGAGGTAACTGCTCGCTGGATGTGTCGTTGGAAGAGCACCGCTTACCACCGCCGCGGCACACGTCTTTGATAGCACAGCAGCAAGCATGCTCCATGGCGCCTTGAAGTATGATGAGATCTGCAGCACCAATGACGTGCAGTCTGAGGAGATAGGCGGTGGTCTTCCAACGACGCGTGCGGTGAACAGTTAATTTCAAGTGCTGGCTTAATCGATAACACGCAAGGGCACTCGAAGTGTGACAAAAACACAAGCCTATGCAAAACAAAATAAATCAAGCGGAAACAGCGGTCTCAATGAAGAATATCACGCTGGGCGGAGGATCAGACCGCCATATTATGCAAAACAAAATAGAAGAAGCAAAAAGTACGTGCTTAAAAGAAAAGGAGTTCTCGGATGTCGCGGATGCGCGATGGCTACTTAATACTTAAACGATAATGGGCACGCGGGTGTGCCGCAACGCAAGCCTATGCAAAAGAAAAGAGAAGAAGCGAAAAATAATTGCTTAACGATAGGATGCTCGCGGATGCGCGGTGACCAATAGGTACTTAAACGATAATGGGCACGCGGGTGTGCCGCCATGCAACCCTATGCAAAACAAAATAAAACAAGCGAAAAACAGCGGCCTCAAAAGAGAGTAGCACGCTGGGCGGAGGGTGAGTCCACCATGCTATGCAAAACAAAAAAGAAAAAGCAAAATGTAGCTGCTTAACGATAAGATGCTCGCGGTTTCGCGCTGGCCACTTGATACTTAAACGATAATGGGCACGCGGGTGTGCCGCAACGCAAGCGGATGCAAAAGAAAAGAGAAGAAGCGAAAAATAATTGCTTAACGATAGGATGCTCGCGGATGCGCGGTGGCCAATAGGTACTTAAACGATAATGGGCACGCGGGTGTGCCGCCATGCAACCCTATGCAAAACAAAATAAAACAAGCGAAAAACAACGGCCTCAAAAGAGAGTAGCACGTTGGGCGGAGGGTGAGTCCACCATGCTATGCAAAACAAAAAAGAAAAAGCAAAAAGTAGCTGCTTAACGATAAGATGCTCGCGGTTTCGCGCTGGCCACTTGATACTTAAACGATAATGGGCACGCGGGTGTGCCGCAACGCAAGCGGATGCAAAAGAAAAGAGAAGAAGCGAAAAATAATTGCTTAACGATAGGATGCTCGCGGATGCGCGGTGGCCAATAGGTACTTAAACGATAATGGGCACGCGAGTGTGCCGCCATGCAACCCTATGCAAAACAAAATAAAACAAGCGAAAAACAACGGCCTCAAAAGAGAGTAGCACGTTGGGCGGAGGGTGAGTCCACCATGCTATGCAAAACAAAAAAGAAAAAGCAAAAAGTAGCTGCTTAACGATAAGATGCTCGCGGTTTCGCGCTGGCCACTTGATACTTAAACGATAATGGGCACGCGGGTGTGCCGCAACGCAAGCGGATGCAAAAGAAAAGAGAAGAAGCGAAAAATAATTGCTTAACGATAGGATGCTCGCGGATGCGCGGTGACCAATAGGTACTTAAACGATAATGGGCACGCGGGTGTGCCGCCATGCAACCCTATGCAAAACAAAATAAAACAAGCGAAAAGCAACGGCCTCAAAAGAGAGTAGCACGCTGGGCGGAGGGTGAGTCCACCATACTATGCAAAACAAAAAAGAAAAAGCAAAAAGTAGCTGCTTAACGATAAGATGCTCGCGGTTTCGCGCTGGCCACTTGATACTTAAACGATAATGGGCACGCGGGTGTGCCGTAACGCAAGCGGATGCAAAAGAAAAGAGTAGAAGCGAAAAATAATTGCTTAACGATAGGATGCTCGCGGATGCGCGGTGACCAATAGGTACTTAAACGATAATGGGCACGCGGGTGTGCCGCCATGCAACCCTATGCAAAACAAAATAAAACAAGCGAAAAACAACGGCCTCAAAAGAGAGTAGCACGTTGGGCGGAGGGTGAGTCCACCATGCTATGCAAAACAAAAAAGAAAAAGCAAAAAGTAGCTGCTTAACGATAAGATGCTCGCGGTTTCGCGCTGGCCACTTGATACTTAAACGATAATGGGCACGCGGGTGTGCCGCAACGCAAGCGGATGCAAAAGAAAAGAGAAGAAGCGAAAAATAATTGCTTAACGATAGGATGCTCGCGGATGCGCGGTGACCAATAGGTACTTAAACGATAATGGGCACGCGGGTGTGCCGCCATGCAACCCTATGCAAAACAAAATAAAACAAGCGAAAAGCAACGGCCTCAAAAGAGAGTAGCACGCTGGGCGGAGGGTGAGTCCACCATACTATGCAAAACAAAAAAGAAAAAGCAAAAAGTAGCTGCTTAACGATAAGATGCTCGCGGTTTCGCGCTGGCCACTTGATACTTAAACGATAATGGGCACGCGGGTGTGCCGTAACGCAAGCGGATGCAAAAGAAAAGAGTAGAAGCGAAAAATAATTGCTTAACGATAGGATGCTCGCGGATGCGCGGTGACCAATAGGCACTTAAACGATAATGGGCACGCGGGTGTGCCGCCATGCAACCCTATGCAAAACAAAATAAAACAAGCGAAAAACAACGGCCTCAAAAGAGAGTAGCACGTTGGGCGGAGGGTGAGTCCACCATGCTATGCAAAACAAAAAAGAAAAAGCAAAAAGTAGCTGCTTAACGATAAGATGCTCGCGGTTTCGCGCTGGCCACTTGATACTTAAACGATAATGGGCACGCGGGTGTGCCGCAACGCAAGCGGATGCAAAAGAAAAGAGAAGAAGCGAAAAATAATTGCTTAACGATAGGATGCTCGCGGATGCGCGGTGACCAATAGGTACTTAAACGATAATGGGCACGCGGGTGTGCCGCCATGCAACCCTATGCAAAACAAAATAAAACAAGCGAAAAACAACGGCCTCAAAAGAGAGTAGCACGCTGGGCGGAGGGTGAGTCCACCATACTATGCAAAACAAAAAAGAAAAAGCAAAAAGTAGCTGCTTAACGATAAGATGCTCGCGGTTTCGCGCTGGCCACTTGATACTTAAACGATAATGGGCACGCGGGTGTGCCGTAACGCAAGCGGATGCAAAAGAAAAGAGTAGAAGCGAAAAATAATTGCTTAACGA
Organism: Cerceris ruficornis; assembly: GCA_963989415.1. Classification (NCBI taxonomy): domain Eukaryota; kingdom Metazoa; phylum Arthropoda; class Insecta; order Hymenoptera; family Crabronidae; genus Cerceris; species Cerceris ruficornis. Next base: position 16,897,355 of record OZ022520.1, read on the forward strand.
TAGGATGCTCGCGGATGCGCGGTGACCAATAGGCACTTAAACGATAATGGGCACGCGGGTGTGCCGCCATGCAACCCTATGCAAAACAAAATAAAACAAGCGAAAAACAACGGCCTCAAAAGAGAGTAGCACGTTGGGCGGAGGGTGAGTCCACCATGCTATGCAAAACAAAAAAGAAAAAGCAAAAAGTAGCTGCTTAACGATAAGATGCTCGCGGTTTCGCGCTGGCCACTTGATACTTAAACGATAATGGGCACGCGGGTGTGCCGCAACGCAAGCGGATGCAAAAGAAAAGAGAAGAAGCGAAAAATAATTGCTTAACGATAGGATGCTCGCGGATGCGCGGTGACCAATAGGTACTTAAACGATAATGGGCACGCGGGTGTGCCGCCATGCAACCCTATGCAAAACAAAATAAAACAAGCGAAAAACAACGGCCTCAAAAGAGAGTAGCACGCTGGGCGGAGGGTGAGTCCACCATACTATGCAAAACAAAAAAGAAAAAGCAAAAAGTAGCTGCTTAACGATAAGATGCTCGCGGTTTCGCGCTGGCCACTTGATACTTAAACGATAATGGGCACGCGGGTGTGCCGCAACGCAAGCGGATGCAAAAGAAAAGAGAAGAAGCGAAAAATAATTGCTTAACGATAGGATGCTCGCGGATGCGCGGTGACCAATAGGTACTTAAACGATAATGGGCACGCGGGTGTGCCGCCATGCAACCCTATGCAAAACAAAATAAAACAAGCGAAAAGCAACGGCCTCAAAAGAGAGTAGCACGCTGGGCGGAGGGTGAGTCCACCATACTATGCAAAACAAAAAAGAAAAAGCAAAAAGTAGCTGCTTAACGATAAGATGCTCGCGGTTTCGCGCTGGCCACTTGATACTTAAACGATAATGGGCACGCGGGTGTGCCGTAACGCAAGCGGATGCAAAAGAAAAGAGTAGAAGCGAAAAATAATTGCTTAACGATAGGATGCTCGCGGATGCGCGGTGACCAATAGGTACTTAAACGATAATGGGCACGCGGGTGTGCCGCCATGCAACCCTATGCAAAACAAAATAAAACAAGCGAAAAACAACGGCCTCAAAAGAGAGTAGCACGTTGGGCGGAGGGTGAGTCCACCATGCTATGCAAAACAAAAAAGAAAAAGCAAAAAGTAGCTGCTTAACGATAAGATGCTCGCGGTTTCGCGCTGGCCACTTGATACTTAAACGATAATGGGCACGCGGGTGTGCCGCAACGCAAGCGGATGCAAAAGAAAAGAGAAGAAGCGAAAAATAATTGCTTAACGATAGGATGCTCGCGGATGCGCGGTGACCAATAGGTACTTAAACGATAATGGGCACGCGGGTGTGCCGCCATGCAACCCTATGCAAAACAAAATAAAACAAGCGAAAAACAACGGCCTCAAAAGAGAGTAGCACGCTGGGCGGAGGGTGAGTCCACCATACTATGCAAAACAAAAAAGAAAAAGCAAAAAGTAGCTGCTTAACGATAAGATGCTCGCGGTTTCGCGCTGGCCACTTGATACTTAAACGATAATGGGCACGCGGGTGTGCCGCCATGCAAGCCTCTGCAAAAGAAAAGAGAAGAAGCGAAAAATAATTGCTTAACGATAAGATGCTCGCGGATGCTCGCGGATGTCGCGGATACGCGCTGGCCACTTGATACTTAAACGATAATGGGCACGCGAGTGTGCCGAAACGCAAGCCTATGCGAAACAAAATAAAACAAGCGAAAAACAGCGGCCTCAAACAAGAGTAGCACGCTGGGCGGAGGGTGAGTCCACCATGCTATGCAAAACAAAAAAGAAAAAGCAAAAATTATCTACTTAAACGATAAGGCGCTCGCGATCGATATTATAGCGGGCACGCAAATTCGCGAACGCGGATGTCGCGGATGTCGCAGATGCGCGATGGCCACATGAATCTTAAACGATAATGGACACCCGGGTGTGCCAAAAACGCAAGCCTATGCAAAAGAAAATAAAACAAGGGAAAAACAACGACCTCAATGGAGAGTAGCACGCTGGGCGGATGGTGAGTCCACCATGCTACGCATAACAAAAAAGAAAAAGCAAAAAGTAGCTGCTTAGTAAGTAACGTTAAGGACCTCGCGAACTAGATATTCGAGCGGGCAAGCAAATTCGCGGTCGCGGAAATTAGCATATGCGCGGTGACCAAGAGAAACAAATTAAACGACTAGACGCATGTGGATTTGATGTTGGAGCGGTCACACAAATTCGGGAACGACGAATTTCGCGGATGCGCGTGGGCTACATGAAACGATTAGCGATAAGGTGCGCGTAAGCATTTCGCTATACGCGATGTACCAGATTTTTTTCGTGGAGTTAATGCTAGTAGTTATATTTTATATTAACTATTGCTTTTGTAACGTGTAGAAGTATTGGCTAATATGTTTATCATTTTACTTTCTTTCATGCTAGTTAATATTGTGAAGATCTGCTGCAAGATAATATGGGTACTTTATAATAATGTGTCTTTCCTATTATATGTCAAATTGACTGTCACATTAAAAATGTGACGGTCACAATGATATGTTACTCCAATATTGAATATGTTCAAGTCTTTAGTATTAGAATGATAAAGAGTGCTGAAATATATCGAGTCATTAGTTAGAGAATGTTAAGTGATGTACCAAGAGGTTCCGCGTAATAATTTTCTTGCATTGGAAAGTATAAAGAAATGTTGCGCGGTCAAGAATTATTTGAAGAATACGGTGATAAACTACTTTGTGTAAACATTCAGCATTAGTAAAGAAATTAGATTTGTATGCCCGATTCAAATTACATCGACAATCTTTCATAAGTTTCAATGGATATGAGTAGCGGTCTGTATATTAAATTCGTAGCCTTATATTAGGAAACGCTCAGTTGCATACGAAAAATAAGAAGAACATAATGACATTTTTGTTTATGAGCATAATGACTGAAAAACGCAATGTCTTTCCATTTTTAAATGAAAAGACATCTGCCACTTCTCTCCATATCTTCAGCTGTTGTCTCTTCTTTCTTCGAGCAAGGCTCCACAATTTTGCACTTATTGCTCACACACCCCCCGTTCCCGAAAAGAAAATATAAAAAAACGCGGGGTATATAATACTCTAGCACATAGACGACCAATTATTCTCAGAATAACTGTTCGTACATACGTACACATTTACATGAATCTACGAGCAATATCATATACACTTCACTTATATACTTCATTTTGCGTCCGGGTCTAGAACCACGGGCACGAGTAAAAAACATATATTTGAATCAAGGTTTATCAACAAGAACTGATAAACTTTGATGATATTCCAGGCGGAAGTTTCTCACCGAATGTACAGCGTACCCTAACACTAATAGTGAGATTCAACCATCCTGGCTCTACCGACTTAAATCTAAACATTCGCACAGAAAGTAAACTACCTACCTACCTAATCCTATATTTAAAATAGCAAAATACATTCGTACAAATACACTCACTCCACGGTTCTCATATATACCACCCGGGTGCAAGGGCCTACACTAGAGAGCACGCCCCGGGGCGCCTCCGACACCCAAGTTTGTCACAATCATACAATGTAAGTACGTACCATTTTTCTGAAATCATCTGGCAAGGCTGACTACCATTGCGTATATTCGTACTAAGGAAACTACCGCAAATTAAACGATACTGAATTACAGTTCTGTTTCTTACTATAAAAGTATAGACGTTCGTGTAATACCCGTGAAATAGAAATACCCCATGTATTTCTATTTCTAATCATCTACTTCTTTGAAATTCCGACGTAAAGTCCAAAAATTTTACACACACACACACAAGGATATTTACGTCGTGCACGATACGTCAACACATTGCCAGCTGCTGTGAAATTATTACGAGCTAAACCATATCCACCGCCTTTACCCATCTAAGTAGCATCTAAGCCCATAGATGAATTCGAGCAAAAAATGAACATGGCCAATGTAATATGAACGTACCTTTATATTTAGCTGAAAATCCTAAGCTAAAACAATAATTAGTGGGAACTACGTAATGAACGAGGATTTTGCAAAATTGAATTTCACACTTTAATTGACTTTAGAGACTCTAATTTGATTTGAAATAAAACGTTAATTATTCATTGATGAAAAACAATAATCTACTTTTATTAAATAGGTAAAAAATTGCAAACTTTAAATAAATTCATTATTTAATGTTATAATCGGGAATTCTTCAAAGCAATAAGAGAATGATTATAGATTTATGACTTTACTTTCTGGAGTTTCGAAATCGAAGTTCATGGATTTCATGCGTACATTAAATATTTTCACTTCGAGTTCGAAATCCTATTCAAATAACACGGAATGTCTTCTTGCTCATTAAATATACAATTAATGCGCGGTGTTATGGAGGTAGTAGATATATGCAATTAAAATGCAATTGAACAAGTCACTGAGGGTGCAGTCGGAGGGTCATCCGACTACTTCTCTAATTCTTTCGATTCGCGATTCAGGAAAAAACAAGAAGACTCTAACCTCATCTAAGATAAACAATATACAGTATACAGAAGTCATTATGCTCATTTCAATTGTATAAATTACAACCGATCACCCGTGCTGTTTCGGACCATTCGTCCTGCAGCATGATGGGGACCAGAGGGACCAAAAATCTGACTCACTCATTGTCGACTCTGGATACGTTGATTATCGATGATACTGTTGTAGTAGCTGTTTCCGGTCCCATTTTCAAATCCTTTTTGCGTTTTCAGTCGCATGATATTCCATAATATCTGTAAAACGAAAAGAAATATAATAATGTTTTTAACAACCGATGTTAGTCGAGCAAGATTTTACTTCGTGAGAAATGTTTTAATTTTATTGCCTTAAAAATTTCTCTTGTAATACAAAATTCGACAAAATGTCTTACAGCAGTCTTGAACTATTTGTATCATAATTCTAATATATTATTTATAGTATATGTTTCTTTTATGAGAGACATTATTTTGAATTTTGTATTACACTGGAAATTTTGAAGTTTGCAAATATTATGCATCTATTCCTAAAGTAATCTATTAAAATAGCTAATCATTAATGTACCTATGGTATTAAATATCAAGAGAAAAGCTATATTAATTATATTTAGATTTCTAATTGCTACATATATTATTAAATACTTACATTATATATTTTTTATCGCTGCTGATGCAATCTTATTTCGAGTATCCCACTCCCGCCGCGGAACGAGGAAATGCAAGTTAAAATATATTCGCGACCGAAAAATAATATCCGGCGAACGACACCGACTCTATTTTCGCGATAAACTAATTTACGATTGACTTTATACTGACTCTGGCTTACCGTCGGAGCCGCGCGCGAAGCTCCGAAATATTCTAATTTCGAAGCAACACTGGCTTTAAACCGTATTTCGGGCGATGCAAAAATTCCTGTGATGTGGGATATAAAGAGTACATATATAAAAATTAATGCACAGAGAATTGTAAAGAGCGATATAAAGAGTAATTAACACATTGATGACGGTATACTATGAGAATCACAAAATAAATTTATGAAATCATTTAAAAAAATGTTCATTCACCCCAGTCTTTTATAGATAATAGCGCACATTTTGATGTTTCATTTAACTGTAACAAATTCGCGTATTCCGTCAACAATATATTAAAATATACAAAAATGTCGTCGTTTTACGTTTCTACCGAATGACAAATCTGTAATTGAGCGTTTCCTAACGAGCTTTCTAATTCATGATTTAAATTTCTTTTCTATTAGTTAAATAGAAAATGAAATTTACGTGTATTATCATAATGCTGAATGTTTTGGGAATGTGTATATTAAGAAATAGATAAATTGTTACCTACGTTACCTCGCAATTATTGTAATTAAATTGCATACTTTTACCATTACCAATTTTACCATTTATTCGTCGTGCTTTAAATACCGTTTCCATCCATGTATGTCTGCATTCGGCTTATTTCCGTCAATTTTCAATATAACATCACCATCTTCTGGAAAGAAAGAAACGATTTTTCATTAGTATAACAATACATTTAGAAACATTTAAATAGATAAAATTAACGAAAAACCATTCAATTACGAAATACATAAATATTTACAAGTTTTTAAAGATTTCGAAGTATTTCTTGTACAGCATTTGAATTTGATACTCCAAATTGTATACCTTTTAATTCTATATGTAATTTACTGTACAATTTAATATTTTTATAATATTTGTCCAGTTAAATACATCATATTATCTAAATATTGTTTTAGGGCTAGAAATTAATACATTAAAATGTATAAAATGTTTACTGAGTAGATTTAAGTCATCGTATACATGATGTATGTATATATATATGTTAGGCTTGACATGTAGAATTATTATTGGTCTGATACTATGGCTTATGTGTGTATGTGTGTGTATTCTGGAACGCATGCATGGGTGAGGAAAGAGTTAAAGATGGGCGGCACGATGAAAGGAAGCCGACCGATGAATGGAATGAATGAAATGTCCCTATACAGCGAGCAACAGAATTCTAGAGAGTTGAACCGAGCTGGTAATCTCCAACAAGCCTTTAGGGACACCGTTGAATATTATAACAATAATATACAAATACTATATATAAAAAATATATGAATAGAATCTATGCATAGAATATATAGAAGTCAGAATAGTATATATTGAATATATAGATAAATTTTAACACCATTGAGCGACAATTGTTAATGTAGTTATTGTCAGTATTCTTCAAGAATCATCAACTGCTTACTAATAGATAAAAATAGATATTTTAACTATAGTAATTTGTAGTTAATACAATTATTTCAGTACTATATATAAAATTCAATTGATTTCTCAAAAAAAAGAAAAAATATAATTGCTTTAGCAGTAGACAACTGATTATAATGATTAAATTACAGCTATTTTATGTTACAAGAAAATTTTGGGAAAAATATTTAAGTAAATTTGTCCAGAGAGTCATATGCAAATTGGTATAGGGAGGTGTGCCACGTGGAAGTACGTGAAGCTGCTCCAAATAGCTGTAGGGACATGGCGGATTTCTCGTCAGTCGTGCCAGAGACTCATAGCAGTGAGAACAAGTGAAGCTCAAGCAGTGTGATGTAGAATATTCTGTCTGTAGTTCAGTTGTTTACGTAGCTTCTTGAGCAGTATTTTGTTGTGGAATATTTCACTTATTTAATTCTTCCTGTTCTATTATATTTCTTTTTTATGCATTTAGCTTATATATAAATTTTCTAAAGCTCAATTGTAAACAAGCTATTTGCCTCATGTGAGCACAGTAATCTCACAGGAAAAGTTAAATTAATCTATCATTTGCCTATTATTATTTGAGTTTCTCAAATTTTTTATCAAAGAAGAACTAATTTTTTGCTAACATGTATATCACTAAATTTGTAGAATTCAATTGGTTTACTGTGTCCTTCATTTTTGCTTCCTCCATTTTGAATATTAGAAGCCAATGAATAAATAGCCAAGTATAAATATCATATTGTAACATTCAAACACTGTTTATAATAATCAATATTTGAATTAATGAATCTGAATACATCCTAAGTCGCATTTGTTTAAAACATGTTTTGCCCTTGTGGACAATTTCATGTAAGTTGTTGAAAGTGCAGTTCTTCTCCTGAACAATTTAATGTGAGCTGCAAAATATTGATAGTTTCTGGTAAGTATAAGTTAATATGAAAGTGTGCTTGTATCAATATCAAAATGAAGAAAAAGAAACATTTAGAAATCTTACAATTAATTATAATTAGATTCCATAATAACAGAATGCTTATAGCCATCATTAAATTTTAGATGAAACTTATATCAGAATTAAAATTCATATAATTTATATTTTGTTTAACTGATGGAACAAAGTTGAATTTATACTTGTTTATTTTATTGCATGGCATAAATTATAAGTTTTAAAAATTCATATCTAATATATACTCTTTTTAATGCAGTGAAAAAAAATTTGTTCATCACAAAACATTCTCTACATTTGCTTCTAACTATTTTAATACTTTACCATGAGCCTATTAACCCTTTAGTGATTACAAATGTGTATGTGAACTCTGAGAAACAATCTCATTGGTTAACGTGTACACAGTTAGAATTGAAGTATAATAATTGAAACATGGTTGCACAAATAGTAATTTCTGATTTTCAGATCTTAATTGTCTGGCTTTTTAACAAAAAGGTAACTTTCAATAGGCAAAGAAATGATTATTTTTATTATTTAGAAAGGTTTCCTTTCTTAAAGGGTTAATAAGCTTTTCGTTCGCTCTCTCAGAGCTAGTTGGGACTGTGTGCTGAGTTAAGTGCGGCTTTCTTCACTGTTCTTTTTTATTATTTGAGTAGCTTTTTCAATGAATCTTGCTAAATTCACTAAGTATGTAATAATTTATTATAGAGATTTTATAATGTGGCGCTTTGTAATATATGAATAACTTAAATGTGGTTCTAACTGATCTCACGCGTACTAAAATAAAATTGCACTATGTTGCAGCAGCTTAAGACAAAAAAATATTGTGAATATTTTTTCATATTTTGATTTCAATGTTACAAGACTCTACAGAAAGTACAAATACCTCTGCGCGAATGGTAAAATATTGATACAGCTTTCATAAGATTCTATGAAAATGTATCAAATAATAGATACACTCTAAAAAAATCCAATGAATGAATAGTAGAAACTCTGCTTTTCCGAAGTCCATAACTGATCAATTTGTGATCGGATTTTAAAAATAACATAATGTACGTGTTATAAACTATGTTAATATATCGCATATGATTTTTGTAGGATATATGATGTGGGAATTGAGTATCGTCTAACAAATTATTGATAGGCGATACGAGGTACATCAGATAAATTTTTTCTTGTAGTATTATTATTGTTCAAGTTTTAAAACACAGTAACAAAAAATGTTCGTCGATATAATATCTTTACAATTGATATTATAAAAGCGAATGCACTTTTTCATTACATTAGTGTCTCATTGAAATGTACTTCCTGCTCTTCCGGCAGAAAAGAATTGCATTTGCAACGTAGACGTACACATTACTCTACTCGTAAGATACGTGTTAGTCTACTTATGTTCTAGAAGTATATTCGACGCGAAGTATATCGTAAAGGTTTCCAAGTTAATATTGCATCAAGAAAGGTACAAAAGAGTTTAAGATACATTCGAAAAATATTATAAATTATTGTTTCGACTAATTTTACGGTTCTTCGAACATATTTTCTTATCGATTTTCCGCGGGAAAGAAAATTACTTCGAAATTGATGCGCAGAAGGGAAAATAAAAGTTATTTAAAAATATTTCAATAATTTACAGTAAAAATATGCAATAAAAAGTCGGAAACTAATACAAATCTGTAACTTCTTTCAATGTTAGTGTAAATATTCAGTAATTTATTTCTAATTATAGCAACTATAAAATATGTTTATTTATATAAAAATATACATATCTTATTTAAAAATAAATACATACAAACGTATTTATTTATTTATTTATTATCATTTATTATTTTAATGTAAATCTATATATGTATGTAACTAATTATAGATCGATATAACTAATTCTATTACTTTACCATTCGGAATTGTTCGTGCATATGTATACGTATATGCAACAATTCCGACAATATACTGAAATGATAATGGGCAAATGAAACAAATCGAAATTTCGCGTTGTTCAAGTACATAAAAGTATTTAAAAGTGCAAAGTATTAATAGCAAATATGTAAAACTTATGAAAAATCAAGAAAAAAATCAATTAAGCTTTAATCAAGAAAATTGTAGCGAAATACTATGAGGAACAAATAAATACTGAATTTTTATACGAGATCAAATGAAAAAAAAGAAATTAAGAATGAAATGCTACATAATACATACGTTTCTTCCTGCGGCCTAAAATTCTGGAAAAACGCGTTCAACCGGATTCATTTTACAGTCCTGCAATTTTCTTCTCTCCGGCTCCCAATTGTTACCCCGTTGTACAATTGAGGCTGCATCGAGTCAGCAGGTCCAATTGCAGGTCCCTCCATCCTCAAGCGTCGTGTTCAAATACAACTGCGTTCTAATTATTCTATATCGTTGTTTGAAAGTGCAAAGTATTAATATTAAATACGTAAAAGTTATAAAAAGCTAAAGAAATAAATCAATTAAGCTTTAATCAAAAAGATTGTATCGAAATACTATGGAAAACAAATAAATGCTAAGTACTTTATACTAATTGTAAGACCAACGGAAAAAAGATGAATTTAAAAATGGAATGCTACGTTATACGTACATCTTTTCCTGCTGCCTAAAATTCTCGAAAAGCTCGTTGACCCAGATTCATTTTACAGGTCTGCTATTTTCTCGCCTCCGGCTTCCCATTGTTGCTTCTTTGTTATATAATTTACGCTGCATCAGGTTGCCGGTCATCCGGCAGCAGGTGCCTTCCATCCTCAAACGCCGTTTGCACGCAAGTGAAGCGTCTCGAGGGAAGCTTGGAATGTTCCAGTGCTAACGGTCGACGAGGATCTCGCTGCTGATTGGTCGTTTTGTATTAACGGTCGCGCGAGAAAAGGACAAATCTATCGGACCGCTCACTTCCTCCAGGGTCTTCTGGCAACCCCTACCCGGGCGGTCCAACCGTGACAGTGACGGATGGTAACTCGCAGACAGAGAGAAAGACAGAAGATGAGAGATGGAGAGTAAGTTTTTTCTACCCGGTTTTAAGGAGCAAGTGTAACGCTCGAGCAGTGGTAATCAAATATTACGTCTCGATGACATTTTTTAAACGATTCATTTCTTTGAAAATACGCTTCCCAGAGGTTCTGAAAATCAGTCGTACCGCATGAATAAATTTTTATGACACAATGTGATTATAATTTGGATCCATGAAATACAGCTTGCGTGTATAAAGTTAATTCGTAAAAGTATGGGAAGTACTGGTTGAGTATTACTGCATGAGGGGAAGTAGTGCACACTTGTTGCCCCTTACTTTTTATGTATAGACCGTTCTAGTTGCCAGCAGTTCCGAGAATTTTGTCTTATTCCGCAGTTCTAGACTGCACGACTACCGTTTAGGGAAAGCATAAAAACCTTATAAAACAGGCTTAAAATATGGATTATTTAAAAGTAAAAACACGGCGAAAATACCATTTTTCCATAGCGAAATGCTTCCAATGTTTCAGAAAAATATTATATTGTAATAAAAAAAAAATATTCAACGCTAAATTATTGTTTATACATAATTTTTTCAAAGGAATTTACAGTACATTGAAAAAAACGTTAAAACTAAAAGTTTAAAATACATAATCTTGGGTAATAAAGTATTGATGTTTCATTTGTAATACAAATGAATCATTGTTTTACAAGATAATACAAATTATTTATAAACAATGAAATTTTTAATTAACTGACACGGTCATTAACTTGTTAACATTTGTTTCAGCAGGTATATGTTTAAATTTACATAGAGTATCTGTGGAAAAATAAAGTACTTTATTCAATTTGCTGACTTTTTATTTATATTTCCCAAAAACTTTTTCAATCTTCCTCCCATATAAAAATCTCAGTATGCTACAGCAATTCATTTGATAAGGATTCAAATTAAATTGCAAAAGCAATATTTAACAAGTATTTAAAGATGTTATTTGTGATTTATAAATGAAATTTCAAACGTTTTCTATTTTTTTACCTATAAATTGCAAGAAAAATTTGTTGCATCTATGAGTGAGAGAAAAAATGTATAAAGAGTTTAAATTATGTCTTCAAAGAAATTCAAGAAGTTCAATGGAAGCAATTATTGCTCTATATTTATTTTTTTTATACACAGCGAGTATACAAAGGAATGTTCAAATCGATTTATGTCTGACATGTACAATCCTCGCAAGATACATGTTCAATTACAGATTTATATTAAAAACCTTCGAACAGTATCTATAACAAGTGTCAGTACCTATGATACATATCTTCTATTATTGTTATTGAATTGAAAAATTATAATAATTCTCTCTCTCCCTCTTTTATGTGTCGCGATTTATACGGCCTAAAACACATTTTGTACAATGGTGTATAAAAATATACAAACTTACAGAAATGAAAACAAGAAAAGTGATACATAATACAACAATTAATAAATATATCTTCAACGATTCGTTCTCGATATGGAAACAATCTTTTAATACGCTTGAAGGAAGTTTTAGTCAATAAATCGTATAAAACGATAATCATTATCATTCAAACATTGAGATGCATCGAAGTAATTTTTTTATAAGTAAGTACATCAGAAGAGCACGATCAGACATTAACATTAAGTAAAATAGCAGCACCATACATGCAATAAACATGAATGACTCGATATTTACAAATGTTGTTATTACTGAAATATTTCCCTCTTTTACCACTGACGGAATTCTATCCTTGCAAATGTATGTTTTTTCACTATGAGTTGTCACACGAAAAATAAAAGAAATGAGTAACTATAATATAGCGTTATGACTCTATGTGTGAAGATAATAATGTTGATCATATTAATTAGAAAATTAGAAGGAAATGAGACTTATTTCAATTCATGTGCCTTGGTCCCAACCATCAATATATCGTAAGTATTATGTAAAAAATATAACGAAATATCATTTGTTTTTGGAGTCTTCTTGATCACAAGATGGTACACGTTTTCGACTGAAAACAATAAAATGAAATATCTATTAGGAATATTTAAATAAACGTAGTTAATATAAAATCAATGTTTCCATACCTTAGCTTTGTGGCTTACAGTACTAGCTGCCTTTGTACCATTCTCTATTTCCTGTTGCTTCTTACTTTTAAATATCTTGGACATCTTTCCTACAAAATACATGGAACAATTTCATTTTTAAATTTTGTGCAATATTAATTTATTCTGCATTACACAGGAAAAATAAAGTACAAATATTTAAACATAAAGCATAAGATTTGTTACCAGAAAGTTATGATACCAACATACTAATGATCTTGTCAGCAGCAAAGTATTTCCACTACATGCCACTATAATATTTTACACTTTAGATAAACTTTTCAATGTTTCAAATCATAGGTTCCCAACCTTTCTTGGCCTACCAATACTTTTCAGAAGAAAACACACCTACGCCTATTCTTGAAATCAATAATGTAACCCATAGTTTTCCAGCTTTTGTGGGCCATAGCCCACATTTTCAAACAGTGGTTTGATAGTACCCCTTTTAGGTGAAGTATACTATATTATATACTGGAAAACAGGGACAGATTTTTAAATTTCGATTAGGGAGTATATCAGTTCCAGGCACATAGCTGACCTATGTTTAGTATGCAATGTTTCAATACTCCAAGGGTACAAGATATTTAAAACTACTTGTTGAAATATGAGTTTGATCATTTTTAGTATTTTTTAGACTTTTCAGCATATTCTTGCGAATATTGCTCAGTGGGTGGCAGCTGGTTCTCAATGTCTCCTAAATTTGACTCAGGCCAAAAAAGCCCCCTTAGACTTCTCCAATGCTCATCGGAGGGTGATAGTGCCAATGTTGGGAACTTATGTTTTAAATTGATGACCTTGTAACAATTCAAATGTTATTGGAACTGTTTACTTAATGAGAAATATATAATGTACGTACATTAATTAGGTGGTACACAACATGTTTTATTTACCTGTTCTTGGTGCCGGTGATTGCACGACATCAGCATCATCCACTGTATTTTCGTTATCCATCTTCTCCTGTTCATGAGGTTTTCCTTTTTCGTCCACTTCATCGATAGCTTTTCTAATTTCTGTTATTTCTTCGGTGTCAGCTTTCGAATTCCTTGACGTAGAACTTCCTCCTTTTGCTGAAGATTTCGCCGAAGCGGATTCATGTTTACTCGCCAATCCATGTTTCAGGTTTGCTTGAGACTTTTCGCTACTGTTTTCTTCGTTGGACGTTATGTCGTCATTCTGTTGGTTACCAATCTTTTCTTTCTCTTTATCCCCCGAAGATATCATCTCGGTCGATAAGCTATTACTACTTTCAGATTTTAATCGTGGTGGTTTAGGTGGTGGAGTACCACTTGAAGACGATACGTGTTTCTCCGGGCTCATCTTTGCCTCACTATTATTATTCGTTTGTTTGTCCTCAATTATAGCATCCGACGCATCGCCATTATTATTTCCTTTAATGCTTTTTGTGCAATCTTCTTTCGTACTTTCTTCTTTATTACTTTCATTATTATTGTCCGAACTATTCTCCACATTGTTCTTCGTATCGTTCTTTTCCTCAGTCGTAGACTCAGTCTTTATTTCTTCTTCTACATTATTTTCCTTATCTACTTTTATCTCATTATTTTCATTGTCATTTTTTTGCTTGACAGTCGTGTCCTCTTTTATCGACTCTTCCGCTTCATTTGACTTTGATAATATTTCTTTCGGTACATCATCTGACGATTCTTTAGGACTACCTAATTTTTCAATATCATTTTCTGAATCAACTTTAATCTTCTCAAAATTTTCTACCACGTTTTCCTGAATGTTTGTAGTTTCTGGATTTGTTGTTATCATTGTCACTGCTGTCATTGTAACCATTGCTGCTGTACTTTGTTCTAAATTGTTCTCTTGATCCACTTCTGGAATTTCTTTCTCTTTTATCTTATCTCCGTGATTTTCCGTGGGTAGTCTATTTACAGGAACTTTTAAGGGTGGCAAAGCAGTTCTCTTTTGGACGAGATCCTGAAATAAAATAAAATACCCCGTTTTAAATGAAGTTATGATACCATTTATCTTCATATTTGAATGCACACCATATTTTAGTTATATTTTCCGTGAAATTACCGTTTGCATGGATTCAGTTTCCCGTGAAATACCGGTACCGCGTCTCTGAGCAACGAGAATTGTGTGACATCCACCACAAGCAACCTTAATAAACACAAATATCAGAAATACGTTTGTCAATTAAATAATACTGTTTAATATTTTTCTAATTCATTTGTAGACCGTAAATAAATGGAATTTGCGAAATACGAGAGACATACTACGTTGGCATATGTCAATCTCACCTAGATATTTTAATTACAATTTTAATTAGTTCCAATAACGTATGCAGAAGTACCATGTAAATTAACACATAAACTCAGAAGATACTTACATTTGTAACAAAGAGTTCCAGGTATTTGAGAGCAATCGTTAGTTCATGAACGTTATTCTCATTTTCTTCCAGACCTAATTTTCCATGACGTCCATCTCCACATGTGAAGAGCTTTCCGGAATCTGTTATTCAAATTTCATATTATATAAATTAACATTTTATCGTCTGTGATGTTATTAAACTTCATCTATTATTTATATATATATAAAATAAATGCGAACCAGGACACCTACTAATCGTCAATTTAATATATAAACAATAATTTTCAATACCGGTAAGAACGGCACTATGACTTTCTCCACAAGCAATTTCGGTGATTGTTTCATCTTCAAGTGCACCACGTGGAAGAAGTTTAGGTGTCTGTAATTCAGTAACAGTTGTTCCCATTCCAAGTTGACCACTGGCATTACTTCCAACACAGTATAAATTACCAGTATCTAAAATTTTGAATAAACAAAACCATTCAAGATATAATTCAGCGTGCCCATTTAGTATACCGAAATAGATTTGTCTTGATTATAATAGATGATATAAAAGTCGGGCGATGATGTCTTCCATTATTTTTCTGTTAAATAACGTATACCTGCTAAAATAAGAGTGTGATGACCTCCACAAGCAACGTGTACAGCAGGACACGGTAACTGCATTTGTTTCGGAGCAACTTGTGTTGAAAAACTGACTTCGATCCCTAATTTACCACTTTCCGACTCGCCACAAACGTAGATAAGACCGCTTTCTAGAAATGCAATTTCAGCCGTATAGTCACAAATATCTGAATCGTTTTTCCCAGAAAGCCGGATGCAACTAAGTTTACTTGACTCCATACAATACATTTTTTACTATCAACAAAAATTCTCTTTTAACACATTGACAGCCGGCGACATAAGAGACATTTAAAGCCCGAGCGCCGGCCTTATTCGCTTGTTTCTGATCACTGAATAGCGAAAAAATATTTAAAACATTATATGTTTTCGTAAAATAGAACATTTTATTTGCATATTCTCATATACAATTTAACGGTAATTAAAAATAGAAACAAAATCGAAATTTTAATTTACAATTATAGAAAAAAATATAGTTTCTCATTTCATGGTGGATTAGAAATCCGCGTTTTTGCGGGGCCGGCGCTCAAGCGACAGACTCAGAAACCCGTGTTTTCGCGGGGCCGGCTGTCAATGTGTTAAAATAGCAACAAGAAACATGTCTTTTCAATTTTCCCACTTTTTAAGAAATTACCAGTCAAGAAAGCAGAGTGATAATATCCCGCGCTGATCTGTTTTACTGGTTCAGGAATCTGAACCTTCGTCGGTTGGTTCACCAATCCAGAGATACCAGATAGGCCCAGCTGTCCTTCAAGATTGCTGCCCCATGCAATGACTCCACCATCGCTGGTAAGGGCAAGGGAATGATGGGACCCAGCCTGAACCTGAAGAATTTTGGGCCCAGCAAGTCCACAATCGTAGACCAAGACTGGCGAACTTGCGCTGTCACCTACTCCTGAACTTCCACGACCGAGTTGACCTTCTTGATCGCTACCACAGGCGAATATCTTTTGGTCGCCTGAGGAAATAAGATTTTATTCCCGAGAAGTAGTGAGAAAATCTACGATTTGTGTTGCTATATGCTAATGTAGTTTTTCTTAGCGGTTTTCTGTACTTTGAGCTCCTTAGCGCAATGCTACTACTCTTCTGTATATTCTATTACGTATGATGTTGTTACCGTAACTCTGCAATGTATGTTGTTATGTCTACAGAATTCGTGTAAATTTCATAATTAATAAAGTTCATTTTGTTTTTAGCAAACATTATATTGACGTATCAGAATCTACTAACTCGCATAGACAGACAAATTCCACGTGCACCGTCACAATTACATGTGTAATTCAGTACAACGATATGTTTCGTATAATTATAGACGAATTTTCAAAGTCATTTTACACGTGAAAAGTATTACGTGGTTATCCAATGAAGTTAACAAGTTTAAGGTTGAATGACTGATGGCAGCCAAAGAGCTTGCGACACGCAAGGTATTCTACGTAATTGTACGAAGTTTGTGTGTAGAAGATGGCTCTAATATATGCATTATTCGTGATACCAAGAAAGTTTTTTACCTGTGCAAATTAAAGTATGTGCCCGACCGCATGCAACATGTGTGACTTTTTCTGGTTTTAAAACTGAAAATTAAGAGAATTTCTTATTAGCACTTCGATTAAAACGTTTTGTTTTGACGAAGTTTATTAACATTATTAAGAAATCAATAAATTGTCTTATAAATTAGTTCGTGAAGAATGTAAAAATGGCTATTATTAAATAGAATATTATGGAATGTTATAGAATATTATAAAATGCGAACCTTTAACACAAGATGGTTTGCTGACGTGATTTTTGTGACCGAGACCTAGCTGACCCCAATCATTACTTCCAAAAACAAACAGTCTACCACTCTCTGAAAATGATTAAAATATCCCATGCATTATCATTTACCTTGTATTTTTAGCATAATCGAAAAAAATGTTGTAAGCTAATAAATAAAATAATTATCTTGTGACAGATGTACTATAATTACGATTTCTGTAATTCCGAATATTAGCTAATATCATTACGACCTTTCGTTTAGTAGTACAGAGTACAATTAAGTTTTATC
Source organism: Cerceris ruficornis (assembly GCA_963989415.1). Classification (NCBI taxonomy): domain Eukaryota; kingdom Metazoa; phylum Arthropoda; class Insecta; order Hymenoptera; family Crabronidae; genus Cerceris; species Cerceris ruficornis. The sequence goes on from OZ022520.1 coordinate 16,915,145, forward strand.
TTCTACATCACGTCAATCAGAAAACGTAATTAAGAACAACCTTGAATTACTGTACTTTCATCTAAATCATTTCATCTCAAGGTAATTACTTCAGAAGAATAAGAAAATGCTTCTAAGGTATATAAAAATAATTATACGTATGTTAATATCAATGCACTACCTTCAGGGAAGCATTCCTCTAATTCAACACAGCTCTTTTATAAAATTGATTTACCTGACAATAATTAATCTATAGGACATTAAAATATTCAACGACATAGATTTCTGCTGCCCTATAATTATAGCTGTAATTATAATACTTGTCTAACTACAAGCTCTTTTTTAAATATTCAGACTTTTGTCTTCAGCTTCGCGTTGAACTTTGTGCAATAAGATAAGTATCAACCCCATTAAACGCTTAGATCTTTTATCACTTCTACCAGCGAGTTCCACCATATTGTAATATACATTGGTGCCAAACAAAATGACTGATAAGTTCAATTTTCGACTTAAATCACTTCCATTCATAATCAGCGGGGCAATTGTACTAAATACCTCCCAAAACAAATGACATGTCCGTAGACCAAGATACCATCGCATTCGTGAATTTAACGATTAAGTGAAGCTATTGATAACAACAGTATACCAATTGTGGTTGTATACGTGCATAGGTATGGCGTGGCCATATCGATTCACCGGACAGTGGCTAATGTTATGTATAGAACCATAGAACGACTGTAACCTCCTCGTGCAGCATGCTACAGAAGCTGTAAATCATGTGAGTTTCGATCCTCGCCATTTTGCGCAGAAACTGCTAGATCAACATTTGACCTCGTGAAATATTTATGGGGAATTACGTTGCGCGCGGGTATCCGATAAATGATTTCCGGAAGGGTGTCACTTTACGACCGTGAAACTCTTTCTGGCTAATAATAAAGTAATTTGCACGAATGGATTTTTCTAGCTAGCGCAGTTCAGAGATGTAGGACGCAAAGTAAAATAAGCTGCATAATTGCGCTTGACATTTTCCAAGGCAGACTTTCGGTTTGTAATATTATTTACTGCATTTTTGATATCTGTATCTATAAATCATGATATTATCGTGACTTAATGTAACGTGTGATATTAACAATAATTTTCCAGGCCAGTCTTTCAAGCGATTCTACTAAAACTATTACTGTACCTTCATGGCTGAGGCATACAAATGAATTCATTAAACGTGATGGTATTTTAGCACGACTGTTTTAGGTCAGAAAATGCGAATTATAAACGAAAGGAAGACCTTTTTATCGTGTATGTTAGGAAATATGTTTCAGGTTGTAAGTGTGTTCCAAGGTGGGACCATTTCTTCGTTAACGATACCAATCGCGCAAAATTTAAGCAAGGAGCTGTTGTGAATAATTAAGGAGATAATAACAGTGTCACGTGTAGTTTTAGTAACAGCGAAACTACTCCAGGAAGTCATTCACATATTGATTTTCTTTGAAATCAAGTCCAGTAACGTTCAAATCGATAGGGTAATGTACAAGCTGACCTCTTAAAATATCATAACTATATCATACAGAAATTACCATAAGAACTTACAGTTGGCAGTGATAAATTATATGGGGCATTTAACGCAGGCAAATAAATATTTCATTATGATAATGAAATAAAACAGTTACATCCTGTAATTTAAACTGTATATTTTATAGCATTCATTTCGAGACTGTAAGAAATAATATGTTTGACGAATAAAGATCTACTTACTTATTTTATTTTAATCAATTGAATAATTACTTTATGGAATACTTTGTGCATATAAAAGTGATGTATCAACGTACGGCAAATAACAGCAGAATGTTCATCGCCACATGTGATGGAGACCACAGGATCCTTCCTTATAAAAAAATGCGATGCAATGTTGTCTGCGAATCTGCTGCGTCCGATTGTAAACACTGCACCCGTTTCTAAAAATTAGGGTAATAACATTAAAAACGTTTGTTGAATTCCGTGAGCGACTATTTAATTAATATTAACACATGGAATTCCATCGGTGTCACTAAGGTATTGAATTACATTTTCTTCTTTCTTTCAAAGTTACTGAAGTTCATGAAACTACTGCAACGAGACGGGAAAATTGAAAACAAATATTCTTCGTATATTTCTGCAATTGAATTTTGAGTATAACTCGAACAATATACACCCCGAAAAAATACGGATACTCTTATCTTTTACTAAAGGAGCTTTACTTAAATTTATCTAAATCTCGTGAATTACATAGCTTACAGCACCGCTAAATAAAAGTACAGACGTTCTAAATTTCCACCGATATATTTAAGGTAATGAAACGATAAGGTAATATCGTTGGGGAAATCAGTTCTTTCTATAACGTCCAGCACGAAATGTCTGGCACGTCAAAATTTTTAACTGAAGAAAGATCAAGATAAATCCTTCCGACTGAGTATTACTAAAAATACATTTTAACAAGAAAAGCCAACAAAATCGTTGTACCTTTTTCTAAACGTACCTTCGATTAAATATTCGTCGGGGAAATGATTTGGTGCATCTTTTAATCTATTTTTCTCTAAAGATATTTTCATTTAGCCGTAATAATAATGGACATTATACATGCAGCATACAAAGAAAAACCGCGTATTAGTATCTGGGAGCTAAAAATATCCGCTTTACATGCCGTTATAGTCTGCAGTTATAGATATTACTAAAACAGTGCCATTCCAATTTGTATCTCTTAACAGTTGACATCATTTTTTCGTATCCTTGACGCAAATAAGTTTTTAACGTTGCAATCAGATATTTATACTCGTTGAAAAAAGGATCGAACGTCTGCTTATCGGAGATGTATTAGTGGAAAAAAAGTATCCTTAATTGTAAATTCTACGATGAGTCTGACTTCTCACTTCTAAAGGTCAGTGATGCTAAACCTGGCGTAAATACTTGGAGAGATTTACAGCTGCATTTGCTTATCAAAAGTTCAAACCTCGGACCTTTGCATAATTCAACGCACATTCATCTTTCGAGTTAAGTTTCTTATCTGAGTTGACTTTAATTGTCGATTAAGTACACTGCCTTACGAGTCTATGTGCAGTACGATGTCTGAAAATTGTCTGTTCCTACTGCATACGTTAAAAGACAAACTAAACGCAGATCAAGTATAATCCACAGTTACAGAGATGTTTAACATGAAATTTAATATTATTGAAAACAAATAAACTTTGCTGCTGCAGGATATTTGATATAAAAACTAAGTTGAAAGAAAAGGTATGAATGTTTTGCAAGTACAGTACTTCAGACTTTACACAGTTACCTTATTCTTTTTGTAATCATCTAGTACATTCGAGTGTGTCGCGTGAGATAAAGATAACAGCAAAGCCCTTAAAACTGGAACGTAAAGTCTGGCGGAAAAGTCCAGAAAGTAATGGTAAATTATTATTTCGCGTTGATGTGGAACGCGCCCTTATTTCGAAACGCGACATGCGAGATGATAAATTTACTTTGCCGATATCATCGATGCACTTATTTTCAAGCTGGAATTGCGCCGCTTTTCCAAGCCGGTCATTAACCTGAACATATCTGCCTTTAACAGCCGCAGAAATTGATTAAAAAGCAACGCGTACGAAACGAATCAATTTCCTTAGATGATTCACCATTAGGTACACAACTAATCGAACACCGAAGGCGATGCCTTTACATCTTCATCGTGAATAATTCATCGGATTTGCGGTGTCATTTGTGCGTTGCAAGGTGTCGCGATCGTTTTTCCTTTTTCAGAATAATTTTACTTGAGCGCATTTTACAACCCACATTTTTCTGTCTTCCTGCGGGAATCCAACATGGTCATAGATAAACCTACTTTTTGCGGCATATGCAAAGCGTTAAAAGAACATAACTGCTTTATCGGACTTTGGTGTTGACCGTAGATGCGTTGCATTAAATATGGATGCAACTCTGTTGACGATGGAAAAAGTGTATTTTCTTCTAGTTTTACGGAAAATTTTACACGAGTAATTTAGTTGTTTCTGTGGCTTTGATTCAACAAGTGAAACCAGTACTAACTATTTTGCACGCTATGTTACATAATTTAAGTAAATTCATTCATTCGATATTTCAAGTAGAATTAAAACTGAAGTGCAGTACGTGTGCAATTCAATCAAAAGAGACGTAGCACAGTGAAGAAAAGCGGTAAAATGTTGTAACTTCTATTATTTCTCAAAAATCGAGTGATATTAAATGGCCTATAAGTCGTTTGGACAACGAAATACTGCATTATAAATAATGTAAAAGCGCGTGTGATAAATTGCAACTCACAGAGGAAAATAACATTTCACAATTATGTTTTGTTGCTTAGAAGTGTGAGTAATGCTTTGTTGCTATTTTCGACGTACAGTCAGCGATGTCGTTGTCAAGGACCAACATGTGCATTGTATTGTATCATTTTGCCGGCTTTGTGACGGGGAAGAATTGAAGAGTCATTGCAGAAGTATTTTGATAAACTGTTATTATTTTATATTATAATATTAGTGACACCGGAAAACAGAAGACGTGCATGAAATAGTGCATAATAAGTGTAAGTTTATAATGTATTTACCGGGTATTGTTTCAATGTCCGATAAGCCCATGCTTACACCTTGCGCCGCGAAACCTGCAGCCGACTAACGGTCGGGGAAAGGCATGGCTATCGCGGTAGCAACTTAAACTGAACGTTGCCCGGCAACAGGAAATCAATTTCTAATAGCAGCCGTGCCGAAGTGTTTCTACGACAGGAATTCGAGGAAATATTTGCAAGTTCGTTATTGTGAAATAAGTAAACAAGCTGTATCATGTTTATCATTTCGCGCACAAAGGATTTTCGTAATTAAAGTGCAGGTTGAAACGAAATACCACAGAAGAGAATGCAGTAAACTGCTTAAGCAACGTCTCGTTCTTTTGGCAGTAATTTGCGAAACCGCCATTCGCATTTTATCATGGTAGTGTCACGATCGTCCATACCGATAATTTTGGCGAAACATCAGAAAACTTAGCTATGCTACTGGATGGAATTTTTGGAAATAGATTGACTTTGCATAAAGGTGATGCTTGCTGTCAGATAACAATTAAGATGTGACATATTCGGACCGGATATGAGAGAATATACTACGTGTGGTCCTGTGTATTAAATATCAATTAACAAATATTATTTTCCTCTCCAAAAATTTATTTTTACCTTTTTATCATTTGTCATTTATTCATAATATACTTCAATTGTTTCGAGACGGAAGAGAATCTAATGGCGCAGAAATTTGAAAACAGATTAACACTACGTAAAGCAATGTTTGTGCAAAGAGTTTTGGCTTTAAGTCGGACGGTTTATAAACAACCAATGAAATACAACATATCACAAAAACGAAGAAAATAGTTCTTTATCTTGAATATTGATTATAGCACAGCCGAGATATAACATAGACCGGATATATAAAGGCACGCCATGATATTTGTATAACGAAATATTAGTTACTTCGACAATTTAACAAGATTCAGTGAAGAGAGTTTTAAAATAATAAAGGAAATCGGTTATTGATATGTTATCACTACAACAATTACTGAAAAATCCTTGAGCTATTCAAATAATGCACAATGTAACGTATATCACTTATGGTATCAATATTTTCTATCATTTTCTTACATTTTGTTCCCCAAATAATATTGGAGATTGTTTAAAATTCATCCAAAGTAGTTGAAAACATATTATTTATCAATAAGATAAAAGTATTAGATAAAGAGTCAAATATCCATAAGCAATGAAAAGTAAAACGTCAATTATAAACTCACGTACCTCACTCCTATAATTTCTATTCGCCATAAAATTTATTAAAAATAAGCAGAGACACGTTGTTAAATGATAATTACATTTGTACTAAAGAATTATTGACGAAAACTATTTTAATAACCGAAGTTTGCAAAATTATACATGGAGAAAGGAGATCTCAATACGTAAGGTGCACTGCGCATGCTCCGCGTTCAGCGAGCCACCTCGCTGAGGCGAGAGAGCACAGTACAGCTTCAGGTATCGAATGGGCCGCGTGATTTGACAGGTTGGTCCCTATGTATATTTGTGGACTTGCATATGGGTACCTAGTCACTCTTGATCTTGGATTACGACTATCAGTGCATGTGTGCTATAATATTAAACTACTTAAACAATAAATTAAAAGTGATATTAAATAATTTTAACAATTAAATACAATGTTTTGTGGAAGTATTAGTGGCATCAAGTGATAGTTACCTGCAAGTGTTTTTAAATAATTTCGACAATTAAATACAACGTTTTGTGGAAGTATCAGTGACCTCAAGTGCCAGTTACCTGCAAGTGTTTTTAAATAATTTCGACAATTAAATACAACGTTTTGTGAAAGTGTCAGTGACATCAAGTGATAGTTACTTATAGTGTTTTTACATCATTTTAACAATTGAATACAACATTTTGTGGAAGTGTCAGTGACCTCAAGTGACAGTTACCTGCAAGTGTTTTTAAATTATTTCAGCAATTAAATGCAACGTTTTGTGGAAGTATCAGTGACATCAAGTGATAGTTTTGTGCAAGTGACTTTAAATAATTTTTACAATTAAATACTATGTTTTGTGGAAGCGCCAGTGACCTCAAGTGACAGTTACCTGCAAGTGTTTTTAAATTATTTCGACAATTAAATACAACGTTTTGTGAAAGTGTCAGTGACATCAAGTGATAGTTACTTATAGTGTTTTTACATCATTTTAACAATTGAATACAACATTTTGTGGAAGTGTCAGTGACCTCAAGTGACAGTTACCTGCAAGTGTTTTTAAATTATTTCGACAATTAAATACAACGTTTTGTGAAAGTGTCAGTGACATCAAGTGATAGTTACTTATAGTGTTTTTACATCATTTTAACAATTGAATACAACATTTTGTGGAAGTGTCAGTGACCTCAAGTGACAGTTACCTGCAAGTGTTTTTAAATTATTTCAGCAATTAAATGCAACGTTTTGTGGAAGTGTCAGTGACATCAAGTGATAGTTTTGTGCAAGTGACTTTAAATAATTTTTACAATTAAATACAATGTTTTGTGGAAGTGCCAGTGACCTCAAGTGACCGTTACCTGCAAGTGTTTTTAAAGTATTTCGGCAATTAAATGCAACGTTTTGTGGAAGTGTCAGTGACATCAAGTGATAGTTACTTATAGTGTTTTTACATCATTTTAACAATTGAATACAACATTTTGTGGAAGTGCCAGTGACCTCAAGTGACCGTTACCTGCAAGTGTTTTTAAAGTATTTCGGCAATTAAATGCAACGTTTTGTGGAAGTGTCAGTGACATCAAGTGATAGTTTTGTGCAAGTGACTTTAAATAATTTTTACAATTAAATACAATGTTTTGTGGAAGTGCCAGTGACCTCAAGTGACAGTTACCTGCAAGTGTTTTTAAAGTATTTCGGCAATTAAATGCAACGTTTTGTGGAAGTGTCAGTGACATCAAGTGATAGTTTTGTGCAAGTGACTTTAAATAATTTCCATAATTAAATACAATGTTTTGTGGAAGTGTCGATAACATGAGTGACAGTTTCGCGCAAGTGTTTCTAAATAATTTAAACGATTAAATACAACATTTTATGAAAGGTGTCAGTGATGTTGAGTGACAGTTTCCGCAAAGTGTTATTAAATAATCGTGAAAAATTAATAAAATATCGTTTGCATGTGCACCGGCGCTTAATGTAACATGAAAATTTCAAATAACCCTTAAACCATTGCACGATTATTTTCGGTAATGGGTTCCCGTAGATGTTCTATTATTATACCAGTTCCTTCTCTCTTTTCTTGAAACTCCCAATTATCGTAGCTTAATATTTCCACCTTCATTTCCTCCGTAATGTCAGTTCTTAATTAATTTTCACAAAAATAGCTTCATTTTTTCAAGTCCGATTGTTATTTCTGCTTACAGTATCTCCGGCAGAAGGTTTTGGAATGTTGGACGACTCTCAATCAATTGGAACTCACGTTAAATGAGAAATGACTCACTTTCGCTACAATTTCTCCGTGTTTCGAGATTCTCGATATTTTTCAAATGAAATAGTAGAAGCTGCCGTCTTTCTAGAACTCGATTGCACTATCGTAAAGTCTGCAGTGCGAGTGTAGAATAACATTCGCGCTTAGAAGTTGACAGAATTAGGAAATCTTCAATTAGAAATGGGACTCTGATTTGTGTAACTCGTTTGGGGAACTGTACCGTTGAAATTTTTTATTATTTTGTCATTCGATATTAATTCGAGCGGCGACAGTCACAGTATACGATATCATTTTAATTGCAGTAGCTTATAATCAAAGTATCTCGATTATATAAATGTAATGTTTCATTGACAAACGCTTGCATATTAAAATTTGCGACCGATTTATCGGTCTTAGAGTCAGTGCCGGGTTTTGTATCGCATATATTTAAAACATACTCGAAACGAGTGTTCGCGCAAGTAGAGCCAGTGTTCGTTCGTACCGTAAATCGTTTCAACGTACCGGTCGCGAATACCGATCACCGAAATCGCGAAACTCGCGGGTCAGCACCTGCTCCTGCGGAGAGGACCTCCATCGTGCAGTCGGTGGACGATAGAGGATGTAAGTTTCATTATTTCACTAACATTTTCATTAATCGACCCCTATTTCAATTGGAACTTAAAGTTCACTTTAACCGTTTGAGTCTCAGTATCAAAAAGATGCGCTATATTCTATCTCTATAAAGAAAATTGTTTTATTTCTCTCAAAATTTGTCCAATATATCCTGAGACTCAAACGGTTAAGAGAATTAAATTAGAGTTTAATTTTACCCACCGTATATTCAAATAATTTTCCTTAGAGATGCTATAATGTTGTCTTCTCTTTTGTTAAAGGAAGGACCATCTCGAATGCATCGACGCAGCGAGACCATGGACGCAGCTACACCATGGACGCAGCTACACCATGGACGCAGCTACACCATGGACGCAGCGAGACCATGGACGCAGTCACACATCAACTACGTTTTCAACGGGGAGGTAAACACCATTCAATTATCACTTTCTTCGGTCGGTGAGTGACAAAATTCAAAGTTCCTCCGGTCGTTCGATCATGCCGTAGGACGAATGGTCCGAAACGGCACCGAACGACTGGTTGTATTTTATGTGTGTTAGTAGTTTGCGAACATAGTGACCGCGATTATGGTAATTAGTACCATAGTCGCGAGTAGTAACGATTTTTCTAGGATGTTTAGTATGTAAGAATTTCGCGGGTGGTCAATTCCATTGTCAAAGTAATAATAACGAATGTATATTAAATTTTTCGAAGAATTACTTTCACGATGGTATTGATCGAGAAATTTCAATGTTCTCAGTAGAGTCACTTTTAGTCAATTATAATTAACTTAAATTCATTTGCATATAGAGTGCCAATGCTCTAAGTAGAGTCATTTTAATAGATTTTAATTCACTTTTCAATTCATTTACATTTATGGTGTCTTTTGATTTAAAGTCATGTTATTTATTGAAATTTCTTACGCCGCTTTTATTATATTAATTAATCATTCTCGTTAGGATTTTCAGGTTTTAACCCTAATTCTTTCCTTTTTCTTTCAGAAATATACAGTAAGTTCATGTTTTACGTTACTACTTTGTCACTATGTTCGCTTGTAGTAGTAGTAGTAATAGTTGTGTGGTAGTTAGTTGCTTCGCCGAATCACAGCGAAAAGCTGCGAATTCGGCTTCGTCCGCGAAATTAGTGTTGCGAAAATAACAATACGCGTCTTTGCTTCTTTCATTATTTTATAAAGTAGTGTTGCGAAAATTTATACGCGATTTTGCTCTTTTCTTTATTTTTCAGAGTAGTGTTGCGAAAATTTATACGCGATTTGCTCTTCTCTTTATTTTCCAAAGTAGTGTTGCGAAAATTTAAACGCGATTTTGCTTTTCTCTATTTTCTAAAGTAGTGTTGCGAAACTAAGTACACGGTTTGTTCGATATTATATTCGCGATTTCAGCTCTGCGAAAAATCGCAAAACTGCGATTAATATCGCAAAATTGCGATTAATATCGCAGTACAATACTGCGTCTACGTTATGACGTCAGTGCGGGATTCTATCCCGTCAATTTGATAAAATATTCGCGATTATTAGAGTTGCGAAATTAAAACTGCATCTCAGTAGAGGTTGCCCGCGATTTTGCTCTTTCCTTTATTTCACAGACTAGTTTGCGAAAATGTATACGCGATTTTGTTCTTTTCTTTATTTTTCAAAGTAGTGTTGCGAAAAATACGCGGTTTTGTACTTTTCTTTATTTTTCAGAGTTGTGTTGCGAAAATTTATACGCGATTTTGCTCTTTTCTTTATTTTTCAGAGTAGTGTTGCGAAAATTTAAACGCGATTTTGCTTTTCTCTATTTTCTAAAGTAGTGTTGCGAAGATTTAAACGCGATTTTGCTTTTCTCTATTTTCTAAAGTAGTGTTGCGAAACTAAGTACACGGTTTGCTCGATTTCATATTCGCGATTTCAGCTCCGCGAAAAGTCGCAATACTGCGATTAATATCGCAGTGCACTGCTGCTCTATGATGCCAATGCGGGACTCCGTCCCTTCAATTTTATAAAACATTCGCGATTATTAGAGTTGCGAAATTAAAACTGCACCTCCGACAGGTTGCCCGCGACTTTCTTTGATCACTTCTCGTGAAATTAGCGTTGCGAAAATTCACAGCGCCTCGCGTAGGCGCTCGAGATTATTGCTCGTCGCGAAATTAGTGTTGCGATAATTCACAGCACCTCGGGAAGGTGTCCGCGATTCCGATAGCCGCGAATTTCCGTAGCGTCTCGGTAATAGGTGCTCGCGTTCTTTTCACGATTAAAATCACTATGATTAATAATAAAGTGAAGCTGCTTTCGCAAGCATTTGTCAAATGAAACATTACGAAATATAAATTGAATTAATATATTGTCAAAATATATCATTTTATTTCACAATAATGTTGTATATATCAATACTGTGACTGTTGGTCGCTCGAATTAATTGTTTTTCCAATTCAATTTTTCATCGAGGATCGATAAAGATCCCCCGATACATTTCCCCAAACGCTTTGCACAAATCATGGTTTATTTTTATCGTACATTTGCAATTGTATGGGCTCCCATAAGCTCGCATTCTTACTTTAGAAAGTGCAATCGAGGTTTTAGATCGATGGCGAATTTTGTTTCGCATTTCCTCGTCTATATGATTTTATGTGTACACTGTAGCGAAAGTGGGTCGTTCTCTTTTAACGTAAGATCTTCCGATCTTCCACGATGACGATGATGATGACGATGACGATGACGATGATGACGAAAACGATGACGATGCTGGTGACGACGATGATAACCAACGATTTGAGATTATCGTCGAAACTGGTAAAATTATTTTTCGTATAGTTAAGTCTCTAATTCTCGAGAGATTTCAGGTGTCAGTTAAATCCGATTCTCAGGAATTTAGAAGGTCTTTGTTATCGGGAGGCAATTTCTTCAGTTTCAATGGAATCTACACATCGCAAAAGCAGACGTTTGGTTTAAGTATATTTTTGTAACCGGATAAACTAAGTTTTCGGAGAAGGCTATTCCTTATTTTTCAAGAAACTTAAATCCTATATATTTTGCATGAGGTTTTAACTATCAAACATTTTGGAATTGAACTTAGTTCCTTAATAGGCAGGTTATTCGTTATTAAGAAAACATGGTAACGACGTTACTTCTAAGAGCTCTTAATTATCGAATATATGGGACTTTAATTTTTATAAAACTTAGCTATCGAAAAGGCAGGCTTCGAATTTTAAGACGAGTTAGTTACTGAATAGGCAGGTTTTAAATTTTAAGACAACACATTCATTTATCGAGCCAGCCAGCTCCTAATTTTAAGGCGAATTAGTTTCAGAATAGGCAGGCGTTTAGTTTTAAGACGAGTTAGTTGTTGAATAGACAGGTTTTAAATTTTAAGACAAAATAGTGCATTTATCGAGCCGGCCAGCTCTTAATTTTAAGGCGAGTTAGTTTCAGAATAGGCAGGCGTTTAGTTTTAAGACGAGTTAGTCACTGAATAGGCAGGTTTTAAATATTAAGGCAAGATATCGTCTTTATGGAGGTGGTCAACTCTTAATTTTAATGTATGTTCCTATCAGAATAGGCAGGATTTTAATTTTAAGACGAGTTAGTTACCGAATAGGCAGGTTGTTAGCTTTAAGACAAATTATTAATATCTTGTTCTAAGACAAGTTATTAACCGAACAGGCAGACTTTCAATTTTAAGAATAGTAAGTTACTGAATAGGAAAGCTTTTAACTTTAAGAGAACTTAGTCCTCGGATAGATGTCTTACTAGATTTTAATGAAATTTAGCAATGCTACAGGCAGGATCTTAGTTGCTAGAAAAATTAACCTCTAATACATTCAAAAATAATTCGTTCATTATAACGATTTCTAATGCTGAGAAATTAATACGATATAATAATCTTCTCGAACGAAGTTAAAGGCTGCTGCGATCTGCTTCCCTATAGTTTATTCTCTTCCTGTGCTTATTGCAAATAGTAAGTAAGGCTAGATTTAAGAGTTTAGTTTAGTTTAGAATAAGCAAATATTGTAAAGGGAGATCGACACCATTCGGCGGGTGTCTATCTCTTTTCGCGAAACGGGATGAGAAAAGTAGAGTCGGCGATTCCTCTGCTACACTTTCTCTCGACATTGAATTCGTCAATGTCGAGGGAAAGTGTCTCAGGGGAAGAGCAAAATGAAATGGAGGTTGGTTGGGCATGCATTTTTGGGTCCCGTTTCGTGGCAACCTCCTCGCGGTGGGACCTGGGTCGATATCACTTGCTATGATTTTAAATTTTATTAAATGTGCTTTTAGCACGATCCTTTGTTCAATAATAATACTAAATAGCAAGTGGTATCGAGCGAATAGCCACGAAATCCGAATATTCGGCAGCCCTGACTACCGAATGTTCGGATTCCTAGTCATAGTTACATCTAAGAATTTGCGTTTAAGTTAGCTTTAAGATTACGCGATTAAGTAGAAATTAAGCTTCGCATCGAAGAAGAGTCAACGTTGGGCAGATTTGTTCGCTTTTATCTCTGACTATTCGTTTTCTTTCTTTGGTGACAACAATTCTTTAACTCTCCGTTGATTAAAAGTTCCAGTCATCACCTCGAAAGAAGACATCGTTTAGCGTTAAGATAGTTCCAATAAGATTTAAGTTAGATTTAAAAATGTCACCTAAGCGTAAAATTGAATGCAAGAGTGTCATCGTAACTCAATTCCATGCTCTCGAAAATATGCGAAAGAAGGCAAACGTTTTTCTCGTGTAGCCGTCCTCGTTACTTACTTCCTATCCCAATTGCAGCCCCTGTCCAGAAGACCGACGAGTGTTTCTGCGGCGGCGCGGAAGCGAGAAGCGTGGTTCTACGGCCCAGGGACGTCTTCAGGGTTGGTCTTTGAGCCGAAGGTCGTACGATCGACTTATGACATATGTGGTTCATACCGATCGATGGGGGGGCACTGTGTCGGTGTAAGCCGGACCCTCTGACTGGGCCGATGAGCCGCCACGTTACGCAGCCTCGACGTTGTAAGACGTGACCTCTGGCACTCATCGCGTCCAGTTACGGTACGCGACTGGCCAGTGCTCCACCACCGACCGGATGATCGCATTTGTCATCGGTCGACGTACGACCCGAGGGCTCAAAGACGCAACCCCGTCGTGGTTCAGGTTCGATCATGACCCGCCTCGCAGATAATCCGGTTCAGCTACAGATCGTACCGACCCAGTCCGTCTCAGGAGGGGGCGCAACCGGACTCCAGCCGCAGAAGACTAACTTTCTTCCCCCTTTCGCGATCGCGGTTTCATTTTGATTTTCAAAGTCGTTTGCCTTCTTCTCGGATATTTCTTGAGCATGGATGCGAGGTTATGGTTTTGTAAGAGTGATTGCGTGTGGAAAGTGAGACGTGAATTAGGAATGTCGAATGAGTAAATATTGTAAAGGGAGATCGACACCATTCGGCGGGTGTCTATCTCTTTTCGCGAAACGGAATAAGAAAAGTAGAGTCGGCGATTCCTCTGTTACACTTTCTCTCGACATTGAATTCGTCTATGTCGAGGGAAAGTGTCTCAGAGGAAGAGCAAAATGAAATGGAGGTTGGTTGGGCATGCATTTTTGGGTCCCGTTTCGTGGCAACCTCCTCGCGGTGGGACCTGGGTCGATATCACTTGCTATGATTTTAAATTTTATTAAATGTGCTTTTAGCACGATCCTTTGTTCAATAATAATACTAAATAGCAAGTGGTATCGAGCGAATAGCCACGAAATCCGAATATTCGGCAGCCCTGGCTACCGAATGTTCGGATTCCTAGTTTTAGTTACATCTAAGAATTTGCGTTTAAGTTAGTTTTAAGGTTATGCGATTAAGTAGAAATTAAGCTTCGCATCGAAGAAGAGTCAACGTTGGGCAGATTTATTCGCTTTTATCTCTGACTATTCGTTTCCTTTCTTTGGTGACAACAATTTTTTAACATCCCTACGGTTTCTCCTTCTTCTCCAATCTTTCGCTCTTCGTTGATTAAAAATTACAGTCATCGTCACCGAAGAAGACATCGTTTAGCATTAAGATAGTTCCAAGTAAGGTTTAAGTTAGATTTAAAAATATCACCTAAGCGTAGGATTGAATTTATGAGTGTAAACGTAACTCAATTCCATGCTCCCGAAATATACGAAAGAAGGCAAATGTTTCTTTCATTTAGCCATCCCCGTTACTTACCTCTTACCTTAGTTGCACCTCCTGCCCGGTCGACTGACGAGTGTTTCTGTGGCGGTGCGGAAGCAGGAGCGTTGTACTACGGTCCAGTGACGTCTTCAGGGTTGGTCTTTGAGCCGAAGGTCGTACGATCGACTTACGACATATGTGGTTCATACCGATCGTTGGGGGACCACTGTCTTGGTGTAAGCCGGACCCTCTGACTGGACAGATGAGCCGCCACGTCACGCAGCCCTCCTGGTAGTAAGACGTGTCCTCTGGCCCTCATTACGTCCAGTTACGGTACGCGACTGGTCAGTGCTCCACCAACGATCGGATGATCGCATTTGCCGTCGGTCGACGTACGACCTGAAGGCTCAAAGGCGAAACGCTGTCGTGCTCCAGGTTAGATCATGACACGGTTCTGCGGATAATCCGGCTTAGCCCAGTTCAGGTCGACCCAGTCCGATTCGGGGGGTGGTGCAACTCGGCTCAAGCCGCAAAAGACTAATTTTCTCCCCCCTTTCGCGATCGCGTTTTCATTTTGCTTTTCAAAGTCGTTTGCCTTGTTCTCGGATATTTCTTGAGCATGGATGCGAGATTATGGTTTTGTAAGAGTGATTGCGTGTGGAAAGTGAGACGAGAATTAGGAATGTCGAATGAGTAAATATTGTAAAGGGAGATCGACACCATTCGGCGGGTGTCTATCTCTTTTCGCGAAACGGGATGAGAAATGTAGAGTCGGCGATTCCTCTGTTACATTTTCTTTCGACATTGAATTCGTCAATGTCGAGGGAAAGTGTTTCAGAGGAAGAGCAAAATGAAATGGAGGTTGGTTGGGCATGCATTTTTGGGTCCCGTTTCGTGGCAACCTCCTCGCGGTGGGACCTGGGTCGATATCACTTGCTATGATTTTAAATTTTATTAAATGTGCTTTTAGCACGATCCTTTGTTCAATAATAATACTAAATAGCAAGTGGTATCGAGCGAATAGCCACGAAATCCGAATATTCGGCAGCCCTGGCTACCGAATGTTCGGATTCCTAGTCTTAGTTACATCTAAGAATTTGCGTTTAAGTTAGCTTTAAGATTACGCGATTAAGTAGAAATTAAGCTTCGCATCGAAGAAGAATCAACGTTGGGCAGATTTGTTCGCTTTTATCTCTGACTATTCGTTTTCTTTCTTTGGTGACAACAATTCTTTAACTCTTCGTTGATTAAAAGTTCCAGTCATCACCTCGAAAGAAGACATCGTTTAGCGTTAAGATAGTTCCAATAAGATTTAAGTTAGATTTAAAAATGTCACCTAAGCGTAAAATTGAATGCAAGAGTGTCATCGTAACTCAATTCCATGCTCATGAAAATATGCGAAAGAAGGCAAACGTTTTTCTCGTGTAGCCGTCCTCGTTACTTACTTCCTATCCCAATTGCAGCCCCTGTCCAGAAGACCGACGAGTGTTTCTGCGGCGGCGCGGAAGCGAGAAGCGTGGTTCTACGGCCCAGGGACGTCTTCAGGGTTGGTCTTTGAGCCGAAGGTCGTACGATCGACTTATGACATATGTGGTTCATACCGATCGATGGGGGGGCACTGTGTCGGTGTAAGCCGGACCCTCTGACTGGGCCGATGAGCCGCCACGTTACGCAGCCTCGACGTTGTAAGACGTGACCTCTGGCACTCATCGCGTCCAGTTACGGTACGCGACTGGCCAGTGCTCCACCACCGATCGGATGATCGCATTTGTCATCGGTCGACGTACGACCCGAGGGCTCAAAGACGCAACCCCGTCGTGGTTCAGGTTGGATCATGACCCGCCTCGCAGATAATCCGGTTCAGCTACAGATCGTACCGAGCCAGTCCGTCTCAGGAGGGGGCGCAACCGGACTCCAGCCGCAGAAGACTAACTTTCTTCCCCCTTTCGCGATCGCGTTTTCATTTTGCTATTTAAAGTCGTTTGCCTTCTTCTCGGATATTTCTTGAGCATGGATGCGATATTATGGTTTTGTAAGAGTGATTGCGTGTGGAAAGTAAGATAAGAATGAGGAATGTCGAATAAGTAAATATTGTAAAGGGAGATCGACACCATCCGGCGGGTGTCTATCTCTTTTCGCGAAACGGAATAAGTAAAGTAGAGTCGGCGATTCCTCTGCTACACTTTCTCTCGACATTGAATTCGTCAATGTCGAGGGAAAGTGTCTCAGGGGAAGAGCAAAATGTAATGGAGGTTGGTTGGGCATGCATTTTTGGGTCCCGTTTCGTGGCAACCTCCTCGCGGTGGGACCTGGGTCGATACCACTTGCTATGATTTTAAGTTTTATTAAATGTGCTTTTAGCACGATACTTTGTTCAATAGTAATGAAAAATAGTAAGTGGTATCGAGCGAATAGCCACGAAATCCGCATATTCGGTAGCCCTGGCTACCGAATGTTCGGATTCCTAGTTTTAGTTACATCTAAGAATTTGCGTTTAAGTTAGCTTTAAGATTTCGCGATTAAGTAGAAATTAAGCTTCGCATCGAAGAAGAGTCGACGGTGGTCAGATGTTTTCTCTTTATCACTGTTGCTCGTGAGATATTGCAGTAATTGCATTATGCTATTATTATGCGAATATAAATTGGAAACATTATAAATATCGTCTTCATGAGAAACCCGCGAATTAAAGACAAAGTGAAAGAAAGCAGAAATTTGGTTATTTTTGAAGTTATGCGATCTACACCCACGGTTTTGGTACCCAAATCGTTTTAATTCTATTATTTATTTATATCATCATTGAATACTAATACTATATTATCGCATGAAGAAGAACTTCTCGTTATTTAAATGAGTAAAAAAAATCGTTTCTCTGCTCCAAACGATATGTCTTCTACATATTACCGCTGCAGATTCTTCTACTTAATAACTATTTTAATAATATTCATGCTCAATTCTCTTATTTCGAGATTCCTTTATAATTATTTGTTTGAAATTCTCAAAATCCCTGGTTTCGGCGCGCTAGAGGATAGGCCGTGTTGCGCATGACATGCAGCCGTATTCCGATTGGTCCGCGTTTCCCCCACCGCGCGGCAGCCGAGCCGCAGCGAGCTATCCCCACTCCTACCAGTAGGGTCACCTACCTCTTTCTCTCTCCGGACTTCGTGCCGTTAACACGTATCTGCTGTGAGTACCGTTTCTTTTACATTGTCCTCGTTTACCGACCGCTAAAACATAGTTCACTCATTTATCTACTACGTAATAGTCTTCTGCTGTACCATATCTATCAATTTCGACAATAATAATCACGAATTTAGTAACAATCGCGAAATAATTACGACGCAATTGGTGACGTCACTGACCTCTCGCGACATTTACGCAACACTTTTCTCGTCTACAACATTAGTATTTGTTTTATAGCTTTGAATTTCGATTTCATTGACGTAGAACGCGATTATTGTTGCTCTGAAACGTGATTATACGGAATTTTGGTACTTTTACGCAGTTATTTAATAGTTTACTCGTGCGTGCTTGCAGGACTCGGAGTATCCTTTGAACGACCTTTCGGGCTGGCAGGATCGAACACGTGCACGGTGGAACAACAAAGAGTAAGATGTTACGACGCCATACGCAAGTAACATTTTCATTTACTTCGGGTCTTCGCGATATTTTGTTTCAATTTATACAATATTCATATTAATTGATATCGAGTCGAACATCCGACGAGTTGAATTTACATTTCTACGAATTAATACGGTTCTATGGAAACATGCAACGATTGAAATCTTTCGGGATTACTTGAAACTTTTTACAATATACGAGTATTTAGTCAGTATATACAATACGATAGTCGACTTCCAAGAAAGCTGCTCCTTATTCTAGCAGTGTTTACCAATTCCGGTGTTAAATTTCGACGGCTACAATTCTATGCTACAAATAAATCGCGAATCGTTTTTACTTGGTATTTACATGTTACGACTTATCCTTCCGTTTTGAGACGCTGCAATGGATTTACATAGGTTTCAGGGCATGAGTATAGAAGTAAATAAAAACCGTATTTGCCGATGTAGGGTAATAAGGACCTGCGTTAGATTCGTCCGTAATTTCTATAAAGATTTTCGTGAATTTATCGAAGGGGGTTACAGTGTTCATATGTAATAGGGAATAAGCATGACTAATCATATAACTTTAACAGTGGCAGCCCGCAGTATTTACTGTTTATACATTTAATTAGTAGTATATTGTATTACACAAAGAACATTACGAATCAATGAGTAAGACATAATTTTTAAGCAGTATTTCTTGAAGCAAGCACTTGATTTGATATGAAAAAGAAAAACATGGTTGTTTGATTTTCTTGTGTTTCGCCACCCCACCCTTTTATTTTCAGCAAAATTTGTGGCCGAGCGCAATGCGGTCTAGAGTCAGTGCTTGTTTCGTATTATATTAATATTTATATCTGTATATATTTAGTACTAAATATTTTTTCAATTTATAAGAAATTTACGCGACATAGAGTCAGTGTTTGCAACCCGCTATTATAATTATTTATATCTTTTGAATGATTATTAATAATATTAAGAATTCTTTTCTCCGCGAAAGTAGAGTCAAAATTGTTCGCCGGAAATGATTCTCGGTCGCGGTAGCTTCTTTATTTTTTTTAAATTGATCGAACCGGAAGTAGAGTCAGTGCATCGAGCAGCAGCTGTGGAAAGGACTTCCATCGGGCAAGGCTTCACGAATTTTAAAAGTAAGTATAAGATGCTCGAGAAATGAAAATTTTTAATTAAAAAATATGTATATAAACTAACCAAAATGTTAATTTGTTTGTTACAGAACAGTCAAATGAGGGGATGGTTGAGCAGCGACAATCATTCCTTGGCGATGGGCAAAGTCTGTGAAGGTAAGTTGAAATTTCATCCCGTAAACTCGTCATAACTTTGATATTTGCTAATTCCCTTGCAAACTTAACTTTGTTCTTTCCATCAGTTTAATTAACGAACATAAAGTATCAATTAGCTTTTGAAGTTCTCAGAGAATACTTGCAACATTTTTATACTAAATAAAGAATTAGCTAAATTTTAAAGTTCTCAGAGAGCAAATATCTTATATTTTGCGTTTTATTTTTGTTACAGACTTTGTCCGAATTCGTGAGGCATCGCTGGAGTGTTTGTTTCGCATTTTATATATACTTTAATAAGTGTTAAATTTCTAGTAATTTTACGCGAAAGTAGAGTCAGTGTTTGCTTCGTATTTCATGTTATACACTTAAATTTATAACTTTACGCGAAAGTAGAGTCAGTGTTTGCTTCGTATTTCATATTATGCACTTAAATTTATAACTTTACGCGAAAGTAGAGTCAGTGTTTGCTTCGTATTTCATATTATACACTTAAATTTATAATTTTACGCGAAAGTAGAGTCAAATTGTTCACCGAAAATAATTCTCGGTCGCAAATTGTCTTTTTTTCAATTATACCGCGCCGGAAGTAGAGTCAGTGCAACAGGAGCAGCTGTGGAAAGGATTTCCGTCGGGCAAGGCTTCACGAATTTAAAAAGTAAGTATCACATGATCGAGAAATAAAAATTCACAGTCGAGAAATACAAAGATGGCATATACTAATGAAAATGTTAATTTTTTTGTTACAGAACAGTAAAATGACGGGATGGTTGAACGGCGACAATCACTCCCAGGCGAAGGGCAAAGCTTTTATAGGTGAGCTGAAATTTTAATTCGCATATACCCCACAATTTTTCCCCAAGTTTCAGTTGATACTTAAAATATTTCTCAAAAATGTCCTTACAAGTTTTCTTTCAAATTTTCTTACTCTTCCTCCGTTTGTTCTAACAATAAAATAAATAAAAATAAAGAATTCCCCAACATACGAAATTTTCAGAGAACAAGTATTTAAGATGTGCGTCTTATTTTTGTTACAGACTTTGCTCGAATTCGTGAGGCATCGCTGTACCCTGCGAAACTGCGACGCACCCTGCGCCTTGAAGGTGAGTAACGTAAACACAGAGATATTTTATTTCTACATACTTGTCGTAAAATTTCGATACATACTTCGATATATAACTTCTCCTTGAATTCTCAATTCTGAAAAACATTCATAAACTAATCAATTCTTACGATCCACTCTTAACGTTTCTTGATATATAATTACGACCTTTTTTTCATCCTCTATTTTCAAAATTCAATTAGCTTTCTTTGTAAAATCGGAACGGAAGGCAGTTTAACGTTCTACGAATGTTGCCTCTTGCAATGTGAAATGCTTTGTTTTGTTTAGATCTTGGACATTCCTTGAGATGATCTGAGGACAACCTTGATAACAGCGGCGGAGACAACAGTGGCAGAGACTCTGAGGTAACCAAAGGTATTCTGGTGTTTCAACACTGGTGAGTCAAAAACTTAAACTGTCCCTCCGGTCTCCAAACCATGCCGTAGGACGAAAGGTCCGAAGCGGCACTGGAGATTGGTTGTATTGTGTTATAAAGCGAGCATAGTGAACACGAGTAATTGAAAAATTACTGGTGAGTAGAAACTGTTATATATTTTCCTTGTGTACTGTCATATATATCGTAGCTTAGGACAGGGCCTTCTTGTAGCGCGATTTTTGCATTATTCACATAAATGTAATCATGAAATTTACAGTTAGCGTTGCGAATTTATCAATACAAATGAACAATTTAAGAATATTGTGCGTTCTTTATATTCATTGGAAAAATATTCTTATAACAAAATATGTTATAAGATCGCGCCTAGTAGATTTCTTTGAGACGATTTATGCTTTTCATAAATCGCTCAGTTTGTGCTTTTGATGCACACAAAATCGGAATAGTTAAAATTTGTTTCGCGCCGTTTGAATGATATATCATTAAAAAATTATCTGCAAGAAGGCACTTCGCGACGGGTAGATCTTGAAGTCAGAGTGACAATTAATACATTCCTCTGTTAAAATTCTTCCTCTGACGACGAGATCTCCCGGTTTTCAATTTTCAATTTCAATTCAAAGTAAATTTTGCATATTTTCAAATACATAAAGTAGAATATTTTGCTTGTATAAAGTTCAATTTTTCAATTCAAATTCTCTTTACTTGAATAAATATGAAAGTCGAGTCACTTGCTTAAATAAATATAAAAGTCGAGTCATTTGCTTGATGAAATATCAAATTCGAGTTACTTGCTTCAATTTTTCATAAATCAAACCGTTAGAATTTTACTAATCATCTTCATAGCTAGGATTTTCAGCAAAAATACGCAGTGAGTACAAATTCCTGCCGTGTTCACTTTAAGCCCGAACTCATTCGAGTGCCCAGGTGCATTTCGAATGGGTAAAGGCGGTGGGCACGGCCTTTTTTTCAAAAATCAGCGACTGACATTGCGGTGGCGAATCGTGCACGACGTAATTTCCACATGTGTGTAATGTGTGTTAGGCTGTGGATCTTGCGTCGCTTGAAATTTTCTCGTATTATAAAATAATTTATACAAACTTGAACAATACACTTTGCCTTATTCTCCTTTTCACTTTTACTACAACTCATCGATGTATATGGTATTACAATGATGAAATTCTCTTTATCTGTGAAACATATGCCATATACATTGCCTCAAGTATCAAACGATACAATGACAAATACTTATATTTCTATAAATATTTCAAATCGCGGTAGTAATATAATGAAATAACGCAATGGTCGCCATCCTTGTCAGTCGATTTCAGGAAATTGGTACGTACATTTTAGAGTATGAAAGTTGTTTGCGAACTCGGGTGTCGGAGGAACCCCGGGGAGTCCTCTCTAGTTTAGGCCCATGCACCCGAGTTCCTGATTGAGAACCGTGGAGTGATGTGTGTTTGTGTGATTTGTATCGCGATTTGCATTTTAAATATAGGCTTTAGGTAGGTAGGTAGCATACCGTTCTTGAATGTGAGTTAAATATAAGCAGGAAGGGCCAGGAATTCAGGATATCACATTCTCTGTGTAGGTCGGGTAAAAGTGATATGCCTGGACCTGGGATCAAACTGCGGTCAAACTGAGTGTTCCCCTCTTTTTGACCGTAGTTTCTAGTATGTAAATTTCTGCGCACGTGGTGAAACTCCCGGCGCGAGGCTCGAATACTTTGCCTTTTTTTGAAAACTGCGCTACACGAGCAGCGAATACGCTCTGCACGCTCGTGGTGTGGTTTTCACTGTCGAATTTTGATAATAGTAAGAATTATATTGGCGCAAAGTATTCGAGCATTCTCTAGGGGCAGAAGAAGTGGCTAACAAGTGCCGAAGAGGCCCGACAAACTGTCACGAAGAGGGCTGCAGCGAATGGCTTTTCATCCTCGAATCCGTTTCGGGTTCTAGAATGGAAAGTCATTGTTAGTATTTGTTAATTCACTATGCTCGCTTTTTGTATTTGTCCTCTGGCGGATGTAACATTCCCGTCCAACGAGTGCATCTTGGCTGCATGCGGTTTTCATTCGCGAAGTTAGAGTTGCGTTTTCCTTGCTCGTTAGTGTTGCGAATTTAAGGTAGCTCCGGGTACTACCCACGGATTTGTTCGAATTAATTGTTAGTTTTTAGTGTTGCGATATGAATATGCTCGGTTTTTTCTTTATTAGAATATTATATTAAATTAGAGATAGAGTTGCGAGAGAGATCGCCCGAGATGGCGAACGGGAGTTTGCTTTAATTAGATTTGTAGAAGTAGCGTTGCGAAGAAAGTACGAAATGTGCCCGGTTTTTCTTTGAACAATTATTCTCTAAAGTAGCGTTGCGAAATAATGCACGGAAAGTGCCCGGCTTGTCTTTGAATAATTAATTGTTACAGTAGCTTTGCGACATATCTCTTGAACAGGGAGCACGGGAGTTTGTTTTCCTATACTATAGGATATTGTTTAAAATTAGCATTTTTTTATTAATTTGTAGAGTATAGCATCGCGATTTAGCACCTGAAATAGGTGCCCGGGAGTTTGCTCTTAATAAATTCTAAATTAGTGTTGCGTAATATCAAACAGGCGCGTTTTCCTTTGACTGATCGTGAAATTAGTGTTGCGAAATACAAAAGCAGCTGAGACAGATGCACATTTGCTGAGTTGAGACTCAGCCATTGGAGTTGCAAAATTGCAACTCCCCATGGAGTGCCTCAGGAGGCTTGCACCCAACGATAGCTTTTTTTTCCCGGATAGGTAGTGTTGCGAATTATGAGAGCCCCCGGAATGGCAGTAGGCGGGTTTTGAAGTAGCGTTGCGAACAATGAAAGCCTCGAAATGGCAGTACGCGATTGTTTATTAAATAATATTACGTATGACAGCCATGGAATGGCAATAGGCGGGTTTTAAAGTAGCGTTGCGAAGAATGAGAGTCATGAAATGGCAATAGGCGGGTTTTGAACTAGCGTTGCGAACAGTAAGAGCCTGAAATGGCACGGGTTTCTCGCGATTTTTATTGAAAGCGCCTTTTGGCTGCTCGATCATTTCGGGATTTTAAGCGCCACTTGGCTGCTTCATTTCATGATTTTTATGTTGTAAATCAAGTGCTTGCGAATAAAAATACTGCTGAAAATGTTTCTTTTAATAAAAGAAATTTTTAGGATTTCTATAGAATTTTTGTAAAGTTATATTTTCTGTTGTTTATTGAAATCAATCGGAGAATGAATTTCATAGTGGTCATTGAAACCACTCCGCAAATAAAAGTGCAATAAATTATATGCACATTGATGACACAGATACAAAAAGAGTGTCTCTAAATTTAATAGAATTCGCGAAATAGGAAACATACTAGTGGCTGTCATCGTTAAAGTTATTAATTTAATATTGTCTGGGTTTCTACTTTGATCGCGATTACATCTTTCTGACAAAACCGCGTCGACGTAGAGGTTTCGATAAATTCTTGAAAATTTGTTACAAAAATTGCGGACCACGGTTTTTGCATATTTTTTTAATAGAATGAAAATATCAAACTTGCGCCCGAAAAGTATATAAAGAAATTACAGTGCGATAGACGGATGGCAAATATAGATTAAACGCGTCGCGTTTAGATAGATACTTATTTATTTAAATTAGTAGTAGAGTTATATTGTAGCAAAGGGGGAAGCCTGTCTTTATTTAACACTTATCGCGTCGCGAATTTAACAAAGATGAATTAATTTTTATGCTCGGATGATGAAAAGGTTTCAAATAATTCCGAATATAATTGCGTTGAAATTAGATCTTTCCATTTAAGTAATTTCTTTGATAGCAAATAATTGTGACATTGCACAATTTGCTAAACTGTTCATATTATGCAATTCGCGTTTGTCGGCTCGATATTTAACTTCAAATTTTACATTTGCTTTGTTAAATTTCTTAACACTTTTTATCGTAAGTTCATAAAATTTGCATTTCCTAAATTTTTAATAAATTATGCTTCTCTTGATTTTCGTAAAATTCGATCTTGTCTATTAAAACTTTCAATGGTCGGTGATATTCCGTTTTACGTTCCGCGTTGTGGGCAAAATTAATGAGACTGTGTTGCAGGAGACAAAATACAATCCTGAATATTTAGCGAAAATGAAGTGGATTATCCCCATGGAGAGTAACAGAGACGGGCGTCTAGAGACGCTGGAGGAATTTAAAGTGTAATGAAATTTTACTAACAAATGAGTTTCTGTTACAGGAATTACTCGTATCGAACCACATCGAAGGGCAATCGATAGATATTTCTCAATAATGTCTTTTGTTTCAAATTGTGTGTTAAGTTTCCAGATATTTCTTCTGACATTTTGTTACGATCGTCTGATTACCATTTCTTAATGGTTTCTTTGTTAATGGTTTCGATACGTTTGGTTTTTAGATCAAAGTATCGTCTGTATTGTTTTCGAAGTCTGGCTCATAACATAATTTTCCTTTGACTTCCTTTATCCTGGAAGTGATACAATGTTTCTCTTCATTCTTCATCAAGCTGAATGCATTTCTTATTTTCTGGCCGAGAGGCTTGCTTTCTGGTTTACAGATAAGCAATCAGGCAATATTTTGCAAAGAAATCTTTGCTGTTAATTAGACAGGCTCTTATTGTGTTTATATTTTCCCTGAGATAGGAAATAATACCTGATCATTATAATTTTCATTTAGATAAATATTAGGAAGATTTTCAAGACTACTACCTGAAGAAAGAAGAACAACGAGGATAAATTTAAGTACCCGCGAGCGCAAATAGTATATAAGTTAATTAGACCGAAAATTTTATGGGAACAGTATTTGCATACACACAATGATTTTCACTGTCTACAAAAACTGCTTCCATATTGAAGGTCAGATCGATATTACGAGAAGATTGTCAAATGGTAATCGTAATTACTTAGACGTTAATTTGTTCGTCGTATGTTTAGATTACGTTTGTTCGTAAGGTTAATTTAAGTCCTTTGTTAATTAACTCGTAAGTCTACAATTAAGTTTTAAAATGTAACGAATAAACGTTACGTTATTCCTTACGCGTCCGATGCTCGTTGCATCACGGCCAGAAATCTGTCTCTCCCAGTACGACATGGATAACGGAAGTAAAGTAGAACAAGAAACTTCGCCTGACACATTCTCCTGTTCATTCTGTCGTTCGAAACCTATAAAAATGACAGGAGAATGTTTCACGCGAAAGACAAAATATGACGGAGGATGGATGGCCATTCTTTTGGGTCCCCAGTCGCAGAAACCTCCACGTGGTGGGACCCGGGTCGTTATTGCTCGCAGTGACTCGACAACTTTTATTTTATGTTATTTTTCTCGACATTGAAAGCAATAACGGGCTAATAGCTGCAAATTTCCAAAAATCTAGAAGTTTCTATATGTCTTTCGGCCATTCTTTATCTTTAAAATTATGTTTCAAAATGTCATAACCCTTGTTTGGATTAACATTCAGGTAAGTAGAATTAAGGTATAATTGGCAGAGTTAATTTTAAGATGGATCACATATGTCTCCATTCGCTCGTGTCATTAGCCGAAGTGGCACAGCGTCACTAGTCTTCAAATATTTTCAGTACTTGTATGTGAAACAGTGTTTTTCAGTAGTTAATTTATTTTTTATTAAAAAATTGTTAAAGATTATGCTCGAATTCTACTCTCAACTAGTCAGTTACTTTTTCTTTTGTTCAATTCACGCGTTTGCAGCTCAGTACAGTAAATGCTGGATAAATACGACACAGTTCGGGGCTCAAGCGCATCTCTTATGAAGTAGCGGTGTCGAATTCTTGTTTACATCACGTTTCCATCCAAGCGCGAACAAAGAAAAGGACAGACAGTAGAAGAGACAGAGAGGCCCAAGCTATAGGGGGAGCGGCCCGAATGCATCGGTGAGGCAATACTAATTGGAGGGTCAGCCGTATTCATTTTCGGTCTTTTTTTTTTAAACCTTTGCTAACGTATTTGTGAGATTTTTCTGATTAAAACGATACCAAACACGACATAGTTTGAATTATATTTACTTAATATTTAATATATTTGCTTACCATTTACATAATTTAAACATTTCGCGTTTGGTATCATTTTAATCAGAAAAATCTCGAAAACACATTGGGAAAGTTACATTCAGAAAAGTTAATAAATAAAAAAGTTTATTGTTCATTAGCAATGCGTCGCTTTGTTTGCCTGCTCTCTCTCTGTCTCTTCTGCTGTCTGTCCTTTTCTAAGTTCGCGCTCGACTGGAGCCGAATGTAAACATCAATTCGACACCTCTACTTTATAAGAACGACATTGGTCGCGTACTTTGCATTAAGCCTTACGACGGTGTCGATATTATGCTTCATTTATCCAGCTGGGTGTCGATTCAGTGTTTTCATGCGGCTCCAGCTGAATGCGAATTCCTAAGTACATGTTTTCGCGACCTTAATCTGTCGACATGGTGCAGGACCGGACACGCTCATGACCGTACTGCGCGTAACTTTGAAGTTTCTCGGCATACGAATAGTAGTCTATTCATTCTTTCAATTTTTAATTTATTTAATACTTTCGACATGAACTTCGATAAAATAGCTCGTATTATATTCATAATTTGTCTTGCCTTCTTTTCGAATGAATAATAGTTATTTTGATATAGATAAAGATGTAAAATTTGTACCAAGAAATGTCTTATTTGATGATATATGTAATATTCCAGTAACGAGAAGCGAAGTATGAAGCAAAACGAGTGCAAGAAGTTTGCGAAAAAAGTAATGATAGAAGATTACATATTCTCTTCAAAGTTAATATTAACGATCTCTTAAAAGATAGTGGAACCTGTGTATTCAAAGACTAAGTTCTTGTAAATTGTAAGAACTTCGCAGAAAATGTCCAAGGTAATTTTTGTAAACTTCCAGAAGAAATTAGTTCCATTTACATCAATCTATCTATACACTCTCCCGCTCTCGTTGTTTTTTTCGCTGGTCGCTAATCGTTAATCGTTTTAAACGCTCCGCGGCCGTTTTTTCGGCTATGCCGAGCCTCTGTCAGCGGTCGCTGAACTCTCCGGCCGGTTAACGCCTTCCCAACGACAACATAGGCCGACCTCCTCTAGGATGAGTGATCAGGTGGCTGACCTAGCTTCATTTTCGAAACACTTTAAAAAAGAAGCCAGTTCATGAAGGTTAGCATAACACTATCCGTCACTCCATCTGAAATGTTTTCACCCAGATGCTGTAAATTTATTATGTGTTAAATTAGCAGGATAATTAAAGTACACAATCAAGCACAATAATTAGGCAAAACATAATAGTCTGATCTTATAGCATAAGTTCGTTGTTTTATAGACAGCGCTAACGGCAAAACAAGTAGAATAACTTGTAAACCGGAAAATATCGAGGAACACGGACTTTTCTTTGGAATCCTTCAAAATTTACATTCCAGAAAATGACCAATTGTACTCGCTTAATGCATAACTATTTTCTTAGGAGAACAATGAATATCTGTAGTTCTTGCATTTTTTTAATCATAGTTGGAAAACTTGGAATTAAAAAATGGAATCAAAATATTTATTAATTTAGAACATATCAGGTAGATACCACCACTAAAATAAAGGAATTATAGTTTAATGCTACATAAAATATATTTTCAATTATCTATCACCATCACAATGAAACTACTAACTTCACGACTACGTATCTCTCGCAGATGATTGCACAATGAAAAGTAGTATTAGCAAAAAATGATGCTCTGGTACGTTATAAATAAAATTAAATAAATTCTTATTTATAGATTTTTAAAAGTAAGAAAAAAATGTTTCGTTTTTGGCCAAGATTTTGACGAAGTAAGCGCAAACTGTGCACCAGTTTGTTCCATTTTGTGCTTGTTTGAACTGGCTGAATGTGAATCAGAATCGAATCCGCAACCGGAACCGGAACCAAAACGAGGACCAGAACATCAACCTGAACCTAAATCTGAACCTCAGCCTGCTTAACTGCAAGCCATCTAAATAAATAAAATAGGCCAGAAAAGTTAAGTTTTTTATAATTGCGAAAGAGTTCAGAAATCTTATATGAAATAGCATTACATAACAATATGAAGCATCTTAATTAGCACTAAAACCAAATACAAAGTAATACTGTTAATGTCCACATTATAAGTGAAAAAAGGGAAACGTAAATGTCGTGTTACGTTAGAGTTCGTAGGCGGTATTAATCGTTTCTTATTTCGCGATAGGAAATAGTAGTATTACATAATATACTGGCCAAAATTGAAAAGAAAAAAATAGCTAGGAGAAATTAACAGCAGGACATGAAATTATGGTATATTGAAGGTATATGGCGGATTAAGAAATTATTAAATATTGAAAGTCATTGAAGCACCGATTTGCTTTATAGAACAATTCAAACTTCATACCTCTCCATACCATTAGTTTTGTAATTACATTGTGCAGGAGTCGATTTTAGCGATTATTGTTAACGATTTGCATATTCTTCATCACTTGCACTGCTTTCCAACACTCCGCGCTACCTGAACCGTCATAAATTTTTAAAAACCACAAGGGTCGCTACTTTGCATTTTCCCGTAGTACGCCACAATGAAGCCCTAACGGGGCATAAGTTTCATACCTCCTCAGCTAACATGTTATGCGATAGACCATTTTATCGGTGATTGTACTTCGCAAACTGATATAAATACTGAAAAATTCTAAGACCCTTATACTGAACGATTCCGATACTTCAAAGTATTTAAACAACGAAAATTCTTGTGAAACATACACTTTCACACAACATTCATGGTACTTCCTCTGGGATTTCAGGAACACATCTGAATCTCTGCCACTGGCCCTGTCTTTATTAGAATGCAGATTAAATTATCTATAAGACAAATAATAAGATTCATACGCACGTAAGGTCTTACCTTTTCTGAATCAACAGTATGAAACATGTCGCAACAGTAATAATGCCAAGATTGAAGCATAGTTTGTAGTGCACAAAAGTAAAATGTAATTGAAACGTTTCATTTGCTGGGCCTTTAAAATATATATATATATATATATTTTATATTAAAATATAAAAATATAGTTGTATTCGGTTACTTTTACCGGAAAAAAAAATATATATAATTTTTTTATTTATTTTAAGTGAATAATTAGTAAAATTTAATTGAATCCTTTCGTTTCTCAGCTCCAAATAAATAAATGTAAAAAATATATATATATTTAATATAAAAAATAATACACACACACACAAACTATAGGGCCAACAAATGAAAAGTTTATTTATTATAAATTATATGAAATTACATTAAAAGGTGGGTAGTCTGATGCTTCTCGGGAAAAATCCAAACGCATTATACGGCCGATTTACAGACTACATCATGTTCAAGTACATGAAAAGGTATATTTGTTCTGTCGCGAAGCAACGATCTTTAGGATTAACGTACTACCAGCAATCTTACGAT
The DNA here is from genome assembly GCA_963989415.1 of Cerceris ruficornis. NCBI lineage: Eukaryota > Metazoa > Arthropoda > Insecta > Hymenoptera > Crabronidae > Cerceris > Cerceris ruficornis. Next base: position 16,945,720 of record OZ022520.1, read on the forward strand.
GCGGACGACGTGCACAGCTGTTTTTTGAGTATGTACTATTTTCAGAACTATTGCTAATTGTATTTACTGCACTGTTTTTCCGGAAGGTCAAGAAAAGGGTCCACGTGCTTAACGAGACACTCTAGCATGAGGGTAATACAGCGGGGCCTTGCAATTTCTTACCTTCCGTGTTTGAAACAGCTATAGACGCGTCTATACGTATCGTAAACCTAAGAATTCCAAGAACCAGCATTCGGCTTTATTACCTGGCCTAATTACTCATAGAGCATTCGTCTTCCACCCCACCAACCTTTGAATTTGATACCACCGGATGGGTGGAGTCTAAAAATCAAAGTTCCACCTACATGCCTATGAGTTGTTAGGTCAAAGCCCCTTCTCTAACGAAGGCACCCCCAAGGATGTTTGGGGAGGGAAAGCCGAAGCTTTAAGAAAGCAGATTTCCGCGAGAATCATCAGATAAAAACAAAAATTACCCGATTATCGTAACGCAATCGACAAGGCATTTCACTACGCGAAGTACAATACTTTATAACACAACTACAACACCTCGTACATAGTGTATATTTTTTCAATAATTAACAAGTCAGTTCAGTAAAAAAAGAAAATTACAAACTCCTCGCCAAATTTTGCTACTGAGCTAAACCACCGGAAAATAGTCGTTCGGTATTCGAATTCGGGCGATTCAGTCTTATAAAAATTCCCGGTGGTCGAAAAAATATTTATCTACATTATAAGTGAACCATTTATTTTCATTATAGGTAAATAAATATATATGTGTATCTGCATCTTATAAAAATTGAATTTCACATTTCATGTCTGACACCTATTATAGTCGTTTAAATTTCCGTTTTTACATTAACGAATAGGTATTGTATACAGTATGCGTAGAAACAGTAGGAATGTCTGCTGCAGTCTGCTGTAAACCGACTTCTAATGAAATGTAACGTAACCTATATAGTCCGATCAGGAAAGTAAACGAAGCAATTCTGATTTTTACCGATTATTTTCCATTTCGATTTATATTATTCAAAACGATAATTAAATGAATCAATAGAATCAAATTAGAAACTTGTAATATATTATACAAGACCTACTTGTATCAACATGAAAATTTAGGATGTCTGTCATGATATGAAAACTCGAAATTATGTAGAAATAATGGAGAATGTGATGGAACAAAACGTTGAAATAAATGCATTTAATCGAAATGAAGACACAGTGGAAAAGGTGGAAAGACCTTGGTGTGATAATCAACACATATCTTTAAACCAAGCACAACAACCACCAGTTGAATCCACTTACTATAAATATCCACATAATGCAGGTAAATAAGTAAAAAATATATAACACTATGAGTTGAAATATTGGAAAAAAGAACTATTTTTACCCCTAGCTCCGTCTAATAATTTTAATGAAATTTTAACTGCTGCTCAATGGTGGAGAGATACGTCTATTGAAGATGCAAATTCACATACCGAATATTATCATGAAGTGATTCCTATGGCCACTTATTCATTATTACGTAAATAAAAAATACTCAATAATCGTTACAATATACGTGCACAACTACACTGATAGGAGGGATCTAAATCAATAAAATAATATCAATTTTGTTTCCTTTCCCTCAGAATATCCCATGGATTCTAGGCCTTCTCATCTTTTGGAGGAAGAGGGAGACTGTAATACACAACAGTCCGCAAAATCCAAACCAGTTAACAAATCAAAGATAATAAAAGAATGTAGAGAACCTTTAAAGCGTGTAAAACATCCAGAACAATGGAAAGTCAATATTAAAAAAAATGCTCGATTAAGGGGTGAAGAATATATTGGGGTAGGAGGTAATTGTGATTTCCTTAAACATTAGAAAAAGCAAAGAAGAGTTCACTTTTGACCGGGCTATCAAATTTGTAGGAAGAATTGTACCAGCAAAGACAATGGGACCGCCTTGTGAATGTCGTATGCGATGTACCGAAAAAATAGATGAAATAGCAAGGGAAGAGTTGCATAATATTTTTTGGAAAACTTGCAGCTGGGAACAGCGAAAACAATATGTTGCATTATCTGTAAAAGAATCACCTAAACAGAGAACACGGTGCCGTGGAAACGTTAAATCTGAGCATCGCAGACAAGTCACTTTCACATATTCTCTTTTAATGAAAGGAGAATTTATTACAGTGTGCAAATCTATGTTTCTTAGTACATTTGCGGTGTCTGAAAAATTTGTGCGTCATGCCATGGATAAAAAAAGGATTTCGCCCGGCGGAATTATAGGTCCAGATCAAAGAGGAAGGCATACTCCAAAAACTAAGAAAAGCGAAACTGTGAAGGATAGAGTGCGCGATCATATTAAATCATTTCCCACTGAAAAGTCAGTAAATTTTAAGGATCGTACAGGAAGAAGATACTTAGACTCTAGATTGAACATTGCTACAATGCATAAACTGTATGTGTCAAAGTGCAAAGAAGAAGGTGTTCCAGAATGTGATATAGTTAAAGAGAGTTATTATAGAGAAATGTTCAAAACAGAATTTAATCTTGGCTTTAAACGTGTAAAAGTTAAAGATAAAAAACAGTTACAAGATGCCAATGATAATAAAATAAAATTAAGCGATTGATTCGTACTTTTATGTTACTGTGTAAGGATAGTTTTTGATTGTGTAAAACATTTCGCAAATTAATATTTTCTTCCCAATATTGTCATCTACTGTTACTTTCAAAATATTCTATACTAATACCATTGAACCTAAGATAAAGAGAGAAACAAATATTTTAAAAAAGGTTGGATAATCTTCCTTGTATGCTGGCAGTACAAACAATGATATACTTTATTTTACGAGTACGAAAACAAATATAAATAGCCTTATGCAGAATATACTGTCTATAAAAATTTGTAATTCCGTAATTAAATATAGTATGTATTTTGATCTCGTTGAAACATTATTTTATTATCGTAACATCGAATAATGCTGTTTTATAACATTTGATACAATGAAAACCGGGTGAAAAAAGAACTAAATCGAACTTTTATTATACAATGTTAAATGCTGTTTGAATGTACGCTGATTTTGACATATATTGTCATTGAAAATAATAAACATTTATACGGTCTTCTACATACCTTAACACTTGATATAAACTGTGTTATTAAAACGCTAACAGATCTATATGTCTAATTTTTACCTTTAAACAGAAAAATATATCGCAAATATATATATACATATATATATATATATATATATGAAGATTACTAAATTAACACGCATCGTTATTCAAAAATTTGTAAAAAAATTGGCAAAATTATTCCTTTCATCAAGTATAAATAATGATAGCATGTATTAAAAACGCTAAATTAAATTCCGTTACTTAATACTAATAAAACACGTTATTTATACATAACAGAATTTTTGCCTTAGTGCTGATCAGAGAATCGGGAGATATAATCAATATCACCTTGGGCTTGTATTTTTAATTTTTCTCAGATATGGCACGCATTTCTTGACATTTAAGCGTCGCAGCTTCAACGGCACCAATGAGAGCCGATCTCAAGCCATGTTTTTCGAGATAATGAACTCCCGTTATGGTGGATCCTGAAGAAGAATAAGTAAATATACCTGCACAAGCGTAAAATATTTCTTTAATTAAAGCCTCGTAAAACCTGCAGGTGAAGTAACGTCATCCTTAAGTTGTCCTGGATGGATATTCGTCTGTCGAACCATGGTACCAGCACCGAGAACCGTTTGTGCAGCAAGTTTGTACGCGATTGGTCTCATTAAGCCCATTTTGACTCCTCCATCGGCTAGAGCCTCAATCATCATATATACCTACAGAAAAAGGAGTGGTGTTGTTTAATATTCACACATTTGGTGTCGCGCTAAAGTATACATTATTTGAAATACGAAAGCTCTGTATTCCAGCCAACATTCTTTATAAGACTCGAAAAGGCCCATGAGTACCAAAGTGTCAGAATTTATACTCACATACGCTGGTCCGGAACCAGCCAGTCCCGTAACGGGATCAATTAAATGTTCAGGTAATTCTTCGCAGAAACCAACGGATGAAAATAATTTCTCTGCTATTTCGGCTTCTTTGTCACCAGCGTGCTTTCCACGAGCATAAACAGTAGCACCACAGCCTACAAGAGCCGGTGTGTTGGGCATTACCCTTATTACCGGTGTTCTCTCTGGCAATGCCTGAAGCAAAAGTAATGTAATTCTACTCCTTCTGCATATGATAAATCCGTATTATACCGTTTTAAAATCGTTCCCTATTTTGAAAGGAACTATGTAACTTAAATTTAATATGAGATTTACCTTTTCTAAAGTTGCCAGAGAAATACCCATTGCTATGGAGAGCAAAAGTTTCTTACTGTCTTTCAGTTCTGGAAGAACTAGTGGTACCACTTGCGGTTTTACCGACAAGATTAGTATGTCACTATAGTCTATTACGGCTTTGTTTGAAAAGACAGACTCTGAGCCTATTTCCTAAAAATATTATTCAGATGTTTTTACTGGAAACGAAAGTATTTCTTGCAAAATATGTTTACGAGAAAGTCGTGAAAGAATTTGTAATCTTTCATTTCCATGCTTGAAAAGCGATAATATCGCCGGTGCATCGAAAAATTCAGAAAATTCAAAGTGATAAGTTGAAGTGGTGTAATAAAATTGAGATTTATCATGAAATGACGATAATGAGTGACACATGTATATAAAAATATTCTGAACACGATAATGGCCTTTAAATGATCATTAAAAATCAGTTCGTACACGATCGGAGGTGAGAGCGAATGCAATTTATCGCGGTCATTCAAAAACTTTACTTACTGCTCAAACTTCATATCGCAATAAATTTAAATTGTTTCAATCTACTGCAAAGTTAAATAAAATTTCCAATTATTAATTAAAAAGTTTTAACCGAAATACATATTAATAATATGTAATAATAAGCCAAATATGAAAAACGTCTAACACTTCATTAATTCATTGATAATTATTTGAATATTCCATCAAGCGCATCAACAGTTTTCATATTGAATATTACAAATAAAGAATTATTTTTCGTAACATTGTTTTCGATCGAAACCCGCGATATCGCACGATTGCAGATAGAGTAGGTCCGATTAATTTTCAAACAACAATTCTGTTATTCCGATATTGTTACTAAACCATCTAATGATCACACCGCCGTGTAATTGATTACGGTTATCTCTTATCTTTGTTTACATTTCGGATTGGAATCGCATGACATCTTGATCTGCACTTTATTTTCAAGTTTATGATAATAATTGGCTTACCTTAAACGCATCTATCGCACCCACATCGTTTGGAAGACAACTTGCCAATATTGTCTCACCTTTGCTTAAACCTAAAGCATATTAAAGATATTAATTAATGATTAATTAAACACTACAAACTATATACTCATTTAATAATTATAAAGAAAAACCAACATTTTAAACGCTAAACTATTAAGTAAATTTTGTATTGCACTTTTTTTCTAAATTCAACATTATCACGAAGTGCGTGCGTGTGTGCGACACATACAACTGACATTACATAAACGGAAAGTCACTTAAAATAGTTCCAACACAGAACGCGGTAAACACTAAACAAAGAGCACGGAGTTCTATTATGAAAGGTAAGATTGAGAGGAAATTGTTACCGGCGCGAATGAAACCCTTTGCCAGAGCCTGAGCCATTTTACCACCTCCCAAAAAGCCAATTTTCAGCATTTTCGTGCCAATATTGAGAGAGACTCTTTTTCTTTTTTCCTTTCCGTCTGCGGGAAGCTGGTTGCTGACTGTAGACAAAAATAAATTAATTATTATAAAAACAGCGATACAGAAAATCCATTTCGTTTCTAATATTCAATAAGATACGTGTTTCAATTTCCAAAATCCATTTTGAGAGATATAGGTCTGCGAAGAGTACTTGCGGACTTACAGCGACAATTACAACATCCATTTTCTTTTGCAACAATTTGTTTGAAAGGAAATTCCATACCGTACGTTACTTTTTTACGTTGTAAATATATATTATATATGGATATATTGGATTAGGGGAAAAGTTCGTTCGCATTTTTCGCACGAAAGCGAAGCAAGTTTTTGGCCCAGAAATCACAGAATTTTTACCGTGACGGCATTGTGCCTCTACCACGAAATGATGAAAAGTGGTAGACAAAAACGACGCACATTGGGTTTAATAAACTTCATTTAAAATATGAAAAAACTTGTTTTACTTTTGCACTATAATACGAAGAAACTTTTTCCCCAACCCAATATATTATTCGTATGTAACAAAGCAAATTACGCATGATAAATATTACATTACATAATGCTCGTAGAAATGTATCCATCGATTTAATTCTACGTTATACTTGTTAGTTATACAATTGCATAGTCTATTATCATATAAAATTGAGTATGATGACTCTATCCTACCGTACCCTATACTTTCTTAATGATATTACATCTCAACTTTGTTAAACTCTGGAATAAAAACAGTAATATTGTATAGAAAAAAAGCATAAAAATATTACCAACACAGATCTTCAAACTACAGGACTTGTATTTCCTCAAAGGCGCACTCAATGCCGCACAGCCAAAAATCCGTGCAACTGATCGATCGAAAAATCAAGCGAGGGGTCAAAGTGGAACCGGTCGAAGATGGTGCTTTGAATTTTCACGCAATGGACGTAAACGCGACTGGAGCCCGAGTTCAGATATTAATGAGTTAACGATGGCTTCTAAGGCTCTCGTTCTTCGTCTCATCTCTCTCGAGAGAGACGCGTTACGAGTAGAGTTTTCTTTAAGTAATCGCAAAGTGAGATAAGGCTCTTTGCCGTATGTGCACGGATTTATTACCGAAGAATTCCGTCTACTAGAGACGCCTGACAATCACATTTAGTGGTCACCCAGTGGTAACTTTGATTTATGAGACATTTTATGACGGTAATAAGTTTCAGAACAATGGGGAATTAACGATTCTTTGAGAGTTAAAAGTAGTAATTCCGTATTCCGTGTAATTACTCGAGTTGATATCGTTGGAATTAATTCAGGCTGTCATTTTATGTGGATGGACGGATTTGACACTTCTTACCTACATTGTATTTTATATAATTCACTTCGGTCGTTAGCTTTAAGTCGATTTGCAATTCTAAATGTTTCGAATTTTCAACTATCAACAGAATTTTATATGACATTCGTAATATGTTAATCAAGTCAAGCTGAAAAGATTGTCCTGAAAGGTAAACGGTATGGAGATTTGAATTTGAACTCGCTATTGAGAAGGTTGAAATTCATTTTCTGTCACCGTCTTATCTTCATTCAGTAGGCTCCTGTATAACGCGATTAATATAAAACTTTACGCGTCGTACGAATTCGCGTTACACGAAATCTTGCTGCACGATCATTTTCCTCGCATAATACATATAATCTGAAGTAACATACTTCGGATGGTCGTCGAGTAATCCATTATCATTTTTCATTTTTTATCAAATAGGACGAAGTTATACGCAACTAATTCATTGACCGTTCTTGTAGTACTGTTACTCTAAAGTTCGGTTAAGTGTAGCCAGGTCAAAAAATAGTCATAAAACATAAATAATCCACAAAGATGTGAGAAAATAATGTAATAACATACTACAGTTTATCTAATTTTTCAATGTCTGAAATTCTTCCATTCGATTAGATAGCACGTTATATGGAAACACTGGCCGCAATATGTATTATATATCGCGTTATAGAAACTTGCATTATAGAGTCTACTGTATATACGTACAGTACACATTGTGGATAGTTCAATTAAAATTTATTTTAATTACGTTCGAAATCGAGCCCTATTTTCATAAAACCTTAAGAAATTTTCTCCAGAAGCGATGTGACCATAGGATTCTAAATTCAGACAATATGTATTTGCTAATCTCAAGACTTATTCATTTTTATTTTTAACGTGTCTTTTAGAGTATCTTTATTATATAAGAAAATTAACATTCTCTCATCAAATTGAGCGAAATGATGTTATATAAGCACGTACGGGAACCCACGATTATGACATTCGCAAGGGAGATAATGAATATGTATTAAAATTATTCGCATAGCCTGTGAAAACAGCATTGACAGCATGCGTACAAATTCTTGAACTTTGAAAAAATTCAGCGAACCGTTTACTATGAGCTTACAACTCATTAATTCCTAATCGAAAGAACAATAGAAATGATCAGCCATTAATTTGGCTCTTACGCGTTGTGACTGAACATGCTTCTGCTAACGAAAAATTCGGAATTCTTTTCTGTTCAAAAGATATGATTGTCGAGCATCTTTATTTTCATTTTCATTTCCATTTTACGATTGCAATTGATGAGATTAAAACGTGACTAATTAATGGCATACGATATATGATAAACATTACGATATGTGTATCGAGAGTGTTTGTACAGTACATTTTGTTGCGTGCATCACCAAAAATATAGAAATCAGAATATAGAATACAGAATTCCCTTTAGAATTTATCATCTTGACCATTTTGAGCATCATTTGTTGTTAGTTGTTAGCGATCAATGTTTATTTCATACGTTTACTTGAACATAATCGTTAACGTAAAATTGTAATCAACTATTATGAAATTCATAGAGATTAATGTAACGTTGCCTTTTCAGTTATGGAAGTGTATGGTAGTGGCCAAAAAAAAACAAAAAAAGAGTGTATATAGACGCTCTAAGAAATAAGCTCGAAACGGCTTATTGCCATTGGTATATGGAATAACATTTGAAAAAGTGAAATATGCTCGTTAAATTATAATAATACACATATTGATGTATAGTGCTTATACTTTAACACTTTCACTTTTTGTCGAAAAGGTGGCTTTCGATTGTCAAATTAATAATTACTTCTCCATATACAAAAGAACCTGCATCCTGACAGGATTAAGGGAAATAGAAGCGGTGGGGAAACGCGCAAGAAAAAGTTGCCGAAATGAAAAAGGGTGCATTATGCGCAAAGAGAAAAGAAAAGTAAAGACTCCAAAACGATTACTCACCATTGTGCGCGTTAAGACGTCGGCGAATACGTCGTGTCATTTTCAAGAATTCCATTGTCTTCAGTCCTACAGTCATTTTTTTCTGCGTGAAATCTACTCTTAATCTATGGAAATTTTCGAACGGCAACGCAAATAGTCGATGAACTGCAAGAGACGTGAAGTAATTCAAATAATTGTTCGGAATTCAAAATAATTAGTATTATTTATTCAAGATTTCACGGCAATTATTGTTAACACAATGCGTTAATTAATCATTTTAACGCTCATTTATTTCCTGACATTAATATCTCAATTGGTCTAATTTCCGTTTTTTTTTCTTCAACGCACGGTTATTAATATATATATATTATATGTATTAATTGCAATTGTTATTTTACGTCGATATCTATCTACACACATATGTATATATTTCAAATTCGTCAAAGTTGAAATTATACGATACTATAAAGCGGTTCTGGAAAAGTACGAAAGAATTGTTATCGCACTATGGAAAGTCTCAAATTCCACGCGAATTATCGCAAATTTTGGGAAATAATGCGCGGAAAAAAGAACCATTTTATCTGGAAAAATAGTACTTACGCAAGTTACGGACATACGTGCTGCTGGACCGTTTTCTGATGCAATGACGTATCACTGAAACGTTTGATGCACACTGACGAGTTTTCTCGCACACTTCGTTCCATATATTTATGTACAGGTAGTAACTCGGAGCAAGCGCACTTATATACACGCATCACCGGTATCAAATCAAAAATGCCATATGGGAATCATCCGAGGAACACGGAAATCTATCTATCCGTCTTACAACCAATCGCAACTCAAATATAATTATATGTCGGTTCTTATCTGATACGAAACGGCTCCTCGAGTCGATCGGGGATAGGGATACCAATGGTGGATAAATAGAGAGTAGTACAATTCTTTTATCCTTATTATTTACCTGGAGAACTTTGTACCGCAAAATTTCATGATCAGCAGATTGTATCGTTGTATTGTGCATGGCGATGATTTTCATTGTGAAACACGGCCACGAGGAAATCAGACTCGTGTCTCTGTTAACATGTTACCTCAGAAGACCGATCGACAATCGATAATGCAAAAACTGAGTTTTGCAAAAAATACTAATCGCCGAAGAGTAAACATAGACGTGTGAAATAAGCATAGTGTCTGGGAATGGCGGATAAACGAAAACAGGTTGCTCCTGTAATTATGTGAAAATTATCTTTTAATAATTAGTTATACTCTTAAGGATGATGTTGAAGATAAAGTTTTAGTCTGCTTTACTGTCGATAATACCCTTATAATAGGTGTATAAGTTTTTAATGTTCTATTAATAGAATTTAAATATACAACGAATGCTCTTACCGTGCCCGGCAGATGATTGGAACTCGTATGTGTAGCTAGCTACAAAGATATACCTCATTCGCGTCAACTTTAGTCGTTTTGCATTGTCTCAATAATTGTGCAATAACTAAATAATATAGGTGAATCGTAAGGGTTTCCTTCGACTATAAAGTGAACAATTACATTTATGAAATTATCATTTATCAGGCAACAGAGTAAAAAAATAGTATCCCATTTCGATTTGTGAGTATCGGAAATAATGAACTTTAGACGAGACAAAAACTGAGTTATTATATTAACGGCGAACATATTAAAATATATGACATGCTTATTTTTTGCGCTACCAATTACTGTCTATTGTTTAGCCTTGAAAATAACAAATGTAATGAAAATTAAATTTTGAGTAACATTAGAATCGAACATGACAATGTGATGTACAAAATGATAAATCTCAATAAATCATGGAACTGATGTTAATACTTGCATTAAATATTACGCTTTATGACGCATGATACGTGACTACCTATGTACGACTACGCGCGTGTATTATATGTATTTACGTACGTAAAACAAAAAATTCGCCGATCGCGAGATTTGTTTTATTTCACTAATGGACAATTCAGACATTTGGTTAAAATTCGAATTTTTAACATAGTGTTACAAGAGTTATACGTCCAATTACAACATTAACACACTGTACACAAATGAGCCTTAATATATATGTTTTTAAAACGATTTCAACAGTCGATCAGAATATAATTTATTAGAATGTAATATAATTAAAAATAATTTATAATACCATTGCATCCTCATAAATTGAAAAGAAAATGTCTATACTATATTTATATCTTCACCCCCTGAAACATCAGTCAGATAGTATAAGCCAAGGTAAATCAGGTTCTCTTACCGTTTCAGAAACATGTAACAACACGGGCATCTTTTGCTCCAGTGATCACCTAAAGTTATGAAATGTATATATATGCATATATACTTCATAATTTTACGTTCTCGTTCTCGTATGATCGAGGCAGCTCAGTGCGTCACAAGCAGCCGATGCGATTGCACGCATAGGATGCCGCGCGGGAAATTTTCTATTCACGTATAGAAATACGGGTGCATATTTACGAATAGTTTCGACGGTTGCGACGAAATTGAAATTCAAAGTCCGAAAGATTTCTTCCCGCTTATCTTATTGTCCTCGATTATCGCCGAGCAATTGATAGCTGGTAAAAGTCACTTCGTAATTAATTCTTTCTCAGCGTTGCACATTGCACAATTTTAATTTGCCGTAATAGTACCTAAACCACTGTCAATAAAGCGTACAATCGCATACAAAGTGGCCGCGAAACATCGAACAGTCAAAGTACGAAAAAGTGGAATTTCTCGGTTCTCTTCGACCGTCAGTTTCCATAATATCGACGTTGTTATCAGACCAAACGGATCTGTGAGGAAATTACAGAAAGATGCCTTCTCAACTAAGTAAATTCTTTTTCGATAAAACCTGTGAACAGTTCTGGCATCCTTGGACAGAATCGTGTTCTAGTGCAATAGCCGGTCTTGGCTTGCATGCTGTACAAGAATCCTTTAAAATATACTCGGCGCTTTATACAGTACGTCAGATATTTCTTTTTACATTGTACGATGATCGAATTTGATCAAAAATGCACGGATTTAAGTAGGATTTATCGATAATAATGAATCCGATATAGGTTGTGCTTTTTGTTATTGCTCTGTGACAATGTCACGATAATGATAACATGATGCAAATAAATGGAACATCTGTTTTGTTACATTATGTAAACATACACATATGCATATGTTAGGGATAACAGTAATAATTAAATATCGATGAAAACTCAAATAAATTTGCGTAGATAACCATTTAATTACAGTAATGTTATTTTTTCTTACAATGTCGATATATGTATATTACACGAAATTTCGAGCAATTTGATTTAATGAAATTGTGAAAATTACAATAGTACGTTGAGTTAAGTAATAAACAATTTTTTCAGAAATTATATCAATGAATCACAATAGATTCTGCTAAAAAAGAAGTTGTTTGTTTTTACTGAAACATTGTCGGTAACTTTAAAATGTTAATTTACAGTATTTGCATTAAAAATATATTACTATTTACACAAATTATTTCGACTTATAAGAAATAAATCCGAGCCTAAATATTGTCATTTGATTTTACTGTGTGTTTGTAGTATTATAGATCACAATTGAAATGCAGAAAGTAAGAAATTATTTTCTTGTTGACAGTTGTTTCTTGTAAGTCAAAACAATTTTTCTAATTATTAACCTATTTTTACATGATTCTATAAATCTTCAATATTAATGTAGTAACTTTGAACTTTCAAATTAACAAAATCATTATTGTCTACAATCGTTCCAGGTTACACTCTTAATGAAAGGGAGGATTCCTACACGAGAAGATTTAAAAAAAACAGTAATTAGTATCCTACAGTCAACGGCTTTTCTATCATGGACCGGTTTTACATATGCTATGTTTCTGTGCTTAATGAGGTTTGTGGGAAAAGATTTCTTTCCTGTTTTTTCTGTTAATGGTCCTGTTAAAAATGAAAATTCCTTTTCCAATGTAATATCAGCTAATCCTAAGTATTATTGTAATTGTATTTTTTTGTTATTGAACGAATGCAATTTTTCATGAAATTTTTATCACAGAACTAGGTGATATCGGTAAATAATTCAAGCTATTTGGTATATATATATATGTATATATAACTATGTTTTAGGCATACTTTAGGACACTTTAATATTTTGACCGTGTCATTCCTTCCATCGTTCTTTGCTAATGCCTTAGCTCTTAGGATAGAGAGGCCGTCTCGACATATTTTGCTATGTTTATATGTATGCAATATTGTAAGTAAATAAGCTTTCATTATATTATTATATTGATACAAGTATCATTTATACTCTCACTTATATGTCTTGTGCCATTACACTATTTTATAGGCAACAGAAACTTTATTCAGAATGGGTGTAGCGCGAGGATACTACACTGCAGTTCCGAGAGGTGAAATATACATTTTTGCTATGAGCATAACATTCTTACTTTATTTATATCGTTCCAAAACTAATACAACGGACACCATATATAAAATACTGAGGTAACATCGCTTTGTTTCATTACAAAGTATGTTCTAATTGTAAATAACTTTGATAATGTTAATTATTATACCATTGATTTTTCTTCATTTACTGCAGATTTGTGATTGGAGAGCATGAGAACAGGGAACATGTTAAACATAAAAGATTGCATTCTAATGTACCGACACATCCTTTTACCTCTGAAGATCAAAGATCAAATACGAGAGGTGTAGATAAGAAACTACATCAAAAAGATTTGAATGTCGTAACAAAGTCGTTTGAAGAGTACAAAAAAATTGTGAAATACTTAAAGACTCAAAGTAAACAAACTTTTTGTTCACATCCATATAGCTGTACTCACTATGTCTTGACAGTAAGCTTTAACATAAATTAAATACTTTTAAATATTCATAACAAATGTTTATACATATTCAAACAAGATATTAACATATCGTTTTATATGTTAAAGGGTGGAATAAAGCTTTTTGCCTGCGGTTTAGGTGCTCAGGTAGTACTTGATTTGGTCTTTCAGTTTAGAAAAATATTTATGAAACCACATTTACTTAAAGCTTTTATCTTCAAAAAAAGCAACTTAAAACTGGGTTTATTTCTAGGAGGATTTTCTGCTCTCTATAGGGTAATTCCAATTTCTTTCTTGAAGTTCATACGTTTTTATACCATGTTAACATTCAATACAATTTTCAGTTAGTCTCTTGCTCGTTAAGAAGTATTTTTCATAAGGATTCCGAGTATTATGCGATTCCTGCTGGACTTGTAGCTAGTATAGCTTTTATGGCGTATCCGGGCAATACTATTGCTTTGTACTTCATGTGGAAGGCGTTACAGGTATAATATATACGTAATTCCAAAAAAAAATATACATACGTATAGTAACTTCGATTATGTACGAAATATAATAGTAGATCTGTGGTATTTCAGTTATTATGTAATGATCTTGTGGAAAGAGGCATAATTCCCGAAGTAAAGTGGTTTATGGTATTATTATACTGCTTCAGTACAGCAGTACTGTTCCATGCAGCAGTAGTCGAACCAGTAAGCTTAAGACCGTCTTACTGGAACTTTTTGTATAGGTTGTCTGGTGGAAGGTAATCAGTTTTACACTTTCAAATTATATACAACATGAGCATGTATGTTATATGATAATTTTTTTTTATCCAAACGTTTTAGGATTGCATCGATAACTCGAGAACCATTAGAGTCATTTGGTTTACGCTCCAAACAACAATTAGAAACAGTACTGAGAAAAACCAACACGACAGATAAACACGTTTATTTATTTTAGCCAAAATACTTGGGATAAATACGGCAGTGTATAAAATTTTACGTTTTATATTCATATATATAGATCAAACAAAAAAAAATTGCCAAAGAACGAATAGTATCACAAATCATTGTTCTTGAAAGATTAGATTCCTTTTTCCAATTATACAACCGTACTGGGTATTTCAACATGTAATTCAAGTTGTACTACAATGTTACTGCAATGTTTATTGTTACATGATACGTGAAAATTGTTTATCCTTTAAGATCTATATTTTCAGTATGTTAGCAAAACTTATAATCTCATAAATCTACTTGAATGATGTAAAAATATAGTTTTCTAAGCAAGCGGGTTATAGAATATGTTAGGAGATGTATCTAAGGGTGTATAAATTAACTTTTTTTTTCTTTTTCCTTTGTGAAAGGTGTATATAAGGTGTTAAAAAAAAAACATCCAATATTTATATGGTATATAGGATACACTGTACTGAGTAAAAAAGCTTTAATAAACATAGGTCGAAGGTCAAACCGTTTCTAAGATATAAATATTTTTGTTTGTTATTATCATAATTAACTTACTACTGAAGTTGGTGAAGTCGGAGAAGTTTTTGAAATAGCATGTGAGAGGGAACCCTTCGATTGGGAAATTTTTCCGCGTAAAGACGTCGTGCAGCTAAAGCACTTCCATTAGCACGGCCATACATAAAATGCATATCTGCCATTTCTTCATTCGAATAGTACGCTGACATTTTCACGATACTTTGTAACTGTGTAATATCTACAATTGTCGATCCACAACTGACTGATTCTCAATGAAATCTACTGTCGGCACTTGAATAAGAACATTCAGAACGCGGTTTATAAACACTGAACATCGCATGCGATGGAAACAAGTAAGTCAATCATGATACTAGCAAACAAAAATGTTTATATCTCAGAAACGGTTCACCTTTCGATCTATGTTTACTAAAACTTTTTTACTCAGTACAGTGCATCCTGTATACCATATAAATATTGAATGGTTTTTCTTGAACACCCTGTATTTATTAGCCAAAATCAGATGATTAAATAGTTATGGGAAGGTTTTTACTAATAAAGTTTTATATAAATATATAATTTATTTATTGAATTCTAAAACTACGTTGATGAAATAGTTACTATGCTATTTTTATATTTCGACGAAATATATCAGTTACAAATAATGAAGTGAAAATGTAACATTATTTTTTTTTTTTAATAGTTTCTAGTGCTCTATTTACAATAATGTCTGAACTCCTTTGTTCTTGTTTTCTTTTAAACCGTTTCGTTTTTCTTAAAACATTGTCCCAATTAACTTGACTTCGCATTTTCAGATCTTTACTGTCTATAATCCCAGGGGTAATTTCAGATTCCAAAGCAACAGTATGACCTCTTAAAGTATTTTCAACTGGGTCCAGTACTTCCAGGGAATTAATTTGCCATGGAAGTATCCCAATTGGACATTCCGCCCATTGATAATTTGCTAAAAAATATGAACGATATATATGACTGCATTATTCGTTTTACAATTAAATAATACGTATTTATACTCACGGGAAGCCAATTCACACTCAGAGTTGCGAACCGTTTGGTCGGATAAAGAGTAAGAAATAGTTTTTTCAGCATCATTATTATTCGTACGTAATGTAGGCTCACTGTACAAATTACTAATATCTTCGATAACAAAAACTTTTTGGCGAACATCCTTATTTACATTTGTACTAGTGTTAAATGATGCCTTTCCTAGATAAAGATTTGCCAAGTCTAACAATAACTGTTTGTTTGTCTCATCTATTCTCGAACTCATTAGTTCTAAGATAGGAGATATAAACTTTACGGAGAACTCATTGATATTCAGCATCAGTTTTGAAAAGAAGTTTATGTCCGTTAAAAAATTCGGCACTACGTTCCATAAATTGAACCTTAAAATTCCCTTAAAGTGTGGATAAGAAGATTCTATTTCTTCTTTAATTTTACTTTCAAGAATCGTCTGTGTTATTGTTTTTCGTTCGATATTCAGCTTATACTCTATATTTCGAGATAATTGTTGAGATACATCCAGTTTAAGAAAACCATAAATTATAGAATTTATCCATAAAGACGCCATTAATCTTCTGTTATTTTCTTCACTTTCTTTATCCACTATCCTCAGTAATTCAGTAATAAGTGTTTTCATCAGTCCCTTCTCATGTAAAAGGGTAATAATGTCTTCCCAAAATTTAATCATATCGTATGGTAAAAAATCATTTGCTAATTCATCTTCGTGTTTTTCGTTTTGTGTAAAGATCGATAAGACGTCTGTGTTAGGTAAAAATGCTTCTGTATTGAAAAGTGCATCAAAAACTACATTTTCTTTGTTTGGTATAGTTTTTTTACTAAGAAATCTGGATATCTCAGATAGGAGAATAACTCTGGCAAAATCTAAACTATAATTTTTGTCATCCATTTTGCTATTAATCTCTTTTATATCATTATATATGTTATTCTCTTTATCTCCATTACTTTCATCGGACTGAATACTAACAAATGAGTGCAGATCTCGTAAAGTTTCTCTAGTAATAAAAAAAAAACACTTTTAAATTAAATTTATTAAACTGAATTATTAATATTAAATGATGAATACATACTGTAACTGAGAATCTGGAATATCCGATACCAAATGATAATCAGCATAGATATATAAACTAGCTGCTGTCCAAAGTTCAATCAAATCACCGATTGCTTGTACCTCTTCATGTTTATCCTCTTCTTTTGTTATTGCATCATTACTATAATATTCTTCCAGTTGCTTTGCTTCTGCCGACCAATATTCCTCCTTCAAATAAAAGAGTTAAAACATAATCAAATATAACATCATACTGAAACTTACATGTAGCCAAGTTAACAATATGTTGATAGCTATTCTGAGGACGTCAATGGATGGCACTTCATGTCCATGAGCAGCATCGTGTCTCAAATTTACAATCCAGTCTGGAATATTGAGCTGTTTTGCAATCTGAAACAAGGATGCTTGTTTCGTTTGTCCTATGTTAGTGATATGATTTAAGAATCTCATTATTGTTGTTGAGTACATCAGGCATAAATCATTCTCATAGCTGGTATGTAATTTTCCATTATTGATTTGTGGAGTCCATTCACGATCTCTAAGGCAGACTTGCAAAATTGAAAGAGTACAATCAATGCCTACTGGTAATCTCGGCATCCTAAAATACCACATATTAGTATCATTATTCTACTTATTTTTTCTTAAATTCATTAGAACCTATATTAATGTACCTTGCTCTCCATACTAAAAGTGTTTCAAATGCTTTTATTTGTTCATCAGCATTATTAGAATAAACCTGCTCGTATACCTGATGCCATTCGGTTCTGCAACAGTAAGTGAAAGTCTTGTAGTAAAGTAATACAAAGTATTAATACAAATATTAAAGTACTAGTATTAAAATAATTGTTATTAAACGTTAGGAAACTGCAAGTCTTCGATGAGAAAATCCAATAACAGTGCACAAATACATTGACTCCATTATTCTTGTTGTTTCTTATAAAACAGTTAATGGAGTTCCATAACCACACAAATAGTTTAGCGAGAATTTAATACTTACAGAGAAAACCAAGGTACCCGTCTCAGGTTTTCACGTTTCGTGGAGAGCGCCATACTTCACCACGTGCAATACTGCGTTCCATAGAACGAATACAACTACCGATAGCTTATTGCGTGTGTGGACAGTCACGGAAAAGACTGTACGCACATGCTTGCGCCTATGTGTGATATATACACGATACTATCAATTCTGAACTTGCTGAACCGTCTGAACGGCGTAGCATATGTGTTTATGTACATCTGTGTACATCGAAAAATATAGCGCGCAAATAAATATTGATAACTTGAGCGAGACAAAGTATATCGATAATACGGTGATTGTATGAGCAGTGGAATCTTTAAACAGGTAGATTTCTTTATTTATTTCAAAGGCCATTATTTTTACAATTACAAATATCAATAGCTTAGAGAATAGCTGCATCACGCAAACTCCATTTGCTGGCGCGATATTAAATTGAACTTAAGGAATGCATTTTTCATAATCAATGATAATTAGTTTAATAATAATTAGCTCAACGATATTTTTGGTATACTGAAAATATAAATTATTGTGCTTGTAAAAAATTGTTTGATTTCGGTATGTCATCATTTTTATATTAAAATATAAATAGAACTTATGATCTACATAAATTAATGGTGTAAGATTACCTTCTATTGTTTATATTCGCAGTATGTTTATGCACATATATTATCTGTGAACAGTTCGTTGTGAAGAACTAAAAACAGATCATCATGTGAAAAGAAATTAGGATGTTAGACAAGTGGAGCACAAATTGTTGGTATTAAGTGTTTATTAATAAATATAGAAGAGCTGAAGAAACTATGGTCCCACACCTGGGAAATGTTTGTACCTTTTTTGTAATACAAGTCATGGGTATACTCGTAAATAGGAAGTTGAAGTATGACAGTTTCATGTTTGTTTAAAAACTAGGAAGCTCATAAACATTTTTCTCTTTTTGTTCTATATTAAATTATATGTTTTATTGAAGTATCAGTTGTTTTATGCTGACTTACATGATCTGAAATGATTTCATAATAATATAAAGTAAATGCTGATTACAAAAACTGGTATTAAGTCTTCTATCATATGGAATTTTGTTATTAATACTATTTGTCTCATCTTAGCAACATTGAAAATAAGTTCTAGACAAATAGTTTAGTACAATGATTAATGGCCTAAAATAGAAAATTTGTTTAAAACATTAAATAAATATTGACTCATCCCATAATGATATTTAAAAAATAGTAGAAAATTTAATTCGTCATTACTCATTTACTATAGTGCAACAATATTACGTATTATATCATTATTCGTAAATTAGGGGAGAAAGAAGTGTATTGCATTTGAACATTGTGGAATTCTCGAAATATTAGACGATATTATTTCATTTTTATGATTCTAAAAGAGGCAACGTAAGTGTTGTAAATCCGAATTTTTTACGAATAACAGGTAGCCTTAGATAATAAATATTACGACTACTGCATTTGATAAATTATTGTTAAAAGAAGATTTACAGAAAAAGATACTTTTAATCTCCTTTTAAAAAAAACAAAAAAAAACGATGCAACGCGGACAATTCTTTTTTGATACAAAATTTGGCACCATTCTGCGTTTTCTTGGTATACAGTCTACCAAATATCGTCTTCGTATTCCGAAGACGTTCGTAAAATGTGAAAAAGAACCGTGGGATATATAATTACTTTTTACCTTTAGTTATAAATCTCATTTAAAAAATGTAATTGTAAGAATTTTTATGTTATATATTAATACTTCGTTACTCAGTTCATAAACGATATTATTTCTTTAAATAGCAAGGCTGTGTTATAAATTTGATGAATACAATATGAAATGCACGTCTCGTGTCTAAAACTAATACAATATTATCTATCTTTTAAATTACTAAAGGATGTGACAAATCTTTACAATCTCAAAGTACTTTTCCGATGCAAGTGAAAAGTAGTGACTCGATTGTTATTCAAAGAACTGAACAAAGCATTAGTAAACTCTTTAATGGAAAAAAACAAAAATAGAAATTGTTTAAAAACCATATTATTCGTGCCTAAAATTCGCAAACCTGTCAGACATATTAGTGCCGCGCCTCTTATCATACAAATTTTGTAGTGGGTACTAAAATTGCACAAATATTGAAGTAAAAACTGCGGCTCATACAACCGGGTTTCACGAAATATGCTCCATGATTCTGTATTGCAGCCGCATAACTTACAATTGTAGGGCATTCTAAAGTATTACTTAAACAGCCCGAAATTGAAATGCCCTCTGTAACTTACAAACTATAATCAGACACGAACTGATTTTCTTATACGTTTCAGCGAGGGGCATCTTAGCAAAAACTGTTCGATTCGAAAAAAAATAATAACATGCCATAGAAATCTATATAAAGACGTACATATGATACTGATATAGAAGTAATGTAGGACAAATCAAACTTAACTAAAAAGTGGTGGCAAATAATACTTCGAAACAACCAAGTCAGGTGTAATAAAAACTTAGTAAATAAATAGACACACAGTATACAGCACGTGGAATATTAATATATAACAATCGAATAATCTCTAGATTTATTAAAAAATTGCTTCTATGTCACTCTGGTAACACAAAGAAAAAAACATTACAATATTTAGGGCCGTACCAATGAAGAACACCATACTCTTTCCTTAATAGAAAAGTCAAGCATTAATCCCAATTTCGAAAAATTGGTGTAGAAGCTCCAATTTTCGGTACAACATACACTTTAATTTTATTAATGCAGCCCATTTGCCATAATCAGGGGACAATATCCACAGTCGCATTCATATATACAATTCGTGGGATTCTAGTAGAGTGAATCATTTTAATATAAGATCAACTATTATACTATTAGTTAGAATCGTCTCCAAAGGTCAAATTCTGTCGGCATAAATACATTCTTCGTCTATTTAACTGACAATGTAACGTGTTTACATCTCTCATCACACGTGACATCATTTATATACTACGTGAATACAAATCTAATAATGGTGGAAGTTCCAGTCGAGACAGAATTTGATCTTATTACACTGAAGACAGATACGCTACTATTTCTTAAGTTATTAATAGGAAATATTAAACTGTTAATTTGGCTGCTCAAATGTAATTTGATTGATAGTAAATTGACATTTTTCTTCATCTCATTTCTAGTTTATATTCTTTGAGATAACAAGGCAGGTGTGTGGAGTAAATCCCGCTGCGTGTCAAAAGATAAAGAAATTTCATAGCTTTTTCAATAAATACTTAAAAGTTTATTTTTAATCGAGAAAAGAAATTCTATTACTTATAAGTAACGAAATATAACTAAATCGAATTAACGTAAAAAGTTAAAGAAGCTTGATGGAAATAACGTAACGACCGGAAACGATAAAATCAATAATTTCCTGGGGCGGACGATCTATCCCTAGTTACTTTTGTGCTATAACTTTCTCACTAATAGTTTTAGAACAGGAAGACAAGAAATGGCTGACAGTAAACATTTTACACGCTACATTCAGATATAAAAAGCATATGTTCCTAAAAGCAAACTAATAAACCGAAACTAATGCTCCATCTTACAGGGATGATTTTGGCCTCAGGATGTAAATACATGATTATGAGCAATGTATGCTAATACTTCCACACATTATTGCCTTCGAACAAACTTAATTTCAAGTATTTCGTACATATCCTGGTTTGCACTTCTTCTTAGTATTTTATGAAATATTCATCAATAATTGATTGAACATTTCATAAACAGAAGATGGCCTGAAATGCCACACTCTGAAAATGATACAGACAGTATTCGTTATTTTCAAAAATATTTCTTTACTTAGTATTGCAGTAAACCGTCTTTCAGCGCACCCACCTTACCACAGTGAAAAACCAGGAACACTTCAGAGATCCGCGTTGTAATACAGTAAGCCCTAACTATTTTACAGGCCGATAATGAAGTGTTAAATCTGCCGAACTTTTCCAGATGAAATATTTGACCTACAATATTTTGAAATATTTGTGAATTAACTTAGACATATCGCTAAATTATTTTAATACATTTAATTACCAGTTTGTGAAACATACCGTTCTAAGATCCATAGATGGATCTAAAACTTGCTCGTTACATAAAAGTTCAACCTTTTCTTCGGCCAGCGAAGAATTATCGGCATTTGAATCTGTATTCGTTCTATCTCCTGCCGGAGATCCCCCGGAAACCGTATTTCCAGCACCTGCTACTGATCCTGAGTCACTTCCAGCACCTAATACTTTATCACATACATGTTCTGCTACCTTACGAACTTGTATAAAATCATTCGCGATTAAACGATCCCTTGAAGATAAATATTCGAAAAAAAGTGTTAAAGAATCACGATATGTATATTATATTTGAAGCTTATAGATGATACGATCAATACATACTTCTTTAAACTTTTTACACCTGTCGTGGAATGTGGAAGAAGATAAAAAGATATTTTAATGAATTGTGGAAGATTTTTGTCCACAACGATATTCACCACCCATGGTGGTACAGTTTCATGTAACAAATCTCCTTCCGTTTCTCCCGCAGCATCTCGAACTAATAGTCTATACAACGTTCTTCCTCCCACTTCGCTAAAATAAGGTACAATATTTCAATACGTTTATTAACATTACTGACTCGTGAAATATTCGTTTTTGTTGGTATTTAGAAAATACAAGACGTAGGATGAATCAGGGATGGCGAACCACTGACCCGCGTGTCACAAAGTGACCCTCCCACATTTCAGTGTCCCTTTTAGGTACTTAGAACCAGTAATGTCCAGTTATGCTACTATAAAAATAAAACTTTGGCACCCTACATTTTTTTATAATTTAAGAATCACAAAAATCAGTGTTCATTATTAAACGAATTATAAATTATATTTAATTAGTACTTGGCAAACTAACTGTAGCAGTGATGAAAAGTTAGGAATTTTTCGGCTAGATTCAGCTATTTTTCCCAATTTACGATTGATTTAGATTTTCTTTATTTTCTGTCATTTTATATTTTCATTACTTTTTTATAATACGGAGCCTGTAGACAGATTTAACTTTAATTTTCAATCATTTTCTCTCTGTCACAGTTTTATGTTCGTAAATTTCTGACCCTCTTCTATTCTTTTCTAACTTCTGATTTCAATTGAAATGGTTCGTCATTCCTGGTATGAATTTTGATAAGACTTTCATACCTAAATATGACAGGTGTATGACTAGGTACCGAAAAATACGGATTTCCATTTCGTGTACGTATAGGGCCATTTCCATCGTTACCGTTATCTTCAGTCTCATCGAGTGGTCTCCACCAATGTTCAAGTAAAGCTTGTAACAACAGATTTCCATAGTTTACTGAAAAAGAAATTATCTTTTAAACAATGTATAATTTGATGAAAGTGGAAAGAAATGTGGTGTATTCCGAAAAGAAATATCACCTTTCTGATCTACAGCATCGTTCTCTGTAAGACCAGTCTCTCTCGCAGAAACCCATGCGGAAAAACAGTCATTTTCATCTTGACCTAAGTGAATAGTCAACATCTACAAGAAAGTATGTCTATTACTATTATGAGTATTCAGATGTTGCCAACACGAACGGATTATGAAAACACATACTCCAGTTTTAAGATCGACATTGAACCAATTCGGAACATACACCACTTTGTATCTTTTCTTTATTTCTTCTTCAAAGTCCACCTTTCCTAAATCTTCTACTTTGCATGCTTTTAATACATCGTACAAAGCTACGTTCTCCTCTGTATCTTTTGTCAAAACGTGCCTTCTATCATTTAAAATATGACACTGCCAAATTGCAGGACCGCCTAATATCTTTTGTGCTGGTTCTGTATTTTTCAAAACACTTTCCGATACTCCACTGGCAGAATCACAATAATCTCCAATTCCTAATTCTTGCCAATCTTTTTGATTTATAGACTGAAAAGCATTACATCATTATTACTTTTTTGAATCAATAATTTTTACACTTCTTTTTCAGTATAATGAGCAATTACCCAATTATTAATAGTAGATTCGGTAGTTGCCACCCAGATACTACTTTGATCAGCTGTCATAGCCATTTTCAGTACAGGTGCTTTCTCTTCACAAATGACTGTGTACCTTTCAGGATAACTTAATTCAGTCATTACAATTCTTTTATCTCTGCCTCCCGATATCACATGGCTAAAAGTATCTGTTGCCTGAGAAATATATCTTTGTTTTAATTCAATGGTTTTAGTTACAATTTTGGCAGATACTTGTTCCAGAAATATTTTTACCAGCAGTGCCCAAACACCTTCCTTGTGAACTCTAAAAGTTTGAATACACCTTTGCTGTCCAATAGACCAGAGCTTAATTGTTCCATCGGAACTAGCAGATAGGCACTGAGTACCATCTCTGCTTAATACTAATGCTTTAATATTGTCGGTGTGACCACGAAGTTTCATAAGTTTACTACAAAATCTTGGGTCCCACACTCTCAAAACTTTTTCCGTGCTACCGCTGACTATAATAGTTCCAGTTTGATTCATGGCAAGACTATATATTGAGTTTTTATTTCCACTGAGAGACGATGCTGCAATACAAATGAATATTATTTATTTTAAAGGTTACGCTCATTGAGCAACACGAGGCATCCTTACTTGTCACAGTGTTATTGCTTGCTGTAAGTGCAGTGAGTGTGTTAACATCCCAAAGGAAGATCGATTTATCTAAACCAGCGCTGGCAACTTGCTCCCTATCTTTAGCATATGCCAATGCTTTTACATAATCTTTATGTGTTCTTAATGTAGACATACAAAAGCCTTTATGTGCATTCCAAACTTTCACTGTGGTATCAGAACTTGCAGATATAACTAAAAGAGATTTGCAATAATGTTTTCAATGATACGAAAGTCAAATTCATATTTTCAACATTTATAATGTAATAGAAAAATACGCACGATTTTTGCCATCGCAACATAATACTATGTCATTCACCCAATCTGTGTGATGTTCCATCGATTGTATATATGGCTCTTTCATGTTTTTACAGTTCCATATCCTTATAATACTATCTCTACCAGCTGAATATAGCCTCTGTAAAGCTGGATCGTATTGTAAAGAATTTACACCAGCTTTATGCCTTTTTTCCACTTCATCTCTTATAACCATGGATACCTTATTGAATGTATAATATTTTGTAGAATTAATATCATTTATATTTGTATAATACATTTACTACTTTAAATGCAAGTACAGAAACAGCAGTTGTACATAAATGTACGATAATATAGAAACATTGATACTTGTAGAAAGTTTCAAAGTATGAAAGAAAATTTTTAATTATCCATGTAAAAATTAGAACATAGTCCACATTTTCATTATAATCATTCTGACTTTGTACTTCCTTGGATTTCAACATATATAAATAAAATATGAGCATAATTTTTTAAAAACTTCTATCAACCGATATAACTTGTAAAAAAATAATGTATATAACTCTGCTATGATGTGACTAAATGTGTTCAAATAAAATTCTGAAAATATCATAGGAACAATCAACAGTTACATGTTATGTTAATGGCAGGGTCATAAAAATATACATCAGTATCTTTTTCTAATATACAATTCATCTGTTGTTTTTTTTCAAATGGACAAGTAAACAGTGAGACTTTGTGACTTTATTCGGTAGCAGTATTATTTTGTCATAGAAAGGTGAAATGCATATAGTAATTGTTTGAAAAAAATGACAGTGTAAAGAAAATGTTTTAAGAAAGAGAGAGAGAGGAGGGGGGATAAGAAAATTCCAGGCAAGTACCTGCACTTTCTTTCTGGCACTTTGCCCGCCTGTCTTATGAGCTGCCATTATGCCGCGAACTGTTTTACAGGTTTACGCGTAAAGATAATGAAGGACAACATTCGAAGCGTACAATTAAACTGCAGCACTCCCACGTTGCGGTGTGTCGAAACCACGTAGTAGTTTCATCGTTGAAGCCTTACGCGATCGCAGAAAGTTGCATTCTTTATGTTTGCAAAAAGTAATTTCTTACACATTACGCTGAACTTTAAGCAATTGTCATGCGATTTTCGGTGGCAGTTGCTCGTTCACGATCATGACGATCAGATGTAGACACTCTCAACGTTCCAATGCCGGTGTCAATAGGATTAAACATTACACACGTATCGTTACATCACGTTTGAGAGCGTCCAATAACGATTTAGCTCCATTATTATGGTCGAATAAAAACCGCATACTACTGCCTCCTCCGCGATAAGTCGAACCGATTTATTTCGTAAGGTACAAAATCCGCGAAGAACCGAATGGACTTTCTGCAATTAGTATACGGCAAAAACTGTGAAAACGGTGAAAACCATAAATTAAAACTACAAATTTATGAATTTAGGAAATTGGTATTTTGCCTCCTGTATTTGGAGCCTGCAAACCCTATAACCAATAGTGAATGGAGAACCGAGTAAAGTGCAGAGGTCGTTGAAACGAGTAGCCAATAGAAAATAAGAAATCTTATGGACTTTTGAGCATCGCGTATACATATAAGCTGTTTTCAGGAAGTAATCCGATTGGCCGAGTACGAAATACACCAATCAGAAACCTCCCGATTGTGTCGAACATTGTGAACTGACTGTATATTAGTCCCGCTTGGAAAACTGCTATTCGTCTTCGGTACGCCCATGAAAGAGGCAAAAAGTGGTCCGTCAGTCAAGCCTCGCCATTTTCTTGGTGTGTAAACTTTTCTTCGTTCATTCACGAACGATATCACGTAACTGTGAACGCGCAGTTCACCCGACGTGTTTTTTGCCGCTGGCGAATACTACCAGATTATGAATCAGTCACGAAATTTCACATCGCTATTGAATCCAAGTTATTTACAAAACGCGCAGCAAAATGCTGCGACGGCAAACGCGGCGGCCGCCGCAGCTGCAGCAGCTGCCGCGGTGAGTGCTGCAATTGCAAACGGAACACCGCTTAATCCCAATAACACTTCTACAACAACCAGCAGAAAGCGCGAAGCAGAAGGTATACTTTCGATTATATGTCCTTCGTAAACTGTGCTATTCCTGTGATTGCAATGAATGATTTCATTTTATCTATGCAATCCATTTGGATTAATATTGTTTTGAAAGTAAAGATTAATTACATATTAGAAGGAACTGTTTTTATTGAATGCATAGTGCATTCTGAATATCAGTTTTGAGATGATTCATGCTTTATTTAGGTGATGTTAAGCAAGAGAAAGAGTCGAAAGAGGAGCGAAGAAAGAGGAGGAAAACTAGATGGGGCGGTAGCGAACATGACAAAACTTTTATACCAGGCATGCCTACAGTTCTACCAACAAACCTGACTCCTGAACAGGAGAAGGCTTACCTCTGTAAGTTTTCTTTCCTTTATTTAACTATGATTATTTCTTGAATTTAATTATGTTATTATACGTGGGCAGGAAATGTCTTAAGAATCTAGCTTCTACGTATAAGTTTATGAAACCTAATTTGTAGTACTATAAAAGATGTAAGTATGTATATATTGTTAAAAGTTTATAATTACTGGAGATAATCATAATTTTTGAGTATCCAAGACAAATGAGTTTGGCAATGAGGATTGCCAACTTTGCTTAGGAATTAAAATGGTCGCATGATCGTAAAAGTTTATGCTTTAAATTAATAAATAATGAACTTTTATATCCCTTTGGTTTCACTTTTGTGGAATCTTGATGTTTAACAATATATAACTGATAAATTGTAAGAACTCGTACAGGGACATACATTTTTAGCTGCATAAAAAGAATTCTTCACTCTTGAAACATGCTTACATTATAGAATGTATAGGGTTGTAGCAAATTAGCAATGTCTAACTGTTGGGGTTTCCGCCCCCTCTAACCCGTTGGTTTACAGTTCAACTGCAGATTGAGGAGATCAGCAGGAAGCTACGCACTGGAGATCTTGGAATTCCGCTTAACCCAGAGGAAAGGTTTGAACGAAACTTACATTCCAAAAATGACCATTACATATCTACAATACCTATCTACTGACCATTCAGCAGCCCATAAATACAAGAGCCTTATGATATGGCTCTGATACGATTAGTATCAGTCAATGGGATACAGATGTCCATTCAAAATGATCGGGCTTCATTAAAGCCTTCAAGCAGCACAGAAGATTTTTGCTAATATTGGTTTGCCCTAATCAATTTCTTTTACTAATTCATTCCTTTTAAACACTGCTACAATGAGATTTGTCACCATAATATATAATATATATACATGGATCTTATTGACTTTTAGGGCAATAAGTAAGGTGCATGTTTGTTTCAGTGATGTGATACAAAGAAAAAATTTCTTTCTTTATATATTGGGCATACTAATTTGAAAACTGTGTATGTTGCAAATTACTTTGAAATAAGTAACAGTACGACATTTGTACATAATATTTAAGACTGTCTGTGATACCATACAAACTAGATATTGATATAATATATAAACTAGAGATCAATTATAGTAGCAGTGTTTAATACACAGTGGGTATTCTAGTCCATATATCTTGTAAATAGTTATATATTCTTGCACATGTAGGAAATTCTGAGGTGCTCCTATGCGATTTACATAAATCGATACAATTTCTTTGAGTATGTAGTTATATAATTCTTAATCTCTTTATGCTTGTTTTTCAAATGAAACAACTGGAATTTAAGCATTGGTCACCTTGGTTTACATTCTCTTCTTATTACGCTGCCGTGATTTGCATAACAATTTAAAATCTGTAGTAATGTTATAGTCCTGATGCTACAGGATGATTTTATTACTAATCAATCACAGCAGATCTTTATCGTTAATTACGATTTTAATGAGCAGATTTCAGGAAAACATTGAATTGATGAAATTATAATTTCTAACATAAGCATAATATTATAAAGAACAATTTAACGTTACTTTCAGGTACAACTTAAATAAATATGCACATTAATTTTTCTAATAAATTAATTTACTCCAATAGGTTTAACTTCTCTGATTTTAGCTGGAACCATTATTTTATGTCATTGTGTTTCATTAGTATTATACAACATAGTAGATGTACCAGGTATTAACTAACCCAACAAAAATTATTTCCTAATAATCACAGGATCTATCTTAGCAGCTGACGTCATACCGATATCTGCCATGCACAAACGTGCAGTCTTCCAGTGGTTGCCTACAATAGAGTTATAGCAGTGCTATACTTAACAGCAAATAATTTTTTATTCTTTATTTTGATACCTTGGCACTGTTGGAAAACCTTATAAAGATTAGGACTACAGTTAAGGATAGGACTACAGTACTACGACCGATCAATAATTTTATTATTCAAGCGATAATGTTTATTGCTTGGACTGCTTGTATTACTTTTTAACACCATTTTATTTCTTTTAGTTTCGATAAACTATCCTTTACATATAAGTAACAGTTACCGGCATCTGTAAAATTTTCAAATGCATCACTTATCTGTCCAATTAAGAATTAGGGAAAATTTATATAAATACATTTCGTGATAAAGTTACGGTAGATTCATTCTGTTATAAAATTGTGCACATTTTGCAGCTTGTAACACCTATCTTTAAATGACCTATTGCAAAGAATATTTTTTTCCAACATGGTCAGAATGTATCGTTAGGGCAAAATGTATGTTAAATAAGTCAATTGCTAAAGTTTGATGTCGTTGAAAGATTGATAAAAACATGATTTGAATTTACAATTTTCTGCTATTAATTAGCAATTTTTTCCTCACTTATTCACACAATCATAGTAGGATCAGGTTGCTTGTACGCTAGTACCATCTTGAAGTAAAGTTGTATCTTGACAAAATTTTGTCATTTTCTTTTCCAGATCTCCATCTCCTGAGCCCATATACAGTAGCGATGGTAAACGGTTGAATACCAGAGAATACCGTACTAGACGTAAATTGGAAGAAGAGCGTCACAATCTTATTCAGAAGATTCTTAAAATCAATCCAGAATTTAAACCACCACCAGATTATAAGTATGCTTATGAGCTTTTCAGTATCTTTATATTATTTGTAGTTTAACATATTTTAACAATCGAATTTATCGCATTACTTATAGGCCGCCGATAATACGAGTCCATGATAAAGTTATGATTCCTCAAGAAGAACATCCAGATATTAATTTTGTTGGTTTGCTCATTGGTCCCCGTGGAAACACTTTGAAATGTAAGCATATTTAATTACATTTATTTTACAGTTGTACTAGTTCTACACAATTACTGCATTTTAAACTTCGTAGCAATGGAAAAAGAAACAGGAGCAAAAATTATAATCCGTGGGAAAGGTTCTGTGAAAGAAGGAAAAGTTGGAAGAAAAGACGGGCAACCGTTGCCTGGCGAAGATGAACCATTACACGCGTACATTACAGCAAATAATCTGGATGCTGTGAAAAAAGCTGTTGAAAGAGTACGTTACGTTTTTTGTTCTTTGTTTTTTTATCAAAGGGGATACTTCCAGTGTATATTTTGTTGTACTGATTAACTCGTGCATTTTTTTAGATCCATGAAATTATACGCCAAGGTGTCGAGGTACCCGAAGGTCAGAATGATTTGCGACGCAACCAATTGAGAGAATTAGCACTACTGAATGGGACATTACGTGAAAATGATGGTCCACGTTGTACTAATTGCGGTGCATCTGATCATAAATCTTGGCTGGTTAATAACATAATTAGTTCTAAACTTAGTTGTTACTATACGTGCTTACGCGTTGCACTTTACCTTATTTGTGTTCATTCCTTACAGTGCCCTGACAAACCAAATGTGACGAACAATATCGTCTGCTCAAGTTGTGGAGGAGCAGGTCATATTGCACGGGATTGTAGATCGAAAAGACCTGGTCAAGGAGGTCCAGCCGCTGCCGGCATGGGAGGAATGGGCCCAGGAGGAGATAAAGCTAAAATAGACGAAGAATACATGTCCCTCATGGCAGAATTGGGCGAAGGTCCACCACCTGATAGATCTAAGAGCGGTCAAACAAGACAACCGAATCCCAATCCTAATTACCCTGGTCTTTTTGATAGGTGCGTTCGTCTCATTTATTGTAGAAAATATTGCTTACAGTCCAATATATAATTATGTTCCGACATTTCCTTTAGACAACAAGCCCCACGCGCGTTAATGGCTGCACCTGCACATCCGCCACCGCAAATGATGCAGGGTGGTCCAATGATGCCACCGCCTGGAATGGCACCACCTCCTTGGAGTCAAGGAGAAGTAAATAACATGAACGGTATGAATATGCAATGGCAACCTCCAGTCAGTATGCCTCCTCCACCTGGCGTAATGCAACCACCTCCACCACCGCCCGGTTCTACGAGTCAACCGAATATCCCTCCTTTAATGCCTTGGATGGCTGGGAACAATCAACCACCACCACCTGGACAAATGCCGCCGACACAAATCCCACCACCCGGAATGGGTATTCCTCCGTGGCAACAAGGACAACAAGGGCCTATGCGGCCACCTCCGCCTGGCACAGCTCCACCACCGGGATTTCCAGGGTGGCAACCCCAACAGATGGGTGGGTGGCCACCTGCAGCTCCTGTACCACCACCTCCACAACAACAAACACCAGCTCCACCTGGTATCGATCTCAATACTTTGCCTACGTTATTGGCACAACCACCTCCACCACCTCCTCCAACTAGTTAGTGCAAAGAATGATTTGATCGTTTAAGCAAATTCTCAGTATCCGTGTAATAGAAAGATATTATTGGTCGTGGCAATTAATAAAGCATAATGTGGAGTTAAGAGACAGTTGACTGTGTCGCTGATACGTAAGTGATTTGAGATTTTAATGAGCCTTTCCCTCCTAAGTGGCTTGATCTTTTACGACGAGTGGAAGAGGTTGCAACTAAAAGTAAATTTCTTACATCTCTTTTTGTGGACCATACAATGTGTAGAAAGAATTGATTAGTTTGCATTAACGTGTGATTTCGATACTGATGTTACACATTGTACTCGGTAAAGGAAAATCTCTAGTTTTGGTTACCATTGATTTCGACTTACTGTATATACCTAAAGCTTTCTTATGAACATAAAAGTGTGTAAGTGATATGACCTATGCATTTTTTATAATGCCACTCGAAACACGATAAGATTAGTTTTTACTTAAGTGTCTCCGTAAATATAACATTGTGACTATTGTAGAATATCATTTGCTCGCGTATTCAGTGGGTAGTATGCATAATACTATATGTATTGTTGTGTAGAACATTTCTTGCTGTATATGAATAATATAATATACTTTTGCTTCAGTATATATTACTTATCGCAGAACTTGTGGCAGTGAGATAAATGTTTGGAAGATGTGAATGTAACTTTTCACGGAGAAACATTATGTGTATACCATATTCCTATTGTTTTTGACATGGACAAAATTTTGTATAATTACATCATGTATTCTTCTTTCAGTAACTCTATGTAATATAAGTTTTAATTGGTACAAATATACTTAAAAGTGGTTATTCCTATAGAATTGAGCGGACGAAATTAATATACCGGAATTAAGTTGAATATCGTTTTTACTGTCTATACGTCGAGATATATTATACAAATGTTTTGTTTCACTTCATCATAAATCTGTTCATAGGGTATCGTAGAGTGTATTATTAAACGCAACACTGCAAAACGTCCAAGCGCAATGCTTTCGTATCATTGGTTTATTAGTAAAAATAAATCACTAAAGTCTTACAATGTACCGAAAGTTGCTTCGTCTAAACTGCTGTTAGTACTATGTATTACGTTTAAGATTATTGAAATAATTACGGAGGTTTACAATAAATTAATGTGTATAATAATTACACAATAAAGGTACATACCACAAAAGGAAGGACACACTATTTCATAATGCTTTTCTTTATTTATTTGAATAATTATTTTTTTGTATATTGAAATTGTTCCATACTTTATATTTGTAATATCGTTATTTTATTTTAGTTACATGTTTAAATTCGAAATTATTGTAAGAAATTATTATAATCTTTGTCCACGAACGTTGATATACAAAAGCGATGTTTTAGATTAAACAGTATACATTTCGATATTTTAATACATTAAAATGATGATTTGGAAGAAGATACTTGAAAAGAAGCTTAGGATTAGAGATAGCGCGTAAAATCACTAACAGTGATTTAACTTTATTCACGACCGTGATCGTGATTTTTTACCTAAAGTGAATCTGTTTCCTATGATTATAATTTTTAATCTCTATATATTCAATATGCGTTAATAATGAATTGCAATATTATTCGTGTTTTAAAGAACCAGTAAAATAGAAATTATAAAGGAATGATTTGCTATAATCATACGGGAGAATGACAATTATTCGGTACGTGATAGTAACGAAGATAATGTATTAGATTAAATATTTACATTGTTAGACAATGTAACAATGCTCACATTAGACTTCTTATTCACAATTTAATGTGTGGCCGATGCCGTCGGTTGCTGTCATCAGCCATTTAATTATAAGTTTACATTTGTAATTTATGACCATTAATTTATTCGCTGTTAATTAGAAATGATCATGAAATGTCACAAATTATGGTAAAAAATCACCTTGATTGAGAATGAACGTAATTTCGAACGAATTTCGAATCCCTCGTGATTCTCAAGCAGCATTCGCGCTATCTCTAGTGTAGTGCCGCGCATGACCAGTAGCCGAGCTCCGATTGGACCGCCGTTACCCCACTATGCGTAGCCGAGTCGCCGCGAGCGTCCCCCACTCCTACCAGAGGCAGCACTTGCGTCTTTCTCTCTCCGGACTTGGGTCGTCAACACGTATCCGCAGTGAATATCATTTTTACCTAATTTCCTCATTACCGATCGCTACAAAATAGTACTCTCGTTTATCTACTGCGTAGTATTCTACTATTCCATATTGAGCAATTTTTATAGTATTAATTACGAATTTAGTAACGATTGCGGAATACATACGCAGTTAAGAGCATCCACGCTTTCTCGCGACATTTACGCTTCACTTTTCTCGTTTACAACATTAATACTCGTACCGTAGCTTCATATTTAGATGTTGATGATAAATAACGCAAATAATATTGTTTGGAAACACGATTATACAGGATTTTTGGACTTTTATGCAGTTATTTAATAGTTTGCTTTTGTGTGCTTGTAGAGTTCGGAGTTACCCTACGGCGACCTTGCAGCCGGCATGTAAGGACATGCTCACGGAACCACACACACGGCGTAAGCGGCGTAAGTATCACTACGTTTAAATAAACGTTACGTTTGCATTACTTTCATATCTTCGCAACATTTTGCTACAATTTATTCAATAGTTTTATTATTTGATGTCTAATCGAACAACTGACGAGTTGAATCTTCATTCTTACGAATGAATACGGTTTTACGAAAACATGTAACGGCTGAAATCTTTCGGTATTATTTTGTAACCTTTCATAATATACGAATATTAATTCAATATTTACAATACGACAGCCGAG
Organism: Cerceris ruficornis; assembly: GCA_963989415.1. Lineage (NCBI taxonomy): Eukaryota > Metazoa > Arthropoda > Insecta > Hymenoptera > Crabronidae > Cerceris > Cerceris ruficornis. Next base: position 16,980,615 of record OZ022520.1, read on the forward strand.
TTTTAAGATAGCTGCCTCATTTTGGCAGTGATTATTAATTAGGTTGTTAAATTTTGACGGCTATAATTCGATGCTACAATTAAATCGCGATCGTTATTATTTACTATTTTGATACGACTTAGCCATTTGTTTTGAGACGCTGTTTTGTTTTCAGACGCTTTATATGAGTTTCGTGGACGGAGTATAGGCTTAATTAAAAATCGTATTTACCGATATAGGATGTTAGAGATCCTGCTTTAGATTCGTCTGTAATTTCTATAAAGATTTTCGTGAATTTCTCGAAGAGGTTTATAGGATCCATAATTAATAGGAAATAAAGGATGACTAATCATATAACTTTGACAGTGGCAGCCTACAGTATGTACTTCACATTTATACATTTAATTAGTAAAAATATTATATTTCACAAATTATGAACGAGTGAGTAAGGCGTAATTTAAAAGCAGTATTTTTTGAAGCAAGCACTTGATCTGATTCGAAACAGAAAAACATGGCTTTTTGATTTTCTTGTGCCTCCCGATCCCACTCTTTTATTTTCAACAAAATTTGTGGCCGCGCACAATGCGGTCTAAAGGAAGTGCTTGTTTCGTATTATATTTATACTTACATGTATATTAATATATATTAATTTTTTAATATGTTTTCAATTTATAATAATTTCACGCGAGAGTAGAGGCAGTGTTTGCAAGCCGCTATTAATATCATTAATAACTTTTAAATAATTATTTTGAGTAATTATTTGAAATTCTTATGGCCCTAGCGTGATAATTTGATTCATACATATTGCCCAAAAATGCATACACACCAATAGATACGTAATTTACCCGCAAAAATACTTCATTATAACGTAGAGCCTTTCAAATGTACAAGGTCGTAACTTAATTCTATATCGGTAAAAATATAATATGTATCTATGTATGTACGGTATGTACCGCCATTATTCAATTTAAATGTGTATTACAGTCCGTTGTATACTTGGTATATATATATATATATATATATATGTATATATATATGTATATTATACGATTTATAAAAATAGTACCTTACTTCCACAATTAAAAGTTTAAATTATCTAATTAATTATTATTTACTATTATACAAAAATTAAATTGAGCATAAAATAACGAAACAGATTTGAATTGTGATTGTTTACGAATTCAATTATAAATTCAAAATTAACTTATTGCAAAAAGTTAGAACTTACTACATACATGAAATTAGTCGTCTTGTGGATTTAAAATTAATCAAGTAGCTTCGTGAAACGATTAGGTAATGGTAAGGATATTTATATAGGCGGTGTTATATTGAACCTGCAAAAGTCAAGAAACCAGAAAGGAATTGTTTAACCTCCAAATGAGCACAAATACATACGTAACAAACTGTCCTACATTTTGTCATCAAACAATAAGAAGTTTGAATGACTTTTAGCATTGTCAATTTCGTGAACCAGATCGAACGAAAGGAATTATTTAAGTTAATGATTGGATCTGAGTGAATCAAAATGTTAGAAGAGGTTGCATATAACTGGGCTATAGGATTGAATTCCTTATTTGACGTCACATTTTTAATACCGATCGTCCCGAATTTGTGGAACCAACAAATTTTCAATGTACCGCCTACGAAGAATACGAGGATAAAAAGATCCGATATACTTTTGGGATATTTAATTTTCTTCTGGATTGTGTTATACCTTCTGTATGAGAAATGCCTTAATGTAAGTTTCGGCTATTAAAAGCTTAATATTCTACGTTTATTTTGCATTATATCAATTCGTGATACGTAGCTGTATAGCTTATATAATACAGTTAACAAATTTATTAATCAACTATTGGTGTACTTTGAGTTTCATTTATTAATACAGTCACTTCTTCGACGAATGCGTATTCCATTAATGAAGAGGAGCAGAATAATTCAGGCTGCATGGGCTTGTGGATTTTGCTTTGGTAGCATCTGTTACTTAAAGTCATCCTCCGTTAAAATCATAAGGTTTACCTCAGACGGGCGAGAGGTGACACACGAAGAATTAGGAGTCATTTTACATAAAAGCTTCTATTTTCATCAAGCAGGATTAGAAATCTTATGTCATGGTGCTTGGGTGAAAGGCTGGTCAAATTTGTTGTTTGCATCGTTCATTATGAATCCTTATCAAGAAAAGTGAAGTGACTTTTTAAACTGACTAGCATTGATATTATAAATCTATACGAAAATTATGTTGTAATTGCAAATATTATATTCCATTTGAGGATTTCAATTTTTCCCTTTTTTTTATAGATGGTGTACAATAGTAAGCACTTTTTTATTTTATAAAGCTATAGATACCGTTGTGATAAATATTTGTAGAATTCTACTGTGTATATCCCATTTGGTGGGACGAAAACTTCCGAAGTTATTATTTTGGATTCATTGTTTTAGCTGGTCAGTATTAAGTGATTGTGCACTGTAAAACTCTCAATATAAAATATGGAAACTTTGTAACAAATTTTTTTTCCAGGATTTACTTGTACATATTATTTGTACCGAAACTGATGTTGCCAGAGAAAGTTAATTACACTAGAGCTGAAGTTGGTTTATGGCTCTGGTTTATTGCAGAATGTTTAGATTCTGTAGGATTATTTAGCTATTTCTTAACAGTAATCTAATCTGTAACTTTCGTTTTTGCGGAACTGTTAAGTTTTTAGGTATGGCTGAGGCTTGTCAGGCATATAAAAGCAATTCACTGGCTCGAAATTTGTGTATTCCCCCCTCCAACGCGAGAAGCTATCGAACTAGCAGGAATACAAAAGAGGCACAGAGAATCCCTGAAAAAGTTAGTTAAGAGGGGACAAAAGAAGACTGAATTGTGGCAAACTTTGCTTTGTATGTATTGAACTAAATAGTATCAAGGTATATTCTATCTTCGTTTACTCTTATCAAGGAATTTAATGTGATATTAGGTGCAATGGCCATAAAAAAGAAAATTAAAAGAATTCGCCAAGCAAATAAAAGCGATTTCGAGCCAACGGACGAGTCTGTTGTGACAGAATTACCTCAAACAGAATTAAGAAAAGAGACAAACGAGGAACAGCAAAGTCAGTAATGTATATAAGAGTATCACTGAATGCCGTAAACGAAAAATTATTGAAGAAGAAATGTAACTTATTGTTCCTAAGATATCGAATACTCAAATGAAACTTTATCACTGTGTGTGGTATTGTCCAAAAGAATAATCGCCTTAATTTTAGTTGCAAACTTAATTGCGTTTATATTTTTTCTGTAGCTGTGAAATTAAGCTGCATCAGAGCAGCAATTATACTGAATAATAATAAAGCATGGGGTCTTGTATAATAGCAGTAGCTCATTTTTTTATACAAAAATCAAGTTTATTTGAGAATTTTATAGTTATACACGTGTTTATGTAGAAAGTTACATCATTGTTTACGCGTTTATATGTTAATGGCACATCTCACTCGTGACTATTCCTGTTGTATTTTATTTCCTGCGAAAACCGGAGCAGTAAGATGTCCCAGTAACGTTACAATCGACCTTACGAAGCATGTCTTATCGGGGTGGGTATTTAGAAACACTATATTATAACGTTGTCTCGTTAATTGTTAATTTAACATGAAACATTTAATGATCATTATTAGTAATGGTGTGCTATTACAACCGTAACGTAATTTCGTTCGTTGAGGCGCCACTCAAAAAGTGACTATTTGCATCTCGACAGCGAAATGTAGGATGAGCGCGATACAGTTATGTGGGTGTGCATGTTTTTTCATCGTTATTATTTTAAATGCGAAGCTACAGGCACGATATGTAAATCTATGCGGTGAATACTTGCAACTGCATCGGTACGATTTGCTTTCCTATCGATGATAACTTGGTCTTCACCGCCAAGTGTGGTATACTTACTATCTGACGAAAGCAATTTGTCAATTTCTCTTTGTGAGATACAAGTTGCTGCGAGGTACAGTGAATTCGAAAACGGATATTAAATGGATACACGGCTATGGCAGTAAATAGAGTACATACACGAGAGCTGGTCACAGCACTGCGCAGATTTGAGCAACGAAACTATATCAGGCTTCCTTGAAGCATCTTATAATGACAGTGCTAGAAACACGTACTTAGATTACAGAAAAAAATCTGTTGCTGGTTCCTCGAACTTAAGTAACTTTCTCGAAACTGTAGTACACTTTGTTTTTCGTGTTTATTGCTACAAAGGAACGCTACTTTTAGGCAATACACACATTCACGCTTTCTCTCTTCCTCTTATCAATTTTGACACTCTAACTAGTTCCTCCTCTCTAAGGTGTATAAACTATTTCGAGTTTCAATAATTTTGGACTGCGCCAATAAATTATCATGGTGTATGGTATTTAGGCTGAATTGCTCCTCGGTGTTATAAAGATTCATCGAAACTATAATAAAGAAATGTCTAAATAAATATTGCATATGTCGACAGGGTATGCATATATACCTATATATATATATATGTATATATAGGTATGTTTCACTGATTTCGCACTGCTAAAAGTCTAAAAGTTTTCCATTTCGAAACTTCTGGACGTCGTACAAATGTAATACTCGTTTGTGTCACCTCTTTTTTTTTTTCTTTGTTTACTTAAATGATTAACGTGTATTTTCCACCGTATATATTCACGGTACTCGAATGATTATTCGTAATATTAAAAAAAGAGTCTAAAGGTATTTTTGTAATATCGTAAACATGCCGCTATGTTTATTTGCATCTAAGGGATCGTCAATGTTAGTATTTTATAGATATCAATGTTTCTCTCTTTCTCTTTCTCTATCTCCCACTTTTTACGATTTTCATTTCCGCACAGAAAACTAATCCGTTGCGCTTGACCATAAGAATTGCAGCCGGTGTGTATGTGACGACTAAAAATTACGACTCATTACAAAACTCCAGTTCGTCTTAAAAATACATGAATTTTCAGGATGGCCTATATTAATGAACTAAATTGGATCATAAAAAGAATATAAATGACAGGATTCCAGTTTCTTTCGTATAGAACGCCGAATTGTAATTGTAATTCGATCGATTGTGCGCTACACAGAATCCGCTTGCTTATTTCTGCGATGATTTATTGTAATGAACTACGTTAATATAGCGACAATATTCTCCCTGAATCGCTGTGTATCGTGCTGAGAATATAAGGCCTTTATGAAAATAATGATCGTTAAAAGTTGAACGCCTTTACAAAATCCATTCCACTGCCGGTTAAAACAAATGTCTTTTATCTCGTAAATGAAGACAACGTCAGTTTATTACATAAGTTTAATCGAGCTTATAGACACACTCACAAAATATCTTGCCATACTATTTCATTGTGTGTGTAATGGTTAATTTATATGCACATACATATGTGCTTGTAAATGTTACTTATATATAAATGTAACTTACTATAAGTAGCTATCACTTCCGTAACATACAGTTTATTTCTTGAATAATCCTCACACAGGGTTGACTCTTTCACTCTTTGTCTTTGTCTCACGCGCTCTCTCTCACTCTCTCTCTCTCTCTCTCTCTCGTTCTCTCGCTCACGGTAATTAAACAAGGAAAAGAAACTCAACTTTACGGAAAATTGTGTAAAATCTGTGCTATAGTAGGTCGCCGTTATTACTGACATCTTTTCGGCGTAACGCAGCCCCCTTTTTTCTATGTTGTGAAGATACTTGCACGTTTTTTTGCTTTTACCTTTACGATTGTAAAAAAATTGACAAATTGGCTAGAGATCGATTAAACTCTGGACTTACTGTTTAGAAATTCGAGGTCCTATTCTCCGTATTACCACGGTTAAACTAAAAGGACGCATTGTTATCATAGATTTAAGAATATGTATATATAACTGTCCGAACAAAAACTGCAAAAAAGTAAATATATAATAACTAAATTAATCTATTCCTAATCTTTCTAAATAAGTGATGCTGGGTCATGTTTAACGATAAGAAATCATTAAAAGGGTTTGTTATTTCGTTTAAACCAATTTTTCGGAAGCTGCGGCAACACGAATCTGTTGGTAGTTAACACAAAAGAAAGAAAACATCCCCACGATCGGCGATCATAACATTAGTCGTTTAAAAAACTATTTGTAAGCGGGAAATCGCTGGATCGCTTTTCAAGACTGACTATTCACGTATATATATGTATATTCACTTAATTAGCAACTTATCAATCAGGCTCTATTTTATAATTTTTTTAACGATGATAACGGTGTAATCGGAGATACAGTGTATAATACCGTTGTCATTAAAAAGTAAATCGTAATTTAGTTATCGTAGGAAGACGGTAAATTATTGGAACGATCGATTGTATATCAAACAATTTATCTCGGTCTTTTGTTTTCCTTTCCTGGTTTCATACACGCTGTTAAAATTCATAATAAGCGTCCACATTTTTATCAGTGGTGCTGGAACGAATACAATTACGGAAGTTACTTTGTTACAAACATATACATATGAGCAATAAAAGTTGAGTCGGTTAAACTTCCTTAGGACCAACTCGTTTCGTTTTTTTTTATGCCTTAATTTCTCTGCGCGTTGTCGCTGCAGATATTTAGAATTTTATTCAACGAGAGACACACTCCCATTGTGTTTCTTTCTCTTTGCGAAAATATGGCCCCATTGTTACAGGCTCGAAGAAGATTATGGAAACGCTTTTTTTCCTCAACATTCTCCGCTCTCTCCTGAGTCTGCAACAGGCTTCAATGGATTTTATGCCACCCACATTGCGTAATTGTGATCCTTTTACATCCCCTTTTGGTTAAAACCAGTCTCGTTATACGAAAATATAACGTTTCGGTCCCATTTTTTACGAATTTCATCCCCGCGCAGGAAAATGTTGCGTTGCCGATTGATCGCAAGAATTGCAGCCGGTGATTCTTAGAATCTTCAAATCCTGTTCAAACGGAGGTTTTACAGTTTTACATTTGCTGAATGGCTTCTTTACTGCAAGATTTAACGTAGTAAAGATACTATTAAACGTACATCGATATCAAATATTTGCTGAAATATCAGAGGAACAAACGTTTTAATAAATTTTACCCATTTGCATCATAGCTCCAAATACAGCAGGAGACCCGCAATACCGTGCATTTCCACGCACAGCAGTTTAACATTGTACAGGGCGGAATATTCCGCCGCTGGTGATGACAGACGATCGCCATCCGCGGAATATTCCGCTTACGGATGTAATTGGGCTAACTTTACATTTGGTATTAAATTATCTTCTACTTGAAGATTTCTTTAATTCTTCGCCCCTGACTGCAAAGAATCACAACTATACCGCTAATGTAATTGGCATAAAATTGAAGAGTTATGATTTCTTCATCCTTATCACCATTATAGTTATATAGGTATGATGATAGATGGATATAATTTTATATCTTTTTATATTCGTGACTTTAAGGTCACCAGACACCTGTTCTGAGGTGTCGAATGTAAACGCGTTCCTTGCTCTTTAAAATTTGATTAAACGATAAAATGTTCGTTATCATTTTTACCAGATAAATTTGTTAAATTAATTTGAAAATTCCCGATAGAAAGTTGAGCATCACAGAAATGTCGATACAACCTGGAAAGATCAAGAAACGCACTCATAGGAAGTTCCATTTCTCATTCCGATTTAGTTTATATCATTCAAGTGCTTTATACGAATTTTCTGTTTTCCATTTGAGCGTCACCTTTCTCTACAAATAGAGGGCATCAATTCAAATTTCTACAAGCCGTAAACTTGTATTTTGAAAAATATTAATAATTGTGCGAAAAGTACAGAACAACGAATTCTGCTTCAAAGAATTCAGGTATCGTGTTGGACAATGCGAAAGTAAAATCATACATGTGTTTGAAACGGCAGTTATTTAAAAATAATTTACGAGCAATCAAACGTTCACTGGATACATGTAAAATGCATCAACACCGGGGGAAACCTTTTTAGACATTCGTAAACAATATCTCTGGCAACTCCGGCTTCTACCTGCTCATGTGCGTACATTTCGAGAATCGTTGGCGAGCAGGAAAATAATGAGAAGCGATTGATCCACCACTAATCGTTTTTGAATCGTACGAAAAGTGAAAGATTTCTACGGTCTTTCGGACGCCTTAATAGTAGGGATGGAAAATTTTCACGTCGCTTCGGTTCCATTTTCACTGTCATATCCGTAGGAATATCGAAACTCCACAACGTTTCGTTCGCATCGTAAAAGCAACACGTGTCACGCACTAGGTTCATTAAAATTCTTATTGAAATTCTTCAAAACTTTGTGTCTTGACGAAATTTGTGGATAATTCGTGAAACTAATATCTCCTGGAATGTAATGAGGACATCGAACAACGTAGATACTTAAAAATTAGTACTTCGAAGCCATCGACGTACTCGAAACGCCCCGATACGTTGTGGAACTAAACGAAAATAGCCGATGTTCCCAAAATCTTCGCGTTGATCGGTGTACATTGTAAAATATGTCCCTGAATAACGCGACGTATCGTATTTATTTCCTGTACGGCTTTGCGCGTATTTTACGTGTCGACAGCGTGCGCATACACGCGGTTGTACGTGGATGTAAATAAAATTAACAATTATCTCTCTCTCCCCTCTCTCGACCTTTTCCTCTTTCAATCTTTCCCCATTTCCCTCCATCGCTCACTTTTCCCTCTCTCACTCTCACTCACTCGGTCTTTTTTCCTCCACCCCCACCCCCTCTTTCCAAATATTCCGCACTCTTCCCCTCAGAGGCTGGAGACTATGTGTGGCTTGGCAGTGGTAGAGGCGATCTCGGATAATCGCACGTCAATGGGAATGCGGTCGTCGTACAGTGTCGGCGCCTGAAGTATAATTCCCGCCGTTCCGACGACCACGGCTAATGTAAAAATCCACAGGAACAGCCTGTCCAGTACCATTGCGACGTACTTCCAATCCTCTTTGACCTGTAAGGTGAGAAGGAACGAAGTTTAGCAGGGGCTGTCGTTAACACTAGATTTACGGAAGCCGTGAAATTGACGGGTTCCCACTTGTCTTATAAACATTTCTCAAATTTACAGAGACGCCGTACAGTAGATATTTCACGTGTACTTTATAATACAATAATGACTTAACGAATTACCATCCTTGCCGCTTCATCCCCCTCTCTCCAAAGTCCTTATTTAACACTAGAACTACCAAACCAGTCAAAATGACTGGTACACAATTTTTTCCAAAAATTCTCCAAGATTATAGGAGAGTCATAGAATAGATATTCTACGTCCATCTCATAAAACATAAATTACCGAATCGGTCATCTTTTCCACCTCTGAATTTCCCTTTTTTCAAAGTACTTGTTTAATATATTTAATTATAACAGATTTACCGCCGGTAGTTCTAGTGTTAATATATTGCAATTTAAGAGATTTCGTGCCCGTAAATCTAGTGTTAAAATTTATTTCGTTGTAAATGTTCAGATAAAACAGACGTGACATTCAATAGGTGGCTCCGATAGGTAGCTAAGGTGGCGTTAGAAAATCTACGGGTTCGGTCTGAAGTTTACGGGAAATGATCTTTAACCCTGATGCTCTCCTCATTTATACATCATTTTCGTGTTCCTTCGGGTCATAGTGATTCGATGAACAAAGGTTCACGTTTTAAAATATGTAAAATATACAAATAAACAGACGTAAAGTTTAAATACATTGAATATTAAAAAGAAATAGCCAAAGACATAGTATCGGTAACATAATCTTCATTTCGGGTCATGTAGATGCATTTTGGGTGAAACTTTATGCTTTAGTAGTACAACACCTTTAGATTAGGAAGAAGGAGATTTTCAGTATTTTTTAATCCCCTGACCTACAATTTCTTTTGTGACTGCTCCCGCAATAATTTCGAATTAAATTACTAAAATAAACATTAATCGGTGATTCTTGATATATCGTATAAAGTAATGTAATCTTAACCCTTAACGAACGAGCGCATTTTTCTAGAACAATGACCAGTAGATCGGCGGAATAAAAAAAAGTAAAAAAGTAAACAATTAATTATATATTTTTTGAGTGTGGTATTTCTCCCAATAGCCGCCAATGCGAATACCAGATTTTTTAGTACAGATATCGCGGCATGCCGGCTGTATGGCGGCATTCGTTCGCTAAGGGTTAATATTATAGAAATAATTTTATCGTGTCGTGTTTCCTTGATATTTTCAATTTGATAGGTTTTGCAAAACTTGAAAATTTCCTATCTAATTTACCGCACTACGAGTGGCATTCGTTATTGTAGGGCAAGGGATTAACCCATTCACTGCCAGGAAAACTAAGCAAATATTACCTTTGCTTGTTAAAATTTGAGAAGATGACAGAAAGTTTTTAGAATATTGGTTTCATTAATCAAAAATATAATCTCGACATTTGTGATGATACGAAGAACATTTTTGTTCCAAAATTTCTATACACGCTCGGCCATTATTGTTAACTTATTAATTCAAAGTTATAGTGCAGCTACGAGATATCTCGTAGTTGGCAGTCAATGGGTTAATGCCTTAAAATCTTGTCACATCATTCAGGTGAATATCAGGGGAGATTATAAATCCATATTAAATATCATTGTTTTCATAGCAGCTATATTTTTGACCTATATTTTTCTGCTCGGTTTTTAAGCTCTATATGTCCGTATTTTTTCTGTTACGCCACCTACGTATTCCCTCGGTGATCTCGACTTTCTAGAATTACATAAAGAATCAACACATACTCTGGTAGAGTCCTCCTCCCTTTTTGTGTGATCAGCAATGAAACGAATGCCTTCGATGGCCTTATAAAGTTCTGGGCAGTGATGCCAATGATGAAGCGTGTTGCAGAGAGCGTCGACGCTCTCTTCGGTAGGAAGCTGCGGTGGAGAAGCAGCAGTGACCGCTGGCGAACCGTGAATGCGGCAGGCGCTTCCCAGGTTGACAGCCTCCAATTCCCTAAAGCCAACAATACACAACGAATTATCATATGTATTGTATTGTATGGTATAACATACTTTCAACAATCTTGGAAATCAAAAAAATGTCTTTATCATAACATTGCCTACCGAGGGTGTAATCCGTCCCGCGAATCGAGACTCGGGAAGAGAACGGAAGACTCGACGAGTTCCGACGCCGAGGTCTCTACGAAAAGAGAGGGGTCTCGCAATTCGAAACCGTTGCACGTTCTCACCATCACTCGATGCCCGTGAGGACCGCTCATGCTACGTTTGTCTATCTGGTATTGCGGCCTGTTGACAATTCATAATTACGTGGATTTAAAATTTCGATCTGTCGATTCGGGCTTGACGCACTGCTCGCTTTGAAGCACGTTCTTTAGTAAATCAGACATTTTGATTGCTCGAAAAATAATGTGATCTTGCCTTGAAACCGTCTCAAGGCAGCAGAACAATGACTCGAATTTGTCTTTACTTTTTGATTCGTTATTGTTGTCATTAGATTATACTATATTATGTTGTATCGTTGTATTTTATTTTATGGAGTCCTGCAATTCCTAAAACTTCGTTTCTCGATTGGCCAACGAGCAGTGCGCCAAGTAGTTAAGGTAAAAACACTCGAAGAATTTTGCATATACATTCAAGCTACTTAAGGAATTTGTAATTAGGAGTCTTGAACGTTGCACGATCTGTTTTCTGTAAGGCATAACTATAAAGCAAGTCTTAACTATGCTCTAACTTTCAAATCTCTTGGGTAGTTATACAAGTTGGCGAGAAGTTAAATAATGTACAATTAACAAGAATATAATTACGTTAGACTGCTAAATTCTGCGATAATATGGTCCATAGTATGTATCCAAGTTAAACTTACAGCAAACTAGGATTTAACGGGTGAATGGGGTATCTTGCAATATTTTTTTATTCTGCGCGTTGCATTAAAAGTGCGCAAAGATCGTGAATGTAAAAGGGATCAAGCAACAGCACTATAATTGAACAAAATAATTATTCTCTCTAATTTTCTACTTCAGCGTGAATGTTAGGGACAATTGAAGTGCCGATGTGTTATACATATAGTGTGATAAAGTGCTTGCAGAAACGACGCGACAGTAAGGTCACGTGTGAGAGGGCATTAACGAGCGTTCTAATGCTTCTTGGCACGGGACCAATGGTCGATCCAAATGCCTGGAAGAATCATATCTTGCCTGGAATCATAATCGGATCTCTTCGAAGACGTATTATACCTGCGCATCACCAGTAGCCTCGGTAGAACATGGATAAAAACACGGCGGACCCACGGCGCCATCACGTGCGTTTGAGGCGAGCGGAAGTGGACATTGAGGACTACCACTGTTACGCATATACTGAAAAAAATTGCACATTATTATAGTGGATAATCATCTTTTTTATCGGCAGCCAAAGAAAATATATTTCGATCGTGCTATAATTTGGTATCCTTTGAAATTTAACCCTTTGAGGACGACAGACGCATATATGCGGTTGGAGAAGAGATTATACTTTATCGGTGCATGTATACACCGTTAGAGTTGAAAAATGAATATATAACCGTTGAAATGCGATTACGCAAATAGCAATTTATAACTTCTATTCATTAACACTCTGACTTTTTGATAAAAAGATGGTTTTTGATCGCCAAATAATTTATTATTTCTCAATATTCAAAAAGTCTACGTCCGCAAAGGGTTATAACGTACCGCAAGAGATCATTTGAAACGGTTGAAAGCGAATTCAAGATCTGCAGAGTGTCTTATTGAAACACGTTGGATCTGGCAAGATAAACATAGGGAAATGGACCTCACGTCAATTCCGATTGTTATTGGTTGCTAAATAATTGTTCTGCAAAATTTGAGGTCACTCCCCCCCCCCCCCCCCCATCCTCCGTTTAAGGGTGATATGGGGGTAAAACGTTTTAATTTTGTCATTTTTTTTCTCGGAGGCAATAAAAGATATTGAAATGAACCCGAAACCAAAAAATCCTATCGACTAGCTGTACCTCACATATTCTGTTCAAATTTTTAAAATAATTATTATCGGTGAAAAAAAATAATTTTTTTGGGGTTGGTTTTCATAAACCTTTGAAACGACACCTACCAAAATTATTGCGGACAATCCTCTTGTATCTAAGTATTATGTACAAAAGTTTCAAATCGCTCTGATGGAATTTTTCTATAAAATGGTTTTATTAATTTAAAGATATAATAATATTAAGCTGTTTTAAATATAAATGAAGAATAAGAAATATAAAATAACGTATGATCTGCTCCCTGCGGCTTTGGCTTTGGAACTGAACGAAGGTTCTACAGCACGAGGAGCGGCTCTGCTTCGGTGTAAACAATTTTTGAAAATCGCCGTTATCGCTTCCTCATACGGCCGTTGAGCATTACATCGTTGTACTCCTACACGATCGATTTCGTGGAACACACTTCAGCAATTAAAAGACTGTAACACTTTCGATGTAAGTAGATATAGACGATGAACACTTTGTTTTATAATTTTGTTTTTAGATCAAGACTACCATTAGTAACGAATAATATTAAAATAAGGAATAATTCTCGTGAATTATGCTATTATTGGGTTGGCAAGAAAGTAATTTCGGTTTTGTAATATGAAATGGAACTTAATTCTTTTTTTAACAAAGAATGAACTTTAATATACATTTTCATTTTGTTCGATGACCTTTTGCCATCTTTTAGACCAATTTATGATTCCACTCTCATAGAAATTCTGGTCTTTATCAGCAAAAAACTGAGCCAGGTGCGATTTTAGGCTAAACACTCGAATTAATCGTTTGGTACCTTGGAAGCAGCTCTAACTACACAACGCCCACCAAATTGACAGCATAACTTATGTTTGATACAATTCAGCTTTCGATGTGGTTTGTATAAAAAAGTAATGACAAATTAAAATATGTCGGAAATGTTCCTTTTTGCACTCCATATTAAAATTCACGCTAAACTAACAATTGCAAACAAAATGAAGCACAATTTGTTTCTAAATCCTGCCAAAGGTAACAACTTTCAATTTTCAGAAGCAAAAAATGATAAGATTGTCAGAAGTCCTTCAAAACAAACGTAACATTAGCTATCGACGAAAACCGAAATTACTTTCTTGCCAACCCAATATAATATAATAAATATATTTGGTACGGCCGCCGGAGAAGGGGGGAGGGGTGGCGATATGAAACTTTGCAGAACAGTGCTTCAAAAGGGGGCATTATTCAGTAACCAATAACAATGGGAATTGACATGGGGGCCATTTCTCTATGTTTATCCTGCTAGATCTTTTTCACCTTTCTAGGTCTTTATATTCTAAATTCCAAAAATATGTTTAACTTTTCGAAGATCTCTACAAGATGCGAACATGTTTCGCAGACGTGTAAGTTTGGAAGTAATTTATGGAACAGATAAAAAGATATTATTCTAGCAACAAGCGACAATAAGAGTTTCTTCAAATTTACCGTTATAAATTCTATAGAACATTGATGGTACCTGAAAGTGTCTAGGATCATGGTGAAGAGGACGAATTTACCAAGAAGCGGTACCACGAGTGACGTGGGCGGGATAATTTCAGCCAGCAGAAGGAAGAACACAGTCAACGACAGTAAAATCGAAATTGATAGGCTGACCTGCAATCGAAAATGGTTTTTTCTTATTAACTTCACGGGACTCGGGGTGATGGAGTGGGACAAGAAAAAATGAAACAGAAAGAAGGGAGAAGAGGAGGGAAACGAGGACACGGAGGATTACAATCCGAAGTATTAATGTATCAAAGATTAAAAATACTCAGCTTACATAGAGAGTGGCACCTCCCTCGAATTCTCCAACAAAAGGGCAAAGATGAGAGCTCTTGAGATTAAGTGCAATGAACAAAAAGTCTCTCTCGTTCACTCATGACGCGCGATTGTATTGCGAAAACTTGTTAAGGTCGTGTCCCGATCTCTTTGTTGAGTTGCAATTACAAATGATTTTATAAAGGACATTCTGTGGAATGTTATCTCTGCATGCAGACGACGCTGGCAGCGAGATTCTTTGTTACTTTTGTTGCTTTCGTTACAACGATTTCTCACCTTTTTCAACTGTCTTTGGTCGTCTTCAAAGATATCAACGACACCATTATTTTATGAGACGAGCACGGTTATTAAATGCGTATAATTTTTCGATATTCATTCGGTAGAATTTTAGAAATATCATTGCGTTGATAATAAAGAAATTCCAAAGACGAACAGATCGTTCAACTGTATATCTCTACTTTTTCGTGTGTTTGACGATATCTTAACACTAGAACTACCAAACCAGTCAAAATGACTGGTACACAATTTCTTCCAAAAATTCTCCAAGTTTATAGAAGAGTCTTGGAATAAATATTCTATGTCCATCTTAAAAAACATAAATCACCGAATCGATTATATTTTCCGCCTCTTGGTCCCTCCTTTTTCAAAGTACTTATTTAATATTTTGAAATATGATTGATTTAACGCCGGTAGTTCTAGTGTTAACCCCTTGCCCTACGGCTTGTTTTGTAACTGCCTCCGCAATAATTCAGAATTTAATTGCTAAAATAAAAATTGATTAGTGATTCTTGATATATCATATAATTTAACGTAATATTAATATTACAGGAATAATATTATCGCGTCGCGTCTCATTAATATTTTTAATTTGATGGGTTTTGCAAATCTTGACAATTTCCTACCCCATTTTCCTCATCACGAGTATCGCTCGTTATTGTAGGGCAAGGGGTTAAGAAAAGCAGTTTACGGAATTATTTGAATAAAATTTGTAAGGTTTATTAGTTTGAACCGGTAAAGTATATCGTGCAGTTGTAGAGACCCAACATTTCCAAATATACTCTGACGCCAGAGGGATGAAAGTCGTAAGGGCACCTAAAGCCGTACACCGGAAGTTAGTCGTGCAAATATAGAGGGAGTTTGGTAAGTGTAGGTGGTTGGAGGCTAAAAGCTGACTGGTAAACCAGCTGGAATCGAAGGAGAATAAAGGTCGATTCGAGAGGACATTGTTTTCATGCTCTTTCATCGATTGAGAATAGAGCCTCGTGAATTAAAGTTTGAGTTATAGCGTGACGTCAGTTTATTCTTGATGATATTTCTAAAGGAGATTATTGTATAATGTAAAGAATATTGTGAATTATAGAAATCGATGGATTTAAGATAAAGTGAGTAGATGGTTGTCATTTATCTGTATATGTAGGGTGAATGAACTTCTGGGAATGAATGCATTACGTGGAATTATTTGAAAGGTTCTGGTTGATGACTGTTTAACCGATGTGTGAATGTTTATCCTCCATATTTGTCGAGTACGACCAACTAGGGCTTTCAATTTTAAAATACGCTTTCCTCGGAGATTGTACTTCATAAGAAACCGAACATTTTCTATTGGATTGGCATCAGGGGATTGAGATGGCCAATCTAACACGTTGCTAACGTTTCTCGTTTTCCATTCCGTGCAAAGGCGTTTTCGATGTTTCGAATCGTTAACCTCTCGAAGCGTCCACCGCTCTCTTGTTCCATCGAACTAACGTTTCAACCTGATGTTAGGCGACCCCTTTCATATACACTCAAACCTGTTTTTGTGCGATTTTTTTTGTGCGGTATATGAAAATTTCATATTTCATATACCGCACAAAAAAAATCGCATAAAAAAAGACCGCACAAAAACAGGTTTGAGTGTAATTTGATAATTTTTTGTGCATTTAAATTATCCGTAAATACGCCTAATGTCCCGAAATCTCAAACGTTAAAATGTCCTCAAACATGGAAATTCATTGGATGTTTAATACTCCTGTGGATAACTGGATTTCCACGATTTTTTCCCGATGTTTGGTTCCTTATGAAGTACAATCTCTGTGGAAAGCGTATTTCAAAATTGAAAGCCGTAGTACGTCGTATTCGAGGAATATGGTTTCTTCCTTTCTTATACGCCGAAAAGCTGATCGAAAGTATGTCCAGACGTTGTCAAGCAATATTTGTTAATAGTGGGAATTGAACGCACTACTAAAATAAGTGCGTATTAGCTTTTTAGATGTGCTATCAACTTATACAAAATGTTAGTACAAAAAAAGTTATTAAAACACAGATATCGTGTCTATATCTGTTAAACTAGCATCGGGTTTTAGTCCTTTCTTTGCTAGAATTATTTTCTGTTTGACTTCTCCAATTCAGAATGAGAAAGTTTTTGAAAGGGACAATTTGAAGTAGGGGAGAGTTGCCGAATGCGTACCACTTAATTTCGAAGGCAGTTTACATATTCTTTAGTAGGAATTTTAGCAAATATTATGTTTTGCATCTATGCATTAACTATCGAAGTTGCAATATAATATGATTTTTTAAATATTTATTGATAGATCATTGTGATATGAACACTTTTATAAGATCATGCAAACAGTACGATTTCGGCAACCGGTATCCTAAATGGTACCACCCGGTTTCCAAAATCGTACCTCATGTGTTGGATTAAAAAGACACAAAAAAATCATAAGAGAAACTGTATTTTGAGTTTAATTTAAGTTTAATGTGCAATACAACATAAAAAGAAAATGTAATATTACACTACTTAACGTAAATACAATTAGGACAATAATAAATATTGTCCTCTTCCGAAACTCCTCCACAAGCTTCATGTACCCACTTTTGGCACTTTAAGCATTGGATCATGTTTTCTAAATAAGAATTATTGCAAAGAAAACAGATCCAATCGTTTTCATTCTACACTTCTATGAGAACTGGAGCAGCGGTGTTGGTTGAAGGCGTGAAATACTGGTACGATTTCGGAAACCACGATGTGGTACGATTTAGGAAAAAGACGTTCCGCCAAATAATTCAATCTAACTTTAAAACATTATCAGCATATTTTTTAAACTAAATAGAAATAAATAATATAACACGGCTAGTTTTCAAAAATATATAAGACTACCTTAGAAACTGTAGATTTATATTAAATTCAGCCGATTAAAATCGTTTAAAATTAACATCAGACTTACCTGATTTCTTTGTGCTTCTGTTATTCACAAAACAACACTTGATGCGAATGACTTTTTGGTCCTACTTTATTGACATAAATAAAAGTTCATATCTTTACCACCAGGAGCCATCAAAATGCATTAATTTTTAAATAAAAGAGCTGGTACGATTTAGGTGACCAGTACGCATTTGGCAACTCTCCCCTACGAGAATCCAAAGGAGATTAGAAAATAGCAATGTAAAGGAATCACAATGCCGACGTGTAAGGTAATGAGCTTGGACGAATTTACGTTTAAAAGTCCAGAATTTTCGCGCAATGTATGAGTGTTTTTCCTCGTGTAGATGTAGCGTGTGAAAATAGTGTCATTATTTCCGTCGTAACGCATCAGCCGAAGTACGATTCGGGCTTAAAGTAGAATCTCGTCTTGCAGTCGGTATACTTTTTTTAGAGCAAATCGAAGAGCCCGTAAGGGGCTGTGGATGGCACGCTGACATCTGACATCTGACCTTCTCCCTGTTTTTTCTCCTCTCAAACCTCCTCTGCCTTTTTTCGTTTTGCCGCTTTTACGTCGACAAGCCAGAACAATATGACTGAATTATAGAGGCAACTACGGTGCTAAGTGGATATCGGCACGAGGTCGAGTGTCCACGAATAGAGGTAGAACCGCATTTTACAGGGACCGCGTTGCAAGTCACAAGGTGCGCTTCGTTTTTCAGACGACCAATTTACATTCCAGGGAGACGTTGAAATTTCCTCAGGACGACTTCAGTCATTTTCGAGGCATTGAGGTTGCACTTTTCGAGATGGTGACGAAACAAGCAGGATCAATTTTTGGTGAGGATGTTATGGGATGTTTTACAGTGGTGTTGGATGACGCATGTGTTTTCGGCATTTTCCTCACAATATTTAGGTAAAGATGACTATTGTACAGGTTGGAAAAAAACTAATGGTCACGGCTTTCAAGGGTTGTTCAACACCTTCGATTGGATGGAGATTTGTGAAGAAAACCTGCCTCAAAATTCGCGGTAAGCAAATATTTTAGCTTATTTGTTTGACTAGCTTTTCGCATTCGTCTTGTTACGTAGGTAAAATATCTGAGAGGAACCATGGGTCAGAAACGAACCGTTCTCTCACAAATTGACTTTTAATTGGGCCTCCGAGATGGAACGTGGAAGTCGTTATCCATCCCTTCCACATTGCTTATAAAAACACCCCCAAAACTCAGGGGTTAATCTCTTATTTCTACAATCGGCAGAAAATCTCTGTCACAGTAATCGCGTTCGACGTACTTCCACGCGTGAACTCTGGTTCTTCAGAAATAAAACTCTTCATAGTTAGTAGTAAAGAGTGTTGCAATCGATTCTCGGCGCGAACTCCGACTTAAAATTGATGTTATAATTGGAGATTCAACAGTGGTATTACAATATATCCTATTCGCATTAAGGTTATGCTTATTAATATTGGGAGTTAATACTATTTTAAAGTACTGTTAATAAATATTATTATTAATATTTGATTGATTGAAGTACTTATAATAGGCGTGTGTGTTTCGAAAAGTTTTGATGGCGCGCCGCAACGTTTGAACGAAAATATTCCGGAAATGTTCGGCTAATTGCAGAGGCACGTTTGCGAAAAGTTGTAATTTTACTTGTTGTCTCAATGAGCTTTAGTTGTTAATTTTAAAGTAATATATCTCGAATGATTCCTTGTGCCAATGAATTTGAACAAGTTTTTTAAGCGTCGGAGAAAGAAGAGCGAGAAATAAATGTATCGTGATTTTTTCCTCGAGACTAGCATGTTATGAAATAATAATTTAATTATATGCCTCTATAACTTGGTAAAATTGCGTTAGCTGATCGCCACTTCGATAAAACCGTGGATCTGTAATTATCATTAATCAAGCTGATTCGGAGAATCAAAAAAGGAAACAAAATTATTCAATATGTTATTGAAAGTTAATGATATAAACCAGCGATTTCAAAACTCAGAGGCGCGCCTCCCCAGGGAGGAGAAGGTAAATCCAAAGGGAGGCGCAAAAAGTTCAATGAAAATGTAACTTTCATAACATAACATTAACACAAAAGCATACAAATTATTTCATTTAAATAATTTATACCTACCGGCGGTGATAAAGTTCGGTCCAAGGGGGGCAAGATTACATTTTTTTATAGGAACGCACATTAACAAAAAGTTTAGAAATCATTGATATAAACTGATATCGAGAAGGTAGGAACAGCGGAGGAATAAAATTAAACGAAATATTTATGCGATAACGTAACAAAAAGAAGAGGAGTTTTTTTCCAAATAAAGGTGAAGTTTTGAATGGCGGTACAAATATACGAAATGCACTGTAAACTGTAAAATATATTAACATTATTATGTGATAAGTTGTGCATATTACCTTCTCGCCACTGTCGCTTGGCAGATAGAAGACCAACACCGTGAGAAAGGATATCCCCATGCACGGTATTATTAGGTTGACGGTGTAAAATAGAGTCTTCCGTCTCATGGTGATGTTAAACGTGATGTCGAGATAAGGTTCGTCGCAGCACGTGTAAAACTTTTCATTTCTGAAATTGAAACGTGCCCCGCTATTATAACGAATCAACGTGGGAAGAATTTCACTTTCCATTATCCGGATTACTTGTTTCTTTCTCTTTCTTGCGGAGCTCTTGGAAATGTATTAAAAAAGACCTATGCACTCGTGTTTTTGCGAATAAACGTGGATCTTTGGTTTTGATATTTAAATGACGTAATGCCAATGAAATTATTTTGACAGACTTGCAATGTGATCTTTTACACTGGGCTACCAAACATTTACCAAATTGAAAGGAAGTTTTCGCAGTCATTAAAAAGAGAATTAAAAGCATGGTGGAGTTGATAGAACGTGTAAAGTAGGAGAGACGCAACTTACGGCTCGGTTTACGAGGTGTTCCTTCAGTTAACATTAACTGAAAATATTTAACATTTACATACATTTTATACGGAGTTCTTTGACTGTACCAAGTCGGAACCTAAGTTGCTAATGTGCAGTTAGTTGTCACGTTTTTAATTACAATTTAATGTCCGTAACATCTTGAATACAATTCTCGTTTACAGTACACTCAAACCTGTTTTTGTGCGATTTGTTTTGTGTGGTATATGAAAATTTCAATCAAATTGAAACATAATTGATGAAGTTATTAATAAATAAGTAGTAGGTTTGATTGGTCATATTTTTCGATTTTTAATATGTAGTTCATCACATTATATAAGTATTGCGGTAACCGATTACATTGTATGTTATTGAATTCTATACATATCTTCAAATGACGATAGTGATTTTGTACCAGTTTACCACAAGAAAGTTCGCGCATTGTCAGACTACGAAGGATAATGGTTACACGTTTGAAAAGTTTTGTATGTGTAAAATAAGTAAATATTTAAATAAAATATATAAAAATGTTCGCATGAGTATTTTCTAAATCAGATTCCAAGTAGCTACCAAGGCTCGTGTCTTGATTTTGTTTAAAAAAACAATTCCTAGTTATTTCGTTAAGCTTTGAGTTATTTTCTACGTGAGACTTTTTTTATGCGGTCCCTATTCACTTCACAAAAAAAAATACTTTTTAATTTTGTTGCGAAAACTATCTCTTATAGCTACTCGTGAAGTTTTGTGCGATTTTTTATGCGTTTTCTTTTATGTGGTCCCTATCCACCGCACAAAAACAGGTTTGAGTGTATTCGAATAAAATGATCACGTTTACATTGGATATTTTCTGCACGTCATGATTAGAGATAAAGGAAGAGAGGACGTCTCACCAGTAACAGTTGACCCCAAAATACGTACATATATGTAAATTATATTATTAATAATTGAGAATATGACAAGACGGTGGCTATTCGCGTTTACAATTGGTTCTTTCACCATAATGTTACGTAATGTACTCCGCAAAATTTTCCGTCAATAGTAAACTCCGTAATAATAATAGCCGTCTTCATCCGTGAGTCCCACTTTTTAACGAGCAAACTGTTTCGATCTCTTTGGAAAATGTGTGTCTAAATTGCGTCACACAAATTAAGCGATGACAAGTATACTCGTGAAACACCGAATATAAGTAATTTGAAATTAAGTTTTAATACTAGATTTACGGGCGTGAAATCTGTTACATTGCAATATATTAAATAAGGACTCTGGAAAAAGAGGAATCAAGCGGCAAAGATGGTAATTTGTTAAGTTATTATTGTATTATAAAATACACGTGAAATAACTACTGTACAGCTTCTCTGTAAATTTGAGAAATATTTATAAAACAAGTAGGAAGCCGTCGATTTGACGGCTTCCGTAAATCTAGTGTTAATGAAATGACTTTTATTTTTTTTATTTTATTACTCCGATTCGTTTATTTACTTAAATCAACATAAATAATTTGAAGAATAATTTAAAGAAGAAAACATGAAAAATCAATTTCTTACTTTAATCTGCTGTTGGAGAATGATATTGAGCAGAGCATGGTGCAATGCACAATGGAACTTTGCAAGTTGAACATCAATGTATCGTGATTCTTAGCGAATATTATTTTTATAAGAATGTGCACATCTTCGTGTAGGATTACCTTTTGAAGATTTAGGTAAATAATCCGAGAAATGTTTCCCAATTGGACGGGTAGCGTCAGGTTTAGCTCGGCGACTTACTTTTAGTGTTACACTCTGAATTGGATATCATGCAACTGTTTGTTTAATGATTTCCAACAAAGAATTTATTCACGTCAATTTTCCTCTGTTCTTTTTATATAATATTAAAGAACTTAAAAATATATTTTTGTTTTTACTAAAATTGCAATTTAAACTGAAAACTGTCGTTATCTTTTGCTCATGACAAATATACTCGTCATAATAAAAAATTTTGCACTTTTGTCGTAACGATGAGTATACTCCTCAAAAACAGCGAACCGGCTGAAGGGCTCCGTTTGCTCTTTTCTTTTCGCAATCGTTTCCGTCAGTCGAGAGAAAAACAGCAACCACACCGATATTTACATTAAGAAAAAAAAAGATTGGTTTTTTCAAAGTTCGAAATGGGAATACCCCCTTAAGAATACGCAAGAACTTTTTCTGCTATCTGATATGTATGTGCACTTAAAAGCTGTAAAACTTTACCTCACGGCTGGGACTTCGAGAATATCCCACTCGACGGAAGTGTAAAACTCCGAGAGATCTACGCCGATGTCGACGACGTTGCTGCCTCGAATTTCGTCGATGTGTCTCAGATCAACCTTTGAAGAAATTGTAGAATCCAAATTTTTATACTCCGTGTAACGATAAAACTTATGTATAGTTTGAGCATAGTTAATGCTTTGCCAACGAAATTTTTTTTTTACGAAGATAACTTTGATTTACCGTTTGAAAAGTGTCGTTATTAATCTCTTTCTATGTATTATTTTAAAAAGTAAGACGAAAATTTATCATTTCAAATTCGTTGACGTATCGCAATTATTTATTCGACACTCAGAAAATGTCAATTGGTACTACAGATCGATAACAGTTAACCCATTGACTGCCAACTACGAGATATCTCGTAGCTGCACTATAACTTTGAATTAATAAGTTACAATTAACAAGTTACAAAATACAATATCCGTTCCTACAATATCTAAATTTGTTCACGTTCAACACAGGAATGGAAATATAAACTTATGCTGCCAATAATATAAAAACATTTGCAAGAGAAAAAGAAGAGGGAGAAGAAATTTATGGCTTAATAATTATATTATATGTATTATGGTATCCGTCAATAACGTTCATAGAAATCATCTCACAGAAAATGTGTTACCGGCTGGTGTTTATAATATATAAATGAACCAAATAGTTGTTTATCTTCAACGTTTTTATTCCTGTAAACATATGATTTTAACAGAGAAAGTTTACTTTCAATAGAAAAAAGAGGGACGATATACGACTGGTAAAGTGAGTGACCAGAAACAAGGCACTTGGGACGGAAGGAGAGATTGCTCTCGCACCGCCTATTCCCGCCATGTCGGTCCTGGAAACCTGAGATCGACGAATGACAACAGAAAATAAAACACTCCTTTCGTCGTTCACATGACGACGCAACGAATGTGTAGATCTCTCTTGCCAATAGCGCGTCAAAATCGAAAATGCGTGAGGGAGAGGGATGTCCCTATCCGTCGGGCGAATCAGAGCAAATTACCCCTCAAGTGCCTTGTTTCTGGTCCCTCACTATATACATCGTGTTAATTTCTATGCATGTGCTTTTTCGTCGATTTCGAGAAGCTAATTTGCGTGGGATTCGTTATCTTACAAAGGAATCGAGAAGAGAAATGCATAAGTGTAATGAGTTATGAGGATCCAGGATGGGAAAATGCGTTTACGGACAGAAAACGATGGTCTCCGTCATTCTACAGCGCGAATCATAGCTCGTGTCGTTCGAAGCGATCCACGTAATCATCTTTTATGAAATGTCTATTGGTCCCACATAAGAATGATCGATCGTTATGTACATCTTGTGAAAAGAGCCTGATGGATATCTTGTCCGTGGCCGATGATGTATCAGCAATAATGCGCCAACTATACTCCCCCGCGAGTAAATATTACGTAGGTGCTGTCGAAAATGTTTGCAATGCTCATGATCCAGAATGAATACAATATTGTAGGAAGAAAATAGGGAGAGGAAGGAGGTTAGTCTTCCAAATATATAAATTTCTCAAAATCTAAAAAATATGATGCTAAGTAGCGTAAACTCGCCTAAATCGTACTTGCGCTTAATTCGTACCAGCACGTTTATCTGTGAATTATAATACATATATGAGCCGTCTAGTGCACAAATCGATTAGCTCCACTTTTTGATTTTTTTTAAATTTAAGTCTCAAAGCACTCGATTGAATCCCAACTTTTTATATTTAAAATAAATTTTCGTAATAATAACGATTAACACCATTAAATGACGAAGTTTGTTTGGCCATCGAATAATAAATAATTGAATTCAGAAGTCAATATAATTAAATCCAAGGCTATTCCACCTTATTCATTTTGTACTTCGTTAGAGGAAAGCTTAATGCGATTATATACTCTACAATACTTATTTGTATTTATATTTTGAAGGGAATTTGAAAAAGGAGTGTATACTATTTCATCACGTTTCTCCACTTTAGGTTTTATGGAGTTAATCGATTTGTGCACTGAACGGCTCATATAGGGTCCTACTCTAAATTAATGTCCGACGAGTCACCAGAGAATATATGTACTTTTATTAGAAGAAACCGAATAGGTTCTCTTAAAATTAACTAATAACTTCGTGGCCTAGAAACTTAATTGAACGCGTGTAATTAAAAAACAAATGATTAAATTTTTTAAATATATATATATAGATATAAAAACATAAAAAACACAAAACTCATTAAGATAAACTAGCTCTAAAATAACTCTACTCTCACAAAAACTCTCTCCACTCACGCTTTGTATTTCACTCTTTGGACTCTCAACTCAACTGCCACTCTTCCAAAATTCACGCTCGCATCCACCCTCGATACTCTTTCTCACAGCATGCATTCTCTGTTGCACTCACTCAGTTTCTCCTCATCCATAAACTAAACATTCACGCTAGCCCTAGCATTCGTCGCCTTCCAAATCACGCACTCTAAGCATCCACTCTCGCTTGTATACAATTCATCCACACTCACTAATTCGAAAAATTAAAGCTATCTAGTAGTACAAAAATTCCGTTCCTACACATATAGATCCATTTATTGGTGAACAGCAATATTAGTACTAATAAGAACGTTTCAGTATGCTCAATTCATGATTGTTGTGATTTAACATAATTTTATTGAAACAAATAAGTTTATACGACTCTCTAAGTAAAATTTTATCATGTTTTATAAAGATTTTATCGAAATTCTATAAAACCTAAATTGAAAAGCTTGATACTCCATGAAACTATATTTCTTTGCGATACCATTCATCATGGTTTTGCCAGGTTATTGCATTTCATTACCTTAAATAATGATTTGCAATTCGTAATCGACTCTATGCCTATTGCGTATCGGTACGAATTAAGAATTTTTTGCATACTGATTTAATTTAATTTTTCCCCCGTATATCATAATTACATAAATTACCCATAAAACAAAGAATTTCCTTAGAAATTATGTTAACACATTGAGTATCAATCACGTCGTATTGATTCGAACGGCATTCCGTATGCGCGCATATCGACGACTGCAAACTGTGTAACCAAAATAGAGAAAATGTTTCAATGCATAAAATGCATGATACGGATGCATGACGAATGCGCAAGAGTAAATAAGAATACATATTTCTCTTGCTGTGGCGACTGCGACAAGAGAACGATTTTCGAGTATCTCGGTAGACTTTACACGTTACGATCCTAAATTGTACTTTTTCAACATTTTTAAAAGAATTTTGTTTCGGTTTAAATAAATGTATTTTCTATTCGTTTGAAAAATTTCCGCGTTACCTTTACTACTAAAGATTCGACTACTGCAATTTCATGCTTTTCTGCTCATTTTTCAGCCATTTACAAGTTTGTTGTTACCTACTACGAATTAACACTAGAATTACCGGCGTTAAATTTATTATATTTCGAAATATTAAATAAGTACTTTGAAAAAGGAGGAATCAAGAGGCGGAAAAGATAATCAATTCAGTGATTTATGTTTTTTAAGATAGTCTTAGGATATTTATTCCAAGACTCTTTTATAAACTTGGAGAATTTTTGGGAAAAATTGTGTACCAGTCATTTTGACTGGTTTGGTAGTTCTAGTGTTAAGCAAGTTGGCTCTGTATAATACGTACAGGCAACCCCCGACTTTCGCACAATTCGTTATTTCGCATATTCTTAAAAATTCAATTTTTTAACATTTTTTTTCGAGATTACAAAAATTATTCGCCTCCATGTAGTCGCTCTCATGAAGCGCTGTAGCTCGCGTT
The DNA here is from genome assembly GCA_963989415.1 of Cerceris ruficornis. NCBI lineage: Eukaryota > Metazoa > Arthropoda > Insecta > Hymenoptera > Crabronidae > Cerceris > Cerceris ruficornis. Next base: position 17,007,489 of record OZ022520.1, read on the forward strand.
CACTCACACATTGCCTATTAGAGGATCTCTAATATTTTAGTATTGCCTCTAGTATTACCTACTAGAGGTTAAAGCATCTCAAGTTTACAAAGAAAACTTATACTGATCAACAAATATTTTAAAATAAAATTTTTAACGTTTTTTCTATATCCCTCTACTTTCGAACATTCAATATTCGCACCCATTTTCAGGAACCAATTATGTGTGGAAGCCGAGGGCCGTCTGTTTACGTATAATATAATGCACGAACTTTATTTTTTCACGTGCAATTAGCATTGATTTATTATTAAAATAATAATGTTAATAAAATTTATTAATATATTGCACACTGTCGAAATATTCGTAATGTTTTCGGTTCAAAATATACGCAAATCAGTCAACGATATTGGATAAACGATAAAGGGGAACGGTGTTGCGATAGGTCGAAGTTCTCCCCGGAATATCCGAAATTTTAGAAAATCTGTGGGAAAAGTAATCAAGTTTGTTCGGTCTCGAGAAAATAAGTTTGTTTAAAATGAAACGTTATTCGTCCGTTCGACGGTAAATATATTAGTATTCAGATGAAATTCACTGAACTTTGACAAGGCAATCAGAAGGTACGCCATGGGGGGATCGATTCGAATCGATAGGCGGGAAATGGTGGTGAACGTCTAATAAATAGTTCCTAGGATTCTAGCGACGAGATACGTATAAATCATTGGAAATTTATGTGCGTTTCGTTCGGTGAACATCCGCGTAGCTCCCGGACTACGTATGAGTCTCATGAATAATCATAAGTCTCTGTCTTGCTGGGTTTTGATGGGGCGACGCGGGAATAAGCAAAATGCGCAGCTATTCGGTTGATGCACCTTCTTTGAATTCTCTTGTCGTTCATTTTGCAATTTCGGCTTTAACTGCTAGGATAGTTACAGTTACAAATAGAGTTTACAGTTTTAGGTGAATTTTAAACAAACGAGACTATGATCCAATTGTATATGAATGTCAGTGGAAAGAACAATGGAGCCGTCGTTGTCATCGCCTCTTCCATTATTAAATCTAACAAGTACTGAACTGTTCTGAATCACGTATTTTATTTAGTAGTCCGAACTTTATATCTTAACACTAGGACTACCGGCGTTAAATCTATTATATTTAACACTAGATTTACGGAACTGAAATCTGTCACACTGCAATATATTAAATAAAGACTTGGGAAAAAGAGGAATCAATCGGCAAAGCTGATAATTCAGTAAGTAATTTTTGTATTATAAAATACACGTGAAATATCTACTGTACTGATTCTCTATATATTTGAAAAATGCTTATAAAAAAAGTATGAACCCGTCAATTTGACGGCTTCCGTAAACCTAGTGTTAAATACATTAAATAAGTACTGTGAAACAAAGAGAATTAAGAGGTGTAAAAGATAATGTAAAAAACAACCCTCTCCTATAAAGTTGGAGAATTTTTGGAAAAAATTGTGTACCAATCATTTTGATTGGTTTGGTAGTTCTATTGTTAACGCCGTCGAAGAAGATTTGGAGTAACTTTCTGGAGATCTCGCACCTATTATACCCTCGTTTAAATTAATGCCCGCGACTGCAAGTACTTGCTCTCACTACGTATATTTATCGATCAAAACTTATCGTTGGTGAAATATGTTCTATTGTTCAAGTTCCAGAGGACCTTCTAATGTGATAGTTTAAGGACGCATATTTACGGAAAGAAAATTTAAAAAAAGAATAAAAACAATAACAACAACAGTGTGTTTTTTACCTGAAAGCCATCGTAAGTCCACGAGCCGAACTTCATGACGCAGGTCTGCTCGTCGAATGGGAAATACTCTACGTCGATTTCGCAGGAAGACTTGTATATCGCCGGTGGCTTCCACTCGACCCTTCCTGTATAATTTAACGTCGCCTTCGTCGCCAGTGTTACCTCGAAATTACCGTCGGCACTGTTTTCAATCGAAACAAAGGTATTCGCTTTTAGTCAGTAGCACATATACCGTTCTATCCAATGGATTGTTGTTTTTGCAAAGTTCCCCGGAATAATTGTACCTTTCACTAGACAAGCTACATGCTCGATGAGAAAAGTGAAACGAGAAATGGGGAATAATTTTGCATGTTATACAAATATAATTATACATAATAGAATATTATATGGGAGAGTTGCCAAATGCGTACTGGTCACCTAAATCGTATCAGCTCTTTTATTTAAAAATTAATGCATTTTGATGGCTGCTGGTGGTAAAGATATGAACTTTTATTTATGTCAATAAAGTAGGACCCAAAAGCCATTCGCATCAAGTGTTGTTTTGTGAATAACAGAAGCACAAAGAAATCAGGTAAGTCTGATGTTAATTTTAAACGATTTTAATCGGCTGAATTTAATATAAATCTACAGTTTCTGAGGTAGTCTTATATATTTTTGAAAACTAGCTATGTTATATTATTTATTTCTATTTAGTTTAGAAAATATGCTGATAATGTTTTAAAGTTAGATTCAATTATTTGGCGGGACGTGTTTTTCCTAAATCGTACCACATTGTGGTTTCCGAAATCGTACCAGTATTTCACGCCTTCAACCAACACCGCTGCTCCAGTTCTCATAGAAGTGGAGAATGAAAACGATTGGTTCTGTTTTCTTTGCAATAATTCTTATTTAGAAAACATGATCCAATGCTTAAAGTACCAAAAGTGGGTACATGAAGCTTGTGGAGGAGTTTCGAAAGAAGACAATATTTATTATTGTCCTAATTGTATTTACGTTAAGTAGTGTAATATTACATTTTCTTTTTATGTTGTATTGCACATTAAACTTAAGTTAAACTCAAAATACAGTTTCTCTTATGATTTTTTTGTGTCTTTTTAATCCAACTCATGAGGTATGATTTTGGGAACCGGGTGGTACCATTTAGGATACCGGTTGCCGAAATCGTACTGTTTGAATGATCTTATAAAAGTGTTCATATCACAATGATCTATCAATAAATAGTTAAAAAATCATATTAAATTGCAACTTCGATAGTTAATACATAGATGCAAAACATAATATTTGCTAAAATTCGTACTAAAGAATATGTAAACTGCCTTCGAAATTAAGTGGTACGCATTCGGCAACTCTCCCCTAAGTAACAGAAAATTCAAGGAGGCAATAATTCAATATTATTACACTTGGCAGAGAGTCTCGATAGCTGGATATCGAGAAACTCATTACAAATGATCTTACTTGTTATACAAAACTATATCGGGCCTCCATATATGATCCGATGGCACGTGCAGCATCTCAACCCCACCGTACTCTTTGGGATCCCATTTTAACTTGTAATCGTACCATGACTGTAAGCAAAAAAGCAAAAAGGCACGAGCTTGTTAGGATTACAAACCGTATATTCATTATTGTTCGGATTAAATGATTATTACAAAACGATGTATATTTAGGTAAAACCATTTTCCATGGTTGAGAAACCCAATCAAAGTCTAGCGGACAATAAATAATGTAAAGCATAATAAAAGTGTGTACTTCCCGGGGAGGGAAATGGCGAGTGAAATTATTGCGTATTTTTAAATCGTCGAGAGGGAAAAACCGGCACAGAACTCCGATGCACCGTAGAGGTTATCGTGCCGCAGATAGGTTCACTCCTTTTGTATTTTCCCGAGAATTGTTTCCGTTTTGTGGGATCTGCCACGAACAGAAAACACGGCGAGCTCGCGTCGTTGAGCCGTTTTGACGTCTGTCAGCTGCCCCGCGGATGGGATTTCTCGTGAAATTAATTAAAATCCAAAGAAGAAACGTGAGCGTGCTAGATAATATCGTCGAGTGTGAATATTAATCGATATTCCATCGGATCACGTGTCGAAGAGTGCGTCGAAGTGAAACACGCATTTGCGGGATAGTAATGTCTGGCCAAAGGAGGATTATATCACTGGCGCCTGGCGCCGTTAAGTAGTTTTGACGTTTGTTAGACGTCCCATGTTAATCGGATTGTTATTGAAATAAACCGTACGAAATATAGAGAGAATAGTATCGCCGAGTCGAAAGTGTCATGCGATATGCTTTGATGTGAAAATCACGCGTCCGACTAGTGTCGGATTACACCACTTGCGCGATAAAGGAATTTTAATGTCCGTTGGGCTACGTAGAGTACGTAGAACGGAATAGCGGAATATTGCGTCGACAGGAAGCGAATTCGCGACATGGCAGAATGTCAGGGGAAATGTGCATGTTTTTCAACTTTTACTGCTGTGATCGTTTCGGCTAGGACGTACAGTTTTATGCGTGTTCCAAACTGTCGAAGGCATGATGTATATGTTACGGTAAATGTGATTAATCCGGTGATTATGTATAATCGCCGGTTATTCTACATAATCACCACTAAGTTCGGTAAATGTGATAAATTCTTGAATATTTACTCAATTAACCGGTGATTTTATATAATACCCATCTCGTAATGGCGAATGTGATAAATATCTCAACCGATTGAGCCAGTAGAATTGAGCTCAGTTTTTGGGTAGTTACTAGTGAAAAGTATAGTTTTTCGTTAGACACTATGTCACAAGAGGCTGCGAATAACAATATTTTATAATTTACAAATGACAGACCTCAGTCGAGAAAAAAATTTTATTATTAGAACTCATACGAGACAGTTACATATCAAAAACGGTAATTATACCGATGATGGCCCGTCCCACCGATTTCGATGATTCTTGGATACGTTGCCAGAATCATAATTCTAAGCAATCTGTCTCTATATATGCAACCCCGGCTCAGCTTTCGTTTTTGAGATATTGGCAAACAACTTTTGCTACTTCTACATTGAATTTTGCCTATACATGCACGTGCGTGGCAATGTGTGTGTCAGCACGATGCTTGTCGAAAGGGAATCTTATAAGGATGTGCGAAAAATGTAATTCCACTGTTTAGCCGTTAAGCGTCCCTCTCTAAAAACTACTCCACACCAACACTAATTTACCTTTTCGTTATAAGCACCTAAATTAAACCAAACTCTTCGGGGGAAAGTACCCTGTTATGCACAATTCATCCCGGGTCCCTGCCCCCGAAGGGTCTGGTTTAAGTTAGGTGTCTGCATCAAAAAGATGAATTATTGTTGGTTGGAGATAGTTTTAAAAAAGCATTAGAATTATATTTGTCGCACATTCTTATGAGGTAGCTTTTCGGCGAGTGCATCGGACATCGACAAAGACCGCCAATATCGACCAGTAATGGACCTATATCATATTCGCCATTACGAGTTGGGAATTATATAAAATCACCGGCTAATTTGATAAATATTCAAGAATTAATCACATTTACCAAACTTAGTGGTGATTATACATGATAACCGGTGATTATGTCTAATCACCGAATTAATCACGTTTACCGTAACATATATATCATGTAAGGAAAGTCTCCTAAACCTGTCGGGGATTTGAACTCGGTCTCACCAATTGGTAGTACGAGCTTTTAACTCGTTCTCATATACAAACACGCACGCATCCGCAAACCATAATCCTCCTAAATGGGCAGGATCATATCACTTGTAACGTTGAGAAATTTCGATCTCCGTCAGAACTTGCAGCAAAATTAAATCGACACTCACTATATTGAGTAAAGAGAAAATTATGAAAGAATTTTTGTTTTTATGAAAGCGCCTGACTTCGGGAAGGTAGAGTGTAGTCGTGCTAGCAAAAAGAACATCTGGTCTCCCTGAGAAAGAAAGATCAGCAAGCGGTCCTTCCTCCACGTACCGGCCTATCGTGCTATTCGATGAGCTGGAGAAGCTGTTCAAAAGAATAATGCCCTCCCGCTTCTTGAGACACTTGTCCCGTGTGGGTCCTGATCTGTCGGAATACCAGCTCGGCTTCCGGGAGGGGCGGTCTACGATCGACGTGATTGGTTGGGTCGTGTCCCTTTCTAAACTGGCGACGGCCAGGGGTGGGTTGTGATTGGTGGTATCGTCAGATATGAAAAACGTCTTTAACCCTTTCGCTACGGGTGGGTTCTCCGCCGCGGTACTTCCGCTGAACGGGGCGCTGCGGCGCGATGTTTTCGAAGAAAAACATTTTTATCCAAAGACAGTATTTATAACGTCTAAACATGCGCACTTTTATTTACAGTATGCGAACAAATAACATTATGCAATATAATACAATAATATAACATTGGCATCTTATGGAGGGCCACTATAGTGGACCGTAGTATCTCAGTAGCATCTTATGGAGGGCCACTATAGTGGCCCGTAGTAGTGAAAGGGTTAACACCCTGAATTGGGTGACGATATGAGGGGCTATCGAGTATTATCGAGTAACTCCATACGTCCAAGGAGTTCCCCCAGGGGCCTGCTCAGCTCTTGCTGGCAGGTACGGGTTTGGCGAACCCGGGGCACCCGAGCCTGTGTGCACACTACTCGTATTGGTGGGAGCAATGACGAAAGACGAGCTACACCCTCACCAAGGGTAAAGTTCATACCACGGGGACTGAACCAAGTCACGGGACTTTCCATCCTGTCCTTGGATTGACCTGATGGGGATAGTAGTACAATCTAAGTCGCAGGCGAGAGGAATCTACGGGGCCTCGGTGGTTGAGCTGTATCAATCACAGCTCGGATACTGACACTGCAGAGCCAGTAGAGGTTTAGAAAGGCTTCGCCCTGACTGCGGGGAAAACTGGTAGAGCTTGGGAACCGTTTCTTGGTAGCTGAGACGGAAGGGGAGATTGCTCTCGCGCCGCCTATCCCCGCCATGTCGGTCCTGGAAACCTTAGATCGACGAATGACAACCGAAAATAAAACACTACTTTCGTCGTTCACATGACGACGCAACGAATGTGCCGGTCTCTCTTGCCAATAGCGCGTCAAAATCGAAAATTCGTGAGGGAGAGGGACGTCCCTATCCGTCGGGCGAATCAGAGCAAATTACCCCTCAGCTGCTAAGTAAATATTCCATCAGTATAACATGCGTACGCGCCAGTCTGTTGATGGGGCATAATCTCGATTCCTCATCCGAGAGGACCGTTTGGCAATGCCGCAGGGTGAGCACTATACGTAAAACAAACCAAGGTCGAGTTTCAAAAAGTGATCGTCAGTTATCCTTGCGAAACGCGGGTTAACGAATGTGCCTTTCCTTCCCAACCGGACGACGCAAAACGTACTCCGCTGGGGATGCCGGCCTCTTGGGGCCTCAGATCACCACTGCATGCGGTCCCCAACCACTAGTGGGGGCCCATTGGCCTAGATAATCGCAGAATCGGAATTGCATTCAATTGATCATAGAATTCTGACGTTGGATATTTTTTCGAAAAAGATTTCGAAAGACGGGTTCTGAGAAAGCGAATGTTGAAATAACATTTAAAAAATCTATCCTGGATAAGACAGTCACATGATAATCGGTTTAGCGTAATCCGGCATTCGAAAGTGGATTGCATAGTTGAACGGAAGTATCGCATTTCGTGGCTTTCAAGAAAAAGCCTCTGACGGATCTTCGTTTGAGCTTTTATAATTTTATTCGCATTTACGTGTATATTATAGCAAAACAATGTACGGTTTTGCGGTTTCCTTTCGCAGTGGAATTGTGAAACGATTCTATATTGAATTCACGGGAGGGAATGTATGGGTCATGTTATTTTTAGCTTTACTGCTCCGATTATTATTAATTTAAAAGTCCTTTACCTGCTCGACCCAAAGATTCGTCGTCATGATCTGATTCTTCAAGTTCTGAAACAGAAATAATAGCTGTGAAATTTTTCTTTCTTATTTCTTGTCTTCGTAACGATTCCCGTCGAGTCGCGTTTGACGATCCGTCACGATAAAATAGTAAAACTATTTCTTCCTGCTCGACGATCCGAATTGGCTCTGATTATTTATCATTATATAGATTTGAAAACTTATACAGTGGGTGTAGAAAGTATTCGTACACCGACTAATTTTCGAATAATATATTGTAAAATTGTAGTTTATCAACTATTTTTTTATAAACAACGAGTGTGTACATATTCTCGGAAGTCTCTATAACAGACACAGTGCAAAGAAAATTAATTAGTTGAATAATTTGCAAAGTTATTAAGAAAAAAAATAAATATTGTCCGAAATATAAGGGCAATAAGTATTCGTACAGCTACTGCATTGTTTAAAAATCATTAGAAATTCATGAGGAAAGCGTGAAAATTAAATTTATTTGACATTGAAAAAGTAAAATAAACAGTTAATTAATATTTAGTAGGATTTCCTTTTGATTTTATAATTGCTGCGACTCTTCTTCGCATTGAAGTTACTAATTTTGTTGTTACGTTGGACGGAATCTTATTCCATTCTTCCATAAGGGCATTTTTTTAGCCTTCTTTAGAGGATATGTGATGTTTTTTAACACTAGAACTACCAAACCAGTCAAAATGACTGATACACAATTTTTTCTAAAGATTCTCCAAGATTATAGGAGAGTCATAGAATAAATATTCTACGTCCATCTCATAAAACATAAATTACCGAATTGATCTTCTCTTCCACCTCTGAATTCTCCTTTTTTCAAAATACTTATTTAATATATTTAAATATACCAGATTTAACGCCGGTAATTCTAGTGTTAATGCGACGTTCCAAGAAGTCCCATAGGTGTTCGATGGGGTTCATATCAGGAGATTGTGGTGGAGCTTCTATATATGCTGGCTTATGATATAATATCCATATTCTCGCATTGTACGCCGTATGCTTTGGATCATTATCGTGCATAAAGATAAAATTATCTTTAACACTAGATTTACGGGCGTGAAATCTGTTACATTGCAATATATTAAATAAGGACTTTGGAAAAAGAGGGATCAGGCAGCAAAGATAATAATTTTAAGTCATTATTGTATTATAAAATACACGTGAAACATTGACTGTACAGCTTCTCTGTAAATTTGAGAAATGTTTATAAAACAAGTAAGAATCCGTCAATTTGACGGCTTCCGTAAATCTAGTGTTAATGCCCATTTTTTCTGCACTGGCAGAAAGATTCTGATTCAAAACGTCAATATAAACCCGGTGGTCAAACTCGTTGCTTATAAAAAAGTAGTTAATAAACTACAGTTTCACAATATATAATTCGAAATTAGTCGGTGTACGAATACTTTCTACACCCACTGTAAGTGCGACGGTACTTACCACATCGATCAGTTGTGAAAGTTTGAGCTTGATTTTAACGGTGAGGGCGTCTGTAACATTGACCACTGGACGAACCAGCTTGTTGTAATTCGACAGGAGATCGTCGTACAGCCGCTTCGCGTCTGGATTTCCCGAGCATCCTGGAAAACGATATGAGGATCTGTTGTTAAGTTTGATAGCCACTTTTCTGTTTCCGTCGATGACTATCTTACAGTATGTAGTTCCCACTGAATAGTAGGTTTACTATGCGGCAATTGCTATTGAGAAAAGTTGAAAAACACGAAAATGAATACAACTCGTGACCGGGGAATTCTTTACTGGATTAGGACCACTGAAAGTTGCAGCTCCAATGTGCCAAAGTCAGTTAACTCTCAAAAATGGCTGTCTTTCGATCCGTATAATAAATCTTGCCATATTGAGGACCTGGGCTTCAACATTTTCGCTAAAAAGATTGTAAAGTTATATGAGAAAATATAAAAAAAAGCTATCACACTTTCTTCTCTTGGTGATTAGGCGATTCTTACAAACGTTTAGTTGTGCTTGTTAAAAACGAACGGTTTGTTTTCAGTCGAGAATCAACTTAAAAAAAGGGGGAAGAAGAAGTTTAAGATTTCTCGAATGGCTCTGATGTCTGCCAAAATGGAAGTCACTTAACGACTACGCCGATATAATAAGCCATTATTGTAACCGATCTTTAACAGAATTCATATTTTACCCCGATGATAATGTTAAAAATTAATTACAACGTATAGAAGTCGTACCTGCTAAAAAAAATGAATTCTAACAATTTTTTTTCTTCAATATCACTTCATGTTCGATGCGTAAGTATAATAAAATTAACATTTTTATTTTCTAAACGGTACGTCGGTAAATTTGCGGTCCAAGAAAGTGGCTGATTGTAAGCATTATTCATCGTGCGGTTCCCGTTGGGTCGAGACGATGGAAAGAAAACAGGATCGCTTTCGATGGGAGACGTCGAACTTGGTGAAAATGTATCAAATGAACGTGGCTTTGAGAGGAAGAGAGCGGTCGGAAGCTGTGGAAGTTTAATGTACCGAAAGAGGAAAGGTACGCAATTGTATTTGCAGCTTTCCCCATTATCTTTCTCGCGTGGACTTCATCTTCTACGAGCACCACTTTTCTGTGTGTTTTAGCCGACACTCAAGAGAGCCTCGAGGGCATCGCGAAAAGAAAGGAAAAAAGAAAGAAAGAAAGGGTGGGTGAAACTCGGCGAGGGTGAATTTCGTAGTATTTCTGAAGTCACTTCCCGTATTGCATGTATTTGCTACGAAGCCGTGGAACCCGGTGTAAAAGAGGATAGTTTCGGGATTCATCCCGATCTCGCGATTCGTAAAAGTGCATCATAAGGATGTCGTTGCTCGGTCTTGGATATTCGATACGTTTTCTAACGTTGTGATTGTACATTTGAATCGATAAGTCGAGGTATCGATCTGACGACCGACAGAGTGCGTGCCTGGGTGACATCGGAGAAGTGTGGATATTTTTAGGGGGTGAGATTATAATTATTTTCGCGATAGTGCTTGTCAATGACCTTCGTTGACCTTCAAAGACCTTAACGTTGCACATCATTCGATTCGTCTCGATAGCCGCTATCATAAAATAAGTACCAAAACATAGCATTCTATCTAAAAAAACAAAGTTGACCTTTAAATCTCTGAAGCGACTCCACGTAGCAACAAAAAACTAAAGTCATTTAACAGACCCCGTTGTCCCATGCAACTTTTCTTCCGAAAACTTTTCTACTACTATCATACTTTCGGAGTTATTCTAGGTGGCAATAGTTAGTGTCTCACCCTGTATAATACACGCAAGTAGATTATCAGAGTTTTAAGTAATTTAAAACAGGCAGTGTGATCTTGAGACTGATTAATTCCACGTATACTTAGCACATTTTTTTAATACTCAAGTAATAATTATGCGTAATTAAAATACTGATAATAAGATGCCGATGATCTGGAACTGTTCATCGGCCCGCCAACTTAAACCAACAGATTGACATTTTGGAATGTTGTTCGACTATTTTTATTTCTCAGTAATATAAATTGTTGATTCTCATGGGAAATTTCCGATGACAGTTTCATCTACTACCCATGAACCGAACGAGCTTTTGTTCCGTGACGTCATAATTCGCGCTTAACGTCACCATTAATTTCGTAATAAATTCCTTTGGCGGTCGTTTGGTCATTGTTATTTATCGTACCCGTACATTATATTATCGATGCTTTACGAGCTTCCTGGAGCGTTACCAAGATGGCATGTACAACGCATGCTGCCTGTATCGCGGGGGAACAACCCTGGCAACGATTTTCATTCTGAAGCCGAGTCAGCGATTGTTTTTGATACAGCTTGCACACTCGAGCCGCTTGAAGTCTATCTAACACCACGGCGCTATTCTCCGGCGGATTTTTCTTGCACATTTAACACTAGAACTACCAAACCAGTCAAAATGACTGGTACACAATTTTTTCCAAAAATTCTCCAAATTTATAGGAGAATCATAGAATAGATATTCTATATCCATCTTATAAAACGTAAATTATCGAATCGACCATCGTTTCCACCTCTTAATTCCCCTTCTTCGAAATATTCATTTAATATTTTTAAATAAGATAGATTTAATGCCGGTAGTTTTAGTGTTAAGTACCTTGTAGTAGATACACGAGAGATATGATCGTGTGATTTTCGTCACTAGTTTGGAAAATCGAAGACGCTTGGTAATTGAAACACTTGGAAAGTACAATAAGAACGATACTTTTGAATTTTGAAATTTTTTAAATCGTGGGATATTCTATGGATAAATATGTTTATAGCAATGGGGAACATGGTTTTTGAGGGTTTGCATAGGGGACTGTTTGTATCGCAATTTTATGCTGGTATTTTAGGGGGTCGCGTGAATGTTAAAACGTCGCGACGCTTCGACTGTAATGTTTAATGTTTCTGACCCATGGCTCCTTTCAGACATTTTACTTACGTAACAAGACGAATGCGTTAAGCCAGTCAAAAAAATCAGCTAAAAAATTTGCTTTCCGCAAATTTTGCGCCAGGTTATTTTCACAAATCTCCATCCAATCGAAGGTGTTGGACAACCCCTTAACCCTTGCGGTCCGAATTATTTTGTCAATTTTGTAGCGACTTAAATGAAATTAATTTCACAATATTTTCCATCGCTGGTTATTCATGTTATTTAATGATAGCAATAATTATAGGTACTGACGGATGTTTAGATGATATTGCAGAACCATTATGAATTTGGAAAGTCGATATTAAATTGTTAGAAAATAAGATGAACTGTAAAGCTATGTCGAATATAGCTCGACATAGGACTGCAAAGGTTTAAAGCCATGACAAATAATTTGGAATCACCCTGTACCAGGAGATGGTATTATATTTTTGGAATTTGACAGGAAAAAGTACAAAATGGTCCGGAAAAATACAATGTCCTTCACCGCATTGTATGCTCATATAAGACATCAGTAGAATTTTAATTTAACATTTTTAATATTAACCCTTAAAAGGTATCATCTAAAAAAATCACGTTAACGGTATCATGGGTGTAATTTCACCTCAGTAAATAAATTTTGTTTTATAAATTTAATAAAGACATGTAAATGATATTAGATAAATTATAAGAAATACATATTTCATGAAAATTATAAAATTTATTTTTTACAGTCATTGCAAAAAATATTGCGGTGCCTTTTACAAGTGATGTTGGTACATATTGTACATCTCACAGTATGTTTTCTTCCTTGCTTAACCCTTTGGGTACACATTTATTTGAGAATTTGTTTGCACTTGGAGCATATTTAATTTTGTGGGCAAGTAAGAATAGTAGATTTTATGCAAGAATTAATTTATTTCGTATTATTCATTATATATACTTCTACATAATATTGACTCCAGGTACTTCAGAAAACCGTTTTACATCAGGTACGTTTTCTTTTTCTTCCCAAATCCATTCATCTAATTTTTCATGAGAAGATTCACTATCACTGCTTGATAAGCGTCTTGTACGTCTTTTACGTCTTGGAATAATTTCACTATCATTATCACTTTTTAGTTCGATACATTCTTCATCATTTTCATTTTGAAATTCCCCTTTATCGCTAAAAGGATCATTATAAAATTCTTCATTACATTCAAGATCACTATTTTCATTAAAACTGTCGCTATCACCTTGATAAAATATATTCTTTATTTCTGTCATTATGAGATCGTGTATCCCAAACAAGGTTCACCAAAGTACTGAAATCATTTGTTCTGTTGCAACAGATACGCATTACTTTGTAATAAACCAGAATGAACTAGTTAAATCTCGTCTCAGTTTCAATGACGTATCAGAATGTCATGTGCGTCTTTGCCCAAATAAATGCATGACGTACTGATGCGTCAAATGCGGCCAAAGGGTTAAATGTGGATGGTGGTATTGGCGTTGTGCAGCTAACAAAGTACATAAGAAAAGTGAACTTTTTTTATGATAATGGTATCCCTACTGACGCCATAAATGATTACAAGAAAAATCAGTATTACCTGTAATTCGGTTTGTTAATAATATTAGAAAAACAATTTACATGGCGTGATTTTTCACCCATGATACCTTTCAAGGATTAAAAACATTTCTTTGCTCTTCACATGTGCGTTTTAACCCCTTGCCGTACCATCTTTTTTGTGACTGAATGCGCGATAACGCAGACTTAATTGCTGAAATAACAAACTATCCCTGATTTCTGAAGTAGCATATAACTTAACGCAATGTTAATAGCATAAAAACAATTTGATTGTATCGTGACCCATAGATATTTTTAATTTAATAGTATTTGGAAAATTTCCAAATTTTCTATTCCATTTTTTGCATCACGAGTGTCACTCGTTAATGTACGGGAAGGGGTTAACGTGAACTCTGAAGAAACGTGAAGTATTGTACTATGATATATTATATTATATAAACGCAAAAATCTATTCCACACGATAACATTGTTCGATTTCCTCGATGGCGTTGCAACATTTTCAAAGGTGCACGTTGTCGGAGGGGAAAAAGGGCAGATTTCGCTGGAAAGGAACACCGGGAAAGTTGGTATCGCGAGCCAGAGTAACGGAGAGTCACCGACGTTATGGAAAATCGTTTATGCATACTAGCGATGTCGTACCGAGGAGTGAAATAAATCTGTATATGTGGGAGGAACACATTCCGGCAACGCCGCCAAATTTAATCGTGTCATTTTTTCAAACAGAGAATGTACGGTGAATGTGTAAATGCACCGTTGATTACGTTTCACCTGACGGAAAGAAGGGGGATTCAGATTAAAAAAGTGCTCGGAAACTTGAGCGATACTCTTTCCATCCCTTGCCATACGATATTTTTTCACTGCCTCCGCAATAATTCAGAATTAATTTGGTAAAATAAAAGTTGATCAGAGATTTTGATATATTGTGTAATTCAACGTAGTATTAATATTATAGAAGTAATTTTATCGTATCGCGTCACACTGACACTTTCAATTTGATAGGTTTTGAAAAGTTGAAAAGTTCCTATCGAATTTACCACATCACGAATGTCACTCGTTATTGTACAGCAAGGGGTTAACGTGGTAGCATTCGACCTCGGTACGATGAACTCATTTCCGAATTCGTGAGATGTTGGAAAATGTTGGATTATATTATTGTATTAACTCACTCATAGTTTGCGATTGGAATAATTTATGCAAAAAACTGAAAGAAAATAATAATAAAAGTTACTTTAACGCTCATAACATCTTGATATTAAATCTTTCTGTTATCGAAACGGTCGATTATCGGTTATCGGTGTGTCAGGGTAAACGAGAGGATTAATTTTCTTAATCTGTGTGTCAAAAGACGGGGAAATTGTTAGAAGAATTTGCGGTACATTTTACGTATCGTTGTATTTGCACTGTTTGGAAATTCACCGGTTCACCAGCCATACGAATACCGCTTCGATCGAAACCTCTCGCGAGTAATCGGTTAACTATCCGGAAATTAGTTGTGCCTCGGACGTAGCAGGTTGCTCGCCGAGGAAACGGAAGGAACAAACCGCGAACTGCAACAGGATGGAATTTCTAAAAACAACGGAGATGTACTTTTCAATACGTATTTTTTAATAATACGCATTCGAGTGAATTTGATCGTTAATTATACTTATCAGGATATCTTTGATCATTATAGCTACTTACTTCTTATGCTCTTCTAAAGAGGCGTGATTAAAATCTCTTACGGATTGGATAATTCATTGAAATAATTTTCACTTAATTGAGATTAATTCGTTAATACCCTTCACAGCTAAACATTTAATTTTCTTTGATAACATAAGTAACTACAACTATCGTTGAACTATTTTCTTAAATCTACGAAATAAGTATTAAATTCCAAAGTCAAAATTTCACGGTAAGGTTCTCTGCATATTCCTTTAACCGTACAACTACCGAGATAATCAAAATGACTGGTTCCTAAAATATTAGAAAATTTTCTCTTTATTGCGGAGCCATAAAGATATTCCACTTTACCTTATAAAACATAAATTACTGAATTGACCACTTCTTGATTAATTTTTCGCCAAAGTACTTATTTATTAGATTTAAATAAAATAGATTTAACGCCGGTATTTCTTGTGTTAATTACCAAGAGGAAATTGAAAGTAACCTAAGCGACTTGTTAGTTTCAATCTCAATGAGTTTCCGGCATTTCCGATTTCAAATACTTGGCGGTTCTCATTGCCAGTCACAGGCGACAGATCGGCGTTTATTCCTTTCGACTCGATATCGGCCTGTCGTTGCAAAGAGGACGTCGCGAAGGTAGATAACGGCCCGTTTGTTATCGACAACGTGGCAGCGAATAAAAGTATCTTCTGCCGAGGAAGATTCCGATATTCCCCCGCACGTTAATGGAGTTCGATGGTCTCGTTCTTTTTTCCGTTGAGTGATAAAAAAGGATTAGGAAAGAATTTCAAATGAAAAATGGTAAAAGGTTCTACATTGTTGAATACCACTTTTCCTAAATGTACGTAATTAAACCAACTTATTGTTAGATTGACTTTAGGTGCACCAAGGTGGGAGATGGATTAAAAAGTAACCACAACTTTTCTTTCAGTCAGTATTTTTGCTAATTTTTTTGTAAAATTCTCAAAAATTAGATAACGTAGGTATGATAACACTTTGTAAATGTCAAGGGTTCAAATTAGCAACACCACACGACATTTTTGTTGAATATTCATTGATTCATCAGTGTGCATTTGTCTCTAGGGGGATAGTTCTGTGCAAAACATTTTATTGTGCAACGAAAAGTGTGTTTCTTCAATCCCTTAATCAAACATGTTTTCGTTCACTGATCCCAAGTCCGGCAAATTTCTTCTTGCTCTATTGTCTTATGTTACTCGTCAGGAACTAACTAAAATACTTATTTTATTGTCTACTTAACATGAAGATGACGTTGTCAATAATCATTATAAAAATAAATCCGCCATAAATCTCTTTTATAGTAATACAAAAGGGAGAGTAGATACTATTGACCAAATGGGACAAAATACATTACAAAGTGGTGTTCTATATGATGGCCACTGTCAGTATTTTAAACACTATTAGATATTGCAGATGTAAATGTGTATTTCTTGTTTGTGCTGAATTTTCCTCAATGAAATGTTGCAAAACGTAACCGTCGACGAATATTCTTACAAGAGCAAAATGTGGAGCGAAGGGCTACAAACGTCAATAGCTTGCAATCTAACGTTATCAATGCTATTGAGAACATGTTAGAAAGAAAATTGTCAGAACCAATTATTCCGGAAACATCGCAAATTGGCAAAGGAAGATGCCATTGGTGTTGTAAACTTTCTCGCTCCAAAAAGGAGAACTTTAGTAGAAAGAACTGTAATAACATACTCCAAATGTTACAAACATGTATGTGGAAGGCATAACAAAAAAACTGACACTTGTCTAAATTGCGAAATTTTTGATAGAGAATGTGATAAATAAGGATCTGATTAAAGATACATACTCATATTATATTATTATTATTTTTCTACTGTAATATTGTTTAGGTTGATAGTTTCTGTTAAGAAAGTATTTTTATTTCATTTAGAAATAAATGTACATCTTATATACAAATAATTAGGTGTAAATAATTGTTAATCCCTTTGATGCAACTATTTCCTGCGGTTCATTGAAAGACATAATATTCATGTTATCTAGTTGTATTTAGCAGACGAAATTAAGAACCTTTATAAAGCTTTGTCATAAGCATTCTTTGAAAAGTTACTGTTCCGAAATATTTCCGCGACATCCACTGAAAATATTCAAAACGCTGACTAAATCTTCGAGGCAATTTGAACCTTGGCCTGGCGGCTGTCAAGTGACTGTTAACATGGCAAAGTATAATATAATGTCACATATAATTCCAGGCATGAATTTAATATGCTCCACTAATGTATACACTGTTTTAACACTAGAACTACCGGCGTTAAATCTATCATATTTCAAAATATTAAATGAGTACTTTGAAAAAGGAGGAATCAAGAGGCAGAAAAGATAATCGATTCGGTGATTTATGTTTCTTAAGATGGTCGTAGGATATTTATTCTAAGACTGCTCTATAAACGTGGAGAATTTTTGGAAAAAATTGTGTACCAGTCATTTTGACTGGTTTGGTAGTTCTAGTGTTAATTTCTACGCGTTCAAACTAGGAAGTAAGTTTGTTTTCTTTTCAAGTCGCATCAAAGTGGTTTCTGAAGATTTTGCTCCGAAACCACCCTGCAGGGCCCAGTCCTCGATTTGTTCCGAATTGACATTTGCCAAATAGCGGTCTCGGCGTGGCTTAGGCTAAACAATAAGAGCCGAATGGTAGATTGCAATATTGCATTTCGCGCGACGACGAGATTGCTCGATCAGCCGGACATATCGAAAAATATTGAGTCCTCCGACTGACGTCGAAAGAGCCGTAGGAGATTTAAAAGCCGCTTTATTCGTAATCCGAGTATCCATTTATCCGTTGTTTATTCTTCGGGAAAAAACATTGGAAATTTCGGGAGGCAAACCGATAGGACGGAGGGAAAAACGACATAAAAATTCAACGACGCGGCGGACCGTTTCGTTCCCCCGAGTCCCGATAAAATGAGGTTTACGTTCGAGAAAGACTCGAAAATGTTCTATTTTGAAAAAAGTAGATAGAACCGTTCTAAAACTCTCGTTGTACCTCGATTCGTTTGATGTTTATTGGATATGAGAATAAAAATCAAAGTATTTTAAGCGTCCTGCAGCATACGTCGTTGCAGATTGGAAATGAATTTTTGGCGCGTTTCTGAAATCTGCACGTGCGAATTTCAACACAGTCGCGACGCGTCGTGCACTCGTGCGCATTCGTGCAAAATGGGAATAGATGCAACATACGTATCGAAGCGCGTTAAGTGCGACTGAAAAAGTTGAAAAAGAAAACGTGAATTGAAGAAAAACGATGAAGGGTGACTGACATCGATGAGAAGGATCGCAGACATTTCAAAGGGAAAAGGTCGTTGGGTTTGCACGTGCAGAACGGAGAGCATTTGCAGTTGAATAAGACGAAAGTCAATAACCGATGCATGTGCAGGTTTATGTGTATATGCATATGCAAATGCATATGCATATGCATACGTGTTACGGCTTGTACCATAGTTATTCATTACGCGATTATATTTCGAAATTATTTCGTATAGCGGGAAATGCTTTCGGGATAATTGAAGAAATTTTCCGGGAAAAAGAAAATTGCGATAACCCATTGATTTCGATTGCTGGAGGCTCTAATGGGTTTCAAAGACGGAACGTATTATAAATTAGAACTGATAAAAAGACTTATTCTATAATCGTATCGTTGCATGGTATGGCGTTAAGTTTGTTTTATCGCCTAAAATTCGAGTATAAGAGGAATTACTGCGGCGAAGGGCTTGTTAACACTAGATTTACGGAAGCCGTCAAATTGACGGGTTCCTACTTGTCTTATAAAAATTTCTCAAATTAACAGAGAAGCTGTACAGTAGGTATTTCACGTGTATTTCATAATACAATAATTACTTAACGAATTATCATCTTTGGCGCTTGACCCCTCTTTTTCCAAAGTCATTATTTAATATATTGCAATTTAACAGAATTCACGCCCGTAAATCTAGTGTTAAGCCGTGATTTCTCGGGATGGCGCGACTTTAAATGATCTGCGACCCGAGTGCAAGAAGTGGCTCTTTAAATTTACCACTCATACTTTCGATTCTGTACGATGGAATTTTTTGTTTATATAATTATACTAAGCTGGAACGCTTGAAAAATACTCGTAGTTCTGCGCAAGAACGTTCATTTCATAAAATATCATTCTTCCTTATTCCCAATCTCTAACATTCGCCGGAGACTTTCGTTAAATTAAAACATTCCGTGACCGAAGTAAGGTTAAGAAACCCTCTTTAAGGTGTGATAGCTATAGACTTTGATATGCGAATATTTTACAAAAAGGTACCAATCCTCCGTATTATACTTTCACATTTATGCTGAGATATTGTTAGTCGCGTGGCGTATTAGCGGTACAACTGTTTTCCAGAAGGGGATATTATTTTTCTGCAGAAATGTCCGCAATTCGCGCACGAAAACGACAATACACGCGGCTTTTGATCCTATTGCGATATAATGACATCCTTGAACGGGGATTGAAACGCGACGGTCTTTATTGTTAGACAGATTTATTGGACTTACCTGATATGAGCACCAACACTATCCACATGATCCCCACCAGGCTCTTCATCATGTCATTGTGTCACGTCCACCTCATTTCTTCTCGCCTTCGTGCTCGCCAGACCTTTCAGTTCTAGCACTGAAACGAGGAAAAATGTTGCTTCATCGAGAGAACGGACGATATCATGAGAATACCTAATGGACGGGGATATTTTCGTGTTAATTGCGAACGGTGGTAAAGCAACGTGGTGGTTTTGAACTTTTTGGGGAACAGGATTTCCGGAGTCAGGGCAACGAGGGGTGACAGGGTGTCTTTGTGTTATACATTTAGAAGGAAGGGGGGCCTTCGCGATCATGAGAAGATCATCTTTTGTATTGCAAGTTGAAAAACTGCGAAGGGTGCAAATGTTTTTGTGTTAATTGTAAAGGAGGAGAATGAGAAGGAGAATGAGAAGGAGAATAAGAAAGAGCATGAGAAGGAGAAGGAGAATGAGAATGAGAAGGAGAATGAGAAGGAGAATGGGAAGGAGAATGGGAAGGAGAATGAAAAGGAGAATGAGAAGGAGAATGAGAAGGAGAATGAGAAGGAGAATGAGAAGGAGAATGAGAAGGACAATGAGAAGGAGAATAAGAAGGAGAATGAGATGGAGAAGGAGAATGAGAAGGAGAATGAGAATGAGAATGAGAAGGAGAAAGGGAAGGAGAATGAGAAGGAGAAAGGGAAGGAGAATGAGAAGGAGAATGAGAAGGAGAATGAGAAGGAGAATGAGAATGAGAAGAAGAATGAGAAGGAGAATGAGAAGGAGAATGGGAAGGAGAATGAGAAGGAGAATGAGAAGGAGAATGAGAAGGAGAAGGAGAAGGAGAATGAGAAGGAGAATGAGATGGAGAATGAGATGGGGAATGAGAAGGCGAATGAGAAGGCGAATGAGAAGGATAATGAGAAGGAGAAGGAGATTGAAAAGGAGAATAATAATGGGAAGAATAGTACTTTCGGATATTGTAGTGAAGGAGATTCGACGGTGGTATAGTTTTACAGTGCGAAACGTTCTTTACGTACTTCTGCGACGAGTAAAAAGAAGAAAGAAAGAGATCTTTTTGCTGTTATCGACAGAGACTTGATATCACTGCTATTTAGCGAATCGTAACATACGCAAATATTAATATAAAATGTACGATATCTTGGAAATTTCCTTAGGACATCCTTTCGTTTGTAATTGAAGTGATGCGAGATCCGCGCAAGGAACCGAAAGTTATGGGGTAGACGATGGAAAAGAGACGATGATTTATAAGGCGAAGAACTACATCACTTTCATCGGACAGTCTCGGCGGAAACAATTATCAGTAACAGTTAATCGTCTTTCATTAACTTTGTAGCAAACGTCCTTTACGATGGGACTTCGGTTTTCTTCAGTACCGGGTTTATCCTAATAAGTCTCTCCAATTATAATCTTTCGGAAGGAACGATGCTCGCGGTACTTCTTGTGCGAGTAAAAGAAAATCACTAATCGCTAGTAATATGTTTCAACGAAGAATCACATTGGCAAATGGTTGCACGAAAAATAGATATTTTGTTTGGCTTGCCCTTATCTGTTCTAAATGTCATGTCGATAGATTTACGGTTGTCGCGAAAAGATCGCGTTATATGATGTTAGATTTTTGTTTTTCCCAATTGTAAGAACAGGATTCCATAAAATTACCCTCGTTATCCAAACCAACATATCCAAACTATTCTAATAAATAATACATCTTCGGTGTTCTTAAATCGTCGCCGTTATTGTTTTCGTCAGGAAAATAGAGTCATTATTTGTGCCGTTATAATTAAAAGTGGTACCAATCACTTTCTTCTTATGTTAAGATATCTGAGATTTCGTACAAAAGTTTTCACGCTATAAAATTTAACAGTTGAACCTTTCTGGAGGAAATCTTGAGAATATTTCATTTATTTACTTTACCATTTAAAATGCGATAAAAAGACACCTATGTTTAGCTAATACTAACTAAAACACAACTTTCTCGAAAATGAATTTTTACCACTTTAAAAAATAAGGGCTCGTTCATCTTTCATTCAATTCTATTGATTCCTCGAAATAACCGTATCGTTTTCAACGTTTAACTTTTCCGTGGAAAACTGAGGAAAACGCGAAAATGAGATATATTTGCAGAGGCATTGTCCTGAGTAAAGCGAGGAATAAAACCAAAAATGCTGGGATTCTCTTGGAGCGAATCGAAAACGGTTCGTCTCGAATTGAAGGTCCCTCGTGGACCACCGCGCCGTGATGTAGCCGCGTTTCATTCTGCTGTGACGTTTTCGAACAATCGACGCATAGTGAGGTATTTCACCCGAAAATCCAGTAAAAATTATTTCTTCCAGTAAATTATCTTAATATGAATTCAATTATTATTTCCACGTAAAGTATATAAATCGGAACAGTTTTTGATGAGGAAAAGTATATTTTAAGAGCATTTTTAATTAATACTGTAAAATCTTTATTATGGAATAAAATATTTATGATGATAATGATATATTTAACATATAAAATAACATATAAAATGTAGAATATAACGGAAGGAATAATGTCTATCTCGTCCAAGCATTTTCAGTTGCCAGGAATCCATGAATTATGTCTTATACAAGACATAATACAATTAATGTCTTATACGACACATCACAAGTGCCCAATTACACAATTGCGCATAAATTTCTGTAGTATCCGTTACATGTTCTGCGAGCTTTGTTGTATTTATTTTGTGGCCACCTGATGTTACTCCCCGTAACACTTTAAATCTACATATGTAACAACAGTACAATAAATCAACTGTTATTTCTGATGACGATTCATGATTTAAATCTAAAAGAAAATTCTTCGACTGGTATTACCGTTATCGCCGTTGGTATCTTCGACACCAAATTTTGATACGTTAACAAGACCCACGTTACTTTTAAATTCTTCTGGAATTCTTTTTTTCTTTGTTTTACAATATATATATATTCGTTTTTATTCATATTGTAGGATTTCTCAATAATACGGTTAATGTTTATTTAATAATAATAATAGTACAAATAAAATAAAGTAAAGCATAGATAAAATAAGAATAAAATTAGGATAAATAGTATCTGTCTATACAGGATTCCAATCACTAAGAATATAACACACAGTGTATCCACACAGGATTCCAACCACAGAGTGCCTCGATGCGGCGAGTGCCTCGTTGGCCTCTCGAAAACAAAGTGCGATCGGCACTCACATTCACACATACGTTTCATATAAAATAGATATTCTAGTACATTCGCATCCCACAATATATATATATATTCGTCGTCATGGGAACGACGAAAGGAGTGTTTTGTTTTCGGTTCTCATTCGTCGGTCTCAGGTTTCCACCAAGTGACATGATTGGGATAAGCGGTGCGAGCGACACTCTCTCTTCACCCCGTACTTTATACCGCGAGGCTTCTGTATTTTTGCGAGGTATAAATGAAAAAAGGAACTGATTCGATTCATACCAAATGATGTGGTCCGATTGGTTCAATTATGTGACATTGGATTAAATGAAATACGTAGACAAGTTATTATAAATTAATCCGAAATATCTCAGATACTAAATTGAAAGATCGCACAAATTGACAACGTTAAACTTATTTAAGCTCTTATTTTAAAAGCAAAATTGCTCATTACGTATGTTGCATCCATACCAAAATTATGACATTTACGCATGTGCGTTTGGACGGCAACACGCACCGTAATTAATATTAACCAGATAATTATTTCCTCCGTTGAGCGATTCAATATTTTATTATTTCAACAAAGCAGTTCCATTATATTGTAATGTACAGCGGTGAAATATAAAATGAGGGACAAGTTGAATTATTCAAATGTTTGACTTGCAATTAAGCCATTTTTGTAACCATCGGCACAAATTTATTATCAATTTGTTGTCTGATTCATTGTTGTTGCTATATTAAATACTCTTTTCTTTCTATTTCATTTGAACTATACAAAATCATACTTGATACCTGCGAAACTTAAACATTTAGGTGGCTTTATTATCGAGTATGATCTAAACTTTTTACCGGAAGTTACGTCAGTACATCGGTAGTACGTATTTTTAACACCCGTTACAAGCATTTTACGCTATTTAAGAAAGACACTGTTACTCGTTGGAACAGTTGGAATCCAGCAACGAGGGAATATCTACGAGCTCTTCGCGAAACGACCAGTAGGAGACAATTTCCTGGCACGAAATGGTCGCCGCTCGAGTGGCAGCCACTTATTATTATCGGTTATTCGTTTTTTCGAGGCGAGACGAGGTGGAATGAGTGCCAATATCCCGTTATAATGCAGTCCCGATTTTTCTGTCCGTTAGATACTGCGGACGTTGCCGATTACAGGTGCAGCTGTATCTATTATTCGTTGGCCGAGTCAACGGATAAATGTAAATTTCTGTCTGTCTGAATGCGATACTTTTCTCAGATTTTTGTGTGATCGATGTTGCACGAGTTTCTGTCATATTTACGCATAAGCAGTGCAATTATGAAGCAATATCTGATATTGCAAGTCACATTGATTATCCGTGAAAACCAACTGACAATTTATTTTGCGGACTCGATCCTGCATAACTTGAATTTTTTATTGATATTAGATTTGTTAACACTAGGTTTACGGAAGCCGTCAAATTGACGTCAATTAGCGAAATCGACCACTGTGCGACGTGTCGCAATGTGTAAAGTCCGATATTCGAGATTCAATGACATTTGAAAACGATTATTAACAAATTTGACAAACTTATACGTACTAATTACAATTGGCTACTGAAATGACTATCAAGTATACCCTGTCCCCCGATTTACACGATTTCGCATTTAGACAGGTTTTAAAATACACATATCCCCCAATTTACACGGTAATTAAAATAAGAGATTTAAAAAAAATTTACTTTTATTTTACGCTGAAATTAATGACTGAATTATACACATTTTGGTTTCTTTTCTAAGGAAAAAGGTTTTCTAAGGAACCTATCTTCCGTGTAAATCGGGGGATAGGTGTAATAAAATAAAAGAAACTGAATCAAAGTCCATTGCATTAAAACATAAGCCGATTTTTTCTCACCGTATTAGATACAATATCATAACAAAAATGATAATTTCTGTTTATTTCTTCCAAAGCTGTAGCAAAATGGAAGTTTTTCTAAAACAGTTTAAGAGTAGATCTATGGAATCCGTCAAATTGACTCATTTATATTTTTTTTATAAACGGTTTTCAAATATATAGAGTGCAGTAGCTATTTCACATGCACCATGCAATACACAACTAACTTAACCGATCGTCTTCTTTGCCGGTTAATCCCTTTTTTACGAAATACTTATTTAACATACTTAACCCTTTGCACTCCGTAGGCGCCGCTGTTGCGCCATATGCTTTTATTGCACTAACTCCGTCGGCGCCGCTTTTGCGCCAGTTGCTTTCAGTGCAGTTAGAAAAACCAGTGTAGTTTGCGTTCAATGACTAGCAGATTCTGTGTTCAAAGTTGCTGTGCATTATTTCTTAGTGAATTTTGAATTTTATTTTATATTAGATAGATTTACCCTTGAGAAAACATGGAAGAAGGAGATTATTGGGAAAGTTCTGAGATCAGTGAAAACGAAAGTGAAAATGAAATTGATATTGAATTTTTTGTAGACAATTTAGTTGAAAATAATACCCAACAAAGTGAATATTCTGATACTGCCACGGATGCATATGGGAGATTGTTTCCACAAATATCACACTATGTTGAATTACAAAATATAAATATCAAATTGTATTTCTTTTAGCACATACTACATTAATTAAATAAATCAATTTATAATAACATAAATTTATAACATCAGATCTTTTTTTTAGTAAAACAGAAGTTCATTTTTCAGATGCTCCAACGCAAAAATGTCACGGAGTTGTTGCACTCTTGAGTAAAAAAACACTCGGAGTGCAAAGGGTTAAATATAACGGATTCAATGCCCGTAAATCTACTGTTAACTATTCATACAGACTAATAACATACACTCGCGTTAACGTCTGAAATCGCGCTCTCTCGGCGGGGTCACTTACCTCTAACCCTGCTGTTCCTTTCGTTTCTACGCAACTACGCAACTTTCACACAACGCACATGCACGCATCGTATTCTCCCTTCGCTCCCTTCGTCAGCTCTTTCGTTCTTATGCAACTCCCAAATATTCACACCTGCATGTACATCTGCACGCGTGCACTCTTATTTTTCATCGTCACGCGACATTCACCCACCTTCTCTACCCGGTACTTCTTCTCTACCCTTCTTCTTCCACGAGAGTTAGTCGAAAGAGCCGAATATCACGCGCAACGATCGATGCAAGGGGAATTTTCTGCCACGGTACGTGTTTCTCCTCCAAAACATTTGATTCACGACGGTTTAATCCACTCGAGAGAAAGCTCCCCACCTTTTATTCTTGGTCGAAAGTTATTTCCGCAACGTGTGCCGCGATCGATAAACCCCGAACTCGTCTCTGTCGAAGCACTCACTCGTGGCTTAAGAGCAGGTAATTATCTTCCACGTTCGGTCGAGTCCTGTCAGGTAGCTTCGATGAGGGACTTAAAAACTGCCTTCGCAAAAGCTCGCCTTTCTTTTTACATTTCCACCCTCTTCTCCCCTGACTCTATCCCTCTCGTGCCATCAACCGAGTCAATGGCGGGACATTCGAGGCCACGATACGTTAAATTACAATTTAGGAAAATTTGTCAAAAAAGTCACACAAATGTGGACTGGGGCACCCTAGTTGATATCCACGCTTCTAACTTTATACCCGCCGTAGCAACATTTCGATGGATATTGCTACTTGCCCGGGAGAATCGTGTTTTTATCTTCACGATTGATTGTGTTTTTCGCTCATAGGATGGAGAAGATATCGAAGAAGATATAGATGAATGAAATAGTAATAAGCTTTTAATGTAGCACAACAAATGATTGAGATACAAACTGTAATGCGACAAATTGTAATGCGAGGTCAAAGTCAGGATATTAATAAAAAATACACTGGGAGTTGTATTTAAAGAGAAATAAAAGATATATTTAATATGTGAATACTGATGTGGTCACGAATATTAACCTAAACAGTCAATTAGAACAATCAAGCTCTTCTTCACAGAGTAGTTCTATGTGATTATACAACAATGTATTAACTCATGCCACCTAGGATTAAAGGACTCATAAATGCGATTTGATGCTCGGCCGATGCAGTTTCGCGAATCTTTGTGATTTGTGCGGCCGGATAACGAGATAGTGCCACTTGTTGCCGAATAAACTCACTATCATTGCTAACTTGATTGGCTTTACTGTTGTTTTTTCATGGTGTTGTACGTGTTTCGAATTATTTCTATTTCACGGTCCGTTTAGAGAATATCTTCTTCAATTTATCTTTGCAAAATTACAGCCAGCGTGTTTGGCGAAAAGTTTCTCGTCTTATTCGCGGAATTTTATCGTTGCTACAGAGGAGATCTCTTCGACCGAGAATCAGCCGAAAGATTAGTTTCAAATTAACTGTGACACTATGCAATTGAAGAAGGAAAAGACAATTGGAATAGAGGCAAGTGGCACATTAGAGTGGAAATACCTAAGAAGTTTAATTGACCGACCGAAGGAAGTTCGAACGTTTATGAGACTTTCACGGCTAACTTTCCGCGTCGTACAGTTTCCTCGTTTAACGTTCTACGTGCAATCCAATTTCACCGAGTTCAACGACATTAACTACTACGAAATGTCTTGTCAATTTATATGCCTCAATTTTGTAAGGTGGAATTGTGATAGAAGCCAAAGTAACCACAGCAAAACACAGGAATCGCCTTGTTAGAGATTCAAGGAATGAAATAAATCGAAACAAATTATTTGCTCGGTGGATGTAGTACAAATACATCTTTCAAACTCTCCCTACAAAACCCCTGATATCACATTATTTAGATACCATCGAAACGATAAATATTTGTATTCCACAGAGATACTGGCACCGTCATAAACTGAAATTAATATAGTGCAGGGTAGTGTACTATAGTATAGTATAATGTGGTATAATATAGTATAAATATCAGTTTAATAAGTATCATACAGTAGAATATATTTTACACTAGATTTACGGATGTTGATTATATACCTATTTTTACTGAAGTGAGCCAATTTGACTCATACAAGAAAATTGAAGTTTTTTGCAATGAAATAGTTCCAAATCAAATTAAATGAAAGATTTATTATTAAAAAATGCATTGAAAACATTCTTTCACAAAATGGATTTTATAAAATTATATTATTACACTAAAAATACTCTGTTCACACGCGATGTATATATCAAAATGATGACAGAAGTGGGTAGGTAAAGTGAGGGACCAGAAACAAGGCACTTGGGACGGAAGGGGAGATTGCTCTCGCACCGCCTATCCCCACCATGTCGGTACATGAAACCTGAGATCGACCAATGACAACCGAAAATAAAACATTCCTTTCGTCATTCACATGACGACGCAACGAATGGGCGGGTCTCTCTTGCCAATAGCGCGTCAAAATCGAAAATGCGTGAGGGAGAGGGATGTCGCTATCCGTCGGGCGAATCAGAGCAAATTACCCCTCAAGTACCTTGTTTCTGGTGCTTCACTTTAACACTAGATTTACGTGACTGAAATCTGCCACACTACAATACATTAAATAAAGACTTTGGAAAAAGGGGGATCAATCTGCAAAGCTGATAATTCGTTAAGTAATTTTTGTATTATAAAATACACGTGAAATATCTACTGTACTGTTTCTCTATATGCTTGAGAAATGAGAAATGCTATATGAGAAATGCTTATAAAAAAGTATGAACCCGTCAATTTGACGGCTTCCGCAAACCTAGTGTTAAGAAAGATAATGTAGCGGAGTAGCGGAAAGAAGTGAGGATGACTGTTTGTATGTGAGGAGAGACAAATTAGAGGAGAAACAAATCACGTGCGACTTGCAAGCCGCAAATTGCCCACGCCTGACGTAAGCTATAAATTTCATGTGTTATGCGATTAACTGTTAAACCATTTTTTAATCAAATTGGCTCACAACCGTAAAAATAGGTATACCACATTTGATAATGCGAAATGAAGGAGTCTGTGGGGGAGAGGAATGAACATTTACATATATTTCATTAAGTAACTAAAAACCAACATTTGTTTTTAAAAAATAATATTTAAGTTTTATATATATAGCAATTAAATTTTTAATGAGACAAATTTGCTAAGTCCGTAAATCTAGTGTTAATAACCGTACAACAGTGCGGAAAACCTCGTGGTCTCTCAACGTCTTAAAAAATGAACGATTTTCGGCACAATATGTCTGCCTACAAATTATATATTTGTTTTATTCTCCCTCTGTGAAAAACTCTGTGAATTAAGTGTCCCCGTGCAAAATACCATAAACGGATATGTCCCGGTGAAAATTCGACCACTGCTTGTTATTAAATCGCAGAAATTATTCCGCAATGCCAGGCGGAACCGTTTCTCGCGAGGAGGATGGGGGGCGATAAGATTTATGAATTTAATAACGCCGGCGCATCGCCGCTGGGAACAATTAAATGTGGCACAATTGTACGGCCGCAATGCGGTTAAAATATTGCCATTAAAGTCGGCTCTTCGGGATCAGGGACAGAAAAGATAGGCCGAAAATAAGGGAATAACGAGTCACGTGTTTGAGAAGACTGCGAATTTCGTATTCCCTTTGCGAGCTTTTAAATATTTGGTGAAAACACTCGAAATGCCGATAATTAATCCGATACATTTCGGAAAACTTGATAAGTATCTTAAAAAGAGAAACGAAGAGAGAGAAAGAGAAAACTGGGCTACGTAATCGTTTATATTTTACAAGATAAATGTAGAGAATAAAAAGAATCGAATTGTTACGATTTTATGGAATACTTTGAGAAAGGTATATATCAGTCATTTCATCCACCTTAGCCGACCTAACGTTAAGAATGGATGACGTTTTATCGATTATACGTTTTGGTATTCCACATTACGGAATATTAATTCGCGCGCGAATTATTCTATCTGTTCGCTCGCCAGTTGAAAATTACTCGAAATAGGTATAGCGAGTTTATAATATGACCGTGCAACACCACGGACAAATGTTTGACCGTGCAAATTCCGTATTTATTTACGAGCCGGATGAAATGAAAGAAATTAATTTGTAATGAGTTTAATTCATTATCTATCGTCCCTATAGTCTCGCCATCCCTTCGACGTCAAGTCGCTTTGAAGTTTTAAGAGGCAACCATTGTAATGCATTGGCGTGGTGTGGCTGCAACAGGAGAGATTAGTTCTTTGGTATACAATTTACGTGTATTTTTTTGGGAAGAATTCACCGAAAATTATTTTCAGGGATCCAAAGGACTAAGTTCAATTATCGACAAATAAATATCATTTATTTCTTGTAAGCTCCAGATCCTCCAAACCGTTTAATTAAATTCGTCAAAAAATGTATCGGTTAACGATCATAAAATAAGTTTTTAAATAATTAATTGTGCTTTATGTAGAATGTTTCAACTTAGAGGTGCTCTCGGATATCTGGCTTTCCGTCTTTTGCTTTTTCCCAAATAGAACATGATATTTACCGAGCAACGGCCGATTATTTTCTGCGCGACTGATATAATAAAAAGGTCGTAGACGTTAAAATCCCCGCCGACCAATTCGGTCGTGCATTCATTCGTTATTTAAAAGCCAGTTCTCGTCGGCAACGATCGCACCGGTCGAATCAGCAATGGATTATGATTCTCTGCCACAGAAATTTTATGGACCATGTGATTTCGTGTGACAACAAGATAAAGAACAGCTGGATTATAATTAGGTGAAATGATCCAACTAGCAAATGTATTCGAATCACCATGAAAATGGAGTTATTTTTCAGTTTTAGTATGTGCCCCACTTCGTCTGCAAATGTTTTCACGTAATAATAAAAGGTACATTATTGGAATGCTGCGAGATGCCGTCCGCGATCATACGAGATTCGATAAAACCGCCAAAATGGTTCGATAGGGAAGAACTTTGCGTTGCATCGATGCTAAATGTTACAAAATTTAGCTGCTTTTTATTAAAGAGGTAATTTGAAAGAAATAACTTGTATTTTGGATTGAGTATACACATATAAACCCATTCTGTCGTCGATCTGATTCTTCGATCGTTCAGTAGTTTTGCAGAAAGTGTGGCTACATCTTTTGTCGCTTTTGTTAAAGTCTTTGACTCACATTTCTACTGTCATTAGCAAGAATAGTTTTAGATAAATATCAAGCTGCCTGGATTACAACACATGTATATTCTATCGTTTTGTAAAATGTCCACAGATGACAGAAAGTCGTACGACATAGACAAACGTATTAACACATATAAATGCTTGGATCAATAACGAAGTGAACGGAATTCATTAAAAAAAAATCGAGTTAAAATGAAAAACTCAAAAGAAAAACGAAATTCTTCATAGCTCGCATTTCTATATTTTCATATAAGTTTGTTATCTGTCAGGATAGAAGGAGGGACTCCGTGACTTTTGCTTCTTTCCTCAATCATTCAAATGACCTCTTTGAATTCCGAAGGTCTTTGCTTAAATATAAAAAAAGGAAAAAAAAGAAGGAACCCCGACAAAAGCATCCTACCAGCGCAAACGTCTGGGATATTTGTACGATTTGTATAATAATCGAATCGTAAGAAGGACGGGAATCAGCTTATCATCTTATTACGAGGTCCAGCGATTCATCGATAGTTGCCCGATGATTTATTGCTTCGACCCTAAGACCTTCATTTATCAGTGTCTCGGTCGTAGAAAGAAACTATCAATCGCAGCTTGTCGATACTGATTGTGAGTTTATCTCGGATCGCTAGACTGATTATGCGGCGAGGCTTTCGGTGAGAGTGCTTTTCTTTCGTGCTCTTTCGCTTTAATCTCATGAAGAACAGAAGAGTCGAGAAAAGCGAAACGGAATTATACGAACCTGAGAAAAATCACCGACCACGTTAAGACAAGGGGTGGAACACTACAAGGGCACTGGCTGCTTCTAAAGTGGCCCACTTCAATTTTGGCAGAGTCTGGATTAACCCTTTCGCTACGAGCGGTGACTAATTAAATATTAGACCATATTTTGTAATTGGATATTTTTTATATACCATAAGTGTTAACTTTTTATATGTTATATGCATTGTAATTTCGAATTAATTATTTGTATTACGTCACAACTAATTAAATGGTACATTCTACTAGCAGCGAAATAAGTCGCTTCGCGTTACTCCGCGTTACTCCTTATTTCGCGCTACTCCGTAGCGAAAGGGTTAAGTCTAGGCAACATATTACGGTTACAGTTGCAAAAGTCCTTCTCTTGTCATTTACAATCACTTTTACTGCGAGATGGGTAAGGGCATTTATCGTTCCGGGAAATTAATGGCTTTTTGTCATAAAACTGTATAATAGTTTAGATTCTAATATGAATTGGAAAATATTCATAAAAATTGAAGCAATTTGAGCGTCGTTTTCGCATTGAGCATTGTTTAAACATGTTTAAATGTTGGTAACATTAAAGTAATAGGCATCGTTATATTTAGGCGGTTCATCAGAATCATTTTGTATAAAAAGAATTTTAATAAAATATAGAAGAATCAATGTAAATATGCTTTATGTCGATAAAACGTTGAATTTTATAGAACAGTGTACAGGCAGTCCTCGGCTTTCGCACATAATTGGTTCCTGAAGATGTGTGCGAATGTTAACTGTTCGAAAGTAGAGGGAAATAGAAAAAACATTACAAATTGTATTTTAAAATATTTATGTATCCGTATGCATAAATAAGATAACGAGAAGAGTTTAAGCGCTTTCATGTGTTTTCTTTGTAAACTTGAGATTCTTTAACCTCTAGTAGGCAATACTATAGGTAATACTACAATATTGGAGAACATCTAATAAATAAACAACTGCCAGAAAAACTTGCTAAGATATTGTATTTATATTTTCTTCTAATAGTAAACAAATTATGTATATTATCGATAAGACAAAGATATGAAAAATTAAATTATCACTTATTTTGAGTTGCGTCAATGTACATTGCAATATTATTACATTATTTTGTAGAAATGATAAAAGATTGAACCGTTTAACAAAGTT
Source organism: Cerceris ruficornis (assembly GCA_963989415.1). Classification (NCBI taxonomy): domain Eukaryota; kingdom Metazoa; phylum Arthropoda; class Insecta; order Hymenoptera; family Crabronidae; genus Cerceris; species Cerceris ruficornis. The sequence goes on from OZ022520.1 coordinate 17,040,489, forward strand.
GCAGTCATCTCATTGCACAGATCTCATCGCGCACCCCCAAAAAATTCTAAATATTCATAATTACCAACAAATAAGTGATATCTCAAATAGATTTCTTGTTACAAAACGCATGATCTTACTCACTGTATAGATAATGTCTTAAAATCTTTAAAAATGTGCGAAATAGCGAATTGTGCGATAGCAGAATGTGCGAAAGTCGAGGGTCGCTTGTAATATGAACACAGAAACACAATGTGACCGGTAGCCCGATACGCATTCTCTGTGCGAGCATAGAAAGTTCCTGAGCTGTCGTATATACGGAATGATTTCTGTAGCTAATTATTTCCAGATATAGTTTTTATTTTTCTAAACTTAACAAACATGTAACAATATTTTCACTGGAATACCGCATAGTAAACGTACCATAGAATCATAAAGAAAAGATACAGCACACTAAACATTACAGTATCAAACCAGAAGTAGACCGTACTATTGAGAATTATTTTGCAAAAGAGAAAAGTCCCTTGTGTCATGAGCGAAATTATTAAACAAATAGCCAGGTACCTGGGATGAGGTATGAAATAATTAAAACGCGTCCAGCGATTACTATGCACCCCCAAATAATTCTCTAATTAAGGCTAGAATTTCCGGTGGCACACAAGTCGGCAACTGTGCGTTCAATTTCACTTCGCCAAAACGTCACCTTCCGCACTTGTGTCATTGGAATACGAAAAAAGGCGCGATGCGGCGAAAAACGTTCAGAAAATGAGAATAAAGGCTTCCTTTATATTTCAGAACAGCACCACTGTCTATAATTAAAAAAGTAATCCACCGCGGCAATTTTGGAATGGAGTTTCCGGTCGAAAGAGCTCAGACACGGACACCGTTAATTTTCTATGAGGCCAGGAAAAGGGGCGATCGAACTCGGTTTCTCAGGGTGAAATTTATCTTACTGCATCGTCTGCGGATATCAGCGGTCAATTAAGCTTCCTTTTACGTTGTTACACGGATTTCTGAGCTGTTAGCGACGACGATGACAAAATGGGAAATTTATAATGAAAATGAAATTGGAACGAATCGAGTTCAAAGATTTCTTACAAACAAAATAAAACACACAGACGAATCAAGAAATTTAAATTATTTTCTGGCTTCCAAAAACGTTCCACGGGCACGTCATTGCAGTTTGTTGGTGCCTTTAACACTAGAACTACCAGCGTTGAGTCTATTATATTTCAATATATTAAATAAGTACTTTAACACTAGAACTACCAAACCAGTCAAAATGACTGGTATACAATTTTTTCCAAAAATTCTCCAAGATTATAGGACAGTCATACAATAGATATTCTACGTTCATCTCGTAAAGCATAAATTACCGAATCGATCATCTGTTCCACCTCTGAATTCTCCTTTTTTCAAAGTACTTATTTAATATATTTAAATATACCAGATATAACGCCGGTAGTTCTAGTGTTAAGAAAAGAGGAATCAAGAGGCGGAAAAGATGATGAATTCGGTCATTTATGTTTTTTGAGTTCGACGTAGAATATTTCTCCTATGACTATTCTATAAACTTTGAGAATTTTTGGAAAAAGTTGTGTACCAGTCATTTTGACTGGTTTGGTAGTTCTAGTGTTAAAATAAAAGACTTCCTTTTTACATTTTTCTACGTTTCTATGGTAGGCTGGCTTCCTGGCTATGGTTATTCAGCCTAGAACCTACAGTTTTAGATGTCATTCGAATTACACAGACTATGATATGTTAAATGCTAATTTATGGAAAACCTTTCAAAAGAATCGAGTATTTTAACTCGTTCCATCTACTTGGGAGTTCCAGCTCCTGTCTTTATACACGCTATAGATCTCAATGAAATACTTAAAGTCACTTCCATCAGAGTTAGCTGCACAGCTTATCAGTGCCATTACCATTCTCTACATTCTATACGCCTACCCAACTATGAAGAATGAACTACTTCAAAAAACTTCCACCTAAGACTCAACTTATCGAATGTCGGTCGCAATCAACGTAAATCCATTGCAATAAACTCTCGCTCTTATCCGTTTCAAACGGCGGGAAAATATTTCCTTACTATAGAAATTCCTCGTTATAACGATAATCCGTATACGGGACGGTCGAGGAGCGAGTTCGGCGATAACATATTCGATATTCTGGCAAAGGCAATTGTCCTGAAAGCGTTGCAGCAGATAGGAGAACGCAATGCGCGTCGCACGCAGGATGCGAAAAGACACGGCTGACTGAGCTGGAGTGAAACCGCTCGACAGCGTGGATATTCGTTGAACCGTAGCAGATGCGATAACGACCGTTTCGCGATACAAAGAAAATCTACGGTTTGCTCGATTTACCTACAAAAGTACGACCGCGCAACCCAGTGCCAACAGAAGTGAAATATTTCGCGAAAACAGGGACACTCGGAGGATTCATTCTTCCTACGTATTCGTCGCTGTATTTCTTCGACCAGAAGGAAATTGGAAAGAGCGTTTAGAAGTGTAACGGCACGATTCGTCACTCTGCAACCAGTTCATCGGCCGCCGTTACTCTTGGATAGTTTGAACGTAATCTACTAGACTACGTTAAGCTTTCCGGTATCGGTAAATACTTCATATAAAACCGATTGTATCGTGAAATTGTCTGCACCATATGTCCCGCTTCCACTTAATGAACCGCGACTGATTTGTTTTGCTTGATTTATTGTTAACCGAATAAACTTAAATTTAAGAAGTTCTACACTTATGATTTTTCTGCAACAACGAGAAGAAGAGCTGTAGATACGGTTTGTTTTACAATGAAAAAGAATAAGAGTTGTTGATGCGTTTAACCTCTTAGGCACGGCGGAACTTTACGCGGGGCTGTTTCTCGGTATGTGTGACGGATAATGCTGTTCTTTACACGAGTACATTGGAATGAAGTGTTTGATGATTAAATTATAATTTTTCATTAGTATTTATAAAAATATTTATTTTTAAAATTTTTTAAAATTAAGATATGATTTTAACGCGCATTTGAACTTTAACAATTTATTCTAATAATTAATAGTACATTTCAGTATGGTACGTCTTAACACTAAACGTACCGGCATTTTTCTATACCTAATCTTACCAAAGGGGGTCAATTTGACCCCTTATGAAATAAACGTAGATTTTTCGTAAAAAATTCTTTATTTATTAAAGGAAATAATTTGCAACATCATTTCTGATTTGGTATAAAATGAAACACATATTTTTATTGTTATAAACAAAACAATCGACTAATTACATTTTTTACATACGATGGGTTTCTCCTTCGTACATTTCCCGCAAAAAATTTTTTTACAAATTATTGTCGAACTTTATTTCTTGTAGGCTCTGATATTTACTCTGCAACTCTCAGTATACGACTGCATCTTTTTTAGCTACAGAGAACTCATTGGAGGGAGTGTTGCTTGTGAATCTCCTATAAGAATCCGTTCTGTTTATGCGTTACGTCCTACGGACGCGATCGTGTTGTTGAAATGCTCACGCCGAAATCAAACACACATATCAGGTTCTGACAAATGAAAGAGTCACTTGAGAAGTGTATCTGAATTTAGAACTAAGGTTCCAGTTGGAAAACTGCTGAAAAATACGTAAAATTCGTACGGGGTCAAAATGACCCCCGTGGTGCGTAAGGTAGGTAAAGAATTTTCGTCGGTAAAAAATAAGCTACGAGAAAAACGGAAAGCGGGAAATTGAATAATCAGATTATATAAGAATTTACGGAAAGTCAGATGAGCGGAAGAAGTAACAATAAAAGTACGATTTTAAAGTAAACTTTGAAAGGGGTCATTTTGACCCCGCTTGGTACGTTTAGTGTTAAAACACGGTACAACACAAAGACCAACATCACAATCTGACGCGTAAGCCACTATAGTGGTGCGCCGTACAGAAAGATGATATCCGCGAAAGTCACTATAGAGGTGCTCAGTGCCTAAGAGGTTAACGATCGATGACGAATGAGTAATCTTCAAAAATCTGGGAAAAATCTAAGGTTCGTCTCCCTCCAACGACCTTGATGTGAATTTTCACTTTTTCGGTGGGGACGTCAATCAACCATTCCTGATGCAGGATGTGAAATTGGGCGTAACCATCCCCACCGTGAAAATTAAAGGTGGAAATTTACTTCCTTGGATGGGAACCGCGCACCGCCAATCCCCGCCATGTCGGTCCAGGAAACCTGAGATCGACAAATGACAACCGAAAATAAAACTCTCCTTTCATCGTTCACATGACGACGCAACGAATGTGACGGCCAATAGCGCGTCAAAATGGAAAATGCGCGAGGGAGACGGATGTCCCTATCCGCCGGGCGAATCAGAGCAAATTACCTCTCATGTGCCTTCTTTCTGGCCGTGCAGTATAGGTATTTCATGAAGTAACTGACAATAGGTACCTAGTTATTTTATGAAATAACGGATTCCACGCTGCAATGGTAACATATACACTGGAACCGAACAAACTTTATGAACTCTCAATTTATGGTTAATATAAGTCGAATGCGATCTTCCCTTCGTCGACAGAATCGATGGCATATCCTTGCCAATAAACATCGAAGGTTTCGGAGATGCATAAACGGAAGAGGAAATCCTATTCGTTGCTTGAATTCGAAACGGAATCCGTCCGGTTTTTACACAGCTACCACAAAGACACAACAATCGCGACGTAGAGACGTGCTAGGTCCGACGACCTCTCTCAGGATTTACGATTTTCCGTAAATCGAGTTTCGTTGCTGGACAGCACCGCGACGGATCGTCCGGATGGAAATGGAAATGTCGATGAAAAATACAGGAGAACATTTCCCGCGAGGCAGACACTCTGGGAAGGTACAAATTGATGATTCACGATTTTTCAATACCGTGTCGGCCCTCTCCTTTCGTTCGTTGATAATTTCCGGAACATGTTTAAACGGTTCGTTCACCTATCGATTGTACAGTTAATTCCACGATCGTGCTATTTGAAGATGAAAATTGCTCAACGACCGAATCTTTTAGAGATTTTCCAAAATAATTCAAAAGCTTTAGTGGGGCTATATTAAAATCTATAGTTAAATATTTATAAAGAAGTTTGTAATTATTAACACTAGAACTACCGGCGTTAAATCTACCATATTTCAAAATATTAAATAAGTACTTTGAAAAAGGAAGGACCAAGAGGCGGAAAAGCTAATCGATTCGATGATTTATGTTTTTTAAGATTGACGCAGAACATTTATTCTAAGACTCTTCTATAAACTTGGAGAATTTTTGGAAAAAATTGTGTACCAGTCATTTTGACTGGTTTGGTAGTTCTAGTGTTAAGATTCTGTGACTACATTGATGAAATAAAAAAGATCTTTAAATAGCAGTATTGGGTCAAATGCCGTGAAGATTTAATTCCGATAAATCAAACTTCGCAATCCAAATAACTCAAACTATTGCAGTAATGTCTGGCTTAGGAAACTGCATCTTCTTCTACTAAAACGGCAACTTCTCTTCTCCTGTTCAAACACTGACATATTGTTTGTATATTTTTTGCAATTTTCGAGATCGAAAGAAAAAGGGGAGAAAATGTCAGAAACGAAGGAGAAGGAAAAGGAAAACGTAAAAGGCAGGAGCAGCCGGTCGGTCGGTTTGCAAGTAGGTCGCATCTCGCGGCTCAATATCGCCGAATACTCTTTTGTGTGTCCTCTTCTAAATTAGGTTAGGAGGGTGTCGCAACCCTTAGCTGCTGGCTGTTTCTTCTAACTTTGAGCACCCGTTCTGTCAAATTTCAATATACCAATTTTTTCTTTAAGATTCGCTTGCCCAGCTTTCTTGGTGAATTGTCTTCTGGTAGGATATTTGCTCTGCAACATTTTTCGCAAAGAGGCGAGTGCAATTATATTAGGTCGCATAAATAACACGAGTCTTCCTGCATTCTGTACTGTTAACTGTAGTAGGCGTATCATAATTTTAACACGACTATCGGGAGCTATAATGTTCCAGGATTATTGGAAAACTATAATTATTAAGGCTAACAACCTTAATAGTTATGATAGATGACCAACGCTAACCCCTTCCGGTGGGATCTAATCATGTAAAATTGTGTATGAAATAACCATTTAATTTTTATTTAAAAGAATATATTTCATTTTATAATTCATACATATTGTAAACTAAATTAACCCTCTATAGTCCGAATTTTCTGTAGCATCTGAAGATCAGTTGCACTATAGCACATTAGAAAATGATAAAAATACTATTATAAATAATACATTTACCTTGATTTTGAAACATTAAATTGTAAAGAATTTTATGATCTTTAAGAACTAAATTGTAATATTTGGCAAAGTTAAAAAATGGACTTTGAGGAATAAAATCTTAGATTTGTCTTGTGTTACTTCAATGTAACACGGGCCCATAGAGGGTTAATTATTATCATATTCAACAGTAACTGCAGTCGCATGACGAGTGTCGCTCGTCATTGTACCTAGTATGAAAAATCAATGATGAGTTAGACTCGTCATTTTACCTGTATGAAAAATCAGTGACGAGTTAGACTCGTCATTTTACCGCAAGGAGTTAAACAGATATTTATGCGTCTGACTGTTAGATCGAGGACATCGGACTGTACAGCTTAATCATTTTATGCACTTCGCAGACCCTTAGTCAGTCCCGCATCTAATTTACAGGGCATAGTTTGATCTGTGACCAATTCTGGGTGTTACACCTCCTCAACGTTATCTGTGCATTTAGCTTGTATAGCTTGATTTATTTAGGTTTAGTTGAAAAAGAGTAGAACCTTTATTAGAGTAAGTAGCAGTAGAGAAAAAAATTTGCGCGCGTAAACTCTGTCGGTGTCTTGAAAACATATCAACTGGAGTTTCCTATGCGGTACTCCAACATGTAATTACTAATCACTGAAATTTCCTACAAGTGGATTCCGTGGTATGTACCTAAATACATGTATATTAGACACGCCCTCGCTCATCCATTCACACATCATTCGCAAACTTGCATTAGTGGTTTCGGTAGTTACTTGGGTCATCCGGTATGTTCTGTGGTTTCTTACATCCGCCCGGATTAAACTTCTTTATTTTTCAATAAATGTTCCCCACAGGGGACAATGCCCCCTGGGGGTATTACATTTCAGGATCCGCATTATTTGCATCATACTAACAATAATTTAATGGTTGTTACCCGGGTAGCAGCCCTGGGTGACCGCAGATCAAGTATCTGTTTTATACAATATATTTCCGCTAGGCGCCAGCTGTTTTCTTTGCCGCAAAACAAATTAAATGTATAAATAAATAAATAGAATAAATAGTTGATGTGTTGTGGGGCCAGCCCAGTCGCCATCGCGTGTAATAAAATACATAAATACATAAATAGTGTTAGATTTAAATCTTCCCACCAAATACGTCGCGTCACGTCAGTCAAAGTAATGACTCTAACAATTTCATTTTTGGTATCAATTATGGTTCCTATAGAGGACTTCCGGTCTCACACACATCCTGTTTCTTTTTCTCATCATGTAACACACAACTTATTTTCTCTTCTCGTTATTCAGTTTATTGTAAATATATTTGCTCATTTTATAGTTAACAGTCTGTGTACTAATCATTTCTACTGCCACCTGCTCAAAAATCCTTAACAAATAGTTTTTCAATAATTAAAATAACATATAGGGACAAGACACCGAATTATCACACTACATTAAATTTTTCATTAATTATAAATGAGTGGGCTGAAACTAAAGAATGGTAAGAAACAGGATTTTTCTTTAAAAGTACATCCATCCGTAGTGGATGATGACTTAAAAGGGAAAAAAGGCCAGTAGATGTCAAACATTTCCATCTTGGCGAGTCGTATTAATACAAGATATTATTTCTTTTTATAAGAGTCGGAGAGATGAATGAAGAGGGAAGAACGTCAAGCTTCTGCGATATTGAATTTGACGACGCGTCATGCCAGGGGAATTTCCATGAGCGAAAATTAATTGGACGCTCGGAAACGAATTGATCCATGTCGACGCTGCCGGCCGCCGATATTTGCAAGTTAATCTCCGCCAAGCTAATTGTAAATCGAAACTGAAAACTAAGTTCCATCCAATGGAACTGATATTTCGTTTTCTGTCGCATACATGAGACCTTTCCAAGGATTTCAATTTTAAACGCGGGTTCGTGGACAATTCTTCCCCTTCTGTCTCTCTCTTTCTCTCTTTCTCTCTCTGTTCTGATGCAATGGAATTTCAATTTTCGATTTCAAAGTGTAACTATCGGCGGTTGTCTTTTTCCTATGTGCGATTTTCTGTGCACAGTTCATTGGTTTTACGTTTTTATTTGAAAAAGAAGAAAATATTGAATCAAAGGAATCGAATGTATCAGAGGGTGATGTTTCTGGATGGTATTTTTCAGATATTCGCGGCTTTCGAGGGACAGTTGACGTTATTTTCTACAACTGCTATTTTTTTATATAATCGTATTTCGTATATGTGTTGTTCTTTACCGCGTAGATTTATAGAGCTACAAAATCGCAAATATGCCCACGCAGATCTCAGTTACATATCTTCAAATGAGACGTATTTATTCCAGTTTAGTTAAGAAATAATAGGGCATAGGGGTTCTAATACATATTTTTAATTATTCATTTATATAGGCGTTAGCCGTTACTATGTACTGCTGGTTTTTACTCAATTGCTCTTTACAGGGATTTGGACTTTGAATATATATATTCAAATATTCACTAAATATTCACTATAAATAGTGCTTATTGTTTTTAAATTATATATATATGCCCATAATTAGGAAAGTGGTCTAAGTCAAAATTTTAAAAAAATTAGATTATCAGTTATTTCACACCACATTATTTTAAACTAAATTAATTCAATGTGATTTTTACGATACTGTCTAAAATGAATCATTAGATAGTGGTTATTATTTCAACATTATATGAAATTCATTTAGTGTTAATTATGAAAGTGGTGTAAGTCAAAAATTTAAAAAAAATTACTTTATCAGTTATTACAAATCAGCCGACGACGATAATGATAACGATGGTAACACATTCTTTGAACGAGAAACGCAAATTCACTCTTGTGAATGTTTTTCACATCGACCTTAGTAAATAGTTTGTTTGTTATTATTGAAAAACAAGACGATCTCCCCCCATCGAGATCTATCCACCGTGCAGTAAATAATACTCAGGAAAGAAATGAAATTTCTGAGCTGCGAGAAATGTGTTTCATGCGAGAATCGAAGTTACTCGATTCGTAGAAAGTTTGGTTTCCCCTTCGCGATTTGCTTTTTTCGCGATAACTCGCGGGAGACTTCGACAGCACCGAACGCCGATCGATAAGGTCGTTACATTTTCGATGCAGTTCATTTGGAGGTCGGAATAATTGTGTATGACACCAGTTAGTCGAGTAGTCGTCGCAAAATAACAAAATTGTCAAAGCTTTCGATTGTTCTGGAATTTTTAATTATTTTGAAAAGTGTGAAAGGAAAGTTTGATTGAGACTTAGAAATTCTGTGCGTCAAAACGACGCGCTATTTCCATGAGATGCGATATTTCCATTTTAAATATATTCCAGTGATAATTATTGGTTTTTAGGGCTTTAAATAATAACACTTTGTTTAAGAACTAATGGAATAAACCAAGAATTTATTATACGAATATATGAAGAGGGTACGCCTTCTCTCTAACAATAAGAGTGAAAGTCGCAGAGTGAGGTCTAAAAGAATTCAGTGAAGGTCTAAGGACCCTTTTCGGTTTTAACATAAAACAGACTTCATAGATATACAGCTGTAACCTCTTAAGCATTCCAAGAAGAAAATATACTAATTGATTTTTGTATATTTAAAATATACTATGTCCGTAGAAACATAGAAAACCAAAAATATCTGTCATGCCGTTAAAAAGAAATCAAAGTTATAATTTGCATCTGTGTCTGAACAGAAAGAATCTATAAGAATCAAAAATATGTGCAGTAGAATAATTTTTATCTGGCCTTGCAATATAACTTAACCCCTTGCCGTACCATTTCTTTTGTCACTGAATGAGCAATAACTCAGCATTAATTACTAGACTAACAACCTATTCCTGATTTCTGACATAGTGTATAACTTAACGCAATATTAACACATTCGCAACCGGCAAATTTTTTTCCGTTTCTAATATTGAGTACTGGCGAAAATACTGAAATTCTGAAGCTGGTTGCCGTAAATTTGTATCGTTAAAGCAAGGATAAAAATTATAAAATTTGTTTTGAAATATCAATGTTGCAATTATGTGTTGTTTAAAATAAAAACATTTTTATAATTTGTATACTTGCCGGCTTACAGTTAGTGAGCCAACTGAGACTTACTTCTTACTTGTCTCACTAAGATAGCTGTTATTATCCAAACGCCTAATGTTGCCGCATTCAGAAACAAAAATTGCAGGACGTGAATTCACGTCAGCGGCAATCAGGAATAGAATTTAAAATGACGCGAATTCATGTCAGCGGCACTCAGAAATAGAAATTGAAAATACGTGAATTCACGGCAGACCGCGGCAGCGGTCGCGAATGTGTTAATAGCATAGAAATAATTTGATCATATCGTGACCCAGTGATACTTTTAATTTAATAGTTTCTGAAAAACTTCAAAATTTCCTATTCCATTTATTGCGTCGCAAGTGCCACTCGTTATTGTACGGCAAGGGGTTAATAAACTTATCGGATAAGTGTATTGTATCATCACTCGTCGAACAAGTACAGAAACTGCAATTGTAGAAAGTGAAATATTTAAAACAAATGAACTTTTCCAGCAGAATATTTTGCTGGGATTAATATCTGTCAAAGTGCTTCACTATACTGTACTCTGTACTCAAGAAAACATGGATGGATTCGGAGGTGCAATAAATTTTCTTCCCACAGGCGCCAGAAATTTCGAGGGCCCCTAAGGCTCCCCCTTAATGTTATATACGCGCAAAATGGCTGCATGCATAGGCGAAAAACTTGCTCTTCTTTTGGTACATGTTTCTCGGCAAGTACCCTAAAGAACTTATCAGCTGAGTCCTTTTCTGATTCCGTTAGTGTTACACTTCTTATTTTCTGAAAAATCTTTCCCTTTCTCTTATTTCTGGATACTTCCTAGATTCGTTCAATTTTAGCTAAGCAAATGCCGGGGCTTTCTTGTTACCGTTTCATGATCTTTCAGAATCTCAATTACATTTACGTGTGCACATATATCTCGATCACGGTAACTTAGACCCTCCAAAACTTTGACAAATTTCTTCGAGCACTTCTATTTTTATTGAACTACTTCTCAACGAAAACTCCAAATACCGCTGTCACAATAATCTCGAAATTTCATTTAGGATTGGATCAACTTTTTCCATTTTTATTAAATCTACGTCATCCATTTTAAACCGATCGACCTAGAGGATACGCAAAGTGCATCAATTATTCCCCATACATAGTATTTCGTATATAGATTGAACCTTCGGGGTCTCAACTTAAAACGATCCTGCTATGTAATCCCGATCGACGTGTACTCGCATATGTCGTACTCGCGTTGATACCGTGCCCTCGCGAGAAAGATCGTTCATTCCACGAGGATTACTTCATTCCTCGACTTTCAATTCCATGGCTGAATTCCACGACGTTCGCCTGTTCAATTGAAAATCCCAAAATGTTCTTCCCTCATCGACACACCAGGAACGTATTCGATGGAACTCCTTCTTCCTTCTCTCGTTCCTTCAGCATGATTCCGTTCTGGAATTCGAAGGCCATTCTGTACATGCTGGCACGCATCTATGGAAGATCGATCCAATAAACGATCGGTAAATAGAACGCTGAACTGTCAGTCGACAACGACGAAGGCCGAGGAGTGGTATCAGGATTATTGAAATTTAATGATCATTGGAGAAGAAATAATAAATCACTTGGAAAATTTAAATTTTGGAATGACATTCTTTTAATTTCCTTTTCTGAATTCTTTTTAAATTCTTCGAATTTAACCGGTTATTTTAGCCTTTACATCCAGTATAGTTTCCTAAATAATGCTCTCGAAACGGTAAATAAAGATACTACCGTGACTTAATCTACAAAGTAAATTCACTAAAAGAAAAACCAACACGATTTTTTGCCCAAAGAATATTTATGCCGATTCTTATAGACTATATGACGCTGAACACGAATCTGAAGCCCGTTTGTCTCTATCAGACTCCATTCTTGAGAAAATCAGTTTCGAAATAAAATTTAAATTTTCAACTTTCAGAATTTTTTGTAATTTAACTATAATAGCTGTTAACATTTTTTTGGTACAGAATGATTCTATGAACCCTCCCGTATATAACGATGCGTATTACTTTAACGTTATAAACATTTAAACGTGTTTAAACAATGCTCAAAGTGAAAACGGCCCCCAAAATGCCCCAATTTCTGTGGATATTTTCCTATATATCTTAAAAATGAGACATCCAGGAGAAATTCGAATTCTGAATGTTGAAAATTTAAATTTTGTTTCGAAACTGATTTTCTCAAAAATGGAGTCTGATAGAGACAAACGGGCTGCAGATTCGTGTTCAGCGCCACAAAATCTGTAAGAATCAGCATAAATATTCTTTGGGCAAAACAAAAAGTTCAATTTTGTAGACCAGTGTTATCGATGAATCAATGGAGTTGATGGATGTCAAACGAATCTTTTCGAAAGTTACAATTAATTTGTATAGAATGATACTTTACAACAGCGCGAATGAAAAAAAAAACATTTAAAATTCAAGAGAAAACGGTACTGCAGAAAATACAGTTAAACAGATATAAGCCGTAAAGATTAACGACGACAATGACGGAAGCCTCGACAAAATGCAACGGGTGGAGTGCGCGTTTAATTAGAAGATATTTGGCGATGTAATCACCTGTTGCTCGCCGGAAGGGAGCTTTAATGGCACTGAGGTGAAATAAATTCTCGTCAGATATTTGTAGATGAAGCAATATTTGCGCCCTGAACCGCTTCCGGATAGACGAGTTTCGTGTACAAATCTCTCGGAGATACGCATCTACAAGAAATGACTGGTGAACGTGATTTAATGCCCGGTATTAATTTAAAAGCGTTACGTTACCACCACGGGAGGTATATTATTTTTCAACTAACTTTTATTATCAGGCCCGAGAGCCTCATTAATCTTATGATCAGCTTAAATTGTTTCATCGTTACCCGGTTATGATTCAATTATGCATCGACGCTGGAAGCATTAATTTCGGTAAACGGATGGTGCACGAATTTTGCATCTCTTTGTTGATTTAAGGGGTGAGAGCAGCCGTTAATATTGCGGTGTCGCGTGCAAAACCGTGACGGGAAATATAATATTTCTAATTGATTTTAATCTTTAAAAGGTATAATGGCCATGCAGAGTGCCTAGGTTTCTGTTTGTTTTGTTTGATTTAACTACGCCGTGAACCGACAGTGGTTCCGTTTGACATTCTTTAAGTAATTCTACTTATTGTCTGTTCTAGATTGACGCTATCACAATCTTGTGTTGTAATTGTTCGATGCGCGTTATGTCATCACGATACACAATTGATTTCACCGTTAGATTTTTATTTGTGGGGTCAGGTGAAATCAATTGTGTATTGTGATGACACAACGAGCATCGAACAATTGCAACACAAAATTGTGATAGCGTTTGAACAGTTAAAGCAACATAATAATTGTACATTACAAGAGGTTCGAAGGAATTTAATACGAAGAGCACAATTATGTCTACAACAACGTGGACAGCACTTCCAGCAATTTATCAATTGAACAAATTCTTCAAAGGTAATTGTAACATTGTAACCTCGACCTTCGACTTATTCGATGTATACAAATCTCGAAAACCTCTGCGAACAGAGGTTGAGGTAACTCAGAATAAAGTCCGTTGAGCCGCAAGTAAGCCGAGTGCACGCACACTACACAAATTTTCAAACTCATGTTTCTCGAAAACAAAGCCTTGTATCAAAAAATTTTATTCTATATTTTCGACTCAGTTTTTCATGTAGAATCATCCCCTGCTCGGTTGCACCACCAGTTATGGGACACCCCGTATTATATGGTATTTTATACAGCGGTATGATGAGGCATACTTTTTTTGGAGGAAAAATTGTCGACAGTTTACACGACAACTGAAGAAAGTTGCACATCATCTTATCAATGAGATAAAAATCAAAGTCCGGCTATTGCACCTATCGTTTTAAGTGGCCCGTTTATCGGGGTGTTTTACGTCTATGTGAACTCGAGGCACTTAAAGGTAAATCGTGATCAACGAGATGCTTCTAAGGGGCTCGCCATCGAGGGAGCGGCCGACTGCCTTAAAACGCTTCGAGGCTCACCACTAATTAAGAAATATTTCCCTTAATGTCTACCTTAACGACTCGGGACTCATACTCCAACCCACCTCTTTCCTGCTTCCATCGGGCCAGGAAGCATCGTTGCGTTATCGCTTTCTTCATTTGCTTCTCGCATCTCCGCTCTTTTGCTTCTAGTAGGACGATTTCCAATTCATAAATAATACAATTCTTGACAGGGGAATACGTGCGATTTTTCGTGTTCAGATTAAGTTTATTCTTGATCTGATCTAGTCTATTTTAGAACGAAAAACGAAATGTTGTCCGTTTTAATTTTTCTCAGATGTATCTCTTTCTTAACACATTGCACGCCGGCTAAATATCAGCCGCTGAAAGCCTGAATGCCGGACTTACATTTTTTAAGTAAATATCAAATTTAAATACACCATTTAAACGAAATAATACTGCCCTTTTTATCCACTTTACTGTTTTCCTTAAGACAGAATAATATGGCAGTTATTGATTAGCCAAATCAATAATCATATTGGGTTGTTCGGAAAGTAATTTCGTTTTCGTTGGTGAAAATGAAAGACGATTTTCTTATAGTATATAAATATTTTATTGAATTATATATTCTCCATTTTGATCCAATACCTTTTGTCATCTTTTTGGCAGGAGCATGACTCTACGCTAATAAAACTTTTGATCTTTGCTGGCAAAAAACTGATCTAAGGCATTTTTGACGTCACCATTTGAAGAAAAGGTTTTGCCGTCTAAAAAATTTTGTAGAGACCGGAACAAGTAGTAATCCAATCTATTTCTCGTCCCTAGTGATGATTCGCTTCAAAAATGGATCATTTTCTTGACGTTTGAGAAGAAAATCACAGACGTCAATACGCCGGAGCAAATTTCTTTCTGTAAGAACATGTGGAACCCATATGTCGAGTTTTGAAATTAAACCAAGGCGTTTCACGTGATCATGAACGGTCGTATTCGATGAATTTAATCTCTCAGCGATCTCACGAGTTGTTATTCGGCGGTTTGCATTAATCAATGCCTTTATTTTGTCTTCATCAGCTTCAACTGGCTTTCAGACTGTGACGTATCTTCAACATCAAAATTGCAGGAACGAAATTTAGCAAACCAGTTTTGGCACTGGCGTTCTGTTAATACATCTTCTCCATACACATCTAATAATTTTTTTCTTGCTTGAGCAGCATTTACACCTTTTCGATAGTAAAAAAGAAAAATATGCCGAAAATGCTGCTTTCGACTTTCCATATTTGATAGGGCACCAAACAAAAACTATTGTGCAGAATCAAAGGAATTTTTTCACAAAGAAGCCTTGCTATATCAACTGACAAAGTATATAATGACAATGCTGCTTAAGTGCGAAGTTGACTGTGAATAAATAAAATTATGTCCTCTGCTGGGAAAAACGAAATTACTTTCCGAACAACCCAATATATTTGAAATCACGCATTATCGCGGGACCGGCGTGCAACATGTCAACAGGAAAGACAATAATATTTTGTAAAATATTGCGGGCAAAAAGATACGTAACAATTTCACTGCGAAAACAGCTCGTGGTTCAGGGAAGAATGCCTAAAGAGAACTATAGGCAAGGTATGCCCTTCGACGATGAAGCACCGCTATACGTAGCTTTATGTGTCTTCCGGAACTTTGCAGACCTTTTTTTCCCCTCCATAAGCTCCGATAGATTTATGTACAAAGAAGGAGGTAGCGTAATTTCCACGCCTGCTACTTTGCCGTGGCGTGCGGTAATATTTCGGCATCGCAATATATTTCAGGGGCATCGGAGAATAAATAGTAGGACTTACGAAAATTACGAGGTTTCTTAGGAATACGATGTAACCCGTACATTAACCTGGAAGGATTTACTACGATAAAAGAGAGACCGGTGAGCTCCCTCGCGTGCGATATCGCATTATAATATATTACTGCGTTGGATGGAAGACTTTGTAAGAAAATTCATTTCCCTTATTCTATCTTGTATTGAAATTTCCTAAAAACGCGAAGCTTTATGAAATGATGCGTCGTATCGGGCGGTGAGGTGACGCAGCCTTGATCGCTTCGAAAGTCTACTTGTAAGCCGACAATGAACAACGGACCAATAAAGATGTGTAATCAGAAAGGATAGAAAAATCCTTTTTTTACAACAAATACTACCACCAAAATCCAAATTGTTACTGAACATTGAAAAGTGATTAGGGTAAAAATACTACGTTTATCGCATCTCGGAAAAAGCTTGCCAACAGCGACGATGAGGGTGGTTACTGAACGAAGGATCTCTATAATCATTTTACCTCCACGAAAATCGGATAAAATTAGACTTTTTCTAATATATGTTCGACGAAAAAATTATTAACAAAATTAATTCAGATTCTGTTAGTATGATTCGATGATTTAAAATTGTATAGATAAGCGTGATGCCTAAGATGGAGAGAGTTTGTCAAAGAAGACAATGATACCGCTGACTGATTAAAAGTGCGAAACTTTATTTAAGACTCCACGACAGCGAGGCGCCCAATTTCGAAACCCTTCTCCTGAATGCTCGTTGTTAGACTTGCAATTCCGTCACTTTGTCCTTTCGCATTACAGAACGTTTTTTTATTTTTCTTCTATTTTTTCCTATTATTTCTCTCTTCCCTCTGTAAGGAATAGTTCTACAGTCCCTTATGGGAGAAATACCGTATAAAAAGGGGACCACCGTCAGGCCGAAGCATTTCTATGATTCCGTCGCTCTGCCCGATATCCGACATGAAAGTTATTATTACTATATTTTAAACTGTAACACTGTAACAGTGAACTAAATTGAAATAATTTAATAAATAAGTGAATTGTCTTGCGCAGTACGTTGACACAAGTTAGACGTTCTTAACACTGGAACTACCGGCGTTAAATCTATGATATTTCGATATATTAAATAAGAACTTTGAAAAAAGAGGAATCCAAGAGGCGGAAAAGATGATCGATTCGGTGATTTATGTTTTTTTAGATGGACGTAAAATATTTATACTATGACTTTCATATGAACTTGGAGAATTTTCGGAAAAAATTGTGTACCAGTCATTTTGACTGGTTTGGTAGTTCTAGTGTTAACACTAAACCTACCACGCCGGTCAAAATGACGGGGTCCCACTATATTTTACAAATTACCTAAATTGATAGAGGAGCCACGAAGTAAATATTCCACTTCTATCTTATAGAACGTAAATTACTTAATCAATTATTTTCTTCACCTCTTGAATTCTCCTTTTCCAAAGTACTTAATCGGTGTATCTAAATATTGTTAGATATAACCTCGGTAGTTTTAGTGTTAACGAAAGACACATCACCGAAACAAATATAATCTGATAGGTGAAATTTACAGAATTTTAACGCTTAAGCGCTGTAACATCGAAACCGACATCTCGTTACTATACGTCGATATTTTTCCCTTTCTTGCGTCCCTAAAGAGATACGTGGGATTAACTCACCGAAGA
This sequence comes from Cerceris ruficornis, assembly GCA_963989415.1. Classification (NCBI taxonomy): domain Eukaryota; kingdom Metazoa; phylum Arthropoda; class Insecta; order Hymenoptera; family Crabronidae; genus Cerceris; species Cerceris ruficornis. The sequence goes on from OZ022520.1 coordinate 17,058,274, forward strand.
ACAGAGCAACGGTACGAATTAGGTTACAATTCTAAAGCGTGCTGTGTTCGCTGTCCAGCTTCGATATCCGCAAAAAAAGAGTAACTGTTAAAACGATTAAAAAAGCGGCAGAACAAAAGTAACGTGAAAAAAGAGGAGCGAAACAATTTGGCATTCAGTTATCCAAGAATGTTCATTTGATAAAAACTGGTGCGCGAAGAAAGAAAACTGATTAGAGGATGATACCGCTGCTCTTTCACAATGGGGAGTCGCCGGAGGTGAAAGGTGAGGAAAGTACAAAAGAAATTATGGCGGGCAGCAATCTTCTGTTCTCAGTACAACACTGGTTTCCACTTTTTTCATTTTTTTTCTATACTTCCTTTAATTCCTGTTCAACGGTCTCGTGTCTCGTCGATTGTTTGACAATTCCGCACATCCAACGTTACAGGGTAGATATTATTCGAAGCTGCAACGGGACCGATACCGAAAAGTCCTCTTTTCCGCAGACGTTCCAGATGAACGATCGATCCCTGATATCGTTTTTAAGTATGTATCGAAACTTTCAGCGATAAATATTCTCATTTTTTCAACGTTCGAAAAAGGTCTGACAAAAGTACCGCTGGCTGAAATTTCACAGAGACAAGGGAATATTCGAAGGACGTTGAAACGAAAAATATGCTTTTCTCGGAAATTATAATTTCTAAGGAATCAAATATTTTCTTTTGGATTAACACCAGGAAATTCAGATGGCCAATCCAACACGTTGATAACGTTTCTCGTTTAACATTCCGTGCAAATGCGGCTTCGATATTTCTCATCATTATCCTCTTGAAGCGTCCACTGCTCTCTAGTTCCATCAAACCAACGTTTCTAACAAATGTTTAGAAGACCCCTTTCATATAATTTGATTTTTTGGGGCATTTAAATTATCCGTAAAGACACGTAATGTCCTGAAACTCCGAACGTTAAATCGTCCCCAAACATGGACATTCATTGAGTGTTTAATGCTCCTTTGGATATCTGGATTTCCACGTTTTGTTTCCAATGTTTGGTCCCTTATGAAGTTCAATCTGCAAGGAAAGCGTATTTCAAAATTGAAAGTCGTAGTTCGGCGTATTCCAGAAATATGGTCTCCTCCTGTCACGTACGCTGAAAAGATGATTGAAAGTACTTACGCCCAGAAGTTGTCAAACAATAATCGCAAATGGTGGAGATTGGAAGCATTACTAATAAAAAAAACGATTGTGCTATCGTTTTATACAAGATTTTTTATACAAGAAAATTATTTACACAGAGATATCGTACGCTATTTTGTCGATAAATACGTCGGAATAAAAAGGTAAGATCGACATTGCCAATTTTGAGCGGGTTCGGGCGTGATGAAAGGCGTAAAAGTCTTTCTTATGAGCGGTGACACATTGTGCAAAGGTAGCAAACATGGGCCAGCCTCGTGCGGGAGCGAATAAAAGGACAAAATTTCGGCCGTAAAAGGAAAAGCACGCTGCCTCGAGGTAATAAAAGTTTGAATAGGATTCTCTCTCTGTCGCTTTTTCAACTACCTCCTCCTCCTCCTGCCACCCCCTTTCTATCGCTTACCCTTTTTCCCTATTTCCCATCCCGTATCACATCCTCCGTCTCCTTTTGCGACTCGCCTCATTTTCAATATTCCTCGCTTCCATTTCTTTTCCAGATCACCAATAGATTCGGAGAATTTTTTAACATTCAATCAATTGATAAATTTATTTCCCGAGTACGCCAGTAAACCGGTGCGCGAATGAGCGACGTAAAATGGAAACGGTAATAAAATCATCCTTTTAGTGGCGCTCGTACTTTACAACATCGTTGCGTACGGTTTCCGAGAATCACCAAAAATATCGTCGGCGTTTTGTGTTGAGTATAATTACATGAGTTGTAGTCAAAAGTCGGCAGCCAGTTTTATAAAGCCTTATGCAATCGTCATCCTTCGATTGAAAGAAAAGTGGGCTACGTATTAATTCTTTCAATATTCACTTTAAAATATCTTCCATGGCATAGTTAATACTTAGAATGAATCACTTATGGCTCATGGTAAAATCCAATTCGAACCACTTGCGGATTTATAACTTCTTTTGGTATCTCTACAGATCGACGTATAGTTTTCGAAATATCTGCAGCAGTAGAGTGTTCTAAAATGGTATAGAATTTTTGATTACACTCTGCGGATGTAAAATTACTATTTATTGTTTCTAAAGAAATACGTACAAAATATCTCACAAAATCTAATGTTAAATTGCTACTATTATATAATCTGATAAGAGAATATACTATTCGCAATTTGTTTTGCGCGCTACACTTCAATTTCATAATAATACGTCTTTAACGGCAAAACTTTAAACGTAAAACGTATCCAGCATCCAGTTTCCATCGAGCCAAAACGAATCGAAGGCCTCGCAATTGGCCCTTGTCATACCATGTTTCCCCGAAAATAAGACCCGCTCTGAAAATAAACCCTATCATGGTTTTTAACACGTTTGGCATGGTGTGGCATATCACCTCACTGGCTGTTTACTTTGACTGGCGTGGCATCAATGAATGCCTCAGCTCAAAAAATCTATAACACGGCATGACTTTACAATGTGTCTCACTACACAGATATTAATTTAGTTTAAAGACGGTGAAATATGAACATGATGCCTCATAATTTAAGTAACTAAAAATTGATAAAACTGTGTTTAAATGTTTGAAACAATGGAAAATATTTGTTATAAATTATTGCAGATGAAAATCTAGCAAAGTAGTTCGCCGTCCTTAGTGAACAAAAAATCTGCTCTGCACCCATGCTTAACGTGTTAACCCCTTCAGACCCGAATTTTTAAATTATAATTTAATATAATTATAATTATAATTTTTATTTATTATTTGTAAATGTACATTTTAATTGAAATATGGTCCTTACGCAAAATTTGTAACATTAAGGAGGTCCTGAGAAATATTTGTATAAAAAAAACTAAGTGAAACTAAGTTTAAACCTATACGTAATAAAATGCAGCGCGAAAACTATTATGTACATTACCATGTGCACAGGGTCCGAAGGGGTTAAGAATGGAAGAAAATGCAAGAATTACAAGTGAGGAGATTGCTGAGAGAGTGAACATTGATAATTCGACATTTAACACTAGGTTTACGGAAGCCGTCAAATTGACGGGTCCATACTTTTTTTATAAGCATTTCTCAGATATATAGAGAAACAGTACAGTAGATATTTCACGTGTATTTTACAATACAAAAATTACTTAACGAATTATCAGCTTTGCAGATTGATCCCTCTTTTTCCAAAGTCTTTATTTAATATATTGCAGTGTGACCGATTTCAGTCCCGTAAATCTAGTGTTAAAGAAGACTGGACATATTTACAAATTTGATACATGGGAAGCCGCACTTTTCAATGACAGGAATAAGCTACACCGTATGCATGTCGCCACTTCGTTCCTTGCCCGTAATGAAACGGAGTTCCGATGGAAAATTCTGCAGTACCCACCATACTCTCCAAATATGGCGCTTTCAGATTTTCATTTGTTCCAGTCTCTGCACAACAATTTAAATGCCAAAATCTTAATTCTGAGGAAGCTGCCGAAAATCACCTCATCAGTTTTTTTCAGGGAAAGCCAAGCTCTCTTTTCAAAAATGGAATCGACAAGCTTGTAGATCGTTGGAAAAGAATTGTAGAGAAGAATGGTTACTATACAATTGGTTAATAAAATTGTATTGCTTAAAATTTAGCTTGCTGGATTTTATTCTTCAATCGGGCACGAACTTATGCAATCACCCAATAGAAACAGTTTCGGTTCGGTGGAAATGATGAAAAACTAGCGAAATACGGGTTCCATTCAACGTGTTCATTTCGATTACTAGAAAAATGGATTTCTACAAATATTTCCGTTTATATGACAACGTAAGAATTTGTTTTACCTTTTTGAATTTTTTTCCGCAAAAATATTTAAGCCTTACCCGAAAAATAAGCCGTAGCGCGTTTTTTTATGCAAAATCAATATAAGGTCGGATTTTATTTTCAAGGCAATACGGTAACACATGTATTTATTTTTCCCCTCTGTCGTTATCAATATCGGTTCTATCGCAAAAAGATAGATTTCGATCGGTTCCATCGATCTTGCGAGGTACATAAGCCACGGTGGTTTACTCGTAGACCGATTCACGCCGACGATGCATCTCGGTCGGAAGATTTCACCGAGAAAAAAAATCGGGCTTGGTGCGCATTTTTTTCACCGAATGCTCGGAGTTAACGATAAGGTCTTGCTGACGCCGAGATAAGGAGACCCCGATTAAGAAGAGATCGCGTGCTCGACGGAATACGGGTCACGAAACGTAACGTTATCGGAACCACAACAGCTGTACTAAATCCTTTTTTTCGAGCAGTCCTATTTCTCGGCGATAACTCAAATTCACGTGTCGAGAGAACTGGTTGAATATAATTAGCGAACGTATGCGGTAGAGTTTTCGAAACGGTGGCGCACAGAATTGAGGCCGGTGTTTTCGTGTAGAATTGATTGGGTGTTAGAGGGAAAGATGGTTTACGATCGGGTCTCTACTATTGTCTCGGCCACGAGATACTGACTCATTGTCAGCGATTTTGGATAACTGCGTTGAGCCTGTCAGTAATTTTCAATATTTACACCTTTCGGTTGTTTTAGGACCCACGGGTCTAGCACCATCGGCAGTAGACTAGGCCCGTGTCATAAGCCGCCTAAAAAAGGAATCTCATTGTCTTTGTTGGATTCCAGGCTAGGGAATATGGCACGATACTTTGTTTTTCACTTATAAAAAACTACTGTAAAACTGTAAACTACTGTAAAACTATTAGTTTAGGAGATATTTTAACGTATATTTTCGGGGACTGAGAAGATGACAACCGTCTGCGATCGACTTCAATTCTATGGTACATTCTCTTTGAACAGAGACATAAAAACAAAACAGACATGTTCTGTATTGATTTAATGGTCGCGTATTTACTATTACTTATTAAAATATTTTTAAAGATGTATTTGATAAATTTTGAAGTTTAGGTTTATTTTTAAATAAATTTGATTTATAAAATTTAATCAATTAATGCGCGTATAATATTCCATCACGATTATATTAGATACAGGAATATTTCAAGAATTGCAGATCCAACTATCCGATTAATAAGGGAAACCGATGCTTTTTTTATATGCGTCTTCGCAAAGGCAGATCCGCCGTACTAAAGTCGATTACAATGCTTATCTTCTCAGCTCCTGAATATTTGAATCAAAATATCTCCTAAACAAGTGACCTTTCGACATACATAACTATATAAGTGAACTGCTATATCTTTGTGAAGAATGCCCAAATAATCCTACTGATACATTTAAAATTATAAGAAACTGAAATTGACCTTAAAATATCGGAGTTGTTGATTAATAAAAAAATAATTTTTAAAATTCGATGCTCCTCCTCCCCGGTCGTACCAAACAACTTTTGTTAAAGCACTTTTTTGATAACTTTAATCTCTCATAAGATATCCGTCTGTTTTCAGTTCAATGAAACACACTGTAAAGCCGAGAGAGAAACTGATACAACAGAGAAAAGAAATTGCCCAGAAGCAATCTCTTGATGGATTTTCTGATTGAATGTCCTGCACATAGGAGCGCTCTAGAAAATGCATATGGTTTTATATAATATTGTATAACACTCTCTGAAAATTTTCGTTAAAATTATTCGATGTGTAATTCATAGTGTTCGGATTTAGAACAGGCAGTCGAGCAGCGTCGTACTTTGAATACTTTGAACCCACTTCAGTTAATATTTAGTGCATTGTTTAAAATTAAAATTCGTCGATTGTTTCAAAGTTGCAGATCTGTATATAAATATTGCAAGTTGATTACAATTTTTATGAAAATCTTAATTTTTTCTCACTTTAGTGAAAAATTTTGAAAGCTAATCACTTCGATTTTCATGTTACGGAAAGATTAAAAATTTCGTGAATCTTTGCGAAGAGCAGCAAAGACTAATATCAATAATTTACTTAAGACAATTCATTGTTATCAATTTGTAGAGGAGATTTTTTAACACCGAAAAATGAGGATTTAATTTGAGCGCGTTGTGGGAGTATTTTATTTTGTCCAACAGTAACAATTAAATGTATTAACAAATATATACAGGAATCTTCGAGTGCAACTAACTTTGACATCGCAAATACAACAAGATGCAACACTACAGCTAATGTTTCAACTCAATTACTAAGTAATACTTCAAACTGATTTCTTACTACTCACAACTAAAGACTGCACCGTTCAACTCGAATCTGCACCCCGATCCTTAACACTAGAACTACCGGCATTAAATCAATCATATTTCAAAATATTAAATAAGTATTTTGAAAAAGGAGGGACCAAGAGGCGGAAAATATAATCGATTCGGTGATTTATGTTTTTTAAGATGGACATAGAATATTTATTCCAAGACTCTTCTATAAACTTGGAGAATTTTTGGAAAAAATTGTGTACCAGTCATTTTGACTGGTTTAGTAGTGCTAGTGTTAAATCTACGCCTATTTATAACACTCCCACATCTTTCTCACACAGTCAATCACTCTCTCGCACTCGCACTCACATTAACTACCCTCTCGAACAGCGGTTCTTAACGTTTTCAGTGATCAGCACCCCCTTGAATCTTAAAATACGCTCTTGCACCCTCTTCAAAAATGTGTGTATGTTTTTTATTTAAGAAAAAACATTTATTGCATAAACAAATGCCGTGTTTATTTACACTACATATTACTATATAACATGAAAAGCAATATTTACATTTTAATCCTTTGCAGTCCTATGTCGAGCTGTACTCGACATAGCTTTTTACTTCGTTTTATTTTCCAACGATTTAATATCGACTTTCCAATATCATGATGATTTTGTAATATCACCTAAATATCCGTCAGTACCTATAGTTATTGTTATCATTAAAAAAAGTGAATAACCAACGATAGAAAATGTTGTGAAATTAATTTCATTCAGCTCACTAGAAAACTGACAAAATAACTCGGACCGCAAAGGGTTAATGGTTAGGTTCTTGTTGTTTATTCATAATAATTCTATTAAAACGAGGCTCTTTTTTTGAAAGAGCGACGCGTAAATCATCAGATGCATTTAAATCTAAGCGATTTCTGGCTTTTCTTCTGTTGTGCAAATGTGCTGAAAATCCCATTTCACAAAGGTGGGTAGTGGAAAATGGTAAAAGGGTCTTTAGTGCTGCTTTTGCCAGTTGTAGATAAGCTCCAATTGTTTACACCAGAGCTGTTCTAAGTCTAGTTTTTCAAATTCCATTTCTATACGCGCATTAGTTCGTATTACGATAAGATCTTCTTTTAACAAATCGTTATCGTCCATTGAATTTGGATCAAACAAAAATGTATTGAGTATCCATCTATTTCTCTCGCACCCCAAGAAATACCCTCTCGCACCCTCAGGGGTGCACGCACCCCAGGTTAAGAACCACAGCTCCAGAAGAAATATGTCCAACCGAAAATCTTTACCAGGCTAATAAAAAACAGGGTTCAAATAAATTACTCAAAGAGTCATCTATGAGTGTTGTAAATAGTATAATATAAAAACACAGCCACGAAAAAACTGTATGCGCTGTTAACCGCTCATAGACGATATATGTACATACATGGCAGAGGACAATCCATAGTTGTACGGTATAAAAGTTGTAAGGTGTAAGAATTTAAGACGTTGCCGCGAGTTGTAAATTGTATTATTGTAGTTTAGTGATAATAGTTACCAACCCTTTTAGTGCCAACCGGAAAAATGTATTAAATTAATTACAAATTTATTTGAAATTCGTTGAAAGTCGTAGGACTAATATTTATCTAACACTGTTAGGAAACATGAAGAAGTCGGTTATTGATTGTAGAAAGTAGTTAGACATGAAAAAAAGCATCATTTGGTCATAGTTTCATATAGAATAACGTAATATGCAATAAAATTTGGCAATATTTGCGATAAAATGACTAATATCATATGAGCAAACTAAATAATAATCCCATACTGATCGGCATTAGGGGTGTTGCTAACAACGACATATCGGCATCCGGCACTAAAAGGGTTAATCGTTATTCTCCACAATAATTTAGGAAAAATTTCTCAGAGTTGATTTGATTCTCAGTGAGATTTGAACTTGAGCCCCCCCTGTTAAATTCTTACCCAAAATAACCCCATTACGACGATGTTCAATTCGTGCAACGCTCATGTCTCGCAAATGCATTCAACGTAAACATTTTGTCGATAGCATTAAACGAATCGATAAAATCTTACATTGCAATCGAGATAGACTGTCTAACGAGAAATTGATTGCTCAGCCTCACAAATGATTCTGTGGCTGGTCCGGACGAACTTCATTTTGTGTCAACAAATTCCCATCCAATCTCCAGAGAAGCCGCAGATAGTTAGAAGAATTTCAAGAAAGCCGGCCGCCAATTAAAGTGCTCAAATGGAAATAAATAAAGAACTCGCGTAGCACTTTGTATCTTTTTAACCGTCTGCTCGATAATGAACGAATTCGAGAAGAAAATAACACGATGTGCCAGCTTCGTTATTTTCAACTGTACTGCTAAATTGTACCAGCTTTATACAAATTTCAAAAATAGACCATAATAAATATTAGTCACTTTTTGCAGAAAGGAGTTATAGTCGTTCACAATTTTTAATTTTCTAACGAAATTGCATTATAATTTTGTTTCATTTCGGCCTCGCTTCTAATAAGTTCTACTTCAATTCATTTTAACATCCGAAGAAGAAAGAAGTGAATGGAGACACTTTTTCATAAGAAAATTAAAGATAAAGGAAACAAATTCTAATAGTAAATCGGAGGTGAACGAACGGTACGCGTGAAAAAGGGGAGAGAACAATGGAATCCACTAGATTTCCTTCTATCCAGGACAAAAGTTCGAATTCAATCTGTTCGTTATCAGCGATATTCCCGCATGTCAGCCTTTTTCTGCCTTGTTTTTCTCTATTTTCCAGGAGAAAGTTTCGACTCATTAAGAAAGATATTAACGAGCCTCAACTTAATGGTACAAATCAATAAACAATATATACACGCAAGAGCACGTCTCTCCGTAATTTTAACGTATTTATGTTGTTTTATTAAGTTTGAAATTATTTTTGTGCCTGTACAGTTGTACTTTTTCATTTTTCTTTCTTCCGCGGAAGGAAGTTTGCTGTGTTTGATTGAATATTAGCCAATTGTTTAACGGCGTGCTCTAAACTCTATCGGCATAAGAAACTTTAGGAAGTATACTCTGCTTTGTTATTTGTTTTATTGATTTTCTGGGTTTGAGTTTGCTAAATAATAAATTTTTCATTCAATATACAAATTATATTTAATTAAAAAAAGACAAAATTATGGGACAATATGATAATATAATTTAATATCTTCGTAGTATTTTTTTCTAATCTATTTTATTTTTAATTCATTAGTTAGTTTTATGAAAATTTGTTTATTTTGAATAAAATAAATATTCATAAGGTATGGATTTTCACTGCTTATACGTATTTTAAAGAGAAAAGAAACAACCGCCTCCGTGGCGCAATCGGCTAGCGCGTTCGGCTGTTAACCGAAAGGTTGGTGGTTCGAGCCCACCCGGGGGCGATATTTTTTTTACTTTAATTTTACATATAAAATCAAATATTTTCATCCTACAAAGCCACATGAATTAATTATCCAACTTTACCAAATGATTTTCAAAACATATTTCAATTAGAATTTAATTTCGAAGGTTGCCGAGAAATCATAAATAGGCGAGAGTACAGAGTTGTGCTTTGAATTTTATAGAACGTATAAAATGTATCGAATAAGCATCGTAGTTTGACAAATCAAACATATAGCTGAAAATTCATGAAATATTAATGTATTTGTATGCGAATCTTATTTTCTATTTATCTTTCGCAACTTTCTGCCTTTTTTCAGGAGCACGTGCATGTTTCAACACTTTTCCACCGCTCTTTTTCATTGAATAGCATTTTATTTTTTAGTTAAAGTTTCGCTAAAAAACAGGGACAAATAACACAGTTATTTGCATTATAAAATTTAATGGAACTTCATTATTGAAAGACATACTTTTTAATGGTTCAAGAATAGTTCCTTCCTATGACACTAGATGGCCACGAGAGTACCTCGTTCTCGCAATCGAAACTGTGTATCTAGCATGATATTTTGCAGACAAACGATTTTCTCGTCGTCATTCAGTGGGAGTACTACTGATCGATATAGCAGATGATGAACTCTGGAGATGATCTCGTGATTAAACTCCGCTCCTAGACTTCCATCATTATCGCAACGACGGTTGTCTATGGAATTTCTGATGCTAAACCTTATATTTTTATGATCCTTTTGCAAAAATTTATTTTTTTTTAAATAAATATTAAATCTTTTTATTAAATTTCATTGTAAATTGTAATTCTAATTGAACATATATTATCCAAATAGTAAAAAATTTGTAGAATCTCGTAATATCATTTTTTTCTTTTGATTCTAATTATCCATTTTAGTTGATTCGCGAATGAGTGGCAAAGCGCATTAAGTAGGTCTTATAAGCTTCGGAAAGAAAGAAACTTTTCTTTAATCTAGTATAACATTCGTCACAATTAATGAAGATATAATATCACGATACTGTATCATTGAATACACTTTTTCATGTATCGTAATAAATCGATATTTACTCAATGTATGAAATGTTTGAATGTATTTGTAACTACAAAACGTGGCTTACCTAGGATGCGTCGGTAAAGCAAAAAACATACTCCACAATTATTTTCATATTATCGAATGCTAGGCGTGGGAGGCAAGCGAACTAATACTTTCCAAAAGAATGTTTAATAAGATAAAAATTAAATATAATATACACATTCTATTTATTCGCTTCGCAACGTGTTTTTTCTCCTCCAAATTTAGCAATAATTTGTTTGCAGTGCCGTACAGATCAATCGCGCCAGCATGCGCGGAGTGCCGCCGCTATAGCAATAGCCCGTCACTCTAAATACCTTTCATTACACACCTATCTCTCCTATAAAATATCTATACACCATAACTTTACAGCTATATACAGCTTAATACTATTATATTTGTGGTACTACAGATTTGAATGTTTTATAAGTGTTCAAAAATAATTTTAAAACATTAAAAGAATGACTATCAATTACAGTGGTCCACAAAATTGAACTTTTTTGTTGTACAAAAAATATTTACATTGATTTTCATGGATTTCGTGGCGCTGAATACGAACATGGAATTCATTTTTCTCCGTCAGACTCCAATTTTAATAAAATCAATATTGAAAAAAACTACACATATTTAACTTTCAAATTTTCCTTTCTATATTTACCGCAAAGGCTATTTAATTGTTTTTGCACAAATGGATTCTATAAATCCTCCCCAATGTAACGGTTCATATTACTCTAATGTTAGAAACATTTAAACATGTTTATACAATGCTCAAACGAAAATGACGCCCAAATTCCGCAATTTTTGTGGATCTTCTTCATTTTAAACGCTGGATATCCAGCAGAAAATCTTATTGCAGGGGTCGATGGAGCAGACATTTTTCTTTTCACATATCCATTTTATATTTGCCCTTTTTTTTAACTTTATAAGAGCCTTTAGAACAAACATAGCGGAAGAATAATACTGGAAATCGGAAGAAAGAACAACCTTTTCGGAAGAAGGCCTAACGACGAAAACTTTGTCTGCAAGAAGGTGGTAAACAAAGGCACGGAAATAAAGTGCTCGGAGGAAGAAGGTGGAAAGTCATTAACGTGACAAAGAAGATCGGACCGTAATTGCGGCTGCATCGAGAAGCCTATCGGTGAGCCACAGGCTGAATTCAAGAAGGCTCTGGCCATTTTGTAGTGTACATCATCAAAGAGAATAGGCCTACTAAGCAGAAAGTGAAAAGTGTCCGGGACAGACGCGAAAAAACCATGGATTTAGATATGCTTCCAATTAAACCCGACTGCCTCGCTTAGAAGCTTTGTCGGTTGAAAACGTTGGGGATATATTGCGCTGTGTAACCAAAGTTGTGAAACGTAGATAGAAAGGGCTCAGAAAAACATCGCTTTCATTGTTTATCGCGTTTCGACGGACGCAGGAATATTGTTGTAGGCGAGAAATAAGCAGGATTTGAATAATGTAGCTAACAGAAAAGTTTTAATGAAAAAGAAGAATTAGGCAACTCAAAATAAGCGATAATTCAATCTAGTTTTTTTGGCACTTGTTTATTTATTAGAAGTTCTCTGATATTGAAGTACTGTCTCTAGTATTGCTTCTAATATTGCCTACTAGAGGTTAAAGAATGTCTAGTTTACAAAGAAAACACATGCATGCGCTTAAACAGTCCTCATTATCTTATTTGTGGATACCAATACATAAATATTTTGAAATACAATTTTTAATGTTTTTTCTATTTCCCTATACTTTCGAACATTCAACATTCGCACACATTTTCAGGAACCAATTATGTGCGAAGGCGAGGGCTGCCTATACAAGAAAATCTTCACGAAAATTGGCGCCAATATTTTTAAACACGATGAAACGTGAACCCTTAAATATCTCGATTTGAAAAGAACGTGACTTATGCCACTTTCAAAATAAACCGCTCAAATATAATAAAAGAAGAATTTGTGACAATGGTATTATTTCCCGTCCTTCCTTATGATGCAAATGGGTTAGAAGTTCGGACTCCCAAAATTAGTAGCCATAAGTTCAAACCTCCGTCACCTTTGGGACATTTTCTCGAAATTTTGCTTAATATATTATAAGATAGACTCGAGAGCTCGGTGTCTACTACTGAGTCCTAGTCGGAATGAACAGTGCAGTTAAAGTCGAAAAATTGAAGCATAAAAGAAGGAAAGGAGAAAAGTATTACTTTAACAACGTCCGTAAGTTTCTGCGTCAAGTACTTCCGTGAAGAAATGATAATGCTCATTTAATTAGAGAAAACCCCACGATGTAGTAAGATACTTTTTTCCATGCCGAAGTTTTCGCACGATCATTCTTTCTTAGCTGTAAGAGGGCATCTCTTCTTCTGACATTTCTCCTCGTGGCTCTCGATCTGCATTTCCAAGATTGCGCAGGAAGATCCCAAAGAGGGTTCCTTGAGCTCGAGGGTAGAAAAAGGAGGGATTATCGACGATCCAGTCGTTTTTTGCTGTAGCACCCCGATAATGCGATCACTTTGGGAGTCGATATGAAATGCAAATTTTTCTTGAGACCTCCCTCAGTGCCAACGTTTTTGAATTGCAAGCTGTAAAACGAGGAATGGGCGACTTCAACGTTTTCACGTCGCGAAATTGTCGTACTTTTAAGAACTCTGCATTCGGAATTACATTTCAATTGCAAAACTCTACGGCACGTTGCTCTCTATAAAATTTCCTTAAATTGCAAAATCATGAAGATGGCGGAACAATGCTGTAAAATTCGTTGCTCAATATTTTCTTCGAGTATTCCAATCGACTTATTTTACAAACAATTAAACACAATTAACTTCTCTTTTATGAAGGATTGAGTTATACTGGAACTTACTGGAATTACAAGATAGATGTGAGATTACAAAAACATATACGAATATCATTAACGATTACGAACGTGGATGTGATTCTTTTTTGTGAGGACTATATTTTGCAAGATAAAGTTTTTATTAATTCTTTCTTTCACAAAAAAGTAGACACGGACTTGAAGGCTAGCTCGAGAGCTTTGAGTGCCAATAATCAGTTCGTGCAGAAGTGCGAAAAAACTGCAACGAAGTTAAGAATAGACTAGCCAGGGTTGCAACGGTAAGCTGTTATGATTAAAGATCGTCTGAAACGAATTAATTGGCGATAATGATATCGTAAAGAGTAGTAAGTATAATTACGCCGTGCGATTTAAGACACGATTAACGTTGTTTCCAGGGCCGCGGCTGAGAACAAAAGAAAAAAAGGGGTAAGAGAGAATTAGTATTCTATGGCATCAGTTACGAACAAGTAACAACAATTATAGCGCGTATTATTTTACGATCCAATTAATGTTTCCTGCTTGTTACTGGCTATGCTTTTTAAATTCTTTTGATAGCGGAATTCTTTTTGTAACATGTCTTTTTATAGCCGCAAGAATTTAAAGAATCCGTTGAAGAATTAATAATGCAACGTGTGATTTAAATCTAAACTTATACTCTGAAGTATACATTCTGATACACGCGTGTATTTTTAGTAATTACTAATTAAATACGCACACCCATCATACTTACTTTTTCATTTAAATTGAATTGCATAAACGAACTTTTGACATTATTCTTTAACCCTTTGCACTCCTATGTCGAACCGTACTCGACACAGCTTTCTATGCTATTTCACGTTTCATCTAATAATTATCGACGTTTCGAAATCAACGATAATTTTACATCTTAACATAAATATCCCGCGGTACCTACAATCGTTTCTAATATTAAGTAAAAATGACTAATCAACGGTAAACAATTTCAGAGACTATATCTGCCTGTTTGACGAAAAGTTAGTAAAACAATTCGGAGCACAAAGGGTTAATATTATCCAAGTCTCAAGGTACTTTGACTTGACGTAAAATTTGCTAATTTAACCTTCATCGGTTCCTGTGGTCGTAGCGATTTTTAATCGGAGTCTTATTTCACATTTTACATTTCTTACTTCCTTCGTTTGTATATCTGCTATATGCATCTTTGGTGTTGTAAATAAATTTCGGAAATTCTCTAACTGGGTTTTGCAGATGTCTCTAACAATCGAAGGAACAGTGAGAAGTCGCGAATCGAAGCATTTCGAAAAATGTCCCAGAAGTGACAGAAATTTAACACTAAACCTACCATGGGCGGTCAAATGACCGCTTTCTGCTTTTTTCTAAAAACTCCCCAAATTGATTGGGCAGCCATTCAGTAAATATTTTAGGTTTATCGTATAAAACAAAAATTACTTAACTGATCATCTTTTTCACCTCTTCAAATCTTTTTTTCCAAAGTACTAATTTCGTATATTTCAATATAACAGATATAAAGCCGGTAGGTTTAGTGTTAAACCTCATTAATTGACAATCCCAACTATTAACTTTACACCCATTGTAACTCTTACATTTAATCTTAAAATATCATTACGCAAAGACACTCTTTAACCTGTAACAAGGACATTAAAGAGTGTCTTTGCGTAATGATATTTTAAGATTAAATGTAAGAGTTACAATGGGTGTAAAGTTAATAGTTCGGATTGTCAATTTTGCAATCTGTAATAAGGACATTGCAAAATCTTCATCTACACCTCGTCGTACAAAATGACAATTCGAAAGATCGGATTCATCGTCGAATTACGCTTTCCTGCGTAAATGTGAGAATGGTGCTATCGAGGCGCCATCCGTTGCTAGGTAAGTAACTTAAAAGAACGTAGGGCTCTTTCAATTATTACGGCTGAACCCGGAAGAGCAAGCGCCCTAACAAATTGAGTTGAGACCCTTTCGTAAGAGGCAGCCTCCAATTCCGCTGGATTCTTCCGGCATGCCACGGGAGGTCGATGAAAATGTTCGAATCCGTCCCCTTCGGGAAAAGGTTTCCGTTAAAGGTTCTCGGACGACTGAGTCGCTTCTACGATGGCGAAAATGATCACCACTTTTATCCGTGTCGACGTACTTCTTGTTCCCTCGCGTTACGTAATTCTGTCGTATCGTTTATATCACGACTGCGCGAAGAAAGCTGTGATAAAACGGGATGGAAGAAAAATCATGATGGAAAAAGAAGAGAGAAATATTTGGAGATATCATTTTGTAGAATTACTTATCAAATAGAA
The DNA here is from genome assembly GCA_963989415.1 of Cerceris ruficornis. NCBI lineage: Eukaryota > Metazoa > Arthropoda > Insecta > Hymenoptera > Crabronidae > Cerceris > Cerceris ruficornis. The sequence goes on from OZ022520.1 coordinate 17,074,101, forward strand.
ATGATAGATTGTATGCAATCTGCTTATTTTCATCATTTTTTACAACAATGCATGAAAGAGAAGTCTTATATAACAGAAGACAGTGGAATACTGAGAGAGATCATTTTGCAGAATTATTGAGCATCCAAATAAAAAGAAATGGATGATACGTTAACACTTCTTTTTGTCATTTTAGATAGCTTTGATTATTTTCAAGAGAATGTTTTAGATTTTGCGTTAACTTGAAAGCATTAAAATTGGAAGCAATTTTCCAGAGCTGATAATTGGCAATCGTGATCGCTGACTGAAAGTATAATTCTTAATTTCATCTTTATTTATCGAAATAGGAGGTTTGGGCATGAAGACAAAGGCTTTATGATAGTCATTTCCAATTCGAGAATCAATTCGAGTCATTTCGAGCTGACGTCTACAATTTCTGCGTTAATTAACAACGGAGGAAGAGAGAGAGAGAGAGAGAGAGAGAAAGTGGAGTTCTCTCTTTAGCTACTCGACATAGCCAACTAAATGCCACTCATCAAGAGTGCTACAAGTTTGCCTGTTCCGCAGATAACAAGATGAACTTTCGGTCCTTCTGCAGGTAGTGTAGGTGATACATGGATCATTAGGGAAGTTAGCTTCGCGGTTATCAGTGGTTATCGCCGCTTATCATCGGTTCGCTGTGATAATCCCGGCATCCGCTTCGCCTCGTCTGACCTCCTCTAGATCGCTCGTCGGTTCTGCAAATTTTCGGCAAGAGGAAGATAAAAAGAAGAGGAGGAGATAGCGAAACGGAGAGAAAGAAGAGAGACAGACGAAGCTGGAATTAATTACTTGAATTTTGGGCCATAATTTGTGAGTTAGCTACATTAATAGTTACATTTAGACATGATCTTTTCATTCGGAAGCAACTTGTTACTAATATATTTAAATTCATTAAGATTTTGTAACACGAAGAGTTGCTGGTTAATGAAGTGATGAAAAAGTTTATTTTGAAAGTGGCGTAAATCCCATTGTGAGAGTTTGAAATGGATATGGAAAATATTATGCAATAAAATTTTATTTTATTTAATTATCAAATATGTTATAAACAATTTAATTTCAAATTTGAGTTTCGATTCCCTAACGGATTCATACGAGACGACTGAATAATAATTAATGAAACAATATTAATTTTAATGTAAAAATTATTTAAGAAAGAATGAAAGTTGAATATTTTTTGATTTTATAACATAAAAGTGTATACATTTATTTTTATTTCAAGGGAAATTTACTTTTCCTATGGGCTTGTGCTTTCCTAAGAATTGAAAACGTCATTTCATTGATTTTGAAAGCGAAGTCCATTAATAGCCATCAAAAACGTGATTTTTTAAATAATGTTAATTATGCTAAATGGGATGATAAATTTGACACCCTTAGAAACTCAGAAACATTATTCTACTATGTTATCTGTTACACATATTTTTAAATTTAATCCAACGCAAACCCTTCAATATCTCGATTCGTACATAAATGGACTTCCGCCACTTTCAAAATAAACGGCTCAATTGATTACAGTAAAATGCGGAGAAATGAAATGAGAAATGTTATCGAAGAATCAATGGAGAGCATATTTATACATGAATTTGACACATATTCATGTTTATAATTTTATTATAAGGATTTTACACTGACACGGAATAGAAACGTGCATACTTAGCGTCCTCCGTCGAAGCGCAAATCAACATTTTACAGAGCATCGATAAAAGTGAAACATTTACGAAAAAATCGACAACACTTGGCCTGCGATAAACGTAAATTTTCGACCATCGAGCTTTGTTTCAATTCTAATGTTTTTTTTTTCCGTACCGAAATGAGACAAAGAAAAGGACCAGGAAGGAGAATGAAGAAAAAGAAGAAGAAGAAAGAGAAGAAGGGTAAGACACTAGCTTGGTGATTACGGAGATAACTTGACGGACGATATTCAACGAAGATAGAAAACTTTCCTTCCCCGTTTCACATCTTCACGGCCCCGTTAAATTTTACACTTAACGGTATGCCATTTTATGAAAATCCCGTCGAGTTTAGGTGACAAAAATGTTACCGTGAAACTTCTTCCGCGAATTCGTGAATTTATATTTTTTTTATCGACGAATGGAAACTCAACTTCTTCTATTGCCTTTAAAAATGCACTTTAAAACGATTAAAAATAAAATAAACACGTTGAACGCAGAACTACAGTCGCTGTTTGTCAGCCATTTGAATAATTAATTTTGCAAAACATGTAATCCGATCCTCGAAACATCGTTTCCGTTTTAAATGCTACACTCTCAATTACCGCCGGTAATCGAAACTTGAGGATCGTATTTTCACGATTTGATTAAACCTGCAACGGTTTGTATAACTCCGTCAATTGGTTCTGAAAACGCGCCACGTCACGGAAAACCGTGTCAATCGGCCGAATATTGCTTTCGATGGATTACTCATTCTTAGTTCACCAAACATACGCATTTCCAGCTTTTAATTACGCTGTAGTGGTTTGCCAACGATCAGTTATTGACCGAAAGAGTTAAATATATGGGTCAACGGTTGCAATTGCAGTTCGTTTTACCGCTCGGATTTCTATCGAAATCATAAACTGTATTGTTGCATTCGTTGAAACATAATTGTAATACAACTGCATTTATATTTATCGAAATGAAATTGATGTATTACCTAGTTTGTGTACTACAATATAATGCAGCATCGGGTGTTTCGAGCTGTTTTAATGAGTTAAACGTTATATTGTTACTGTTGGTTTTCTATGTCTCTACGAGCATAGTATATCTTACACATACAAAAATCAACTGGTATATTTACTTCCTGGAATGCTTAACACGTTGAACGCCACTGGTATTTCGCCAGTTTCATCATTTCTACTGAAGTGAAATTTTTTCTGTTAAAATCAAATCTTTATAAAACAGAAACTTCAAAGACACAGATGGACACATATTCAGCAGAACCTTATCTTTTTAACGCCAATATTTAAATACTGAATATATTACAAAATTCGTAAATATTGCAATTTAAAGGTCATCTGAAATTTCATGGAATTCAGCAGCGCCGGTCACCGGTGACCCCCATGGCAGCCAACGTGTTAAGAGGTTGCAGCTGTATAGCTATGCAGTCTGTTTTACGTTATAACCGAAAAGGGTCCTTAGACCCTTGCAGAATTCTTTTAGACCTCACTCTGTGACTTTCACTCTTAAAGAGAAGACGTACCCTCTTCATATATTCTTAGAATAAAGTCTTGGTCTATTCCATTAGCTTTTAAACAAAGTGTTATTATTTAAAACCCTAAAAACCAATAGTTACATGGAGAAGTTTAAGGCAAAGGTCGAAGGTATTAACATTTCTGCTCTATAGAGATACGGTTCTAATAAAAAAAAGTCTCACACCACTGAAAACAGTGAAACTAGCGAAATACGGGTGGCATTCAACGTGTTAAGGTAATCAGTTTCCTACAGTCCTTAAAATAATTTATAAATTATCTCTATCGGAATTCTGTAGAATCAAGGGAATTTTTTCGTCCTAAAATTAAGAAAATTGAAGGACTTCCATCTCAAACACCTGTTTACTACAATTATTAATCCGACTTTTATCCTTCGATTATTCGGCAATTTTTATTTCTATCCAGAAGTTCCCATACAAGGTCACAAATTTTTCATCTAAAGCACCTCGGCCCGGGTTGACTAATTATTCTCGTGGCTCGCAGAAAAAGAGAGTACGGCGATTCGGGATTGCTGCAGCTGACAAGTGATTAATTCTTCCACCGGTAAGAAGGGTTCTTCATAACGGAGAATCCTCGAAGCACCTTGCGATATCATGGATATCCTAGCCGTTCCTGGTAACGAGATCGTCAATTTATGAAAGTTTTCCCGCTATTTCCGCATATTCTTCTGCCGTCCATTTCTTGGTTCGTCCATCCTTATTTCTCAACTTCTTCTCAACTATGTTCAAGAACGAATGAGAGAAGAATTTTATACTCCGGATCGTGTTTTTTTCTGTTCGTGTTTTTTGCAGCCTTTACCGTTGCAATTGCAACGGACAAAGCAATCGGTGAGGACATTTTAGAGAATTCTGTTAACCGAACACCGGAAATCGATGTGAGGTTGGGTGTATGATGGAGACAGACAGAACCTCCCCTGATATCTGCCTTAAAGTTGAAAACGGGCACCAACGAATTACATCGTTCTTCTTAGATAAGTGTAAGAAATATTTATACAAAGTTTCATCAAAATCGGAGTGTATCAGGTCTCGAAATTCCCTTGTTGCTATGGCTCGTTTACGATGGTAGGTAAATTGCATCGGTGAAACGATTTTTGTATAGGACAATTTTTGTGGATATAATCTGAATTTAGATGTTCTATCCTGCTGAGAGTTGGTCTTCTTAAATTACGGAGTAATACATTTTTCTATGGTGAATTAATTCTTTTGATGTTGCAAAGTTTGATATTTTGAATATCAAGGATAAAGATTTCCAGCTCGTTGCTGTGTAGCTGAAAAGAAAACATCAGAATAGAGGAAAATAGTGCGAAGGGATAATATATTATAGGATTTTTTTGATTTTTTTCCGAACGGCCGCCCAATTTTGTGATACCTTCTTTTACACATATACCTCGGAGGAGGATATACAATCAGAATTATAGAGTGCCGTTTCTTTTTCTAACAATTAAATAAATATAATAACAAATAATGCTACATAAAGGATTCTATAATTACAACGACAAAACAACGACAGTAAAATTACAACTCGATACAACGCACAACTGAAAACTAATCGAACGATTAATGACTGGCTTCTTACAACTCACGACTGACAACTAACAAATAACTTCTTACCATTAATAACCGACAACTTCTAATCAACTCCAACACTATAACTAATTACAACAACTAACGACTTACGATTGACCGTTACGACTGAATCTAACAATCCTACGCTTATTGTTAATTGTAAACACTCTTGCTTCTCTGTCATGCAGTCACTCGCGCGTTCGCCTTCACCCTCGCATTCACTATTCTCTAGAATAGTTATGGAAAAACATTTTTTAGGAGTGGCCCAAAAAAAGGTAAAGTTTTGGCTTATGAGTTATTATGAAACTCAATAAGCACTCAAAAAAATATTATTATAACAATTCTGTAACACTAATGTGACGAATGAAGCTATTACTGCATTCCTAAAAATTCCTCATAATCTAGTTAGAACTGGAATGTAGTGATTCCGATTCTTAAATCAAATTTTTATGAATTAAGTAATTTAGGATTTATAAGATAGAAGTGGAATATTCATTGCATGGCTCCCTTATTAATTTGGGAAATTTTTAGAAAAAATTGGGAACCGATCATTTTGACCGCCTTGGTACATTTAGTGATAAAACTGCAATTAAAATATTTTCCGACGTTACAATATAATTTATTAGCTCTATTTGAACTTAAAGCGATGGAAGATTAGTGTAAAAGTACCAAAAATATTGCAATGAACCTATTGGAAAATCGATGCATTTTTTGAAATATCACCATAATACATCGAAATCGTACAATCGACAAAAGTTTTAATTGAAGAATCATGATCCAAATTCTTATCAATTTGTAGAAAATTCATTAAAAAATTGCTCAATTAATTTGTATGAGTGTTAAACAAAAATCGTTTTGCATGAGAATCGGCTTCCTAGGAACGTCCTAACTTTAATCGCTCGAAGAAGACGTTCGCTGGAAAATCTATCGGGTATTTTCCTCCTCAATCTTTTCTCCCACGGGAGAACCGATAAGGAGCCATTTTTCCCTTCGTTGAGTTACTCGTCAGCGGATTTTCAGGCTGGGAAGCGACGATTGATACGCAGAACGAGCTGTCTTCGTTGACATAGACGAACGATGGTGGACCATCGACAATCAGAAGAAACTCGCGGCCGCATATTTGCCTGAAAGGATACTCACTGATTCGATGATATTTTGTCTCTTTAGAGCAAGTGATTTTTGAGGAAAATATTCGACGGAAAGGTGTAATTCAAGTATGCATCTTTTGAAACATTTTACATACCAAATTCGCAGTCAGTCATATAACGAAAATAACTCAGAAATCATACGAAGAAAAGTTAAATTAAGGGGGTACTCCCATTTTGCATGGTCAAAAGGTCGGCAATTTAGCATTCCTTATACAAAAAAATTGTAAGAGTAATTAATTTGATAGTTTGCGTATGCTTTAGTTGTACCTTCTTTGTATTACATTTTGTTCAATTCGATACATCTAAAAATACAGGTTGAATTGATCGTAAATTAGGACACGCCTCACAATTTCTTCATTAAAGGTCGTCATGATACGCCCCTCCCCCCCCCCCCCCCCAATGCCCACAGTTTATTCGAAATAAAAAATTCTAACGAGATTTTATGTTATACTAGCTTGGCGCCCAGTAAATAACCGTGTTTTCAGAGTCTATAACTTTGAAAATTTTATGAATTTTAACTTTAAATTTTACGGAGACGTTCCTATAAAGTTGACCTACAAGGTTCGCTGAAAAAACAAGCGATTTTATTTGTTTTACCATAAAAACGGGAGATCCTTTAATAAAGTGTGCGCGGAGGAAGAAACAAGCACGTGCACAGATATAACAATTCATAATGTGCAATCTGTGCGATAAGGAATAGATAGAGAAAATTCGTTGTTTACAATTTCAGAGATTGCAAGAGCTAATAAGAAGAATTATCGGAGGGTAATACCACACTCATTGAGGGATAATGAAGTTACTCCTGTAAGTTCATCGAGGAAGGAAGGAAGGAAGGAAGGAAGGAAGGAAGGAAAGAAGGAAAGAAGGATAGGAAGGACGTTGGCATCGCCGAATGAGAGGTGAGTGGATAAATCCTTTTGATTTATAGAACAAATTCCTGCTATAAGCGTTGATACCGGAAGTTCTAATGAGTGCAACGACAACTGATTCTTGGATGATTTTGCACGAGGAATTCCGTAACAAAATGTTAATACGAACAACTCGGTTTAATGGAAAAGGCTAAATATTCTTACCTTCTCCATTTTCATCTTTCGAAATACATTAGCTCGAATGAACCTTTACTTGTAGCATTACAAAAAATTTTCAGCTTCAAATTGGTGTATGACTAGTATACGAAATTCAAAGTACATCGAATTTATTCAATTAGTAAGATCTACAGTTTTACCCTTTAACACTAGAACTACCAAACCAGTCGAAATGACTGGTACACAATTTTTTCAAGAAATTCTCAAAGTTTATAGGAGAGTCATAGGAGAAATATTCTACGTCCAACTCAAAAAACATAAATGACCGAATTGATCATCTTTTCCGCCTCTTGATTCCTCATTTCTCAAAGTACTTATTTAATTTATTGAAATATAATAGATTTAACGCCGGTAGTTCTAGTGTTAAAGTATATTATTTTGTACTTCGAAGCAAATCTATCCTGAATAGAAAGATGCACAGATAAATATTCGGATTTTAAACGAAGAACATTATAGAAATATATGTATAAGTGTATATATCTTGAATAATGATAGAAGGAATCTGTAGTCCCAAGTAGTGGTCCCCAATTAAAATCCCTATCATCTTTTTTGTTTTTCTGTATTTCGACTTACAATTCTTCGGTCACTTCAATCTGGACTCACAGTCCGAACGTACAGTCCTTTACGAACTACCGAGGCTATGATATATTTTAAGTGATAATTTAGAAAAAAAAATCCAATTAATGATGGAGATTTCAACTTGGATCAACTAAGTAATAATAACTGGCTGGATGACTAAAACTCACCTACAATTATTCCAAAAGTGCCCACAGTGGAAAATCCAAGCATCGAAGTATTAGGTTGGTAGAAAATTAATGTCGGTTTTCAAACTTTATCTTTAAATACACATGTTGAGAATGGGAATAACTTTTTTTAATCAAAATAAAGTTCCATTACAATTTACACATTTTTCCCAACGAGAAACAGGTTTTTTAATAAAATTCTTCTTTTCTAAAATGATATAAGCAGACAAACCGATTAAAATGAACGGCTATCTTAAGAATAAGCGCCAAAGTTTGAAAGCTCGAAAACAGACATTAATTTCTTACCAACCTAATAAAACATAAACATAGAAGAAACAACAATAGAAGAAAAATCGTATATAGCTGCATGAAATCAAGATATTCGTTGCTCTTCCTATTTACATAATTCCCCCGGCAATAAATGCACATGTAAATGTTTTCCATTTTAAAATTGCATGTTCCAGAATGGCAAGGGTATTCGAGTGATAGCAATAACCCTAACGTCACTAAAATCTTTGGCGTATTTTGAAACCGCGAGATCTCTGTAACCTTGATCCAGGGAAAGCTAAAAACATTTGTCCTTCGGGATTGAATGAGAACCTTTAATACCGACTGGTTCTTTCCCTGGATTTCATGAAACTTCTCTACGTGATTGTTTGAAAAGGAGTAAGTATATTCTTCGCGGAGTTTAATATGTTCGAGCGAACTCAGGAGGTGAAATCGTAGAGAAAGGGAAAAGTAAGTCCCGTGAGTTGAAAACTCATTAGATAACATTTCCTCCCTCCTTCCCCGTGCTTCCGTTTTTCCCTCTCAAAATGTGAAAAAGAACGTGTAACAGAATATTTGAAGTTGAATATATTTCATTTCTCAATCATTAAAATAATTAATGCTAATGCAAAGGGAGAAATATATGTGCACGGATTGATCTGTTCGCACTCTGTGCATCTACTGATGTAGAAATATTTAAATGCCCAATTTATTTTACTACATCTCTAACGTATCGTATGGGTTACAATGCATGTGCAGATAACAATCGACATAATGGCATCTTGTTTAACAAATTAAGGGAGAATAAATAGTGAGATAAGGAGCACGGTAATAATTATTATTATTTATATATATATAATTTATATATTATATATTATATATATATATATCTTCACGATATTAATTATTATAAATAATTAATATCGTGAAGATAGTAGAAGCTGAAATAGAACTACATAAAACTTCTAAATTATCAGGGGAAAAGTTTTATCATAGTTTGAAAAAATGTACGAATAAAAATTCTACATTTTCCCCATTCTTCGATGTCTTTCTTAGGAATAATTATAATGTAGTTTCAACCAGGGCGAACGCGAAGGTGTGCGAGAATCGGACACAAGTCGATCGGAGCACGGTTCAAATTTCCACTAATCGTTAATTAGCACATTCACCGCGAATTCTATTTCACCTGATTTTCCATTCACGCCGATTGTTCGCGTTAACGTGTCCGTTCTATTCGCACTTGAATTTTTAGTGAATAAGAGTATCGATTTCAAGAGTATCTTCTAAAAAGGGCTGCGAAGTGAAAGGGCTAACGGGGCTGGAATAGGTTGGTCATCGTCGAGGCGGAAATGGAAGTCTTGATAAAGTACTAGGATAAAATAAGCAAGGTAACATTGAATATGTCAATACTTTCAATTACAATATTCTCACTGTATGCGTTCATTTTAAAAGAGAAAGTTTTTCCATACAAACGGAGAAAGATGCTCAATGTATACGGTGTTAAATGTGTCAAGTATCATCATAATTTTACTAATATACATCGGATTCGCAATTAATGTATTCGAATTCAAATCTCTTCGTACATTCTGAGAAATTTTTTCCGAGATCATCATTAAATGCCACATAGTCCTGGTGATTCGGAAGCTATCTAAAATTATAGATCTTGGACAAAATAACCGTAGAAATTATAGGCAAAATACGGAACAGTTAACCCCTTCGGATACTGTGCACATTGTAATGTACATAATATTTTTCGTGCTTTATCTTATTACGTATAGGTTTAAACTTAGTTTCAACACCTAATGTATCTACCAGTGATAGTCTAATATGAAAAAATAACGTCTGCAACGTGATTTGTTTTTTCTGTGTGTATATGAATTAAGTTAGTCTCAATATAAAAATAATTTCTCGTAGGCGAAAGAAAAGAATTCGGGTCTGAAGGGGTTAATGTAAGTTTCCTTGGCCTCTGTAGAGTAAACCAATGATGAGAAAACCTTTTTAGCAGCAGGCCATACAAAATTTGCCGGCCAATGCAATTTATTCTGCAACTTAATTAGAACTTAAAAAATATATTAATTTTTTTAAAAGACTGAAATTGAAAGTTTCTATCCTATCGTTTTGAAATTTTCGATGGGCCACATAGAACCTCTAAGCGTGACGCATCTGGCCCGCGGCCCGTAGTCTGCTTATTGCTGAACTGAATTATGACCAACTATTTGATATCCAAAGCTCCCTACTGACAGTTATAATAGCAGCAATTTCGTTGTCGAAGACCTTTTCAAACTTGTATACTTTTGTTTTTCCAACGTTTTCCTTTCCCGTGCGAATCATCATCGATGGATTCTCGAAACTCGTGTCAAGAGTAGCGTCAGCACCGAAGGAAAGTGGGACGTACGAACGGGCAGAGAACGGATCTCTTATCGATGGGCAGTCGATGGCAATTATTCGCAGCGAAATAGCGCACTTCCGACAATTTTCACGAACTGCACCGTCGTCTAGGATCGAGCACGGTGGGCCGATGATGGGGGTGTGAGTGCAAATGGGTGTGTATAGGTGGCCCGAGAGGGGCGGAGGACCCTCGCTGTAAAAGCAACGACCGAAGCTGACCTGAATCCACGGTTGTGGCGATGAAAAGGGAGCAACAAAAGACCGAGCGTGGGACGAGGACGAGGACGAGAGTGAAAATACGGAAAATAGGCCGTTATACAGAGACACCCTGTACAACTATTTCGCGGGACGCCGATTTCTCGGCCGTCGATTTGCCGACCCGAAGAATTTGTAACTTTCTGCCGTGCCAGTCGGCTAATTGGCTTGAGTAGCCGCTTTTCTTTTTCTTTTCTGTTTCATCGCATTTCTTTTCCTTCGTAATTTTTTCATCGCCGAGGACGCCGGCGAGTTACCACCTTTTCACCCTATTTATTCACTTTGCTCGGGCTGCATTGTACGGTGGGCAAAACGAGAGCAACGATGAAGCTTTACTGGCTCAAGAATTTTTTTTTGGTGGTGAACAATATTACATTTTTTTTATTTATTCTCCACTTGCCATTGTAAAAGTTAAGAGAAGCGTTGCTGTTTTCTGTTTTGGCTTTAGCTGCTATGGTCATCTCTCCTAGAGGTCCTACTCGACGAATTTTAAGTGGGGTCTGAATTCGGAAAACATCTGCCATAAGTAAGTGGAATTTAAACTCGAGCCCGTTAATCGGAATTCGGACCATCTATTCTATTTATGTAGATCCATACCCGCCGTAGGCTTTATTTTCATGTATTTTGACTTTAACCCTTTGCGGGCGGAGACTTTTTTGAATATTGAGAAACAATCATTTACTTGGCGATCAAAAACCACCTATTTATCAGAAAGTCAGAGTGTTGATGCATGGAAGTTATAAATTACTATTTGTGTAATCATATTTCAACGGTTATATTTCAAATTCTCAACTCTAACCGTGTATACATGCACCGATAAATTATAATCAGATTTTTTCTCAGGCCGCGCATATGCGTCCGTCGTCCTCAAAGGGTTAACTGCTATGATTATTTTGCCAAGCGGCCACAGTTTTACGCGGATACGCGACTATGATATATTAATACATTAAACATTTCCTACCGACTGTTAATTAACACTAGAACTACCAAACCAGTCAAAATGACTGGTACACAATTGTTTCCAAAAATTCTTCAAGATTATAGGAGAGTCATAGAATAAATATTCTACGTCTTTCTCATAAAACATAAATTACCGAACCGATCATCTTTTCCACCTCTGAATTCCCCCTTTTTCAAAGTACTTATTTAATATATTTAAATATAACAGATTTAACGCCGGTAGTTCTAGTGTTAATCGGGAGTCGGACCATCTATTGTATTTATATAGATCCATACACACCGTAGGCTATATTTTCATGTATTTTGGCTTTAACTGCTATGAATATTTTGCCAAGTGGCCACAGTTTTACGCGGATTCGCGACTATGATATATTAATACATCAAACATTTCCCACCGACTGTTAATTAAGGCATACAAAAGATCGATCAGCTCGGACACTTTGAGAAATAATACAAATAAGTGAAAAAAACTAAACATCGTTTCTCCCGCAAATTATTAGCGATTATTAATAAACCCTGCTGTTCTCCACTTTTATACGTCACATTCTTATTCCTTCGAGTCAAAGTATCCCGATGAAGAAAGTTCATTTTAAAAAAATATAAAATATACAAGCAAACAGACATAAACTTTAGATTGAATATCAAAAACAAATGCTCAAAAACATAGTATCTATTAAAACATCATTTTCATTTCGGTTCATATGGACCCGTTGAGAACGGCAAGATTAGTAACAATAGCTCAAAAAGGTAATGTAAGAAAATAGTTTTAGTTAAAAGATTTTGGCAATTAATAATACTTCGATAAAGTATAGTTGCGTTATCAGTGCTGCATTCTTTGCGTAACGAAGCATTATAATATTTACACAGGAAACGCCTTCGGCTTACTACGCTTCTTAACCCTTTGCAGTCCTATGTCGAGCTATACTCGACACAGCTTTTAACTTCATTTTATTTTCAAACGATTTAATATCGACTTTCCAATTTCTTAATGATTTTCTAATATCAGCTAAATATCCGGCAGCACCTACAGTTATTGATATCATTAAAAAACATGAATAATCAACGATAGAAAATGTTGTGAAATTAATTTCGTTTAGCTTACCACAAAATAGACGATATAATTCGGACTGCAAAGGGTTAAGGCACGTATTTTCCTCTGCCACTGGGGGCATTAACACTAAAACTACCGAAGTTATATCTACCAAAATTTAGATATACTGAATAAGTACATTGAAAAAAGAGAAATCAAAAGGTGAAAAGGATAATTAATTCACTAATTTAGGCTTTATAAGATAAAAGTGGAATATTTACTTTATGCCTCCCCGGTTAATGTAAGTAATTTTTAGAAAAAATTAGGAACCGGTCATTTTAACCGGCTTGGCAGGTTTAGTGTTAATGTGTGTACGTCTTTTTTACGAGATTACATGTATTACTATTGATAATGCAACAGTGAATCGGTTTAACAATATTGGTACTACCACCGCGGCTGTATTAAACGGTTAATTATTAATTAATTATATGATAAATTAATGATTATCCCCAGCATTAGTCTTAGCAAACGTTATAAATTAATATAAAATTATTCAAAATCCATTCGCTGGCATGACATTGTTCCACCTAGATTACCCACTTCGTTTCACTGTGTGCCGCTTACGGGCATGAGAAAAAGCTGACTTTTAGTCGGTTGGACGAAGAATTGTTGCGGTATAAATTCCGTTAATAAGCTGCCAATAAGTAATGTGTTGAGCAGGAATTTTAGAAAAATCTCCCATAGGTGACGCAATGCAAATGAAATCTATCTTACAAAGTTAAATGAATATTTTTGTAGCACCTTGCTAGATAGAGAAGGTAAAGGGGAAAACGGTAGAAAGTGAAGTGGAGAATGAATATTCCATGACAAAATGGAAACGAAAATGGAGATCCGTTATCCTGGTTAATGTCACGAATATACCATAATATATAATACATTACCTACTCGAAATCGCATAATTAATACGTGCTCCAATTAAATGTACAACTCTGCGGATACTCGACAGTTTCCCCACCGAATGAGCCATTTGTCCATTTTGACACGCCCGCCGGATAATTATTTCCAACTGAAAATCGTCATTACCGTTGGAGTCGTTATCGTTTCGTCCTATCGTCAACACGGATCTCGTTGAAAATAGTCATTCCCCGGACTCACGCGAGCCGCGAGATCAAACAAACCGGCTTTCTATTCTCAATTTAATGCACCGTGAAGCTGCACGAAACACGTGACACCTCCGAACTTCAGCGCTCTTTAATATTACCCTCAGAAATTCAAATGACATTCAACTTGAAACGATGGAAATTTATCGAAAAGTGGCTGCTATGAAACTCTTTACTCTATATTCCGTTACCGATTTTGCATAGATGGAAAGTAATGCAAGGGCACTGAAAGAGAGGGACATCGAAAATCATCCATCTGAAATGGGAGGTACACAGTTGCATCGATGAGTTAACACTAGATTTACGGGCGTTAAATCGGTCACACTTAAATATATTAAATAAGTGCTTTGAAAAAAGAGGGATCAACGGGTAGAGACGAAGATCGGTTAAGTAAGTTGTATATTATAAGATACAAGATCCGTCAATTTGACGGCTTCCGTAAATCTAGTTTTCAATCGACTCTTTTTACTCGCATAATATTTGAACTCTTTTGCTAATTTTGTAAAAATTCTATACTTCTATAGGTGCTGTAGTATATATGGGAAAAATTGAATGTGTCGCAAATTACATCCTAAAAGAGACCGTCAAATGTAAAACTTTCTGCGCGCCCTGTACCTATAGACAGGCAAACCAGAGAAGCAGTGCCTATTCCCGCTAGATTTGAATGTGTTAAGTTCTTTCAGCAAATAGTGCGTTAGAGTTGAAAGTAAGTGTGACGAATCAGACCCGCATTCTTTTCGCTCGCCAACTCTCAGTTGCCCACCAGTAGGTGCGATCATAAGACGTATGCAGAAATTTTACCTGTGTTTTTCACCAAAATTCATCTCTTCCCTAACACTAGAACTGCCAAACCAGTCAAAATGACTGGTACACAATTTTTTACAAAAATTCTCCAAATTTATAGGACAGTCATAAAATAGATATTCTACATCCATCTTATAAAACATAAATTACCGAATCGATCATCTTTTCCGCTTCTTAATTCCCCCTTTTTCAAAATACTTATTTAATATTTTTAAATATGATAGATTTAACGCCGGTAGTTCTAGTGTTAACGTCCTACCGGCCTCCTCTTCGAAACCATCCGTATAAGAAGACGGAAAACATTGTTTTGGCCTCTCTTTCCGATTACAAACTTGTATACAACGAAACTCTATCGCACTTACCCCTGGCGACCACGTTCAGAAGCCGATAGAATTCATTCAAACATTCTTAACCAAGGGTCGAGCAAGGACTTCTTCATTTTCTGCTAACTGAGTGATGATTTTAAATATATTCATTATTTATTCTCCCAATTGGGCATTTAAATTAATCATCTTGCAACACCTGCGCAAGTGGTGTCGATAGGAGACAAAATCTGTGACTACGTAACGTAACAGAATCATTGTGTCCTCTCGGAAGAAACGTCGAGTACTCGCTCGCTGTTAGTTTTGTGAGACTGGGACGAGACGGTGAGAATGTACGACGAGACGTTACGGTGGACAAAAGACAGAAACTTGGATGGAAAAAGGCTCACGGGGCAGAGGGCCTCTCATGGTGACGACGTTAACACATTGCTGACCGCTCACGAGTTAACTCGTGTTTTCATGCCCAAACGTTGTTGACCGGTCAAGAGATAACTCGTGTTTGCACTTCCACTAGCTATTTCAATATTACCACAGCAAAAAAATTACTAAAACCTATAATATGTATAAACTATAACATATAGCAGATATGTACAAAGTTCCATTTAAATTCATTGTGTATAAATAAAGTATACTGAAGTTTATTTAGACTCTTTCAATTTCATACTCAATTACGGAAAAAATAGCCGGTGACACGAGTTAACTTCTATGTAAAATTGCCGATCAACAATGTGTTAACTGTAAACGAAAATAGACAATGCCTTGTCCCATTCGTAATTACTTTACTATTTTATACTCATTTATTGCACTTCCAATTGTGTACATTTAAAGATGCTACAATTGTTAAATTTCAAAATAAAAAAAAGTGAATAAGAATGAGAGAATTTTCGAGTGCAGCTCGACGGAAGACTGCAAAGGATTACACTAAAGTCGTTTGAGATTGTTTGTAATCATTTTTGCGGAAATGTATTTGGAGCCCGAGCTTGTTCAATTTAATTTTACACGTCGTACTTATCCTACCATTAGCGCAGTGCTGTGTGCGCATTGTAATTGACGTCTGACCGCAATCATTCACTAACTACTGGCTACTCGTGTTTGACCACATAGGCACACTTACTACTCCGTTCTCTGAGCGAAAGCGGAAGGTACGTCTAACCGCAATTACTTCAAGATCACCGAATACGGGTCTCCAACTTGTAATTTTGTTCCTATAACTACAGAAAATGTGTGTGTATCCGCGCACAGTCGTGCACATGCGCTTTGAATAAATTACAGTCTGCGCGACACCTATCTCTTTGATTATTGAGTTGTAATGGGATAAAATTATTGATGTTATGTGTTCCAATGAACGTATGACACTGTAACACAGAGGGATCTGATCCGAGAGTTGTGTGAAGCGTGCGTGTACATGTGTGCATGAGATTTATGCATGCGAATAGCGTAAGAAGTCTGGCAAGCCGCTTATTTGATCGCTGCACGCGTTCTTGGAAGAGCTCCGCCTGCTACTCCTTCCCGGGCGCTCGAGAGCTCGCTGATTGATTTGCCTTTCACTTGCCAGGTGCGAATCTATTGAAACTTGTCGTTCAATATTCATCGATATCAACGAATTAAATCGCTCAGTATGCTGGAAAAACGAAGTATTCGCAAAAAAATTAAAAGACTAGGAGGAAAGGATAGGAAAGGAGAACGAGAGAAAAAACGTAAAGAAAGAAAGGAAGTGAGAGAATGGTGCAAGAGGCGGAAGATGGACTTTTCCATCTTTAAGGTAGACGGCATCGCCTTATGGATAGAAAAATTTGGAATTTAAACCCAGAAACCGCCAGTTCGTCGACAATGTGGCTCATGAAGCACTTTGAAAGTATAATTCCGGCGGTCCGTAAAATCATGGCAGGACTCATTCGGTCTAATAGGCGCCCGCGCTTTTCAATTTGTTCGAGCAATTTCCTCTTTCCTCTCTCTCCGCTTCCTCGTTCACTCGTTCGAAAACGAGAGCTCGTCGAATGCTCATATAAAATCTGCACGACGTATATTGACATTTTTTATCGGACGATTCAGTTGGCCGTTTAATAACTTCATTTCCGACGTCTACTAATTCCTACGGCTACTTCCGGTTGATACGATTAGGACACATACCATTGGCTGATGAGAACTTCGTTTAATAATAATTCTCAAATCATTATGAGTGTTTTAAATGTAGTTAACTTCTTTGATCGCAATCAATCGGAAAGGAAAACAAGCTTCTATTATATTGTTTTAATCTTAAAATAGTATTGTTTCATGATTTCAAGATATCTCCACTTTATCGTTGTAATTTTAAATTCATTGTTAGCAAATTTCTAACAATTACTTTGCGTTAACGTCTATCGACGACTCGTAGAAATTACTTTTGGGCAAAATATATATTTATGTAGGGATACTTGGTTTGATGGTTTTCAACAGTCGCCATAAACTTATTTGTATTAAGTTTAAAAATACAATAAACAAACATAAAAGAAATAACGAAATACGGATACGATATGCAGTACAGCAATGGCATTCTGATCCTCTACCGTCCTTTCCGTCGTCTCCAACTCTACGAACTTTTCTTTTTTTCTTACTCCGCAACATCCTTACTCGCTCTCTGTCAATCACACATTCTCTCACTCATTCGCTCATTCGCTCTGCATTGCCACATTTATAATTATAGAAAGGAAAATAGAAAGTCTTTAACTACTTTTATTAATATCGCTTTCGATAAGTATCTAAAAATTCATTTTAAAACATTTCCAATCTCGTCGTGGATTTCACCCAATTCTAGGTAATTTGGACAATTTCTTTACCACTACATATTTCACCAAGTAAATGCATCTCTTTCTTTCTGGCTACCGTCGAAGTAGTACGAAGCTGGCTTTACTGTTATTAGGACGCGAGGTTTACGAGTAGGCAAGGATCCTCTAAATCTCCATTACGAAAAATTGACTCCCTTACCGTAGGACGCGTTGCCGTAAGAACACCTGAGAGAACTGCTATTGGACGGTTACCTGTAAACACAAACAGTAATACATTTTCATTTTATCATGGTGGCAGTCGTTCTCGTAAATTCTACCATTCAATCACATCGCGTAAAATTGTGGAACCTCATCGTGCTCGTTGAGATTAAGAATTGGCTACGTTTCGAGAAAAGAAAAGCACAGACTTTTATTTAAAGCTTTCTTCGCCAAACGGGTTTTTGTTTGGGTGCCTGAGAAAGGATCTGTATACGTCATTTCTTTCTTCTTCATTTTCGCTATTTTTCTACTTGAACTGCTATGCCTGGTTTAAACCAGACTGGCAATTTTTGATTAATGACTAGATGAATGTGGAATTACCGAGATAATATTTATGTGTATGACATATTAAATAATATTTTAGGAAAACTTTGCCGGTGGTGAAAGAAAGAAGTCAAGTCCGCTACTTGTTAGTACGAACCTTTAATTCCATGATAACTGTAGATCTAATTTGCGTCATCATTTACTTATTTGAGGATGATCCTATATAAGTATCAGTTACTAATTGTAACATATCAATTTAATACAAATTCTTGTTATTCAAATGTTAGTCTTCATCTATTTACCGTTGCTACTTTCCGTTCGAAGCACAGACTAAGATTTAGTTCTTTAGAATGTAATAGGTAGGCTATATACAGGGTGTTTCTAAATTATGTATACCTATGCACCAGGCATTGTTCTCCACGTTCTGAAAGCTGGACATTTGTGAAAGAACCAGCCCGCAAAATCCGGGAAAGGATTAAAAATGAAGATATTGACATATCATGTTCGTCTCGTTGCGTAGATAAAATGTCTGAAAGGAATCATGGATCAAAAATGAACTGTTTTCGTGCAAAATGATAAATCATCCGAACTTGAGGAATAGAAGTTAAGGGACAGAAGTCGAGGAAGATTTGGAACAGTTCAAAAAGCAGAGCTATAGGCAAAATTGCATGATGCAATTTTTGTATATGTAGACAACTAAAATGCTAATAAAATGAAAGACCGAGTCGTAGTCCACTCTGTAGTCTATTTGTATCTTTCTACGCAGCGGCGCGCCGACTTGAGCTCGGGTACTATGCCCGGGGGCCTTTGACCCAACACCGACACTCACTAATATGCAAATTAACGCCCGCTCGAGCTCCTCATGGTTACTGAACCAACACAGCGTTGGTCTTCCGAGTTCAAGCCGATACGCCGCTGCGTAGAAAGGTACAAATAGACTGCAGAGTGGACTGCGACTCGGTCTTTCATTTTATTAGCATTTTCGTTTTTTTACATGCAAAAATATGCTACTGTATTGCTTGAGAAATGTTTGTAAAAAAAGCAGCAAGTTAACCTGTTAACACTATTCCTACCACGACCGGTCAAATGACCGTTTTTTAAATTTCGATTAGAATTTCCTATATACAACGTGATTGAATCGCCTTTAACCCTTTCGCTGCGGAGCGCCTAAAAATGAATTGCTCTCTCAGCAGCCGGCGCGATAGTAGGTTGTCTGTACGGACGACACGGTGCGCGAGACGTTCGTAAAATGGTTTGCGGAGCCAATTTTTCTTGAGGCGGCTGGTCTTAAATAATCTTTAACAATCTTTAATAATCATTCTTTGTATAATATAATAACAAAATGCAAAACAAATACACGGCGCCTATAGGTGCTGTTCTCTCAGGGGAAGCATCTATAGCTGAGCGCCTAAAGGCGCTGTTCGCTCTGGGGAAGCGTCTATAGCTGAGCGTTTAAAGGCGCTGTTCGCTCAGGGGAAGGGTCTATAGCTGAACGCCGAAAGGCGCTGTTCGCAGCGAAAGGGTTAAACTTCACGACTTTTCCTCAAATATACGTATAATACATTCACATTATAATACATTTTTCAATATTCACTTCTTTTTTTACTGTTCATTTTCTGGGAAAAAATTATCATTTGACAAATTCACCGGTTGCGATGGGAAAAGGTATACGTGAACTGTCGGTAGGAATAGTGTTAACTGCACATGGCGAAATATTTCGTTATACCCAGACTACTACTTCAATATTGAGATTGCTCTCGTACCGCCTAACCCCGCCATGATGGTCCTGGAAAACTGAGATCGACGAATGACAACCGAAAATAAAACACTACTTTCGTCGTTCACATGATGACGCAACGAATGGCGGGTCTCTCTTGCCAATAGCGTGTCAAAATCGAAAATGCGTGAGGCAGAAAGATGTCCCTATCCGTCGGGCGAATCAGAGCAAATTACCCCTCAGTTGCCAACTTACCGTTCCAGCATAATACCTGTCCTTCGTCCTTACATTCTACGTCTTATACTATGCCTATACTACAGTAAAAAATCCTCGATACTACAATATTCGGTGATTAAATCGATGCGATTTTCGAAGAAAAGTAACATTTCATCTCCGACTATTTGAAAATGTTTTTGTTCGAACTTTAATAAAGCTCTATATCACGAGGAATGCGTTACATGGCAGAAAGAACAACCGCGATGAAATTGCGACCGTAAGACCCCAAGAACATCATCGTTATGTTATGTGTCGCACAGAAAGCATAAATCATATCGCGACCCTATCTTTACGTGGCTCTGTCATCCTTATTTCCGCCATAACTCGGCAATCGGTTTCCGCGGGAAGAGTAAAGCCTGCGATAGCTGCGAATTCACGGGGACGATCTTGTTTAATTTATTGTTATATACATTTATGGAATTTTATAGAGACACTTTAATTACCGTTAGGTATAAAGTGAAAAGAAATTCCATATATAATAAAACATTGTTTTAATATTTTATATCAATGTGAAGCAGAGGAATTGATTCGTTTATTGTTCATAAACTCTACTCTTGTATTTAAATATGGTATAATGATGTATACCGACTCATTTTAAATATTTTCGTAAGATATACGCCGAAGTGACTCTGATCTCAAACAGGATGCACTCATTATTTTCCGGTCATATATCACTCTTTCTAAACGTTACAACTTATCAATAAATATCACAGAAAGAACATCCGCCTTTTCGGAATCCGAGTCACAAGCGTCAGAGTTTCCTAACCTCCCACCACAATAATTTAGAGTCCTTAAAAGGACGGTCTAAGGTTCTTAGACAAGACAGATTTTAGTTTGCAATTCTGCTACGAAGTCATACCGTCAGCCTACGTCTCTTATTTCGTTTAGAACCGAAAAGTCTCGATTCTTGTTTCTTATAAAAAAATTGTTGGACACATATCTCGGAAACACCATTATATATTTGGTGTCAGAAGTGCGATTCTAACAACAAATATATGATAAATATACATTAATAATAACTGTTTCGAAAATATAAAAATAAAAAATACTAACTGTATGAGCGTATAGACAGTATGCTTTATCCGGCTGTGACTTAGAAATTGAATTCTAAGAGTCCTATAGCAGGAGGAACAGCTCTGCTTTCTTATAAACAAAACTTGAAATCACCGCTATCGTCCCTCATCTAGCTGCCGAACTCCGCATCGTTGTATTTCAACAATACAAGCTTCATAATCCGAGTCTTTTAGCCACTCTTAATAGCTTCAATCTTTTACGACGACAAAAATGATTCTACTTGATTTACCTAATAGATTTAAGAAAATAGTTTTTCATTAGGAACCTCATAACTGTTATAAACATTTCCTTAAAGACATGCCCAGAGTTTAAAAGTAGAGAATATTCATATACATATTTATGTATACCCCTTCCCATTTATATACATTTTGCATTTTTAAACCTCGAAATAATTAAGTCAATGTCAAGGGGAAGAACTGATTTGAAAACTCTGAAATAATATCAGTAACCAAAGTTCATACAACGACATTTTTTCTGTATTAACAACCCGCACTATCTATACCTTCATCTTCAAATTAAAAGAAAAAAAAGAAAACATTAACGATACTTCTCCCCGTTTTATGCAAATAGTGCGAAAGGTCGCCATCGGATCGATATTTTTCATTTACTTTCATACCTCTTGCTGAAATGTGCTTTCGGAGGAGGCTACCGCTTTGGGTTTGCTTTACAGGTGTCCGGATCCAGATAGTAGCTTTCAGATTCGGATAGTCCTTTTCAAACGCGGAAGACTGATAGAAAGAACGAAGTGGGAATGGTGATGGTTTTGCAGAAATACCCGCAAACAATGCAACTCGCAATAATATTGTACGCGCGGGGATTTCGTGATAATGGATCGGCGAATTTTAAATCCGCTCCGTTTGCGAAATTTAATCGTAATCCGTGCTGCGTTACGCATCGATGATTTTAGGTAAGCATAAATCTGTAAGATATCATATTTTTCCTCTTTCTTCTTCCTTTCTTTTTTTTTCTCTTTGTTATACTTGGATACCAGGGCGTACAACTTTGTTAAGTCCGTTTCGCCGCTGCTCTGGTTGCACCGAAACGAAAGGCCCTTGAAAGGGCGCGGCGGTGAGAGAAAAATGGAAAAAAACAGCGGCAATTAACGTTGTAAGGTTTCCCTTTGAGAAGTTGACGCAAAAGCGGTCAATATGCTCCAGATTCGGAGGGCTCCTTAATCTCTAGAGTGGTATTATTTTGAGGTCAAATTTGTCCGAGTGAATTGATGCAACGAGGTGAAAGAGACTTGCTCTCTCTTCGAAGAAACTTCGCCGAAGCTCTAGTTTCGCTGCTTTAGAAATCAAAAAGTCGGCCGTTGAACGCCAATGTTTCTCTTAAAATACTTTCCGTCCGGTGCAGACCCTTCTGTTTTGAAAGATACAGTGACAAGTGAAAAGGAAAATTGTAATATAATTCCATGGGAAATTGTAACGTAGACAGGCGTAATTAAGAGTAACTTTAAAACGACCGTGAGGTGAGTAATATATAAAAAGAAAGGAATTTCCCTTCCGTTCGATAGCGTTTCGTAATAAAAACAAGTAGGTGAAACTTATCATGATCGTTTCACTAACTTGGTGAAACGTGCGAAATTTTATGTGCCAGAAAGTTCGGTCCGAATTTCCGTTTCGACTACCATAGATGTTAAAGTAACGCTGTGGCATTTTTAGAAGCGCAAAAAATACAAAGGAGGTAAAGACAAATACAAGGCAGAGGGAGCGGGAGGGCCAGAGAGAAAAGAGAAGGAAGGAGGGAGAGAGAGAGAGAGAAAGAGAGAAATGCAAAAACCAGAGAAGACAAAAACCGTGATACAAAAACAGATAAAGACTGTCAGATAAACCTAAGGAAAAACAAAGAAGATGAACAAACAAAGGGCGGAAAATAGAGAAAAATAAAGAAACAGTTGGTGAGAGACAGGCAGAAGGCAGAGTAAAACAGAAGGTAGAGAGAGAAATGTCCAGGCAGAATAGACAGGAGGGATGAAAATACAGAGAAAAAGGCGAAACGCTCACTCCCGAATGTATATGACTCTGCCGCTCGAGTTGTCGGCATGAATGATTTAACAGGGCTGCTCTCCTCGTGCCTTCTTCTCGCAGCTAAAATCGCGTCTCCTCCTTGTCGCGTTATAATTAACCGAACTCCACACTTTTCTCCGTTAAAACCTCCATCGCCGTAACACATGAGACTAGTCAGAGCCTGGCCTCGTCGTCTTGCACGAGATTTCCGCGCAAAAACCGCCATCCCAGTTATATGCATGCACCGGCACGTACCATAAGTTCTTGGCAATTAATAGCGAGGGAAAAGTTGAGTGCAGATGCTGCAGATTAACGTAGGTACAGAGGCGACGCCAGCATTTTCAGAGGTTTGCAAGGGGAAAACCCCTCAACGGCACGGTTTCTTTTTTGCGCCTCGAGAAAATTTCCTACGCTCGCGGATGACTTTTGTGCGGATGTCGGTTTTAACAGTTTTTCAATTTGAAATTTGAATCGAGGTAAGGCAAGAGTTTCAGAATGGTGTTAACATAATAATAATCAACGCTATTGATGAAACGTATTTGCAGCTTATTAATACCGGTATTATGGTGCATGAATGGTTGACAATTAATGCATTCTTCGATTATAATAATGCTGGATTACATGGGTTTCGGGTAATTGAAAATTCATAATGGTAAATATAACATAATGGTAAATAATTCATTCGTAAATATAACGCGTGGAGATAGATAGGGGATTAAGTTGGAGTGACTTTAAGCTTGTAAGTGAAAAATTCAAATCCTCTATGCATTATAGGAATATCAGGTGAAAAATAATAGACGAAATGTACGACTGCCGTCCTACGATCTTCTCGGAATTGAATATCGTGATGTACGAATCTGAATTCGCTGCCAATTATATTAATATTGTGGTTTAAAATTATTCCCCTCTTGCAATGTACATTTCAGTTGGTGTACAATTAAAATTATATAAAACTACCATTATTGCGAGAATCGAGTTAAATTATTCGACATTCGACTCCGACTATCCTCGTGTCTGTCAAGCTCCGGATGCTGTCTGACCGCGAACAGACAGAATTACCGAGTTTGTGTCACGCAATGGCGAGAAGAATATCCAACAACTTGACAGGCAAATTTCGACATCAAAATTATATAGTTATCAATTTTCTCTCTTATTTATGGACTATTGAACTTTAAATTACCGCAGGTACAATACGTTTATTGGCATGAGTGTATGAGTATAATTCAGTTAATCTTATCAACTTACAAACGTTGTTAAAATATCTAGCACAGTAATAAATATGTCTCTAAAGTTCAATTTTTAGACTTTGATCACGTTTTAGCGATTTGAGACTTGAAACGATTTGAAACAATCAGATAACTATGCTTTAAAAGTAAATTAACTGTGCGAAACGTTTTTGCGATTGTGCAGTGAAAAAAACTTATTGTTACAAAACAAATTTATCTAAGAAAAATAGAGACAAAATGTATAGAGTACTAACAACTGAGCCATTCACTTGTCAAATCGATTAACTCCATAAAACCTAAAGTGGAGAAACGTGATGAAATATAATAGTATACATTCCTTTTCAAAATTCCCTTCAAAATATAAATACAAATAAGTATTGTAGAATATATATTCGCATGTAGCTTTCCTCTAACGAAGTATAAAATTAATAAGGTGGGATAGCCTTGGAATTAATTAGATTCACTTCTGAATTCAATTATTTGTTATTCGATGGCCAAACAAACTTCGTAATTTAATGGTGTTAATCGTTATTATTACGAAAATTTATTCTAAACATAAAAAGTTAAAATTCAATCAAGTGTTTTGAGACTTAAATTTAAAAAAATTCAAAGAGCGGAGTTAATCACTTTGTGCTGCGAACAGCTCAATTAACTGTCCGAGGCGCAGCTGTTTATGAGATTTAATGAACTTTAACGCACAGGAAAACAAAATATTCACAAAAGTGATATTACTTATTTATTTGAATAGGATATGTATACGCCCAATTCTGTTTTTACACGATAGATACGTTCCCGAAGGATATGTGTAAAAAAGTTCGTGTAAAAAAATATATTGCATCAATGAAAAAATAGAAGATTGGTCCCAGTCCTGAGAAATCAGCAAATAACACAAGTTTTCATGTTAGGATCATAAACATTTTATGTCATAAAGATTGCACGTGTATCATACCAAGTAAATTATCATTTGAAAAGGAAAAAAAAGAGGTCACTATTTCATGAACACAAAAATTAGGCAAAATAATATGTGTTACACGCAATTTAAAAGTCATATGATAATTCATTGAATTCAATGGCGCTGGTCACCAGTCACCCCCATGGCGTTCAACGTGTTAAAAATATATTTTGTAAAGATTGTTTTCAGTACGTTTTACTCAAAAGCTATCATATTCTCGACCTCCCCCGCATTATATCAAAATGTAAATAAAAACGAGTAACTTCAATAATAAATCAACTATCCGCAGCAACACTGATTTAACATTTACGAAGTTTCTGGAGCCGCCCTCGCGAAATGTCAATCTCATCTCGCGGAGGCCATGAACATATGTCCGCACACATATGCTCAACTCTTTCGAGGTAGTGGCACATTTTATCACTAATATCTACGGTCGATCGGAAATAAACATTTGCCGCGCAGACGTGGTTTCTCGGTGCACTTGAAGCTCGTGTTCCGCCAACTCCAGGTTGCCTCTTGAAGTAGTAAACCGAGGATTAACCCTTTCGATACTACTGGTGACTATAGTCACCCGCCAGCTGACACTGGCTGTGTACTATCCGTGACTATAGTCACCCGTCGAAATTTCAAACAAAGAACTAATTACTAGCTCATATTTTGTAATTGGATACTTTTTAAATACCATAAGTTTTTAGTTTCCATATATTATATGCATTACAACTTCAATAAAGAAGTAATTATTTATATTACGCCACTAGCCACTAAAAGTTATTCGTCCGCGCCGGCACTGCTTCGTACCGTGTTTGCAGACTCGCGGAAAAGTACTTCGTAGCGAAAGGGTTAAGAGGGTATTCGCCATTTTCGACCAACTCTTTACTCGTATGCACCGGACAGTTGCATTCACCTTTATCCCTCTTGAACGGCTAGTACTTGTATTGTACAAAGAGCCAGAAAAGCTTATACACGACACCACGGAAACACGCCGTTACTCTGCCATTTATTAGGTTGGTGCGTATGAAATGTCGGATTGTATACGGTGACATTAAAATGACCACAGTTTTTGCAAAATGAATGTTTATAAATCAAAATAATATTCATCCACATCAATACACTTCTGCCAAAGATCCACAAGGGCTTTTATACCATTTTAAATAAAATCTGAGTTTTTAGAAAGGATGAAATTGGAGGCGACTTTTTTATTATCACCTTCATTATCGAATTTTTTTTCTACAATGAAGTGGCCTAAGTGTTTAAAAATGTGTTAATCCGTTACAGGAAGATCAGGTGAATAAGGTGGGTACGTAAAATTTCATATTTCAATTCGCGACATTTTTTTGAGCTCACTTTTGACGGATATGGTCTTGCCTTGTCGTGCAATAAAGTAGGCCCCCGCCGATTAATTGAAACCGAACGCAGTATTTTCAATTCTACGAGCATTTGTTCCATTTTTTTACAGTATCTGCCAGTAGTAATGCTCTCAACGCCTTGGAAAAAGGAAGTTCAGCTTTCCATGTATAGATAGGGCATCATTATGGCATACGGTTGTGAGTTAACCACGAGGCGCATTTTGAAGATACTTATATCCAGAACGAAACTTTTTGAACCAACATTGTACGATTTTTTTATTAAGAATTGCCTCCCATATGCTCTGTTTATGTTAAGACTTGCAGCTGCAGCATTATTACCAAGTTTAAATTCATATCGGTTTACTACTCGTATTTCACTACTATTCGCGTTGCACAAAAAAGTTTATTTTTTTATAGAAATTAGGGGTCTTCCAAATAAAATACATTTCAATATTGAGCACATAGACCAAACAACCTGTTTCAACTGTAAAATTATTAATTTTACGTCTACCTATTTACAAAATATGGCCAAAATGTAGTGTACAGACCTAATCCGACATTTCATATGCACCAACCTAATATTTTGAATGTAATCAATTCATAATTACTCTGTCGGGGCCATCTGAAGTTACATTTGTTGAAAGTTTCTTTTATTTCTCGAGCGACGATCCGACAAGAATCGTCCGTGCCACGTTGCCACGCACACTTTAATTAAACTGTTCTAATTCATCCAAGTTTTCAGAGTCTCTTTCGCCACGGCAGAACAGAATTCTCAAGGAAGGCGGCAGTGTCTCGAGGAACGGAAACTACTATTGTAATTATTTTTCCTGGGCTCGTTCCATTGAAATTTTCTTTCGCTTACGAACAGCCCCTGGAGCCATTCCGTGGGAGTGAAATGCGAGGACGACGAGGAAATCCGTTTGAAATTCCGAGGAATGCTTGAAATATATAGCTAGCGTCGAAAGCTCAAATTTACAGAAGAATTTTGTCATTTTTCTTTGCGGCGGGAGAAGGTTGGTTGAGACGGGGGTTGGCAAGGAAGGGTGTATGTGTGCGTGAAATTGTATTGCGCCCTCGTAAAAGCTTCTGCCAAGATCCACCCCGGGGATATCATTTTAAATTAATAAGACGTAGGGAGACGAATTTAATATTTATTGAATTTTGCCTCGGAAGATCGGACGAACGAGAGTCACGGGGTCGACGAAATATCGAAGATTCTTGGCGGCACTGTACTTTTTCCATATCTGCCCCCGAAAAACGAGGAAAAATACATGGATATTTCAGTCTCCACGTGACTTTTGTGTAGCGCAATACTTTTGTCGGAAAGGAACAAGCTGGAGAGAAATAAATTTACGAATACGCTTCCAAAGTGAACGGATTCTAGGTTGACGTTTATCGATGTATTTTCGTGATGTACGATGGCGGGAACCGTTCGAACCGTTATACATACGCTCTTTTCTATTTTTATTGCTTTCTTTTCTGCCCTTCAATTCTATCGATACATTTAAGTGACTTGGGAAAATAATGGTGAGGGAAGTTTACGTCCTTATAATGTTTGTTCAGTGTCATTAAGATTAGTGTCTACTGACGAGGAAAAATTTAACTTATTTGCATACTTTAATTGAAAGCACATGTGAAATAATGTATAATTTGCACGCGGCCTTTTGCAAACAAGAAGTATTCGTCCCTATAGAGACTTTGGTGGCTATATAGTTGTCTCGTACTCTCTACTAGCAATATATATTTACATGGTTGTAAATTAGTCATTAATTTTTGGCATGGTTATTAATGCCAGTTAAATCAGAAATACAGAGCATCCAGCAACAAAAAATCAAGTTTATGTCATTTGCAAAATAAGCGGAAATTATTCCTGTATATTGCAATGAAAATTATTCTACTCCGGCGAGAACAAAAACAGAAAAAAAATAACTTTAACACTAGATTAACGGAAGCCGTCAAATTGACGGGTTCCTACTTGTCTTATAAACATTTCTTAAATTTACAGAGACGCTGTACAGTAGATATTTCACGTGTATTTTATAATACAATAATAATTTAACTCTTTTTTCAAAGTCCTTATTTAATATATTGCAATTTAACAGATTTCACGCCCGTAAATCTAGTGTTAAATACACTTTATAATCAACGGATCCTTCATATTGTTATGCGTTACAATAATTAAAAATAAATTGACCTATCGCTCATTTTTCTTATTTGTGTACAAATAAAATATATGGAAACAGCCAAAGTGTATAGAAAAATATCATCAAAGGTGCGACATTCAGGATAATATATGGTGAATTGAAAGTGTATTCAGCGAAGCCAAGCTACGTTTGGAGATTCTTTCTTGGCTCGCACGATTCGCTCTACCCGCTTTTACGAGACTACGTGCATTTGTGTATTCGGAGCACTTGTAGCAGATAAACTGCAGACGAGAGTTGACAAGAGAGACAAGAGTTGACAAGAGAGAGACAAGAGGGCACGCTAGACATTCTCCCAAAAGCTTTGAGCCTCCCTAATGCTCGTCTCGGGCGCTTTGAGGTATCCATTGTGACTTGCTAAATTGCTAAATTTCTTCTCGACTCTGCCCGGGAACTGAATTAGTCGAGTTAATGGGAAAATTCGTGCGAATACCTCTCGGCAACATTCCGCCGGCTCGACGACAAGGGAGAAAAGTAACGTTAGAAATTCGAGCGTTCTGACAATGAGAGCTAAACCCGTCTAGTTTTCTTGAAGCGATGTTACATTTCTGCGGCAGCATATTGCAATGAATGACGGAAGAGATACCGATAAGAGCCTTACTTAATTTTATAAAGCAAAGAATTACAGTACTAACAATAACATCATTTTTGCTGTAGAAAAAATACACTCACAAGGGAAGTTCGGGAACTGATACACTCCGGTTTTGATGAAACTTTGCATTATTAGAGCCATTTTTCCGAGTTCTTCGCGAAATTTTGTCAAAATCCGAGTGAGCTTTTAGTTTGAGCAACGAAGACTGAGCTTCCAAAATCACTTGTGATCGCTGAAACTAAAAGATCGATCCGAATTTCGACGAAATTCCAAATTTATTCCATAATACGCGAGCTTTTGAGCTATGAGCCCGTGAGAGTTGAGCTTTGCAGCCACTTTGCTGAGATTTTTCCGAAATTTCGTAAAAATCCGAGCGAGCTTTTAGTTTGAGCAACGGCAACTGAGCTTCCAAGGTGACTTGTGATCGATCAAAGAAAAAACTCGATCCCAATTTCGACGAAATTCCAAATTCATTCCGTAATACGCGAGCTTTTGAGCTATGAGCCCGTGATAGTTGAGCTTTGAAGCCTCTTTGCTGAGATTTTCGCGAAATTTCGTCTAAATCAGAGTGAGCTTTTAGTTTGAGCAACGACAACTGTGCTTCCAAGCTCACTTGTGATCGGTCAAACTAAAAGCTCGATCCAAATTTCGACGAAATTCCAAATTCATTCCATAATACGCGAGCTTTTGAGCTATGAGCCCGTGATAGTTGAGCTTTGGAGCCACTTTGCTGAGATTTTCCCGAAATTTCGTCTAAATCAGAGTGAGCTTTTAGTTTGAGCAACGACAACTGAGCTTCCAAGATCACTTGTGATCGGTCAAACAAAAAGCTCGATCCGAATTTCGACGAAATTCCAAATTCATTCCATAATACGCGAGCTTTTGAGCTATGAGCCCGTGATAGTTGAGCTTTGGAGCCACTTTGCTGAGATTTTCCCGAAATTTCGTCAAAATCCGAGTGTGCTTTTAGTTCGAGCAACCACGCGTGAGCTTGCAAGCTCAAATTTGACCTTCAAGATGCCCGAGAGTTATCGGCCGGCGTTACGAATATGTAACTTTGCTCAAATGCGATCGGAGTTATATCAAAATCATATGAGCCCACATCCTCGACGTTAATTTTCTCGCAAATTGTTTTTGAAATGAGCCGTTCAGTGCACAAATCGATTAACTCCATGAAACCTAAAGTGGAGAAACGTGATGAAATAGTATACACTCCTTTTCAAGATTCCCTTCAAAATATAAATACAAATAAGTATTGTAGAATATATAATCGCATTTAGCTTTCCTCTAACGAAGTACAAAATGAATAAGGTGGAATAGCCTTGGAATTAATTAGATTGACTTCTGAATTCAATTATTTATTATTCGATGACCAAACAAACTTCGTCATTTAATGGTGTTAATCGTTATTATTACGAAAATTTATTCTAAATATAAAAAGTTAGGATTCAATCAAGTGCTTTGAGACTAAAATTTAAAAAAATTCAAAAAGTGGAGTTAATCATTTTGTGCACTGAACGGCTCAAATAACACTTTTTTTGGACACGACGGGCAGGGCAGGCAGGACAGATATGACAGAGGCAGGACGGGCAGGACAGGTATGACAGAGGTAGGACGAGTAGGACAGGTATGACAGAGGCAGGTCGGGCAGGACAGACAGGAGACAGGCAGGAGAGAGGCAGGACAGGTAGGAGACAGACGGAAACTCTCTTAAAGAGGGGTCTCCCTTGATGTCGCCCTTAAAGCTGAAAATGGATAGAAATGAATTCCAGCTATCTTCTTAGATATGTCTAATAAATATTTATGTAAAATTTCATCAAAATCGGAGTGTCTGAGTTCCCGAACTTCCATTGTAAGATCGCGTTCGCTGCATTATGTTACACGGTTCACGATGCTATAACCGGCGCTATCCAATTTTCTCAAAGTGCTCTAGAATCAGTGGGATCTTACTATTAATTTATTTTGAAAAAACGCAATTTCAGGTTTCATAGAGTTTCATTAAATTCGCCCGTATACGCAATAAGGTGTATCTTCACGATGTTAGGACAATAATGTGTAAATGGATCAAGTAGCAGAGATATGCAATAAAATGTCTCCCCTTTCTGAGCAGAGCATCCGTCGTCGTCTACGTCTATGCTTTTTAACTTAGGGCGATTTTCAAGTTAATTAACTCTTGGGTTGTTTTTGTCGGCTGACGATCCATTAACAATCCTAATCGGGTATCGTCAGCGCTCGTGATATTTACGTAAATACCTTCCCCTGCGATTTCTTATAATCCTCTTTGTAAAAGGAAATTGAGGCAATACTGACTTTGCCTGAAGGTAATTTTTTTTCTACAGTTATTATTTATTGTTTTACAGTGACCCTACAATCCATGAAAGATTTCCATTACGATATCCGTTCCAAATGCCTCGATAATTCCAAAAACCGTAAACTAACAAGAAGCATATCAACGGATACGATGTCTCATGATCGCCGAGAAATCCAAAAGTTCACTTTTTTTCCACCTTCCCTTATCGACACTCATTGTCAGAAAGGATCGATTCTCGATGCGCGGCCATCGATCTCCAGCGTAGAAAACTACGCCCCGAGAAAAAACAATATCCGCGTCTCGGCGACCTCACTGTTCAACGAGAGATAAATGGACAAAAAGGAGAGGACACACGGAAGACAATAGGGAAACGTAGAAACATAGAAACATAGGAACGTAAAAAAGAGAGAGGAAGAAAGCTGAAAGGGCCAAACAAATAAGAAACCCAGAGATAAATGAAGGTCGCAAATACAGCGATCAAACCGAGGAGTCGAATGAGCAAACATATATGGGGTACGACGAAATAACATGTACAAGCGGGAACAAGGTGGTTTCTTAAGAGAAAGTAAGAATAAAATATATAATAAAATATTTTAATTTAAAGCTATGTTTTCGAGAAAATCGAGTTTGAAAATCCAATGCATACGTCTGCTATTAAAGATAAAAAACAACATATAGAACCCATAGACGTCGATTTTGATGAAACTTACTTGAGATATAAATAGTACTCGAAAAAAGATTTAATATGTACGAATTTTTTTTATCAGCCATTGTCCATATTGAGGGTGTGAAAATACCCCTCAAAGTTGAAGGCTGAAAATGCATTTTCTGAGATAGCTCGATAACTAGAGGTTATAAAAAGATAATATTTTTTTAATTGCGTTATTATATATTATAACAAAAATTCTTTTACCCTTAGCGCTTTGCGAACGGAGACTTTTTGAAATATTGAGAAGTAATCATTTATTTGACGATCAAAAGCCACCTTTCTATCAGAAACGCAGAGTGTTGATGTATGCAAATAGTAACTTACTACTTGCATAATTATACTCCATTTTTTTCAACTCTAATCGTGCATATACGCGCCGACAGACTATCACCAGATATTTTCTCTGATCACATATGAGCCGTTCGCAGCACAAAGTGATTAACTCCACTTTTAGAATGTTTTTAAATTTAAGTGTCAAAGCACTTGATTGAATCCTAACTTTTTATGTTCAGAATAAATTTCGAGTTCAATGACCTATGACTCAAGTTCATTCAAGGTTAAACTTGATTAAATATTAAGTAACTATAATTCAAAGTATGTCGTGTTTGGTATCATTTTAGTCAGAAAAATCTCACAAATACGTTAGCAAACGTTTAAAAACAATCGAAAATGAAAACGGCCGATCCTCCCGAATTTTCTGATGAAAATGATACCAAACACGATATACTTTGAATTATAGTTACTTAATATTCAAGCAAGTTTGACCTTGAATGAATTTCAGTCATAGGTCATTGAACTCGTCTTGAAACGCACTATTTCACGATGAATAAAAAAACAAAGTTGACGTTCAAATCTCCGAAACGCCTCCACCTATCAAAAAAATTAACACACTACATGGTGTACCCTTTTAAACCATGTAACTTTTGTATATAACATTCTTTCGTGCAACGCATACTTTAAAAGTTATTCGAGATGCACAAGTTACGTGGACCACCCTGTATATGTCCATAGTACTCAAGGGGCTAGCAGAGAACTTAGCTGTATAATAAAAGTCGCAAAAATTTATTCATTTAAATAATGCATTCGAAATTCCATTTTTCGAACTTGATTTTACCGAAAACTACGCCTCAAATTAAAGAATTATTTTCTACACCTTGTTCTTATTTGTTCATAAGGTATCACCTTGTGCCCGCTTGTACATACATGTTATAGCGCCGCACCCTGTACGTACGTAACTCATTGTCAGAGAAAGTGAAAGGCCGATATAGGGAAGGGTGGAGAGAGAGAGTGAGAGAGGGAGAAGGTGGAAGGGTTTGAAAGCACGGACAAAGGGACACAAACATTAACTGTAAATAGGAGAAAGAGACGAATCCGGTCAGCATGAGTCGAGTATTCATTGCATAATTTATTACAGCGTTTCAGGAAGTTTGCTGAAGCGCCCGGAAATACAAGACACCTGGCTTGCTTCCTGCCCCGAATCCCAGTCGGTGTAAGTTCCCGTGTTTGAGCCATCCTCGCGCTTTGGATATTTAATGTAAAAGCTCGAATATTACGAACAACTTGCCGGTTAAGATGGTCATACGACGTGAATTCAAACCCTACCTGCCATTATGCTACGGAGTGGTATTTAGCGTGGGCTCAGATGAGAAACTATGCCGTGCAACAGTATCCCCCGCTTCGGCATTGTGCGAGTAATTGCGGTCGACTTGGTTCCGATCTACGATTTACTGATTTCCTCGGGTATTATTGGACGGGGAGCATTTGTTCTTTTGATACTAAAATACGTATCTTTTGAGAATGAGAAATTATGAGTTAAAGGTTTTCGCATTTGTGTCGAAAATCGAGGAAACGTCGAGACAAGATGCACGAAAGAATATCTGTTCACCTTCGAAAGCGATATCGCGTGTGTTTTGAAAGAAACGCACGAGAGAGAAATTGAAAAAGTAACGATATCGATACGTATAAATACCAGTCGAGTCTGTGTAAAATTGCAAGGAACTCAAAGCGTTGTTATTCTGGAAGAGCAGCAACACCTTTCGTTACACCAATTTCGATGGACATAACGTAAAAGAGATTGTCGGACGACGAACCGTTGAGCATTTATGTTTCAATGTGTCGACCTGCAAGACAATTTTTTTTATTTTTTCGGCTTCAATTGTTGTTCAGCCTAAGAGCCACAGTCTTAGGTGAATTACGAACTATGGGGACTATGACATATTAAATAACATTTTATGACACATCTAGAAATGACGGCGAATTTAAAGTCTGATTGGGAATTAGAGACTCTAACTCTTAGGTACTTACCATAACCTTCGTTACGAAAATCAGTAAACATTATTTTTTCGTTTTATCGTAATATGTCATAGATTCTGTTTGAAAATTCTACGAAAATTTTAACATGTCAACGAGTTCTTCGATAAAACTGATATTTCATAAAACACTACGTAAAACGTCAAAGAATTAATACCGGGCCGTATAATTTTGGGAGTAAAATGAGATAAGGCACGAGCGCTACGTTTCTCTTATCCGTAATATCTCTCGAATATTCTGAAAGTTATCCAGCTGCCGACAACGGACTAAACCAACATGGTATAAAATTCAATTTGCACATAAATAATCCAACTGGAAAAAAAGAGCGTTCGAACGCTCAAGTTTCTCGCATATCCCGGCAGACTCTCGTATTTTAACACGGCCGCTAATAAAATTGATCCTCCATAGAGTGCCGAGGAATTTCCAGCACGACCAGCCTGTTATTTGGAAAGTAAAATGAGATAAGACACGAGCGCTCTCTTCCTTCTCCCTATTGTGCAACGAAAATTTCACGGCATTCTTCGATAGTTCTCTCAGGCGACGCTTTACACACCTCGGCGATGGAAAAATCTCTAAGTGTAATCCCGAAGGAGACTGATTCACTCCCTTCGAAGTATCACAGGACATCCAGCTCTTGCATGAAAATATCCCCAAAGATTGAATAAAACCAAATGCAAGTGAAATCAGTGGGTGTGTATTAAGGGCGACGGACGGAACAAAGCGGCGGCTGCGCGTCGTTCTGTCTTTTGAGAAATAATGTTTATCCTAAGAGATTTCTTTGGAACCCTGAAATGTATTTATACCAAAACACGACTCGTCTTGATGCTATTTTGTATTAAATTTTTACCGATGCGCCCGCACACGTCTGTAAATATTGTCGAGAGTGTTTTCGAAA
Source organism: Cerceris ruficornis (assembly GCA_963989415.1). Lineage (NCBI taxonomy): Eukaryota > Metazoa > Arthropoda > Insecta > Hymenoptera > Crabronidae > Cerceris > Cerceris ruficornis. Next base: position 17,109,960 of record OZ022520.1, read on the forward strand.
AATTCCTGCTTTTCGTACATACAAAAGGATAATTTGCTTCTTACTGTGCGCATTCCGGCTGTTCTTCCGTTTGCGAATTGTTTCATGCGTTGATGATTTTTTTAAATTAATTATAGTATTATGATTAGCATTAGTATTATTATATTTGATATATTATGATTAGTATTAGTATTAGTATTATGATATTATGTATTTTATATTATTTATAAGTTTACAACGTCTATAAAAAATAAAGGTTTGCGAACCTGATCGAAACGTAATACTGAAGGAAAACATGTTATTCTGGAAATTGCTAATAGAAGGAATGGTGTGATTCAGATACTACTTTTTAACCATTTTGAGTTCAAAAGTGAAATGAAATTGACATCCTAATTGCCACTCTGGCACATTTTTCTTAATTTATCGTTTAGTATATGAAAGCCTCGGGGGTTCGGAAGTCACCCAAAATTATCAATCCTATGCGGAATAAGCATAGTAATTAAAGCCGAAAACAACATATCCCCCTTTCGAATTCGTCTTTCCAGTCAATACATATACCATTTCTGACAATAAGTGCTATATATAGTCATACTATCTATAAATAGTATGTTCAGAGCTACACACAAATGACGTTTAACCCTCTATGGACCGGTATTTTTTGCGGCATTTGAAGATCAGTTGCAAAATGGCACATTAGAAAATGACAAAGATACAATTTTAAATAATGCAATTAACTTAATTTTTAAACATTGAATTGTAAAGGATCTCATGATTTTCAAGAGATAAATTGTAACATTTGGCAAAGTTAAAAGATTCACTTTGAAGAATAGAAGCTTAAATGTATCTTGTGTTACCTCAGTCACAAGGGCTCATAGAGGGTTTAAATATAACACAGACATCCCCTAAAGAAATTTGAACCTGCCAGGTCAAAGAAATCGCTGCCATAGCGATACTTTAACGTTAGCTGCGAATCTACTTCCGAAGCTCGCGTAAAACCACCCCTGTTCAAGGCCTCTGTGCTCTTACAATTAGAATAGTTAAGTAGGCAGTTAGCTCAATGCGAAAATATATGCAGCCCGTAGTACCGGCCAGGTTCGCTTCAATTCACGGCGACCGGGTTAAAACGAAACTTTAATTATCGTGCTTAAAAGTCCGATGTTCGGATGAAACAGGCTAACCACTCGAGCCGGGATATCCTGGCATTTTATTTTCAAATCCAATCTAAGGGACGAACTTTCGCCCTTACAACGAGGACAGCAACCTAGTTGAAAAGGCCGTCATTATTTGCGATGGAAAAATTGTAGAAGTTTGCGCAACTTATTGAAGCTGTTTTTGCATCTTCGACTCGAGTGACTGCTGACTGCAATCATTTTTGGGCGCGAAGCGTCGAAGTTTAAGACTCTGAATCAACGAGGCTATGGGAGGCAAATTGAGCTAGTAGAAGTTTACGTGGACGATTTTGAAACTGTGCTCGCTATTTAAGAGATTCAAATTGTGTAATGTAAATAGTGAAAGAGTGATTATTAGACTACGGATTTTAACGATAAACCTACCATGGCGGTCAAATTGATTGGGCAGCCAACCAGCAAATATTTTAGGTCTATCGTATAAAACAAAAGTTAATTAACCGATCATTTTTTTCACTTCATCAAATTTCTTTTTCCAATGTACTTATTTCGTATATTTCAATATAACAGATATAAAGCCGGTAGGTTTAGTGTTAATGTATTTATGATAAATTTAACGCTGCACAAATACACAAAATACATAATAAAAAATAAAGTGATGTTAAAAGAAATATTTGAAATATCCAAGATACGGCATCCGTTGTAACATTTAATGAGTGAAAGAGGCCTTTACTTGGATTCTTCTTTACTAGCAGCGTTTATCAAATTTGAAATTCGCATAAAATTCCGCAGTGCAGTGATTGCAGTACCTAATTCATTTACGCGAAAAACATTACAATAAGTGCACATCGACTCCACTATTTAGAATTTCTAGTCTCTACAGATTCTACATGACCTCAATTTTCAAAAATCACCTTTCTTAAATAAGAAAAGTTGCAAAACCTGAATCCTGAAAAGCCCCTTACTTTCTCAAATTCAAATTGTATGGGCTTCGTTTCCCATCATATTTCATGTCGGGGCAGAACGCATAACGTGTTTTTTGCGATCAATGTTTTTTGAGAAAATGAATCCTGATAAAATGTTGTTCTAAATGCGGTCCCCTTTTCTCGGTTGTCGCTAGAACAACAGGAAGACCGATAGCACGATAAGACGATGTAAAACTGTACAACCGATAACTTTTACCCCGTCCCTTAAACGTCCCCGAGCTTTTAGCAGCTCGACCGTCAAAAAAAGTTAATTGCACAGAGCATAAATTGTATTTGCAAGAAGTGACAATGAAAAACATTCCACTAAATAGGTTGTCGGTGCAATAAAAAAGGTGCACGAAACGGATAAAGGAACTAGGTTACGTTGGCTCACTCGAGGCTTACTCCAAAACGATGCTACGAATTAAAACAATCCTGGAACTACTGTATTGTTAATACACCGCAGGGCTTAACAGATCTAAATTTACAGATTAATATTAACTAAATTTACGTACGCAGATTTTATACGTCTACCTGTTTTCTCCCCCCTTCAATTTCAACATAATAATAGTCATTTAACCCTAGATTAACGAACCGGCACAATTTGACTAATTTAAAATTTTATTGCTATACATATAAAAATTGACTTTTCATATAAACTCAGTTTATACTTTAAAAATGATTCCACTGGAATTCTTAATAATAGTTTTTAATTATTCTTCATTTAAATTGAATTAGAATTATTTTTGTGTGAAGAAGATCGATTTTGATACATGACTGAAATTGATTCGTTTCAGTGCAAATAGATATACAACTAACATCCGTAAGTCTAGTGTTAATTTGTAATGTGTAATTTGCAACGGAATTAAATATCAAATTGAACCAAGCAAGAGAAGTATGCAGCAAAATTTTGTTTAATGCGTGCCCTTTATTAAATTCATTTAACGATAATATCGAAAAGAAAATCGTAAAAATGTTACGTTCATATTTCACTGTGTCCTTCCACTATTAACTTATCCACAATTAACATACAGCATTGCTCCTCAGATGAAACGTCGAATCTTTTAATCTAGCATTTAACGATTTAAGATTTTTGTTCGTCCCTACGATGAGACCGTTAAACGACAAAAACTCGGGAAATCCCCTCGTCACAGATTTATATCCAAGGATAACTAAATAAGACGCGATTAAAATGCTTAATGCTTCCCGTACTTTCTTATTCATGCATTTCCACCGTGGCTTTGGAAAGATTTAACCCGTGCAACGGGGAAACGGTCTTTGTTAAGATATATGGTTTACTTACAATTAATTCCACAACGGTATTCGCTGCGACTTTTCCAGCGAACGATGGCAAATCCACCTGCCACGACTGTCGTCTGCGAAATTGAAATTGCTGCGCAGTGCGCATCACCGGGAAGCCAGAAACATTTAAGATTACGATTTACTCTGCACGATAACCGGTAAGATATTTACATCGACAACTAATTACATAATTCGCGGCGGACGGAGCACACGAAATTCATCGGGAACCATCATTAAATCGTTCTTTAACGCCTAACAGAATTGCATTTGTTCCTCTTGATCTCCTGAGAATGCAATTTCGCGCGTTGTCGATAAGAATGTGTTGTACTACATTCCTTGAGCCTGGCATGAGAGAATTCTTGATCGCAAAATTGAGTAGGAAATGAATGTAATTGTGAGGAGCGGGAGGAGGAGACTATGGTGGATATGGAGTTAAGAAACTGCTGGGAGCTTTGGGGATATCGAAACCCTCTGGTGTTTTAACCCCTTGCCTTACGATTTCTGTTTTGACAGCGTGCGTAATACTACAGAATTAATTCCAGAAATAAAAATTTCTCTGTGATCCTTAACATTTGGCACAACTGACTGCAATATTAATATTTTAGAAATAATTTTACCGTCTCGTGATCAACTGATATTTTCAATTTAACAGTTATTGGAAAACTTCAAAATTTCGTATTGCATTTATCGCCTCACGTGTGTCACACGTTATTGTAAGCTAAGGGGTTAAGGTTTGAGGGATTTTTATCTAACTATTATTTATTATATCATCGCCTCGGGAGTTCGGAACCCACCTAAAACTAATCTGATACTGCAGATCCTAGATGTGTATAATGGTGATAGGAGCGAAGCCGAAATACGAAACAGGAAGGAAATATTATACTGCTACTATGCAACTACTTAATTACCTAGACCAGTGATTCTCAAACTTCTTTAGGATTTCTTGCATGATGGTCTCCTTACAATTTCTTAATTTTAGATTGCTCGTGGGTCCTTTAACACTACAACTACCGACGTTATATCTACTAAAATTTAGATATACTGAATAAGTACCTTGGCAGAAGAGAAATCAAGAGGTGAAAAAGATAATTAATTAATTAACTTAGGTTTTATAAGATAGAAGTGGAATATTTACTTCGTGGCTCACCTATCAATTTAGGGAATTTTTTGAAAAAATTTGGAACCGGCTTGGTAGGTTTAGTGTTAAAATGAATTACAATTAATATATAGACTACTATTGCTAAAACATTTTTTGACAAACAATTATTTATTCGGAAAATAGCAAATCTTAGTCATCAAATGTACGTTCAATGGGATGGATGTATCTGGTTTCCCTAAATTAGCCCAAAATTTCAACTAACAATAAGTGACTCCTTCGCGGTCCCCTAAAGCAGAGGTGCGCAACCTATGACCCTAGAGCCAAGTGTGGCTCTTTGATTATGTTGTTCTAGATCTCCACCCAATATTTAGACAATATTCATACACAATAACAGGATATTATTAAATTACGACCGTTAAATGATAAAAGTTTGGAATCATGTCTACGATTAAAAGTTACAAATTATTTGCCAGATATTGATGTACTTTCAAAAAAGATACAACAACAGAGATCGCATTAACCGCTTACCCTACAATAACGAGTGACACTCGTGATACGGTAAACGGAATAGGAAAGTTTGAAGTTTACCGAGAACTATCAAATTGAAAATATCAGTGGGTTACGAGACATTAAAATTATCACTTACTATTAATATTACATTAAATTATACGGCATATCAGAAATCAACGAGGAATTTTTATTTTACGAATTAATTCCGAGTTATTGCGTACGTAGTCACAAAAGAAATCGTAGGGCAAGGGGTTAATAACACTACTAAATTTATTATTTCATTCATTTTTTTGTATTAGTTACCACTAGAATAAATGTTAACCCTTTGCGGTCCGAATTATTTTGTCAAGTTTGTAGTGAGCTAAATGAAATTAAATGCACAACATTTTCTGTCGTTGGTTATTCATTTTTTTTAATAATAGCAATAACTATAGGTATTGACGGATATTTATGTGATATTACAAAATTATTATGAATTTGAAAAGTACATATTAATTCGTTAGAAAATAAAATGAAGTGAAAAGCTATGTCGAGTATAGCTCGACATAGGACTGCAAAGGGTTAAATAAAAGATTTGTTTTTCAATAATTTCCTATTTAGTGTTTTATAATTTAGTAAAATAATTATTGTTGATTATATGGGCCGGTCACTTAAATAAAATGTATATTTATCATATATTTGTGTCTTCCCTTAATTAAGGCTGCCTGCCCCTGCCCTTTGTTTGAGAAACACTGACCCAGACTTTTCGCTGATTTCTTTTTACGTTATAGAAATCTTCAATTTCTTCGTTAATATTATCAATATTTTCCACAAATCTCTAAGAGATTTTTTCTAAAGTATAACTTAACAGTATAAATCTTCGCAAAGGTGTCATTGAATTAACCTAGTTCCAGTACAAAATACTAAATAACGAAAAAAACTATATAATGGTACTGAAGTCGGGAATAATTTGTGCGATGGGACCATGTGGCAATCGTTACGATCGTTATCATGGAAACGACGATTACGATAAACGGCAAGCGAACAATACACTAATCGTAATACAGTAGTCTGGTAATATTTACTAGATTGTGCATAAACGAAAGTAACAAAGGGATTTAGTTTTGACGGTAGATTTCAACGCAAGAAGTCAAAGAAGTAACATCTTAAATAAAAAATTACGAAGCAATGGTGAATTTCTGCGGAAGTCTTTTGACTAATTAGTTATTGCGCTAAAGAGATCATTTCGTTTGTTTTAGTAGTGAATGACAACGTACGCAAAACACGGGTTAAAAAGTATTATACATAGTTGGTTGGTTGGAATTTTTTGCTAAGTTGAAAAATAAATGCTATATTTGGATGGAATATTGTTTTTTTCTTGCTTTAAAAGGAGCATTTCTGATTTTTCAAATATCAGATTTTAATAAATGCAAAGTTACGTCTGAAGAATATTCCGAAAAAGTTGTTTAACACCCCTTGCCGTACCATTTCTTTTCTGATGTTTTTAATTTAATAGCTTTTGGAAAACTGCAAAATGTCCTATTCCATTTATTGCACCACGCCTGTCGCTCGTTATTGCACGACAAAGGGTTAAAAGAAGTACAACCTGGCTGAAAATTAAATTCAACTTTCAAAACAGTCTTGTAATCGCGCAATAGCTAATTTAGGTTAAATTCACGTATAACAATGTCTCTTTTCGTAGGACGAAAATTAAGCAGCCTTCTTCGTTTCTGTAACACGGCATTATAATGCCGCACGTAAAATTGCCTTGAAAAGAGTAGCACCACCAAGTCGGAAATTAGTCTAACAATAAGCACAAAGGCCTCGTCCCTCGCAGCAAACCTGCGATGGTAGCTCGGCAAAAAAATACAATATGGTAGTTAGATTCGAAAAAGAAAAACGAAGGAAACATAAACCAGCAAATATAATAATTTTTTGCAATTTCACGATTACGTATTACATCATTTATTATTTCTCTAACGCTGCGCTGAGGATGCTCGCGAAAAAGTGGAGCTTCAAGCGTAAGTATCGCGCGTCATTTCGCCGTGGAAAAGAATCTCCGTTAAGCCGTAAAATGAATTTCAAGCACATAAGATAATCAGTTTAAAGAACCCCTAATGCTGCACGTTTAATGGCTTTAATACGCGATAACAACCGTGCATCTGATGTGTGTACAAACTGGCCTGCTCCCTGAGTTTGCCGTGAATTGGAAAGAAGCGTTAACACTAGAACTACCAGCGTTAACCCATTGACTGCCAACTACAAGATATCACGTAGCTGCACTAGAAGTTTGAATTAATAAGTTAATAATAATGGCCGAGTGTGTATAGGAATTTTGGAAGAAAAATGTTCTTCGTATCGTTACAAATGTCAAGATTATATTTTTGATTAATGAAACCAATGTTCTAAAAACTTTCTGTCATCTTCTCCAATTTTAACCAGCAAAGGTAATATTTGCTTCATTTTCCTGGCAGTGAATGAGTTAAATCTGTTATATTTAAATATATTAGAAAAGTACTTTGAGAAAAGGGGAATTCAGAGGTGGAAAAGATGATCGATTTGGTAATTTATGTTTTATGAGATGGACGTAGAATATCTATTCTATGACTCTCTTATTAAATTGGAGAATTTTTGGAAAAAATAATGTACCAGTCATTTTGACTGGTTTGGTAGTTCTAGTGTTAAATAAAAGAAAAACAGGGCTATGAAAGGCGATGGGGTGTACGACTAAAATGTTAACCAATCAATCCCGGTAACGGAAGGCGCTGTTTCTTTCATGAGATTCGATCGATCTTTTGATTTCATTGAAGGTTTCGATTTTACCGGGTATCGATTAGGGGACGTCAGTTAGAACTGACTCTATCGGTGCCATACATTTATTATTATGTATATATAAATAGTGAGCGCGCGCACTCGTCCTTTAGAACGTTTTTTAAATGTACTTTTACACTTACAGCCATCTCACCAAAAAAGAGTTTAGAACCAGAGTTGCAGAATATGGAGTGTACAATAGATATCCGTAAAAGAAGGATTGGTAAACAGTTTGTTTTCATGGCGAAATTGAGGTCACCTTGAGTTTTACAAATAGGAACGCATAATTTTTTTTGTTACCATTTTATAGAGCACATCGAGACGAATTCAGAACGTTTGTATATTAAATGATATTTTTACTAACGTATTAGTCGATTTACAGAAATGTCTTTCGATCCCGTCGCGTATTGACGAACCGATCGTAATTTGTTTCGGGCGAGTCGCGACGAATACGGAAAAAATGGTCAGTCCTGTTTCCAATATGTTTATGTCTGTTACTATTTTAGTGTCTGTTAATTATCTTCGATTGTGTGCATGTATTCTGAATTGTTTTAAATACATAGTTGCGATATTCATAGAAGTTGTAAATAAAGCAAAATTTTGTCCTTTGTTTAACCGTTTGAGTGCCAAGCAGCGCGATCGGACTTCTTCTGTTCAGTACTGAAATGTGACAAGCTTATCGACGTATAGAATTAATGGCACTTTTTGCACGAACAAGAAAAATAGTTCATTAATATATTCTGATTACGACAGTATAGGTATAATATAGACAATACACCCAAACCTGTTTTTGCGCAGTGGATAGGGACCGCATAAAAGAAAACGCATAAAAAAATCGCACAAAACTTCACGAGTAGCTATAAGAGCTAGTTTTCGCAACACAATTAAAAAGTATTTTTTTTGTGCGGTGAATAGGGACCGCATAAAAAAAGTCTCGCGTAGAAAATAACTCAAAGCTTATGAAATAACTAGGAATTGTTTTTTTAAACAAAATCAAGACACGAGGCTTGGTAGCTACTTGGAATCTGATTTAGAAAATGCACATGTCAACATTTTTAAATGTTTTACTTAAATATTTACTTATTCTACACATACAAAACTTTTCAAAACGTACAACCATTATCCTTCGTAGTCTGACAATACGCGAACTTTCTTGTGGTAAACTGGTACAAAATCGCTTTCGTCACTTGAAGATATGCATAGAGTTCAATAACATACAATGTAATCGGCTAACGCAATACTTATTTAATGTGATGAACTACATATTAAAAATCGAAAAATATGGCCAATCAAACCTACTATGTACTTATTTATTGGTAACTTCGTCAATTATGTTTCAATTTGATTGAAATTTTCATATACCGCACAAAACAAACCGCACAAAGAAAGACCGCACAAAACAGGTTTGAGTGTATCTTTAACTGAGAAACGAAACAACAATATTTACCACTTATAAGCAGAAATACGTCGAAATCTTACTTTGTTGCATTCCTCGGTGCAAAACGAAAGAAGCGCGATTTCGCTGCTTGGCAATTTTCGACCTGGTTTTCGCAAAGACCCCTGGCACTCAAACGGTTAATAAAATCAACAATTTATAGACCTCTTTTCTTAGGAGGTACGACTTGTGCAACCTTCGCCTACGGTCCGTCATCTGAAAGATCGCTAGCGAGCAGCGGAGCCTGTCGTTTTTTGAACCGCCTATTCCCGCCATTTCGTTTTTGGAATCCCAAAACCCAGCCTCCTAAAACAAACGACTATGCGGAGTGTTTACTTTAGAAAACTAGGTTTGGGAATTCCAAAAACAAAATAGTGGAAATAGGCGTTTGAAAACGAGAAGTTCCGCTGCTCCCTAGCCATCTTTCACTTGTCGGATTATACTTCGCGTTCGTATCCTTTCGGGTCATAGTGATTCCATGAATAAAGATTTAATTTAAAAAAAAAAGGAAAATATACAAACAATCAGACGTAATCTTAACAGACATAAATACATTGAATATTAAAAATAAATACTCAAAAACACAGTATCTGTTAAAACATAATCTTCGCTTGTGGTCATATAGACATGAGGAGAACAGTAGGGTTAAAGGTTGGAGTTAGGAGTGAATTTAATTTGATAAAGATTCGTGCAATGCGATTTCGTAAATTGTAGAGGACTACATAATGTATCAAGATAAACGAATCATTACAATTAAAAATACTCAAGCGGACTATGATGGTAATAGGAAGGATCATCGTGCTACCAAATGCGCGATATAAACTTTAACCTATGAGTTTCTAAGTATTTCTTATACATTACAATCTTAACTATTAGAATCCACGCGAAACTGTTATGCCTTTCATGAAATAATAAAAACTGTTGAAGGCGTAAACATAAAAAGAAGAAAATAACTGCACCGCTCAATTTAATATTATACACGCTGAATGAAAATGAATATAATAGTCGTAAAAAGTAGAAAAGCATCAAGTGGCAGAGTACTAAATAATCCATGTAATTTTAAAATATTAGCATATTTTATTATTATGGCTGACGTAAAAAAGACAAATCGAGTAGGTGGAAACAAAATTCGATGATGCTAGAAACATATAGAGTTAGACGTACATGTTATATGTACATATATAAGAAGCAATGAATCTTGTTTACCGGAAACACGTCAAACTTTCCGTTCCATTCGACTTTTCGGTCGAGACGTTATCAATTTCCAAAAATACTAACTTCAAGGAACCGGCGTACCGCGGCGCGGCGTAGCGGTAAACTTTATCGAGTTACCTATCTGCTGAATTAACGCGAAACGCCGTGATTCCATGTCCGTGACGATCTCGCTCGAGACTCGTAAGGATTAGACGTTAAAACTTGTCGATGGATATACAGAAACAAATGTTGCTTAACCCTTTGCACTTCTTAATTTTTTGTCACTTACTAACAACTCCTTAATTAATTTGCAAAATATATATAAAAAAGGGGCCTCCGTAAAAAGTTGCATTGCAACAGAAATTGTTATTATTATGTTATTATTGTTATTACTATTATTTTATATATTGCGTTGTATAATGTCAAGTGTAGCTCGACATTAACACTAGACCAACCAATCAAAATGACTGGTAAACAATTTTTTCCAAAAATTCTCAAAGTTTATAGAAGAGTCATAGGTGAAATATTCTACGTCCAACACAAAAAACATAAATGACCAAATTGATCGCCTTTTCCGTCCCCTGATTCCTCTTTTCTCAAAGTACTTATTTAATATATTGAAATATAATAGATTTAACGCCGGTAGTTCTAGTGTTAAAGTTGGCGTAAGAAATGTAATGTCGAGCCACACTTGACATAGGAGTGCTAAGGGTTAATATGTAATTTTCTCTTAATCGCTACAACTTTCCTGAGAATGATAGATGACTCCAAAAATGCACAACTGGAATAATTCATAATTGCAATTCAAGATATTTTAGTAAGTATTTAATGTAAATTACAGTATTCACCTTTCCGAATATTGTTAAAGAGAATGAGAATTTGATAAGGAAAATAAAAATGATTGCGGAATATTTAAACTTTTTATGCAAAGTGAAATATTGCAAGGGAATTATGTATAACGCCTGAAATAATTAGAAGAAAGCAATTCAAAGGGGAAATTTATGGTATAAAGAGTATAATAAATGGAGGTCGTTCAAGGCGCGTTAATCTTTAGCATCCTGCCACCTCTTATTTTTGCGGTGTAAACACGAAGACGATCCAAAGATTCGTAACTGGGTTAACCCTGAAAGTATATAGAACGCAAGGAATTTCAACGCCACATTCGTAAATCCATACAGGAAATGCTAAAGTTCGTATTTACCCGCGAAACAGCCAGCGGCAATCGGGAAACACGGTAGGAATATTTATCATGTGATGCTGGAGACAAGTCTCGCGAGACGGCATAGGGCTAACAATAAGAGGAATACTTCGTCAGACCCGCCTGTTACCACCTTTAACGTGTCTAAAATTCTCACTCTCAGACTTCTGATGTCATAATGTCGCATAAGGCGAGGATACCCTTGTTTATGGAGACACACAATGTTTTCCTTATTAACTGCGAATATTCAAAACCGTAGGTATGGAAGATTCCAATACGATTTACAATGAAACTGTATCAACGAAAAGTGGCTATTCTCACTCATATTTCCCAGAACAAAAGGCGCGAAAATGTTCACCTCTTTATATTATATCAGCAACAATAAGCTGTATCTACGTTTACGCCAATACACTGCTCATTTCGTCCTATCTCACTTTATCTCGAAATCACCCATTTAGTTTCTTCGTTACGCGATCCAATTAGTGTGCGTGATCGTTTAGCAAATAGCACGTTAGATCCGAAAATACATGCGAGAAGAGGCGTGCATCTTCCACTTTGATCAATCAAACCCGCATTCCTTTCAAACTTCTTCCGTGAGTCTTCTTTCCAGCACCGTGCACTAAGTAACTTCCCTTTGGGCTTAACACACAGGGGAAGCTCAAACTACTCTTAGACGGAATTACGTTTCTCCAGGCGAAGATATCATGCACGCAACGCAATTGTCCGTAATTGTGCGATCGGCACGAATTCGGAGCCGATAAGTTCAAACTTGGTAACGTAAGACTATACTTTTGCTCTTCTAACATTCTTCGATATGTACCATAGAAAGGTTCGCCCGATAAATAGGAGGGCGTTTCGAAGATTCGTAAACTAGGTTAAGTTCCCTACGCTCGGATTTCTTCGTGAGACGCAAACATCAACGTATTAATATTACCAATGTAACAAAGAAAAGCGCCTATCGCGTCTTACTAGGAACGGATCGATTTCATCAAAAGAGTCCAGAGTAACTTTAAAACTCGAACAAACTCCGTTCCCTCGTTTCATCCCTACCCATGATGTTTTAAACGTCTCGCATTTTCGCGGCATAAACACGAGGGCGTTCGAAAAGCTCACAACTAGGTTAACCGTGGCGTTCGCGAGCATTGCGATGACCGCCCCTCGTCTATTCGCTGAGACGAGTGTTCCACGCGTAGAAAAAGCAGGAGAGACACAGAGAAAAAAAAAGCTCGTTGCTATTACTCACCCGTGCAGCAGCTGAAAGCGCCCAAGACTGACGACGACGACGTCGGCGACGCCGATGACGGTGGCGACGACGACAGGTTATAACCTTTGATTCCACCGTGATCGAGGCTGCTTCTCGACAGGTCGACAGTTCGAGATATCACACGCGGCGGTAAACGTTAACGACGATCAGACCGATGACGAGACACGCTCGAGACGTCGACTCGGCGACTGCGGTATTAACACTCACTCTACCGACCGATTCGAGCATGCACGATCCGAAACGATGGAGGAGCGTACGACGACTACGACTACGACTACGACTACGACAACGACGACAAAGACGAGGGCGATGACGATGACAACGACGGCAACGACGACGACGATGACGACGACAACGACGAGCAGCAGAGGGTAGAAAACGCTTCCCTGCTTCCACCACCGACACCGCCCTCGCGCCTCACTGCTCCTACGCCGATAGCGCGCAGCCGCGACGCCGCCTCGGCTCTGCGCAGGCGCAGCCGTTCGCGCACCCCGTTACTCCTCACACTTGCTATTTGCGAGCTTTCGCGATACAGAACTATCGCGCACGCCGCATCGAAACTTTTCGAAGTACCTCAGACGAGCTACGATATTTCCGTCGTGTTTCTGTCACCTTCGTCGAACTTCAACCTTAAGATGCCTGCATTTAAGACCATAGTGTTTCAACCCGGCTAATTGTTCGGACGTATAATTATACGAAAACAGTGTTTCGTGACTCTTTGTTTTTAAATCGTTCCCTCTTTAGGTTGGGGGATATTGCGGTATAAATACATTCACAGCACGGAAGATTACTTTCGGTTGAGTGTCTTCAATAGAACATTCAAGATTAAACAATTTGTATAATAGGTCATTGCAACATTGAATTCGTTGAGACTTTAAGACCCGATGTCTTCTCCAGTTCCTGCGATTGCAGGAATGCAAATTAGATATAATTTGAAGTTAACGCGCTCAATACTTGAGCGCGCTGAGTTTGTACGTGTTATTCGGTTACGAGACACTTTGGAATCCTGTTTAATAGACCTATCCTTTCCGTTTGCAAAGCGCCGATGAAGTTTCTGCACTGTTTACGAAACTGTTACAACAACAATCAACGTTCACGATCACTAAAAGTATAATATTATTTGCGATACGCATAATCGACTGTGTTTACTTCCGAAATATTTCTCTTCACATCCCGTGCCGATAAAATTGTAACGCAAACATTTGGCGCAAACACCATTTTCCCTTATATTCTGTCCTTTCTTACCCCTTCATAGTAGAACTTTCGAAAGTCAAAGACGAAGCCGACCGACAATGCGTCGGCTTTACATTCTTTCGAACTTACGGTATGAATACACGTCTGAGGGAATCCCTGGCCAACTGGAGATTGTGAAAGATATTTTGAGGAAAATTTGGGAGATCGACCAGTAAATAAGGCAAAGATCGTATGGATAAGAATCATAACATTAACGAGAAATTATTGTTGAGGAATAAAACAATTCCATTGGTTACGGTGAATGGAGTAATGGGTTTTCAAATGTTAAACCTAACTTTGAACAACCATAACATCGCGATTGAAGACGTTGTACCTTACTGATATGTATTTTAGTTCTTTTATTTTACGTGGGGAAAGTCTTTCAAAGACTCATGTCGTTTGGGGATGGGCGTTAGTATATGTGAGATTTTTAACCATTGAACCAACTACGACGACCTTCGGCGGACGCTTTGCGGGAAAAACTTTGAGTCTCCGCTTTTATCCGCGGTGGGCCGCTCCCGATCCCGTTCGGAGGTTGCTTCCTTCTGCAGTAAAATTGTTTCACAAAAGGAGGCCATCGCTTTCTATGACCTCTCGCTCTTGATCATAGATTCCCAACGGGGGCGCCACTGCCTATCGGTGAGCGTGAAAGAGATCTAACAATAAGAGGGCTTTTCTGGTCAAGGCAAATTTAGGGGGCGTTGAGGACCAACCGCCACCTCCTGGGCAATACACGCAAGAATGCGCTGAAAAGTTTGAAACTTTTATAAATCATGGAGCACATGTTTCAACGATTAATTTTAAATAACTTTTAGTCATCGGAGTACCGAAACATCGCATACTGAACGTAGGTCCGTTGCATACTCAGCGCCGATACAGTTGTTACGTCGCGCGGTTCAAAGAAAATGTTCTTTGGCGACACCACTCGCGATGTAGAACGCGAGATGGGTAATTTTGATTGAGGAGTTACAAGGGATGATAATAAACATTGCTATATTTACAAAATCTACAATTACACGAAGTGAAGAGTCCTTGCTGGACTCTTGAATATGAATAGTTACAATGTATAACTAAAATGAAATCTGACCGGGACGAAAACGTGTGGTTCGACCGGCAGCGTAACGATGTAAACGAGAGTTTTGAAAAAACAACGAGAGAGAGCCGTTGGACATGGCTCTTTTATTTGCGTCCGTTAAGACGTAGGGCTGGTTCGCCCTTGGAGAAGGGGAATGGAAAATTCCCGAAAACAGTGCGAAAACATTCTGCATGCCCGCGATCCGAGCTGCCACGTACCTCGTGCAAGTCGAGGTACGGTTTATGGCCGTACCTAGGTACAGGTCGAACGTTCACTCTTTGACAGTCCCAGTCAAAGATTTCTCTGCGAGTATTTTACGCCGCGACAATAGTCATTAATACGAATTTAAAAAACTGTCCTTGTTTTTCAATATATAGACCGTTTATTTTGAAAGTGGTGTAAGTCCATTTATGTTCGAATCGAGATATTGAAGGGTTTGCGTTGGACTAAATTTAAAAATATGGGTAACAGATAACATAGTAGAATAATGTTTATGGGTGTCTAAGGGTATCAAATTTATCATCCCAATTAGTATAAATAACATTATTTAAGGAATAATATGTTTATGATGGCTATGAATGGACTTACACCACTTTCAAAATCAATGAAATGACGTTTTCAATTCTTAGGAAAGCACAAGTCCATAGGAACAGTAAATTTCCCTTGAAATAAAAACAAATGTACGCGTTTTTATGTTATAAAATCAAAAAAATATTCAACTTTTATTCTTTGTTAAATAATTTTGACATTAAAATTAATATTGTTTTCTTAATTATTATTCAGTCTTCTCGTATGAATCCGTTAGCGGATCGAAAGTGAAATTTGAAATTAAATTGTTTATAACAAAGTCATTGCATATTGATATTTCAACTGCTACTTTGATAATGAAACATAAAGATGCAACGAATGTGCGAGTCTCTCGACCAATAGCGCGTCAAAATCGAAAATGCGTGAGGGAGAGGGATGTCCCTCTCCGTCGGGCGAATCAGAGCAAATTACCCCTCACCTGCCAAGTTAGCGTTCCAGCATTATACACGTATCTCCGCTACGACGCGTCGGCTCGCCATCAGTTCCTTTGCCCACGTGGGCGAACGATGTAAGGCAATACTCCGCGTGACTCCTACAAACAAACGGCGAATTTTCTCGTCCAGAACTCTTAGGTTGGGTAGGAATCGGTACAAACTACCAAACGTCAGTTCAACGCAGAACCAGGCGCAAGAAGGGATCCTGAAAACGCGGGTAGTTGTCCAGGGTTAGGCCCAGATATTTTATTTGCTATACCCATCCACCAATACTTATGAATCCCCAAATCGACAAC
The DNA here is from genome assembly GCA_963989415.1 of Cerceris ruficornis. NCBI lineage: Eukaryota > Metazoa > Arthropoda > Insecta > Hymenoptera > Crabronidae > Cerceris > Cerceris ruficornis. Next base: position 17,126,449 of record OZ022520.1, read on the forward strand.
TGTGGCACCTCTACATCCACAGATCTATGACGAAACCGCATGGCTTCTGTTTCGTAGAGACTCAACTTCCGGTTAGCAGCGACAACGCACGCCACGCCGAGTTCGGCATGTCAAATGGTACTTCAAAAGCTCCGTCCCTTGATCATCGCTATTGTGTCGAGGCTATAAGCAGACAGGGCGATACCAAGATGGAGAGTGGTCCACACTATTACGTCGTACCAGACGTCTCATAAGATCGGTTCAAATACCGCGCCTTGCCGGACGCTACAGTGTGTGTACCACTGATGGACCATACCGTAATGTCACGACTACTGTATCCTACTCTACAAATAGACCTACCAGCAGGGTGTTGAAAGCGTTGACGATGTCAGTGCTCGATCTTCCCCCGCAACTAATCTTTCGAACAGCTGTCCTACCTCGTTAACCCTTTCGCTACGGAATGCTTTTCCGCGAGTGTGCTTACACGGTAGGAAACAATCCCGGCGCGGACGAATACCTTTTAATGGCTAGTAACGTAATAAAAATAATTAATGCTTTATTGAAGTTGCAGTGCATATGAGCCATTTACTAATCAAATCGATTAACTCCATAAAACCTAAAGTTGAGAAACGTGATGAAATAGCACACATTCCTTTTCAAAATTCCCTCCAAAATATAAATATAAATAAGTATTGTAGAATACATAATCGCACGTAACTTTCCTCTAACGAAGTATAAAATGAATAAGGTGGGATAGCCTTGGAATTAATTAGATTGACTTCTGAATTCTATTATTTATTATTCGATGGCCAAACAAACTTCGTCGTTTAATAGTGTTGATCGTTATTTTTACGAAAATTGATTCTAAACATAAAAAGTTAGGATTCAATCAAGTGCTTTGAGACTTAAATTTAAAAAAATTCGAAAAGTGGAGTTAATCACTTTGTGCTGTGAACGGCTCATATAATACACGAAAAATAGAAATTTACCGCTAGTACGCAGCCGATGTCAGACGGTGGGTGACTATAGTCACCGGTAGTATCGAAAGGGTTAAGAAGGCCAATTGGCCGACATGCATGGGAGACATTGCGGGCCCTCCATCCTTTTTAACCCTTCGATAGGGAAAGGCGTATATATGCGCTCTCACAGACCCGTTAATATGCATGGAAGGCGTATATATATACGCTCTCACAGATTCATCAATATAAATGACAAGCGTATATGTATATACGATCTCACGGATTCATCAATATAAATGAAAGGTGTATATATACGGTCTGACATATCCATCAATATACAGTAAAACGTCGACAAATGCAGAGATTTCGGGAGCAAAGCAGTGCTCTTATCGAGTACCGGTGTCGAATCTGTGTTTACATTAGGGCTCGTGCCGAGCGTGAACTTAGAAAAGGACACACAGTAGAAGAGGCAGAGAGAGAGCAAGAAAACAAAGTGAACTGCTCGAAAGTATCGGCAAGGCGTTGCTAATGCAACAATAAACTTGTTTATTTATTAATTTTTCTAAATGTAACTTTTCCGAATGTATTAGGTTGGTTGAAAATTAATGTCGGTTTTCAAACTTTATCTTTAAATACACATGTTGAGAATAGGAATAACTTTTTTTAATCGAAATAAGTTCCATTACAATTTACACAATTTTCCCAACGAGAAACAAGTTTTTTAATAATTTTTAATTTCTAAAATGAAACAAGAAAACAAACCGATTAAAATGAACGCCTATCTTAAAATTAAGCGCCAAAGTTTGAAAACTCGAACACCAACACTAATTTCTTACCAACCTAATATTTTTCAGATTCTTTTGATTAAAAGATACCAAACACGATATAGTTTGAATTATATAAATAGTAGGTAAATTTATTAAATATTAAGTAAATATAATTCAAACTATATCGTGTTTGGTATCATTTGAATCAGAAAAATCTCACAAATACGTTAGCAAAGGTTTCAAAAAAACAATCGAAAATGAAAACGATCGACCCTCCAGTTAGTATTGCCTCACCGATGCATTCGGGAGCTATCATGTTACACTGCTCCCTCGTCGAGCGGCGAGATTCTCCAAGGCGGATCCTCCTATGTGGAGGGGATAGTCATGATGCATTTATCGAGGGAGATTTCTGATGCCTTTATCGAGGTTTTACTGTATACGAAATACGCTCTAACAGATCTCACAGAATTTTGTTAGGAATGCGCTTCAGTTGCAGTTTTGTTGCAGTATAAATGACGCGTGCCAATCAGTTTTAACAACGGTGATGCAAATGTCACGCCGTATTTTTCTGATGTTTTCTCGCTGAAGTGCACCGTAGTCAAGGGGTTAAATTGGACTATTCTAGACATTTTTCAAATGGCCGGAAATCTTCCACCGTCTCATCGGATGACACGTTGACTTTCTAGTTATGAATGCGTATGTTTGTGCGTAGGTGTGATCAACGGTGCATGTGGCCTCCGGTCCTAGCGCTCCAGAAAGAACAGAGCGTTTAGACAGAATACTTGGTGAACTGCGAGAGCTATGAATGAATAGTAACAAAGAGTAGTCTATGGTATTTTAAATTTTGACATCCGTAAGTGCATTATTCCTTTCCCACCGGTATAAATGTCGTACATCAATATAAATGAAATTACTTCAAAATCAGAAATTATCGCCGTCACCTGTAAGAGATATAACCTAAGTTATTATTTAATATACTATTGTATGTTCTGGATGGTTTAGGAGCCACCTAAAATTGTAGATCCTGGGATAAATGATCATAACAGTTAAAGCCGAAAGTACGAGGGGAAAAAATGTTCAAATCCACTGCAATAGTAAATATAGAAATGTCAGGCGGCGACTCGCGGTTTCCGGAAAATTCTTTTTTACAAATTCGTCGTTCATCCTCGGTTATAAAATCCATCATGAGTCAAGGTGACTGCGCTTGCGAATGATGCAGATTCAATTAAAGTCCTTAAGTACGAAAAAGTTTTTCAATCAGTGCGGTACGTGCTCCGTGGGCCTTTCTATCTTCGGCTGGCAGACCGAAAAGAGATGGCTGATGAGTTACATTGGGCCGAGTGGAAAAGTTGTGCAGTATTCCCTAGAATTTCTGTTTCTAAAATGAATCTCTGCGGTCAATCTGTAACACTGAGAGGTATCTATAATGCCCCGTGTCTACTTAATATTTCCTCTTTTTTTCTGTACTCGAAACTTTAGCCAAGGAAGACAGAACAGATAGGATTATTAATAAAACGATAGCGATGAGGTCGTCCCTCTTGAAACTTCGGATATGCGGATCGGAGGAAATTATTGCATTCTCATTCCACATTGCTTCTTTCTTATTTCCATTCGTGGACATGAGTGCTCATATAATTCGTCCTTTCCAAAAATATAAGTCCTCCTATGAAAAGGACATTTGTAAAAGAAATTAATTTTTTCGCTCTTACAGCACGTTATATCGTTCTCGCAGGATAGACAAATTTACGTAAATTTTTAAATAAAGTTCGCTCGTAAAAAGGGGTACGATGTAACGAGAAATTTCCTTTGAGAGTGAGGGTAAACTGAGCGAACGTAAAGCGTCCCGACGCTCGTTTCTAAGGGCAACCTGCGCCAATGGATCAAACCGTGTCACGTGTTTAAACCTTAAAACGTTCATGAACTTATCGAGCAACATTTAGTTCCCTTAAAACACCGTGCATCGCGATTAGTTACACGGTTAGGTGCTCGGCATAACTGCAAGCCTCTAATTGTAGTAATACGAAAGTAGACCCATCTACTTTCCACGGAACAATCGGAACTACAGTTTAGACAAAGAGAGAGACTCAAACAAAACGACATAAGTTGAAAGTAAGTTCATTTTTACAGTGCCTTTTAAAACTCTACGTATAGTCACTTTAATTGGATTAGAGTTCCTAGAAGATTACCATATGTTCCATTTATACGAATTTCAAAAGTTAATTTTGAGTTCTGACGATTTTTATACTGCAATTAAAAGTTGAATTAAACTCTTAAGTAAAAGTCAGTACCTTGTTCAAGAAAAGATAGAATAATCGTCAAAAAATTCCCGAGGTAAGTTCGCAGCCAAAGCCAGAAGAGCGAAACTGCGAAAGAAACTGATAACGAATCGTAATGATAGAATGCAACGTCGTCGGGATGAGTTTACGCATAGACACATAGTAGATTGTGCATTCGGTTAAATCTAGACCGACACCATGCATCTGTCTGTTAGACATGCTCAAAATTGACCACTAAATGCTAAAATTGGAATTCTATCGGCATAAGCGATATCACTTCCTGGAGCACACAGAAACGCCGTTCTCCTTTCCGTGTACTCGATTTGCAACGCAGTTCGACGTCGTTTCCGTGTAACCAAAATTTTCCGAGGATATTCCAAATTTTGGTATATCTTGACATATTATACAGGGTGGTCCACGTAACTTGTGCACCTCGAATAACTTTTAAAGTATGCGTTGCACGAAAGAATCTTATATACAAAAGTTACATGGTTTAAAAGGGTACACTATGTAGTGTGTTAATTTTTTTTATAGGTGGAGGCGTTTCGGAGATTTGAAAGTCAACTTTGTTTTTTTAAATGGAATGATATGTTTTTTTATTCGTCATGAAATAGTACGTTTCAAGACGAGTTCAATGACCTATGACTCAAGTTCATTCAAGGTCAAACTTGCTTGAATATTAAGTAACTATAATTCAAAGTATGTCGTGCTTGGTATCATTTTAATCAGAAAAATCTCACAAATACGTTAGCAAAGGTTTAGAAAAAAAATCGGAAATGAAAACGGCCGATCCTCCCGATTTTTCTGATTAAAATAATACCAAACACGACATAGTTTGAATTATAGTTACTTGATATTCAAGCAAGTTTGACCTGGAATGACCTTGAGCCATAGGTCATTGAACTCGTCTTGAAACGTACTATTTCATGACGAATAAAAAATACATACTTTAAAAGTTATTCGAGGTGCACAAGTTACGTGGACCACCCTGTATATGTGATTATACAATATGTCGACCCTCTATGGGCCCATGTAACTTTGAAGTAACACAAACCAAATCTAAGCTTTTAGTCTTCAAAATCAATTTTTTAACTTTGCCAAATATTACGATTTCGTTCTTAAAGATCATGAAATTCTTTACAATTTAATGTTTAAAAATCACGTTAAATCTATTATTTATAATAGTATTTTCATGATTTTCTATTGTGCCATCGTGCACCTGATCTTCAGATGCCACAGAAAATTCGGCCTATAGAGGGTTAACACGTTGAACGCCCCGATATTTTGCTGCTTTCATCATTTCTACCGAAGTGAAAGTTTTTCTATTAAATCACATCTTTACAAAGCAGATATTTTAAAGGCACAAATAGATATATAGTCAGCAGGACTTTAATTTTTGACAATTCATAAATATTACAATTTAAAAGGCATATGAAATTTCATTGAATTCAGTAGCGCCGGTCACCGGTGACCCCCATGGCATTCAACGTGTTAACGTATCTGACGTTGTAATATAATATTATACATATATTTGGAGTATAATAGGCTAATATATCTGTCATTAATTCCGGCAGTAGAATCTAGGATTTTAATTACAATAAGTAATTGTGGTATTGACTTCTGTGACAGAAATTTGGCTCGGGAAAGTAGAAAACGTTAATGTAATGGCAGACACAAATGGTTCTTCGCGTCTTCTGCCCCCGGAACAGAAGGTTGTTGTAGCTGCACTCGAGAAATATACGAATGGACTGGCCATTTACCACGGTACATCGAAAAAGCCACTGGATAATGATATTTTTATGGACTCTATTTTTTCAGACACTGAGTACGTTTCTTATTTTGCAACTTGCAATTGACCAGCCCCTTGCTTTATGACATCGGGTCGCACTCGTGATACAGAAAGAAACGACTGTTGTGAGATTTTCTTTCATATTTAGAGAAACTCCAGATTTTCTTACAATATTTAAATATTGTTTTATATATATATATAAAATGTTTCTGGCATATTAGAGCGTTGAAATCAATAATTTTATCGAAACTAACAACAAAACTTATGTACATCAGGGATTCGGTGGATTAAGATGTTAAATAACAATATTATTAGGTTTATTAAATAAAACTGTGCACTAAGAATTGCTACAAAATGAAATGGTCTACGCTCGTGAAACGTTTGGAAAAGAACTGTCGAATCCACGCACTGGCTTCGCTCATCTCTCTTCCATTCATACTCATAAATTAAACACTCACGTAGATTAAACAGGCGCGTCTACTCCTTGCCACATGTTTTATATATATATATAAAATATATATTATATTATATATATACATATATATGTTATATATATATGTATAATTTCATATACAACATCCCTCGATTTACACGGTAGACACGTTCTTGGAAAAATCGTGCAAAGCGAAACCATGTAAAACGATCAATATGATACTGATAAATGGCATAATGCAAAACTATCAGAATAAGAACAAAAAAAATTTTTTCTTGTGATTTAACACTAGATTTACGGGCGTGATATCTGTTACATTGCAATATATTAAATAAGGACTTTGGAAAAAGAGGGATTAAGCGGCAAAGACTGTAATTCGTTAAGTCATTATTATATTATAAAATACACGTGAAATATCTACTGCACAGCTTCTCTGTAAAACTGAGAAACGTGTATACAATAAATAGCAACCCGTCAATTTGACGGCTTCCGTAAATCTAGTGTTAAAAACCGTGTAAAAGCGAAATCGTGTAATTCGAGTACCGTGCAAATCGAGGAACTGGTTTATAGTATATGGTATATGGTACTGGAAAAAGTTCGTGCGGTTTTCTGTTTAGCAATGAATATCAATCAGATTTGAATTACAAAATTCACGAAGTATTTCGTTGTGCAGAGTCCATAGTTAGAAAGAGAAAATTCAACGCTTGAATATGCCAATAATTCTAAGAGTAGTCTAAGGTAGAACTTTTTTTAATGGAATTTGAAACTTATTTTACATTGGAATATGGCGGAGCTACTTTGTAGGACTGGGGAAAATATTAAATTATTTATCAGGAATGATAGTTACGTGTAGCCTCGTTATGCAGTACTCAATGCACACGTTGGAACAAATGTTCAAGTATCTCGAAACGAGGAACAAAAGGTTTAGACACTATCATAATTATCGGTAAAAATCTGACACTATTAATCGCAAAGCTAAAGGTGATCAATGATTAGAAGAGAAGACAACGCTAACGATAATAAAATAATTTAATTCTTTAATCATTATTTATAAAACATATAAGAAATTTGGGTTTTTGTAATCTTTACATTTCACGTGTCACAGAGTGCAGGAAACTTTGCGAAGACAGGCTGATAAAAATACCGCACACAAAGTATCGGTATCTCCTACCACTAAAAGATGAATCTCAACACTTTAAAATTCCGATGTATCAATGCAATTCTTTGCGGGCAAAGTAAAGTCGAATTTAATGTGGAAATATTTACAGTTCGGACATGAAAGGAATTATAGAAGAATTGAAAAAAAAAATTCGCGATCGTATAACTTCCGAGACATCGGCGAAAGAGATCGAGGGAACTACAATGCGTAAGAAAGGGGAGGAAGCTTTGCTGTCGAAAACAACGGAATATGAGAGAATTACGGCAAAATTGCGACAAACGATCGTCGACGAGAAGAACACGAATGAGGAAGAGCGAGAATGTTTGCTGAGCGAAATTTCAGAGGCGCAGGTGTCGTTGTTACTGTATTGCTTTGTGCCGGCACAGGTCTCTCCGATAATGGAGAATCCAGAAGAATCGTGCTGGTAATAATAACGCGGTCTGTCATTCTTCAAACTAATTATTTTCACTTTAAAAGAACAGAGAGAAGCGAAAAGGCAGAAATTCATTTCGGAATTGGAGCTAAATTACGTTACCGCCTGGGAGGAAGCGAGACGTGAGCAAAATTCGCTGCGTTGTAATATGGAAATGGAAAAATTGAAGAAGATATTAAATGACTATCGCATCCACGAGAAGAATGAGAAGCGTGTGCACGCTGCATTGATGACTTTCTACGCTCAGGATATTGCAGTAAGTTTACTTTTCCTACATATTTCCGACATTGATTGCGATCTTGTAATTTCATGATTGCACGGCTGTTCCTTACGTAAGCAGTTCTACTATTTTATACGGCTTTGAGATTATAATATTTAATATATTATCTATTATACAATATAATATCTGACGTATTGTACAACAACAATTGTGTAAAATTGTATGTACAACAAATGTGAGAAGTTTGTGACTTATAAGTAGAACTACGACAAACATAGAATTAGGTAAGAAAATTAAGAGAGATGTTTCAATTCTATCCTTTCAAGTAACTTGTTATTGCATCGACAAAAATAATTAGGAATTTGTGTCTGCTAAGGAAGAAATTATCTTATAAATCAATTGAAAATCCTAGCATTCTCTTAACACTAGAACTACCAAACCAGTCAAAGTGACCGGTACACAATTTTTTCCAAAAATTCTGCAATTTTATAGGAGAGTCATACAACAAATATTCTACATGCATCTCATAAAACATAAATTACCAAATCGATAATCTTTTCCCCCTTTTAATTCTACTTGTTTCAATGAACTTATTTAATATATTTAAATATAAGAAATTTAACGCCGGTAGTTCTAGTGTTAAGACCAAGAAATCATTCTTGTTTCTCTTATACTTTTTCTTATAAATACTTATACATGTTACGTGTGAGAAAACTTGGTGATTTTTCTGAAAAAATAATCTACGAGGATAACTCTGGGTTAGGCCACTATTTTGATACATATAATTTCAGATTTGCTAATGCGACATAGTTTAAATATTAGATACCGACTTTTTAAATAAAGTTCAATTGTCCATCAAGAATGGCAATATTGTTATTGCTCTTTCTGCAGAGACAGTTATAAATCATTTCAATTTTCCTAGTATATTTCACGTAGATGACATCGTGCAAAATGATGAAACGCGCCTCAACCACGTCCCGAACATCGAATATAGAGATATAATTAAAGATTTCGTAGAAAACCACCAAATAAAAGAGTGAATTTATGAAGGCCGTTGCAATACGCGGGTGCAGTCGTGTTGCAACGGTGATCCTCGTTGAAAGGGTTACGGTTCTGTGTGGTTCCTACTCGATTTCCGTAAAAATTAATCACAAAATCGTTAAGAACGGGTACCCGTTAGCAGTTACAGCAGATCAACCGGATCGCAAAATTGTGTTGCAATACTTCTGGCCTAAAAGAACGAATTTGTTTCGTGTGAAAGTAGAAAATGATAGCACAACGTATGTATGTACATGTATTCATCTGTCATTCTTTATGATTTCCACCCTGTATAATTATATAATATATATTACATATTAGAATCTCTCAAGCCCTTGATATTGTAACAAATTACTTTCTACGTAAAAGTTGGAAGGCTTTCATGTCGGCAAATATTTTCGTTAAATCTACAGTCGACAGAAGAAAAAATTAAGGAGTGGCAAGAACGGTATGATCGAGAGAAGGAAATGTATAAGAAGGAAATCCGTAAAATACGCAATGAGATAGAAACTGGACGAAAGGCGTTAGAAGAGCTTAAAAAGGAGGTACTTTATAGTATAGGATTCATTTCATACAATACTTTCGTAATTTATTTTTCGGATACTTTATCACAAGCGTAGTAGGATACTTTTCTGAATTAATCCCTTGCCTTAGAATTTAAGTTTGAGGTTTTGGACTTAAACATAGTGTTTAATTTTGCATTGCAATGAACCAATTTAAAATGGCTAAGTTACTACTACATCTATTGGACTACGATCGAAAAATAAATATGCCGAATTTTGTAAAGAGAAATGCAAGACATGGCATGAATGTAGCCTGTCATATTTTTTGCCATAGAAAACTGACGCGAGCGACACTCGTCTTTTCCACTCAACGGTTAAAGAATTACGATAGCATTTTCCTGCTAAAACCGTCAAATGCAAATACGTCGAGGATTTCTTAAATGAAATGAGATAAATGAAAAATTTTACACAATGTTTTACATTTCCGCTTATTAGACAAACGACGAGAATTTCGAAAAATCAAAGTATCGATGCAAAATATGCAATTGTCCACTTATTATGCGTTCTATGTAAATCGGTGACACTCTGCATCACGTCCGCGTTAAGCCTATTGGAAATCTAACTCAGTAACTTGCTCCTGCAAACTTAGAATCTACGTGCAATGCGGAAATTCTGGTAGGAAATCGATAACTCGTGTCAAGAACCTGCTTGTGGCTATTCGAGATCGCATAGAAATTCGTGACTGTCGAAAACCATTCTTCGCACGCTGCTCATAACGCACTTGTCCCTTTTTTCTCGTAAAAATACGAAGCACGTGAAAAAAATAATTTTGCGCATCGATCCGTTCAATCGTCGAAAGTGGGAATAATAAATTACACGATAATTTCAAACGTTGGTTAAGCAATAGAGAGGCTGCGTTTCCAGTGTACTTCTTTCTATCAGTCGCGCTCGTATAATTATTTAATCGATTCTCCTTCGGCATATATATATAATGATAACTAAAACTATAACGCCATTGCAGTATCGCGCTAACCAGGAATTCATAGACAAGTATCTGGCGGAAAAGGAAGCATTGAAGAAACAAAAGGAAGAGGAGGAACACATGCGAAGAAGTGCAATCAGGATTCAAGCTTGGTGGCGTGGCGTTATGGTGCGCCGGAAGTTGGGGCCGTATCGACCCCAGGAAAAAAAGAAAAAGAGACCGGCTAAGACGAAGAAATAACTTTTCCGTATGTGTTATCCTTACGGGCTCCCCCGGTCTATACATCTTCCTCAAACGGTGATTAAGCGATGCGATATTTATTTCTCCTCATAGCGAAAACTTCTACATTTATCGAGCTATTTTTCCGACATTTCCATATCGTAATATATTACGAATCTAAACCATACCGACGAGACACGCAATACGAAATAATTGTGGTATATAATTCAAGGCATAATGAAAATCACCTACAATTAGTGTTAAAGTGTTACCGAGTTCCATCGATTTCCCCGGTAGGTGTCGAAATCAACGAACGTTACGCCCCACTGGGGCACCGGTTAGCGCGCATGAAACTGATTTCATTCGTTCCTCACGTAATGCAAAGCCGGAGAATCGTTGCCAGTCGAGCATTGCTCACGCAAGAATCTCATTTTCCGCGTACCACTTCCTAGGATCCTTCTGTGTTCAGAAACTACCGCATGGAATACCGTGATAGTCAGCGCAACTGACCAACGTCCGTCGTATGCGACACGGAACTCTTAAGCGTTTACACGAACATGTAAATATGCAACTTCTCTCTATCTACACATATCTATCATAAACGAAAACGTACACGCATAACAGCTTCGTGTATACACGTATTTGGAAATTAATTTATTCTGCTGCTGTTGTCTTTACGCTTTATATTTCGATTGCTATAAGTCCGCCTGGGACGGTTTTAGGCAGATTTCCAAACATCGAAGCTGGTGTACGGAACACCACGTAGGACAACTTCTGTTTATAACAACGATGGAGAAGTTTGAATGTGAGTATACTGGTTTGGAAATTGTTGAAACAGAGTGGACAGGACTATGCTGGATTTAGAATTAAGGGGATATTCCCATTTTTCGCGCGACTTTTGAGGCCTTCTTCTGGAATTTATTTTGTAAAATTAGAACACTGCGTTTTATTAATCTTTTGGACATATATTTACTAATATGTTAACTACATTATATATTTTTTTGAAGCCAAAATATACAAAATTGTGGCAGGTATTCATCACTGAAATAGGAAGTTTTTTCAAACCTTGTCGCGATGGCTGACATAATTACGGTCGTTGCAGTAAACTGGCACAAAAAAACGTGGAGTCAATTTTTTCAGTATGAACGTGGTTATATCCCGTACCAAAATAAATGTAATATCTCATTGTTTATAAAAACGGCAACGCTTCAAATTTAAACTTGACTATTTGAGCATATTTTTTCAGCTTTACCATAATACAAAAAATAGAAGATAACTTAAAGATTTTAGTACTCGCTGTAGCGACAAGTCTGGTGAAAAACACGTCCAAATTTCAAGTTAATCTGGCAACTAAATCCGGAGATATCACGTCAATCATATCCGAAAACATCGTTTCAATAAAAACGCGGTTAAACCTAACAGTGTAAATGTAGAAAAGGCCACAACGGTGCTTTTTAAATATCTATATCTTCATTATTTTTACAAATTCCGACGTATCCTTTGATAAAGATATTCTCGAAGATATTAACTTTAAGAAAATGCAAAAAAATCGATTGTTTCAACGTTCAAAAAGAGAATACTTCCTTAAAGTCTCGAAGTCTCAATTAGCGAGCCTGAGTTCGCACTGTAGCAACTGGGAGGTTTTTCACAATTTATTGTACATATTATGTAATATATCATATCCTCAGTGGTTCAGAATCCAAAACTGTAGGCCCTAAATTCGAAAAACTCCAAAGATTAGGAAAAAAGAAGAGTAGCCATTATTTAATAGATCGACGTTGTTTCCATACTCTCATTAAATCTAATGTAAAAGTCATAATGTATTGGCTCATCCCACAAATAATGCGGGTTTAGTTAGACTATTAAAAATAGTTTCCCTTCTTAACCGTACAAGAAGCGAAGGAAGCGGACAGTGTTCGCACAGTAGACATCGAATTTTTTCAGTCCAAACCCAAAGTCTTTGCAAAAGGGGCATTACAAATTTACAAATGAGGGCGACAGGTTGTAGAAAATGATGGTAAAGATATACTTCATTAAGTGTTATCAGCTGTATTTATTTTGTCACCTATGTCCTTTATCAATTGAACAGATATTATTTACGAGATAACTCAATATAAAAAAGGAACAAAAAAGAGAGAAAAACGCTACCGTCCCAGGAGACCAGAATTCTCGTTTTCTCAAGCGCGGCTATTTTTCCTGTCGTTAAAACGGATGAATTGCCCAGCGTGTTGCATTGCTCCAAGAATTTTCAATTATTTTAATAAGATCCCCTATCGTGCAGTTATGCAAAGCAGTTCTATAAGGTATCTGTGTTTTCTTTTGTTATTTCTTTACACGGATGTAGATCCCACCAACAGAGATTTTCTTTCCGCAAATTTACTAGTCAGTTTACCGTTTAATAGTCAGAAGTGTTTATCGTTATCGTTATTGCAGAGAGCAGCATATTTACGTAATATGCCGTAGTAATTCATTGAACAAACTATGTTTCGGTAAATTCAAAAAAATAGTTCAATATATCTCCTCGTTCTACAGATTCCAAGAACTCAAAAACACAGGAATTACGATTTAAGTTTCTTATCGTTATATAATTTCCCAAATAACACAAGAGGCCGTAATTATGCTTGAACCATTGCCGTTAAAAAAGTACATGTCTTTTAATTCTACATACTCTACAAACATAGAAATTTCTTTCAAAGTCTGTGTCAGACAGATTGCTTCTCCCTTAATTGCAAATCTATTGACCATACACAGCTAATCGAATAAACGCAATAGTTAATAAGGTAAATTTAAAAATCAAAAACTGCTCATACTCTATTTGAGTAATCCCTGCACACAGTATAGGCGCCCGTCACTTTTGTCACCGAGAAAGCTCCTACGCCAGCTGCCGACAACGAAGAGCAGTGCATTTTTCTTCATGAGAAATTCACGAACCCTCTAACCTACTCCTTTTGAAAGCGTGCAAGCTCACCCCCGTGACCGTGCGGCCAGCCACCTCCTTAGATTACAATATAAGGAATGGTTAACGCGACGTGGCAGTACACGCACCTGATAGTGCAGTTTGTATATATGTATGCAATGCTTTCCTGACCCAACTTTCATATATCGATAAGATATAAACATTGCATTTTTGTATTATATGAAGCATGATCAAGCATGATCATATTTAGGATGCCGGAGTGTCATGGTGATTGTTGAAATCAGTTTTCTAAAAACTCGACCAAAAATTTGGTTCTACGATCCAATTTGATATTATGTGATATTAAGATATATTACATATGAACATAACAGTGATCTTTAACGGAAGCTAAAATCGATTTGATAACGGTGGTGTAATGATAACGGATGTCTCATAAATTTGTTAACTTAATATGAACAACTCCACATTAGCTTCTACATTATAAATTGCGATAACGAGTCGTAACCAACAATCGATATCTTTTTGTCACTAACAACTCCTATCTTTCGTGTGCCTACACACGCGCCCATGTAAATACTGCTGGGCGCGACGTATACCCTTTTCAAGGATATTCTCCTGTCCTGCAACCTCTGCTGCGGTACACACTCATTGTTGTTGCACCTTGCTGCTTCGTCACATCTACGACTCTGGGTCAACTGTAAGATGAAGCGAGAACGAAAACCGAAACAGTGAAGAAGACGGAGAAAATAAATGAGGACAGAAAAAGACGAAGGGAGGCGGCGGACGGTAGAGAGATATAAAAGAGGTGAAAACACAAATGAAACGGACAAGTAGGATAATTCGAGCAGGGAATTAAGAATGTAAAACGGTATGTTTTACATTCACACATTGTATTTACGTACAATGTAGTCTTTTGTGATTTTGTCCTTTTGCACAATTGCTAAAGATACAAGGAGTGGGTACGAAGGAGAAAAGGGAAAAAGTTATTCCCTCGTGCTTCTACCTATATCCGACTAAACAATCCAAAAGATCTGGTAAACAAAAGATTATGTCAAGTGTAATTAGTAAAATGTTAAACGTTTACGTATATTGCGAGCACTTAAAGGGGCAATATATACTGTTGGTTGTCCATTGTATCTGCTATATGATCATGCACTTTTAAATATCATTCACCTTGAATTGCAATTTTTTAACGATTCTAGTTTACGTATTGTTTCGTCTAAACCACAGGTTCCAAACGCGGGTATTATCGCCCAGCGGTGGACGTTGAAGAGATCTAAAGTGGCTTTTTTGTTCCACCTAAGAGTGGGGCCATCGAATCACTTTTCCAAAAAGTGGAATATGATCCAAAAAAGTTAGAAAACTATGGGTTATCCTATTGATTTCATGAACGGGAGTCGGTGTGTTTTTCCCGAAAAGGGGCGATGAGACATTTTTTTCTTAAAGGGGGTGAAGGCCAAAAAAGGTTGGGAACCTGTGATCTAAACTACCTAGCATATCTGCAATATCAAGAATCGGCGATGTTGTTTCCTCTATTCTAGCAACCATACCATGAGTACTGCCACTGCTGAAACTTATTCAAGAAGTAGATGTCACTTATAAAACTATTAAGCAGTGATTTACCCCATCTGTAAAGCAACATATTTTCCCACAAATAACTAGTATTATATATTGTTATTGCAGCATGTGGTTTACCTGGTCCTACATGTAATACAGTGTTACATATTTCTGTTTCACGTAGAGAAAAAAAGAAAATATATGTGTGTGTGTGTGTTAAAATTTTTCAAATAGTTACCATGCTCATTCAATCCTCACTTAAAGCCACAGGACCATTTATTTTGATAATCCTGACTGTATGACCTAGTAAAATACATTGTTACAATAATCTGCTAATTTGAAACTCACATAAGGATCTTAATTCAGATATTACAAGTTAAACAGTTCATTTAAATACTCACACATGAAGTTTTGTGTTGTTAAATCTATCTTCTTTAACACTCAGACGGTTATAACATCCTCTATGATTGGTGCCCCCACTATGGAACTTCAAGCCACTGAAAAACATAGTGTTTCTGGAATGCTGAGGTAGTCTGGAGAGCATTATCTGTAGTTATTGAAACATTTTACAGAAACTGTATCAGACCATACCTTCATCGTTTATAATTTTGGGTCATTTTCTAGGAAGGCAGCCTGAGTAATCAGAGATCAAGTTTTGTTTACTACATTAGATCCAGTGTCTACTATAGATAGAAACTCTTTTAATGGTGTTTTGTCTATATCACAGCCTCTTGGGCCCAGCTTCCTTTCAGACTGAGATCTCTGTGTTATCAATCATTCTTTCTCCAATGCGATTCCACAATGTAATCACAGATTGGATTTGCTTGGCTTAGCTTGGTCTGACTGCTAGACCAGTCTTACAACTTGTATTGCGCTCTGTAATTTTTGTCGAGTCAAACTAGTATTATACTTTTGGCTCATATTGTTGTACATACATTGAATATGAGTTTTGCAACCAGGTTGTGATATCGAATCTATAATACGTTTTGTGAAAATGAAGCTTTCATTTGCCACCTAGTCTCTACAAGGAAACCTTGATTCATTCCCTGAAACACAGCTATGGTCTCATT
This sequence comes from Cerceris ruficornis, assembly GCA_963989415.1. Classification (NCBI taxonomy): domain Eukaryota; kingdom Metazoa; phylum Arthropoda; class Insecta; order Hymenoptera; family Crabronidae; genus Cerceris; species Cerceris ruficornis. Next base: position 17,142,750 of record OZ022520.1, read on the forward strand.
ATGTTGGATTACTTTGTAATGCATATTAATAATATACATATATATATATCTTTGTTTTATCACGAAGTAGGATATAACGAATAACATGTATTGGGTGCTAGATAGAATTTCGTTCTAGTGTCACTTGGTGTCACTGTAAAGACACAATATATACAGTTGTAAATAAAAGAATTACATTTATTCTTACTTCTTAAACGTATTTATTTATGTCCATCATTTCCGAAACAATGCAATTTTCAACGCAATTTAAACAAGTTGCTTCCTTCGATACGCTTCGATATATACGTACTCCGAAGAATACTACATTCTTTGTTTGTGCAATCTAACCTTATCTGAATCCATTAAATGACTAACCTATATAACACATAATTTTCACGTGCACCACTGTGTGGCGCTGCAATACGCCATTTTCTATAACGTATTTATTCAGTATTAATTATAATTGTGAATAAATTGGTAAAAAAAAGAGTGCGCAAATGTATTCTTGGGTGAGTTTAAAATCTAAGGGAACAATCACAATAATATCGAAGGATGTTTATAGCGTTAATAAAATTTTATTAGGAATGGCGCCAAGGTGTCGCCATTTTCATGAAACTTTACCAAGACCGTAAATCGAGAAGGCTGTGGGGTGGTACAATTCCTCAAAACACCGTGTGTGCTTTGGAAAACTGGAGAAAATATTGCCAAAAAGCAAGAATAATGCGTTGGTCGTAAGTATTCGTTCTTTGCGTGCTGTTTTCGATTGATTTTAATGGTTTTTGGGCACAAAACACGGGGCCTATGGCATGGGACTTCCGTTTAATGAACAGGAACAGGAAGTTCCTCACAATCTGAGATGGCAAAATAAAAACATCCTGTACTGACGAAAATTTCGAAAAATATACGTATTGCATTTTTGAACAAAGAGATAAAAGTGAATAGATTGGATTAATTCGATCGAATCGAGCTTAAATTTTAATTTTGCGACCTACTTTCGATTCCGGTGCTTCAAGGTCGAACAATACCGACGAATTACTAAGTGTGAAGAATGGAATGGTTACAACTGGCCTCACTTATTTCGAAAAAAATCCGAATGATATCAACTGTTATGGACCATTTGATTTTAGTGTGCATCAAAAGGAAGGCGACTGAGTTCCAAACACAAAAATGCAAGCTGAAAGTATCTGCACCAATGATATTGAGGGACTGGACACGGACACTCTTATTCCAGTTCGTATAGTTTTTAGTGTCATTGCCAGTGACTTAAGTTCAGGATAAGAACATTCAATAATATATTTTGCATATATTTCTCAGGTAGAAATTCTTTCTTGTGATGTTTCTCATCGCACAAGATCCCAAGATGCTTTATCGATAGTAGAACTGGGCAAACAGCTCCTGTTTAGTGCTAAGTATGGGGATACCGATACTGTTAGAGATTTAATGTGCAGAGGTGCACCATTTACTACAGACTGGGTAAATATATGAACAAGAGTTTCGGTATGATAATAAAATTTTCATAAGTTACATCTTTATGATTTGTTTTACCAGCTGGGTACAAGTGCATTGCACTTTGCGGCACAAAATAATCATACTGAAACAGCAGAAGTTTTACTAAGAGCAGGGATTTCAAGAGATGCAAGAACAAAGGTCGATAGAACACCTTTGCATATGGCTGCCTATGAGGGTCATCATCAAATGGCACAGTTATTGCTTAATTATGGAGCAGACGTCGATAGCAGAGATATGGTTAATAATATAAGAGAGAAATTAAGTCCATAATAATATTTTACAATGCACATTACAAAACTAATATTTACAGTTGAAGATGACACCCTTACATTGGGCGGTGGAACGAGAACATGTAGAAGTAATGAATGTCTTGTTGGAACATGGAGCCGATGGAAATGCTACTAGTAAATTTGATAAAACTCCAATAAGTCTTGCCTTGGAACATGACAGACTTGATTTAGTAGATATACTACAACAAGAAAGGGAAATTATAGGTGTTAGAGCACATCAACAAAATCAAGCAAGCTCTGCAGAACTTGAAGTAGCAACTCACAATTTAATACAATTGGAAGCCGAAAGAGAGGAAGAACAGCAGAAATTTGAATTGCCACAACAGCAGGCTCAGCCAAGACGGAAAGTTACTCAAGGTATATATTCCGATATGTAAAGAATACATTAATACCTTCTAGTCAGACAAGAAGAATATGAATTTATTAAATTTTCAGTACAAGTAAGCAAGAAACCACGAATGATCTTTCAACAAATTCATGTTGCCCCAAATACTGACGTGGATCAAGAAAAAGAAATCGAAGATGTGGATGAAATGACTAATACAAACAATGTTAACAGCAGTAAAAAGCGTAAAGAAATCACGGCCGTAGGGAGTGCAAACAAACAATTTAGGTTACTTGAAGCTCATGGGATCACAATGATACCTGTGGATAATGATTCATCTATCGTAGAAAACGCTATGGAAAGTGGGAGAACGGTTGTTTTAACGGGTATGAAGGAAAAATGTATTGATAAAAGTTCTTCAATAATTTCTTCTATGTTTATTTTTATGAAATATTTCAACAGAAGCTGGTAAACTTGCGTTAAATTTAACAAGAGGTTCTGGAATAGGAATGAAACGTCTCCAAATGACTGGAAAGAAAGGAACTTCTAGAAAAGTAATAGCAATTAGGGCAGATCAGATCTTGAATCATAATGCGCCCACATTAACCTCCAGAGGGCCAAATATATTAAAACGATCTTCGATGGATAACAAGGCTGGAAAAATATTCATTTCTTCCATTTCTAATAGTACGTCCGCATCGTCATTCACTCAGTCTAAGAACATAATTTCTTCAGCAGAGGTATGCGATAAACAATTTTTGTAAAAAATAATCTTATTAATATTCGTAACGTTTAATTCGATATTATCACGCTGCGGATGGTTTTCACAGAACAAAATCATTACTTCACCCACAAAAATGGCAGAGCCAATAATTCTACAGTTAGACGACGATATTGAAGAAATTACCGAAGATGATAATACAGATAACAATGAACCAGTGATGGATATTGCGGTGCTGAATAGACAGTTAGCGGAGGCGCGACGACAAGCCGCCGAGTATCGTAAGAGGTTGCAGAAAAAAGAAGAAGAAGCTGAAATCTATAAGCAACAACTTAAAAATATTACAGCGCAAAGAGCATCTAAGTGATTTCGTATGAGTATATATTTTGCATTCAGCATCATTTTATGAGTAGCCCTGCTTTTTCTATAAAGAACTTTTTGTGTATACAATTTTCAGCTTCACAAATTAATTCAATCGAAAATTTTATCCTTATACTTCATTCTAATGTCTTTCTGTATTTCATTATAGGGCGTTGTAATAGTACTTACGCGTGCTTCTCATTACTAACTACTTTTATTTCTTTTTTGTAAAGAAGAGTATCCATAAGAATCTGCGAGACTTTCCGAGCATATTTGTTAATATGCTCAATATCAAATATTTCTTTTCCATATCATCTGACGTGATCATTTATCGTTTCTTATATGCGTGCTTTATAAAAGCTGCATGTAACACGAAGAATTTAATTCTGTGTATGACAAATGAATACTTAAAAGTTTATGTATATTTCAGATATCAATTTGCTTTCCACATAATGTTTCATTAGAGTTCATTGCAAAAACAAAATAACGCCAATCCTATACTTTATGTACATACAGTGGCAATTATTATAGACTAAAAAAGTATCGAATGAATTGAATATTTGTTACCATAGCTGTATTTATTATGAAGTTCTACCGATTGTCATCAAACATATGCTTCCATTCCGTAGAAGCATATAGAAATATGTGAATTTACCTTTAACACAACGTGTTGGGCAATCAAAAGGCGGAAAATCTACACAATAAACAATAGACGGTAAAGAACAACGCGTGTGTTCTTAAATCTTATATGAAGTATTTTGTATATAGTAAATTTTTATATACTTCAAAAAGTGTGTTTCATAATAATTATAAAGTTATTATACATTAATAATAAGTAGTTAAACAATGATGAGAAACAAGAAAAGTACTAATTAAAATACTTTAAAATGATATGTAAGGAGGCTCACCTCGACGAGTGTTTTCTAACTCTCTGTATTTTAAGTAAAGAATTGTACAATGGCTTGTAAAAAAGAGGAAGGCTGTCCCTTATATATCGTTTATAAAAAGCACAATGTGTGGTAACAAATTATTCCTTTTCATTTGTATTTCTAAGTTCTCTATTTACTTCAATATAAGTAAAACAAATGCTTCTTTCTGGCGATTTAACAGTTACTGTTTCTTTGTGAACAATATTATTGAAGAACAAAAATGTGGAAAGCAAGTAAACTAAGTAAACAAATTTTTTACCAATGTATAATAAAATCTGCTTAAAAAAAGGATTTATACATTATTCATTATTTGGGTACTTTCACCACGTTATATATTTTTCTACGATTATGATAGTTTCATTCCAGGTACTTTCTCAACACATCTGGCCTCTGAAATTAAGTTAAATATATTACGAAAGTATGAATAAGTTTTGACATTGACAGTGCATGTGGCACTAGACACTTGCATGAAATGCCGGCTGAAATTGTTTAATTTGAAGTGTGCAAGTAGAATAAAAAAAAAAAGCAGACAAAAGAAAGTAGATTACTCAGGTACAAATAATATAATGTATAAAGAACGAGAGGGAACTCAATATCTATCTGAATACAGCGCACTATATTAAAATAAGACTTTTCTAGTAATTTATGTTGTAAATATAAAAATTTATACATATGCCAATAAAAATTGTTGATTCAAATTTCGAAAGTTCATTCGTAAATAAAAGTTCTATATTTCAAGAATTATCTATACTTTTATATCGTGAATATTCTGCATTCTACGTTTATTACATATTGCTTAATGTTGATCAACGTAAGATGCAGGTACATCTGCAAAAAATTCGATCTCTTCACTTCATATCGAACGTTCCTATCAGAGAAAGAATATACGTGATACGTGATTTGCGTCATATACGTCAAATGATTTTTCAATGTCAATACATATTATTGACTTGTATTAACGAAAAATTCGACAGATCGTACAGACATGTTAATGTATTTATAAGTGATGAAAAAAAAAGAAATGGAAACAGTAATAATTACTGGATTTCTTCGTAGATTACGATTTAGTTGATAATTGTACAAAGAGCAGGCGCAATCGATAACCTTGCGAATATGTCTCCCGCGCTATCGATTTAAAAAGTCTCGCGGCAGCACCGTCTGCCACAAAAAGTTTTATATTTTAAAAACTTTACTTATCGATCCCTTTGATAGATTTCCGTTCCATCTGACGTTAGAAGAATGAGGCTGTTTTAATACGATATTCCTCTAGTCGCAACACTATGAAATAATTTCAAAGAAATTTATAGAACGAGAGAGTAGTACTATTGTAAACTCGCGCTATAATGCAGTTGACTAGGAGTCTCGTCTCTACGCTGCATATAGGTATATATCTACTCGTGTTTCTAGCTCCCGCGATCGATCGCAGCAGTCGCACAATCTCGGCCTGCTACGAAACGTTGGCGTGTGTTTACCGTGTTTGATGTATAGCGCCGTGTAGTGGAAGGCCATGTAAAGGCCGCAGTAAACAGTGCAAGAATCGGAACGCATCCAGCCACACGCCCGTTTATAATATTGTGTTTACTATTTTGCGTCTCATTGTTGTTCATCGAAAGTCGAATCTCTCACGGGACATTGAGAGTAGCGAGGAAAACATCCGCTCTCTCGACGTTTCCGATCGATTGAATAGTCTCCGCTGTTCAAACTTGTGCCGAACTACGCAAACTACGTCATTGAGCGAGAGCGTCGTCGGGAGAGCCTTGAAATGTGCGCTTAACGTTCTACCGTAAACTTTTCGCGCTCTTTCGACGTTCGACGAAATTCAAAGTATCACTCATCGGTGAAAGTCTATTTACGAGTTGTTTGGCTGTATCGATGAAAAGGTGGTACCGTGGAGTTTTTATTCGAGCAAAAGGGAAGGATATAACGAGGATAGTATTGTAAGGTTCGGTGTTAAGAGGCAGCCTCGTAAACGCGGCTTAAAGACTGCAGGTATTCTTGGGTGGCACACCACGACAGGTTGAGAACCCCCCGAATGTTTCGTAGCCCGGACCCGAAGGCGATGTCCAGTGCGCCGCGCTGCGAGGAAGGGGGCCGTCTTCACTGTCGTCGTGGTGGTTGTTATTGTTCCTACGCCATTGGTATACTCTGTGATTCGGCGGTAACGATTCTCGTTGGTACAACGACGAGATACGAGTAACGTGACTGGGAAAGGCGATACCCGACGATTACGTGCATCGTTATTATTGCACCCGAAGGTGCGCGCGCGCGCGCGCGTGCACACATTAGATCGTGTACATACGCGGAGAGGCGCAACGATCTTGGCCTGTCCTGTGTACATGTACGCGTACGCGTACGTGTACGTGTACGTGTATGTATTTGTGTGCACCCGTGATATGTGGAAAAGTGCGAAGTGAAGGAAAGAAAAACAGAGGCGCGCAACAAAGTGTCGGTTTCTTCGATCATTGAGTGACACTGAAAACAAAGTAAAAGTTTGAACGAGCAACGGCACTGGTGTGCGTGCCTTCTTCTCTTTCTGCTTCTTTCTCTCTCGCTGTACATCGCATACATACATACACACGTACATACTGTCCGCTTCCCTTTCTCTCTGTTTCTCTGGCGCGTGTGTTCGTTGTGCTCTTGATGCGGGTGTGAGTGGCAGGTAGAATATATCGAGGCAGCGGAAGGCAGCGAAGCGGGAAGCGGTGTCGGGGCTCTCAGGGCCCGGCGTACAACCACTTCCTGGCTGCTTTGTCATTTTTCTATACCAGCTACGACTTTACGACAATTGAAAGGAGTTTTACGAAAATGCGATACGAGTCGTCAGGCCGCCTAGCGTAGTATATCGCCTAGCGGCGACGGGCCCAGAGAGAAGCGGCGGAAAAATGGCGTCCGATAACGAAGCCTCTTGCGCGAGTGACCCAAATTTCGCGGTGATCTGCTCGTTTCTCGAGTGCTTCGGTAAGTCCTGCGGCATCGTTTATCCCGATATCGCACGCCTTCAGGAAATGCTTGAGGACACGCAGGAAGGTGAGTACACTCTATCTATGTATACATGTATGTATAGAAAAGAGAGAAAGAGAGACGGAGAGAGAGAGAATGACTGACCCGCCCCCGCGAGGCCAAAAGTCTCGCGCGTACTATTAATTCCCTACTATTCTTCGTTTCGATACCCTTCTCGGTTAGTTATTTGATTATTCGAGATTTCTTTCCATGCAGTAAATCACATTCTGAGCGTGAATTGTTTTGTATAGACGAGTACGATGCTTGGCTTGTATCTCCGTTCTTGTCTTTTTTTCTTCGGGTTTCGATGTATCATTCTTCTAGCGATAGATCATTTGTATTCGATCTTTTTACTTTCGCGTTATACTTCATGACAATAGACAGCAGTTTACTAATCTTGTGAATTAAAACTAATCACTGTACAGAAATAAAGATATTATTGATAGATAAGTTCGATTTGTTCTCTGCTGTTGTTATTTTGTCTCGTGCTGCCACCTCCCTTGTTGTCAACGTCGGTTACACGTGATTACGAGTAATGAACCGCGTGTCGAACTTTTGATATACGCTATGTTTTGAGTTCTGATTAACTCAATACTTCTGCTATTTTTTATCAAAAGGGATTTATCGATGTTTATCGGGTATCAATCATTAAATATTTAATACATCTTTTTTTTCTGCTTCTTCGTTCGTATATTTTTTATTTTTACGTAAATCGTAATATTCTATTCGGAGTGGAAGTTTGAAAGTTATGAATGGGAAACTTAGTATTATGAAAAATTGTATAAGCTGTATTTTCTTCGAATATTTTATATATTGAAATATCAAATTATACACATATTTATAGATGATTCCATTGGTAATACACAATTTTATTTCTCTTGCAGTACCGCAAGAATTGATAGACCTACACATCAAGTTGCTGCGTAAAACACGTAAAACCGTGTCACCAGAAAAGTGGGAACGGGCACTAGTAAAGTTCTGCCACTCGTATTCTAATCAAGATGGATGGGAACTCGAACGTTTTGGTTATAAGAAAGCCCGTATTGCTGTCAAGCTACGATTACTCAAAGTATTAGAGGATTGCCAATTTTATTATAACTTGTAACATTTCTAGCTTCTGTAAAAAAGTGGAGCAAAGAATAAAAATGTCATTTACATTTTTATAATTATGATATATTATGTAACAAACTTTTTCTTTTTAGGTTCTTCTAGAAACACAATTTGACTTGAATCAAAAGTTTAAAAATGAAGTAAATAAATTAGCAGCTACTGAGTTACGTGTCGAGCCATTGGGAAAAGATAAATGTGGTTTAGCTTATTGGTGTCAACTCGACGAGGAATGCAATATCAGAGTTTATAGAGAAGATTTAGATGAAGAAAATTGGGAATTAGTCGCTAAGTGAGCTTCTTTATAATGTATTTGCAATTAATAGTCGCATTACTATACATGTTATTATAGATACTTAATTGGTATTTTGTTAACTCTAGGGATCGAGAAGGTGTCGTTGATCTTATAAACACCTTGTCGAATGGCGAAGCTGGAGCTATTCCAATTAATGAGGATAGTAACAGTTTGGAAATCTCTGAAAAGCCTATCATCGATACCGGTCAAGTAACAACATCACCAAGTTTAGAAGAAGAAGCAGCTCAAGAAAATGGTATACACGCAGAAGGTCTGGACGAAAAAGAATTAGAGAAAAGTGGAGGGGAAGATTTTGAAGACGATCAAGAGCAAGATAATATCAATGATGTTCATAATGACGAAGAAGAGATGGAAGAGGAAGATGAGGAAACAAATGATGAAAGTTCTAAACAAAATACAGAAGAAGATGATTCCCAGGAAATGTTACAGAATGAAGTAATAGAATCGAATAACACAGATTCTTCTTTAATATCAACACCCCTTTTGAAAGCATTGAATGGCAAAGTTGACACATTGCCAGGAAAAGAAACTGTTGCATCCCATGAAATTAGTCCTCGTGAAACAGTCAGTTCTATGATGCCTGATGTTAAGCTTATAGAGGCACGCAAAGTAGAAGATCCCCTAAGGACAACTTACTCGAAAGTTGACATTGACGAGTCAATGCCCATTAAATCTATTGAAACACCTGTGATTACCTCTCCCTTAAAATTGGTAAATATTCCTGAAATGAAACCGATGCACGAAGAAAAGAACGTACCTACAGTGACACCAATTAGTAGCATATTGAGTATAACGAAAAAACACGAAGACACGACAGAGTCCGTTTTAAAATCGCTTGAAAAATTATCTGGTAAAAATAACCTTTCTTTTTCATCTGGAGATTTATCAACGAGTCACAGTAAATTACCTATAAAACCAATAGATCAATTGGCTGCAAACCTTGTGAGGTTACAGTCTGAAAAACTTGAAAAGCCAAGTGGTGCGAAGTCCTTGGAAAAAATCGCAGAAAATTTGGCAAGATCTGGAAGTATGGTGGGCAGCATAATAAATGGGGAGGATGACAGATTACCGCAAGATTTTTGTGCAAGGAGTCAAGCAGAAAAAAGTAATGTTCTTAGAGGGCATAGAGGTATGGATCTGTCCACATCACCTAGAGGTTGGGAAAGTGCCAATGAACAGAATAGACCAATGGATTTCTCTGGAATTGATTTATCTAGTCGAAAATTCAACAAAACTGTAGATTTACCTTCTCATGGATATAGAACACAAGACTTTCAGCATAGAGAAATGGATCTGAGTACAAAGAAATTGAACAAGTCAGAAATTACAAATATACCGTACGATGCTCGAACTGTGATGATGCGTAATCACGCAATGGTTGCGGATTTAAGTAAAAGACAAATGCCGTTTACCGCTTACGAAATGTCGTCTACCCCGTACCATAATGCTGCCAGAATACCTAGTAAAGAAGATCCTAGATTACCAAATTATACGATACTTCCTGATCCGAGTAAAATTACGGCTTTAAGAATGAGTGCTGCACCTGTAAAACGTCCTTTAGAGGGAGATGATGCTCAGCAGGACATGTTAAAAAGAATAAGGGCAGATGTTATACCAATCCGGGGGTCCATGGATAAAAGAACAATAATGAGTACTAACTGGAGAGAAGAAATTGGCGAATCTATAGAAGAACCAATGATGATGGTCCAAGGGGAAGGATCTGGTAGTGATTGTGATGCTGTGAATCCTGGTCTTGGTGAAGCGATAGAAGAACCTATCATTTTTTTTTACGGAGAAGGATCCGGCGAAGAGTGTAAAACAGGTAATCCTGGCGATGATACATCGGCTGACAATAAAGAAAGCAACGAATCAAAAAGCGAAGCTGATTCCATAACTGCATCTCTGTCTCCAAGCAAAAATTCAACTGAAGATAATCTTATAAATGAAGTGATGAATAAAAATACTATAAAATTAAATAGAAATTACCCTCAATCTAGTGTTAATGTAAAAGGTAATTGTCAAATAGTGGGCTCTACGCAAGAAAAGCCAAGGTTCAAACCAACTCTGGGCATTCAAATAATACCTAAAAACACAACAAGTGGCTCTGTAAAAAGATTATCTAGGTGGGACGTTGGGAAACCCGAAGAAAAGGCAGAGTGTGACAGTAGCATCATATCAAACGAAGGAGACATATCACCTAAGAGAAATTCTTATGATAACGAATGTCGCAACACAGAGGAAAAAAATTTGTTAACGGACAAACAGTTACTTTCACGAAAAAATGATGACGAGAGTTCGACAAGCGCAAATGAAGATACGAAAATAGACGGAAATTCTGTAAATACAGACAATGCGGCAACGGAGGAAAGAGATGTAGTATCGGAAAATGTGGAAGCGGTCGAAGAAAATATGAGTCGTACCGAGCATATTCAGAGTCCTGTGATGCAAGATTCCGTGCAATGTGATTCGTCGATATTATTGTGTCAGGCAGATACTTCAGAAGCTTTTGAATCGTGTACAGAGGCTATACCTAAAACACATTCAACAAACGAGAACGATACCATAGAAAACGCTTGTGATTCCGACAATACAATCTCCCACGAAGAAGGTGTTCCAGGAAAAGTAGACAATGAATGTAAAGCTACACCTGCATCCCCGCCAAGATTTTTTTTTGGACCTAATTGTGTATCATATGTTTCGAAAACAGAAGCGTCAGTATCACAATCCGATCACACAGTTTCAACAACTATTCATAACAAACCAGATACATTACAGTATGGTTGCGTGTCCTCTTCAAAACCTGTAGAAGATATGATTATTCCATATAAGACAGACGATTTTGATATAACACAAACAAATAATAATTCGTTAAAAGTCACCTCATTCGGTTCCGGATCTAACAGTGCAATGCACGAAGGCCCAAGTAATGTATGGGATCAAGCGGCTTCTTTAAAATATTCCATGGAAGAAAATTATGCAAGCCCAAAAGATGAATTAGGTCAGTCTAGTTCCGAATTAAAAGAAGAAATGGAACATCTGAGCTCTCAACTGAGTACCGTGCAAGATCCTATCTCCAGTAGTGAAAATGCGAAAAGAAACTATCCAGAACCTACAAGAACGGAAGTATTTGATGCAATTTCGCAACCTCATAGCACTAATGATTTAAGTACTACAATGGACAAAGAAAACTTCGACGCGAAGCAAGAAAGTTCGGTCGTAGAACCATTTGCGGTACAATCTGACTTGCCTGTAGAATCAGAGGAGGATAATATTGTTGAAGATAAATGCTGTACGTTTGAAGAACAATCGGAAAATAGAAAATTCGATGTGCAAGACAATATCGATAAAACCGTAGAAACACTATCTACGTGTTCCGAGGACGAAACCGATTGTAAATCATTTGCTACCCCAATATTTAAAGAAGATACAGCAGAAAAAGACTCGGTAAGCATAGAAAATTCATGTTCCTCGTTTCTTACTAAAAACTCCCAATCGGAAACAGAATTTGAAGGTGGAAACAACTTTACTGATCTGAATCCTGTGGCAGCGACAGAAGTCTCCAGTTATCGAGAAGTCGATAGCTCAGCAGTACAAGATGTAGAACGTGTTTCCGATAAATATGAATCCTTTAAGAAAAGGGAATCCGATTCATCTGGCGAGAGCTGCGATAAGCAAAGCGATAGGAACGATAATTTTTCAGAGTGCGACGGCCAGGAGGAACAGTCGTTCGATACTGACAATGAGAAGATAAAGAATCTGGCTGGTTCAGATGCTGATTCGTTGTGCGTTAATTATGACAAAAATAGTGAAAGAATCGACACACTGTCGGACTTGGGCATGCAAGACGAAGGTTCAGGCGATTCGGAAGAGATGAAAGAAAAGAATATGATTGATTCGTTTAGCAAAGACTCTGCGTCTGACGTTAACGTAGAAGCAGACTTTGCCAATAATTCGGCAGTAACAAGTTCTGAATCAATCCAGCAGTGTAACAAAGATACATTAGTTCCTACAATAAGTAGCTCGGATGATGCTTGTATTCAGGATACTTCATCTAGAGAAAGTACCGAAGTGCAGATAGGTTCGGAGAAATCATCAGTCAAAGATGAATATCCCATTTACAATGCATTGCCAGCAATAGTACCTGACACAAATACTTTCAAACCATCCAAATCTGATACTGTTGAAACTACGAAAGAAGTAAGTTTATCTAATTTAGTCCAGACTTCGAGCGAATATGCCGATGATGTATCTGAAAATCGAAGTTCCTGTATTGACCAGGATTCAAATGAAGAAATGGTTATTGATGATAGATTATCTGAATCAAATGAGTCTTCTAAAGGACCAGAGGAGACGGTGATCAACGACGTTAAACCGTGCTCTAAACATGAAGCTCTTTCCGGCGACAAAGATACAACTGATACAAATTGCGTATTATCGGAATCTGCAGTTAAGGAAAATGAAATTAATGAAATTCCTGGAACTGAAGAAAAGGAGACGTTCACTTACGTTGACGGTGAACGGAAGTCACCCGATTTGGTTTCAGAACCTGTTGCTTCTGAGAGCAGTGAGAAAGTTCAGGACTCCGAAGATAAGATTACCGAAGAAATTGCAGAAAGCAGCAATACGGAGAAAGAACCAAGCGAAGAGACGATACTAACGACTGACATCATAGATGACACGTGTAAGAAATCTAAAACAGAAGAGCCACTATCTCATCATACGGATTTAACCTTGACGAATTCTCAGGAATCCATGAGCAATAATAAACAATCCTTGGTTGCAAATTATGACAGCAGTGACTCCAACGACGGTAGCGATGATGTCTTTGAATCGGACGGAATAGAAAAAACTGAAATTAAAGATAAGCTTGTTAGTCAAATCGAAAGGGACGTCGTTGTAGAGGAAAAGGAATCTGAGAAACAGAATCTTCATGAGGAAGCTCCTAAAAGACAAAATAACGAGGTACCACCGGTTGAAGTAGAAAGAACATTAACTCAAGAACAAACGGAATCGAAAGTACAGGAAACTCATACAGAGGATGAAGCATGTAAAGAGAATGAAATTAACGAAGAAGAAATCGTTAAAGAAGAGCCTATTCAGAGAGAACATAGTTGTAATAATAATGTTCAAGATGATTCAAGCATCAAATCAGTTGCCGAATGTAACAAAAGCAAGTACAAACTAGAAACGGAAGTTCATAATGAATCTGATATTGATAACTGCGAAATACCTGGTGTTACAGTATTGGCAAGGACAATTGACACAACAGTTTCACCAGTCCCTTCTGGTACGAGTACTGAAAATCTTAACAATCAAGTAGGTAAATGTATAGGCACAGAAGAATGTATAGGTACAGAATTAATTGGTACAAATAAAATTATAGATGATGCATCAGAAAATGAAAATAAAAGTTCCATATCAGTTTTGGACAATGTGTCAAATATGACCCCTGTAGAAGTACAGGATTCAAAGGAAGCAGATGCCATTGCAAACGAAGTCGATAAATCAGCACAAACTAGAGAAAGTACAGAATGTAATGACATTAATAATCAGGTGACTCATATATTAAAGACAAAAGAACAACATTTAAAACCCATGGAAGAAAAATTGAATACAAATTTAGATAAGGATAGTAATTTTATCAAAGGGAAAGAAGTGGAAGAACATCTCAGGGAGGAACTGCCAATCATACAGCCGTATAAAAAATTTAAAGAATTCTCCGAACTCGGCAACAAGGAAAATAAGTTCGACGTGAATTTGCAAGAAGAAAGCCATTTAAATAAGGATCCGCTAGAAGGGATTGATGCATCTGTTCACTCTGTGTCGAATATTTTACCATTAAAATTGGACAATAATATGTCCATAGGAATAGAAAAGCCACAAATATGTAAAAATGATCTTGTGACTCTACCAGATGATAACAAATCCGTTGACAGTCTGTCTTTCGTAAATTTAGCTCCGGAAAAGTCTGAGGATGTAAATGTCATGGATAATCATGGCAAGTATAATGAAACATTTAATACCATAAACAAAACTGTTTTCATTGCACAAGAAACTGTACCAGAAACAGTTATTACAAAGAATGACTCAAAGAAAGAGGCCAGTAAAAGATTAAGCGATGCGTCCGATATTCAAGATGTACCACCATTAAAATCCAAACCTGCATACACAGAATCCGACGAACATGTCGACAAAAATTTGACGAATTCCGAAGTGAAATTAGATGAAAAGGTGGATAACGTTAAACAAATAGAAGCATCAATTTCCGAAACTGAAGTTACAGATAAACTGTCCGATATTCACGTATCGCAAATAACGAGGGACGATTCTGATACCGTTAGCAATTTGATAGATAGTATATCGAATGAAAGTCAACAAGAGAACAATTTGGAAAGCAAAGACACAAAGGATATCTCAGAAATTCAAAGTGTCGAAGTGAAAACGGTTGAATTAGAATCAGACGACTCTATAGGGGTAGACAACGAATGTTTATTTAATACAGCTCCCGAGGAAGTCGATCCTTTAGCGTATACGGATGATGACGCCTTAAAGAGATTAAGCGATGGTGCACAGTCTGATATCACTCCGCAAAAGATAGGCATTCGTGTTAAGCCAGTATCTGAACTTGTTTATGAGGGTTGGAAATTAGATTCCACGGAGCTGCCGAAAATATCCCGAAAACGGCGCAACAGTACTCATGATTCCAATTCGGAAGACATGGGTTTGAAGCGAGAAGATGAGGAAGAAATGATGGGCGGCAAAAGAATAAAATTGCGTGGAAAGCGTATACCTGATAAACAGCTACGAAGATCTGTGGAGGAAAGTCGGGTAGAAACGATAAGTTCGGAAGACGAGGCTGTGAAATGTAGTACTGATAAGTTAGGAGAGCAAGGGAATAAAGATGTTAGTGATGATCAAAGCGTTATACATTCTATTGCAAATGAGAGAAAAACGAGAGGACGTCCTAGAGGTAGACGGCGGCGTGGATATAGAGGAACTGGCCGTCCAACTCGGCCCAAGCTTTCTGAATATCAGGGAAATCAAGTCTCTGAAATATCGCCAAGTGCCGTTCACGTTGACGTGACACCAACTAAAAATGATCCTTCTTCAGGTATGACACCGACTTCACAGAAGAAACGCAAGAAAAGTAAGTTTTCGGAAATATACTGAATTATATGTATACTTAACTGTCCGTATAGTTAGCAAGCTGATATAATATCTATGTTTGTAGGAAAAATGGTTTTGGGTTTGGAAATTGGAAGAGATATTGCACCTGAAGTAGAATCAGGATTGGCCCAAGGCGAAACACCTGTAAGACAATCTAGAAGAATAGCACAACTTAAAATAAAAGAGGAGGCAGATAAGCGAAGAATTGAAGAAGAAGCTTTGGGAGAAACCAAGGAAAAAGATTCTACGGAGAAGAAGAAACGAAAGAAACAAAAGGTGTGTCTTTAATCGGGGATAGTTTGATGATTAACAGAAATTTGTATTACGGATAATTACTAAATAATTTTACAGCAAGAAAGCGAGGAGGAAGTTATCATAAAGGAAATAGAAAAGGAGAAAAAGTCTAAGAAGAAACGTCGGAAGAGAAAAAAGAAAAAGATGTTAGCTAAATTTAATGAGGCAAATCCATGGCAAAGTTCGTCGGGTTCCAGCAGTGACGAAGAGAACGAAAATGACGACGAAGAGGAGGAGGAAGAAGAGCTAGAGAGTGAGGGATCGCTATTATTTAAGAGTGATCATGAATTTTCGCCGGAAAGTGATCTCGAAAAAGATCAAGAATCCGAACCATTAAGAAGAGCTAGAACTGCGCAAAAAGGTAGCATATTAAATTCCTATAGGAAATCTTCATTTTAATAATTCATATATTGATATATATATAATATATATGTGTGATCTTTTCAATTATTAAAATGAAGATTACATATTACGAATTACGAATATATGTTTCTATAGCACAAAGCGACGTCGAAGAAGCGGACGATGAATATGCCTGTCAAAAATGTGGCAAAGCCGATCATCCAGAGTGGATACTTTTATGCGATTCTTGTGATAAAGGTTGGCATTGCTCTTGTCTTAGACCTGCACTTATGCTTATACCCGAAGGTGACTGGTTTTGTCCTCCATGCCAGCATGTAAGTCTATTATTTGCTTGTTGCAGCGTTCATGGAATTATTTCGGTCGAAATTCCAACATTATGAAATTAATTTCAGAATTTGTTGGTGGTCAAACTGCGGGAGAGTTTAAAAACGTACGATCAATTAACAAAAAGACATGAGAACGAGGTCTTGAGAAAGAAGAGATTAGCGTTTGTTGGTATAAGTTTGGATAACGTTCTGCATAAGAGTGAAACACAACGTCATCAAAAGGGATCAAAAGCATCTAGCCAAGAATCTGATAATGGTGACTCATTTCTCTTATACTTTTCTTTCACTGTATTTGTGTTTTATTATCAAATTGTAATACTGTAATACCCTAAAGTCACGCGATAGGTGGGACCGACAAAAATCGCGTAAGACTGGGTACCATTTTGCATATAAACTCATAAATTTTGTTTAATGCGATCGGAGGACTAACACAAACACTAATTTACAATAAAAACATTGAATAAAATAGCAGTTTTTCATACACATAAATGCAAAATATTAAAAAATAAATGAGTGATGTAAAAAAGTTATTTCGATGTCGATGGTTTCATAAAATCTAACAAATTCGTCGGACAGTAAATGCAATTTTGATGGTTCGCAAAACGTATTGCAAAACAATCTTAACTTTTTTCTATCTTAACACATTAAAGGCGGGGCATCTTGACGAAAGAATGCTAGGTACATTGAAGACGGATGTTTTTGCAGAAACCCGCGTTTTCGCGGGGCCGGCTGTTAATGTGTTAAGCTACGGTCGAGATAAATCGTAGTACTACGACTCCCGCCTTTAATGTGGTAGCATTGTAATTACGCACTCGAGTTCGCGTGAAACGCATCCGATGCGTATCACGGTACAGTAACAGCTGGATAAATGCGACGGAGTTCGGGGCCCAAACGCTTCTCTTACGAAGTAGCGGTATCGAATCTGTGTTTACACTAGGGTTTCAGCCGAGTGCGAACTTAGAAGAGGACAGACTGTAAAAAAGACAGAGAGACCAAGCAATCAATGCAAGCGTCCCGAACGTATGTGGAGTTATTGCTAATGCAACAATAAACCTTTTTTATTTATTAATTTTTCTGAATGTAACTTTTCCCAATGTGTTTTTGAGATTTTTCTGATTGAAATGATACCAAACACGATATGTTTGAATTATGTAAATAGTAGGCAAATATAATTCAAACTACGTTGTTTTTGATATCATTACAATCAGAAAAATCGCACAAATACGTTAACAAAGGTTTAAAAAAAAACATCAAAAATGTAAACGTTTCATCCTTGAATCGGATGAGTCAGAGTCTTATTCCGAGTTGCATCATGTTACACTGCTCCCTCGTCGAGCGTCGAGGTTCACCAAGGGGGATCCACCTGTGTGGAGGGGATAGCTATGTCGCATTTATCCAGGGAAACTTTTGTCGCATTTATTCAGGTTTTACTGTAAAAGAAACATCGATGATAGCAGGCAACATTGTTGTCAAACGAAAGAATGAAGAACCGCGTAACTCCGAGTTCGCGTAAGTCGCGGGGTATTACTGTATATACAGCAAATGATTCTTCTTTTTACCTTATGTCTATGTTTATCTTGTAGAGTCCTCATCCTCATCTTCCACGTCGAGTTCAGACACTTCTAGCAGCGAGGAGAGCGAACCCGTTTATCAGTTACGTGAAAGACGGTGTGCTAATACATACAAATTTAACGAATACGACGATATGATTAATGCTGCGATTCAAGACGAAGTTGAAGCAGTTCAAGGTGCTGGTAATCAAGGAAGGGGCAAGGATATCGCGACTATAGTAAATGCAGAAAAGGAAGAAGCACAAGTAAGATTATTAAGAATATATCTCATCGTGCGATGTTTATATTATAAACATATCCTAATGGAATTTATGACAGCTTCACTTTAAGAATGAAGTATTAAACATGGAAGAAGCGCAGGAAGACAAAGACAGTAATGACAGAAAATCTGAGAAAGATAGCGACGAGGAATATAAAGTCGAAGGGGATGATATGGACGAAGAGGAAGAAGAGCAAAGGGGAATACCAAAAAAATTATTATCGCGCAAAAAACATCGTAAATTGAACAGCCTTGATATAAGCAGCGAAGATGATCCCGAGAGTGACGAAGACTTTAAGGGCACAAGTTCCGACGACGAGGAAGATTTTGAGGATCATCTTACGTCTTCCGACGATAGTACATTTGCCGATGTAAAACGACGTGGCAAAAAAGGGGACGCGCGTCCTGTGCGACGTTGTACTAGGGCCAGAACGACACGTTACGACGAGGACTTTAGTAAGTTAAGCAAATAAAATACATCATTCTTATCCTATGATAATTATAATTGTTTAAAAAATTATATTTTCTTATTTGAAAGAAGTAATCGTAGAGGAATACGGCTTAAACATTTTAAATATGTTTTTCGATTTAGTAAATGATGACAGCGAAGAAAGTGACAGACCAAAGAAGAAAAAATCTCGGTCCATGTGGGGAGATTCAGATAGCGAAGATAGTGATAACTCGTGGAGGCAAAAAAAGAAAAAGTGAGATATAGTTACCTATTTAAAATAAAATAAGAAGAAAGCTCCGTTATACATCATTTTTATAATATATTTCTTTTAGAAGCAAAACTGTACCGACTACTAGGTATAGAACATTACCAAAAATGAAAAGTAAGAAGAAAAAAAAGAGAAAACGTATAATCGAGTTTGATAATCAAAGCGATAACGACGAAGAAGAAGAATCACGAATTCAAGAACAGTGTGAAATGCAACCGCAATTGCAGGATATAGATCCCACGTTGCATAAGGTACTAGATATGAAACTTGATAATAACGAGACCGAAGGAAATATTGAAAATGATAATGATATAAAAGATGTCAAATTGGAAGAGATAAGTGCAACAATTCCCGATTTACCTGCTGTCCGAGCAATGGAAGAAGTAATGCCACAGAAAAAAAAGAAAGTGAGTAGATATATGTTTCTGATTGTTGTTTCTCATGCATTCGTATTTTCTTCATTTTTCCTTTAACATACTTGCAGGATGACATACCAAAGCCAAAGAAGATGCCCAGCATTCGACGCAAAGTATGTAAATTTTACTTCCCTTATATTTTTTTTCATTTAATTTAGTATTTTAATCTTTCAATGTATTTAATCATTGTAGATTATTTATGGTGGTCTTCCCGACGAAAACATGAAACGAGAAGAGGAAGAGATACTAAGCAGGCGCACACGGGGACGAAAGATTAATTACCAAGAAGAAATGGCATCAGACAGCGAAGAAGTGAACAATCATATTTATACAATAAAATGAATATTGTTCGTAGACAAATACGTAAAATATATTTCAAATTTCAGGAACTAAAAAAAGCCTTAAGAAAAACTGGAGAAAGTGAAGATGAATTTGTTGTAAATGAAGGAGAAGATATAAACGACGACGCCGATAAAGATTCCGATTCAGGTAATCTAAAATATATGTCGATTTTCACATTAAATTTGATCGCCGAGAAAACTTAGTGGAACGTTAAACGATTCCAATGTTTTCTTGCAGGCGATATTTACAACCCAAAGAAAGATGGTCCCAAGTTCAAAAATAAGTCGCCAAAAAATAAAAAGCCAAGGAAAAGCAAGAGCCCAGGGGGTAAACGGAAAATGATGACCGATGGAGCACCCAAGCAAAGGAAAAAACCTGGACCAAAGCCAGGTAGCAAAAACAAGGCGCGGAGACAGCAAAAGTTTGTTATGGGTTCTGTTATAAAAACAAGGGACGAGCAGGACAGTGAAAAAGATGTAATGGCTCACGTTATGGACAATCCTATGGGAGACCTAGATTCAAAGATTGAAGATAATCTTTCCGAAAATGTAGGATTGACAGGCACAGCGATATCGGTAGCAGGCTCTTTTACTGGAGACGTTCCAGAAGGGTCGCTCACTGGACTTGGACCTGGCGAATTGGCTGACTTGGACGATGAACAACTGGAGCAAATGATGATGGAAGACGAAGAATACGGTAGACGACAATTGGAGTTAGCAGCAATTGAAATAGCGAAGAAGAAGAAGAAGGAAGAACGGGAAGCTAAAAAGTTGGAGAAGGCACGCTTAAAAGCATTGGAGATATTGGCTGCTGAGAGACAACGGGATCCGAATGCACCGGAAGGAACTGATGGAGAACAACCTAAGAAGAAGAAAAGGGGTCGTCGCAGTAAAGCTGAGATTCTTGCAGAACAAATGCGGAGGGACGGTGCTCCAAATTTAAACACCGCCAGTGTACCAACGACTCCGACTTTGACGCAGAATATAGTCAGTAATATGTCCGCTGCTATTAGTCCTACTATTCAAACGACAATAACAGCCGAGGTAGAAAGAACTAACGAAGGACACATTCCTATAATGACAGGACCAGATGGACATATTTTTAGTCCCGATGGGTCGCCAATGAAACCGAAAAGAAGAGGGCGCGGAAAGGGGAAAAAGACTCTTGCGTTAGAAGCAGCAAGAGCTGCGGAAGCAGCAGCGAAAGCGGCTGCCGAGTCTGGTCTACTGGGGGTGGGAACTGATTCGAATCCAGAGCTGAAACCTAATGATATACCAAATGTGCTTCCCACTCCAGGTAGTAGCACGTCCGGTTCAGCACCGTCTACTCCACCAGCTGGAGTGGTTACGACGCAAGGACCACCGGCGACGCAATCACCAAATTCTCAGTCCGTTTATCCATCGCTGCCACCCGGGCAACAGTCTTCCGTCATCACCAGGATGCTTCAGTCTCAACCGGTTTCGAGTAGTCCGCAATCATTCACCGCTGCAGCTGCTGCAATGGGTCATAAATATTTCGGAGGGCCGAATGCAGGAAGTCAAATAATGGCTGGACCTAGAACAGGTTACGAGATGCAACCTCGTGGAAGAATTCCTTCTCCATACAGACAAGCGGGTCAGTCTTCGATGCCGCCCCACTTTGCCGCCGTGAGATCGGGGACGCCACCGATGAGAATGAGAGTTCCAGGCCCGCAGATGTATCACACGCCTCACCATCCGATGGATCCCTCCCCATCAGGTGGCGGGCCGATATCGATCAATAATCGAGACCGTAGTTCTCCGCTCGGACCTGGACCTGCGATGATCCCACCAGCCGCAGGAAGTCCATTGGCGAAAGGTGGTCCGACGCCTCCTCCACCGCCACCTTACGTTAGAGGAGGTCCTCCCATGTCCAGGTTTGCAGACAATCCGATGGGCCCCAGGCATCCGATGCCGCCTTTTACGAACGCCTCACCGGCAAACCACAACATGCAGCAACCTTCGCCGCCTCCCAATCGACCCCCTGGTAATTTTTCACCGTATCATCCACCACCTCCACCCAATTACCATTATGGTGCCTACCCACCTCCTCCGCCAATGTCCACGGCGGACGATGCGGCTGCGTATCAAGGCTCCCCATATCCGGCTGAACATTTTTCATCACCCGCGGATAATCAACCTCCCATTCAAGCGCCACCGCCTCCTCAACCTCCATCACAGCAGCAAGGGCATCCGAACGACGCAGGTGCTGGTAACAAACAGTACGACGAAGAAGGTTCCGGAGAATTCGGTGGTCTGGTATCTTACTTCAGTAGCCAGAGAGAGGACGATCTTGATTCGTAGCATGAGTGAGATCTTGGCCAACCCTGAATCGTTAGGTAGAACGCATATATGCAGCGTGTATTTTAACGCCCAGGTAAGATCGCAACTTTTGCTCGAGAGGAACGAGTACGAGAGTGTGTGTGTATGTGTGAGTGTGTGTGTGAGAGTGAGAAAGAGCGAGAGAGAGAAAAATTAGTGTCGTGTAATGTATCCAAAAGTAGGAAGAAAAAAAAGTAGATTCATACGCTGGGGCATTGGTATGTTTGAGATTTATGAAAGAAAGTATATTTGCATTAACACACACCAACGTACACATACTTGATAACATACGTTGTAGCATTATTTTATACGCGTACTATAATGTTCTAAACGTAAGGATGCGTAAGGTAGAATTAGAACTGTCTTCCTCTTCGACCTCTTAAGCAAACAGTTGTTCGGAGTCTTTGCACTTTTAGTTAAAGGAGAAAGCCGCCGAAACCAAATCCAAGGTTGGCCAAGTATAATGGAAAATTCAAAACAAATCACTAACAATGAGAAAAAGCCTATTTCTTAAGAGTTGTAAGCTTTTTGTAATTAGTTCGAGTTTGATTAAATTTATATGAAGCAAACGACCACACGGTAGAACAACCTGTGGTCGCGCGTTGAGCTAGAGGAAGGATAATGTGAAGATCTGACCAGAATTTTAACTATTATCCATTAGTATTCACATATGAAATTCGTGCACAGTTACTTCCAAAAATCCATCGTAGATGTGTAGGTGTCCTTTCCCAGATAAACGTTTGCTGTTAAAAACGTCTTTAGTAGTAATCAGAAAAAAAATTATTAACAAATTCGGACTATGCGCCGTTGTTACATGTACATATGTAAATACAGTAAGTCCTTTAGGTTATATATTACATGTATTATATATATATATAAATATATATATACACACATACACACACCCACACACAGTCACGCAGAATATTATAAAATGAATAGTGCAAAGGGCACAAATGTAATATTTAAATTAAATCGAAAGGAACGGCATCTGATTATTAATAAATTAACAAATGGTGTGAAGACTATTACTATAATTATTTATAAAAGAAAGATTAAGAATTTATAATAGACAGTATATTGTATTTTACAAATTTTACTTGATAATTATATTGCGAAACCATTAAATATAGTTATTATTATTGGAGAACAGGAGGCTGCTGACTGTAACCCTAAGAAAATGAGAGATGAAATCTTTAACGAAACTGATGTTAAGCATGTAGATAATCGACAATTTATTATGTTTAAAGGAAGAAAATTTTATTTTATTCTAACGTGGCGTGCAATTACAGATACGTATTTATATGTACCTATGTATATGATTTTCAGGCATGTGCAACTACCCGTGTTAACGAAAGATAAAGTTCTTTTGTTTCTTATATCTTTTCTTTTCGAAGAAAAGCCTTTTTAATACGCTTTTCCAAGCTTTTAAAAAAAAAAGAAGATAAATTAAATATAAAATAAGATATAACAAAGTGTAATTAACATATTGTACGAATGTTTCGTATTATATATAAATCACGATTGTTTTGACCCAAGGTCAAAAGTGGTCGTACTTGCACAGCGCAATTTTGAGAATTTCGTTCCCTGGACTCCTTTTCTTGCAAATTAAAAAAAATGTCAAAGAACGCGTCTTAAAAGCGACACTTTGTACAAGAATGGGATTCTGACGAAATTGATTTAATTAAGTGGTTCACTGAACAGATACGACTTGTATACAACACGAGAAGGGAAATGTTTTAGAATCCCTATCCTCTCGTTTATTCTTTTATTTCTCGTTCGTATTTCTTCCGTACGGAACAGCCTCCTGCTCTTTGATCGATCTGCAAAGTTGTTAGTGTCTTTGCGCTGCAGAAAATCATGTATCTGTTTAGTTATCACACATACGTGCATACCTAATATAAATAGAAGTTATATAAATAAAAAAAAGATATTACATTATCTTAGGATTAGCTGCTTGGGATAGTTTCCTTTACTTCGTCGAAAAAAACGTTTAACGAATGAATTGAACGTTTATACCCATTACACACACCGTATAATGTAATAGAAGGTTTACTACCGCTAATTTTATTATTTTTACACCTAATATGATGTATTTCGGTTGTATACTGTTTTGATGTACAATCTCTATTGTCTTCTTTAGATTCATAACGTGTGTCTTCGGACCATTCGTTCTTAGGGTGCGCTTCAAGGAAAAGTAAAAAAAGATATTCGAATTCGCGTCATGTATTTCCGTTTTTTTCGGGCTTTCAGAACAAACGGTCACTAGGGATCGTCTAATATTAAACAGCATTTCCCCGTGCAATCCATGAACAAATGTGTCGTCTTTTTCTAATTCCGATAAATGCCACTCAAAAGCAGAAATCATCCGAGTCTTGTTAATGCGAATGTATGAAGAGAATTTGGAAAATCTTCGATCTGTCATCGAAAACCGAAGAATCGTTTTTTAATCGAATTTTAATCCCTTTGATAAAAATATGTAATCGATTTTTTTATATATCCATCGTACTTATATATAAATATATGTATATATAAGTACATACATATATATATTTTTATTGCTTTTATGAATGGTACATAAGTGTTTAGAGAAACTTTCGTATATTTCGTACAAATATATTTGTGATAATGCAGCGATTCGATTTGTAAAAATGAAAAACTCTGGACACACCTATTGCACGTCTACGTAATTTATAAAGAGATGCATTAATTTCGTGCATGTACCTAAAAAAAAACCTTTTCAGCATTTATAATAAGTGTTTCCTTGAAACGTAAACTGACGAAGTGTCTCATCAAGACATCAAGTAAATGTGGTGCAGTTTAGCTTTTGTTTTAATAAGGGTCTAGACCAAACGCAATTATTATATTACATGTTGTAGCCTAAATACAAACATTTTGTAATAAAATTCAATATATTGAAATAATTATTTAGGCCGCTTTCCTTTTTCTTCTAAATACTGACTTCATTATTATATCGCATAAGAATATTGATTCGATCCCGTGTGTGCTGTAAACTCGTTATTTTGTAGTATCAGAATAAATTAATAGAGTATTCCAGAATTAATTAAACCGTACGAAAGGCAGATTTCAGTCTATATGGAAAGTTAAAAAATAATGACCCCCTACAATTTCAATGTATGTCGAATGAAGTTTACTATTCTCTTTATTGGTGTTGACTACAATTTTTTTCAAATTGTGATATCGTGATGTATTTTGTGCGATTTCAAAAAAACAAGAATCGCTCATTTGTCAATTTATTACAATAGCTTGAGCGCATCTAACACAAAAATGTAAACATCGCGATATCCATATTTATTGCGTAGCAATGGCAAAAGAAACTAACATTCTTAAACAATAAAAACAAAAGAAATTTACTATAATACAATCGCGGAAAACGTCTCCAAGCAAAAATTATGCGATATACATTCAGTTGGTATTCCTGTCAGGGATTCCCCGGAAACAAATTACGAACTTTAAACAAAAAAAAAGTGCATCTTTGTAACTTCCTAATAAATCGTGCCTGGTTAACGTCAAAAAATATAGCGAAACACAACAAAGATGCAACAGATAATGGTAGAGATGAGACAGATTGTTACTATCCAAATATTGAAAAAACAGTTAACAGCCGTGGACGCACTTTTCATATTTTAAGATATTATAAGAAAAAAAATGGAATGGGAAGTAAAACAAGAAAATTTAAGAACAATTTCGAAGAAAAGCTCAACAAGTGTGAGAAAAGATAGATACTTAGAAAAGTCAAGGAAATTCAAATTTTCTGTATAATAGATGTGATGGGAAAATATTTAGGAAAATATATTAATCCCAGTGCAATCGGAAGAATGTTGCAGAAACGTGATAGTACAGTCTAGTACCACGAAGCAAGCCGT
Organism: Cerceris ruficornis; assembly: GCA_963989415.1. Lineage (NCBI taxonomy): Eukaryota > Metazoa > Arthropoda > Insecta > Hymenoptera > Crabronidae > Cerceris > Cerceris ruficornis. The sequence goes on from OZ022520.1 coordinate 17,168,969, forward strand.
TTATTAATAGCAAAAAAATAAGAAGAACAGATTACAGTTCGAACGAGAATACTTAATCAGTTATATTTTCATAATAAGCTATTGTGCGGCTTAAAGCAGATAACCAATTTAATATAAACAAATGAAACCTGACTGATAAATATGACGACAGGTCCATAATGGTTAGAGATGGCGCGCAAAATCACTGACAGTGATTTATCGCAGTGATCACAGAATCACAATCACAGTCGTAATTTAACTTCACTGACAATCGTAATCGTAATTTTTTACCTTGAGTGAATCTTTTCACTATGATAATAATTTTTGGTATAAAAAATATACATTCAATATAATTAAATAATGAATTACATTACTATTTGTGCGTTACAAAATCAGTAGAAAATAAAAGAAAGTATAAAAGAATGATTTTCTATAATCGTATGGTAGAATTACAATTATTCGATATGTGATAGTTATGAAGAAAATAATTTAAAAAATAGCCATGGTTAATATAGTATTACAATTTATTATTTAAAATAATATATAGATACATATATAGAACATATAGAATATGTATTCCATTAAATATTTACAATGTTAGACAATGAAACAATGCTTAAAGCATTTGAATTCTTTGCTTATGCGAAATATAATTCGTGACGGTTGCCGTCGGTTGCTGTCAGTTGCCATTTAAAATTACATTTACGTTTACAAATTATAATGATTATTTTATTTACTGTTTCTCATGATTTTTTTACTTTGTGCAATGTACCTCGCATTTTTGTTTTTATATACCTAAAACGTACAGGTTATGTGAAGTTTACAGAGATTACATTTTTTTTCTACCAATTACGAGCGATCACAAGTCACTGTGAAAAAGCACCGTGATTGAGAACGAACATAATAAAATCTCAAATATCAAATCTCTAATTTCGAATCACTCATTATTTACAAGTAGTATTCATTCCACCGTCATCTTTAGTAGCATCTAGTAGGTACTGTAACGCGAGACATGCAGCCACATTCCGGTCATAGTTGCCACTCGAGGGATTTTTTTTGACGCATGCGCACTACTAAGCCTCACCGACGTATATACTTTGCTCGAATATGGGGTATCGTCAGACCCCCGCGGCAATTGCAATGTGGTAGAAATTACAGGAAGTGGAAATTTTTAAAATAAATATCATATTTACATGGAAATATTCAAAACATTTGTCGTCCAACGGAATACCACACCTTAGTGTAGGTCGTATACGCCCCACACGGCACGGAACGTGGTAACGTTTCCCAGTGGGAAGGGCCCCTTTTGGGTACCTAATGTTGCATATAGATACGTCCGTAAAAACAGCCGCCATTGGACTGTGACGTCACTGTGCGCATGCGCACTAAGGCTCTGACGTCAGAAAAAATCCCTCGAGTGGCAACTATGATTCCGGTACGTCCGCAATTAACCCACCCAGCGGCAACCGAGCCGCCGACATCTCTCCCCACTGCTACTAGAGGGAGAACCTGCCTCATTCTCTTCACTCGCTTGGTGCCACACACGTATCTGCTGTGAGTGTAGATTTTACAACTTCCTATTTCAGTGATCGCTAAAAAATAGTAGTCACGTTTATCTACTGCGTAATATTTCTTCTATTTCAAATTTATCAATTTTTACAATATTAATAACGTAACGTTTGCGGAATAACTACGCAATTAATAACATCTATGCGACCTCTTGCTACATTTGCGTTTCACTTTTCTCGTTTACAACATTGATACTCGGGCTGTAGCATCATACTTCGATTCTAGTAATAAATAACGCGAGTAATATTGTTCTGAAACGCAATTATACAGGATTTTTTAACTTTAATGCATTTGTTTAATAGTTTACCGTTATGTGCTTTCAGAGTTTGGAGTTGTCATTCGGCGAGCTTGCGTTCGGACATGTTCTTCTTCTATATATTACCGGTGCAGATTCTTTTATTTAATAAATATTTTAATAATATTGATGCTCAAATATTTTACTTCGAGATTCTTTTATAATTATTGGTTTTAAATTCTCAAAATCTCTGGTTTCGGCGTGCTAGACGATAGGCCGTGCAGCGCATGACATCCAGCCGTATTCCGATTGGCCCGCTTTTCCCCCACCGCGCGGCAGCCGAGCCGCCACGAGCTATCCCCACTCCTACCAGTGGGTCACCTACCTCTTTCTCTCTCCGGACTTCGTGCCGTTAACACGTATCTGCTGTGAGTACCGTTTCTTTTACATTGTCCTCGTTTACCGACCGCTAAAAAATAGTTCACTCCTTTATCTACTACGTAATAGTCTTCTGCTGTACCATATCTATCAATTTTGACAATAATAATTACGAATTTAGTAACAATCGCGAAATAACTACGACGCAATTGGTGACGTCACTGACCTCTCGCGACATTTACGCACCACTTTTCTCGTCTACAACATTAGTATTTGTTTTATAGCTTTGAATTTCGATTTTATTGGCGAAGAACACGATTATTGTTGCTCTGAAACGTGATTATACGGAATCTTTGTACTTTTACGCAGTTATTTAATAGTTTACTCGTGTGTGCTTGCAGGACTCGGAGTATCCTTTGAACGACCTTCCGGGCTGGCACGATCGGACACGTGCACGGTGGAGCAACAAAGAGTAAGATGTTACGACGCCATACGCAAGTAACATTTTCATTTACTTCGGGTCTTCGCGATATTTTGTTTGAATTTATACAATATTCATATTAATTGATATCGAGTCGAACATCCGACGAGTTGAATTTACATTTCTACGGATTAATACGGTTCTACGGAAACATGCAACGATTGAAATCTTTCGGGATTGCATGAAACCTTTTACAATATACGAGTATTTAGTCAATATTTACAAAACGATAGTCGACTTCCAAGAAAGCTGCTCCTTATTCTGGCAGTGTTTACCAATTCCGGTGTTAAATTTCGACGGCTACAATTCTATGCTACAAATAAATCGCGAATCGTTTTTACTTGATATTTACATGTTACGACTTATCCTTCCGTTTTGAGACGCTGCAATGGATTTACATAGGTTCCAGGGCATGAGTATAGAAGTAAATAAAAATCGTATTTGCCGATGTAGGGTATTAAGGTCCTGCGTTAGATTCGTCCGTAATTTCTATAAAGATTTTCGTGAATTTATCGAAGGGGGTTACAGTGTTGATATGTAATAGGGAATAGGCATGACTAATCATATAACTTTAACAGTGGCAGCCCGCAGTATTTACTGTTTATACATTTAGTTGGTAGTATATTGTATTACACAAAGAACATTACGAATCAATGAGTAAGACATAATTTTTAAGCAGTATTTCTTGAAGCAAGCACTTGATTTGATATGAAAAAGAAAAACATGGTTGTTTGATTTTCTTGTGTTCCCCACCCCACCCTTTTATTTTCAGCAAAATTTGTGGCCGAGCGCAATGCGGTCTAGAGTCAGTGCTTGTTTCGTATTATATTAATATTTATATCTGTATATATTTATTACTAAATATTTTTTCAATTTATAAGAAATTCACGCGACATAGAGTCAGTGTTTGCAACCCGCTATTATAATTATTAATATCTTTTGAATAATTATTAAAAAACTTAAGAATTCTTTTCTCCGCGTAAGTAGAGTCAAAATTGTTCGCCGGAAATGATTCTCGGTTGCGGTAGCTTCTTTATTTTTTTAAATTGATCGAACCGGAAGTAGAGACAGTGCATCGAGCAGCAGCTGTGGAAAGGACTTCCATCGGGCAAGGCTTCACGAATTTTAAAAGTAAGTATAAGATGCTCGAGAAATGAAATTTTTTAATTAAAAAATATGTATATAAACTAACCAAAATGTTAATTTGTTTGTTACAGAACAGTCAAATGAGGGGATGGTTGAGCAGCGACAATCATTCCTTGGCGATGGGCAAAGTCTGTGAAGGTAAGTTGAAATTTTATCCCCTACACTCGTCATAACTTTGATATTTGCCAATTCCCTTGCAAACTTAACTTTGTTTTTTCCATCAATTTAATTAACGTAAATAAAGTATCAATTAGCTTTTGAAGTTCTCAGAGAATACTTGCAACATTTTTATGCTAAATAAAGAATTAGCTGAATTTTCAAGTTTTCAGAGAGCAAATATTTTATATTTTGCGTTTTATTTTTGTTACAGACTTTGTCCGAATTCGTGAGGCATCGTTGGAGTGTTTGTTTCGCATTTTATATATACTTTAGTAAGTGTTAAATTTCTATTAATTTTACGCGAAAGTAGAGTCAGTGTTTGCTTCGTATTTCATGTTATACACTTCAATTTCTAGTAATTTTACGCGAAAGTAGAGTCAGTGTTTGCTTCGTATTTCATATTATACACTTAAGTTTATAACTTTGCGCGAAAGTAGAGTCAAATTGTTCGCCGAAAATAATTCTCGGTCGCGAATTGTCTTTTTTTTTCAATTACACCGAGCCGGAAGTAGAGTCAGTGCAACAGGAGCAGCTGTGGAAAGGATTTCCATCGGGCAAGGCTTCACGAATTTAAAAAGTAAGTATCACATGATCGGGAAATAAAAATTCGCAGTCGACGAATACAAAGGCGGCATATACTGATGAAAATCTTAATTTTTTTGTTACAGAATAGTCAAATGACGGGATGGTTGAACGGCGACAATCACTCCCCGGCGAAGGGCAAATCTTTTATAGGTGAGCTGAAATTTTAATTCGCATAAACCCCACAATATTTCCCCAAGTTTCAGTTGATACTTGAAAATTTTCTCAAAAACGTCCTTACAAGTTTTCTATCAAATTTTCATACTCTTATTTCGCACGTTCTACCAATAAAAAAAATAAAACTGAAGAATTCCCCGACATATGAAATTTTCAGGGAATAAGTATTTAAGATGTGCGTCTTATTTTTGTTACAGACTTTGCTCGAATTCGTGAAGCATCGCTGTACCCTGCGAAACTGCGACGCACCCTGCGCCTTGAAGGTGAGTAACGTAAACAAAGATATTTTATTTCTACGTACTTGTCGTAAAGTTTCGATACATAGTTCGATATATAACTTCTCCTTGAATCCTCAATTCTGAAAAACATTCATAAACTAATCAATTTTTACGATCTACTCTTAACGTTTCTTGATATATAATTACGACTTTTTTTTCATCCTCTATATTAAAAATTAAATTAGTTTTCTTGGAAAATCGGAAAGGAAGGCAGTTTAACGTTCTACGAACGTTCCCCTTTTCAATGCGAAATGCTTTGTTTTGTTTAGATCTTGGACATTCCTTGAGATGACCTGAGGACAACCTTGATAACAGCGGCGGAGACAACAGTGGCAGTGACAGCTGCGGCAGAGATTCCGAGGTAATCAAAGGTATTCTGATGTTTCAACACTGGTGAGTCAAAAACTTTAACTGTCCCTCCGGTCTCCAAACCATGCCGTAGGACGAAAGGTCCGATGCGGCACTGGAGATTGGTTGTATTGTTTTATAAAGCGAGCATAGTGAACATGAGTAATTGAAAAATTACTCGTGAGTAGAAACTGTTATATATTTTCCTTGTGTACTGTCATATATATCGTAGCTTAGGACAGGGCCTTCTTGTAGCGCGATTTTTGCATTACTTACATGAATGTAATCATGAAATTTACAGTTAGCGTTGCGAATTTATCAATACAAATGAACAATTTACGAATATTGTGCGTTCCTTATATTCATTGGAAAAATATTCTTATAACAAAATATGTTATAAGATCGCACCTAGTAGATTTCTTTGAGACGATTTATGCTTTTCATAAATCGCTCAGTTTGTGCTTTTGATGCACATAAAATCGGAATAGTTAAATTTTGTTTCGCGCCGTTTGAATGATATTTGTTTAAAAATTTATCTGCAAGAAGGCACTTCGCGACGGGTAGATCTTGAAGTCGGAGTGACAATTAATACATTTCTCTGTTAAAATTCTTCCTCTGACGACGAGATCTCCCGGTTTTCAATTTTCAATTTCAATTCAAAGTAAATTTTGCATATTTTCAAATACATAAAGTTGAGTATTTTGCTTCTATAAAGTTCACTTTTTCAATTCAAATTCTTTTTGCTTGAACAAATATGAAAGTCGAGTCACTTGCTTGATTAAATATCAAATTCGAGTCACTTGCTTCAATTTTTCATAAATCAAGCCGTTAGAATTCTATTAATCATCTTCTTAGCTAGGATTTTCAGCGAAAATACACAGTGAGTACAAATTCCTGCCGTGTTCACTTTAAGCCCGAACCCATTCGAGTGACCAGGGCTACTCGAATGGGTAAAGGCGGTGGGCACGGCCTTGTTTTTTTAAAAATCAGCGACTGACATTGCGGTGGTGAATCGTGCACGACGTAATTTCCACATGTGTGTGTGATGTGTGTTAGGCTGTGGATCTTGCGTCGCTTGAAATTTTCTCGTATGATAAAATAATTTATACAAACTTGAACAATATATTTTGCCTTATTCTCATTTTCACTCTTACTACAACTCATCGATGTATATGGTATTCCAATGATGAAATTCTCTTTATCTGTGATACATATGCCATATACATTGCCTCAAGTATCAAACGATACAATGACAAATACTTACATTTCTATAAATATTTCAAATCGCGGTTGTAATATAATGAAATAACGCAATGGTCGCCACCCTTGTCAGTCGATTTCAGGAAATTGGTACGTACATTTTAGAGTGTGAAAGTTGTTTGCGAACTCGGGTGTCGGAGGAACCTCGGGGAGTCCTCTCTAGTTTAGGCCCATGCACCCGGGTTCTTGAATGAGAACCGTGGAGTGTTGTGTGTTTGTGCGATTTGTGTCGCGATTTGCATTTTAAATATAGGTATTAGGTAGGTAGGTAGCATACCGTTCTTGAATGTGAGATAAATATAAGCAGGAAGGGCCAGGAATTCAGGATATCACATTCGCTGTGTAGGTCGGGTAAAAGTGATATGCCTGGACCTGGGATTAAACTACGGTCAAACCGAGTGTCCCCCTCTCTTTGACCGTAGTTTCTAGTATGTAAATTTCTGCGCACGTGGTGAAACTCCCGGCGCGAGGTTCGAATACTTTGCCTTTTTTTATGAAAACTGTGCTACACGAGCAGCGAATACGCTCTGCACGCTCGTGGTGTGGTTTTCACTGTCGAATTTTGATAATAGTAAGAATTATATTGGCGCAAAGTATTCGAGCATTCTCTAGCGGCAGAAGAAGTGGCTATCAAGTGCCGAAGAGGCCCGACAAACTGTCACGAAGAGGGCTGCAGCGAATGGCTTTTCATCCTCGAATCCGTTTCGGGTTCTAGAATGGAAAGTCATTGTTAGTATTTGTTAATTCACTATGCTCGCTTTCTGTATTTGTCCTCTGACGGATGTAACATTCCCGTCCAACGAGCGCATCTTGGCTGCATGCGGTTTTTCATCGCGAAATTAGAGTTTCGTTTTCCTTGCTCGTTAGTGTTGCGAAATTAAGGTCACCCCGGATGGTACCCACGAATTTGTTCGAATTAATTGGTAGTTGTTAGTGTTGCGATATGAATGTACTCGGTTTTTTCTTTATTACAATATTATATTAAATTAGAGATAGAGTTGCGAGAGAGATCGCCCGAGATAGCGAACGGGAGCTTGCTTTAATTAGATGTTTAGAAGTAGCGTTGCGAAATGAAGCACGAAAAGTGCCCGGTTTGTCTTTGAATAATTAATTGTTAAAGTAGAGTTGCGACATAGCCCTTGATTAAGGAGCACGGGAGTTTGTTTTAGTATCTTATAGAATATTTCGAATTAGTATTTTCTTAATAATTTGTAGAGTATAGCATCACGATTTAGCACCTGAAATGGGTGTCCGGGAGTTTGCTCTTAATAAATTCTAAATTAGCGTTGCGAAATATGAATTATACGCGTTTTTCTTTTGAACAATCGCGAAACTAGTGTTGCGAAATACAAAAGCAGCTGAGAGATGCGCATCTGCTGAGTCAGAGACTCAGCAATTGGAGTTGCAAAAATGCAACTCCCCATGGAGTGCCTCAGGAGGCCTGCTCCCAACGATAGCTTCTTTTTTTCCGGATAGGTAGTGTTGCGAATTATGAGAGCCCCCGGAATGGCAGTAGGCGGGCTTTAAAGTAGCGTTGCGAACAATGAAAGCCTCGAAATGGCAATACGCGATTGTTTATTAAATAATATTACGTATGATGGCCATGAAATGGCAATAGGCGGGTTTTAAAGTAGCGTTGCGAAGAATGAGAGCCATGAAATGGCAATAGGCGGGTTTTGAACTAGCGTTGCGAACAGTAAGAGCCTGAAATGGCACGGGTTTCTCGCGATTTTTATTGAAAGCGCCTTTTGGCTGCTCGATCATTTCGGGAATTTAAGCGCCACTTGGCTGCTTCATTTCATGATTTTTATGTTGTAAATCAAGTGCTTGCGAATAAAAATACTGCTGAAAATGTTTCTTTTAATAAAAGAAATTTTTAGGATTTCTATAGAATTTTTGTAAAGTTATATTCTCTGTTGTTTATTGAAATCAATCGGAGAATGAATTTCATCGTGGTCATTGAAACCACTCCGCAAATAAAAGTGCAATAAATTATATGCACATTGATGACACAGATACAAAAAGAGTGTCTCTAAATTTAATAGAATTCGCGAAATAGGAAACATACTAGTGGCTGTCATCGTTAAAGTTATTAATTTTATATTGTCTGAGTTTCTACTTTGATCGCGATTACATCTTTCTGAGAAAACCGCGTCGACGTAGAGGTTTCGATAAATTCTTGAAAATTTGTTACAAAAATTACGGACCACGGTTTTTGCATATTTTTTTAATAGAATGAAAAATCAAACTTGCGCCCGAAAACTATATAAAGAAATTACAGTGCGATAGACGGATGGCAAATATAGATTAAACGCGTCGCGTTCAGATAGTTACTTGTTTATTTAAATTAGTAGTAGAGTTATATTGTAGCAAAGGGGGAAGCCTGTCTTTATTTAACACTTATCGCGTCGCGAATTAAAGAAAGATGAATTAATTTTTTATGCTCGGATGATGAAAAGGTTTCAAATAATTCCGAATATAATTGCGTTGAAATTAGATCTTTCCATTTAAGTAATTTCTTTGATAGCAAATAATTGTGACATTGCACAATTTGCTAAACTGTCCATATTATGCAATTCGCGTTTGTCGGCTCGATATTTAACTTCAAATTTTACATTTGCTTTGTTAAATTTCTTAACACTTTTTATCGTAAGTTCATAAAATTTGCATTTCCTAAATTTTTAATAAATTATGCTTCTCTTGATTTTCGTAAAATTCGATCTTGTCTATTAAAATTTTCAATGGTCGGTGATATTCCGTTTTACGTTCCGCGTTATGGGCCAAATGAATGAGACTCTGTTGCAGGAGACAAAATACAATCCTGAATATTTAGCGAAAATGAAGTGGATCATCCCCATGGAAAGTAACAGAGACGGGCGTCTAGAGACGCTGGAGGAATTTAAAGTGTAATGAAATTTTACTAACAAAAGAGTTTTTGTTACAGGAATTGCAATAATCGAACCACATCGAAGGGTGATCGATGGATATTTCTCAGTGACATCTTGTGTTGCAAGTTGTGTGTTAGATTTTCAGATATTTCTTCTGACATTTTGTTACGATCGTCTGATTACCATTTCTTAATGGTTTCGTTGTCAATGGTTTCGATACGATTGGTTTTTGGATCAAAGTATCGTCTGTATTGTTTTCGAAGTCTGACTCATAAGATAATTTTTCTTTGACTTCCTTTATCCTGGAAGTGATACGATGTTTCTCTTCATTCTTCATCAAGCTGAATGCATTTCTTATTTTCTGGCCGAGAGGCTTGCTTTCTGGTTTACAGATAAGCAGTCAGGCAATATTTCGCAAAGAAATCTTTGCTGTTAATTAGACAGGCTCTTACTTTGTTTATATTTTCTCTGAGATAGGAAATCATACCTGATCATTATAATTTTCATTTAGATAAATATTAGGAAGATTTTCAAGACTACTACCTGAAGAAAGAAGAACAACGAGGATAAATTTAAGTACCCGCGAGCGCAAATAGTATATAAGTTAATTAGACCGAAAATCTTATGGGAACAGTATTTGCATATACACAATGATTTTCACTGTCTACAAAAACTGCTTCCATATTGAAGGTCAGATCGATATTACGAGAAGATAGTCAAATGGTAATCGCAATTACTTAGACGTTAATTTGTTCGTCGTATGTTTAGATTGCGTTTGTTCGTAAGGTTAATTTAAGTCCTTTGTTAATTAACTCGTAAGTCTACAATTAAGTTTTAAAATGTAACGAATAAACGTTACGTTAATCCTTACGCGTCCGATGCTCGTTGCATCACGGCCAGAAATCTGTCTCTCCCAGTGCGATATAGATAACGACAATAAAGTAGAACAAGAAATTTCGCCTAACACATTCTCCTGTTCACTCTGTCGTTCAAAACCTATAAAAATGACAGGAAAATGTATTACGCGGAAGACAAAATATTATGGAGGATGGGTGGCCATTTTTTTTGGGCCCTCAGTCGCAGCAACCTCCACGTGGTGGGGCCCGGGCCGTTGCTGCTCGCAATGAATCAGAAACTTTTATTTTACTTTATTTTTCTAGCATTGAAAGCAATAACGGGCTAATTGGCTGCGAACCCCTAAAAATTTTGAAGTTTTAAGATACTTTTCCACCAACCTCCATCTTAAATATTATGTTTCAAAATGTCATAACCCTTGTTCGGATTTAATATTCAGGTAAATAGAAGTTAAGTATAATTGGCAGAATTTATTTTTCTTTTTTTTCTCAGAGTTTATATTAAGATGATTCAAATATGTCTCAATTAGTTCGTATCTTTGCCGAAGTAACAGAGTATCACTCCTCTTTGAATATCAGCAGTACTTGTTTGCAAAAGACTGTGCTCTAGTAGTTAATTTATTTTTTATTAAAATGTTTTCGAAGCTTATGATCGAATTCTACGAATTGTACGTCGCGAACCTTAATTTCTATTTAAGCGAGAAATCTTGAAGTCAACCTAAACGCAAAATCTCAGATGTAACGATCTAGGAATCTAAACATTTAGTAGCTCTCGGTAGATTTCGTGGCTATTCGCTCGATATCACTTACTAGTCGACGCTACTCTTAAATAAAATATCGTGCCAGAAGCATATTTAACCCCTTAGCTTACAATAACGTGTGACACACGTGAGGCGATAAATGCAATACGAAATTTTGAAGTTTTCCAATAACTATTAAATTGAAAATGTCAGTTGATCGCGAGACGGTAAAATTAATTCTATAATATTAATATTGCAGTCAGTTGTGCCAAATGTTAAAGATCAGAGAGAAATTTCTATTTCTGGAATTAACTCTGGGGTATTACGCACGCTATCAAAATAGAAATCGTAAGGCAAGGGGTTAAGAAAACTTCAAATGATAGTAAGTGATATCGAACCGGGTCCCATCGCGTGGTTATGATGGGACCCAAAAATGCAAGCCTGATGAACCTCCATTCTACTCTGCGTTCCTTTGAGACAATTTTCTTCGAGATTTTTTTTTTTTTTTTAAATTAATTTATTTAATGTCGCATCAGCCATTGGCCATTAGCGACAACGCTATCATACATTGGTATACATGTGCTTATAATAATATTAATATAGATGAAACATGAGTGCTATTTTACAGAGTATTATACTAATAGAATAAACTTATAGCATAAGACTAACAGTAGAAGCTTAAGGTATCACTAGTTACATTATTTGATAACAGGGTTATTAACAAGTAATGGTAGGAATTTAACTTGATTTTTCTTAACTTATTGTAGGTTATTACCTAAATTTTTCATATATCATGTAGGATCCCGATTTGTTCTAAGAATGTTAATATTTTTCCTATAGGTTTATTATCTTTTAGACAATCTTTAATGTTCTTGGGCAGTTTCGCTTTTTCTCTAAGTGTTTTGTTTCCGAGGCATTCCTGAATTATATGTTTGACAGAAAGTTTAGAGGTACATCTGCTGCATTTAGGTTCTTCAGTTTTGGTGAAAAGATGTTGGTGGGTTAGTTTGGTGTGTCCTATTCTGAGACGATCTTCGAGATTGATAAGATTTGTACCGAGATATTTGGCAAAATTCCACGATTCCCGGGTGGGCATGATTTGGCCGAAATTTCAAAAAACACAAGTTTCAATTGCTCGATTTCTAAATGAGATAGCGGGCTCTTCTTTGCGCTGTTCAAAGCAGAATTGGGTACTTTTGCGTGTAGGCACATTTACACAAGAAGACCCAATGTGTCAGAAATATAGGACACGGGCCCAGTAGCCCACTTTTACCGCCCTCAATTTCTCTCTCCTACAGCGGGTGCCCACGGCCAGCTTGGGAGTTTCGTTTCGTTTTCACTTTCGCCAACTGGCAAAGTTGTCCTGACCCGACCCAACCGAGATTTCTATTAACCCGGCACACGATTGCCGAACAGATCTCACCGGGGAAACTGGAGTGAGTCCTAGGTCAGGATCACATTCACTTTCGCCGATCGCGCTCTACCCTCTCGAGCACTTTCGATTTCTGTTGACTCTCGATTTCTACTTGGCCTTCCTCCTTCGAGACTGAAAACGTAGCGCTCGATGGACTTTTCATCCTTGAGGATTATCGTGGTAGTTGTTGTTAGCCAGTTAACTGCGGAATTTACTTTAACCCTTTGAGGGCTAACGACGCATATATGCGGCCTGAGAAAAAATTGCATTATAGTTTATTGTTGCTTGTATACACAGTTAGAGTTGAAAAAATGAAATACAACCGTTGAAATATGATTAAAAAAATAGTAATATATAATGTATATACATTAACAGCCTAACTTGCTAATAAAAAGGTGGTTTTGGATTGCAAAGTAAATAGTAATCTCTCAATATTCAAAAATCTCTCCGCCCGCAAAGGGTTAAAATCCTTCACGGGATGCGGAATTAAAATCGAGCAGCGGTGTGAATATAAGTCGAATGCAAGGCAAATGCTCCTATTATAAATTTTACAGTAAAAAGAAAACAAAAGGTGGACAGATTATATTTTTTTCGATAAGAAATTTACAATTTTGTGGTATGAATGAATTTCTAGTTATGAATGTAGCGCATCAGTTGTTTGCTCTGAATGTGTAGAACCATCGAGAAGCTTCCGGGAACAGGATCTTCATTTGTCCTTAAAGGCCAATGACCCCGGTGCTATCGATCGGTAATCACTATGGCAAACAGCTTATGACGAGAGTGCGAGTGTTGAACGAGTATGCCGTGTGAATGTTATAAATATATGCGCGATTGAGAATTGGTAGAGAGACTTCTGAGAGACTTCTGCGAGATCCGAGAGAGAATTGTGCGAGAGAGATTAATAATTGAGTTGTTTGTGTAGTCCGAGTTGTTTTGTGTCGTTATTTATTATATTATTTGTGTTGTTTTGCTTTGTGTTATAATAATATTCCATCCGTTGTTAATTGAAATAAACATTCTTGATTTTTCCCGTTTAATTCCTACAATTTACTGTTAAAAAGGTTAATGCAGTAGAGGTCTGCATCGACGTGTATACACGTCGAACGCAGCTAACTGGTTAAATGAGAATTTGTTTGTGTCAAAGATGTATTTGTTGTTGATGAAGGCTTAGAAGTTTCGGTGAATTTCACTGGAATGGTATGGGCGCACAGTGGAACGAAATGTATAATCTAGGTGGGAAATAATCATGTCAGGGAATGAATTTCTAATAATTTTATTTTGACATAGAATTTTTTGCTGAAACAATGACAGGAATTATCATTGATTTTGCAACCATCTAAGTGCAAAAATCAGTGCTTAAAAATAACGGGTTTCAACAGTGCGAAATCGTATAAATATTTCACTGAAAAGAAAATATTATTAAAGTAATTAATAATTTTGTGGGACCTTTCATTTTTCGTGCGGTCCATCATCATTGGTTAATGTTGAAGTATCCGTAATGAATTTCTCGAAAGATTGTTTTTTCAACAATGTTTGGATTGAGGTTTTGAGGTTTTCGCGGCTATCGTTAACTGAACAATGGTTTTTAATTTTCGGGTTTAAGCCGCGTTGAGTGTTGTAAAAGATCCGACGTTTCGCCAGCATTGCTGCAATGTTTGGATTCTACAATTTTTGTTCTGTTCATTAATACTTTGCGAAGAAGTGGATCTATTGAGAAAATTTTGTTTACAAACATTTTTTGATGTACTGAAAAACATCGAAGGTTGTAAATTAATTTTTTGCAATTCGAATGAGAAGCAAAAATCTTGTACTTTTCTTTTTTCATGGTACAATATTATTTAGAATGCTGTTGATTACGAGATCTTACAGTCTTTATAATCGGTGGTTATAAACAATTAAATCTTTCTGCATGCTCATGTAAAAGCCTATACATCTGCAACCCACTGAACACAAACGTTCACCGATTCGATGTGACGCTTGCAATGTATAGATTTCTTTAAATACACCGATATGAAAACTTTATATTTGAAAAACGACAATTTATTCAATTAATTAAAACAATTATTAAAAAGCTATACAGTAAAATGTACATTCTAAATAAGATTATTTTAGAAATTCAGATTAACACTATTCCTACCACGACCGGTCAAATGACCGTTTTTAAAATTTCGATTAGAATTTCCTATATACAACGTGATTGAATCGCCTTTCAACTTCACGACTTTTCCTGAAATATACGTATAATACATTCACATTATAATACATTTTTCAATATTCACTTCGTTTTTTACTGTTCATTTTCTGGGAAAAAATTATCATTTGACTAATTCACCGGTTGCGGTAAGAAAAGGTATACCTGAAGTGTCGGTAGGAATAGTTTTAAGATCGTTTGTGATGTGTTGCAATTTAACCATGAACAGAATTCGGGGCACTCTGAATAATAAAATTTCAAAAGTACGTTCAACAATGAATCGTGCTGTGTAATGCGGCGAAAATTCAAACTCACACGAAATCGGATGAATCATTGTAATAATAGTTGTAAATTTTGTCAGAGAACGCGATAAGAAACATTTATCAGCCATATAAAAGAATCCTCTTCGGTTTAGCATAACAGTGGACTAATAACGTTTTGATGTTACAAGTGAAACGTGTCTAATAAAAATTGTTATAAATGAAAGGTACTACCATAATCTTTAAATAAAGATACAAATATCGTTAAATTGTCCTACGTAAGAAGAATACGGGAAATATTTTATACATATTGCTGATAATCATAATACAAACCACATTTTACATATTTTTTACGACGTACCGATAACATTCCTTTCGCTTCTCTAAATTATTTTCTAACGTGTCCTGCAAAATCTATAACTTTATCTGAATTTAAAAAAGTTGTTCTGCTTTCTGTACATTTGACTATTTACAAATTTTTAAAAAATACATTCAAGCTGATAAGAAGTTTTAGAAATTCAGCGTTATATAAAAAATTAGTGTTTGCATTAACTGTAAGGGCAATAGAATCGTTTATGCCACGAAGTTTTCACTTTCAGGAACAGGCGTAAGCAATATTTTAATAATTCTCTTCTTTGCTCACTTCTTCGTTCATCTGCATGCAGAGTCGCAATGGAAAAATACATTTGACGATTTGCAAGAAGTATACAATACACGAGGACACAGAAAACAATCCAAATACGCATTGTTAAGAAACTTCTACGAACAACGTCGCGATAAACAAAGCACTGAGACAAACGATTCTCAAAAATCGCCAGAAACAGAATCTGCAGAGACATCCGAAGAAAATGATTCTAATGAAAGAAGAAAATTGTCAAATTCCCTACGCCCAACTTCGAACTCGAACTCCAACGGCAAATTGGATTCTCTCGAAAACATTGTAAATAATTATCGTGAAATCAAACAAATCTTATCTCATAAGCACGGGCGCGAAAATAAAAGAAGAAAAGACAGTAATTCAGATGATAATTCAGGCGACGTTGATTCTTCCAAAATTACAAATTCTGGCAACTCATCTTCGAATTCTAGCGACGAATCATCAAATTCCAGCGATGAATCTTCAAATTCCAGCGATGAATCTTCGTCAATTTCCAGTGACAAATCCTCTCCCAAATCTCGGAAGGAACTTGAAGAAAATTCGAAACGCAGAAAACGACATAACTTGAGAAGACACAATCCTAAAAGTGATGATTCCTCTTCGTCATCAGATTCCAGCGCCAGTTCTGAATCGAACGAATCATCAGATGAAAGCCGAAGTTCCGAGGAAACATCGAATTCCACGAATTCAAATATCGTCTCACCGAAAGAAATAGAACGCAGGGGAACATCAAGGCATCCGAGAAACGAGAATTTGAACGCATTTATAAAACAATTTTATCAAAATAAATTGCTCGAAGGCAGAGGTAAGATTTCTGATGCACAGGAAAATTTAATATCGAGAAGAAACGCGCTGTGGGAACAATTAAAATCTAAAATTGAATGGCTTAATAACCCACAAAATTCATCGTTTGATATTCACTTGTTACGACCGAAAAACAACAGCACGCAAGAAACTGCAACGAATTATTCGATAAACAATGAAAATCATTTCTCCGTGAACGGTAAGTGGAATGTGACGAAGAATTTCTTGCTCTCGAAGTCGGAAACGCCGGATGGGAAATATATAAATACGATAGTGAAAATTAACAAGATTTTCTATAACGATGAAAAAAATCAATCAGACAATAGCACAGACGTTGGAACCAGCTCTTTGGCGCCAGAAATCGAGACGACTACAGAAGACTCCACGTTAAATTTGCAAAGTGATGTGACACAAACGGGACATTCAACTTTCGATACGCCTATCATAGGAAATGCCTCACCACCTGGATTTCAGGTGAATGCACCACCTGGATTTCAGGTGAATGCACCACCAGGATTTCAGGTGAATGCACCACCAGGATTAGTCAATAACCATGCTGCATCTAATTGGTATTCGCCTTTTGGACATGTGATATTGAATTCTGGCGCATCTCGAAATATTAATCCAGGTCAGCTGCGTTCAAAGTACTGGACAATTTGATTTTTTAAATTACAATTTCTTTTCTACTTCATATTAACCCATTACCTTTCACGATCCCCATTTGGGGATTTATTCAGTTTCTAAGTTTTTTAGCATTCAATTAATATATTTAACATGCTTCTTGGACTAAATGTGTTTAAAACAATCTATTCTAGATGTACTTTTAAGCAGTACTTTTCATAAATTATTTTTATTTTTACACTACGACAAAACTTATTCCAGAAACAATTAAACCAGGAAAGCAGGGAATGGGTTAATTATCGCTTTAATTGGTGAAATACTTTAGCAATTGCACTTTTACGCCAAACATCTCTATTCACATTTCATTGAGCTTTTAATTGAATAAAAGTTATTATTACATTCGTTGCAGTTTAAATTCATTCTGCTGCTTTATAAAATACTTGGTTAAAAGTTCACAAACAGCATGTGTACAGGCTGCGTGAAACAATTTGCAAAATAAAAAAAATTTCCAATATCTACCAAAAAACCCAGCTTTTAATTATACCAATAATTATTTGCTCATCGATTGACGACGAGAATCAGATAAAATTTAAATAATAAAATCTTTTTAGAAATCGAAGATAACAGTGGCACGGATGAGGCCGTGGACAAATCGGAAAACGATGCGGCGAAACAAGATAAAGTAGATTTAAGTGATTCAACTGAGAGCAATCTCGTGTCCAAAGAAACGAGTGAGGTTGAAATTGTGAAAGATAATAGTATCGAATCTGCAGGAAGCAGTATCGAAAGTAAACACGATTCTGCTGAAAATGATACCGGAAATATTAATAAACATTCTACGACTACCGTAGAAAATACAAACAACAGCGGTGAAACTACTAGCGAAACACTAGAATATAAATCAGTACCAATAAATGATGAGATTCATGATCTTGAGAATAGCGACAATATTCAGAAGAAAAGCGATGTTAAACAGCAGTCTGCAAGTGTTTTACCCGCGATTGAATCGCTTGTGGATGATCTTGGTGAAAGTCCGTTAAAAGGTGAGAGGATGAATTAGCAACATTTTCTTGCAATTAAAATCCAAACGGTATTATATCCATTGACTTACCATCGATATTATAGCAATATAATAATGTTGTATTACAAAGAATCTTTTTCTCTGACGAAAGATTTCTATTTATTTACAATTTAGAAGTAATTTCGCGGGTACATTAAGCTGTTATTGTAAAGATGTATTGCTTTTTACTTTAATAATTAATACCATTCCAGATGTATTACAAAACAGGAATTTAACAATGGACCTTATAAATTTCATTTTGTCCTTGACGAAAGGCGATGGTACCACTTCGAAAGCACCAACGAATAACAACGTTAAAATCGAAGTAAACGGAGATCGATAATATTATAATAATTTTAGAAAAATGTCAAACAAGACGATGATTTTATCAGTCATTAACAAAACACTTAATATCAAAATATCAAACGAACTGATTTGTTCCGTTGAGATTCGATAAGCGATAGAATATTATGCAATACGATTAAAAGGGAATGCTAATATTTCATAACCGAAATTAATGTTACATAAATCTAAATTTTAAATTGTAGTTTTAATAAAATAACACGTAAAGTATTTTTCCAGTAATTACAAATAATATATGAATTTTAGGGTAAAATTATTTTCATGACACTCTTGTGGATGAAGCTGAGCACAATTTGGTAAATAATTCGAAGCTCCCCGATTTTCCTAAATTCTATAATTCATATCCGACATTTTCTCCTATCTAACACATATCGGTTATTCTTTCGAAAGGTAATTATCATTCTCTTCATCGCATCGTTGTAAGAAGATTATTATGTTGTACCAGTATACAAACAAACAAAGGCATCAAAACAAGAATTCTTATCTTATCGTAGCTACAAGTTCCAATGGAAAAATTAGATGACAATGACAGGGATTATTGACAAGATTGTTCATTTTTCAACAATCTTCTATTCTTTCCTATCAAAGAAACCACAAGAGACTTGTTTAACATTAGAACTACCGGCGTTAAATCTATGATATTTCAAAATATTAAATAAGTACTTTGAAAAAGTAGGGATCAAGAGGCGGAAAAGATAATCGATTCGGTGATTTATGTTTTTTAAGATGGACATAGAATATTTATTCTAAGACTCTTCCATAACTTGGAGAATTTTTGGAAAAAACTGTGTACCAGTCATTTTGACTGGTTTGGTAGTTCTAGGGTTAATAACACTCGCTTTATTCGATCTTTATTAACACTAAATTCACCCAATCGCTCTTAACCGTCTAAATCATTCTAAACAAAATATGCAAATACTTTCACATTTTGCCTATAATACGATTTCACTTTCCACAAAAATTCCTTTATTATTCCTTTACAATACAATGCACTATCCGTATTACCTACAAGTTAAAATAACCCACCCACATCTTCAATCCTCAAAAGAAAATTAAACTGCTAGAGCTGCAATGTGTAACAAAACAAAAAGAAAACAAAAAAGCAATTTACTGTCTCTAGCCCTAATCCACCACACCTCTCGCAGTCCAACTATCAGCCACAGCGTTCTCCAACTACCGGTTCTTCACGGTGTTCCGTTACGTCCGCGCGCCGATCGACCCTGATCTGGCTTTCCGTCAGTAAATACTGTTCTCTCCCGGTCATCTTAACACTATTCCTACCACGACCGGTCAAATGACCGTTTTTAAAATTTCGATTAGAATTTCTTATATACAACGTAATTGAATCGCCTTTAAACTTCACGACTTTTCCTCAAATACACGCATAATACATTCACATTATAATACATTTTTCAATATTCACTTCTTTTTTTACTGTTCATTTTCTGGGAAAAAGTTATCATTTGACAAATTCACCGATTGCGGTAGGAAAAGGTATACGTGAAGTGTCGGTAGGAATAGTGTTAAAATCATCGGTATTTTCTGTGCATACATACAGTATCGGTACCACCCAATAATCCTATACCGGCGCGTGGTACCGCGCGACCTGTCCTCGAGAGCGGGTCAGAACGCGCATTACACGGTCTCCCCTTTCGTTCGGACATCGTGGCAGTCAGTCGGTCGTCGATCTAGCCGCGAAACGGTGCTATGTCAGCCGGTAAAGACTAGCAGCTTCAAAAACAACGAGAGAACTTGGTGAAAACGGGTAGCTACGCTATTATCGTCCTCTCGATCGTCGAATGATCCAGAGGACGTCGATAACGATTCACGAGACGTACGAGATTCACGGACGAAGTCATGACGCTATCGAGGTGGCTACTCAAACGATAATACGTATTGAATAACAAAGATATCTTGGAGCTGAACTTTAAACAGCAGTGGATCCTCGATTGACCAGCAATTCGCGTGCGTCCGTCTCGCGAGACGCTTGCAGCAGCGTGGACAAGTAGTTTGAGATCGTGACGATGTGGTCGCAGTTTGTTCTTACGACCTTGGCATTGACCGGTGTGTTCGGAGAGATAGTGCGTTTGCCGGTCAGCAATGTAAGTATACGGTGTAGGTGATGGGGAGAAGGATTTTTGAAGTACAGGGGTTTCCGGCTGATAGTTGAAGATGTAATGATTGGCTACTGATAGATTATTCAGTTGGGTCGTGTGTGGGTTAAGCCTGAGTGTGTTTGAATTATTTTTAGAAGTTTATCTACATTCTTGATAATTTGAACGACGTTGGTGTATAATGTATATTATTAGAGTCTGTTTTGTGTAATTGTAATTGCATCAGTTCTAACGTTGAGATGCCTCACAATCAGTTTCATGTATCGTATGCACGTAATAGGTCGTCTTACGTTATGAGACGATGCATCGAATACAATAAGAAGCAACAGAGAGAGAGAGAGAGAGAGAGGAAGAACATTGTTAAGTATGGAAGACAATTGAGCTTCGTTATTTTTAAGCCTACATCAATTATTGTATCAGTGTTGTATTGAATTACGAGTGATAAGATATATCTGGGATACTTGAATGGTTTCTTTAAAGAATGTAAAGCAAAAAGGTAGTTATTATGAACGTTTAATGTTAGAAAACTTGTTTACTTGTAAAACTTGAAATAATGACAAAAATTATTCATCATCTTTTAAAAAAAAACATAGAATGTGGATATATTAGGTTGGTGCATATGAAATGTCGGATTAAGTCTGTACACTACATTTTGGCCATATTTTGTAAATAGGCAGCCGTAAACTTTACTTTTAAACACTTAGGCCACTTCATTATAGAAAAAAAACTCGATAATGAAGGTGACAATAAAAAAGTCGCCTTCCATTTCATCCTTTCTAAAAACTCAGATTTTATAAAAAATGGTATAAAAGCCCTTGTGAATCTTTGGCAGAAGTGTATTGATGTGGATGAAAATTATTTTGATTTGTAAACATTCATTTTGCAAAAACTGTGGTCATTTTAATGTCGCCGTATACAATCCGACATTTCATACGCACCAACCTAATAGTTATGACTGATGATTAATCTTGTAAAATCCATTTACTGTAGAAGTTTACTATATATTCCCACAACAGTAACTTCCAGGAAAGAGGCGTTTTCAAGTGATTTTATAATGCAGCTTAATATCAAATATTAATTGCAGTAAAATGTATTGCAAGTTATTCGGTGTTTTTTCCACGGTGTAGTAAAATTTATTTCAGCCGCTTTTTTTAAAAAACTTATCGTATTGAAGTACATCTGATCCTCTTTGACAAAATGAACAAGATTAGTAAAATTTCAAATAACACACAACTACGGTTGAAAGGCGTTACACTTCATCGTGGAAAATCTACGACATCGATTCACAAAAGACTTCGGCAAATGAATAAGTTCCCGAATTCAGGACACGCGATTGAAATTCGGTTTCGAAGTGGATTACCAGACAAATCAATTCCTACTCGACGGGAAACCATTTCGCTATGTTTCCGGGAGTTTTCACTATTTCCGAAGTCCGAAGCAACACTGGAGGGACCGTTTGCGAAAAATGAGGGCAGCGGGATTAAATGCCGTTTCAACGTGAGTGACATTTCTTCCGCGATTTCTATCAGAATCATTTTACAATCAATAACCATTTCGCTGAAACGAATTTCCTTTTTATTTCCTATGAAATAAACTTCGCCATTTCTTTCATTCAATAGTTGAAATTTCGCAATTTAACCCTTTTTCTCGAAATCAGCTTTAAAGTGACAAGTCGTGCAGTAATTCAAATTATTAACACGTTGAATGCCATGGGGGTTACCGGTGACCGGCACTGTTGAACTCGATGAAATTTTGTATGATTTTTAAATTGCGATATTCATGGATATGCTGATATGTTCAATATTAAAATATTGCTGTTAGAAAAGTGAAATATTACTGAGCACATAACTACCCTTACTTTTAACATTTCTATTCTGTAAAGATGTGATTTTAATAGAAACAGTTTCGGTTCGGTGGAAATGATGAAACTATCGAAATACAGGTGGCACTCGACGTGTTAAAATAAACAGTTTATCTTAACAAATACTTAAGTGGTATGTAAAATTTCATAATATAAAAATCGAACAAATTAAATGAGACTTTTCTGAAAACAGGGAATGACATCAATTTCCACGTAAAGAATTGTTTCAGTATTCCTACGCACAAAATATTATTCTTTTCTTTTTAAATACTATTCTAACATTCATCTTTCTTCGTAGATACGTAGAATGGAGTTTACATCAACCAATGGAGAACGAATGGAATTGGTCAGGCGATGCAGATTTAGTAGAATTCTTGAACGTAGCGCAACAGGAAGATTTGTTCGTTATATTGAGACCAGGTCCTTACATTTGCGCTGAAAGAGACTTGGTATAGCATTTTTTGCACGATTTCTTGACAATTTAATTATACTAATTATTCAGTATAAATATCTTTTTAAGAAGTAACTGGAAATTTTGCCTTAATTCATCATTTTACAGGGTGGTTTACCCTTTTGGTTATTGGGACGAGTACCGGATATAAAATTACGTACAGATGATGCGCGTAAGGATTTTCGTTGTTTACTTACATCTCACTTTCAACCCCATAAAATTTCCTCGATGCATTAAAAATTGTAATTGTGCTTTTGCAAAGTGTGAATGGTCTACTTTAACACCAGAACTACCGGCGCTAAATCTATTATATTTAAATATATTAAATGAGTACTTTTAAACAAGGAGAATTAAGAGGTGGAAAAGTTGATCAATTTAGTAATTTATATTTTATGAGGTGAACGTATAATATCTATCCTATGACGCTGCTATAAACTTGGACAATTTTTGGAAAAAATTGTGTACCAGTCATTTTGACTGGTTTGGTAGTTCTAGTGTTAAATTAATACGTTCTGTTGAGTATAAAGATCTAATTTTAAACTAATTTCCTTATCGTACAATATCTAATATTCTTTACAACTTTTAATGCATACTGCTGTCTATATTTTTCTTTTCTCTTAGGTTACATGAGCTACGTAGAAGTATATTTAAATGAACTGCTGGAAAAAGTTCGGTCTTATCTTCGCGGAAACGGAGGCCCCATAATTATGGTTCAGGTATAATACAGTGTCAGTTTAACGAAAACTATTTGATAGTAAATAAAAAAAATCACTATATAAAAATTTTTAAAATATTGCATAATCTGTTCGCTGAAAGTGTGACAAACATTCTTCTCGCATTCATTAACACTAGAACTACCGGCGTTAAATCTATTATATTTAAATATATCAAATAAGTACTTTAGGAAAAGAGGAATAAAAAGGTGCAAAGAATGATTAATTCAGTAATTTATATTTTATAAGATGAACGTAGAATAACTACTCTATGGCTCCCCTGTGAACTTGGAGAATTTTTGTAAAAAATGAGGAACCATGGTTTTGAATTTTCGGGTTAAGCCGCGTCGAGTGTTTAAAACATTCGATGTGTCGCCAGCATTTACTCTGATGAAGCTAGCTGCAGTGCTGACTAAACGTCGGATGTTTTACAACACTCAACGCAGCTTAAACCCGAAAATTCAAAACCATTGTTCAATTAACGATGGCCTCAGAAGCCCCAAAACCTCAATGAAGAACCAGTTATTTTGTCAGCCTTAGTAATTTTAGTGTTAACTCCTTGCCCTACGATAACGAGTCACACTCGTGATGAGGTAAATGGCATAGGAAATTTTCAAGTTTTTAAAAACCTATAAAATTGAAAATTCCAATGAGATGCAACGCGATAATATTATTCCTGTAATATTAATATTACGTTGAATTATAATAAGATAAACCGAGAATCACTGATCAATTTTTGTTTTAGCAATTAAATTTTGAATTTTTGCGGTGGCAGTCACAAAAGAAATCGTAGGGCAAGGGGTTAAGTAGATTTCAAGAAATGTACAAAAGTAAATTATTCGTTTAGGTGGAAAACGAGTACGGCAGTTACTTTGCCTGTGACAGTAAATACATGGCGAAATTACGTGACATAATCAGCCGGAAAGTGCAAGGAAAGGCTCTTTTGTACACAACCGACGGATCCGCCGCCAGTTACCTTCGTTGCGGAAGTGTCCCCGGTGCTTATGCCACCATTGATTTCGGATCTGGCGTTAACGTGACCAAAAGTTTCGAAGTAATGCGTCTCTATGAGCCACGGGTAAATATCCATCTCTAATAAACGTTATTCATGCAGATATTAATATATATTTTCTACGAAAGTTCAAAGTTCCATTCACTGAAGCATCTTAAATAGCAAGTGCTTTCATTAGAATCGTCAAAGGGATTGATACAGATATGGCATTTCCGTGTATCGTTTCAGTACTTGAAACTGTTCCCGACTCTTTGAAAATAGATTGCTTTCACGCATTTCATCGATATAATCCATGCATCGAAGGCTGCTCATTTATTTTTGTAATTACAAAGCGACAATTGTTTCGTAACTTGAAAGGAAACTTTAAACATCTGATGACATTAGAACGATAAATTCAATCAGAAATGAAAGCAAATATTAATATGTTAGCACAATAAATTTAATATTAAATATATGTTTGATCGTACAAGTAGGTATTTGCTTGCCTATATAGTTTAACAGTTTGAATAGATAAATTGAATATATCGCGATAAATGTTTACCGAATGTGCCACGTTCCGCTCGAGTCCAATGGAAAACGATAATTGTAGACTAATAAGTGTCGGTCGTGGTGTTTAGATTTGCACATTTTCCCTCAAGGTTATCTGCTAGAATTGCAATTCTCTGTATTACATCATGCCGAATTATAATAGTCGAGATGGATTTGGATAATTTCTCTATCGCTGAAACTCTATTTCGATATATTTGCAAAAAGAAATCAGTGGTCTGCGTCTTCAAATTTTGCGTGACGAAGAATATGAATATGTTTTAGGGACCACTGGTGAATTCCGAATATTATCCCGGATGGTTGTCTCATTGGGAAAAACCATTCCAGCGAGTAAATTCACAAATTGTTGCAAAAACATTGGACGAAATGTTAGCTGTAGGAGCTTCTGTTAATATTTACATGTTCTATGGAGGAACGAATTTCGGCTATACATCTGGTTAGTGTAATTATCTGTTTTAACACATTATTTCTGTACATCTTTTATGTGCAATAATGTAATTTAGGTGCTAATGGTGGTGTTAATGAGTTCAACCCGCAACTAACTTCCTACGATTATGATGCACCTCTAACAGAAGCTGGAGATCCAACTCCCAAGTATTTTGAACTCAGAGATGTTATTGCCAAGGTATTCAATTTTTAATATAAAAATTGAAACTGTTTTAATTCATCTAACTCAATTATTAAATAATTATTTTCCATATATACCAGCGCGCGTATACGAGAAATCTTAGAAACACCTTAAATACATATTTTATACGGAATGAAACATAGTTCTATGTTAATCACAAATAACTATATTTATAACTCAAACATTTAACACTTAATTTCACCGAAATTATATATGTTACTTCTAAAGATTCTAACATCAATTATAATTTTATTTCGAATACCAGCACCTATTCGATATTCCATATTCAGTTAAAAATATTACTTCATAGAAGAAACATTCCAAGTCGAAAATTTGAAAAGTCAATGAATCCTTCTAAAAAGTGACACCGTCCCCTTTGACATCATTGTTCCAGTATCTTCCAATGCCAAACATGTCTATTCCAACGGCATCACCAAAAGGCGATTACGGTCCTGTGCTATTGTCGCCAATCCTTCGATTACTCGAACCACTTGGACGGCAATTGTTCGCGTCGGTGGTCGTTGAAGCACCAGATCCGATTAGCTTCGAGGCTCTTATGCTACCATACTGGCTGATGATATACGAAACAACCATACCGGATACGTATTCCGATCCGAAGGTTTTATACGCCTTCACCAAAGACAGAGCACTAGTATACGTGGACCATCAGCTAGCTGGGACTTTAAGTCGAACCAGCAAAATATACACGTTAACGTTGGCTGCAGCGTATGGGCGAAGTTTGAAACTGTTGGTGGAGAATCAGGGAAGATTGAATTTTGGAAATGAAATTCACGACTTTAAGGTAATGTCGTTCGTTTCCGGGCCGACCGGAATATCTTGGGATGATACTTAGAAATGTCTCTATGTTTAATATTACTGGATAACTTCGTGCTTTATCATACTTGAGTCAGACATAATGCCTCTCTGATGATTAGTTTCAGTTCTGTGGTTAACAATAATTTGACTTGTACCACTGTCATTCTTATCGACACAATTGCATCCTCTTTCCTATTACTTCGGCAATTAATAATAGAATTAAAGACTATCATAGCAAAGGAGTATTAAGGGGGGATTCCCATTTCAAGTGTTGAAAAATCGTGTTTTTTTAGGAATTTTTATTAAGGAAACCATTAGATAAATCTTTGTCATAATTCACACGTATAATTATTATGTATTCAGTGAACTACAGTTAAATTTTTAATTGATTATCTTGAAAATTATGGCTTTCACGTCGTTTAAGGTGGGACGTCTCCTGAAAATTCCCGGTCGCTGGCAGACACGATAACTGATCTTCAAGTTGTTTGAAACAAAAAATTCAAATGGCAATTTACTCCTTATGAATGTAGTCTGGTATGAACTACGGACAATATTTTTTTCCAAAAACTAAAGAAACTGCGATGGTTGGAAAAAAAATTTTGTCTTTTCGCAACAAATTTCGTCACAAGTTTGCTTATAAAACAAAAAGCTGTGCATGTATATGTTTTTTCGTAGTTCAAACTGAAGACAGATGTTTTTTCGAGAATTGTGCCAAATTTGAAGGCAATCGACTGAATAGTTCCAGAGATATCATGTCGGCCGTACAGTAAAAACCCGTTTCGAGA
This sequence comes from Cerceris ruficornis, assembly GCA_963989415.1. Lineage (NCBI taxonomy): Eukaryota > Metazoa > Arthropoda > Insecta > Hymenoptera > Crabronidae > Cerceris > Cerceris ruficornis. The sequence goes on from OZ022520.1 coordinate 17,196,340, forward strand.
AAAACGCATTTGAAGTTTTACGTACAGTTTTCAATCCAGGAACCAGCGTTCGGCTGTTTACCTGGCCTAATCACTCATAGAGCATTCAATTTCCACCCCACCAACTTTGAATTTGACACCGACGGATGGATGGAGTCTCAAAGTCAAAGTCAAAGTCAAAGACTATATACCTGCTACACTAAACAGGAACCTCTCGGGTATTGCCCGCTCGCTATCTCAGCATACGTGCGCGCCGAGTTCGTTATTGACTCATAACTTTGTCAATTCAACGAATTTCGGATTGAAATTTTGCATATTGTTTCTCAAGAGTACGAACTACAATAAGAATAATAAAAAAAAAACACAAATTTTTGAAGCCGTGAAATGGGAATCCCCCCTTAACTGTGTATATTAGTAGTAATACAGTTAATAGCAAATGTCATAGCAGACATACCGAAAGCTAGAGAATCAAGTCAATGGTAGAAAAGGACACTGTTCTCTAGCTAACTTTCTTCTTCCACAGGGCATATCAAACGTCACCATCAATGGTATACCTCTGGGACCTTGGACAATGTCAGGCTTTCGTATCGACGACGTCAGCCCGCTCAGTAGTCGCCAAAGTATCGACATAGAGAGTGGAACCCTCTATAACGGTCCCGTGTTCTTCCGTGGTCGATTTACGGTGACCGGGACACCAAAGGATACCTTCTTAGACACCACAGGGTGGGGCAAGGGGGTGGCATTTATAAACGGTCGTAATTTAGGTAGATACTGGCCCGTGGTGGGTCCTCAGATGACTCTGTATGTTCCATCGTCGTACTTGGTAACCGGCGAAAACGAGTTGGTATTGTTGGAATTGGAATTCGTGCCGGATAATAGAAAAATGAAACTACAAAATACGCCAAATCTTGACGGCCAGACTCAGAGTCCCACGGATTATAACGATAATGCTCAAATCCCGTTGAATGTTGGTGAGAAAGCTTAGAGGGATGCTTAACACTAGATTTACGGGCGTGAAATCTGTTAAATTGTAATATATTAAATAAGGACTTTGGAAAAAGAGAGATGATGCTGCAAAAATGGTAATGCGTTAAGTCATTATTGTATTATAAAATACACGTGAAATATCTATTGTACAGGGTCTCTGTAAATTTGAGAAATGTTTATAAGACAAGTAGGGACCCGTCAATTTGACGGCTTCCGTAAATCTAGTGTTAGAGAATTTGAAACTGTTAGGAAAATAAAAAGATATCGACTGAAAGAAACGATTCGATTAGAATAAATATTAAAATGTGATGTAAAAATGGGATTTATGTCGTAATTCAATCGTGTTATCATTCGAAATGATGTTAAGTTGTTGAATAATACCTGAGTAGGAAATAAAAATGTTTTTGTACTGTTTTATTGCGTTGATGTTTCGAGGATCAGAATTGAGGATGGCTTTCGGGAAATTGGACCGATGACTGGAATAATTCTTGCTGATTTAAGGCTCTTAAGTGCTTTATGACTTCTAATTTCGTTTCACGATCGATATGGATGTTAGAAGTTTGTTCGTTAGAATTAAAATTAATTTATTTTGGATACTGTAGAGGTATCCAGGAAGTCCACGAGTAAGCCGATGGGAACTGTAAGTTTCTGCTTATATCTTCAAATCGGATGGCGTTTACCGTCGGCATTGCACTTTCCACATTCGCAAAATTCGCGATAGCTCCGATAGGTGCTTCCAATTCGTGGGTTCGTTCGTGAGATCGTAAATTACTTATCACAGAGAATTTCCTGTTGCATACACGACAACGATAAGGCCGATCACCTAAACGGAAAATAAACGTATTCTTTAAAAAAGAAACTCCTTTTTCATTAATGTGTGAACATGGCATTAACTGCATACGTGATCATTAGCGATGGTAATAAGAATAATGAAAATCAAAGAGAAAATGTTTGTAATGTAATGGCAACTTTTTGGATTAATGCTAAATTTTTCAATGTGTAGTTTAAAATAATAGATATTTTTAACGAAAATACATAAAATCTGAAGGAAATGAATGAACTTAAAATAAGTGAAAGTCAACATGGAATTTATATCTATTAAAGATAATTCTAAGATATTGAAATTAAATGGAAAAGTTGTCCTTTATCCATTTCCTGAACATTCCCAAACGATAAACCTAAAAGACGTTCAACATCCTCTATTTCAGAAATTACGATATTAAAAATCACTACATCAGACTTATCAAGTAGTAAGGTGTAGCAAATTCTTGCAAATGCTTTTCAATAAGCACGCGACAGAATTTCAATCGGTACGTGCGGAAAACATTTTTTACGATCTGTTTAGAAAGCCGAATCTTCGACACGGGTTACAAGATATGAGGGTTTTGTATTTTATTGCAATCGCGAATCGCGCGATAAAATTTATATAAATTATCTTGATTTTCTTGACGTCAAAGTGCCGACGTCAATGGAAAATCCATTACTTGCTTACGGTAAACTGTTACATAAAAATCGCGAAATAATGAAAAGAGTAAAATATATAACAGTAAAATAATACACATCGTTCTATTTGGGACGGTTTCTAGAATCATTGTATGCCAAAAAAATTTTAAATAACCTTTACAGTTATGATGCAAAAAATTCTGAAAGTTGAAAACTTGAATTTTTTCAAAATTGAGTTTCTCACAAATGGAGTCTGTTGGAGACAAACGGAGTTCATATTTGTGTTCAGCGCTACCAAAATCTATAAGAATCAACTTAAATATTCTTGGGACAAAAAAAAGAATTCAATTTTGTAGAACATTGTTATTTGACAAATCGAATATATATTATGTTACTATTAATTTAAACAGATAAGTCATAATTACCAGTATGCAACTGCATATGATGGTGCAAAGCTCCAGGCTTGCAGAATCCCCGATTGCAGACAGAGCACCTCATCGGCCAATTACCGGTGTGAGAATAGCCATGAGCCCTTAAATCGCCAGGGGTGGGAAAAGAACGTCCGCACTCGTTACATTTGTGTGGTTTTTCCTGCATAGACGTTTCCTTTTCATCTTTATGCCTGTCACCTTATCTAATTTAATGCTCGATTGGATTACAAACGATCGTAGATAAAAATTTCTCATAAATAATGTTTACTGCAGCTAAATACCCGACGAGTATCCGCTAAAAAGTTGTTGCATGTACATTTTTTCCGGAATTGTTGAGTATAACATTATATGAAACACATCAGATACGATCGGTAAAAAATCAGATTCATGATCATACAAAATTTCGTGCACTGCACGGTGAAAGTATTACAGAACATCTGATTCGTACAATTGTTGCAAATTAGTTGTGCTTTCAGAATGAATTAATATTAAAGCCTTCTCTTGAGATTAGTATTCTCGTAATTGACCGATATAGAAACCTTGTAATGCGTCATCCGATGATAATACAAATTTGAGGATGCCGTGAAACGTTTCCCACAGATGGGACATTCGTGTGGGCGTTCTCCAGTGTGAATTCTGACGTGTGTATTTAAGGAGCTGCTCGTACTGAACATTTTTCCGCACACGGTACAGCCATGGGGTTTTTCACCTAATGATTAATTCAGATTTGCCGCTTTGAACATTATTACATCGAGGATTGTATTTCCAAATTAGTATAAGAGGAATTATTTCTTGGAAAACTCCTAGAATTACGTATTAATCGGAAGAGCATGGTATATTGATATTTAATATTTAGGACGTTGAATGCCACCGCTATTTCGCTAGTTTCTTAATTTCTACTTTTTCTATTAAAATCACATCTTTACAATGCAGAAACTTTCAAGACGCAAAGAGATATACGGACAGCAGGACTTTACCTTTTTCAGACCAACGAGTAAATATTGACTGAATTAACAAATTCGTAAATATAACAATTTAAAAATTATATGAAATTTCATTGACTATAATTGCGCCGGTCACCGGTGACCTCCATGGCATTCAACGTGTTAACACTAGAACTACCAAACCAGTCAAAATGACCGGTACACAATTTTTTCCAAAAATTCTCCAAGTTTATAGGAGAGTCATAGAATAGATATTCTATGTCCATCTTATAAAACATAAATTACCGAATCGACCATCGTTTCCACATCTTAATTCCCCTTTTTCGAAATATTCATTTAATATTTTTAAATAAGATAGATTTAACGCCGATAGTTCTAGTGTTAATAAACACTCAAATCTTGGAATATATTACCTAACAATTATCTACATATCTGATAATTTATCAAAATATTAGAAACTATAAGAAATCGTTTGTTAAATGATAAAGTAATTTAAAAAATTTCTGCACTTGTTAAAATTCCATGCCGTGAACATTAAACAGCACGCTTTTCAAATTCATACAGTTGGGCATTTATTAACTTTTATTGCAATAAAATGAGACCTGTGATATATATTTAATATACTTCATTAATAAATTGAGCTGCGCAGTATTATGCAAACTGACCTGTATGCGTCCGCAGATGTCTTTTCAATAGCGAAGGTCTGTCGAAATTTTTGCCGCACGTTTGACAAGGTAATCGCCTTTGAAACTTCGAAGAATTCAACAAAGCATCTTTCGTTTCAGAACCGCGACAACTCAAATCTAACGGCATATCTTGCACCACATTCCATACTGCATTTTTATTGAAAACAACAAACAAAATCTCGCATTAGACATATCGCTCCTATCACAGATTAAAAAGCAACTTTCATTCGTTAACACAATAATTACCATAAATAATCGTAAAGATTCAAAACATACAGGAAACAATTCATACGAAATGGCATACAAAATAAAATTCCTGTATTACTCCATTCATACATCAATAAATAAAACGCGCACAATATACACGACAACTAAACATAATTATTATCGCGCCAAACACGTTGCAGACCATTGCAAATATTTCGAAGCTTAACTTCACCTTTACAATTAAAGTAAAAAGAATAATACTCTTACACATTATTAAAAAAAAGAAAGAAAAATGTATTTACCAACCGCGAAAACTCATTGCGATCACTCTCGTGTTAAACTTTCACTCGTTTTTTATCGCCTCTTACCGGACATCACAAATCCTTCCAATATTCTCGAAACGACCGATATCTCTATCTATCTTCGCGAAGTTCACCATACGAGATAAAACTTCGCGCTCTTCGGCAAAGATTCTCAGCATGAAGAAGGATCGGCCTGGAATAGATACTTTACTTAACGCCCCGAACAGGTAATGCGCGCGATTACAGATAACCGGGTAGTATGCCCAGGCGCATGTCGGGGGCGGTGTTCCTTCGAAGGGCGGAGTTTGAAACACCCTTTGGTATTTAATACGGCCTTGCACGCCGAACGTCATGTTTCTAGGGTTGTTCCTTTATATTTTTAGCGTCAACTGTTACATTTAGCTAATCCTCAAATATGCTTTTAGGTGGATGCTAAATCTGCAAAGGTAGAATTTGTATATGAAGTGGACAACATTTTCTGAAGAGCATGGAGATTCAAATATGAAGCTGGTCTTTACGAATTTATGCTTTTTTTTACGCTTTTATTGTAAGTTTAGCTGATGGTTTATATAGAATGAATGTTAACACTAGAACTACCGGCGTTGAGTCTATCATATTTCAAAATATTAAGTAAGTACTTTGAAAAAGGAGGAATCAAGAGGCGGAAAATATGATCAATTACGGTGATTTATGTTTTTTGAGTTGAACGTAGAATATTTATTCTAAGGCTCTTCTATAAGCCTGGAGAATTTTTGGAAAAAATTGTGTACCAGTCATTTTGACTGGTTTGGTAGTTCTAGTGTTAAATGTGTAGAATGTGAGTATCGTTTTTAAGATAGTTGCATCGGATGGTGGAATGATCTTCGGTTTTGGCTGAGCCTTATCACAGATGACGAAATGTTACGGCAGAGTATGTAAAGTATTGCTACAGCCATTGACCTACTTCGATTTGACTTTAAATTAATAGAATAATCTTTCGGCTTTGATTAATCTTACAAGGTATTTACATCCGTGATGATTCTAATTTTAGAGATTGTAAATTTTCTTTTTACATTCATACGGCTTTCGACTCTATTTTCAACGATTGGTTGGGAACGAGGTTTCATCGAAGAGTGAGGAGGTAATTGGTAAACAATATAATTTAGGTATACAGGCGGCCCTCGGCTTTTCCGCATTCTACTTTCGCACAATTCACTATTTCGCACATTTTTACAAATTCAATTTTTTTGAATTGTAAAAAGAGAGAATTCACATTGAGAAAAAATTGAGAATTCATATTCTCACTCACACATTGCCTATTAGAAGTTCTCTAAAATTGCCTACTAGAGGTTAGAGAATCTCAGTTTACAAAGAAAACACACGAAAGCGCTTAAACACTCCTCATTATTTTATTTATGTATACTGATAGAGAAATATTTTAAAATACAATTTTTAATGTTTTTTCTATATACCTCTACTTTTGAACATTCAACATTCGCACACATTTCCAGAAGCCAATTATGTGCGAAAGCCGAGGGCCCCTGTACTTCATTTTGTGGCAAATATAATTTTCTTCTTCTACTGTATCATCTTTGTTAATCATTTTTAAAAACATTCTTGGTGAGCTTCTTGCAGAAATTAAAAGCGACGCGATTGTAAAGTCTTCGTTAAAAGAATCGCATACCGTAAAATGGTAGCGATAGATTTCTATCAACGCTATCCAATTTACCTTAAATTAATGATGTGCCAAAAAGTACATCTCTGTATGACGAAAATAGAAAACTTTTGAAGGGCGTAATGGATACAGCAATATAGTTAATAGCATTTTGCAACCCCATATCGTGCTTTCAATCGTTGATCTATGGTACCAGTCGGTACCAACGATATTACAATGCCACGGCATTCTCGGATAAAGTAAAAGTCATGCTGAACTAAGAAACCATATCTCTTTTATATTTTTCTTCGTATTCAAGGAGTTAAATATCAATATTTTTATATAAAGTGACAAGTACAATATTATTCGTAAGTTCTTCGGTGGTTCGGAATCCACCTAAAACTGTGGGTCCTAGGTGAAATGACCATAGCTGTCGAAGCCGAATTACGGAAAAACAACATCTTTATTCGTAAGTTTTATGATTTGTACCGGTAATTACGACACTTGTTGTACCAGCTATTAACACTGGAACTACCATTAAATCTATTATATAGATTTATCTATATAATAATATATAATAGATATACCTATTACATAGAACCGGCGTTAAATCTAGTACATTTAAATATATTAAATAAGCAGTTAGAAAAAGAGACAACAAAATTCAGTTTTTTTGTTTTATAAGATGAACGCAGAATATCTACTCTACGGCTTCTCTATAAACTTTGAAAATTTTTATAAAAAATGAAGAACGGGTCATTTTGAATGCCTTGGTAGTTCTGGTGTTAATTGGATAAATGTATCTGATATTTCAAGTACATAAATTGGAAGAAAACTTAATCTATGAAAGAAATTGATTAATTAATTCGTTTAATTTATAAAGCTCTTTAAACCACCGAATTTTCTCTACACATTCGACAGCTCTTAAGAACTCTTCCGTTTAAAAAATGACTCTTAATTACGCCACCCTCTAAACACGATGCGTTTTCGTCGATCGACAGTATCGCCTTGTCACGATATCGGTGATTTTTCACGGTATTCGACCGGAGGTGAGATAATTCGTCGCATAACATCAGGACGCCGGACGTCCCGCAGCGTCGTTCCCTCGTTTGTCACCTGGGAGGATATTAACGCTATTGAAGTTTACCCGGTATCATTACAAATGGCTCCTTCATCGACCATACGCAACAATACGGTGGGCTTGTGGTGGGTATATTACAGCGTTATCATTGACGATCGATTTTAAAGGACATTGAAGCACCGACGAGCTATCACGTTTTTTTGCTTTCCACGAATTGAGATGAGCAAATGGATGAAAGGTAATCAGGGAGTTAGAATGTTTGCAGGTACGTCTAAAAATTTAGAGGATTCATGACGTAATAGTTTGACGGTAAATAAATATGAAAATAGTTATGAAAAATTCATCTGTGATGTCAAGTACTAGAATTAATCTCATCGTTTTTTTTCGTTCAGGTAAAAATAGGGTATGTTTCGTCAATCATTCTTTATTTACGTTAGAAATACAAAAGAAAAAGTGTGTTTTGTAATATATAAAGGAATATATCTTTTTTATTCTAACACTTACATAACGTATTCTTATACCTATATATGTATACGTTAATACTTTAAACAATTGGTATAAAAAAAAGGGTCATCAGTGCTCTACACTTTGGCGTTACAGCAATATATCACAGCTTTATATTGCATTAGTTGCTTCCATTTTATCAGCAGTCTCCTCGTTAGTTATATCTTCTTTAGTCACTTCTTCTTTAGTCGTCTCTTCTTCAGTCTTCTTTTCATCATTCTCAACAGTGTCCGAAGTTATCTCCATTTCTTCATGTTTCTCTTCGTTTGGATTATTATTTTCAACTTCCGTAGGACGTGTACCTTCGCCGTCTTTATCAGTCTTCGGGACATTTGAGTTTTCTGCTAGGCACGCAGCAGAATGAGCAGCCTGTGCTTGCGGAGATGTGTCGAACTTCAAAATTTCGCGCAATGCCATTGTCGCATATGTGGATGATTTCAAAGATATTTCGACAATCAATGCTTTATACTGACCCTCTAAAAAGTTTAAAATACTTTGTTATATTCTAAATAATTCTAGCCGATATCGAATGTAGAATCGCTTGATTGAAATTAATTTATGGCACTGTCCTAAAGTACGTTTGATATTCTCTTTCGTCATTTTTTCCCACGAAACATACCTGGTTCATCGTTCAGAGGCGGCAAGTTTCGCATCTCATCGATATCGCATCTGATAAGATCACTATGTTTTTCCTTATAGTGCATAATTTTCCACGATAAATTGGAAGGAACTTGCAATACTTTTCTATAAGCACCACCTAAGCTGTATTTCCTGAAAATCAATAAATATGATATCAAAATATGCTTGTACTGCATATATAATCGAGGTATAAAATTCAACACGGCACTTCATAATTTACTTACTTATTTTTCTGTCTCAAGTCAGTAGTCAATCCATCCTTTGCCAAAATCTCGTCAAACCAAGGTTTTGCATAAGGTGGATATGTAACTTTCCAGCCAACCTGAGGCATTATTACATCTTTTAACGTGTAATTTGGTAAATCTTCTTCCGTGAGTATTTTTACTGCTGGAATATTATGTGATTCCTCACTTTCGGTTTTCTCAGTAGCAGAACTTTTTTGGTCGATTGTTTCATCCGTTTTAAGACTGCACTTTGTATCCGTGACTTCTTCGGTAGAAGTTAATTTCGATTCTTCTGATACAACAGACATTTCTGGAGTCTCTGATTCATCTATGGCAACTTTTCTGTTAGATTCCCCATTATTCCCGGTGTCATCCTCGTTATCTTGATTCTCTGTTGCATTTTCATTGTCAGCAATAAAATCTTCATTGTCATTGTCATCTTGCTTTATACTGTCCTGGTACACTAAATCACCTACAATAGGTTTCTTTCCAAATTCTTTTATTCTTCGTGATACCATGTGATTCCAAATAAGGCTTTGATATGCATGAATGTACATTAAACGAGCATTTCTTGGTATTGAGTCTAATGCTCCTTGCGGATTGCTATTGCCGCAAGTATAAAGACCCTTTAAGAGTGTAGCTTCAATTTTGTCAGGTCTCCTAATTTTTTTATACGCCGCATACGCATCTTTGGTTGTTTCGTATATTTTTCTAGCTTCTGCTAAATCTCTATCTTGTTCTCCTTCTCGGGGCTTTAAAATTAATTCAATTGCTTCATTCCATTTACCTGTTTTTAAAAAATGTTAAGTTTAGTTTGTGTATCATTATGATCGAAACATAGAAAACGACTTCCATGCAAGTTAAACGGCCGGAAGTAAATAAATCGAAGCCTATTACCTTGAAGTAATGTTTTGCCAATTTCATAAGTTGGAATTGCAGCCACAGTACCAAATCTTTGCAAACCATAATAATTTATAAAACCGTTATCCCGTAATGAAACCATTGTCTCCTCAATTTGTTGATCTGTTCCGTTAACATTTCTCAAAGCTATCCTAAAGTGATTGCCATTAAGCATTCCTAGTTTCAGGGGTTCTTTGGCAAACTTAAAATTGCCCACGTATGCTCCACGTATAGATTTGGCTGCACGTAGTATATCAGATGGTTCTACTTTCCTTAAGCTCACCCACTGGGTGGTCCAGGCTCTACGATCTTTTGTACCGGCATAGCTGAAGTTATTTGGTTTCATACGTAAGTTCATAGCCAACTGATTTAAAGCATCCATTGTGTCCATATTAACTTTATGCAAAAGAAAGTGGCTGTATTCACCACCATACTTCTTCCAATCCACACGATTGTCCCTTCGAAAATTATGATCTGGTGACAAAGATTCAGTTATTATGAAAAATTAAGTAGCTCTTATCTAAATGAAAACTTGGTAGCATACTTTTCCCTGTGTCTTTCTCGTTTCGTAAAATTACCATAATTTTTTTCCCTTCTTTATCTACAGTCTGACTCATAACATTTGTTATTTTTTTAGCGATAGCATGAATTGCTCTACGTTGTTCCTTCTCCAAATTTGTTACATCAATTTCGATTGGTGATGATTCTGCTTCCTTTAAAGTCTGCAACTGATCCCATATTGTATCTGATACAATTTTCTTCAGATCGTCGAGAGTTTCACTCTCTTCTGCTGCAGGCGGAATGGCTTGATCCGTCAACTTTGCTATCTCCCCATCAAGGGCAATTTCATTCACATGGAAATCGGTATATCTTTCTTTAATTACACCAAAAAATCCCTGATCACCTATGAATTCCGTAATACCGACATCGCATTCTTTCAAGCGATTTCCAACTTCCATCTTCTTCCTCTTTCCATCTTGTTGCGAATTAGACCAATTTCGTTTAAAGGGCTTTCTATTGAAATTGTCATTGCGAAATCCTTTGGAATTAAAAGTTACATGAATTAAAGAATTGGATATTATTTATACCATCTAAAAATATGATTAATCTTAAAGTTCCCTTACCGCCACGATACGAGCCTTGATTTCTACGAAAATCATTCCGACCACGGAAAGAATTCTGATGTTGACGATCTTTTCGAAAATCCTTTTGATATTTATTGCGTGTACATGAATTTTCAGATGTTTTTTCAGAGTCGCATTGTTTAACCGTTGCGACAGGTGTTTCTTTAGAAGCGGTACTTTCTTTTTCCATTTCAAGTAGTGTTATTCAAGAATGCTTCTCGAAAAGGCTACAGCAATGTTGTTCTGAACTATAAATAAGATATGTTCTATCTCAATTGAATCAATGAAATTTATTTTCAGTGATATTCGCAACCTTCTGTAAACGCCGGTACAACTTTGTTAAAGTAACAATAGTATCTTATCACGTTACTATAACCTGACTGGAAACACGTGGTCCTCTATCACTACACGTGACATTAAGGGAAATAAGTTCGGGATGTTATAAAAACAAAATTTGCATCCATTTTATTGTATACGTAGAAATCTCATAATTTTTTCTACCGTACGTAGAAAATAAATTTTCAATCCTGACTCTCTAAATAATAAACAGGAATCTAATAAATATATGCACACTATGTATCGAGTATGACAAATGATATAGTAATATTAATATAAAATGTTAAGTCGTTCAATCAAATGAAGGTATTATATATTTTTGGGATAATCTGATATATTTTTTTTATTAAAAATACGATAGCTAATCTGTGTTTCAGGGAATAAAGGAGCACATTTAATTTCATGTAATATTTTATCATAGAAAATTTGAAATATTCATAAATCGTAACCTGAGAATGAAATAATTCATACGAAACGTTAACAAATATTTAAAATTGGCTTTCGAGAGATATGGACAATCGATTATTCGTATCGATCAGTCGAAACAAAAAAGTCGATGTATTAATTATCGATACGAAACCTTAACATTTATCTATATTCGCTTTTCGCATGTATGTTACTATATTTGTAAAAACTCTGGCTGTCACGAGAGAAAAAAATATCATAAGATTCGTTTCTCTTGGGGATCGTGTATTTCATTTCTGAAAAGTTCTCTACTGGAATACGTAATAAAATGATTTTCGAAAGAATGGCCGGTATTAACGTATTCCGTAAGGTGAGACAGCTAGGTAAGCCGAATTACAAATTCCGAAAGTTATTTAAATCTTTCTGGTTTACATAATCTGGATCGACTGTTTACATAACCTTTATTGGTATTCCATGCTCCTCCATACTTCTTTTTATTTCATGACAAATTTTGTTTCAATCGCAATTAAACATCTTACTTAATAGACTATCAATATTCTCTACAAGATGATGCAAATAGTGTATTGCAATACTCCAACTTACTACATATTTGTAAACACTGCTTACAGTCATAACTATTGAACATTATTAATTAATATTAAATGTATTTACTTTTTTTTTGTAAGATAGAATGTGTCAAAATTTATGTTATAGAAACAATATCCAGACCAATTCTTTTTGGAAATGCATGCAAAGTCCCACAATTTGGTAGAACATCTACCAGCCTTGCTGGTATTAATCGTTGTCTAAATTCAACTTTAGAGAAAAATACAAACTGCCGTCTTTTAAATAAGGTAATAACATTGCAATAATTTATATTTTTTAATTTACATATTTCTTTCAAGTCATAAACCATCATATTATGTACCAGAACTATTAATGAACATTGATTTGCATGTTTTTTTATTAGTTTCCAACAGCATCAACTGTCAATGTTCAACAAATTCGCCCAGCATCGACACAGGGTGATCATGTGCGTTTATGGGTATTCGAAAGACTAGTTTCCGTGGCTCTTCCAGTTCTGATTCCCATAGCATTAATAGCTGAAAATCCTATTTTGGATTGTGCAGTAGCCATTGCCACTGTGATGCATGCACATTGGTAACTGTGATATTAATTCTTTATATTACTTTGTTTTTATATAATTTTATAATGTATGTTTTGTAAAATAGGGGTCTGGATGCTATTGTTGTCGACTATGCCCGTCCCATTGTTGTTGGACCAGTAGTGCCAAAAGTTGTGCACTTATCGTTGAACATCCTCTCTGCACTCACTCTGGCTGGATTATTTGTACTTATTTATAATGGGCCTGGAATTTCCAAGTCTATAAAAGATTTCTGGGCAATTGGTAAAAAACAGGAAAAGGTCTAACCATGGTTATTGACTTAATTCTTTGACTATAATTGATAATCGAAAATTAGCTTTTACAATTCATTTTCTTGTAAATTATTCAGAAATAAATTATTTGCGTTTAGTTGTTGCATCGTACCATATCATACTGTGTTATAAATCTACCCTGCAAGTATTGGAATATACGGGGTGCGACGGAATAATATGCACAAGCGGGCACGAGGTGATTCCTTATGAAATAAATAAGAATAAAATGTGGAATAAAATTTTTTAATTTAAGACTTAGTTTTCGAGAAAAATCCATTTGATAATCTGATGCGTACAATATGCTGGTACAATTGAAGCGGCAACATATCGAACAAGCGCACACCGATTTTGATGAAACTTACGTGAGATATAGTTCTCGAAAAAATATTTGATATATATTTTTTTTATCGGCCGCCGTCCATATTGAGGGGGTGAAAACATCCCTCAAAGTTGAGGGTTGAAAATGCATTTCTTGGGGTAGCTCAGTAACTACAGGACTTAAAAGAACATATCTTTTTTATATTGCGTGTTCTTTAGCAGAGAATTTAGCTACATACTAAAAGCTGCACAAACTTGTTCGTTTACATAATGTATTAAAAATTGGAATTTTCAAAGTCGATTTTCTCGCAAGCTAAGCCTGAAATGAAAAGATTTTATCTCATACTTTGTACTTATTTTTTCATAAGGAATAATTCCGTGCCCGATTATAGATGTTATTCGATGTGTGCGTAGTTCGATATGTTGTCTTTTCAGCTGTACACGTACGCATTGGATTTTCAAATCCAATTTTCTCCAAAATTAAGCCTTAAATTAAACAATTTTATTCTATGTTTGATTTCCATTTTTTCCGAACGAATCACCCGTGCCGGCTTGTACATGTTATTCTGCCGCATCCTTTAGGATAACTATTTCCAGCTTAAAGATTTTCGGGAAGAGAGAGAAATAAATAGTTTAAAGGATGGCATATTAATAAAAGAATAACATTAATGTAGTTCCAAAAATTAACGTATTTATTTAAATTACAAAATATAATGAAGATAAGTACATTCTATTGCCACTAGAATTGAATGTATTGCAACGTAACTTCTTATGAAAGAATATAAAATATATGAAGATCAACAATTATTAGAGCTCATTTATCAAGATTTCAGTGTTACCACTTGGTCATTTTGCAGCAGATCACTTCTAGTTATCATTGGTTTTAGCAACATTATCTATAAATGTTGCCAGCCTAATGTCTCTCTGTGATAATCCATTAACATCATGGGAAGACAAAGTGATATTTACTTTGTTATAAACATTAAACCATTCAGGATGATGATCCATTTTCTCTGCTTGTAAACCCACTCGTGTCATAAAACCAAAAGCCTATAGAACATTAATATCTTTCAAATTTAACTGTCCATAACTAATCAATAAAAACTGTGTAGGACAATACCTGTTATTGAATTATTACACAAACCTGATTGAAATTCTTAAATATGAACTCTTTATATATTGCATCTCTATTGTCTTGAAGACTCCATCCATTTTTCAATATTGGTTGTAAATCCGTTTGACGTTGTTCTTCAGTAAGTTTACCCTAGAAAATAATGATAATAACTTTATTTATATATAACATAAATCAAAGCTTATACAGGAAATATATACATGTTTTCAAACAATACTTTATGTAATATATTAATGAAAAATTACATTTGGCTCTTGAACTTTACAGTCTTACTCTAGGATTTTTATTCGTGGAAAAAAATTACGTAAAAAAAACCTCGACCCTAGAAAATAATTTCCGTCTTTATACCGCAAAAATAAAACTACTTAAAATATTTTTAAATATTCATTTTTATAAAAAAAGAACTTCCGAGAATTAATTTAGAAATGTATAAAATCCAAAGAAAGTAATAATTTAAACGATACAATAATAAAATATTGAATGTATTAAGCTCCAAGAAAATAATGTTTCACAATAAATACAGCGTGAGCGAATGATCAATAAAGTAAAACATTTCGACAGCTCTCAGATTCGTAACATATGAAACCGTAAAATATGTTCCGTTTCAGAGAGGAAAAGCATACTTTCACCTTTCAGTCATTACAGTCGAGTGATTTATTATAATTATTTCTTAAACGATGTTTCTCTGAACGTAATTACAGAAAAATTATCCGGATAAAAACCGATCGAAGATCTCAACCACTTGTTACGCCCATGTAAATCACGGAATAAAATATCCTTTTAAATTCTTCACTTTGCTGTCCTTTTCATAAGAGTACAAAAATTATGAAAAAAATAAATAAATATTTAGAACAATAATTTTAAAAAAAGATAGTATTATAATTCGATTTTTACATCCGCAAAATATTTAAGAATTTTTTATCGACCGTCTACACTTAGGAAGGTTGTAGAGTTTAATTTTTACAATTTTCACAAAAACAAGAATATTTGATAAATATTTTATACGTAATTTAACGTAATAAACTTACCATTTTAACTTTCTTTAAAGCTGTACTGGATAATCCTCTCTGATCGAAAAGATGGAATATTTTCTCTCGCAGTATCCCCCTTCCAATTAAACATCGCATGCGCGTTAAGATCGTCATTCTTGTTGCTTTTTTCCTTAATGTTTCGAAAGACTGTTCGACTTATCGTCAGCTATCACAAACAATATTATATGTCCTTCTTATGTAATAGTCAGTAATTAAAAAACTATGTATTATAATATCCCATGAATTATTTGTCCACTAAACAGAAGTTCATTCTATAGTGAGCTTGTCAATGACAAATAATAAAATGATTCAAAATATTTCTATAATTTCTTACATATTCACCTTTATTAGAAATGTACGTAGACATATTTCTTCTCAATAATCAAAGTTCTAATTGCAAATTAGATACTGAAATTTCCCGGTTTTGACATAACCTCATCAGTACACTGAAGTACAGTGTGTTATTTTTGGAAAACTTTTCGCACAATTTTATTGTTATTATTATGAATTTGTCGATTCGAACGGTAATATTGGATTTTTAATGTAATATTCTATAATTACGTGATTTCGCAATCCATCGGAATTGAAAGCCTTAACCTCACGTCTACGGGTTTAGTTCAGCTAACAGGCAAAGGCGGCCTGTTTGAAAATATTTTGCGGCAATTCTAATTTTATGCAGTACTTCTATAAAATATTCGCTGTTTCTGAATTAAGAATTGGAAATAAGAAAGAAACTTCACAAATTTTCGAATCTCGTACATACTCGATATGAAATCTCAAGAAACTATAATTTTTACATGCTGTTATACATTACTTTTTAGTTTATCTGCAAAATGACTCATATATTTTATAAACACACTCTTTTTTTTATTTGAAAATAATTCCTACAGCCACGTTTCAGATTTCTATCGCGGACAATCTTTATATTATTTGATGTTCTGTTATTACAATAGTAGAAACAGAAAAAGAAAGGTTGCGTATACCGTTTTAATGCGTTAGTCGATTAATAAGCTCGATGAAACTATATGAAAGATGCCAAAACATGAAAACAATAATAATTATTGAACTGAATTATGCCAGTCGGCGCTAATATTTATTTCTATCTACACGCGTTATCATAAAATGAGAAAAACCTTTAGTAATTCGATTCACGATTGAGCCGTCTACTTTAAAAGTGGCATGAGTCACTTTCTTTTTAAATCAAGCCCCCAATTTTCGGCAAGATTTACTCGTGTTTATTATTTTGGATATTTTTTTTTATAAATATTTTTGTCTGTACAAATAATTTCGTATAGCCATTGAAGAATAACCATTTTTCATTACGGTAAAATAACTTACGCCAGTTTTAAAATAAATGGTTCAGTTAATAAATTTTCATTCTCAAAAAGGTCAAATTTATAAACGACGTTTTTGAGAGTCCGTTGAAGAAACTCCGTTTTCTTTACGCAAGAGAGTGAAATCCCTTATTTTATGGCAAAAGTGAAATTTCTCTTTAAGGTCAGACATCCAATTTATGCGTGAATCCCATACTTCCTCGATCGATCCAGACACGTAGACGTCAGAAGAATCCACGATCAACTATCGGTTTGATTTATTTTCCACTGTCATTCGATATCCACCTGTCGAAGGGTTTAACTGTATAAGTATATGGCTAATATCTATGGAATATGTTTTCAGGCTTCAACTGTATCTTTAAGGTAGTCACGAACGGCCCGCTATGGTGAAATTGCATGATACAACATGTCAAAGTGACTATTTGTATTCATACATATCGATGGTGCTATGATTCCAATAAATATGTGCAGTTAACATGGGAAAATAAATAATCTTCCATAAAAATACTCATATTTTGTAATGTTGAAAGAAGTATTATTTATAATTTACATTAAGTAAAGAACGTATTATAATTATAGGAAATATAATGTATTGTAGTACATATTTTTGTATGTATATTAATATATTGTAGTTTTTGTATTTTTTAATTGAAACCTTGTAATTAATTTATTACCGCTGACATTGAGCTAGAAATTTAATCATGCTCGTAGTATCGCAAATTGATAATAATTAATGAAGCTGCAAGTGAAGATAGATGCAAAATTATCAGGCAATATTTTTGGCTTGGATGGCCATGAAAACTATTACGGTATCTTTGGGAAATGTGATAACTACCACGCTTCGCGGCTGATTTTACATAGCAAATTATTAAAATAACTATTAATCCATATAAAACAAGTCTGAAGTTTTGTTACGAAATAATTGTATCCCTCAAATAATGAACAATTATCTTTTCAAAGTAATTTCAATTTTACTCTCCACGTATTCTGTATCGTACTTTATTAAAGATCCGAACTAATAACACATTAAATTTGTATTAACTCCTTGCCGTACAATAACAAGTGATCCTCGTGATGCGATAAATGTAATAGAACATTTTGAAGTTTTCCAAAAACTATCAAATTAGAAGTATTAGTGGGTCACGATACGATCAAATTACTTCTGTACTATTAATATTGCGTTAATTTAAACGCTATATCAGAAATCAGGGATAGATTGTTACGTCAGCATTTAGTTCCGAGTTATTGCGCATTCAGACATAAAAGAAATCGTACGAGAAGGGGTTAAAAGAACGTCCAAAAAAACATAAAAGCAACATAGGATAGGAATCTTAAAAGAATATTTGTTTTTTTTCTGATTTCACACTTTTACGATAACGAGAATTTTACATTTCTACAAAAGCATCGTCTGAATCAAAAATTAAGGAACCGTAATGAGATGTGTATTTTAAATTTCGAACAAATTGCAATCGTCTCTCATTTACAGAATCTGGAAATGATTGTACTCATTAATACAGAACGTTTCCTGAATGTGGGATTGAGATATTATTTTTAAAAAAGCATCGCGACGAGGGATGGGCTTCCTTCTGAGCGTATTTGTACGAGAGATGCGTTAGAGTGTGTTATCATGGTGCATCATTAACAATTTCAAGTCTTTCCGCTTTGTGTGGGTATAAAATAACCATCAACGACTTATATCGTGCATTATGCAAAAGGAAGGCTGGATGTTACGACGGTAACTGTCCTTCTAATTTTGCAAAGTTTGTTCCTTTTAATAGTGTAGTTAAAATGTTAAAGCTCCTGCTATTACTGTAAGTACATTTACATATATTGCAATTTTTTAAAAGTTAATTTTTGTTTTTACATTTTAATACGCTCACTGTCTCAATCGCCGTTGATCAAGGCATTTGATATTACATAATATTTCACAAAGAATACCGCAAATATTCTGAAAAAAAATTTTAAAAATTCAATGGATACGTGACAAATTGGAAATTTGACTTAACCCCTTGAACTGCAATTTATTTTCAGTCAGCACTGCTCAGACAGACAATTTAATTTTCTTAGTTTTAAGAGGAGGGATTGATATAGAAACTTACGGTTTTGTTGCTCAAATATTTTATTATTATTAAAAATAATATTTGTTTCACACATTTATATGAATGTTTATTGTTATATATACATATAAGAACATAATTAGTTGCGGGAAATTCTTCAGTAATGTTTAACAAAAATATTACAGTTCTACATAGTATTTAAACGAAAAAAAGTACGTGTTTCAACATAATGTAACAAACAATATAAATATGTATATATATTTATCCTAACTTATATTCGGTGTATCAAATTCATAGCAATAGACTCGATACAACTTACATGTACTTCTCTCATAAAAGGCATCAACCCTCAATAATTTCTGGCAAGTACAGCTCGTCATTGTCAGTTCAAGGGGTTAATTACATTTGTTACCAGAATTTTTTACAATCTCTTCGACAAAAAGTTTCGTTGAGAATTCATTCGGGGTTTAATGGCAGAGGACGTTTTAATTGAAACTTTTATTATCGTTTGCATCAAGCAAATGTGGCAACTATGCTGAAATCATGTTTCTACACCTAATTTTAGAATGTTATTTCTGTACAATATTACTTGTAACAATAGTTTTAAAACATTTGCAGTCTATTATTTGGCGCTTGCGTTAGCAGTGCTTCCATTCGCTCCAAAACCAAAGAAAATTCCCGTCATTTAGGATGGTTGTTTGGAAAAAATCGGAAATATGCCACTGAAAGGAAGGACCAACGAGAATTATGCAATTCGGAGGAATGTAAATTAATCGGTAAATAAAAAAAATAAATCGCTTCAAACTTTTCATATGTAAATTATCCAACTTAAAGTCGACTGAGTAAACAATTTATTTGGACTTCTCAGGGATTTTTAACGTATATTCTCTAAATAATAACATATGTAATTTATAGAAAATCAAGGACGATTCCTCGGATGATGCATAACGTTGCTACGTCGGATAAATGCTGGTGCATAACTACTTAATATATTTTTGTCGTTACAGCGAAAGTCATTAAACGCGGTATGGATGACTTGGTAGATCCTTGCGATGATTTTTACGAATATGCTTGCGGAAATTGGGCAAATAATAATCCAGCTCCGGAAAACCGTACTGAGTGGAATCTGTGGGAAATGGTAGAAGAAAACGTCGAGAAACAAGTTGAAGGTTCGTCCAACCCTTCCATTAATTCACGCGAGAATAATAATAACATTTCACATCGTATAAAGTGATGTACAAAATGAATAATTAACTTGAATAACATTCCGTATCCTTAGGTCTCCTTAATTTCGAAGAAGATGAAAACGATAGTTACGTTATGAAACTTGCAAAGAAATGGTATAATGCTTGCATGGACGAAGGTATACTTTTTGATGTTTACAATTTCTTCGTACAGTCGGACATAAGATTTTGAAAGTAGGGAAATTAGATTAAGGAAATTTAATAAACATCTATTATATTTATTATAATGTGATATAGTTACAGCCTCCACCCGTTAGGCTACCAGAAAATATAAAACTATATGTGCTTAAATATAAATTTAAATAAATATAGAAAGTAGAAAGGATTTATTAATATTTATTTTTAGAACGAATGGTTCTAATATTAGTTATAATATTTATTTTTAGAACGAATAGAAAAAGAAGGCTTACAACCGCTATTATCTACTGTAACGTTATTCGGTGGCTGGCCCATAATATCAGAAGATGGAGAATGGGACGACGATGTCTACACGTGGCAGAATGTCGATGATCATTATGCTCGTTTAACAACTATGTTTGCATTTTTTGACATTTCTGTTGGAGTCGATGATTACGACGAAACAGACCCTACGATAATTGTATGTAATTAAAAAGCCTTTCTGAGATAAGCAGAGTTAATGATAACTTCATTACATTAACCGTTACTTCTAAATCTAGCTCGACGATCCGATGTTTTTTGGATTTAGTAGAGAAACACTTGGTTTGGATGATGATGATGATAATGATGACGATGACGACGACGATGATGAGGATGACGATGACCATGAGAATCCTCCAGGCGGAGAGAAAGATAGCGATGAATCCGATGACGAAGACGAAGATGACGATGACGATGAAGATGACAGTGACATTCTCTCGAGTGAGGGAGATGATAATGATGATTCCACTGACGATAGTGAATATGACAGTGATGATGATGATTTGATAAAAACAAAAGTGCACAAGCGTAAAATGCAGAATAAATTAAACCACAAGCAAAAGAAGAATAAGGAGCATAAAATTGACAGAAAGGAGAAGAAGAGTGAAAAGGTAAGTCACAAGTACAAAACAAGCGAGAAGAAGAAGAAGATGGAAAAGGTTAAAAGGAAGGAAATCAAAACTGAGAGGCACAATAAGAAGCACAAACATAGGAATATATTTGAGCGTAAATTCGGCGAGATATTGAAAGCGAGACTGAAGAAACAGCACCTTGGTAAAACGAAAATTGGACATTACAAGACAATGGGCACTAAAGAAAAAGAAAGCAAGAAGATTGAAAAGCATACCGAGGGAAGAAATGAGAAAAATGAGAAGAGCAATGAGGATGAAACTGAGGAAGATGAAATGAGTAACGACGTCGGAAACGACAGTACTAATAAAAGCGACGAGGACAAGAAAAATGATAGTAAAAACGATAGCAAAAATGACACGGAAGATGATAAGGATGACGATAATGAGAAGGACAACGATATAAGTGACGGTGACAAAGATGATGAAGACAACGATCACGATAATGACGATGATAAAGACAAGAGTGACGATAACGGCGATGATAAAGACAACAGTGACGATAATGACGATGATAAAGATGATGATGAAGACAAGGATGACGATGATGACAATGATGAAGATGATAAAGATGATGATGATGAAGACGATAAAGATGATGATGATGAAGACGATGACGACAGCGACGAGGAGGAAGGGGAAAAGGCTCTGGAATTAATTAGGAATTCCACCATAGCTATCGTATTAGAGTTTGCCAAAGCTAAAGGCGTTGAAGTGCCGCTAAAGAGGGTGGAGCAAGATGTTGACGATTTAATAGAATTCCAAATCGATTTGTTCATAGTAAGTATCGATCTACCGATAATTTTATTTACTGTTAAACTTTGCAAATGTTTTGATTGTACGTCGTATAAATGGAACAGAGTTATAACTCTTACCGTTTCAGATATCACGCATGACGCGGAGTAAACATAGGACGATGACCCTTCAGTCTTTGCAAGAGGAGTATGATTCGTTAAGTAGCCCTACGAAAACTGGAAAGGTAAAAGGGATAAGAATTTCAATTTCATTAAAGCCTGACAGCTTTAATGCATGAAATGATCTTCGTCTTCGTTTCAGATAAACTTTGTTAGGAAAATACATAATTTATTCGCCGAAGCAGGCGTTGAATTAGAGAAGGATCCGAGAGTCGACACAAGAGTGTGGAAATACATCAAGTTACTTCGAGACTTGCTGGATGAAACACCATCCAGAACACTTGGTCAGAACAGTTTAATCGAATTATTCTATCGGTACAGTATTATATAAATTGTTAATCAATGACGTTAATACTCTTTACAGTGAATTACGTGCATTGGAATTACTTGAATAAAATGTTACTGGCGAGTACAAAAAAAATGCAGGATCTGATGTTTTCTATGTATGGTATCGGTGAAGTGAAAGAAATGAAAAGGTACTGAAACTTTAAAATTCCTCGATACTTTTAACATGATATTTTATAGAGATATGACAACAGATTAAAGTTCGGTTATTTAAAAATTTTAAGATAATTATTCTCTCTAAAAAGTTTCTTCATAACTTCAGTAGTAATTCACATCTTGATAGATAAAATGTGTCGCATTTTTAGATCAGAAATTTGTAAAAGTCAAGTCGAAATGACTGACATTGTTGGATACGAATACGCAAGAAGATATCTGCCAGACGAAGTTGCACAAACTGTAAGTGTTTTATATTTATTAATTAACTTGTTACAATAGAATTTGCAGTTATAATAAATATATACATATATATTATAGATAAATTTTAGAAACTATCGTATATATACAACAAATTTTCTTTGTTTTTAATATTTACGTGCTCGAAGAAAATACACATTCAGGAAATCAATTCTTCAACCCTTTTAGTGTCGATCGGAAAAATGTATTAAATTAACTACAAGTCTATTTCAATGTTCATTGAAAATCGTAGGACTAATATATATCTAAAATTGTTGGGAAAAATGAACGAGTCGGTTACTGATTGTAGATAGTAGTTAGACATAAAAAGAATCATCATTTAGTCATAGTTTAACACAGAATAACTTAATATGGAGCATAAGTTGTGTATTCTTAATTATTTACAATAAAACTACTAATATCATGTGAGCAAACTAAATAATAATCACATAATGATCGGCGTTAGGAGTGTTGCTAACGACGATATATCGGCATCCTGCACTAAAAGGGTTAACGCAAAAAATTCATATAATTTTTAAAGGCTTCAGATATGATCGATGACATCCAAAAAGAAGTGGAATATCAGATCAAGGAGTCGACGTGGATGAACGACAAAACGAAGCATTACATTTTGGATAAATTAGTAGAAATGGATAAAATAGTCGGGTATCCGGATTGGTATCGAAATACTACCGCTGTGAAAGAGTATTACAAAGGGGTAACATTTCTTGTCTACTCTTCTCGTTGATTATTCGCAATTTCAATGTCATGTGCTATTTGTAACTTACAAGGGAACATCCCGAGGTGCCAGTCACCGATTTTGATAAAACTCAAGTATGCTGTAGTATTCGTAAAATTATTCGATATATATTTTTTTTTATCGGCAATCGTCCACGTTAAACGGGTGAAAACCGCCCCCAAAGTTGGCACCTGGAGAGATTCCCTTGTTAATTTACCTCATTCATCACAATACACTTTACCATATCTTTACCTTATTTTACCCAACATACTCGAGATATAAGCTAATATCAATATTTTCGGATTTTTATAACAGCTTCCCATCGGTCCATCGTTTTACGAAAACATTTTGACCTTTTTGAGATACGAGAGACGAAGATCATTCCGGACACTGTTAGAAGACAATGACGTTCCGATGTAAGATTTTCACTACTTTATTTAACACTAGAACTACCAAACCAGTCAAAATGACTGGTACACAATTTTTTCCAAAAATTCTCCAAGTTTATAGGACAGCCATAAAATAAATATTCTACGTCCATCTAAAAAAAACATAAATCACCGAATTGATCATATTTCCGCCTCTTGATTCCTCTTTTTTCAAAATATTAATTTAATAAATTGAAATATAATATATTTAACGCCGGTAGTTCTAGTATTAATGTCGCCTGATTTGTTTTCCGGCGTTCTTATTAGATGCTTAAGAATTTTAATATTGTAAATAAAAAAACCATGTCTGCAGAACGTACATAGATCCAAGGATAATAAATGCCTTCTTCTATCCGCCGGAGAATTTCTTAGGTATGCTTAAAGATTTGACAATGGTCGAAAAATGATGTCTATAGTATCAGAAATAATGTTGTTCTATGAAAAATAACGTTCAATATTTGTATACAGCTGTTACCGTGGCTGATCTGCAGAGTCCATTCTTTAATTACAAACGACCATGGTAAGTGGTTAATTACTGGCACACGGTTCGAAATACTTTTCAATTATTAACAATTTATTCGTGATAATTCTAAAATTTCATCCAGGAACGTTAATTTCGGTTTAATCGGATTCGTCATGGCCCACGAAGTAAACCATGGATTCGATCCTAGTGGTAAGCCATAGACAGAGAAAATATTATGTTCTACAACTTCAATTATTATCGCCGCCCGTATCTGACGAATAAATAACTTTCAGGTCGATTTTATGACAGAAAAGGCAAATACATGGAATGGTTATCCAAGATGGCGAAGGAATACAACAAAAGATCACAGTGTTTCGTGGATCAGTTCAATGGTTATAGTGCTTCGAACCATGGCAATTTAAGCATCGAGGTAATTCTTTCTTTCTCGTTTTAGCCATAACGATTCGAATTTATAATTAATAATATCTACGTCACGAGTGTTCAGTATCCCCATTGCTATACATTTCTCTCAAAGACTAACTTGGTGCAAAAATAATTCTACAATTTCTCCGTAACATTCTCGGTTTTATCTCGTTCCATGATATTCTGTTAGAATTATGGCAACCAAACTGTGGATGAAAATATCGCGGACACAATGGGCTTACAAACAGTGTTCCGAGCTTATCGTCGAAGGCAAAGAGAATGTGCGAAACCCGATCCCGCGTTACCAGGTTTGGAGCATCTGAATAACGATCAGGTCTTCTTCCTATCGTTCGCCAATGTAAGTACAATCAGCGGATTTGTATTGTTACGGGCGGATCATAAATAATTCCTGTTTATTCGCAGTTATGGTGCGAAAGTGAAGCAGAGGATCCGAATAGAATAAAGTACGATGAGCACAGCACCGGCCGGCTACGTGTGCTTGGATCGGTTTCGAATTCGAACGATTTTGCTAAAGCTTTTAAATGTCCGGTGGGTAGTCCGATGAATCCCGAAATAAAATGTAATATATGGAAGTAACGATGCTGGTAATTGCAATCGTAACTGTGTACGATACACTGCATTGTGTCGACGGATATTATAAGCCAGAGGTTTATAATCGTTAATTCAAAACTTAGTTTTACGGTTCTACATAATTCGTGTATCGATGATTTAAAAGGCAATACATTATGACGTGAATGGTTCAGTATTTTGCTTTTATTATCCATCCTTGATATTAATAAAATAAATATAGGCTTTGATAGGTTTGTATTCCCTGTTTTTTATTTTTACTATAATTTGACCGAGTAAACTCGTACGATTAATTTAATATCATTCAGGAAATTTAGTATCGTATCGGTAAATAAAATCTGCTAGGTTTTAATCTTTCTTTATTTAGAATCTCGCTATTTAATTTCATAAAGTTACCCGATTGAATAAATGTTAACAATTAAATATAAAATGATGCATTTACATTTTTGATATTTTCTAAAAAATGATAAAACATCATTAACGAATTCTGAAACAAATTAAATCAAATATTTCGTACATGATCGACAATTAACAAGTCCTCCACGGTATGCGTAGCAGCAGAAAAATATTCGCGACTAATTACGTCGGATCGTTAATCGTTTCGAGCATTTAATAAGACAGTTGTTGCCGGTATAACGATGGTAAATTAAATCGGGCAAAAAATGATGTAACGGCAGTACTCATCTTTCGATGTAAGGCGCTAACACTTTCACCGATTAAATAAAACCGATGATGAAACTTTCGCGTAACACCGGTGTCTCATCACAAGGAAATGAAGGCATTGTACTTTTATGCATTGTTACGATAGTCTTTATAATTTCCGATGCTGTAAACAGCTTCTAACCCTTTTGTTATGAATTATTTAAGCCTCTCTCGTCGAATTTATCTTTCCTATCTGTTGTCGATTTAATCAAATTAATTCCACAGTTAAATAATTACGATACATCATATGCTAAAGTTCTAATGAGCTTCAATTTATATTGACAAACTTCTCAAAATATTAAACAGCGTATGATGAAGTTGAAGTTAAACTCTTTTCTTGCATATTTACGTATATCACTCTAATATCTCCCTTTGCACTCTTCAACCCCTAATCTCCTTGGAATTTACAGTCAAAGTACTTTTTAATACATTCGCAGAGGGCTATGGAGGGTAAAGTGATAAAAGCTCATACTGGCAATTAGTGGATCCAAGTGAAAATCCTGTTACTTCACCTTTGAGGCATTTTTCCCAAACTATTAATTAACCTGTTAACCGGGGAGGACGTAATATTACGTCCTACCAGGAAGACAACTCGAATGCGTATGACGATGTTTTTCGTCGTGGCAATTTTTAAATATGGTATGATGAACGCATTACGTTTTACGTTATTCTTTTCCATTAAATTCTAGCGTGGTACTTTAGGTGTGATAATATTATTTCTCACTGCGAAGGAAAAAGTCTCCAGTTTGAAACGAGTTGAACAAAAGTTAATTCCCCGGTTAACAGGTTAATACATCGTAACTTCAGTGATTTGGAACCTATCTAAAAGAATAGTTACTAGACAAAACGACCATAACAGGAGAAGCCGAAAAGTATAAAATTTTAAAAATATATAATTGCATAATACAATGAGCCTTTCGTAGCAAATGATTTACGGAGAATAAAGTAGACTATGTATTCTCGTCGTAGAATCAGACGCACCTCACCTTATCACGTTCTTCGCCTTTTAACCCCGACAGAAAGGAACTGAATTTCCAATTAGCAGCCAGATGTCCAATTTCTGCATGGATCCAATCCCAACACGAAATGTCTCGTCTCGGTTCGACGAATTCTGCTGTACGTATTCGTGTCAGGATTGAAAAGATTTACGAGCAACTAACTAGTTACCATTTAAATTTCACTGTCTCCCGCCGTCTTGTTCAGCTTCTCGCACCTTTTATCATTCCTATATGGCGATGTTGTTAACATCACGCGTATAGAGATTGAACGCATGCAGTTTCAGTCTATTGCGGGAACAACAACTTGTGCATCCTTTATTGCTAGAATGTTGGCCAATTTAAGGAGAACACTTTATTCATACTTCGATACGCACACGTTTGCGATGTTACATCAAGGTTTAACGCAGTACAGGATTTTAACCCCTTGCCGTACAATAACGAGTGACACTCGTGACGCGATAAATGGAATAGTCAATTTTGAATTGTTCTAAAAATTATTAAATTAAAAAATCAGTGTATTACAAGAAAATAAAATTAAGTCTATGGCATTTAATATCGCGTTAAAGCGCACGCTATATCAGAAGTCAGGGATAGACTTTTTTATTTCAGCAATTAATTCGGAGTATTGCGTATTCAGTCACAAAAGAAATGGTACGGCAAGGGGTTAAACAAAGCAGGAGATATATGTACGAATGATCATGAAAGTCGTCTAATTGTAAGTATGAAATTTAAAAATAATAAATAATGATAAGAGAAAGAAATAATAAAGAATTTCACCGTGTAACGATGTTGATAGTTTTATTATTGTACGGAACGTAACGCGTACCTTAAAACGAAAGACTAAATATCTCGAAACGAACAATAAATTTCTTACAATTAGATTACATTATAGATATAGCTATAGATATAGATTAGATTAGGTTATAGTAGTCTGATTATAGTTAGATTATAAACAAAATATTTCCTCATGTTTTATACAGTAATAGTATATTTATAGATCCTGAACCTTTTTATAATTGCTTTCCCTCCTAAAAAAATACGTTCAGATAGTCCTCCTTTTTCACCAACACGCGGAAGTTTTTCCAAAATTTCTGCTTCAGAATTTTTAATGCAGCAAAAAGATATCTTTTCATCTTATACCACGAATAAAACACTATGTTCGTAGATCATGCACAGTATTAATACTTATAAATCATAAATCTGCCAAAAATAATATTTCAAGGGCGTGAAAAAGAATCGGAGGTGTTCCAACAGAGCTAATGTTAATAATTATTTTTACGTTTATATAATTATCAACGTGAAAAGTATTTGCAAAAGTAAATGACTCGTTTTTAGAAAACGGGAAACTGTATGTTTCACGAGGGAAGTTCACGAAGTGATACACTCCGATTCTGATGAAAATCTGCATAAATGAGCCGTTTTCTTTGAAAGTGGTATAAGTCCAGTTTTTACCAAAAGTTAGTTAATGGTGGCAATGAACGGAATCTGCTATGAGCTTTTTATCTATAAACAGTTCGGAAAGAAAACCTTCAAAATGTTCATCATTTTCTCAATATAAATTTACATAGTTAATGAAATTACAAATATAATTACTTTGAAAATGGTGCAAGTCTATTTCCCGCAAAGACATAATATTTAGTTGAAAAATAATACGACATAATTTCTCGACTTCACTTTTAACTAATACTTTAAAAGCGATCACATTACAAACTGAACTCAATTTAATATTTAAAAAACATTAAATGAGCGTATTACATATACCAATATTTTTCAAACCATTCAAATGCAAACCCTTAAATGTCTCCATATAATATAAAATGGACTTACGCCACTGTCAAAGAAAACGGCACAAATATTGAAAACAGGCACGAAAGAATTACAGCTCTTCTTAGGTAGGTCTAATAAATATTTATGCAAAGTTTCATGAAAATCGGCGTGTATCACTTAGTAAACTTATAGAAGTTATTTATAGAATTACATATCCTCTGATAAAATTTGATAAGCAATGAAACAGTTATAGGAAATGAACATGCAAAAGTATTTTAAACATGACTGGCAATGAAAACTATTATCTTGCTCAAGGGAATGCTATAAATGAAACGGTTTCCGATCTAACAGATGTTACTAGTAAAGAAGATAGTGCAGTGCATCTATAACTTTTTAATAATTAATAGTAATCATATTAATCGAAGTATTACTGTATAGAATGTCATGTACCTTTTTTTTGATCTTCCGACATATCTTATTCACCGTTAAAGTAAAATAACGTTCATAAAATTGCAGAAACAAGATCCGTTCTAGATGCACATGCAACTGAACGGCATCAGATGTGCTAGGAAGTATTATTACAGCCTATCATTAACAATTCCATGACTTTCCGCTTTGTGTGGGTATAAAGTAACTATTAGACACTTACACTCTCCATTTTACAAAAGCAGGAGTCTGTTGCAACTGCAATTTGGCTGATAATTTTCTGAAATCTGTTGTTCGTCGCAGTGTAATTAAAATGTTTAAATTACTGCTTCTGTGAGTACGCTTATATACACTTAAAATAACAAATAATTTGTCGCAGTTTCCATATCGTATTAGAGATTTTTCTTTAATCACGGTTTAAGCTCGAAACGTAAAAGTACTTAAAACTTTTCAGATTATCACTCGGTGTTATTATCAATGGAGTTCCGATGTACTCTAATATAGCGTTCAATTCTCATGATTTAAACTGGTTATATCGTCTATATCAAATATATTCCAATCAATCTCAGGAACAACGAACGGTATGCACCTCGGAGAAATGCAAGTTCATCGGTAAATGAAAGAAGTTATTTTGTAGAAAAATTATACGTGAACTTGTAAAAGTTCGGGTTTTTTCAGTTAATTTAAATTCAAGTTGACTTTATGGTTTATAGAGTACTACGTTTTTTACTTATGTTACATATGTTGTAAATATATACATATATGTAATATATATATGTGATAAATGAAATGAAGATCTATTAAAAATTACAGTAATTTCAAGGTTTTGTTTTATACAGCAAAACTGCTGAAGGCATCTATGAACGATACGGCAGATCCGTGCAACAACTTCTTCGATTATGCATGCGGAAACACGAACAACTTCTATTTCGATCCTGAAGATGAAAACACCTGGACGATTGCAAATATAGCCGAACTAATTACTGCAAAAAGACTTAAAGGTTCATAAACGCAATTTTCGTTATATTAAAAAACTGCATTTCATATTAATTTGTCCAATTTTTTTGTAAATTATTATCGTCCCCGAAAAGTAGACACTGACGTACTTAAAACTCACTCCAACTAATTGTTATTGAGTAAGTAGTACTGCTCCAATATTTTATATTTGCAGAGCTTCTGAAATTCGATAAAAGTCCAAACGATAGTTTCACCATGAAACTTGTGAAAAAATGGTACGATACTTGCGTCGACGAAGGTAGCGTAACTTTTTATGCAGTTATCAGTGCAGCTTATTATTAATTTCTAGTTTTATCGGTCTTATAGAAATAACTTACAATTAATTATAGTTACATACATTAACTATAACAATTAAGATTAGAGTATTATAGAAATTCACATTTATTATCAGAGCAAATGGAGAAGAAAGGTGTCGAGCCGTTGTTAACTACTTTATGGAGATTTGGTGGCTGGCCTTTGATAATGAAAGACGGCGAATGGAACAATCGAATTTACACTTGGCAATTTGTCGATGATTTGTACGCTACTTTGACAGGGATGAATGCTTTTCACGATGTTCGAGTTGGATTATACACTTGGGACGAAAGTGACGCGGATATAGTAGTAAGTAGCGATACATTTTTCGTGAGTATCTGCAAAAACGTTTCTAACATACTGCAAAAAATATTATTCTATATTTTAGATCGACGTTCCAACGTTGCCGCGGAAATTTTCGATTTCGTCGTTAGGAGCAACAGATTCGTTTAGTTCTATTAACTTTGAATATGATGATGATGATGAAAATGAAGAGGATAATGACGAAATCGAAGTCGGAAAAAAAGAACCGATCAGGAGGAAGATCCGCGATCGGTCGAAACATGATAAGGTGAAAAATAGAAATGGCAAAAGAAGGAGAAAACTCAGCGAAAAGCAAGTAACAGAGGAGAGAGCAATAGAAAGAAAGACTATGATTAATATTAATGAGGAACAGAAACAAAATAAAATAACAAATTGTAATTTTCGTCGTCGCATAACGGAATATTCGGATGGCGACAGAGAGGGTAATAATAGCAAAGATGAAAATGATCAACCAATGGATGTAGGAAAGTACTCGAAATACATATTAAACGTTTCTTTAGAACTCGCTAAAGCTAGAGACGTCGAAGTGCCGTTAGAGAAGCTAAAGAGAAGTATCAATGACTTAATTCAATTCGAACTTAAATTGGAGAGGGTAATTACCTATAAACTGATCGTTTTTCGCAGCTTAAGTCTTTGAATTCTATTTTATTAACCCTTTGCAGTCCTATGTCGAGCTATACTCGACATAGCTTTTCACATAATTTTATTTTCTAACTATTTAATATCGCTTTTCCAATTTCACAATGATTTTGTAATATCACCTAAATATCCGTCAGTACCTATAGTTATTCCTATCGTTAATAGAAATGAATAAACAACGATAGAAAATGTTGTGAAATTAATTTCGTGTAGCTCGCTACAAAATTGACAAAATAATTCGGACCGCAAAGGGTTAAAGTGAGTATAATTTATATAATTTATCGAACCATTGCTTCAGATTACAAAGCAGAAGAAGAAAATCCTCCTGATGCCACAGTACTGTTTTCAAATAACATACGATTCCTTTGAGCCTAAAACTAGCAACGGCAAAGTAAGATATTTCGATTTCATTTGAGCGAATATCTGAGACGTTAATTAGACGGAACGATAACGATTTGTTTCAGGTGAATTGGTTGAAGAAAGTGGAAAATTTACTTGCTATTGCAGGCCTAGAAATGAATGAAGATTGGAATATAGAAATGCTGGCTTGTAGATATATCAAGTCCCTTTGTACGCTGCTCGATGAAACACCCTCTGAGACAATTGGTGAAGTGCACTTGTTCCTATAATTAACATGTACTATTAATTTCATTTTTATTACTGCTAACTGTACAATATTTATTGCAGTAAATTATGTCCATTGGAATTTTATAAGTAAAATGATAACGGCTACTACCAAGAATATGAGGAATCTGCACAGCATGTGGAACGACTCTGAAGAAGGGAAGAACGATTGGTAATTGTATTTAAATTTATTTCCATTTTTTATAAACTTTTTGAAAAGGGACACAATATTTTCACAATGAAAAACATATTTTCTAATGGGATGGTTAAGTTGAAATGTAAATTTACTGGTAGAAATAATTTTAAATTTAAACTAAATGATTTCATTGAAGTGACAAGGTAATATTACTGTGCTTATAAACGTGGAAGACTTTGATTGTATTGGGTTGGCAGCTGAGTGATTGCGAATTTTGAAGAGAGATGGTTTTAGCCCTTTTTTTTGTTTCGTCAACATGTTCAAAGCGCCTAATCTATAGTTTTCTTGTTGTTTGGACTTCCACCTTTCATTAGTAAAAAAAATCGTATCGTTGAGTCATTTAGTTTCGTTTTTATCCCAATTTGAAAATGGAAGAACAAACCGCGAATTTCAGACATATTTTATTGTATTATTTTCGGAAAAGGGACGCATCCCAAGGATACAAGAAGTTATGTGTCGTATATGAGAATGAAGTATTGAAAAATAGGCAGTGTCAAAATTGGTTTTTCAAATTTCATTCGTGTGATTTTTCACTCCAAAATGCGCAACGATCTGGCCGTCCAGTTACAGTTAATGAGAGTCATATCAAGGCTATTATCGATTCAGATCGTCAAAAAAAAAATTAAAACACTTTCGCTATGTTAAAAAACTTAATTTATGGGTCCCTCGTCAGCTTAAGGAAATTCCTTCTTATATAAAATTCGCAATGACTTAGTTGCCAACCCAATACTTTGAGAGAATAATTCGAATTTTATAGGGAGCAGAAATGTTATGAAGATGTGGCGAAAAGTGACATTATAACATTCGAATATGGGAAGAAGTACCTTACCGATAAACTTGTTAAAACGGTGAAGATGTTTTGACTCCTACGTAGTAATGCATGATTATACAATTATTTAAACGCATTCAAATTTGACGAATTTTAAAGGCCACGGACATGATGGAAGACATTCAAAAAGAAGTAGAGAATCAGATCAGAGAATCAAAATGGCTGAACGACGAAACGAAACAGTTTCTTTTTGATAAATTAAAATACATGAAAACAATAATAGGTATTCCAGACTGGTATCACAACGATACCGTCGTTAAGCTTTACTTCAAAGGTGTAAGCTCTATCTCGTTTTCTCTAATCGATCTATGAACGCGAACGATACCTCAATTAATTAAATGCGTCAAACAATTTTTCTGCGTACTTATATTGCTCTAATGCATAGAGCCAATCACTTCGTTTAACGTTATAAATCACTGTATTATTTATTATCGTAGCTTTCAATGGGATCGTCGTATTTTGAAAACATTTTGAACTATATGAGGTTCCACAAATGGAGCCGTCTCCGGAAATTATCGGAAAAGGATTTTATACGATTGTAAGATCGAATTACGGTCACGTTTAAATTATAATTGTTAATAATTATAATCAGGTCTGCTCTTTGCAGACAATACACGGATCCTCGTATATCTGATGCATTCTTCGAGGAAGAAAAAAATTCTATAGGTATATTTTGCAATTTTATCATTTATTACCTTGCAAAACTTTGTGTTTATAATTAAACTTTGGATTTTCATGCATCCATTGATAAAGGTATTCGAAATATAACACTGAAACGAATAATAAAGATAGGAATCTGTGATTAGATTCTCTTTTCTCAGTTATATTTAAAAAGAAAAATTTAATTTGCATTAAGATCCACAGTCTAATTGTAATTATGCACTTTTATTAATGTTATGCTTTTTACAGCTTTTTCTGTGGCAAAATTCCAAAGGCCTCACCTCGATTACAAACGGCCCTCGTAATTTAACATGCTTCTATTGAAAACATTTTTTCTTAATTGAACTCGTATTAATAGGTTGCTTCTTTCAGGAGTATAAATTTCGCACTGTCTGGTTTCATTCTTGGCCACGAAGTAAATCATGCATTCGATCCTACTGGTTTGTCATTGTTAACAAATAATTTATACTGCTATCAATTACAAAGAGTCAATCAAAGAAATAATTTTAAAGGTCATCTGTTTGATAAAGACGGAAATTTTGTGGAATGGGAATCCGAAATGGCAAATGAATACAATAAAAGAGCAGAGTGTTTCGTGAATCAGTTCAACAAATATGACATATTTCCAACGAAGAATATTGCAATCGAGGTGAATCGTTTTCGTTTCTTGCATCGCCTGTAGTTAGAATTTTAATTTAATAACCATGCCATGCAACTACATTTCCATATTTCGAAACATACGATCGTTAAGTATCTTTTCTTAATGACAAAGTAATAATATTTCTTTTCCGAATCACCACTACATTTCGCATTACTCGGTGATATTTTGACTTATAGAATTACGGCAATCAGACAGCGAATGAAAATATTGCGGATACAATGGGATTGCTATCCGCTTACAAGGCCTACAAGCAAAAACAAAGGGAATGCGATAAACCCGACGATGCATTGCCAGGATTAGAAGGATTAACTACCGATCAAATTTTTTTCCTATCCTATGCTAAAGTGAGCAATCATTTTTCACAATTAACACGTTGAATGCCATCGGTGTTTCGCTAGTTTCTTCATTTCTGCTAAAGTGAAACTTTTTCCATTAAAATCACATCTTTACGAAGCAGAAACTTTAAAGACAAAAAGAGGTCTATAGACAGCAGGACTTTATTTTTTTGAGACCATCGCGTAAATATTCACTGAATTAACAAATTCGTAAATATTAAAGCACGGAAGAAAATTGGAATCGCGTTGAATAACACCGGTATTTCGCTAGTTTCTTCATTTCTACCGAAGTGAAACTTTTTCTATTAAAATCACATCCTTACAAAGCAGAAACTGTAAAGACAAATAGAGATTTATAGACAGCAGGACTTTATCTTTTTGAGACCATCGCGTAAATATTCACTGAATTAACAAATTCGTAAATATTATAATTTAAATGTTATATGAAATTTCATTGAATTCAGTAGCGCCGGTCACCGGTGACCCCCATGGCATTCAACAAATTAAAATTCCTAAATATGGAGAATTAATTAAGATTTCAAATTCGCGTTATCGATAAGTATATAATTCGTTTAAAAATATTCCAAAAGTTGTAAGGAAAAAAGAACGAAAATATTTTATTCAGTATGGTAACAAGGTACATTTCGGTGATGAAATAATGTACGTTGGAACGATTCCGTGCATTGAAATTGAACTTTCAGATGTGGTGCGAATATGGAGATCCAGATGTGGATATAGTGAAACGGGAGACGCATACGTCGGGTCGTCTACGAATAATTGGTACTTTATCTAATTCAGTAGATTTTGCAGAAGCATTCAATTGCCCGATAGGTAGCCCCATGAATCCTAAAGAGAAGTGCAATATATGGGAGTAAGAATGCTGCGAAAGGATTCGAGTGATGTACGAAAGACGACGGAGTATTTTGTCTGTTTTCAATTTATTAACCCTAGATTAATCCTCTATTTATTATGCATCACGTTGCAGTTGTTTAAATGATGTTAAAGGTTTGAAATTAATTTTGATGCTACATTTCTTATTATCATGTTGAAATATGGTTTTCAAAATGTGCCATATATAAAGTGACAGAGGAATAAGAAAATTTGTATACAGTTTAAATAATCTTTCTTTGTTTCATTCCTATGAAACATATACGTGAAATATCAAGTCCTCATTTTAGTTGAAATTTGCAATGCACGGTTCAAATAATTCACACGTTGTTGAAAAGAAAATGGCTTAATGCTCACAATAACTAATTCGTAAATTTTGCAGCAAAATTACACACACTTTTAACACTACGGTACTTTGGATTTCTCAGGTTCATCTTGAAAAATATGAACTATTAATTTGTTTAATCATCAGTCAATTCGAACAACCAGTTCGAATTTCGTAACTAATTCGTATTTTTTTTTTAAATTTTTAACACCGCAGCACCTTCGATTTTTTAGATTCATGTTGAAACGTATGAAATATTAATTCGTTTAATCACCTCTCTTCCTTCTACTCATCGTAATTGACCTGATATTATTAGGTTGGTAAGAAATTAATGTCGGTTTTCGAGTTTTCAAACTTTAGCACTTAATTTTGAGATAACCGTTAATTGTAATCGGTTTGACTTCTCATATTATTTTAGAACAAAGAAATTTATTAAAAAAATTTGTTTCTCGTTGGGAAAAATGTGTAAATTGTAATGGAACCTAATTTGATTAACACTAGAACTACCAAACCAGTCAAAATGACTGGTACACAATTTTTTCCAAAAATTGTCCCAGTTTATAGGAGCGTCATAAAATAGATATTCCACGTCCATCTTATAAAATATAAATTACTAAATCGATCAACTTTTCCACCTCTTAATTCTCCTTGTTTCGAAATACTCATTTAATATCTTTAAATATAATAGATTTAACGCCGGTAGTTCTAGTGTTAAAAAAAGTTATTCCCATTCTCAACATGTGTATTTAAAGATAAAGTTTGAAAACCGACATTAATTTCCTACCAATCTAATACCAGCACAAGAGTTTATATATCGAATACACAATGGTCAATATTAATGCAAATTTACGTTTCATCCTCGAAGCTCTTCGGTCCCCTCCTACGATTTAATCTCATCGAAATTTATCTTTCCATATCGGCTTTCATTTTGATCGATGAAAAGAACCCGGTGTTCCTCGGCGTGCCTAATTGCAGATTCATTCCTTTCTATTCTTCCTGATTGCTTTTTACCGAATACCACCTTGAACTCCATCCTGCGATGAAAGAAAGAACAAGGATTCCACTTTGATCTCAAGGTAGTCTTCCGTACTACTTACGTGCTTTGTGAGAGATGATGTATTGCCTGCAACCTATCGCGCTAATAGACACAGTTACACTTTTTGATTCGCGTGCAAAAACGTTGCCCAACTCTGCTGACCATCGCGTCGATTTTCGTAATCGATACTCTGACACCGTGTTATTATCCTTCGGATAACGCCGAAGAGGTCGTAGCGAGGAAGAACTTAATACGGTTTCAAGTGGTTTCCTTTTTATTCTTTTTTATGTCCTTTTTCATTCCATCTTCTTTCTCCTCTTCAAGCCTCGGCAGGATGATGATGCTGGAATATTAATATTTCGACTGTTAATTGCTCGAACATTATCGATCATATGTCTTATATTCTTGCGCAAGTTGTATTTAACTGACACTAGAATCGACTCATTACGGCGAGAGTACCGTTCTCAATTACGCAACGTGGAAATTGAAATTCTTATAATTGGCGAATGAAAATCTTACGAGATTCGTGATCGTCCAGCGGGGATTTCATTATTCTCTTAATAGAGATTATTAGACGGCGTTGTTTGCAATAAAATGTGATGGTAAAGAATATTTTTTTGCAGTTTGAATGTTTCGTTTTGTTCCCGGTTAAAGGAATGACAACAGCGCTCGTAAAATTGAAATTAATTACGCTAAGTAGTATTATAGAAATAAAAGTGTATGATTCTATCCAATAAAAACGGAGTGAAAATTGAATTATAGAAATATAATTCACCATATTCGTGACATCTGTAATGATTTTTGCAAAAATCTATGCAACGTTTCTTCCCAAGTGCAACGCATGAAATCCAAAAGGCCCAATACATTATTAACAGGACCTTCCAGTGAAGCAAAAAATTTATAACGAGCCCAAATAAACGATATAAAACCATATTGAACCAACATCTATAAAATTTCAAGGAAATAATTATCGAAACTATCCTACAATTAAAAAAAGCAAAACATCACAATTTTGCAGAATTTAATTAAAAAATCTCCCATATATTTGAGACAATCCCAATTAGATCATCTATTCAACGAATATCTGCGCAGACATTCAATAAGAGTTACCTTCGAAATTTCGCAACTTCTCGCACTTTAAAAATTCTCTACGTGCACTGCCTCCAACGATGCCCCAGTATCTCCTCCGCAACGATCAAGGGTATTACGAAGAAACCTGTATGCAAAGACGTAAGACGAAAAATGAATTCATTATCAGAAAACGTACGTTAATGATCGATACCCAGGCATCATCACGGAGAAGTGAATTTTTTGTCCGTTATCGCCGCGAAACGCAGGGAACGTCGTTAAGCGGCAATAACTCATCCTCCGCGTTGTATATACGTGGAGTATATACTCGAAAGTGTAAGAGTGGCTAACCGCATTGCATCGTTAACGGCTCGAATGTTGCAATTCGGCGAGACAGTTGTAGATCGATGTAGGGACAGTAAATTAGATCGGGCAAAGAACATTACCTAACTGTAGCACGAGCGCTCATCTTCAGGCAGAAACATCCAACACTTTCGCAGATCAAATAGTGAAGTGGTGAAACTTCTCGATTATACCAGCGCATCGAATAAGTATTGTATATGTATATCGCATTCGCCTCGCCAGAGAAAGCACGCTCTGATTCATTGGAATAAATAGCCATAGTTACGACGAGATGCATCCTATTATAATGCGCATATCCTAACGATCAAAGGTACGTCGAATGATAGCGGATCATAAATGCCTAAAATATTAGGTCTACCGGAAAGTTCTGTCCGCTTTCAGAATAAAACAAAAGAATACATTTTTCATACCTTGAATGATCTTTATCGAATAATATAATTGCCATCATTATTTCTCACTTCTTGCCAATGTGATAGCAATTTGTATATCGCATTTTCAATGCGATATGCATTAAAATATGCATTTTTAATGAAAAATTGAATTTCAAATTGACGGGTTCCTACTTGTCTTATAAACATTTCTCAAATTTACAGAGACGCTGTACAGTCGATATTTCACGTGTATTTTATAATACAATAATGACTTAACGAATTACCATCTTTACCGCTTGATCCCTCTTTTTTCAAAGTCCTCATTTAATATATTGCAATTTGCCAGATTTCACGGCCGTAAATCTAGTGTTAAAAAATGCCTTATCTCTAGAGGCCAAAAATTGTGCTTGTCTGATATCTTCATCGTTCTTGAATTTTTTGCTCTGCAGAAAATTTTGTAATGACAGAAACAAGTGATAATCGGAGGTTGCTAGGTCCGGGGAGTATAATGGATGCGACAGAATTTCTCAGCCTAGCTCTGCGACTTTGCGACGAGTTTCCAAAGCAGCATGTGGCCTGGCATTATCATGAAGCACTATCAAGCACTGGTTCAATTTTTGGCCTCTAGAGATAAGGCATTTTTTAAAAATGGGATATACAAATTGCTATCACGTTGGCAGGTAGTCATCTAGATTTACGGGCCTGAAATCTGTTAAATTGCAATATATTAAATAATGGCTTTGAAAAAAGAGGAATCAAGCGGCAAAGATGGTGATTCGTTAAGTCATTATTGTATTATAAAATACACGTGAAATATCTACTGTACAGCGTTTCTGTGAATTTGAGACATGTTTATAAGACTAGTAGGAACCCGTCAATTTGACGGCTTCCGTAAATCTAGTGTTAATAATGATGGCAATTATATTATTCAATAAAGATTATTCAAGGTATGAAAAATTTATTCTTTTGTTTTATTCTAAAAACGGACAGAACTTTCCGGTAGACCTAATGTCTGCATATCCTAACGATCAAAGGTACGTCGAATGATAGCAGATCGAAACGTGATAATGTCCTGTTCGATTGTTGCGATTTTAATGGATATTCGTAGATGATTCTTCATCGATGACCAGAACTATATTTCGTTCGTTGCATAATCGTCGATATGCATTATATAAGGAATGGAGGATATCGATTTTTAATGGGCTATTATGTTCTCGTATTTGGAGGTAATGGAGGACTTAGCCTGTTTGCGAAATTCGATTTAGACTGAACGGTGTTCTCCACTTTCGTGAGTCTGCGAATGCATTTTCACGATGTATGGAACACGCTGAATGTGGATATACATGAAATGGAGAGATCGTTCTTCTGCATTTTCTCGTTGGAGAGATGATACTGCAACGATAGACATCGGGAGATCGAGGTTGATAGGATGTTTTTAAGGAGAGGTTACTAGTCATCCTAATTTAGCCTTGCTTACACTATAAACTAGAAAATTATATCAAAATTCATTCTTTCAATTTTGAAACTATCCAGTCGATAATTCTCAAATTCTCATGCTTCTCGTCTCAGACTTTCGATCTCAGAAAAAAAACACTTTAACACATTGCTGACCGCTCACGAGTCAACTCGTGTTTTCATGCCCAAACGTTGTTGACCGGTCACGAGATAACTCGTGTTTGCACTTCCATTAGCTATTTCAATATTAGCACAGCAAAAAAATTACTAAAACATATAATATGTATAAACTATAACATATAGCAGATATGTACAAAGTTTCATTTCAATTTATTGTGTATAAATAAAGTATACTGAAGTTTATTTAGACTCTTTCAATTTCATACTCAATTACGGAAAAAATAGCCGGTGACACGAGTTAACTTCTACGTAAAATTGCCGGTCAACAATGTGTTAAAAATCCTCCTCAAAGTCAATCTTCGTCTAAAAAATGTTCAAAGAAAGCGATATCGCGCATGGAGAATACGATGGAAACACCGTAGATTTGTCACCGATCATTTACCCAAAACCCCATCGCATAAACATCCTATTGCACCGTGCAACGTGTCCGTAGAATCTTCTGCGAGCGTGTGACGCCGATGGAAAATGAATACAAAGAGATATAATCGGTCGGAGCTGTTTGAAATCGATTAAGACGAATTCCAGGATTCGCGAAGATCATAAATCTCCGATAATAAAAAACATAGATACCCACCGCGCTATCTCATTCGTGTCCGATGAGGTGCTGATACAATAAACCCGTGACGCAATCTTGCATAATGTATCCCTATCTTAACCGACATCCCACGTTACCACCACCTGTATTCAGCACGAGTTCACTGATTGCACAAACCTTATGCATCCAGGATGCAAGAGTGTGTAGACACTCGGAACAGCCATGGTTCGCCGTATGTCGGTGTGCGCCCCATTAATTCCACGATGCGACAGTTTTTCTTGAGAATAATCTAACCAGGACCCCCTGGCGTTACTCAATCGGACGGTTTAATTGAGCCCATTGAAGTTAATCGTTATTAATGTGCAGCGCGATTCGGAATGAAACGTTTTTACAATGATTTTTGGGATTCGTGATGGAACGTGGATTTTATAATTGAATTCTTAACACTAGAACTACTAAACCAGTCAAAATGACTGGTACACAATTTTTTCCAAAGATTCTCCAAGTTTATAGGAGAGTCATAGAATAGGTATTCTACGTCCATCTCATAAAACATAAATTACCGAATCAATCATCTTTTCCACCTCTGAATTCCCTTTTTTCAAAGTACTTATTTAATATATTTAAATATAACAGATTTAACATCGGTAGTTCTAGTGTTAACAAGATTTTTCGTCCTCGCGTGATGACAAATTATAGAGATGTCTTGCGACGGTTTTATGTTGTGTTTGTTGTTGCGTAATGCATACTTTGGGATAGTTTGATAATGTTCTTGATGCGTGTTGATCGATAAAAGAGTACGGATAGCTCATTGATTGAGATGATTGAATGAAAAACTTAAATAATTAATACGTTGAATGCCACCCGTATTTCGCTAGTTTCATCATTTCTACCGAACCGAAAGTGTTTCTATTAAAATCACAACTTTATAGAATAGAAATGTTAAAAGTAGGAATAGTCATGTACTCAGTAATACTTCACTTTTGTAACAGCAATATTTTGATATTAAATATACACCCAATTCTGTTTTTACACGGTTTTGATTTAACGCGGTCTAGAAAAAAAATTGATTCCGTTTTTACACGATTTCATTCGATTTAGCATAATTAAAAAATCTAAAATATTCTTAAAGTAAAGTTTTGAATAAATTTATTTTAACTATTTTTTACAGGATTGAAGGATATGGAACTAATCCCCTTTTTTCTATGTATGTACTTCATGTCGTTTTTTACACGGTTTTGTCTGAAACGTATCTACCGTGTAAAAACAAAATTAGGTGTATTAGCATCTTCCGTGAATATCACAATTTAACACGTTGAATAACACCGGTATTTCGCTAGTTTCTTCATTTCCACCGAATCGAAAGTGCTTCTATTAAAATCGCATCTTTATAGAATAAAAATGTTAAAAGTAAGCAAAGTTATGTACTCAGTAATACTTCACTTTTCTAACAGCAATATTTTAATATGGAATATATTAGCATCTTCCGTGAATATCACAATTTAACACGTTGAAAAACACCGGTATTTCGCTAGTTTCTTCATTTCCACCGAATCGAAAGTGTTTCTATTAAAATCGCATCTTTATAGAATAGAAATGTTAAAAATAAGAATAGTTATGTGCTCAGTAATACTTCACTTTTCTAACATCAATATTTTAATATTGAATATATTAACATCTTCCGTGAATATCACAATTTAACACGTTGAATAACACCGGTACTTCGCTAGTTTCTTCATTTCTACCGAAGTGAAACTTTTCCTATTAAAATCACATCTTTACAAAGCAGAAACTGTAAAGACAAATAGAGATTTATGGACAGCAGGACTTTATCTTTTTGAGACCACCGCGTAAATATTCACTGAATTAACAAATTTGTAAATATTAAAATTTAAAAGTCATATGAAATTTCATTGAATTCAATAGCGCCGGTCACCGGTGACCCCCATGGCATTCAACGTGTTAAGTCGTGCAGTTTAACAGTTTAAACATCTTTTTTTCTCTAGGAGAAATATGATCCCTCCGGAATGATCAGTCATCTTTTTTAATATTTCCGATAAGACTCTGCATGCATGAAATATTACATCAAACTTTTACATTTTTATTCATCTTTGTTTATATTCCGATCGATCGTTGATTCTCATAGGTAATGTTATTTCAATAAATTGAGGTAATAAAACGTGACTTCTTTCGACGCAAGTTACAAAATTGAAATGTATCGACTTCGCGCGACCGCTGTTTCTTATGTCTATAATTTCATGGTAAAGAACACGATTAAAGTGCATGGCATTAAATTGATCACGACCCGTGTCCGTATGGTCGGTACATTTTAAGTAGCGATGTTCCAAACCCTGTCATGTTTCAATGACGTCTACTTTATAAAAACGTATGAGAAAGTCTCGCCGGCAGAAAGTACGAATAAATCATTGCCTTAACTGTTTGGAACATAAAGGCTTTAATTGCCATCTTCCCTTTTGAACTGATCCGCGTATGAGTTACGTGGACGCACTTTTTATAGAGGCTTTTAATCCCTTAATTGTCCACGATCTTGTATAATTCTTCTCGTTCAATGTGAACGACGTGAAGATAATGAATAATGAATTTTAAAATGATCATTAATACGCGGAGGTGGTACTGGTGTTCTATCTTTCAAGAATTTGAATTTGGAAAACTTTCCGAGTAAATCGGCTTCTTAGAAGCAGCTTCGTCTGCAAACTTTGAAAGAATATAGCGTGAAAATTTAAAGATACGTTTTGCATGTAAAATTTGAAATTCTACATTTGGTAGAATTCGGTAATAGAGGTTCACAGATTGACAACTGGAGTAAGCAGAAATCAGGAATTAAAATTATAGGAGAGCGAGTGCATGAGTCAGTAGCTCGCATCATAGCGAAAGTATTGAAATATCACGGAGCATCAATGATATGGGGAAAGTATCTTCTGACACTTCGAAATTGGGGTATATCAAATTCATGACACACGTGTCGAAGGCCAATCTGTATTTACCGGTTGCGAAATTAAATGAACGATGATTTTGACGAGCTCCGAGACTGTAAATGTCGATTAATAAAAATTTACATGACACGTACTCCACGATGGACACATGTAGACTACATTTTAACGGAAGCTACTTCTTTCAATTTCGACTAATCATTTTTCGGATAAGTAAAAAAATACATTCGCTTTACAACGCTTTACTCAAACTTCTATAATTCTTTCAAAAAAGACGCGAGTACGAGTCGGAATGAATGAATTACCAACATCTCCCACGATCGTCCATCGAATACACTAATTTCATAAATTTCTTCTCCAATTGAAATATCAAGGAGTCGCACAGTATTCCAAGTTAATTAAT
This sequence comes from Cerceris ruficornis, assembly GCA_963989415.1. Lineage (NCBI taxonomy): Eukaryota > Metazoa > Arthropoda > Insecta > Hymenoptera > Crabronidae > Cerceris > Cerceris ruficornis. The sequence goes on from OZ022520.1 coordinate 17,241,125, forward strand.
TTTTTCTTTCTCGCACCTTAAACGAACATCCTGTTGAATCTCCATGCCCGTTGATCCCGAACTTCCCACCTAATTAATTGCCAGCTAAAATCATCCAATTAATTAGCCAGGTCTTCGATATTCGCTGAAACATCTCGGAAGCATTACGCTAAACAGCACCGGCGTTCCCTAATTATTTAATTACCCCGTAATCAGTACACCTATTTATGATTACCTAATATCTCGGTCTCTTTCTCGCGAATAATCGAGCCGATAGAAGCGTCTGAAACAGTCTCCGTGAAAGTTCCAATGTAAAATAGGGGCAGTATTAATCAAGAGAGTTAACGAAGACGAGCAATCGAAGTTACCATCCTTAGAAGGTTCGCATCCTTACCGGAGTGCCTCTTGTTTTCGTCCTTCTTCGATCCTTATCGCGTCCGACAGAGAGAAGCCCAGAAGCGAGCGATTCTCCGGGTTGATGATGCGCCGCGCGTTGCGTTACAATATAAGATTCGTAATCCGTGAAATATGGAACGAATCCGTACACTAGGTGGCTGCTTTGGTCCCACTCTTCTTCTACTTCTTCACCATCACCACCGTCACCGACTGATTCAACACCACCGTGACACAGTTACACGTTACCTCGCTGTAAATCTTACCGCTTGCACCAAACCGTGATCTAGAAACACGGATGAATCTCGGGATATATAAAGCGGATTAGAACCTAAGTTTGTCATTCCCTCGACACCGTCCTACGGTGGAAGGTGCACACAGTCAAGGTAGAATCGGCTGGAATACGAGACACCCGGTGCGCATCATCTTCGTGGAGGGAAGTTCCGTGAGAGACGATAGGAAAACGGGATTGATTTTAGACGGAGGAACTTCTTAGTGGGATTTATTGTTACGATAAGACGCCGTCGATTTAGCGACATGATGAAGGTGAGGGTTGAAGTAGAGTGATAACGATTACGTTCATTGCTGATTATTATTGGAGAAGAAATTTGATGAGTCGGGGTTAGAAATCGATTCGGTTTATTGAAATCGATGGTACAAGTTGGAGTAGCCTTTTAAGGGAGGGTAGAATTTCATGTATCTTGGAGATTTGAGTAATTTGGGGTAAGAAAATATGTTTGGGTGCTAATTGCAATAATGGAAATCTGGAAATAATGGAAAAAAATCCATTTGCGTGCTAATTGTAAATTATGCCATTTGTATGCGAAGACAGTAGATCCACAGTTTAGTCTATTGCTAAGTATTCTCCATCGCACGAAGATGGAACTTCACCCGAACAAATAATTACTTTACTCATTTTCCCGAATTAATTCACCTCCGTTCGTTTATCACGATACGCTAATTACGTATTACGATTACCTTACAACGTTTAAAACATTCGCAGATCGGATTAGCAGTGTTTATTGCGGCCCTAACATTGGCGCGCTCCGAGCCTCCGGTAAATTCGTATTTACCACCGGGCAACGGGGGTGGTAACGGTGGATACGACCAAGGATTCGGTGGTAACGGTGGTTCCAGTGGTGGTAACGGTGGTTTATCGAATACCTACGGACCACCTGGATTCGATGGACAAAATGGTATCGGAGGAGGCGGCGGTGGTGGCGGTGGACCATCGAATTCTTACGGCGCTCCGCTCGGTGGTGGGAACGGCTACAATGGCGGTGGAAATGGAAGACCAGGCTCGAACGGTGGAAGAAACGGTGGTTCCAGAGGGAATGGATCCGGTGGTGGACAACCATCCAACAGTTATGGGCCTCCAAACGGAGGATCCGGTGGCGGACAACCATCCAATAGTTACGGGCCTCCGAACGGTGGATCAGGTGGTGGCAGACCTTCGAGCAGCTACGGAGCACCTGGTGGAGGAAACGGATTTGGAGGAGGAAGCAACGGTGGTGGCGATAAAGGCCGATTTAATGGTGGTGGACCATCGAGCAGTTACGGGGCTCCGGAAAGTGGAAATGGTTTAGGAGGTGGTAACGGTGGTCAGGCTCCTTCCGGTCTGTACGGACCACCGGGCAGAAATGGAAATGGTAACGGCGGTGGAAGACCATCGAGCAGTTACGGAGCACCAAACGGAGGAAACGGAGGAAATGGAGGAAACGGTGGAAGGCCTTCCAGTGTTTATGGACCACCCGGCAGAAATGGCAATGGTAATGGCAACGGTGGTTACAACGGAGGAAACGGTGGAAACGGTGGAAACGGAGGCAATGGAGGTTACAACGGAGGCAACGGTGGAGGCAATGGTGGTTACCCATCTGGTGGACCAGGTGGAAATGGCGGAGGCAATGGTGCAGGATATAACGAGAACGCGCAAGATGAGAGTAACGTAAGTATATGAACGTGAAAGATAAAGTCGTTGGCATATTTATTATAATTGTTGTTGATAAATTAGCTGGCAACTGATATGATTTTATCGATTGTTAAATAATTATTGGGAATACTGCCTGAAATTGCTAATTGCTGTGATAATTGCTGATACGTCAAATACAAAGAGTTTGCAGATTAACATCGGGCCTATTATCATAACTTACAAATTACTTCTCAACGAAGCACTGTCCCGAATATTGTACATTCTTTGAAACTTCTATTTTCCACGTCAAGAAGAACGAACTCTGTCGAGGAGAACTTCGTGAACAAGTATTTTTAACACTAGAACTACCGGCGTTAAATCTATCATATTTCAGAATATTAAATAAGTACTTTGAAAAAGGAGGAGTCAAGAGGCGGAAACGATAACCGATTCGGTGATTTATGTTTTTTAAGATGGACGTAGAATATTTATTCTAAGACTCTTCTATAAACTTGGAGAATTTTTGGAAAAAATTGTGTACCAGTCATTTTGACTGGTTTGGTAGTTCTAGTGTTAAGAAGCTGCAAAATTCTTATTTCTTCTCCAAAAAAAAATAACTATCATACAGGAACCGGCGAAGTATGAATTCTCGTACGAAGTGAAGGATGATCAATCCGGAGCCGATTATGGTCACACGGAAAGCAGAGACGGCGATCGTGCCCAGGGAGAATTCAACGTCCTTCTTCCCGACGGAAGAAAGCAGATCGTCGAATACGAAGCCGATCAGGATGGCTTCAAGCCTCAAATTAGATACGAGGGAGAAGCAAATCAAGGATACGGTTCTGGGCCAAACGGTAACGGTGGTGGATATCCTGGTGGTAACGATGGTTATCCCAGCGGTGGTCCCAATGGTGGTGGATCCGGTGGAAATGGATATCCATCCGGAGGACCAGGCGGAAATGGTGGATCGGGTGGGAACGGCTATCCATCGGGAGGACCAGGTGGAAATGGCGGTGGAAATGGCGGTGGAAATGGCGGTGGAAATGGTTCAGGTGATGACGATTAATCGAAATGGGAACATTCTGTTTAATTGAAAGTTATTTGAAATTTTATTGAAAGCTTCTTTTCCAAATATTATGAAAATCTGTTGGGTAATTTGACGACAATTGGATCATTTCAGGACGATTTAATACCTTGAAAAATATAAACATAAATGAAACAAAGTACCTTACGGTTTACTTAACCCTTTGGGGACGGAAACTTTTTTGAATATTGAGAAATAAGCACTTCTTTCGGGATCAAAAACCACCTTTTTATCGGAAAGTCCTACTGTTAATGTATAAACGTTATATATTACTATTTGCGTAATCATATTGCAACAGTTATATTACAATTTTTTAACTCTATTCACGTATACTTACATCGATAAAGTGTAATCAGCATTTTTCTCAGATCACATATATGCGTCCGTAGTCCTCAAAGGGTTAAAATGAATTTCAAGTGAAGTTTGAATGATTCGGTTATTTTAGCCCTCATTCGCATTCGTGTCTACTTGCAAAATATCTCGAGAAAGTACAACGGCATCATTGGGCGGTGCACAAGTAAAAATATAATATTTCTACAGGTGGATATCCGTCTGGAAGACCTGGCGGTGGCAATGGTGGTTACAGAAATGGTAACAATGGTGGTAACGGTGGTAATGGTAATGGAGGGTACCCATCCGGTAGCGGTGGTGATGCTGGGGCCAACGGAGGATATCAATATTAAATACATAACTAGATTTAGTGATACATATATCGCGTATATTACGAAAAGGAAATGCACAAGGCAATGTTTATCGTGACGGATAGGATTATTTTCATTTGGAATAGCAGAAGCGCGAATACAAACGTGAATGGCGATTTGTTTTGAAAAGTTAGATCTTTGTCAATGACTCTCGTTGCATCACAACTTTCGATCGTTTAGATTACATCAGGCACTGTCAAACTGAAAAAGTGTCGTGCCGTTTAAAATGAGAAAATTAGCAGATTGGAATTGCAACCCTTCTTTTCTTTTAAGCGCAACGAAAACCTCAGATGTTGATCTTTAAGTGCGAACGATACTATTGAGAATAACTTACGATTTTTTTTTTGATTTTTTATATATAAATATAATACATTAAAAACACAACGTAAGTTCGAGAAATACCAATAGCATCGTTTAAATGAATTAGGAAAATGCAGTGTCAGCACTTACTATTGACTCGTCTTTCAGAATGTACGATAGGATTTATAACGCAGTTTAAATCGGTATATCAATACTCTTTATTATTACGTATACCTCGTTTGCATTCCATGTTCACGTATATAGAACGCAAAGAAATCCATTGTGGATTTTCAATGATTAATTCACGATTTTATTACGTAATTGTCGGAAATATCAAAAGCCTTTAGTCTTAAACCCTAATATACGTATAATCGTAATCTGACATGAACTAACTTTAAACGTTTCTTAAGATATCTTGTATTTATTACTATTTATCACCCCTATGTATATTTTAATGATGTTTAAAGTGTAGCTGTAGAAACGAATCCGCATGATATCCGCAGAAATAAAAGTTGCGGTAGGCCATAATGTGTTCAGTCTTTTAATTATACCTTTCGCATGATTCAACCACGTTCCACGAAATATTGTAGTGCACGTGGGTTGCTTAGAAAATGCTCGCAAATTAAGATTTTAACGTAAAAGTATAAATTAGGCAATAATTTACATGATGCTTTTCTATTCTTTAAACGACTCTCTTGTAACGTGTAACATTAGAAATTATCATTTGCAATCAGACGTTGTATTCATGAATTTGCCGCTCCTTAAAATAATTTTCAATTCGCAATAATGCGTAAGCCAATATTTTTGCAAGATTAAAGAATGTCTACAAGTCGACCGATTTTCGAATATTTTACGTAGGCTTAAGAAGTATAGCGATAAATTTAGCAACTAAGAGCTTTATTATTAAACAGAATAGAAAGAATTAATATCGCGTAAACTTCGTCAAACTAAAATATTCAAGAAAACTATAAAATTCTTTCACCTCATTGGGAATTTTTGAAATTTTCAATTACCATGGCCAAAATAAACTTTCGGAGATCATTCATAAAGACTGATTACATGAATACGATTTTATTTACAAAACACAATTATCGGGTAATATAAAATAAATGATTTCGGATGACAAACGTTGAAAATGACAAATTATTTATTTTTATTTCGCGAAATTTTCTTGCAATTGACACTGAAGAGTCTATTAATACATTTTTTTAAATAACATTCGTTTTTAGGTATCAACAAATATGACAGATCAGCAAATATCAAGTAATACTTGAATGTATTAAATCTGCTATAGCTTTTTGCCTGAGAGTATAAAGTTTCTTCACCCATCTATCAAATCTTGCTTCTTGATCAAGTGTAATCTGCAAACAGATTTTAATAATAGGAAATAGTTAGTACAACATAATAATTTATAGTTACCATTATGAAAAAAAGAAAATGTCAATACCGAAGAGTGAAAAATACTTTCTGGCCCAGAGGGCACATCAGCCACTGTTGGAATCTGTATAGTATCAGCGCTTATATCTATCACAATATTTTTAAGCTTCCTTTCTTTGGCACTAGATGATGAAAATTGTTTGGGTGTGAAACTATCGGCATTTATTTCATCAAGAACACCTTCTTTAAACCGTGGCTCGATTGGAAAGTCATCTGTAAAGAACAGTGTCATTTAAAAATTCTGTACTCTCATCATATTATTTTGTTATGTACAAAAATATAGCTTCAGTTTCTTTTATCGGTATAGTGATTATAACTAATTTACAATCCATATTAATCGTACCTTTTGCTACTATACTTTGAGTTCTGTCAGTCACTACAGTTTTAACATTAGATTGTGAGCTACTCGAACGACTTCCAGATTTCTCTCTTGATATGGATCTGGCCTTTCTCTTTGATCGATCTGACGAACGTGATCTCCCTCTGCTAGAATGATATCTACGTCTCTCTCTGTCTTTTGAGCAACTGTTTCTTGAACTCTTGTACCTCTTTTGACTTCTATCTCTGTCTCTACCTCTACTTCTGGAATGTGAACGATGTCTACGTTTTGTTTTCGAATGTTTAGAAGAACGTTTTCTGTGAGAGGATGAGTCACTAGAGTCTGAACTGGATGACCTGAAATTAAAACAATTTAAAAGCATAATTATTTAATTTGTCCATTACGAATATACACATGTACGGATTTCGTTAGCGCATCATTCTAAGTAAATTAACGGAAATATAATGAATAGAGAGAAAGCATAATAATATTTTGTAACATTTTCAGTAAATTAATACTTGCCTTGATCGTTTACTACGCTTCCGTCGATATCTGCTACTGTAATCGGAATCCGAATCGCTGGAATATCTTGCCATGATTCTTGACGACACTTAAAACGTCTGTTTATTTACTTCAGTTTATACTTGGCATAATTTACTCCAACGAGGAATATGCAATGCATGATACGAGCTGTAATACAGACTCTGTATTGGTCTGTATTGCTGTGTATTGCTGATGCTGTGATTATTAAATGCGCACCAATGCGCACTAATTCCTAGGGAATTTGTTGCAAACTTAAAAGAAGCACCAATTCATACGTAAATTTTTATTCCATTTCGGTTTTATCTCTCAAGTAAGGAATAAAAATTACGTAATTTTCCATCTTTCTTAAACATGAAAAATTATAATAAACATCCATCATTCGTGTATGAATTTATGAAATGAATACTTTTGAAACTTTTTCCCTATATTATTATTACAATAAAATAGATCAGGAGCATTAACTTTTTTTTATTTCACAACACCTGGAAGAATTATAAAATTACAAATAATCATGAACACTTTAAGGTCTGAATATGCTTTTCAGTTTCTAACGCCCTCTCGGCAATTCAAATACATTTTTTTTCACCACCTAACGTGCCGTAATATGCTTCCATTCTTCAGATTCTAAAACCCAAGTGCATACCGGTGTTTTCAGCGAGCATCCTTATAAAGTTACGTCAAGTTTAATAGTAGTTTAACATGGCGCCTGTTGATAATTCACCGAGAAGAAATGTTGGTGGATTTGAATTGGTATGCTCGATAAAAGCAAACGATACAATACCCGTATATATTTATAAATCTGCGAATACCGGGATTACTGTTTGTATAGCAGATGTTGACGGGCCTGTTGTTTGTGGATACTTCTGTCTTGGTAATTTTCTTTATCCTTAAAATGTTGTACTATCTTGAAGTAATTTATAATGCAATTATGCAGCGACGGAGGCACACGACGACGATGGATTGCCCCATACATTGGAACATCTCATTTTTCTGGGCAGTGAAGAATATCCTTACAAAGGTGTCTTAGATCTATGGGCTAATAGATGTTTAGCTTCGGGCACTAATGCAGTGACACACATTGATTATACATACTATACAATGACAACTGCTGGAAGCGAAGGATTTTTGTCTCTAATGCCTGTGTACCTTGAACATATCCTTTATCCAACTCTGAAGGTACAGCATATAAAGAAATAAGTTCTGAATACTGCATTTAAAAAATATTGCCATTTAATGTACACTTTTTATTGAATATTTAAAGTATCGTTTAATTGATAATAATTTTTTAATACTCAATTTTAAGTTATGTATTATTTCATATATAATTGTAGGATTCAGCTTTCCTCACTGAAGTACATCATATCACCGGCGAAGGTGAGGATGCAGGAGTGGTTTATTGTGAAATGCAAGGCAGAGAGAATATGGGAGAATACTTAGTGTATATAGAATTATCCAGAGCAATATTTCCTGGAAAATGTGGTTATAAATCTATCACAGGAGGTGATATTACTTTTTTTATTATTCTCTTGAGATATTATCTACTTGTATCCATTTAACCGAATAATATTTTGTTTCAGGTGCTCTAAAAAATTTGAGAGAAAGTACTAATAATGAAAAAGTACGTCAATATCACAAGGAATTTTATAGACCAGAAAATTTAACAGTAGTTATAACCGGACAAGTGAAACATACTGATGTCTTTAAAGCACTAATGTCTTTAGAAAGCACTATAACTTCAAAAGTATGTATACACACTAGAATATACCTATATTTATATTGTTTTCCATAAAATTAAACATTTTTCAGTAATCTCTAGTAGTTCATAGCATCTTCATTTAACAATCTTTAATCTCATAATTATTCGTAATATATTATTAATTTTTAGGGAAACAGGGGTTCATTCAGAAAACCTTGGCAAAATCCTGTACCACCTTTTACTCAAAGCTTAGATTTAGATGTATATTATCCGTGTGATAATGAAGATAATGGCGTAGTACATGTCGGTTGGCGGGGTCCATCTGGTGTTACTGAAATATATGACCTCTTGGGTTGCTCTTTGTTATTGAAATATTTGACCGATACCTCAGTTAGTCCATTACAAAAGAAATTTGTTGAAATAGACGATCCATTTGCAAGTAATGTGGCTTATTCTTTATCAGAATACTGTGTGTCTGTTTTATATCTTGAATTTGAGAGTGTGCCAAAGGCAAAGATTACATCTATAAAAGAACAACTAACGAATTCTCTAAATGACGTATATAAAACTGGTATCGACATGAAGAGAATGAAAACAGTTGTGCAGAGGCACATTTTGGAAACATTAAGTAGCCTGGAAAATGATCCTCATGATACAATCGCAAATATGCTTTTTGTACATGTACTTTATGGTAACACCAAAGAGGATGTAAGTCATTGAAAAATAATTCATTGAATTATATTCAATTTAATTGTAATTTTAGACCAATTAAAAATAACTTTTGTAGCTAGATCAAAGATTGAACGAAATACGCGATATGAAGAAGCTGGAACAAGAATCGGAAGCTTATTGGACAACCCTTCTGAAGACTTACTTTATAGATTCTCCATCCGTTATTGTCAAAGGAATTCCCAGTTTGGAAAAACAGCGAGAATTAACGCAGAAAGAGAAAGAACGTGTAGCCAAACAGATTGAAAGTTTGGGCAAAGAAGGTCTTCAAAGGAGAGAAAAAGAATTACAAGAAGCAATCGCACAAAACGATGTATATATCATCATAATCTTTAATTACACGCACACATTGTTTGATATCTATGTATTGTATATTTTAAGATTCCAGTACCTGATGATGTGCTAAGTTCAGTGTCAATACCGAGCACTGACCTTATTAACTTTCACCACATTAAAAGCTATACAACAGAGAGTACCGAGCAGCATCCTAGATTTGATGTTTCAAAACTTCCACTTTATACGTATTTAGATCATGTTAATACAAATTTTATTTATGTACGTATAAATTTTCTCCTTACGATCTTAGATCTGTTTTAATTTCTACTTAAACAAGTACTGTTAATAATTTTTCCGAACATTTTTAGATGTTTGTCATTATGAATACATCAGCAGTTGAACGAGAAAACAGACCATATATTCCCTTATTGTTAGAAGTCATTATGGAATGCCCAGTGAAAAGAAATGGCAAGCTTATTCCATATGAAGAAGTCGTTGCTGAATTAGAAGCGGATACAGTATCAACTCATACTGGAATTGGACTCGATACTGCCGGCAGATTTGCGTGCGGATCGTTCAGTTATAATGCCGACTTGATGTTTCAAGTAATGTATAATCATTTCTGATAATACATTTAGATATCTTGAGCAAAAGTAATACTCATAAATATTAATCGTTTATTTTTACAGTCCAAGATAGACAAATACGAGAAAGGCGTGCAATGGATCACAGAGATTTTATACGACACCGAATTAATACCTGATAGATTAAAAATAGTAGCTACAAAGATGATAAATGACGTTGCTCAGTGTAAACGAACGGGAAATAAAGTTGTGGATGACTTAATGAAAGGATTGATATACAACAAAGGTGATTAAATAAATTTCGAGTTAGGTAGTCATTTTATAAAGGAATTCTCATAACTTCATACCACGTTTTTAGACAGTAATCACTATACAAACAGTATGTTACGGCAGCAGAAATTCCTTACCAATCTTATAGAACGTCTTAACGATGAAAAGGGACAAAAAGAAGTAATATCAGAAATCGAATCAGTTAGGAAAATTTTGACAACACCAAAAAATATGGTATTATACATGGCAGCCAATGTGGACATGTTGACTGTTCAGATACCCGATGTTTATACTCCATGGAACACTTGCTTTTGTGATTTAAGTACACCTAACAGATCGAAGTAAGCTGATGCGTAACATTGTAATACGAGATTCTATTGATTCTTATGTTGCTAATATCTAATATATTTTCTAGACCCGAAGTTACTTCCGACTGGACTTTAATAAATCCTCCAGAAGAAATTCCTATGAAAGGCTGTGTTACAGGATTAGGATGTATAGAATCGTCATTTTTATCTCAATGCTCTCAATGCATAAATGATTATGAAAGCCCAGATTTAGCGCCACTACTTGTTTGTTTACAATACCTGATACAGTTAGAGGTAAGTGTAACAAAGTAGATTTGTTTATAATTGTCTGTATCATTTAAGATGCGCTTTTTTTTATAGGGTCCAATGTGGAGACTCATCAGAGGGCAAGGTCTTTCGTATGGATATAATATTTATCCGAAGTTAAATGAGGGTCTGCTCTATTTAACTTTTTACAGATCAACAAATATCGTAGCGGCGTACAAAGAAGCGAAATCTATTGTAGTAAGTTTCTCAAAAATTGCTTAATTGCTTAGTTCTTTAGTTCTTTAGGAGTATGATTTACTTGTATAATTTACACTTTCACAGGAAATGCATATCTTTGAGAACAAATGGGACAAGCTACTTTTCGAATCGGCGAAGTCGTCGTTGATTTTTGAAATTATCGAGAAAGAGAAAAGTATAGGTGACTTGGTGATGCAGTCACTGTTATCTTACTTTAAAAATGTTCCACATAATTACAATCAACAAATGGTGCAACGTATATCTGCAGTTACGATCGAACATATGAATCGTATTGCATCACAGTATTTAAAACCGTTGTTTGACCCCAAAAAATGTAAAACCACCATTGTTTGTCATCCGTCGAAAGTATCAGAAATAACTGAGGCGTTCAAAACGTAAATAATTATTTTTCATTTAACGCATGAATATCTTAAATCTTAAGTTAATTTTTGCATACTTTATTTATCTACATTTCATTTACAGGATGAGCTATGATCTCAAATCATACAATTCGCTTGAAGAGACTTATTTAAATGAGTGGTAATTGCGAAAAGCATTTAAAGTTAAAATTTATTAAAGAATCAGTATACCGAATATTACCACTTTGCAAGTCTTTATTTAAAGAGAATGTTAATTATTATTGAACCTACGGCTACGTGGAATTACTTATTGGTATGCATACATGAATAATACGTACCTCCATGAAAATTCCAGAGATCAACTTTAAGTATTATTAGAAAATTTCAGAGAGAAGCACTTAATCTTATAACTTAACTTAAATAGTAACACAAATAAATTTGCACACTTTTTCATTCAAAAATTAACGAAACTATTGATAAACTCACTGAAATTTATATACTTACTATACTTCTGCAAAATAATGGATGGATTCAGGTATTTAAAAATTCTTCTTAACCCTTTATATTTGTAACAATACAGAAATTTATGACACCGCAATATTTTCTATTTCTAATGATGATACACCTCTTTGTTTAATTGGTAAGTAAACACCGCCGTAAACTTGAAGCCCAAATGCTGTAATATTCGATGTATCCAAAGGATCGGCATCAGGTATTTCTCGGCCGCGATAATAAGGTTTAAAGTTTTCCAAAGGTAATGTTACAGTTGACAATTCATTATTTGACATTGGTGCCTATATTGAAGTAAACACAAATTTCTTTGTGAATGGTGTGCCATTTAAAAAAATTACCTAATTAATTAAAATTATTACATTTTTTTGAAAAGCACAATTCCTCTTTAATACACATATTCTATATTTATTTATTTTTCTTAAACTATTGTAACAGAATGAAATTGCAATTTACCACAAAATATTGTTCATACTCTATATCATCATTAGAGTCAAGACCTCTATGCCTGAGAACAACTTTGTAATGACTGTTATCCCCTTGTCCTCGACAAGTAATTTCAATGTTATGAAAATTAGATAGATCTAAATTTGTTAATGTTCTAACACCCGCAAAGCCTGCACCATTTGGTTGTGGATTTAAGAGTGTAAAAAATATAGCACGTTGGAAGACCTGAGTAGTTTGCAACGTTAAAACAGCTTTTGACATCCCTACTGTTCTAACAGTATCCGATATCTCTCTCCAATTGTCAACATTATCCATTGTTGCAAAATTGAAAAGCATTTCTCTGTGCCTAAGTAAGTACATGTTTAAAGAATGTAGTTTTGTAATATATGCCTACATTAAGAGTACCTTGAATTTAATAAAATTGTTAACAATTTCGGTATTTTGCAATAACTTTTTTTTTTTTAATGTAATTTAAGAGATAGCTTTGAATTTCAAGTTTATCCTAAAGTAGCACGATTTATTTTTGAATTTCAAACAGTGTTTATATGCACATCACAGTTTGAAAATCAATATTTTTGCACTGTTATTGTCGATATATCGAATTTAGTACAGATATAAACAGGCTTAATAAACTCACATGTTATCATCCTTTGGCAAAATATGATCAATTCGTTTAAACAGGTTATGATAAACACGAAATAGAAATACAATAAAAAATTGAATTGTTAACATGATTAATTAATTTGTCTTCTTTTAATGACTCTTAATTTTCTCGATAGTTATCATTAGTCACGAAGTAAACATTTTCTACTGTTGTCTTTCGCCATATACGTCTAATCAATGTGACGCAAATGATAACAATTATTATTTTTTTTAAACCTAGGTTACGTAAAAAATAACATATAATAGTTTATAACGTTATATAAAGCCAAAAGTTAATAATAAAATAAAAGATGAAATAAAATTTCAAAGAAGAAATCGTCTTAATTCCGCAATTAGTCAGTGAAGCATGAAGTATTCAACAAATTACAATTGCAATTGTAAATCAGAAATAATTAGCTTCGTTAAAGCTTTATGCATAATAACGTTAATAATGTAGAGGCATGTTATGAAATGAAGATCAATAAGTTCACCCTATTAATCACGAATCGATAAAACTAAGCACACTAATTCATTTTAAAATTTAAACTTTCAATTTCTTGACGATATAAAAGTGAAAAGTCATTTCTACATAACAGTTCGTGTATTTTGCTAGAAACTCATGTAACAGTACTTATAATTCCGCGAAATAAGTGCCTTGAAAATATTCTATCTTTGATACAACAAGAAAAAAGTGACCTCAAAAGACCATAACTTACCCCCTTGCATAACGACTCATTGTAGCGATTAACAAGATTCCAAGAGTTTGTGGTAAACCCATTATTTATAATTTATCCACAAAGATATCTCTAATTGTAATTTATTTCGTTACGATAATTAGATGTCGGAGAGCTTTCTTACGTAGTTTATGAAACTAGTTGAACTTCCTTTAGTTTCATTAATGACGACATTCCGATTAATAAATCAACACGGCAAACTTGCTACGTGTGTTTTCAGGTTACAGTAATAGCGGCAATTATGAAATGATATTTTCAGAATTAGAATACAAATAATAATGTTTAGAATTATGGAGCAGGATTACAGCGAAGATTGAAATCGTACGCGGTGAAACGAGTAGATTCAAGGTCGAATGGCCTCAATATTTAGAAACTTTTTACGAATATGTATGATAATACAATTTTGAATTATTTCAGATACTTTTAATTGAATAAATTAAATAATAGCAACATTTATCAGCTTAGAGTTACATGTTCAGTAGCGCCAAGTAAAAGAAATTAGTATTGATGATGGTTCACGTAAAATCAAATAATTTAGATAGAACATTCTTGCATAGCTAATCAAAATTTCATTCAAATGTAAATTGCTCTATAATTGTAATTAATTTATAATAAGTTATAAAAACTTGCATAACACCTATAAAAGATTTATATAATCTAAAATGTTGAAGTATAAATTGTTGATTAAATTAATCGAAGTAAATAAAACAGTATCGTGAATTATACCAAACATGATATCGAAAATATTTGAAAAAGTCACGCAATAAAATGTTATGCATTTTTATATAATTCTGTAGACCGTATACGGAACGTGTAATTACACAATGTACTACATTTAAGAGTTAATTGCATATTACTGCGAACAGCATGACTCATTATCTATTATACGGTTCTGCCCATTTTATATAACAGAGGAAAAATGTATCTTGTAGAAACGAACTTTCTTCGGCATAAATAATTAGAAATTAAATAACTTTCATCTTGATCGTTTTGTAATTTCTAAAACAGGAAATTCCAAATAATTTTTTCATTTCTATTCAACGATGATTCTATGTACATGTGTAAAGAATTTTGAAATTGTAATGAAGAATTAAATTTGAAATTATGTCGTTTGAAAAACAAGTACAATGTTTTATTTTACTTTGTTTTCGGAAGTAAATGGACTTTATAAAATACATAAGGTTTATTAGAACAATGACTGTTTTCAAACAGCTCTGAAAAGCTTTGGTCAAATTTATTTAGAATGATTTGTTGCATTTTGTTAATTGATACAAATGCAGGCATTTTTTTACAATATATTAGAAAGAATATAGTTCTAATCAACGATTTCTCTATTATTTCAAATGCTTCCCATCCATATCGAGACTTTCTTTTGTTCCTTTGACACAAGAACAAATCCTAAATTAGTACACACTTCTTATAAATAATACTTTAATTAATTCATCTTTCTTTTCACTTTGATCTCAGTTGCATCTATAGCTACTAACGGCTAAAACTCTTCGTATTAATATTTAAGGGATCGCTTAAGAAAAATAATTAAAACAGTATTTACTCATAAACAGTTCGAGCTTCGTAAACAAACATTCGGGTCGTGTTTCGACGTATTTCGTATTATATAACATTAAATATTTTAGGTGATATAAATACATCAACTTTGACAACTTCAGCAATGTAAAAATCATGGTGATCTAAATAATACGTTATAGATAAGTTTTGCTAAAACAAAGCCGTTATTTTCTCTAATACTTATTAAAAGATATAGCAACAGAAAGAACGGAATATTTGCTTGGAAAATTATAAGTTACCTCTACAAAGAAAATGAAGATAAAACTTTGCTACTTATTTATATTGTATAAAAGTTTTCATATTCCAATTATGTAATAAGTAATTGGGAAAGTAGTCATAAAACAATTGAGGTTGCATTGATTTTAATTTTTTTCATCGCGCCGTTTTATGACAAACTTTTGATGCTATTGGGAAGTTTATCAACAATTTTTTTTTGTATCTGAGCTTATAATACAACAGCTTCCATACTGTAGATCGGATAGTAAGCACGACTAAACGTGCCCAACTTTTTCGCATGATTTTAATTTACAAAGTAATTATTTACCTCATATAATATAAGTCACATTCATAGCTATCAGATTTTCGTTTCTTCGCAAGTAAAGATCTTATTCCTTTCTCACACAAGTACCGTTGGGTCTGTGTATGCAACACATATTCTAAAGTCATTTTCAATTATTTATGAAACAAAATATATCACCTATTGAAAATATATGCAAGTTACAATAATTATACAAAAGCCATAATGTTAATACATCGATCTTGATATCAATATAAGATCGATGGCATTATCAACAGAATTTATGTATGTATACACATACTGTCATGTATTCATACAGCGTATAGTTGCAAAGTAATGCTAATTAAAAAAGAAGATCATTGATTTCTTTCATTAAGTAGATTTGACTTATCAAAGGTTAGGGAATAAGGACAGGAGACCATCTGCTTGCTATACTTAGTAGAAACCATATATGCATTAATAGTACCGATGAATTAATAATCTATATACAAACAAATAAAGATCTAACAGGAGCAGGAATCTTTTCCACCTTGTTGTTCATTAGATACTCCTTGAAGATTAGTACGACCCGGTTGACTGGGATTATGTTGAACACCAGATTCTGCTGCATTTAGATCCAAACTGTAATAAAGCGGATAATTAGTTTTAATAATATTATCTACATGATTATTTCGTATTAACATTTTCCATGTGATAACGATCTACTAACCGCCCATCTTGTATACTTTGGAATATTTTCTTTGCTGTTTCCAAGAAAGCTTCTTCCACATTATGTCCTCTATTGGGGTCATAATAAGTTTCTATTATATTCTTAGTTATAAACTTGCATAATAAGACACAAATAAAGCCTGGGAAATTGTTTATTAACAATTTGTCGCCGGATGACACGTATACGCGTCATTGTACTCTGTCGCTTCATCGATATCTTCGTATATTTCTCCGAATATAAAGTTGTAAGACGATATCAATGGTTCGATTTCTCTTCCGAAAGATCGTGTTAGATGATACGTAAGAAGAATAATAATTCGTAACGCGATTACGAGGAAGGACATGAAATTTCCCAGTGCCCACGTCGAACGCGGCACCAAATGCCCTGGCGCCAAAGTGTTAATTTAATAAATAACTCACGTTTTTGCACTAGCTTCTACAAACATAAGACCATTCTCATCAGCAAATTGTTTAGCCTCTTCGTAAGTGACATCTCTCTGCCCTTCCAAATCACTTTTGTTACCAATTAAAAATATAACCTGGAAATGAAGTTTATATACTTTTCTGCTTCCACACAACGTGATGTTACCCATTACACAGTACAAAACAGAAAGTTTATATTCAGCATTGGTGTGCCTCAATGTAGTTACTTTACACTTTACAGACATAAATACCATTATGTATAATATCATATTTTGCATACAGTGCTTGGATTTGTCAAATTCCTTGTATCTGTAAGCCAGCTGCTAAGATGATTGTATGTTGAGCGACGTGTAATATCATAGACCATTAATGCTCCAGCTGCACCTCGATAATATGATCTATACAAAATTTATAAACTACATTCTGTCATCCAATGTACCCATAACCGATGTACTAATTGTATAATCATGAAGAATCCCAAATATTCCATTTAACGGACAGTAACATCATTTCTATATATGCATATGTACCTAGTAACTGCTCTAAAACGTTCTTGCCCTGCAGTATCCCATATTTGCAATTTTATTTTCTGTCCTGCCACTTCGATAATTCTTGTCCCAAATTCAACGCCGATGGTATGTGGACAATCTGCCATAACTAGAATGTCAAAATACTTTTTGTATAGTCTAGTTATGGCAAACAATATAGGGAAAATTGTACAATCAAGCTTATCTTCACTCTTACTCAGCACAGTAACTTACATTTCTTTTCTGTAAATTGATGTAGTAAACATGATTTCCCTACACCCATATCTCCAATGATGATGTATTTGAAGATATAAGAGTAATTGTAAGGACCGGTGGACATTGTGCACCTATAAACAAATGGTTCGCAAAACATCTGATTTGACAAAGAATATATGAATCAAAACAGTATAAAAGATATATTAATCACAATTAATTGAAACATAAGCTGATCTTATTATGGTCATTGTTTTTCATCGAGTGTCTTCTAACTAATGACTGTACTTTTATTACAACAAAATATAATACATGCTCATTGATAATACCAAATACAGAGAATTTTCTTAGAATGACATACATAATAATTATATTCAAAATAGTAAAATACGATAATATTTCTAACATATTACATATTTTTAACTCTAACACTTTTTTTATTAATCATGTACAACAATGTCCATACAGTACAACGCAATACATGTTTAGCAACAATGAAAACGTGAGAAAAACATTCGTATGTTCATTGAGAAGTTTATCATCCAAGTTATTACTGATGAACTGATAACAATTGTCAGCACGATTACGTTGATACTGCCGAAGAACAATACAATAATTGATAATTGCAACGACAAAAAGACACGACAACGTCGGCATTTGAATTTACAACAAATACAATTCCACAATCCGATTTTACCGTAACAACTGTTCCTGAAAAAAAAAGGTTTCCGATGTCAACAATACAAGGTTCTACTCACCCTTGTACGGTTCAGTACGGCAAAGTGTTTTATCACACGACGAGCTACAGAAGCTTCCTCGGATTGTTGTTCCTACATAAACAATGAACGATCACACTGAATGTACAAGTAACAACTGAAACAACGTAAATGTATTACAGTTCTTTATATCACACGCAATATGGCAGGTTACTGTCGCTAATAACGATGGCGGCGAATAAACGTCAAACCACCTGTCATTGACTTATTGAACAATCGAAAGTATTCGACGAAGTTATAGTGGGAATTTGTTTAAGTAGCACAATTTATGTTGAACAATGATGTGTATAATAAGGAATAAAAGGATCAATTAGAAGAACTACTTCTTGAATGACACTTGCGAGGCTCTAAAAAGGTGGACAAAGATAGATATCATTTGTCCATAATGGCGGTAATTCTCTATATATATGTATGAACGGTATGAACTTTTCTGCACTCGTATAGTGAGAAATATTTTGTTTTAACATTACATCTGTTTTCAACTGTATGTCTTTTTTCTGGAACTATTAACATTCCTTTTCAAAA
Organism: Cerceris ruficornis; assembly: GCA_963989415.1. Lineage (NCBI taxonomy): Eukaryota > Metazoa > Arthropoda > Insecta > Hymenoptera > Crabronidae > Cerceris > Cerceris ruficornis. Next base: position 17,260,104 of record OZ022520.1, read on the forward strand.
GTGGAGTATTTATTTGTTTAAAGGTATAGTGTAAGGCTACTTATTGATCTTCTAACTGGCTGATCGGTTAGGATTAAATCCGTTGAAACGAATCGTATAACAGTTCCATCGGAATACTTGTGGTAATTCAGTAAACTTGTTTGTTTTATCAGTGGTCATAGTGATAAGAAAATTGAATTTTTCCCTATGATCTAATGGACTTATATTAGGAAAAGGCTTTGAGAAAGAACAATTGCTGCTATCAATTGCTGTCAACTAGAAGACAGCTTCCTTTAGATTATCAGAAAAAGTTAAAATATCTTTAGTTTTATATCTTTATCTTTATTCTTATGTACTGCAACTAATTGCGAACTGTAATTGACGAAGTTTCTTTGATTCGGCAAAGCGCTAAATGGCTAGAAATACTTTTTAGTTTTGTTTTTAGAAGCTAATATAATTATTAAAAATAGTATATATTTAACGAAGTATTCAATTTTAATTGATACTTTTACTCTCTTTTCTTTTATATAAAACATGTAATTAGCTTATATTGAATATTCCACTACATTTTTTATAATTCATCACATCCTGTTAATTGTACAGCTATTAATAATTGCAATCTGTTCTAAACACTTCTTTAAATTAAAATAAATTGCTACCGTTGCGAATTTCACTAATTTTCGAATACTCTGACTGGTGATAGGTAATAATTGACAGCGGTTGGTACTGATGTCGTACCGCGCAATATGCAGCCATATGTAAACTCATATCTAAAATATCAGATCTCTTTATATACTAAAGTGCACAAGAGCTAAAATTTTAATATCAATGTTATCATGAAAAAAGATTCTATTTCAGTGTACAACAATTTAACTTATTATTAAAAATGCCGTACATTTTTGTTCGTTCTGCTATCGATAAGGGAGTACTTTTTTGGGATGTTAAAGTTTCAGGGCTTAAAGGTATAATTCCTTTACGAACACTTCTTTACAGTATAATAGAATTATCAATATTATAATACATATATATATATATATATATATATATATATATATATATAATTCTACAGCTTTAATTAATACTAACATTGGCTTATGAGTACCATCTAAAATTTTGCCCAAAACTTAATCTCTATACCGAAAGTAAATATACTTTATACAATACTTCACTTAGTATAAATAACTAAGAATAAAGTTACAAAAATAAATATCATCAGTTATTCCTAAGGTATCGTGTACTTTAAAGTTAAATTAATATTCGGAAAACTTCAAAATTTTCTGTTCTATTTCCCGCATCACGAATATCACTTATTATTGCTTCTTTATATTCATTTATCATCAGTATGACACAACGTGTGGTGTGTTTCTTGCTTTCAAAAAACCAATAAATAGGAGATATTAATTGACTTACAGATTTTCTTTTGTGGGAACGTATACAATTGAAAATCTGTTTAAATCACCGCATAACCTCTGTATAATATTATTTGTTTATAGAAGCTGATATTCACGAGCTGATACACCTTGAACGTGGATATGGGTTCGATAGAAACACAATATCATATCGTGAACATCCTTGTAAAATATTGAACGCCTTGGAAATTCTTGATTATAAAGTCATTACTTGTACAAGTTATAATAATCCATCAGAGAATAATGCACTAGAATTTATGTGGACTATGAGAAAAGAGTTTTCAGACCCTAAACCTGAGGACATTTAAAGTAGGTATGCTTTAGTTTCATAACTATTATCGGTAAGTTTTTAATGATCGTTTGTCAAAATGGTTATTAATTATGTATGCATAAATTAAGAACGCTGTTAAAGAGATTATAAAATATAATTTATACTTACGTGTTTTTAAGGTAGTAATATAAAATTCAATTTAATTTTCAGAAAAGACAAATTTTTTTCAAACTCGTTACAGGATAGAAAGGTGCACCTTGTGATACAAATTTTTGCATTTATTTTTATTTTTTTCTGCAAATTCCTTTATATTCTCTGGAAAATGTAATATGCGGGAAATAAGATTAAAAATGTCAAATTATACGTCAAACAGTATGATTTTATTGCATAGATTATAGCACTATAGGTTAAAAATATTTGAAAAGTAGGCAGGAAAGTGTTAAAAAATCTGTAAATAAAATTTTTGGGATCCTTTTCAATAATATTCGAAATTATTTCCCTATAATTGGAAATCAATTCAATGTTTTTTACATATATAAGAGAAAATTTTAATAGAATATAACCATCAGTTCGTCACAATTTTCTTCTTTTAATATACTCTACGAGGATCGTCCGCCAGCGCTCGCTGAAACACCCGTTAATTTACCAAGTTTCCCAAAAGAGATTGCCATCCTTTTTTTAAAATTATCCCACGTACTACGTTTTTAAGAGGTTTCCAAAAATTAGCTATTTGCAGGACCTAATTATCATTAAGTATAGCGAAGATCCGTCAATTATTTTCGCTGAAAAAAGTGTCTTTAACTTCAGCCAACCCCTCAAACGCGCATTCTTCCGAGTAATCAAAGAAAACAAAGATGTAATATTAGTAATAAAAAATCAAGTAAATGGAAAGATTGGAATATTGTATATCACTTCGAACTTCATAGTTTACAAGCACTTCAATTTACATCGAGTAGAAGCAAGTTTAAACATACTTTTTTTAAGTTATTGCAAGAAAAGGTAGATTTCGAGTTGATAAGAAGAGATGAGAAATTTACGCTCGAAGTTATACAATCGCCAATATTTTATCGATCTGTTTTATAATCACATTTCATGTATATGGTTTCACCGTTTGCATATGTATAGTGTATAGTTGGCACTGCCAGAGGATCAAAACACAATGGCTGTTAGTTCCTGTTGGAAAGAATAGACTCGGAGTCAAACCAAGTCAGACCCTATTTTTTCCTTAATTATGCTTTAAAAGACTCTTTAAAGACACTATCACTAATTATCAAACGTTTTGCCACTTACTAGAGACACGTATGACCTACAATTATGTAAAGTTCATCGAAACAAATATAAAATAGCTAATGAAAAATTGGACAAAAATTGAGAAACAATAATTACAGTCAGAGATTTGATTCAATCTACTAAACGTACACTTGTAACGTGATGTTGCGGAGGGTTATGAGTTAGATATTTATTCTTTCGACAGTTTCATTTTGGTCGTCGCAATTATTGTGCAAGTGGGGTACGTGAAATTTCATAATTAATCTTCATGATCATGTTTAACTGTGGCATGTTTTATTATTTATATTGTTATTGAATTACTAACATGATCATAAAAATCGAGAAGATAGTTTACTTATAAATTCATACGGAGACTGGACCGATATATTCGTTTCCACACAGTTCCGTCAGAGTTCTTTACTTGTAAAATGTTAATACCGTGCAATGATTAGATCGGAATTTCAATTTTAGATACGAAACAGCTATTTTTTTTTTGCTTAATTACCTACGTGAATTCAAGCGCGATTTACGTTAGGTGAGAGTTTAATGTGTATTTTAAAGCGCAACGAGCGATTATAAATGAACTGCTTAAAATTTCTGTGATATTGTTATCATAATTTTGCGTGATACATATTAGTAATAGTAATATGTAATTTTACATAGGTTAGGAGGGTCAGGGGCTGACGTTTTAATTGTTATTCGAAACATGGCATCCAAAGTGTTGTGTTCAACAAAGATTATTCCGTTTAATATTAATATACATTGATTAATTTTTCATGCGATATTTACATCGGCGGAGCTTTGTTCGAGAAATGTATGTTAATTGCTTATCTACGGTGTTATACCATTTTGCGTATTGTTATGTGAATGTGAAAGTTTCATTTGGAAATTGAAGTTTATCTACGGATGATTAAGAAACTTATTAAACTGATCGCTGTCTTAAAGTAAGGGGAAAAAATCAGTTTCAATTAACATTCAATGTTACGAAGGATAGTAAATTACTCGGGAAATATTCCGATTTTAATTTTTACGAAGTGAAAATGGAAAACAGTGTAATTATGCATATTTAAAATTACTAAAACCAGTTTTATAATCTGGTGAAAAGTTTATTGATTTGTAATTTAATTCGGTTTACGAAAGAATTTTCATATTTTTGGCATCATGAAAAGCTTTTTGCATGACATTAAATAAGATAAGATAAGTTGATCTGAGAAATATTAAGTACATAGAGGAAAAATTGATCAGTGTGTCATAATTTGTAACATCATCATGGTAAGAAAACGTGGAATAGTTTGGAACTATTACAATAAGAAGGTAGACGGATCTCAAGTCATCGCATTTTGTAAGTTTTGCGATAAGTCATACATTCAAAATGCTACTCGTATGGAAAGGCATATGGAGCGATGTCCAAAGTGTCCAGAAAATGTTAAACAACAGTTCATACAAGTGGCACACAATAAGAATCACAAAAGTAACATTATTGATGTTAAACTGAATGAAAAATGGCCAAAGCAGGAGTCTTCAATAGATCGTAGTATCACTGATACAGAATTGGAAGATTTGGATGATTGCAATTATAGAAATCAATCATTTTCTGATGGACCACCTACCAGAATCCATCAAAATATGGATTTGGTAATACAGAATAATGAACAGACATGGGTGAGCCATGATACTTCGGCAGAAAATAATGATTCGGATTCAAGCTCGGTCAATAAGAATTGGGGAACAAATCAGAATAACACTGCATCTGTTACATCTGGTAATTTAGATACACGCTGTAATGTGAAAAACTTAAATTTTAAAAATTATCGTATTATAGTCAAATCAAATTATGCAATTAATTATTTGGAAGCAGCTTAAGATGAATCTCTAAGATACTTTTGAATATTTCTATAGCCGGATCTCAAGAACGGAGAGGTTCGATACATCAAAGGAAATCTTTTAATCCTAGAAGAATGTCTCAGTGGCCAGTTTTATCAATGAGAACAGCAGGTTATTCTCCTTTGCAAAGTAAAATATTGCAGGAAGAGTTATTAGAGAGACGTGCCTTAAGGAAAGCAGCAGAGCTTGAATTACGTCGTAAAACAATGGAACTGGAAAGGTTTCAGTGGGAATATGAAAAAGACAAAACTCAAAGTGAAGTTCGTTGGGCTCATGAAACCCGTATGATGCAATTTAAAGAGGAAAGAGAAAGGCAATTGGCCGAAGAACATAGAACCCAAACAGTTTCGCATGTAATATAGAGAAACTAAAACAAATTATTGTTATGAAAAAAAGAAATTTTAAGAAATTGTTAATCCACAATTATTTTTATTCTGTGGAACTGGTTAGCTGTCTGAAAGATAAACAAAGCTTTGTACTCCTAGTAGGCAATTTGCAATTATATTGAGATATAAGGATACATGTAACATATAATAAAATAATTAATTTGTGTACAATAAACTCTACGATCTGCATATTTTAATACAGTCTTAAAGTAAATTGATACACATAAATTGCACTGATAATATATGTACTGTGTATAGTGCATGCATTATTTTTATATGTGTAGCCCAGTATCTTTTTATACAATGTGATTTCAAAATGTGAAAATATGATATATAATCTGAAATTATTAACTTTATTATAATAAACTCTGTGGTAGAAACATAAATATTTTAAGTAATTGTCAATGTATAATTATCATTGTATAATGGTAATGTGATTATAACATTCCTTATTCACGGTTTGTCGGTTAGAGGGCGTGGGTGAGAGCGGAGTGTCGCGGTCACTCCGGTATTAAGTGGGAGAGACTTATCGTTTACCGTTAAGAAAATGGACGAAGGCACTTTTTTATCTTTACTTATGTATTTTCACGTATATACACTTTTTGCAGGTCTAGTTGAGAAGTTTACTCAAATCAGAATGAAAGCGGGTGAAAAGGAGAAAGTAAAAAGACCGCGCGCGCGCTGTGTTTAAAACAATGTTACCAACTACTACTAAAAGTGTTTCTAGTTGCTATCTAGGGAATTAATGGAGCGTGCAGCTTGGGTGCTACACGAACGAAGTGTGAGTACGTTAAAGAAAATAATAGATAATAGGAAAATAGGGAGAAAAATTTGTAATAGAATGGCGAAAAAAGGGTGGGGAGTAAAGAAGAAAGTGGGAAAAGAAAAAGGTAGAAGCTGAAACGCGAGAATAAAGAGGAAAAAGGGGTAGGCAAGAAAAGTAAGGTTAGGTTTTTAGAGCGCGAGGTAAAAATAAGGATGGCAAAGGAGAAAGGGGAAGAACATTTTTAAAAGAAATATTTAATGTAGGAGAAGGGGCGGGGAAAGTACAAATAAAGGGTAGAAAGGAGGGAAGACAAGTACAGTAAAACCTCGATAAAGGCAACAGAAGTTTCTCTCGATAAATGCATCATGACTATCCCCTCCACTTAGGGGGATCCCCCTTGGCGAACCTCTACGCTCGACGATGGAGTAGTGTAACATGATACCACCCGAATATATCGGTGAGGCAATGCTAATTGGTGGGTCGGCCGTTTTTATTTACGATTTTTTTTTAGGAACCTTTGATAACGTATTTGTGAGATTTTTCTGATTAAAATGATACCAAACACGATATCATTTGTATTATATTTACTTAATATTTAATAAATTTACTTACTATTTACATAATTCAAACATATCGTGTTTGGTATCATTTTAATCAGAAAAATCTCAAAAAAACATTCAAACAATTAACAAATAAACAAATTTACTTTTGCATTAGCAATGCCTCGCTGATTCTTTGGAGCAGCTCACTTCGTTTTCTTGCTCTCTCTATCTCTTCTACTGTCTGTCCTTTTCTAAGTTCGCACTCGGCTGGATCCCTAATGTAAACACAGATTCGTCTCCGGTACTGTTTAAGAGCACTGCTTTGCCCCCAAAATATGCGCATTTATCGAGATTTTTCTGTAGAAAAAGAGGTAGGAAGGGGTGGGAGTTATAATCAGGAAGGAAGAGAGGGATAAAAGAGGGAAGGGTAAAAGAGGAAAGAAAAAGTATAAGAGGAAAGAAAAAGTATTTGTTTGAAAGCATCAGGCAGCAAGAAGGGTTAAAGAGAGGGGAAGAACGTTTGGAGGACTACTAATAGGAGTCAGAGAGGGATGGGAGATACAGGAGGAAAGAAGTAATATAGAAGGACTAATGGGAATATAAGTAAAAAGAGGGGTAGAACAATGGGATATATGGACAATATACACCAACAGAGGGTTAAGTAGGCTCATACCAATACTGCCAGAAGAAAGGGAGCAGGCAGGTGACAAGATAATGATAATAGGAGGGGATTACAATGCTAGAATAGGTTGTGAGGCAAGTGTTTATAAAGGAGAGGAGGAGCAAGTGGAACGGAAGTGAAGAGACGAAATAAAAAATATAACATTCATTATAATAATTGTACATTTTACGCGTGTGGAACACTCACAGTTTTAAATTTTTCTGAATTATTTATATTACTACTCATATTACACATTTTATATTACCACAAAAATTGCATACATTATAACTTCTATTCCTTTCTCATTCGTACGAAATAAAACGATACATTTCAATTCATAATCCGCGAGAATTTTCGTCTGTTTAATTGCTCTAACCTTTGCGGAATGAATTTCTAATAAAACTATAGGCAATACTTCTTTAATTAGAAAATATGCGAATATATATGACACGCCTATAATTCGTGACCTATCAGTTTTAACCCTTTCGGTACGAGCGCGCCGAAAATGAGCACACAGCACATGGTAAGCCTTCTTTTGTATGAATATTTTCTTAAGCGTTAAATAAGAATTGTGCTTAATAACACAATGTTTTTTCCAACAAGTATTGTTTTTAGCTTTAATATTAAAAGATATTTATATAAAATTCTGCACAGAATTACATACAAAATTACATATGAATTATATGATTATATACATGATTATATACAAAATTATATACACAGCAATTACTGTTTACTTATTTTTAGCTAATATATGATTATACGTATAACGGCTGATAATATAATTGGCTATGATATATTTTAAAATCATGAATCCACACATAAACCAACACTGCAATCTTTGCATTCATATCTTGATTCCGATCTTTTGTCATTTTTACTGCAAACTACACACCTTCGGCTCCGGTTCTTTCATCAGATGGATGCCGAATATATCCGGCGCGCGTACCGAAAGGGTTAATAGCACAATTTATTCAATGAAGGGTTTATACCGACATTTTATTCGGTAATCTATAAGTAAATAAAAAAGCAGTGATAAATTACGCACGAAGAACACGATAGTACATTGATAAGAGTTATCAGTATCTGTAAAGCGAGAAATCGTAAGAACCATCGAGTCTTCATACTCGAACGGAACGTTTTCTTGTTCACATATAATAATTAATTTGATCCATAAAATTCTAAAATATCGAAGTACAAACGCTACCACTAACTCAGTCATTTTATTATCAGAAATTTGTTCGGTCTACCCTCGTTGTATTTGATGGAACTCATTTTTTAATGCGGAGTCACACAGACTTCGATTGTGGGTGGGAAATATTCACAAAATATCATTCAAATCCCCAAACAAAGGCCAAGTAAACATCAACACCCCCTTCGTGTCTTTAACGTAAAAGGAATACTTCCAATTAAAATCATTACGTCATTCAATAATTCTAGACATTGGAATATTCACTTCAATTTTCCTCGAAGATATATGAATCTTTCATTTTTTTTAACAGTAAGAGACAACTAAGGTTGAAGATACTTTTATCTCGACAATGGCACAATCAGAGAATCCAGTGATGAAAAAATTGGCCGACATAATAAACACTGAGAATTATTATTACATTGGCGTAAAGGCCTCACCTTCTGCGACCGACTGCACTGTGTATGGTTTAAATCAGGCTGAAGAATTGGCTATTTCCAAACGTTTCCCAAATTTGGAGCAGTACGTGATCAACGGCGTAATGCTCAAAGGTTAATATCGATCGTTATTTTCATTAAAATGAATACAGGAAACGAAATATACAAATGCCTGTTTGTGATCGTATAATTCTTCATCTTTGTCTTTGATAAGAATGTAAAGAAAGTTATTACAATATTATTCAATAAGTTGAGAAGACACACGGATTTAACCCTTTGCGGTTCAAATTACTTTTCCGATTTTTCGTCAGCCAAGCAAAAATAATTTTGGAAAATTATTCATTTTTATTTAGTAACAGAAATAACTATAGGTACTGAGATATAATTACATAATTGTAATTTAACCCCTTGCCTTCCAACAACGAGTGACACTCGTGGTCGAGCGAAATAACATTAAAAAACTTGAAATTATCTAAAAAAAAATGCCAAGTTGGAAAAATCGGTGGAATATGATAACATAAAATTATTCTCGCGCTATTAGTCTGATTTTTAAATACAAATTGTAGTGGAAACCGTTGTTAAGTTTTTATTTCAGGTGACAAAAGAAATGATAGGGCAAGGGGTTTATAAGTTAAATATGAATTACACTATAAATCTGTGTCCAACGTAGCTGGACGTAGGCCTGCAAAGGGTTAATAACGTAGAGTCATAAATTATTGAATAGAACAATAGACTTTTAATGATGTAAATATTGTGACATGTTTTTGAAATAACATTTCCCGATTTGATATCGCTGCACGAGTCTTCTAATTTATGCGTTTGCACATTGCAATTTATTATGCTCATTTGTCGCCTACTATTATCTCGAGACTAAACATTAACTTTCAATTATGTTGCATTTTGTAACTTTATGCTTGCGCATGATGTGTAATCATTCTTCTGCGAAGTTGTCTTTTGCGATCAAACGAGACATCTCGCTTTTTAAAAGCAAAATTAAAGTGATACTTGTGGTACCAGTGACACCATTGAATTCTTACTTCCTATCGTTTAATTCCGCCATGAGTTCTTTTTTCTTGTATTTATAGAATAATATTTATTTCACGAGCCTCCTTCTCCATCATAAATTCGTGCTTTTGCACGAAAAGTGATTGTAATTCGGCATAATAATTTTTCACTTCCTTAAAACAAAATTAAAAATTAGACCGGTACCAGTGTCACCGCGGAATTCTTACTCCTTATCGTTTAATCCCACGATGGGATATTTTTTCTTGTATTTATAGAAGAATATTTATTTCAGGAGCTCCATTCTCCATCATAAATGCTTTGGCCGAGTTAGGGTATCGTGTCATTTCCAGTACAGGAAATGCTGAGATATTCTGGACACTACGGAGGGAAATTTAATATCAGCAGTTACATTTCGAGGACTAAAATTTCGCAGTGAAACATACGTGTATACACAGAGCATGCATGACATTGTCACGCATAGTAAAAAGCTATTATAATCAAAGGGTATTATTACATTATACAGTGATGCGGCAGAAATTCCATACATACGCTGCGCGTACGCGAAGCTCAGCATATTTATTTTAATAATCAGATTTTTATTCCAAGAGGAAAAAAGTAACATGCATCGTTTATCGTTTGGATTACCGACAACGGTAGCTAACGATTATTAATTCTGTGCTGGTCACGATTTTTCGAGGACTCATTCGATATTTTATTTTTGTATAATGCGGTGCTAAATGAGTACGAGAAGTATTACACGGGTGTATAGTATTATTATCTTTTATATTAATCAACTGGTTATGGGATTTATGATGACTTTAGTATAACGATTCCAATTTATGTTACATGTAAAGTAAATTGCATATAAGGTATAATTTCTTTGGAAGTTGAAGTATTCAATACAGTTTACTATTAATTATTATAATAGACGGAGTGAAACATCGATACGCGCAATGATGGCATGAAGATTGCGTGATGGAGTCAAAGAATTTTATATTATATTGTTATTATTGTAGGAAGTATTGTAGCAGCGACTGGGAGATTCTTCTTATCGTATTGTAATTTACGCGTAGAATTAAGAGCTTGTTTGTGCACTGGATTTATTTTTCTAAAAGAATTTTATATTTCTATGAATCAGCGTTACATGCATTCCATTTGTGCAAGTATGGAATTAAAGACACTTTTTCCACATTGTATGCTTGTATACGTACGAACAATATATGCCGATTAAAATGAAAAGGAGTTCTGTTTTTGTACATAATACGAAGGAAATGATATTACATCGAATAAATAGCCTCGAGTGGCGAATACATATACAGGGTGGCAGAAGTATTACGGTCAAAGTTCAATACTACAACTACCGGCGTTATATCTATTATATTTAAATATACTGAATAAGTACTTTGGAAAAAGAAAAATAAAAAGGTGAAAGGATCTTCGATCAGTTTGGGAAATTTGTAGAAAAAACTTGGAAATCAGTCATTTTGACCGGCTTGGTAGTTTTAGCGCTAAAGTAATGTTAACAAAAATAAATAAAGGTGTTTAGTAATGTCCGAACAAAATTTATTCGTTTTGGTATTCATGTATGTTTAAATACTTTTTAAAGGTGACGATCTAACATTTTAACAAATAAATCGTTTCGTGTTTCTTTGTCCTTTCAAAGTATCACCTTCTCTTAAAGTTACACTCTTTATATGTCCCCATAAATTACTAGCTCGTAATGAAAACTGTATTATGATTCCAAAACCAATAATCCTTTGATATAGATTTATTACCATTATTATTCTATTCATTTTCGACAGTATTATATTGTCAGTAATGCTTGGCAACAATATTTCTCCACACTCTGTATGAATATTTAATGTAGACCTTACATAATGGCGACTTAACCGCGATTAAATTTATGTAAAGAGTAACTACTCGCATATAATTCCCATTATTTTTTCGTAAAGTAACAACTGAACGGGATCTTCTCAGATAACGATACCTACTTGCAGGTACGATAAACATGGAGCACGGACATGAACACCATGATCATAACGCATGCTGCAATTCGGATAATAATCCAGGTGTCCGTCAGTCTCTCTCGGAAATGGAGTTCGAACGTGGTATATGGTACGCAGGTAACTAATTGAAATTACGGTTTTTTATAAAATTTTTCAGTACGGCCATTCACTATCAATAGCCTACAAGCGTTGGGTATTTACTGGTATTTACGTTAATTAAACTGGTCAACATGGTTTTTTACACAAAGAATAATTATGATGATTATTACAGATTTTTTGGCACTGAACACGAATATGAAGTTCGTTTATTTTCATCAGGATCCATTTTAGAGAAAATCAGTTTTGATGAAAATTCAAATTATTAACTTTCAGAATATTTGCGTTTTAACCGTAAATGTTATTTATGTTCTTTTTTGTACGAAATAATTCTACAAACCTTTCCGAATATAACGATATTACTTTAATGTTATAAACATTAAACATATTTAAACAATGCTCAAAGGGAAAACGACGCCCAAGATGCCTCAACTTTTGTGGATATTTTCCTATTTATCTTAAAAACCAGACGGCCAAAAGGAATTCGAATACCAGGAGACAATAGAGCAGGCATTTTTCTTGGGAAAACCATAACTGAAATTTGCAACACGAGTTTTGTTTTCGTCTAAGACATTAAAATATTTCAGCAAGACACAAGGTACTGCCAGTGGTTTTCAGCGCAGCCGTTTCACCAGCGCTAGTATTATGTATATGTAGCTCGCAGACTTACAAATGCATTTATTGTTTATGAGGTACTTTCCGACAATACCGTTACATTAAACAAAGTATTATAATTTTAAAATTTGGTCATTTAAGTAAATAAAATTGTTCAATTGCATTTACAATATCAAGATTAACTATACGAACAGCGAGAGCAATTATTTCCACTTCACTGACCGACGAGAACGACGACTTACGCGTGTTATCAAAACAAACTGGGCGGTCCTCGGCGATCGCACCTTCCAGGTATTCGTCTCGTTGGTCCTCTAACAATAACAAGCCGTTTCGATGTTCGCCTTGCTATCAGTTTGCCCTCGACCGTCGACGAGTAATCAGTGCTCCGTGGCCGGGTTCAAGCATTTTCACATATTAGTGCGTGTATAATACTTTCGAAGACGAGATTCAGAATCACCAAATATCTCTCTTATTGTGGGCTACTTGGTAATTCATCCTTGCAGTGGTATTAACCGTCAGCTACCTGTTGTTTGGCTGCTCTCAGCCATCAAAACACTTCTACCGTTGCTATTGTATGTCTACTCTCAGCAACCAAAGCAAAGAATCAACACGTTTCTGAGGAATATATAATTCTTACTGAGATTTTAGTAGTTCTGGTTTAATTGCGATTACACATTTGGTTTTTAACACTAAACGTACCGGCATTTTTCTATACCTAATCTTACCAAAGGGGGTCAATTTGACCCCTTATGAAATAAACGTAGATTTTTCGTAAAAAATTCTTTATTTATTAAAGGAAATAATTTGCAACATCATTTCTGATTTGGTATAAAATTAAACACATATTTTTATTGTTATAAACAAAACAATCGACTAATTACATTTTTTACATACGATGGGTTTCTCCTTCGTACATTTCCCGCAAAAAAATTTTTTACAAATTATTGTCGAACTTTATTTCTTGTAGGCTCTGATATTTACTCTGCAACTCTCAGTATACGACTGCATCTTTTTTAGCTACAGAGAACTCATTGGAGGGAGTGTTGCTTGTGAATCTCCTATAAGAATCCGTTCTGTTTATGCGTTACGTCCTACGGACGCGATCGTGTTGTTGAAATGCTCACGCCGAAATCAAACACACATATCAGGTTCCGACAAATGAAAGAGTCACTTGAGAAGTGTATCTGAATTTAGAACTAAGGTTCCAGTTGGAAAACTGCTGAAAAATACGTAAAATTCGTACGGGGTCAAAATGACCCCCGTGGTGCGTAAGGTAGGTAAAGAATTTTCGTCGGTAAAAAATAAGCTACGAGAAAAACGGAAAGCGGGAAATTGAATAATCAGATTATATAAGAATTTACGGAAAGTCAGATGAGCGGAAGAAGTAACAATAAAAGTACGATTTTAAAGTAAACTTTGAAAGGGGTCATTTTGACCCCGCTTGGTACGTTTAGTGTTAATGAAATACGACCGCAAAGGATTAATGAAAGGTATTAGAAGAGAAATAAAGTATTTCTTTTGGCACAAAAGCTTCAAAATTTAATTCTAGTAGTATTTTTTGTGCTGAATTCGGATATATAATCTGCTTGTCTCCATCGTGTAGAGTTTTTTTTGTGACAAGCACTTTTGTCTTTAATAAGTCGTATAATCTCGAGCTTGAGAATGCAATTGAACAATATTGCTTATTTATATGATGAAATTTTACAAATATATTTCTCTGGTTAATGTAGCATTATTGTCTTGAAATAACTCATAAACGATAAATGTACTTGTAAAGCACGCTGCAAATATCATAATACTAGCGCGGGTGAAACGGTTGAGCTGAGAATCACTGGCATTATAGTGCCACACATCTATGTTGGCTTACAGAAAAAATGCGAGCTAAAGGACGAAAAGAGAGAAAGCTGCAGATGGAGCAAGGAAGAGAACCCGATTTGGGCGGCGAATGTGAGGACATTGGCGTATGCACAAGATTTAGAGTATCACTATAGTAAAAGCTGGATAAACTCCGGCGTAATTTTTATCCTTGAATTGGATTAGTTACACTCTTATCTGATCCAGGTTGCATCATCTTACGCTGCTCCCTCGTCGATACTCGCGTTTCGCCAAGGGGGATCTCTCCTTATGGAGCGGATAGCCATGTCCCATTCGCCAGCCAGACAAGTAAAAATACGACTATGCGGACTGTTTACTTTAGGAGGCTGAGCTTGGGGACCCCAGAAACAAAATGGCGCGAATAGGCGGTTGAAAGCGAGTGGCTCCACTGCTCAGACGCCAAGTTAAATGTGTCGCACTATACCTTGTGTCTTGCGGAGCTATTTTTATTTCTCAGCCGAAAACAAAACTTGCGGTGCAACTATCAATTGTGGTCTTCTCAAGACAAATGTCTGATCTATGGGAAAAATATTAATTTTTTTTTAAATTTGATTAACTAATTTTCCATCGAATTATACGAGAACGTAGCGTAAATTTTATGTCACCTTGTAGAAGTGCCGCGTTATACGGAGTCCTACTATAAGTAACAAGTCCATCGATGAGTTTCATTAAACATAATTATGTTTATTATAGGTATATATTTTTGTTATTTAACACGTTCGCGGACAGTGAAAATTTCAGTGAGCTGCAAAAGTAGTCAGTCAAGTATTACACTTCTAACTTACACTTCTAACTAGACAGAGAAAAAATAAAATAGTATAAAAATACTCATTGAATCACTTGGCCATAACTTTAAACTGCATAATAATTATAAAAAAATAAGGTTCTATAAAATTAAATGAGTTATAATTGGCTTTATCATTTGGCATTGCACGAATGCTATAGCATTCATGTCATTCTACATTACGATGAAAATGGATGTTATAGTATTCACATCCGCGAACGTGTTAAGTGCATACTTTATATTTTATATGAAACTATCAACTGCAGTTAATTAGTGCTAATTTATCCCATAAATCCAAACAAATTCAGACAGCATTTTGTCAATACTACCTTTACCGAAAGAATGATCCAGAATCATCCCTCCATCAGATTAATAACTTGAAACAACAGGAGAACAAGGATTCAAATTTTCAGCACAAAGCAACGACCGGGAACGCGTGAAGAGTTTATTGAGAAGAGGAATTTTGGCGGACGTCGAGGATTCCGCTGGTTATACGGCATTGCATTACGCGGCTCGTAACGGCTGCTACGAAATCTGCGAAATATTATTGCAAAATGGTGCGAGGGTTAACGCTCAAACACGTAGCGGGCGAGCTACAGCTTTGCACAGAGCAGCAACGCAAGGACGTGCGAATATCGTCGAGTTTTTGTTGAAATCCGGCGCTAATGTCAACTTAAAAGATGCCGATGGTTATACAGCCTTGCATAGAGCGGTCGTGGCACGTTCGATTCCAGTTTGCAGACTTCTAATACCGTGCACAGACTTGAAATTATTAGACAATAGCGGGCGTAGCTTGGAACGAATTGCGGAGGATAATTGTCCTGACATTTTGCCACTTTTGTCGGCAAAGATTAAAGAAACGTGAAAGTACCCGGAGATACGGTGACGAAGAGGACCAGTCTTGTGGAATACCGCGAGAAATATGGCAATATTGATTTAAAATTGCTGTAAATACTATGTACATACGTATATAAGCATCAGGGGGTGATTACTATTGTTTTAATAATATATATCAGTGATATTTCTTACAGACGATATTAAAATTTATATGACAAATAGAAAGGATTGCGGAAATATTTAATGATATCCTTTGTTTCTTTTATTGCGAAGTTGCAGTAACGTATCGCCGTTTAATTAAAAGCTTGAAATTTCGTCGATGGAAGAAGGTAAAATTGTGACGCAATACCAAGAAACTCTTTATGGAAAATTGCGAATGTATGACTCAGCGTCGAGGTGTTAAAACAAAGGAAACATTTCTTGGAAAATACATAAGAAATTACACGCTTGCCTCGCACAATGGGTACTTTGTTCCAAAACGTTAATCGACGATATCGAAAGTGTGTAAGCTGATAAATGCGAGAAAGTTATCCAGATCGCATTAACAACTGAATTTATTTAATAACCGTGTTCAAGTTCGGGATACTCTATAAGTAACACTTCCCGTCAGGTTACAAATATCATTCAAATAACGTTTGTAATACTTTTCAATTTGCAGATAATAATTTATCGCGAGCTTTTACATATGTATGTGTATATCAGTTGACTAGCCTTCTATCGACAACCATTCATTATTTCCTGACTGAAACAATTCAAACGAAACTCCGTTGTTTCGTTAATGAAGATTCAGTTGTCGCCGAATAATTTTATACGTGTTACTTTGACCAGAGAAAATTAAGATCACCGAATATTTCATCATTTTATAACTCGCATCTAAAACATTGATTATTTCCGGGCGGTACCATTTTCAATCTTGGCATTTTGTCGTACACTTTAACATTAGAACTACCAACGCAGTCAAAATCACTGGTTCCTAATCTTATCGGAAAATTTCCCAAATTTATATTGAAAAATAAAAAAAAAATTATCTTATGAAACATAGATTACTTAACCGATTGTCTTTTTACCGCTTGATTCCTCTTTCTCGAAGTTCTTACTTAAAATATTTACTTAATGCCGGTAGGTCTAGTGCTAAATCAAACTGTTCAGTAACATAAAATTGTTCGATTTTAAAACTGCGTAAGGATGATTTACAAAGAAAACGTTCCACGCTCTGTAACTGATAACGTGCTTTTTGTACTTACATACGTCCCCTGTGTTGTTTCACAGTGATTCATGCAGATTTGGAACATATCTTACATTCAATATATTCGATATATGTACTTTTATAATCTTCGGTCTACAACGACGAGCACGATCGTTGTGCCGGCATACAAAACTTTGTAATGTTAAGTGACCATTTACTTTGCGTAATGATTAAATCGACCATGAACCTTCTTATCTTCAACTGGCTTTATGAAAATACTTTAATTAAGAGGATATAAATATGTGTTTGAAAGCGGACTACGTGAACATTGAGCTCGCTATTGTTTTGTTTTAATGCAAATCTGTAATCTTTTTTGTCATTATGTAATACATATGATTCCTTCAACGCGCAATCCCGAAATCTTTTATTATAACGCGATTCTTTTAATCGTCTTACGTGTTTATTAAGAATTAATGATACTGTTTTTATTGTTCCGGTCTAATGTGACAAGGGGACGGTTGGCTAAGTTATTTTTGAATCGAGAAGTTTAATCAATGAATTTAATTAATTTTTCAGAGTCTTAATTGGTATCTAGGAGTGCTGGGAATTGATTCAATCGTATTATCTTTATTAACATCGATCGTATTTCTTTTTTTTAGTATTGACTCGTATCTTTTTCTCAATTATTTGATAAACAGATATGTAACTTATCTTGCATGGATAGGTGACAAAAGTTATGTATCTTTCCGTTAAAAATTGCAAATTGAACTTAAAGTTTCGTGAAATTATTAACGAATTAGAAATTTTCATGTCGCGCGGAAATTATTTTCAGGTTTCCAATATTTAGGTGGGAAATTACTAAGAACGGTAAGAATAATTTGTTGACATATGCAAAAGATAATATAATTTATTAACGTAGAATATAAAGAATAACATCATGCATATCAATGCATGGAATTATTAATAAGCTCGAAATACTTAAATAAGTAGCATAAATAAATGTAACAAAATTTATTATTATACTGTACTTTTTATCTTTGAAATTGTTCGAATCACTTAATACAAATTTGCATTAATTATTTATTGTAGAAACACGAGCAACCGATGTTTGTAAATTAACACCATGTCTATTTCCGGTCGGAACCATTTCAGTTCTTAATATTATGTCGTATGCTTTGCTGGAAACGATCTAGAGTGTAGTAATATCGTAAAACTGTTTCATTTTATTATTGAATATGACAGAAAACGCGATAAACTTTTTATTCATCTTTAATCACATACATTGTTTCGACGTTTGACAGGAAAATTGCAAATAATACGAAAAATTTTACTGGGCTGTCATGGAAGGTTATAAGAATGTGATGTTAACGGCATCCGCTGTCGCATTTACGCCCGACACGTGGAAGACATTAACCTCAGATCGCCCATGTATTTTGTGTATAGGTATGGCAACGGCATAACAATTTTAACGAAGCATCTAACGTTACAGAAAGACAAATACCACGGCTCTACATTTTCGTTTAATATTTCAACATTTCCTATAAAAAATCTGTTATTATCAAGCCCTAAGAAGAAACTTGTCGACGGTCTCGTACTTTCGTTAAACCCAACGTCTCGTTGTACACAAATTCATCTAAAATAAAGAGCAAAGTAAATAATAAAATTTTTTATTTATATACATAATTAAAAGCATACAACGTTATAAAACTGCAAGAAAAATGAACGTGAGAATTCTCGAGTACTTGCAATCGTAAGATAACTACGAGGTTCCACATGAATTTTCAAAAGTTCTCGCAAGCGAAAGAAAAGAAATAACAAGAGTTAATAACATTCACGTTCGTAAAAAGCGTTCAATAAAAGACAAGATTCGCAAGAAATTTGATGGCAACCCGTCGTCATTCGTCTCTCGCACCGTTCGGTTCGTTCCACGCGCTCGTACGGAACGAAGGGTCGTGCACTTGATATTGAATCGTTCGGTCGTGATCGAATGTTTTCGCCAAAGCTCGGTAATCTTCGGTGATTTCCGTCGGTACTCGATGAGTTGCGGTACACGGCGCACGGCACGGCCGCCGGAGCCCCCTCGCGATAATCGGTGCTGCCACCTAGCGGAACACCTCCCGTCTTCCGTACGACTGCAGTCGTTGCATGGAGTCAGTCGTTTCACGAATACCGCGGGTGGTTTGCGCGAGGACTCGCCGCCGCCTTTAGCCGTTGCGCGACGGATCGTCCGTCGTTTCGCGGTCCGAGGTTCGTACGCGCGTTCCCGACCACCTTTCCCGTCCGTATTTTTGTGTGGTTTTGCTCGTCGATTCGAGTGACAATCGCGAGCGATGTAACCGTGCCGTGACGTCACACGGCTAATCAAGTGCACACACGAACGCAAACAGGGGCGCGCGCGCCTGCCACACGTACCCGCGTGCGTGTATACGCGAACGGTCTACGTAGACTGGGCGCAATATACTACGTGCAACGCTTACAGGGCCGTGCACACGGCCAGACCGATAGAACGAACGAAAGGAGAGGGAAACGGTGCGCGATCGCGAGAGACGAAGGAGAAAGAACGGAAACGGGAGATAAGAAAGAAAGGGAGATATGCGTACGTTTGATACGTGTGTACGCGTAACGAGAGAACGGTATTAGAGAAAAGGGGTGAGGCGTAAGAGACGTACACACGGAGGACATTTCGCACTTGCATGCGTACCAGCTCGGGAGCCTTTCGCTTCACGGTGTACAGCGTGTACGTATATTTCAAGGAGAACGCGAGATATCTCCGAGAGCTTCTTCGGCTTCTCGTATACATTCGACGATCTACTCTTCTGGAACACCGTTCTCCCGTGTCTTACACAGCGAGGGATTTCGCGTTTTCGTTACACACGTGCGGGACGAGGCTACGAGATAGAATAAAGAAGAGGAGGTACGGGAGTGAGAGAGAAGCGTCTACATCTCGTGGCGCCCCGTTGTGTTTTTCTACGGAAAGCTGCGCCCGCAACCTACGCGAACTTTAATGCACAGTGGAAGAAGACGTAGCGCGCGCGAGCGGAAGCCAGACCAGAGGCTCTCCTCGAGGAACGATCGTGAAGTGTTCGCACACGTGTCTTCTCTACTCTGCTTTTACCGAATCGAAAGAGCGATAGAGCGATAGAGAGTCAGCACGTAAACGGACTCCGATAGACGGACAGTTTCGTCCCGATCGTGCGGTCGATCGGACGGTGTGATCTTGTGTTTACGCTACCAAGTTCCTCCGTGCTGTTACGTGAATATTTCTTTTTATTTTTTCGCGATCGATCAGTGTCTGTGTGTAATATGCATACGAGTGCAGTTTGTTGGTACGATAATAAGAAAGTGGGGTCTGCGCGTTCCGTTTTTATTAACTTGTTGGACGGTCCACTGCTTTGAGAGTCAAGTTCGTCGCGCTTCGGTGTACGCGCCGTGTCTGGGGCGCGCGCGCATATTTCCTCACGCTTTCGGTTGCGCACCGCGACGAGCTTTCTACTCCAAGTGAGATGAAACATTTCCTCTCCATGATATCGAGAATCATCGGTAAGAACTCACGACTAATATTACCTGATTGCACGTCCAACGTTTTTTTTTCTCCGTCGTCCATATCTATCTCTCATTCGAGAAATTTTCGTGGCACGTTTTTCGTCGTCGATGCTCGCCTTCTTGAAGGTTTTTTCTGACGCGTGTCACCTTTTACGTGACGCGCGACGTGTGTAGTTTTGTGAGACGGTCGAGTGAAAACAAACAAATGTGAAATGGGAAATATTGTTGAGCTATTGGAAACAATCAACGTTATGCTTGCGTGGGCACGAGAGACGCGGAGGATTGGAAATAATGTCGAAGTTTCTATCACCTTGTGACTACGCCGTAAAAACACGAATTTATTGCGTTTGTTTGGTAACTTAACCTCTTCTCTTCCCCTCTCGCGCAGGTAGTAATACGCAGGAATTACTTCTCCCTATTCTCCCGTGACCTTAACATCTTCACGACTACCTAGTTTTATCACAATTCTAACATTTCTTATCAATGCGTTCTCTAACTCTTTAAAATTCACCGTAACCCCTGAATTTATATTTACTTCAACAAAATTAGCAATCTCGTCCAATTAAACATTCATTCTCCCTCAGGCCAATAATTACATTAACTACGCATATTATCGAAACGTTCAAAAGATTCCCATTAAACTCAAACTGTCTAGATTTGTTTATCAACACAATCCATTCATTTCCCCATCAAAGTACACTCGTCAACCGTACCCCGAACAATTTTCCATCCCCATTGTTTTCCATGTTTACTAAAAATCTATCCTTCCCATAAAACATTCAATTACACCCGCCGCATAGATATTATTTTTCGTCGTAACATCGACATTGTTTCTCGTCTATGCGACGTACTATCGAGTTACACGGGAGGATGATAAAATTCCACGAGAAAATAGGTGTTCGTGGGTAGAGAGAACGTGAGCGTCGACGACGATATCGATCAACTTTTCCTAAACGTGCCTCGGTCTACATATGTTCGGAAGCAGAATGGGGTGGTGGACATGCGCATATAGGGACCATTGTATTAGTGGTACGTCGTCAAGTGCGACGCCATGTGATGCGTGAGGTACACGTTGCGAGTAGCGATGGGTATTAGCTACACTTGTCTCTTCTGTTTCTCACAACTTGCGGACCATTTTCAATCGCTTTAACACTAGAACTACCGGCGTTAAATCTATCATATTTCAGTATACTAAATAAGTACTTTGGAAAAGGAGGAATCAAGAGTCGGAAAACATGATCAATTCGGTCATTTATGTTTTTTAGTTGGACGTAGAATATTTATTCTGTGACTCTTCTATAAACTTGGAGAATTATTGAAAAAAGTTGTGTACCAGTCATCTTGACTGGTTGGTAGTTCTAGTGTTAACGCTATAACTAGAATTATTTAACGCTAGAAATACCGAAGTTAAATTTAGTATATTGAAATGTATTGAAGAAGCACTTTGGAAAACGAGGAATCAAGAGGCGAAAAAGATGATCAATTAACACTAAACCTACCAAGTCGGTCAAAATGATCGGTTTCTAATTTTCGTTAAAAATTCCCTAAATTGATAGGGGAGCCATGAAGCAAATATTTCACTTCTACCTTGTAAAATCTAAGTTAGTTAATTAATCATCTTTTCACCTCTTGATTTCTCTTTTTCCAAAGTACGTATTCAGTATATCGAAATTTTAGTGCATACAACGTCGGTAGCTTTAGTGTTAAGTAATTTAGGTTTCATGAGATAGCAGTGAAATATCTACTGTATGGCACCTCTATAAAATTGCATTTTTTGTCGGTGTATTTTTACTCTATTTTAAATTAGGGGCAATTTTATTAAAGTTGAGGGAATAGTAAATCAACAAATTTTGGGCCTCTCCCGACAGCGGGCCCCCCGCGTCGCGTGATCGTGCGGTTATTGTAGTTCTGTCACTGCGTCAAACTGACCGGTAATTACTTCTTCTTTCATGGACCTTTCTCAAATTTATAGAGTAGCAGTACAGTAGATATTTCACGTGTATTATAATACACAAATTACTCGCCTGTTCATCTTCTTTGCCGCATGATCCCTCTTTTTCTAAAGTAATTATTTAATATGTTTAAGTGTTTCGGATTTAACGGCCGTAAATCTGGTGGTAATTCCTTTAATTGCGTTTTTTTAATAATTTAAAAAATGTTTGTGTAGCATTTGAAAATTCTGCATCTTTCTCTTTCATTTTTTTTAAATATTAAACAGAGGATCTTTATAACATCTAGCGTTTTTGTACTTCAAGCCGGGAATTATGGAGACTCTAAGTATCTGAAATTTTATTTGCTACAGTTGGAATTATTAATTGCATTCTTTTCTTAGCGGAGAGAAATTAATTCTGTGAATTCAATAGTGAAATCTTTTTTTTTTCGCTTGTTACGAGCTCCCAGAATCCCGGGAAGGTTTTCACAGATTTTTATTGTTTCCGAGCGCATGTTCTGAAATTGATGAGCAAGCTACGGCTCGTTAATTATTTATTTGCGGTTCACCGACGAATTATTTACCCTTTCAACGCACTTCAATCGGTTCAACTGATAATTTTATACATTTAACATGATATACGGATAAATGACATAATTTTCAAAATTACTCTATCAGTTCGGCATGAATAACACATTTAATCATATCCACAAATTGAAATAGGAGATAACATCCGATAATTTAGTAAATTACACTTTGTCTAATGAATGGTCGTGTCGCTTTCATCGATATCACAGCCTGATTATTGAAAGCAATCACTTTCTAAGCCATTATCATGTTCTTACATGACTACAAGTGCAAAGACATTAATCAATAAAATTTTCCAAAATTCCAAAGTAGCAACAACGTGCAATGAACCATCGCGATTAACACTAGATTTACGGAAGCCGTCAAATTCACGGGTTCCTACTTGTTTTATAAACATTTCTCAGATGTACAGAGAAGCTGTACAGTAGATATTTCACGTGTATTTTACAATACAATAATGACTTAACGAATTACCATTTTTGCCGCTTGTTCCCTCTTTTTCTAAAATCCTTATTTAACCCTTTGCGGACGGAGACCTTTTTGAATATTGAGAAATAATCATTTATTTGGCGATGAAAAACCACCTTTTTATCAAGGAGTCAGAATGTTAATGTGTAGAAGTTATAAATTGTTACTTGCGTAATCATATTTCAACGGTTATATTGGTATAATAAAGAATAATAATAAACAATTATTATTTAAATTTAAATTAAGTAAAATTGAATTTTTCATTATTCAAAATATAATTTATATAAAATATTAATTTTGGAGATTAAAAACAATATTTTAATTTTTCAACTCTAACTGTGTACACATGCACGGATAAACTATAATCAAATTTTTTCTCCGACCTCATATATGCGTCCGCCGTCCTCAAAGGGTTAACACTATGCCGTCCGGTGACACCACATTGGTGCCATACGGAAATATACGAACAAATGCCGGCGACAGCACGTTGGTGCCACGTTAAAATTTTAAGACAGTTGCCTATTATATCGCAAAGGCGTCGCGGCTATCTCACAATGACAAATTGTTGCAAAGTATCGCTTGTATTCTGTACAGGCTGCAATACGCTACATATCCTCGAAATTTCGTGAAAATTACGGGGCAAAATTATAACTTATTGTGATTAGTAAAACGTGACGTATTATGATTTCTCGACAAATTCGAAAAGCGCCGGCGATAAGAGAAGAGATCTGCACGAATTCCACCGGCGCCAAACCAAAGAATCTTGATTTATCGCACGGACGGCATAGTGTTAATATATTGCAATGTAACAGATTTCACGCCCGTAAATCTAGTGTTAACCCTTTGCAGTCCTATGTCGAGCTATACTCGACATAGCTTTTCACTTCATTTTATTTTCTAACGAATCAACATTGACTTTTTATATTCATAATGATTTTGTAATATCACCTAAATATTCGTCAGTACCTATAGTTATTGCTATCATTAAAAAAAATGAACAAGCAACGACAGAAAATGTTGTGCAATTAATTTCACTTAGCTCGCTACAAACTTGACAAATTAACCCCTTGCCGTACAATAGCGAGTGACACTCGTGACCCGATAAATGTAATAGTCAATTTTGAAGTGTTCCAAAAATTATTAAATTAAAAATATCATTGGGTCAGGATAAAATAAAATTAATTCTAAGTTATTAAATATTGCGTAAAGTCATAAACTGTATCAGAAATCAGGGATAGATGGTTATTTCAGCAATTAATTCAGAGTTATTGCATATTCAGTCACAAAAGAAATTGTACGGCAAGGGGTTAATTCGGACCGCAATGGGTTAAAGTTGTCCTGCGTCCTAGATAAGAAGATTGCTCACCGCCATTCCTTAATTTCCTAATCTCAATAACGCAACGATCGATTAACACTTGTTTTCTACTTCCAAGGATCGACAAGATTACGAAGATCTCGAAGTGATCCTGCAAAACCGAGGCTCCTCGACGAATTCGAAAGAACCACCGACGACGTCTTCGTCGCGGTAAAGAGACTCTCGAAGGAAATACTAATTCTCCGGCGATTACAATTGATACGTCTCTCCCAAAATAATACCGTAAAAATTCACCGCCATTAAATAAACTCCCGTCGTCTCTCTCGTCGAGCAATCGAAGAACGTTCGCTTCGGACATGAATCGTAGAAATTGCAAGTAGAAGCAACTCCCAAGTGGGAAGGAAGTTACCAAAACAAAACACCAACGGGTCGTCCGAGTGAAATCAATGCGAGAGCACACGACCTTGGGGGAAGAGAGAGAGAAAGCGTCGCAACAAAAGTGTACTTACTTGGATCTCGACATCGGTACGACGCGGACGTCGAAGGGAAGATCTCCCGGATTGAATCGAATGTCCGCGAACGATCGCAAGGAGGAGAACGATAGGCTGATGCGATTATCACCTTTTCCGCCGATGAACGTCGGCTAAAGAACAGGATATCTTCTTGCTGCATCGTCGAGGAAGAGAATTGTAAGGAGAAACGAAGAGAGGGAGAGAAATACAGTACTATCGAGTTCCACGTGGAAATAGTTCAACTCTTACGTAGAATCTACTCGTTCGTCGTTTCGACCGGGGAAAAAAAGAAAGAGAATCGAATTGACCTGACGAAGGTGTTGAGAGTGATAGTGGTGTCGTTTCTCAGTTAACCGGTAGTGGTAATAATACGCATTGTTTGTGGTGCGAGGGTGTTGTGAAGAGGTGGCAGAGTGCTGGTGGCGAAGGAAACCGAAGAAAAGAGAACACCCAGTCCGTGACTGTTAACTCATTACCACGGATCTCCCCCGGCAGTTTGACGCCACAGCCATCCTCGATGAGAGGAGGCACATGTCCATTGCTGCCGCTGAAAATGCAGGGTAAGTTTGCACCTTGTTTCTATCATTTCTGTGACGTCGGAGAGCAACCGGAGCGGAAGGAACTCTCTTCTTTCCGACGCGTTACTCGGTGCGACCCTTTGCGGTGTAATTTATCTTGTTTTTTTCCATCTTCTTCCTTACGTGTTGGAGGCTTACAATTAGTTTTGTTTGGTTTTTAAGAGCTGCGATTACGTGCACTGGGTGGTGCTTTGTTGAATTCTACGTCGAACTTTTAGTGTTGGATGTAAAATGAGAGGTTTATTTGCACTCGTTTTTGGGACCGCAGAGGGTCAATCGTGTTGCGTTGCACTTTTCTCTCTTTTTCATTTTAATTGTAAATACCGTGGTGGAGCATTATCGTCGAGGATTGAAACGTGTTTGCCGATTCTCTGGCATATTTTTCCCGTAATGTGAGATATAACTCGTGTCGGTGTGACTCATGTCCGACTTGCGAGAGAAAATCGTCGTGTCAGAATTTCTTAAATTCTAAGGAGTTCTATGCGATGTTGCGTTAAGTTACAATGAAAATAGTTGAATTCAGGGTCACAAATAATTAACCACGGTATAGTGTAATATTATTTTTCAAATAGCGTGTTCCATAATCAAACATTTCGTTATTTCTCAGTTAACACGTTGAATGCCACCTGTATTTCGCTAGGTTCATCATTTCCACCGAACTGAAATTGTTTCTAGTAAAATCACATCTTTATAGAATAGAAATGTTAAAAGTAAGAATAGTTATGTACTCAGTAATACTGCACTTTTCTAACTGCAACATTTTAATATTGAATATATTAGCATATCCGTACATATCGCATTTTAAAAATTATAAGAAATTTCATCAAATCCAGCAGTGCCGGCCACCAGTGTCCTCCATGGCATTCACCGTGTTAACGTTATATCAGAATTTATGCCACACCTGCAGTTCGCATTATTGCAATTAAAATAATTTGTTTAAAGTAAAATTCTTAGACTCTAAGTCGAAACGTGGTACGAAATAACTATCTTCTGTAATTTTTCACAAAATTTAACAGAGTTTCCATCACAATCGTCCATCAAATCTCTGAAATTGAACACTAGAACTCACAAGGTAGTGAAAATAACTGGTTCCTAAATTTTTTTATAAAAATTCTCTAAATCTACAGGGGAGACGTAAAGTGGATATTTCACGCTTGCTTTCTAAAACATAAATTACTGAATTCATTGTGTCTTTCTCCACGTGATTCCTCATATTCCATAGTACTTATTTAATGTACGCAAATATAATAGATGTATCGCCGATAGTTCTTTAAACGGAATTAACAAAAATCTATTGATTCACCGTATCACTTTCATCACAGTCCCCGTCATAATTCACGATCGGTGATATTTCGGCGCAGAGACAGTATGATGGCCTGAAAATAGAAAAAGTTAATTCGAAACCATAAATCTTTCCTCCACGACGGTTCGAGGGCATCGTGTCGAAAGAAGAAGGATGCACTCGTAGAAGGCTTGCGTCGCACAGTGGTCCTGCGCGAAAGATTAGACGTGCTTTTTCCAAAAAATCAATTTTCTCGTATCGCTTTTTTTCTCTCTTTATATCGATTCCTAAATGTCTATGAATTTCAGAAATGACAAAATTATTGAAATTTGACAAAAATTGTAGTTACAACAAATGCTTAAAATTGGAACTTTTTCTCGAGACCAATTTCTACCGAAAAAACACGTTGTCTTCTTTGTGATATTTTGACGAATCTATCTACTTATTATATAATATATAGTATATAATTACTGAGTTTAAAAAATTTGGTTGTTCTTGGTTCATATCTTGAAAACTTTGAAGGTTCTTCAAAAAAGACCCGTTCAGATTTGTTGGTACTTTTTGGTATTCCATGAGTTATTGTTATTATTCATTTGTCGTGCACACCATTCGTGGGGCAGCGCAGGTATGCTTTTGGACTGGGATATCGTTTTCTATTTATTGTTATTTTGCTCCCGCCATTTTGTTTTTGGATGTTCTGAGTTCAGATTCGTAATCAGCGACCAAAAAAACATAAGAATACTCATTAGTAGCTAGATCGGATGTTTTTTGCGCTTTTGGCGACGATTTCAAAGAGATCGAAAACTGTGGGAGGTGCCTTCACTGCTAAATCGGAGTTCTGGACCACTGTACATCGTCGTTGCAAAGAGCTAAGATAAAAGGCGAATGGAAGTGCTGCTATAGTTGCTTAGCACAATTAACCTCTTAAGTGGGGAATTACGCGAGCGAAAGTTTTGTATTTGCTACCCTCCAGCTTCTTCGTTACTCCTTTAGTTTTGTTTGAATCGTGGCAACTGGAGCGTAATATGTTATGGTGTTATTTAAAAACGCAATAACACGGAGAGTTACGAGGCAGATATTTCTCGTCTTCGATAAGCGCCGGTACTCGCGAGTTGTGTATTCGTTGTACCGATTCAATTAGGAGGATGACTTCTCGATCTCATTCTATACTATTAACACCTTGTCCGCTCGATGATTTACGCGGAATTTCTTCGTAAGGAAAAACTCTAAGGGACCATGGGGAATTTTCAGGTTGAATCTTTAACACATTGCACTCCGAGGAATTTTTACTACGAGCTATCAGCTACTCCAGAACTATTTACACGGTGCGAGTGCACATCTGTGGCAAATTGAAAATCTTGCTTTGTCATAAAAAAAGAAGCGTTTATATTTTAAAATTATGTTTCATAATATAAAAAAAATTGAAAACACCGGAGCTATCAGCTTCTATTACATTGTCGCCGCTTCGGCGGCAACGGAGTGCAAAGGGTTAATACTATGTAGATCTACGGAACACATCAAATAGATGAGTTACTCCTTTTTTCTAAACATTTCTCAAATTTATAAAAAAAAAACAGTGTAGTAGATACTTTACGTTTATCATACAATACAGCAATTAGTTAATTAATCATCTTATCTAATAATTGATTAACTGCTGAACGATATCCAATTATTTGTAACTTTACTTAGCACTTGAATTTTCTTAAATTTTCAAATAAATTGTGGGGGACGTTTTAGGATATTTTTCTTTTTTCATGGAATTTTGGATGCATCGGTTGTACTTGGTGTCTGAATGTAGGTCATTCGTGAAATGCCCTCTTTGTTCTATTGTGTTGAGATATTTTGTGCATCGAATGTAACTCTTCTGCTGTAGTGCAGTGCATTAGTAGTTATTTAGGCACAAATGGATAAAAGGGTTTAATTATCAAGATTCCCTCATATCGTTTGTTAAAACTTTGGTAAAACTTTATTTCATCCATCAACATTCATCGGCAAAAGGATATATAAATTCGAATTTCATTCCCGAAAATTAAAAAAAATGCAAGCAGAAAGTAATTAGAGCACTGAGAGAAATGGAAAATTGCAATTAGCAGGCAGTAAATTACTAAAAGATAAAATTCTCTCGTGAAGGGAAACATCGATCGTAGGTAACGCGTGTAATAAAAATGTGTTAAGTACTCTCTGCGCATTAATTTCAGCATTAATTCACAACGCAAATTGCGGTCACGTTCGTTTCCTTTGAATCTCACGTTTTCTCAAGAAACGCAATACGGAATTTCGAGCATTGTTCAATGGCGTTGCTCGATATTAGCGCAGCCGTAAAACAAAAGAGGCGATGAGGTAAAATACGAAAGATAAAAAAGTTCAAAGATTGACGTCACGCGGTCGACGTTGCCTGTATATTATATTGGCTATATATTTAGATTTACTTCGATTCTTAAATGTTGCAGCTACTTTATAACATCGCGTATTTTATTCCTCGAGCAAATTCTCGACGTCTGTTCTCGACGGACGTACTTTTTATTGATACACCTACATCGATTTGTTAAAAGTGTCAAATAATTCGCAGCTTTGTGAGGAAATGTTGCAAGGGAGATATTTCACCGCGGAGTTTATTTTATAATTGAACTTTCTCTAACATCTTGAAATAATTAATTTTACTTCTTGATAAATCTTTAACCCCTTGCCGTACTATTTAATTTTGAAGTTTTCGACGCAAACATTATCGTTTAATTCTGCATTGAAATGGATCGATTTTAAATGATTAGATTATTACTACATCTATTAGTTTACTATGGAAAAATAAAAAAGAAGCGAATTTTATTGAAAAGAATTGCAAGATATTAGATGAATGTAGCATGTGAAACTTAACCCTTTTCAGTCCTATGTCGAGCTACACTCGACATAATTTTACACTTCCTTTTATTTTCTATCAATTTAATATAACCTTTCCAAATTCATAATGATTTTGCAATGTCATCTAAATATCCTTCAATATCTATAGTTATTGCAGTTAGTCAAAAAAATGAGTAACCAGCGGTGGGAAATGTCAAATTAATTTCATTTAGCTCACTACAAAATCGACAAAATAATTCGGACCGCAAAGGGTTAAAGGCACTGAAGACTGATGCGGGCGACGCTCGTCTTTTCCACTCAATACAAAAAGGGGTTAGCGAATAAAACTTTCCGATAGAAATTCGAATTCCAAAAACGAATAGAACAGTCTCGTTGTTACACTTTTTCCAGACATTATCGTGTTCCAGATGGAAATTTTAATTCTTGAAAGTGATTCTCAAAAATTACCGCATGATGCTCCTTTCCAGCGTTTTTCCCTCTGCTTTCTTCTCCGCACGAGAAGACGCACACGTTGGTTAAGTATTTGGCAAACATATTCGCGTGTCATCCATAAAATCGCATTGAGCTCTTAGTTGCGTGCACGAAAATACAATAACCCCCACCGCGGAAGGAGAGACGAAGAAAAGGATCGTATTTCATCCGTCGTTATGTTTGAGTTAAAAAATTTAAGAGCCCTTCTTTGAACGGTTGAATTCTGCCGACACCTGCTAGTTTTTTTCCACTCTCTCTTTCTCTCTCTCCTTTTTTTTTCCTTTCAACGAAACCTTTTGCATCCACCGTCTTCCAGTTTCTACCGTACCTATTCTACCTCGTCTACCTGAGATACCTTCTCCGTATTTCTTGGGCCCCTCCCTCGTAGACACTTTGGTATTCGTAGCCTCCAACTATCTCGTTGGACGTCTGTTGTTCTTCGTAGCTTTATCAATATTAACACTTTCCTCGAGCACGCCCGCTGCTGATTTGTTGTCCGTTTGAATTAAAAATAGAGGAGGAGGAGGATCGTGGAGACGTAGGATGCTGGGGTATATTAGCACTAAACCTACCATGGCGGTCAAATGACCGTTTTCTAATTTTTTCTAAAAATTTCTCAAATTCATTGGCCGGCTATTCCGTAAATATTTTAGGTCTATCGTATAAAACAAAAATTACTTAACACTATTCCTACCGACACTTCACGTATATCTTTTCCTACCGCAACCGGTGAATTTGTCAAATGATAATTTTTTCCCAGAAAATGAACAGTACAAAAAGAAGTGAATATTGAAAAATGTATTATAATGTGAATGTATTATACGTATATTTGAGGAAAAGTCGTGAAGTTTAAAGGCGATTCAATTACGTTGTATATAGGAAATTCTAATCGAAATTTTAAAAACGGTCATTTGACCGGTCGTGGTAGGAATAGTGTTAACTGATCATCTTTTTCACCGCTTCAAATCTCTTTTTCCAAGGTACTTATTTCGTATATTTCAATATAACAGATATAAAGCCGGTAGGTTTAGTGTTAGAGAAATAGTTGATGTCTATTGCATATTATTAGATTTTTCCAATGAAATTAGCGACAAAGTCGGTTCATTTTCGGTGGACGGAGATCGAAAGTTTTTTATATACACGTAATTCTGTATTTACACGATAAATACGTTCCCGAAGAATACGTGTAACAAAAATATACTGCATCTATGGAAAAATAGAAGATTGGTGCCAGTCGTAAGAAATCAGCAAAAATCATACAATAAACCATGAGTTTTCATGTGAGGATCTTAAAAATATTGTTTCATAAAGATTGTAAATGTGTCATACAAAGTAAATTATCATTTGAAAAGGAAAAAACCATGTCACTAATTCGTGAAGATAAAAATTATGCGAAATAATATGGGTTACATGTAAAAAGATTTTATTCGTTATCACTTTCTGACAGCAAACGCATACGTTTGCGTAAGACTGCAATATTACTGCTATTGTTAGAAATGTCTTGATTATCGTCTTCGTGCTCCATTGGTGAAATTCTTTCTGTAATTTCTTCAAAAAAATTAAGCCTAGGCTCCTGTGATCCCGATGTTTCAGTGGATTTAAAAACGAATTCAGTAATTAATCGCTGTGTTTGTGTTTTGGCTAGGCCACAGTAAAGCAACATTTTGTTCTTAGAATTTGGGTCGGTCGTGTTAAATCAAAATAAGCCGTGTAAAAAGAGAATAAAATTATTTTTCTAATTCGTGTTAAATCAAAATCGTGTAAAAACAGAATTGAGTGTAGTTGTATAGTGAGATCGAAAATTCGCGAATATGAACTTTAGCATGAAAACGTTAGCTGAAATGCTTTGGAGGAAAAGAGATCGTTGAGATGATTATGGAATTGTAGCAGGAAGTTTATATCGATTATGGGAAATGGTTATTGGGACAGCAAAAGTTCTATATTTTGGGTTTAACACGTTGAATGCCATGGGGGTGGCTGGTGACCGGCGCTATTGAATTTAATGAAATTTCATATGACTTTTAAATTGTAATATTTACGAATTTGTGAATTCATTCATTATTTAACGGGATGATCTCTAAAAGGGAAAGTCCTGCTGTCTATATATCTCTTTGTGTCTTTAAAGTTCTTGCTTTGTAAAGATGTTATTTTAATAGAAAAAGTTTCACTTCGGTAGAAATGAAGAAATGTATATATTTTATTTAAGAAAAAACATTTATTGCGTAAATAAATGCCGTATTTATTCACAATATATATTACTATATAACATAAAAAGCAATATTTAAATTTTAATGGCTGAGATGTTGTTTATTCATAATAATTCTATTAAAGCGAGGCTCTTTTTTGGAAAGTGCCACGCGTAAGTCATCAGATGCATTTAAATTTAAGCGATTTCTGTCTTTTGTTTTGATGTGCAAAAGTGCTGAAAATCCCATTTCACAAAGGTAGGTGGGACACGGTCGCCTCGTTCGTATTTTTTTATAAATTTTTGAAATTTCCCTCGCACGCCTGGAAACGCGCTCTTGCACCCTCAGGGGAGCACGCACCTCAGGTTAAGAACCACCGCTTTAGATATTATTTTGAAGGATTTTAATTGGATTTGGTTCTTGAAAAATTAGAAGAATTGGATGGTTCGGAACCCACTTAAAATAGTCGGTTCTAGGTAGGAAGACCATAACAGTTAAAGCTGATAGGTACGAAGGAAAGAAAAGAAATTGGAAAACGAAATCGTTAGATTTTAGGTAATTTTTCTTAAAGTATTCTAATTAAATTTCTTTCTTAAAGTTTTCTTTGTGGAGTTATCAATATTAACGCTTTTAATTCGAAATTATGCCAAAAGTAATGGAACACCAATCAGTGGGCAACTATTATCGCATTTTATAGAAAGTTTATGTCCTTCTCGAAAAATTGTCAAATATATATAATTCTGGTACTCGAAATTAAATTTCAGCATGTATAATGCAAAAAGCTTTCAAAATTTCTCTGCCCTCTTCTCCAAACACTTTGCTATTCCACCTTAATTCCATTCGTTTTTCGACCACTTCTTTCTGTCTTTGTCAATACTAATTGAAATAATTCAAAATATATTAAATGAGAAGCATTTCTAGAAAGTAATGGAATAGTAAACAAGAACCATAAGCCGCAGCTGTACTTCACCGTGGAAAGTTTTGCAGTTCAAGAGTCACCAGATTCCGTTCTTTAATCGTTTTAATAAAATCCAAGCTTCCTACGTTTTATATTTACTCCATAAAACTATACAAACCCCGAGGAAAGAGGAAAAGAAATAGTTGTTCTAAGATCATTCCCTCTCAGAGCCTCAATTGCCATTTCCCTGAATGGAAGTTTCAATAATTAACATTTTTCATTTTACCGGCGCAACAAAGACTCTCCATGTAATTTAAAAATACTCTGTTAAAGTAAACGCAAAAATTCATCAGGTGCTAAATTTTCATTTCAAGTTCTTTAACACTAAACCTACCGGCTTTATATCTGTTATATTGAAATACACGAAATAAGTACTTTGGAAAAAGAGCTTTGAAGAGGTGAAAAAGATGATCAGTTATGTCATTTTTGTTTTATACGACAGACCTAAAATATTTACTGAATGGCTGCCCAATCAATTTGGGGAATTTTTAGAAAAAATCAGAAAGCGGTCAAAATGACGGGTTCTCAAATTTTTCTAAAAATTACCTAACTTGATGGGGGAGACATGACGTAAATATTCCATTTCTATCTTATAAAACCAAAATTAATTAATTAATCATCTTTTTCACCATTTGATTTCTCTTCTTCCAAAGTACTTGTTCAGTATATCTAAATTTGAGTAATTATAACGTTGGTAGGGTTAGTGTTAAACGCGAAACCCCAGAAAACTTGATGTACGATAGCATTTGATATTAGAATAACTTATTAGGCAAACGCAGAGAAAGAAGCATTGCGCGCGGATAATGGCTAACGGGCACCATCGCTATGCGATAAGAAAGTTGCGTAATGATACGTATTCCCCCGTATTATACTGGCATTTCGTGCAATCGGTACAGTATGTGTACTTGCATAACAACCGGCGGACTTAACTCGAAACGGATGACGCGAAATTCCAATGCGCTTTCACGTAACGGATTATTCGAATCTATTAGATTATTTCGAAGAAAGATCGATCTTGCCTGCATAAATCAGAGCAGCTTTTACGATGTTATGGACTTTTGAAATTCATAGTTTTTCAGAGTTCCGTTGTTCGAATTATGGACGCTAATATTTCGTCGGTATTGCAATATGCAACTTTAGATTTGAAATGATTTAAGTGCAAAAAATTGAATTTTAGAAAATGAAAGATCAGGTAAATTTGATGTTGCATGTTGGGAAAAATAATTATGTAACATTATAGGATCAGGTCTTCGAATCTCCAACAATTGAAACATTGTAGTTCAGATCTTCAGGCCTGGAACGATAGAAACACTGTAGTTCCTATCTTCGGATCTGAACCGATTGAAATACTATAGCTTCAAGGTGGCCAACAAGTCTATCGCAGTTGGCTGGTCGATCTCGAAGCGATTTTTCTTTAATCACACGATTTTAACACGCAAAGTCCTATCCGCATTGTCACTTGTTAGTCCCCCAAGGTTCCTGGGAACGTCCTAGGTACGGGTTTGGCGAACCCAGGGTATCTGAGCCCATATGACGACCAATGCTATCGATAGTAGATAGTGGCAGTAGCGGTGCTATATCAGTACCAAGGATTAACACTAGAACTGCCGGCGTTAAATCTATTATATTTCATATAATAATAACTAACATAATTAACAATATCATATAAAAACAATATTATATTTCAATATATTAAATAAGTACTTTAAGAAAAGAGGAATCAAGAGGCGGAAAATATGATCAATTCGGTGATTTATGTTTTTTGAGTTGGACGTAGAATATTTTTCCTATGACTCTCCTATAAACTTGGAGAATTTTTGGAAAAATTTGTGTACCAGTCATTTTGACTGGTTTGGTAGTTCTAGTGTTAATTTGGACCGTGTCAGGATTTTTGTAGGTAGATTGCAATACACCTTTGAAAAAGAAAGTCGATCATATATAAATGTAGAAATTGCCCACTCCTGCTATAGTTCGTATCCTCAAACCTGAAACGTTTGAAACATTCTTCAGATTTTCAAACCTAGAACGATTGAAACATAGTTCACATATGAGCCATTCACTCGATAACAGAAATAGTTTTTATTCTTTTCCGAAATTCCCCTCAGAATATGAATACAAATAAGTATTGTAGAATATACATATAATCGCGAGTAGCTTTCCTCTAACGAAGTGTAAAATGAATAAGGTGGAATAGCCTTCGATTCAATTATGAATTCAATTATCCGAATTCAATTATTTATTATTTAATGGCCAAACAAACTTCGTCATTTAATAGTTTTAATCGTTATTATTACGAAAATTTATTCTAAACATTAAAAATTAGGATTCAATCAAGTGCGTTGAGATTCAAATTTAAAAAAATTAAAAAAGTGGATTTAGTCGACTTGTGCATTGAACGGCTCATATTCAGACCTGAAGTGATCGAAAACCGAAAGTCTGAATTTCAAGAATCAGAGCATTCGTAAAGTCTATGCGAATTTTTTCCATCCTCCCGTTACAGTTTGCAATAAAATTCTGCCGGCGGACGAGGACCTGTCGTTTACCATGGAGAAATAACGATAACTTTGTATAGCTCGTTGGTCGAACAAGCGCAAGTGCTCTTTATTTATCGTATCGAATTTACTCGAGATCCGCGATCTCAGAGGCTGCTCGAGGCTTCGTAAAAGGGTACAATGAAACGTCGGTAGAGTCGAATGTCTGTGCATCGTTAAAAGTGGAGCGAGCTTCTAGATTTATTGGAATAAAGGCGGAACGAGTAAGATAAAGCGAATAATCGGGCTGGTTCTTGCAATATCTATCAGACATTATCGCATGGAATTGCATTATTACCGACATACCGAACAATATCGTTTCTGTGGGTCTTTTCAAATAATTTCGCAGACATCGACGTATTCGACGATTACGTATTCCGTCTTCAGGATGCGAATTAAAACTCTTTGATAACGACGTTCGAGGAGGTTGCTTTTACATCTTCAGTGTATAGTTCTTATTCTTCTTCTTTTTTCTTTATTGTCATTTAATTCCTTATTTTTTAGCAATTTAGCGATTAATTGAACAATTCATTCTCTGTATTTAACTGAAGTGTTGGCTTGCAACGTCTGTCTTGAAGCGTATATATCTGATAAAAGAGAATGTTACTAAATTAATTTTAATTATTTCACGACTGTTCGTAATCAAGGGGTGGACGAAGAACCATTGCAAATTTCCATACAACATACTTTGTTTTTGCGAAACATATATTGTCTAATTCGATGTTACAAAAGTTTAGCAAAAACGCTTGATCTTTTGATCACTCCGCAACATTATAGTATTTTTCCAGTAAATTTTTTTCCAGAACGAAACGCCACTGTATTTTCATCGCTCTGAACGACCTTTAAGGGTGAAATATCACTATATTGCTCTCCCTTTAAACGATATTTTGGAACGAAACGCCACTATAATGGCTTCCCTCTAACCGATTCTTTTAGACGAAACGCCACTGTATTGGCTTCCTTCTAAACGATCTTTGACGACGAAACACCACTATAATGGCTTCCCTCTAACCGGTTCGTTTAAACGAAACAATATATCGGTCTCCTTGGAAATGATCCTTCAGGGCACTCTTTTCTATAGGAACACTCTTTTTCAATCTCATCATTGTCAACAAAGAACGCTTTTCTTTTATCGAAGCTCTATGTCGTACTATTTTTCGTACAGGTTACTATTCATACGTCCTTAAACTTGAGAAATCGCTTTACTAATGTTAACACTATTCCTACCACGACCGGTCAAATGACCGTTTTTAAAATTTCGATTAGAATTTCCTATATACAACGTAATTGAATCGCCTTTAAACTTCACGACTTTTCCTCAAATATACGTATAATACTTTCACATTATAATACATTTTTCAACATTCACTTCTTTTTTTACTGTTCATTTTCTGGGAAGAAATTATCATTTGACAAATTCATAGGTTGCGATAGGAAAAGGTATACGTGAAGTATCGGTAGGAATAGTGTTAAAGATCGGCCTAGAATTACATAGAAAAATCCCACATCCCAGCCGAAGTAATTATATTCAAATAATTAAGATCTGAGCGAAAGTCTTCATTTTGTTGTCTACTATTACAAAACAAGCACCGTCCAAACAAACATATAACACTCAATATCGTATCGTTCCTCGCTCCAAGGGCTAACACACCGAACTAGAACGATTGAAGTAATTCAAGAACACGTTCTATTGCCCGGATTCTAGTTCCACTTCTCAGCCACGTAACGTCAGACCTTACATACTACATTTTTTCCTCTCCTTTCAACGAGATAAAAAATTCTTACAATAATACCAGTAGTACCGGCACAATTTCTAAAAAAAATGCAGATTTCCGCCTGTCTCGTGAAATCGAAACGTTACTACAAAGATGAACGAAGCCGTCGCGTGTCTCTTCGGGCATATACCGGTTATCCCGAATGAAACTGAGACGCGCAACGTCGCGTCAAGGAACAAGACGTAAGTAACAGCGATTCGTCGTTGTCGTCGAGAACCGTCGCGGTGGACACGCGAAAGGCAAGAGAGAAACGTGGACTGGCACGGGGCACGTCGGGCGAGAAGAGACCGGCAGAAGTAGCGAGTCGCGTGCTGGCACATGTAGCAAAATAGAAACTTGGCTCGGCCCGGTGTGGGCGTGCAGTCGCGGGGTATATAACTGATTCACCATCGGCAACGGTGTATCTATCGCGAGGCATTACACTCGACACGGCTGGCCGGAGAGAGTAATTAAATCTACGCCGCGTTCGGTCGGCTCGAGCGCGACTCAGGATCGACGGAGCCGTCGGGAACGTTGCTTCGTAGGATCGTTAAATCGCGTCATTGTTCCTCCCAGTCCAATGCGTCACGATCGTTCGATAGCCGTCGGAGCGATTCTCTTTGCCCGGAGAGCAGAGGAACGCGGAAATTGTACTTGAGGCGGAGGATCGATCTGGACGACGATCGATAAGGTTAGATTCCTAGATACAATGTGCAGATACTGCAGATAGAGAGAACGAGAGAGAGAGAGAGCGAGGTGGAGGAAGGAAGAGAAAGAAAGGGACTAATAAAGGATAGGGGAGGGAAAGATGAGAAAGATAGAGTAGGAAGGAAGTGTGCAAAAAGGTTGAGGAGAAAAAACGAGGCGAAATCGGCCCGATGTCTGCCGAATAGCGAGTAGCGTGTAGTAAGTCACGTGGTTGATGCCGAGTACGGCCGAGGGCCGAGCCGAACCGCGCCGGCTTGGGATATAGATCCTCCGGTGCGCTCTGCAACGTTGCCGGCTCGTCGTCGTCGTCGCCGTCGCCGAGCCGGCCGGCTACCCGGCCAGCCGACTCCTTCGTTCGTCCGCCTGTCCGTCCATCCGTCCGTCTCTACGGGAAAAATAGCGTTGCCTTGGCTTTCTTTCCTTGCCTGACTCACGCCCTGACCGCGTTTCCTTTCGCGAAAATACTTTTCATTTTCGATCTACCGCTACGAATTTCTCTCTTTCTCTTTCCTTCCCTCCTTCCTCATCTCTGTTCCTTCCACCTTCGCTCTTCGTTCTTTCGGGAAACGGGGAGAGTTTGTCCTACGTGTACCGATGATGTAACGCTCCTTTGTCTCTCGTCTCGATTCGCGCGTCTTTCCTACCAGCGATACCCTGAAAGTATGTCGTCTGGCCCATCTAAATCGTAAATTCTTATAGATCGATCGATCGGTCTTTTTTCTCATTCTTACGGTCTTACGTGTAGTGATTTTTATGCCGATGAGAAATATACTCGTTGGATGGACGATACTTTGTCAATGCGTGGAAGATCGTCGATGTATCAGTTGAGGAATTAAAACCTGACTGCGTGGCGTATAGAATTAATCGTGTATTAATTATGCGCAAACTTGCACAACGTATCGTTCCTCGGGTACTGCCACGTTATTATGTAACGCGCAATGAATTAGTGATTTTTCTTTCATACTGTTTTTTCCTTTTCTCTGACGAACACGAAGGAATATCTATCTCGCGATGAGTACACTATCCTCGTGGATAGCAAGTACCGTTGCTTCGGAATAAGTTATACCCGTTTCTCCAATTAAAGCTACGTTAAAATTTCACCACCGCGGCAGGAGTAAATTTGAAATATTTTTACTCGATTTTACGTCCGGAGCCCCCATCGACGGTATTTAGAACGCACCGTTATCACGAACAGTGCTTGTTTGTCTCTCAGTTCTCTCGGATTCAAATTTACAGCGCTTCGAGAAAAGACCGATGCAGAAGAGCGTACTGATACTTAACGACTCACTCCGTGCAGTCAATGTAGGCAGTGACGCGATATTTTCGTTATTATTCGACGAATATGTAACTAGGATACAGTTTTCAATCTTTTAGCGATTTTCGTTTGACGTGAACAGGCAGGAGAAAGAGATGAAACCACGTATAACACGATATTTCTATAAGGTGACTTAAAATTTGTTCTTCGTCCTCGTACAGCGCTATTGAAAATCATTCGGCTGAATTTAAAGGAAAATTGTAAGATTGTTCGGCGTTGTATTTTAGGATTAAAGAAAATTTGAGGGACAACTATAAAATTGAAATATTAGGTAGATCGTATTTCCTGTATTATGTGGGATCCGATTTTTCGCTGAAAAATATTTTTACACGGCAATTAATCATTTATACTTTATCGTGACGTTGGCATACTAAGTCTGGCGTTTTTATATTCTTTTTATAATTTATGAATCACCGTCGTACGCAACAGTATACTTTATTGTATGTTTATTGAATTCAGATTATCTACTTTTTCCATGGTTATCAATATCCTGTTACATGAGACTGAATAGATAATTTGATTTTTCATGGATCAACGAGTAAATATTCCAAAATCTTCCAAATCTTTTGTAGTTTCGTTCTCAAAGTATATCTACTTTATTGCGGAGTTACTACAGTATTTAAAATTAAGTTTCTATACGTTGTATGTAAAAGACGAAGGACCATTTTTGTTAAAAAAAATTTTTTATATACTGCTATTATTTTTATATACTGCTGCGCGTACAAAATCGAATTTAAAGAGAACTCGTTATAACAATCCGGTACTCATTATTTTATTGAAGTGCTCTTGGATATAAAATATATTCTTTTATTTTTTTTTGTATTAAGTCAGAAACCTTCGCGGGCATGCGCACAACATATCAAAGTTCCATCGCAATAAGATGATCGGTTTAGGAATGCATAAGGGACAAACAAAAAAACGTTCATTTTTTTATATACATAGATTATAATTATTTTTCAAGAAAAAAATGTCGAATAAGAGAATTTGGTGTTTATACAATATTCCAGTTACTTCTTAATAAAAAGAACTTGCGATATTTAATGGCACTGGGAATTACTTTCTTTTTTTACAGTTAGCCCTTCGTTTTCGAATAAAAAAATTCGGTGTTTCTACAGTACTTCAGTTATTTCTTAGTAAAAATAACTTACAATATTTAACGATTCCGGGAATTACAGCGTCATTACTTTTTTTTTTAAAGATGGCCCTTCGTTTTTGACGTACAGTAAGTTTCTCTTCGTACTTTTATTTGACAATCGAGAGGATACTTCGCCGGTCGCTATAAAACGCCGATGCTGTCGGAAGATAATCGGT
Source organism: Cerceris ruficornis (assembly GCA_963989415.1). Classification (NCBI taxonomy): domain Eukaryota; kingdom Metazoa; phylum Arthropoda; class Insecta; order Hymenoptera; family Crabronidae; genus Cerceris; species Cerceris ruficornis. The sequence continues at coordinate 17,301,607 of OZ022520.1, forward strand.
GAAAGCGTATGATTAATCGCGCTTCTAACACAACTTCAAGGACTGCGTAATTCGTGCCTTAAAGGCCAGACGTAAAAATAAAGGGTTTTTAGCCGTAGAAGAAAGTGGCGTTACCTTGAATTCGAACCATTTGCCTCTTGACGTAATAGTCTTAATGGTAGAATTTTCAAAGGTGTTATATATGCCTTAACAATTTCTCGTATCGGCCGGACAATTAACGTTTGCGTGCATGTCGTTTATATTTTACGATAATTACGATACTCGATATTACGTGTGAAATTGCACTTTCGTAACGCCGTGAAAAATAGTCCGTTCTTTTGCTTATCCTGCGAAACTAGCAATTAACTACTTGCCATTACGATGACGTGTTGCAGAAAATGAAATTAACAGAGGTGGAATTTTAAAAATTGTTGGGTGAAAAGATTTAGTGAAATATAGCGTTGTTAAATTGTTTTCAGGGAACTTTTGTTGTAGGTAATTGGACGGATTATTGCATTGAAGGAGGGTGTTGAATTTTTAGTTTGGTAGGTTTGTTAATTACTGTGCATTCACCGACAAAGGAATTGTATGGCAGAGACTTGACACGAAAATTTTAAAAATTTTAAAATCATTTGGAACCAATTTAGTAACTTTTTGTAGTCCTATACTGAACTGTATGTAACTTTCCGTCTTCGTTCATTTTCTGTCGGCTTAATTTCAACTTTAGAATTTGACAGTAATACTATATCTTCGTCAAACATCCTCCGGTACATCCATATCCATTGTTATCATCGAATGAAAATGAATAACCAACAGTAGAGGGATTAAAAAGTAACTTCCTTTAACCAGCAAAAAAAAACGTGAAAATAATTCAGCTAAAAAGTATCCAGCTTATATTAATTACCCAGCAGACACACATGTCGCGTTTGTTCGTTATATTTACTTAGCTTCATACTTAATATCAATGTCGTACTTTTCAAGCTATTTAAAGTATCCAACACCGGAATGCCGTAGGACATATTTAGATAACGACACACCAGATAATAACTCCTCCCGATTTCATATTTCCAGCACGATGTTATTCATTAACAATTAGTCATCCGAAGAGTTCAATTCATCGCCATACCGCAAAGAAACATCGACCATAATTCACAAAGAGAGAAAGAAAAAAAAGAAGGAAGGAGAAAAACCAGAAGTATCATCGAATTGAAAATTAACGCGAGATGTCTCGGCGTGATTGGTCGCATGAATTTTCTTGAATAGAATTTACCGAGTTCCAAAGCAATTTCCGTGTTCTCTTTGTCTCCCGTGTGTTTATGTTACTCGCCGAGGTTTATTTATTCATACGCAGATAGAAAGATACGCGATATTACAGTACCGTGTACGTCGAAGTTACGAGATTATGCGAGTTTCTTCACGTGGAAAACTCTCAAATCGTCGTCGCTGTCGGCAGAGTGTGACACGGGAATTGCGACGTTGCCAATGTTACAGCCACTCAAGGGCAGTTCACACCGTGTCACTGTTACCTGAACGGGTAATCACATTAATCTTGTCGTGCGCAGTATCGACGCCGTCGGCTTATTATTCGTGTGTTACAAATAAAATTATACGCGTGGATTTTCTCTCCGATGATACATTTGTTGTTAAATTCTGACGGATGAAATTATTTGTCAGATTGAAATTTGGATTTAACGTGGTAGAAAGAATGATGAACGATTAGCTCCTTGTCTTGCAACGAGTGGCACTCTTGACGCGATAAATGGAATTGGAAATCTTTGAAGTTTTCCACAAACTATTGAATTCAAAATATTAGTGGACCACGATACGATTAACTCTCTGTAGTGTCGAATTTTCTGTGGGATCTGAAGATCAGTTCCACGATGGCACACTAGAAAATGATAAAAAAACTGTTATAAATGGTATATTTAACTTGGGTTTGAAACACTGAATTGTAAAGAATTTCATTATCTTCAAGAACTAAATTGTAATATTTGACAATGTTAAAAAATTGACTTTGGAGAATAAAATCTTAGATTTGTCTTGTGTTACTTCAAAATTACACGGGCCCATAGAGGGGTTAAGTTATTAAGATATGTCAGAAATGGGAAATAAATTGTTATTTCAGCAATTAATTCGGGGTTATTGTGCATTCAGCCACAAAAGAAATTGTACGGCAAGGAGTTACGAATGGCATTGTTTTTGATTATACTTTCGGTCTGAGGAATATTTTGGGAAAGTTAATTTGATATTTTTGAAGTATTGAGACTTTTCTTTTGCGCTGAGCGTTGAATATTGTATAATCAGAGAATTTGTCGACTGTGTTAGTTTAATTTTTGTGATCATTTCTCAAACTAGTTCTATCGCATCCTAATGTAATCGAAGCAATCGAAAATAAGTTAATAAGTTCGGTATTTCAAATTTTTATGTTATACAACTTTCATAAGCACCGTCATAGATAAATAATCGAAACTAGTAACGTTTTCATTTTGACCCCATCAAACGAATTTCATCGTTATAACTCTATGAAATATTTGATAAGAACAAAGTGTACTTACATATTTATAGAATATTTCGTGTATTCCGGTGAAGAGTTAAGTACCTCTCTACTCTTCTATTATTCTCCATTAGCATAACGCTCGTAACACCGCAGTTAATACAGTATCGCCATTGTTACAAAGATACTATCGTTCAGATCGGTATCGTCGGTTTAACAGGTCGTGAAACATGCAAGGAATTTCATCCTCGTTTCCACTACTCGAGGATATTTGACGAATGAGGTTTTTAAACCGTGTCTACAGTACGTCTAAAATTAGAGATGATTTAAACCCGCGGTGTATGAATCATTTAGGATAGATTTAAGGTCCTAAAGATCGGGGACCGATGGACGCGGTGAATTTGATTTGTAATTCTGCGTCCTTCCTCGTTTCCTAAAATAGTGTAAGTCCGGTATTAAGAGCCGCGGGGTTGCGTGGATGTAGTTGAACCGTACGAGTCGCAATGCGCAATTCTGCAGTGCGTTAGCTACGTATTAACCCTTAACGAACGAATGCCGCCATATCCGCGACATTACAAATATTCCAAGAAAATCGAATACCGCCGTACAGGCGGCATGCCGTGATATTTGTACTAAAAAACCTGGTATTCCCATAGGTGACTATTGGGAGAAGTACCGCACTCAAAAAATGTTTAATTGTCTACTTTTTTACTTTTTTTATTCCGTTGATCTACTGGTCATTGTTCTAGAAAAATGCGCTCGTTCGTTAACCCTTTGCGGGCGGAGACTTTCTTGAATATTGAGAAATAATCATTTATTTGGCGTTAAAAAGCTACCTTTTTATCAGAAAGTCAGAGTTTTGATGTATAGAAGTTATAAATTACTGTTTGTGTAATCATATTTCAATAGTTACATTTCAATTTTTCTACTCTAACCGTGTATACATACACCGATAAACTATAATCAGATTTTTTCTCAGGCCGCATATATGCGTCCGTCGTCCTCAAAGGGTTAAGGGTTAAATCGCGATCGGACGAGGAATATCGATACACACGGATATTTTGTGCATTCGTTGTACACTTGACATCACAACGGAGATGAATATCCGAGTATTTTATTCTGCGTTATAGTTTCTCGCATGAGAGCAGATTTAGAAGCAACATGAAGTTTCCCCTCGGCACTTATTGAATATGTATTTTCTACCGATCATCCGTTTTAATCCCCTTTTTCTTTCGCGACAACGTAACCACTTGAGTTTATACGTTGACACGAATCGGCGCTTTTTTCTTTCAAACCGCGCGGGAATTTGGAATTTTTACCGGCGTCGACGTCCTGCACGAATTACGAATCCATTATTGTCTCGGTTTATTTACTAGGCAACGTTTAACGAGACGTACCGACGATAACCGCGAAATTATGAATCTCTACGTTTATTATAGCTGCACGGCCGTACAGGCATTCGTAAGGGGACCTTTATTATCCTGCTTAGCGTGGCTCTTGCTACACGTTTCAGCCATTGAATTCCTTTTTTCAGAAGCTCAAGTAACCCTTTTGCATTTTCGACTTTTTCGTGTAAGTTAATTCTGTACGTTGACTCGAAATGACGAATCTAATTTTAGCTCGCTTTTGTCTCAGTACTTTGAATTACTTCGTTGAGATAAATTGTAACGAGTAGAAAAAAACATTTTTTCATGAAAATTAATAATGTCATATAGTTCTACAAAGGTGCTTATGTAGAATTAAAAAAAAACAATTTATCTTTTCTCGTGAAAACCATTTAATCGTCTACCATTCATGGTTTAATTTACTTTTTGCATCATTGACTTAATATAAATTTCATTCCATTTTAGAATTCAATTAAACTTGTATAACAAAATATTTTCTTTATCAATCGCAATTTCACGATTGTACGCGATAAATTGTAACTATCTGTTGTTAAGAAACGACGACACTAAAATCAAGTCCTTGGTGATCAACCATACCAGCTGAAACTGTGACCAACAAGACAAATACAATCTGCACAAATGAATACTCTGCAATTTGTAAAAGTTATTTCAGCATCGATATAAAAGTTACAAATAAATTCCAGTACCTCTCTTCCAGATATTCCCATCGAACAGTAAGAAAAATTCGATCGTCGAGATAACACCAGAACATTTTCGTACCTGCTTGCCTCGCAGACTTAGATCCGTTCCCATCAATATTTCTTCCTTTTCCCCTGCAGTCGCAGCATAGAATTGCACAATTATAACACGTAGAAATAATCGTTTCCCGTGGTCCGTCGAGAGAATGCAGTACCAAGGATTAAGTGTCGAGTCACTCCGCGTCTGCACGCAGCAAAACGAAAGGAAAGCGTTGTCGAGTACCAGTTGGCACTCGTCTTTTTCGAATCCTTCAGCCTCTTTGTGTATGACTGCATCGTCTTTTTGTTCTTAGCACGAGTTAATCGTACAAATAGCAACGGTCTTTTCTCTATGCGAACACGCGGCTTGGATATTCTTTTATTGCACGTCACAGTGATAAGAGCCTCAACGATGTGAAAATATCGCGATACTTGTCCTCGCCGTAAACGCACTTTTGCTGAACACTAGAACTACCAAACCAGTCAAAATGACTGGTACACAATTTTTTCCAAAAATTATCCAAGTTTATAGGACAGTCATAGGATAAATATTCTACGTCCATCTTATAAAACATAAATTGCCGAATCGATCAAGTTTTCCACTTCTTAATTCCCCTTTTTTCAAAATACTTATTTAATATTTTTAAATATGATAGATTTAACGCCTAATCACGTAATTTCGGAAGAATAGCATCCATCCTCTTTCTTTTTCGCTCAAATATGAGCCGTTCAGTGCACAAATCGATTAACTTCGTAAAACAAAAAGTAGAGGAACGCGATGAAATAATGTAAAATGTTTTATTTTTTTAATTCCCTTTATACTATAAATTCAAAGACATATTGCAGAATGCTTAAACACAGATGTAGCTTTCATATAACGGTATGTAAAATTAATAACAAAGAATAGCCAAAAAATAATTGTCAGTAATGTTTACAGTTTATATGTTATTGGGGGAGTTAATCGATTTGGTAAGTGAATGGCTCAATTATTGCAACGGTTTACATTAGAGTACGGAGTTAACCAAAATGGCTTCTGAAATAAATTATTTATTATTGAATTGCCAAAAAAAGTTTGTCGTTTAACGGTGTTAATATTTATTATTTGGGGAATTTATTATAAATATAAAGAACCATGACTGAACTGAGTGCTTTGACACTTAAATTTAAGATTTTACAAAAAGCAGAGTTAATCACTTTGTGCTGTGAACGGCTCATATATCGATCAACTTTTAACAATCGTCAGATAACCATAAAAATAATTTTATATATTATACAGGGTGTCCCGTAACTGGTGGTATAACCGAGCAGGGGATGATTCTAAATGAAAAACTGGGTCGAAAATATAGAATAAAGTTTTGTGATACAAGGCTTTGTTTTCGAGAAAAATAAGTTTAAAAATTCACTGTTAGATTTTTATTTGTGGGGTCAGGTGAAATCAATTGTGTATCCTGATGACATAACGAGCATCGAACAATTACAGCACAAAATTATGATAGCGTTTGAACACTTAAAGCAACACAATAATTGTACATTACAAGAGGTTAGAAGGAATTAATACGAAGTGTACAATTATGTCTACAACAACGTGGACAGCATTTCCAGCAATTTATGAATTAAACGAATTCTTCAAATGTAATTCTAACATTGTAACCTCGACCTTCGATTTATGCGATGTATACAAACCTCGAAAACCTTTGCGGACAAAGGTTGAGGTAACTCAGAATAAAGTCCGTGAAGCCGCAAGTAAGCCGAGTGCACGCACACTAGACAAATTTTCAAACTCATTTTCTCGAAAACAAAGCCTCGTATCAAAAAATTTTATTCTATATTTTCGACTCAGTTTTTCATGTAGAATCATCCCCTGCCGGTTGTACCACCAGTTACGGGACACCCTGTATACATACGGAAAAGTAAAAAACCAATCCCCCCATATTTCCCTCGTACTTCTTCTTTCAATTCCACGATATTAGGCTGTCGTTAATCAGATATCTCCTTTATCTACCGCGGAGCATCTGCGAATGGTAATTAATGTCAGAGATCATATCAATAATCAGGGTACACGTATGTATATATACTTGGAATTGACAATACACTCGTGAACGAGCACTTACGATTCAGTTTCCACGTTTTTATACCCAACAGGTCTGACCGGCTCGAAACTCCGGGCGTGCATCGCTTTCCTTAGTTCTGAGCGTGGATAGGGTATGGTGTAGAGAGAGAGTATGGAAAGAAGAGAAGGGCACGTATGGGGGAGAGGAGACAAAGAATAACATTCCTGTAAGTCATCGTGGAAAAAGTGATGCATCGTTGAATTATTTTCAACGGTACCGTGCTGTTTTGTCGTACTTGTTTTTCATGCCTTTGGATTTAGATTAGGATAGTTTTGTCTGGAACAGGAATGGAAGACACTTTTGGTGCATGAAGGATATAATCATAAATGTGTTTTGATAAGGGATTACTTGGCAAGTATGAAACTTAATCGGTGTTCCAATAAAATACAAAAGAAGACCGTTGAATGCTTTCAATAGAAAGTTACTAATTTAACACTAGATTTACGGGCGTGAAATTTGTTACATTGCAATAGATTAAATAAGGACTTTGGAAAAAGGGGGATCAAGCGGCAAATATGATAATTTGTTAAGTCATTATTGTATTATAAAATACACCTGAAATATCTGCTGTACAACTTCTCTGTAAATTTGAGAAATTTTTATAAAAAAAGTAAGAACCCGTCAATTTGACGGGTTCCGTAAATCTAGTGTTAAAAACTACAGGCGGCCCTCGACTTTCGCACATGATTGGTTCCTGAAAACGCGCGCGAATGTTGACTGTACGAAAGTATAGGGATATAGAAAAAACATTAGAAATTGTATTTTAAAATATTTATCGGTATAAATAAGATAATGAGCAGTGTTTAAGCGCTTCTATGTGGTTTTTTGTAATGTTGGGATTCTGTAACCTCTAGAAGTCGATACTATAATATTAGAGAACCACTAACAACAACATCAATTGTTAGATTTGATTTTTTCCATAAACAATTTCTGCAATATCGTCAAAAATCTTTAAAAAAATTGAAGTTTTAAAAATGTGCGAAATAGCGAATTGTGCGCAAGTAGAATGTGCGAAAGTCGAGGGCCGCCTGTATCTTGATTAGTTGCGGGCCACATTTGATGATTTAGAAGTCAATGTGCTCTTCCTCGATGTAGAAATTCTTTTTCTTTTTGCCGTTCTTTATTTTAATTCTGTGTGTTAAAAGGTTCTATTATTTTGTCAAGTATATGGGATGAAGTTGCATAGAGTTTTAATGGAGGTTGGTATTGAAATGTTTCATTGTCGTCAGCTTTTTGCGATCGTCAATCGATCCCGTGTAATGGTTCGGTGCTGCAATGACAGTAACGCGTTATCTTCTATTGCATTCTGTTGTCTGACTTTAAAATAGCTTAAAATGCCTATTCTTAACTCACGCACCGCAAGACTGTAAGAAATGCAATTCTCCTATTGTATGCCAACGTTCGTTTATTCGTCTTCTCCCGTCATAGCTGTTTTATAGCGTTAACGAGAATGTAGACGTCTATGTGTGTTGGCACGATGGTGCTGATCCATTTATAATTGATTTATCGCAGTGTAGAAAATTGATTTTCGGGTGATTCGACAATGAAACAATTACTTTGATCTTCGAATGCCTCGAAGATTGAATTCGCGGAAGTGAGTTTTGAGTGATGCTGAATTTTAACACGTTGAATGCCATCCGCATTTCGCTAGTTCCATCATTTCCACCGATCCGAATTTATTTTTATTAACACTAGTTTTACGGAAGCCGTCAAATTGACGGGTTGCTACTTGCTTTATAAACATTTCTCTAATTTACAGAGAAGCTGTACAGCTGATTTTCCACGTGTATTTTATAACAAAATAAATACTTAACGAATTACAGTCTTTGCTGCTTGATTCCTCTTTTTCCGAAGTCCTTATTTATAAAAATTGCGATGTAACAGATTTCTCGTCCGCAAATCTAGTGTTAAAATCATATCTTTATAGAATAGAAATATTAAAAGTAAAAGTAGGTATGTACTCAGCAATACTTCACTTTTCTAGCAGCAATATTTTAATAGTGAATATATTAGTATGTCCGTGAATATTGGAATTTAAAAATCATAAGAAAGGATCTAGCAATATAAGGGGGTCAAAAGTGCCCTTGAAGCTATTTCATTCCACGATGGGTCATTCGATAGGTGACCATAAGAAATCATTGCACACAAAGTTTTAATCCGATAGCTTGATCGGGAGGGTAGCTATGGGGTAAATTCGAAAAACCAGTTTTTGCCTCATTCTCCCCACTTAATGATGTGTAAAATTTTCGAAAAAATTCTGACAAATTCTAAACATGATTTCACATATTAGGGAATTTTTTCAGATTTTTACGTTGCAAGTACTACGTGCAAAAATGAAAAACGAAAAAAACATTGGAAAAATGTAGATTTCGCAGTGAAATTCGTCAGGGTACAATTTTTAGATATTTACAGTAACTACCTGATGTTACCATTAATATGCTCAATTTTTTTCATATTTTTTGATATGGTGCAACGTTGTCGGAAAAATCAAAAACCGATTTCTGGGACTTATTTCCGGCTGAAGCACGATCAGTATTTTCTATCTTTACATTATTTTAATACAGTATGTTCATTTTATTACCTTCAATGTTTCTGCACGCGAAAAGATACGTGTTAAGGCAGAGAATCAAGATAATTAAGTAAATTGTTAATTGTATGCACCTTATATGCTAGAATAAACTAAAAATAGAAGACTTAAGTCTTTTTTCTGTAATTTTTTTTTAAATCGTTAAACACAGCAATAATCAATAGTCGCTTTAAGGTGTTTCACAGATATTTTTACGTCCTCAGAAAATATAAAACCTGCATGAAAATAATGATAGAGCATGCTTTTCCTTTTTGTGTCATGTTTTGCACAGCGGACACTTTCCATTGTCAACAAAATGGTTTAAAAACTGTCGATAGCCGGTAATACCATAAAACGTACAAAAAAGAAGGACCACAGTTTGTAAAATATCGAACAACCGCAACATTGGCAACTCTCGCGAAGTCTACCTTCGATACATAAAAAGTTTCCGATTTTTCCACTTTTTTAACGTCATTCTATTTGGCTTCTTTTTTATATCGAATTTTGTCGGGTACACCCGGAGATCCATTAAAACGTATTACGCTTCTGAAATACGAACGTTGAGAGTATCATCGAAACGCCCGCGGCGATAAAAGAACATTTTAAATTTGTTTTTCAACGTAGTCCGTTTCAACGATAAAATGAAAAAAACATATTTCGTGTGTAAATTCTGTGCGTTTATTGGCGAGCGATTAAGCGCACGGCCGATGGAAATACTGTGGTATAATCTATCGGTAAAAGTGCACAAAGAGCAAAGCTTACAAAAGGAAGATGAAAACGCATTTCCGAATGTATCGTCCGTAATCGAGTTTCGTGCTTTAATGCGAATTTCAAACTCGTCGCTGATACCCGTTAAGGTTTTTATTTTTTTGTAGAATCATTTAAATTTATAACAATCAATAATCTTTCTTCTTCTTATCTTCTTCTTATATATAAAAATGAATGTTTATTTGATATGTTGTGCGCATGCCCGCGAAGGTTTCTGACTTAGCCCCAAAAAAAAATAATAACAAAATGAAAAAAAATATTGCATATCCAAAAGCATTTAAATAAAAAAATGAGCACAGAATTGTTATAACGAGTTCTCTTTAGATTTGATTTTTGTAGGCGTAGCAACGTGCGCAGGGTACTGCTAGTCTTTAATATATATTTAAAGTATATACGTATGCCTTTGATTCCGCGATCGAATATTCTCTTAAAATGTGTAAATTAGAGGAACTGAAGAACAACAACCTACTTGGGAAATTTTGTTTGTATTTTAATAATAATTTTATTTGAATTAAGTAAATGAACGGAGGCGCTCTCATTACTTACGTTAAATGTTCTCGTGGTGGACATTTGTTGGCGTCTATTGGCTAGAACTTTTTTTCCAGTCACCACAGCCAGACAATTCAGCCTACATCTATCAAGATAATTAAAATAAGTATTAGGTTGGTAGGAAATTAATGCCAGTTTTCAAACTTTATCTTTATATACACATGTTGAGAATGGGAATAACTTTTTTTAATCAAAATAAGTTCCATTACAATTTACTCATTTTTCCCAACGAGAAACAAGTTTTTTAATAATTTTTTTTTCTAAAATGATATAAGAAAACAAACTGATTAAAATGAACGGCAATCTTAAAATTAAGCGCCAAAGTTTGAAAACTCGAAAACCGACATTAATTTGTCACCAACCGAATAGTTAATTTTTGTAAAAAATTTTTTAAACCTTGTCTTTTGTTTGACTTTCTATCTGGTAAACTTTTTTCTCTTTACATTTGAATCAGTAAAACCAACCAATTCAATGAACTACCCCCCAAGATGTTTATCTGATCTGTCTAAACCCTGTGTTCTGGCGTTAGAATCGCAAACGTTCCCAACCGAATGAAGGTAATATGGTATAACGAACGGAGTACCTGTAATCTCTGCCAATAATCACATGGAATCCATGACACAGTCCATTTACGATTACGGCGAAGGAATGGTGATCTCTTTTACCGCACACAGATAACTAGAAACGATTCTCGCTTATGTGCATGCGTATAAAGGCGCCTCTAACCATGTTAGATTTCTCGTAATGGCATCCGAGACAATGGCAGTGACACAGTGATTGCAAAACGAGGCGATCGAATGCCCGGTCGAATGTTGCTGCTCTCGTTCTTTCGCTTCTATTTTCTTCGTCTTATTTTTCGCTCTTATTAAGTTACTCATTCTTTTTTATCGCTTCTCATTTAATCTCTCTTGCGTTGCTTACGCACTCCCTGTCTTTTTCGCGCTCTCGTTTTCATCTTTGATTTTTTGCAGTGTCTCTTTTATTCCCTTGCTTATCTTTCTCCAAGTTTGCCTCGCATTGGATCTCTTTTGTAGTCTGTTTCTTCCCATTCTTCTCTCTCTTTCTCTGCGCTCACTCCCTCAGTTAGCCTTACTGTTTCTTCCTTACAATTTGAGTCTCTCTCTCTCTTTCTCTCATCCTCTCTCACAGCCTATCTCGCAATTTCTCTCTACCTCACCCTCCCCAACTCAACCTCTCTTACACTTTCTTTCTTACACTTTCTACATCTTCTCTCTTTCTTCCGCAATTCTCCTCAGTCTCCCGATCCTTCTATTTTTTGCCTCCCGGAATGAGTCTCTCGCTAAATCGAACCCATTTTCACCTGCAATTCTGTCTTCTCGCTTCTCCACCACCGTCGCATAAATCCTCCTCCCCCTCCCGGCAGCTCGATGCACCTCTTATCACTTCGTGGAAAAATAAGTCACGGGCAGAAAAGAGGAGCGAGATAAGCGCGAACGTAGGTGCATACCGTTCGAACGATGAGGACAGTGGCGCGGCCCGGGGGGACGAGTTCGACGGAGAAAAGCAAAGTGCACCGTCGTATCTTTTTCTCCTCGTTGTCTCGCCGGTTGCTGCAATTGTTGACGTAGGCTAACACTGGACGCTGCACGTCGATTTCACGACTGGCAACGGGGTGTACCACGAGTCGGAATAGCGGGTATAAACCTACTCGACGTTTGATGCACTTAACGACGCGCGTGCCGCCTTTTAACGCTCTCCGCGAGGGATGCACTTGCGAAAACGTGTCGCGCGTGTGGCGTGACTTTGCCATGTGTGCAAATTGTCTTGCTAGGTCGTGGAGATAATTGCCGGGCTCGTGGAAGGTCTGGAAATGCAGGTACTCTCGTACTTTTATGTGTTACGTACGGGTAAGGTTACACGGTGAGTTAATTCGATGCTTCGGTAATCTGTGGTAGGAACATTTGTGGGAGAGATTTTCTTGGATTTCTTTTGACAATCTTTTGGATTTTGAGTATGGGAATTGTATGGGATTATGCGAAGGTAAAAGAGAAGTTAGACGGCGAGTTAATTAATGCTTCGGTAGTCTGCGAAGAACATCTGTGGGAGAGATTTTCTTAGATTTCTTTTGAGAATCTTTTGGATTTTGAGTATGGGAATTGTATGGGATTATTTGAAGGTAAAAGAGAAGTTAGACGGTGAGTTAATCGACGCTTCGGTAGTCTGCAAAGAACATCTGTGGGAGAGATTTTCTTGGATTTCCTTTGAGAATCTTTTGAATTTTGAGTATGGGAATTGTATGGGATTATGCGAAGGTAAAAGAGAAGTTAGACGGCGAGTTAATCGACGCTTCCGTAGTCTGCGAAGAACATCTGTGGCAGAGATTTTCTTGGATTTCTTTTGAGAATCTTCTGGATTTTGAGTATGGGAATTGTATGGGATTATGCGAAGGTAAAAGAGAAGTTAGACGGTGAGTTAATCGACGCTTCCGTAGTCTGCAAAGAACATCTGTGGGAGAGTTTTGCTTGGATTTCTTTTGAGAATCTTTTGGATTTTGAGTATGGGAATTGTATGGGATTATTTCAAGTTAAAAAACAAGTTAGACGGTGAGTTAATGGACGATTTGGCCGCCTTTGCAAAGATTCCTGTGGGGAAAGAGATTTTGTCAGATTTCTGTGAAAATTGTATGAATTTCGAAGATTGTGATTGAGTTATCGGTGCGTCCATTTGAATCACGAATGTAAATGAGAGACAGTGTGGTAAATTAATTGGATGCTTCGGCAGTCTTTCGGAAAATCTTTCATGGGAAAGAGATTTTCTATGATTTCTGTGGAATTGTTCGAATGTCGAGTGCCGAAATTGTATTTTCGGTGGGACTATTCGAAGCCGAATATGAGAGAATAAGGTGAATTCACACAGAGACGAATCAATTTTTCCGCGGTCTGGTTTCATTCTGTGAATTATTTCGCAATGGAACTATTTTTGGAGAAGTATCAGTAACAATGAATGCGTGTTATCTGTCGTGTTGATAAAGGAAGTAGTCAGTCAGTGAAAACGTACTCGAATTATGTTAAATACTTTCCTCCATTCTGTTTACTCTACGTTTGTGATTAGTTTTATTACAGACTCGTTGATGCGGGAGTTTTATGGGGCGCAAGGTTAATGGAGAAATATGGTGGAAACGGATTGCTCGGTATTACGGAATAGAACTGCATTTAAAATTTTAAGCTGGTTAATTACAAATATCACGATCAGTTCTTGCGTGCTTTGAAATAATACTGAATGAATTTGTATTACAGTCTACTTTTCTAATTAACTACAAGTACACGCTTTAACAATTTCATAATGCAAAGAAAAAGTTAAAAAAAATTGCGCTTCTTGATTCATGTCAAATCATCGATGCTACATAGATATCACGTGCAATAAATTCTTCAGCATTGATCAATTAAAATTTTGAAAAATTTCTGCTGTCGTTAAGTCCAAAATATATATTTTTTTTCATATATAACAACCAAGCTTATTTGTAATCAATCTAGTAAAGTGGATTATAAGCAAAAGTAGTGTACGACAAGGCTTTAACACTAGAACTACCAAACCAGTCAAAATGGCTGGTACACAATTTTTTTTGAAAATTCTCCAAGATTATAGGAGAGCCAGAGAGTAGATATTCTACGTTCATCCTATAAAACATAAATTACCGAATCGATCATCTTTTCCACCACTGAATTTTCCTTTTTTCAAAGGACTTATTTAATATATTTAAATATAACAGATGTAACGCCGGTAGTTCTAGTGTTAATGAGAACAACACGCAGTGTATTACTCTATATTTTCGTTTAGTTTTAAAGGATAAGTATTTAGTGGTCTTTGGCTGTTAAACTGATAAAAACGACGTGGTAGATCTAACATGTGGTATCTTTTGAATCTTCCTACCAGTTGGCTATTATCCAGAAGATTGGTGGCGTGAGTGTTTGGATAATTTTCCAGCCTGGTTATATAGTTTTTACTTAATCTCGTGATTTCTTCTTTCACTGTTTTTACACCGAAATCCCGATGGAGGGTCTCGTTTGTAACGTACCAAGGTGCATCCGAAATGATTCTTACAGTTTTTGATTGAAATCTTTGAAGTATTTCTATATTTGAGTTGCTAGCAGAGCTCCAAATCTGTATTCCGTATGTCCATACCGGTTTGATTATTGCTTTATAAGTTAGTATTTTATTATCCAGTGTTAATTGAGATTTTTTCCCTAGTAGCCAATTCAATTTTGTCGTCATGAAAGCAAGTTGTTAATGCTTGGTGGAAATGTGTTTTTTCCACGTGAGGCTTCTGTCCAGATGAATTCCTAGATATTTTGCACTGTTTGATCGTGGAATTTCTTTCCCGTTGAATTGCACCGAAGGACAGGTTTTGTTTCTATTGAAAATCCAAAATATAAATTCGCAGGGCCCCTGTAATTCATTGTACATACTTGAAATGATTATACTTCAGAACCTTTGAAATATTTTCTCGTCTCCCTTCGAAGGGGGAAATTCTGCAAAAAATACTCTGGTATAGTTTCATCGCCATTCGAATTCGCTAAAAATATCCGCGTACATTTGAAAGGATCTTGTACCCCCGTCTCGAGAAAGGGTTGCACGCGCACTTTATCCCCTTCTCGAGATGTTCTGCAAGGAGATGCCGACCAGTTTGCAAATATTGAGGGTTAGAGTTGTCGTATTTTACGTCGCAGTGTGTCGTACAACAAGCGTTATTGCATTATGCGAAGCAGGACATAAATGGCAGGGAGATATTCAAAAACGTGATATAGTGCACGGCTGCGATATCGGAAGAGTACTGAATTTAATTAAACCTTAGAAGAACCAACGGCGATGCGTGCAATTATTCGGTGATGATACAGGTTTTGTAGACAGTCTTGGATATGGAAACTTGCAGATTAACACGTTGCTTGCCAGCGATATTTCGCTAGTTTCTTCATTTCTACAGAAGTGAAAGTTTCTCTATTAAAATCATATCTTTACGAAGCAGAAACTTTAAAGACAAAAAGAGATTTATAGACAGCAGGACTTTACTTTTTTGAGACAAACGCGTAAATATTCACTGAATTAACAAATTCGTAAATATTACGATTTAAAAGTCATGAAATTTCGTTGAATTCAATAGCGCCGGCCACCGGTGACTCCCATGGCATTCAACGTGTTAAACAAATATCATTGTTCTTGAAAACTGTAAAACATTACGTAACTTGGATGTCACCGTTCAATATCCGTCACTTTTACAACAATCATTTTCGTAAATTAACCCTTAATAGTTTCCAATTTTCTACGATAAGAACTTGAAGCCCTTCTAACAATTAACCTTCTAGAGGAAGAATAGCACAGTAACGTTTGTTCCCTTTGTAATAGCAATTGCAGTTAGCCTCTTAACACTAGAAAGACGGAAACTTAACCCCTTGCCTTACGATTTCTATTTTGACAGCGTTCGTAATACCTCAGAATTAATTTCAGAAATAAAAATTTCTCTCTGATCTTTAACATTTGGCAGAATTGACTGCAATATTAATATTATAGAAATAATTTTACCGTCTCGTGATCGACTGATATTTTCAATTTAATTGTTATTGGAAAACTTCAAAATTTCGTATTCCATTTATCGCCTCACGTGTGTCACACGTTATTGTAAGCCAAGGGGTTAATATATACCTATATTGCCCAAAAGCAGTCAAAATGACTGCATTGTGAAAGAATAACCAACGTGTAAAGAAATTTATTTAAAATTAATTTTGAATATTTTTTTATATTATTTAGAGTTATATCACAGGTTATTAGAAAATATTAACAATAAAAAACATTTACTTCACTTGGAAAAAAAGTAAGAGTGATAGGGCTGGGAGGTGCGCGGAACGAGACGAAGCTGTGATGCTAGCATCAAAATAACTTCCTCCTAACCTACGGAATCAAGAAGCACATGTACTTGTATGTTATCATGTAACGGTAATCGAAAAAAATGAAAAATGTTATTTCAACACAGAACCGAACTAGTCATATAAGAAATTTACACAATTCAATAATAAGAATCATTTAATTATTTTAAACTTCCCAAGCAGTCAAAATGACTGCTATTGGGCAATATAGGTATAACACATATATACAGGGTGTCCCATTTAAGTTTAGATTGTAAAAAATCTCGAAAACGGGTGATTTAAGGAAAACCAAGTGATGCGTGCCTCTTACTATTGCGGGTGGGGATTCTAATGGCATTACTGATTTTTCAATGCGTGGGCGTCTTCAAGGTCATTTCATGGTCAACCTTTTTTTTGTGTCATAAACACCTATTTTTTACTTCGGAATCATATTCTACATAAAAAAATGGATCACTTTTGTTTGAAACATTTTGTTGTAGATTTAATATTTCTTAAGATATCAGGCGAAACGTCTTTTAAAATTTATGCTGATACCTCATCTGGTAGGCTTACATCTTCAAGTATATTATTGGTACCTTGAGAGAGAGAGATTGGTATCTTAAGAAATATTAAATCTACAACAAAATGTTTCAAACAAAAGTGATCCATTTTTTTATGTAGAATATGATTCCGAAATAAAAAATAGGTGTTTATGACAAAAAAAACAAGATTACTTTGAAATGACCTTGAAGACGCCCACGCATTGAAAAATCAGTGATGCCATTAGACTCCCCACCCGCAATAGTAAGGGGCACGCATCGCTTGGTTTTTCTTAAATCACCCGTTTTCGAGATTTTTTACAATCTTAACTTAAATGGGACACCCTGTATATTGGAAATGAGGGGGGGGGGGGGGGGGGACTACAAATATTAATAAACGCATTTATATGTTGTACAAAAAGTCACAAAATTGTAAGAAATTGTATCATTATATACATAATTTTTTGTTTAATTGAAATTAAAAAACAGTCAAAATGACTGCCTTGGGCAATCTAGTGTTAATGCCTCTTCTTCGAAGACGTTTATCTGATATGAGTCACAGCTTAAATACACGTCAACTATCGTTCCAATACTATCGCTCGGCGTAAACCAAACCCACCTAGATCGGTAGTTGAAACCCATCTAAAACAGTAGGTCCAATGCGAAATGACCGTGGCAGTTAAACCCGAAAAGATACAAAAGAAAAAGAATGACGCGCCGTGAATCAGGCAGAAGCGTCTTTCGTTTCTCCCGATAAATCCTCGAGCCTACTGATGCGTTAACGTTTCCATGAGAGAGCCCCTTCGGTGAGACCATCGGACGCAGAAAACGGTGGACGACCAGTTTGCAAATGCCGAGAGGGTTGCCATCGTATTTCACGCAGCCTAGCCATGTATTATATCGTGGCGGGATTCCCAGAGAGCTGGATCACCGTTGTAAACGTAACGAAGAACCGTTTCTCTATGCACATTCATTCGCTCGATCGGTCGAATATACACATATATCTGTAAAATGCTGAAAACTTTCACTTCGCCCATTAATTAAGTCCGCTCGCTTCGCGTAGAGCACCGTGCATATACCATGGAATCGATACGGTGCGCGAATTCGCGCTGTCTTTCGACGATTCGCGCGAGTCAAGAAGGTGGCAGAGATTCCATGGGGCTTTACGATATCTTAACACGGCAGAATCGATGGATTCGTGAAAAATAGTTCGGTGTTTTTGCGAGAGGAGCTCACGAGGAGTTGCGTGATTCTACGGTGACATTACAAATATCTTTGGAAGAGATTTCGATAGATTCGTGATTTATGAGACGTTTAAACGTGAATGAGATGCGGGGGGATGGTAAGGTCACGGGTGACTGAGTTGTTTAGGAGGTGGGGTCGTTTGTGATGCAGGTGTAAGAGGATTGCTTCCTCCAGCTTACGGAATGTGGGTGAATGGTGCACGGAAGACACGTAAACGTTAGGTTTTAGCGATCATTGAAAAATGAAAATTTGTTGCTGGTAATTATTCTCAGGGTTAGGCTCTACTTTAAAATTCATCGCTCTCCTCCCCAAATCGTATACTCACTTTTCAGACATCCCATTGCCTCTGAAATTACCATCCTTCTCGTAAACACATACCGACCGTGTCATTTTAACACTATTCCTACCGACACTTCACGTATACCTTTTCCTACCGCAACCGGTGAATTTGTCAAATGATAATTTTTTCCCAGAAAATGAACAGTAAAAAAAGAAGTGAATATTGAAAAATATATTATAATGTGAATGTATTATACGTATATTTGAGGAAAAGTCGTGAAGTTTAAAGGCGATTCAATTACGTTGTATATAGGAAATTCTAATCGAAATTTTAAAAACGGTCATTTGACCGGTCGTGGTAGGAATAGTGTTAATAAATCTACCAAGATATCTTCGTTTCACCGGTTCATCCTCCCGATCATGGAACCCTTCAACGTTTTCGTCATGACCAGATGTATAATAGTCCCCATGTTTTATTCCATAATAATTCTCCATTATTCTCCACAGTATCCGTCCACAGAGAACAATATCCAACCACCGTGCCCCTACCTTACCATCTCCATATTTCCTACGATATTACACACAACGTGTGACACGTGACATTGCACATTGCACTGTCTGGAAAGTGCACGGTAGAATTACGCGTCGAACGTATAATTCGTAATTCAGCCTTTACGATACATGCATACTACTCCTTTCTTACAATTA
Organism: Cerceris ruficornis; assembly: GCA_963989415.1. Classification (NCBI taxonomy): domain Eukaryota; kingdom Metazoa; phylum Arthropoda; class Insecta; order Hymenoptera; family Crabronidae; genus Cerceris; species Cerceris ruficornis. The sequence continues at coordinate 17,320,825 of OZ022520.1, forward strand.
CATTACTACCAACACCGTACCGCTTATTATCGCCACACAATCGCCCTGCCTTCGATACTCTCCGTTGCACTGCCTCCTCCACCACATACGAAACAAACGGATAAACTTTCAGCACGAGTACAAACACCATGGCAGATGAGAGGTTTTACCGTCGAACTCGGGCGGTAATCGTGGCAGCGCGCCTTCTTTCATTTTCGAAGGTCGGATTACAGGGAGATAGGTAAATAGGCGCGCGCGGGGTAAATATTTTTAATGCCTTTTGCGCTATGTTGATGCGCATGCGCGCTCGTGAACGACGATGCATTATATAACGAATTACGTTTCGTGCAATAATCAGTCGTGCGTCGTCGTCGGCGCGCACCAACGGGAGCTCGAGAATTGGAGCGGTTCTCTCGCGAGTTGACGCGCAAATTTGCACTTCGCTTGTCTTCGTTCTAGCCGGTTTGCAGAATGATCCACCGTCGCACAGTGGGGTATTTGGCCTGAAAAGGCGGAAAAAACTATTTTACAGTTATTTATAGGCTCAACGTTATAATATAATAGGTCGTTAGATTCGTATTAATATCAACTATAACATTACAACATCAAAAATATGTTTTAACATTTAAAAAATTAAAAAAATTGATTTTTCGCAAAAAAAAAATTTTGTTCCAACATTTTTTCCTCAGATCATCGAGAAACCATGGTGGTATATTTGCACCGAAAACCTGAAAAAATGATTTTTACACATAAATTGTATTCAAATGATGCAAATTATTATTTTCAAACTTTGTAGTAAGAGAATATGTATCATGTTTATATATATATATATAAACGAACATTTTTAAATTCTAACCGTTAATCTTCACCGCAAATGCATCAGAAATTTCTTCCTCAGATAATGTTTTGCTTAGTACTAAATTAGTTATAAAACTCCAATCCGGACATATCCGGAATCAAACTTTGTTGGCTTATAATCACTAATCTTTAACGAACGTAATGAGACCAAAAAGAGCATCGGGACTCACTCAGAACTATAACAAAATCGTTAATGAACCTCTATCATGGTAAAATAATTACTGAGTTATTAGATATCTGCAAATATTAATAATTACATAAATAACGTTGATCAAAAAGTAAAAACTGTTTGGAATTGTATCACGTACTTGCTTAAAATGTATCCATAACACAAGAAATTACATAATTTCTTTTAAACATATAAAAATCCTTACTAAATGCATGATGTATTTGTAACATCGTGGTAATGACGAAGTAGACCATAAAATCTTTATAATTTCGATTAAGTTTTCAGATTTATGAATGTAGAAATGAGTAAAAAAAATTGAGCACTTTGTTGTCCACATATTCAACAACTTCGGACAGTAAAAAAATTTCAAATTACGTAAAATTTTTGAAACCGACTTTTTTCCGCCTTTTCGAGCCAAATACCCCACTGTGCGCCGCCGGGAAGAGACGGAGAGCTCATTCTCTTTCTCCGCCGCTGTTACTTTTTTCATGGTCTTTCGTTGTTTCTGTGACTCTTTTCCTTTTTTTCTCTCTCGTTTTCTGGCAGTCAGCTGCTATCGTTGGTTGTCTTGCTTTCTCTATGGTAGACTCTGATGTTGCCGGAGTAATTTCGATTTTAATGCACTCTTCTCGTCTCCCTTAGTTAGTCTCTCTCTCTCACTTGGGAGCGTGGGGCATGGCGATATCAATGGCTGTTGTAAATATGTTATTTTTAGTAGCAGCCGCGCTTAACCACCGCTACTATACAATACAGAGATATCTGTAATCGCAACACGCCTGTTTGCGATTCGTGACATTGATGTACAATTAATGGGAGCGCGCTGTTGAGCCACTGGTGGAAGATTTCCACGGGAAAAGGGCGCGGATAACGAGCGAGAAATTCACTGCTCTTTTCCATCGTCCGCGGCTCTCCTCTCTCGGTTTTCCCGATGTATGACTAGCAGCGCGGAAAATGGAATGAAAACGACTCCGGCGGGCTGCTCGCAAAATTTCCTCGCAAACGACACCGCACGCTCGTTTCCTAATTAACCGCGAACCTCGAAAGTAAGACGCGTAACGACTATTCGGATGTCGTATACTCGAAAGGTCAAAGTGTGCGATTCGTTACGCGTGAGAAAATCTGGGGAAAGCTTTACGTGTAAATTGGTAATGTCATAAGCAGATTTCTACCGGGTTCTGCTGCTTATGGAGTAACGGGGCTGAACGCGACATTGCATTTATGAAAGGAATATTGGAGAATTTAAGGGAAATTTGTAATTTCCCCGTATAGTTCAATTTAGTTATTTTAACCCCTTGCCGTACAATAACGAGTGGCACTCGTGACGCGATAAATAGAATGGTCAATTTTGAATTGTTCCAAAAATTATTAAATTAAAAATATCAGCGGGTAAGGATAAAATAAAATCAATTCTATGCTATTTAATATTGCGTTAAGTCTTACACTATATCAGAAATCAGGGATAGATCGCTATTTCAGCAATTAATTCAGAGTTATTGCGCATTCAGTCACGAAAGAAATGGTACGGCAAGGGGTTAACAATTTTTAATAGCTTTATGACTTTGCAGCACTTCGCCATAGAAATACTGCGAAATGTCACGTTAAGCCCCTGCCTTTTGTATTTTTTTTTTTACATTAGGTGCTATGGACGATTTTGGTTTAAACTTGCCGATTTAGATGGGTTCCGAACCGTCAAGTCTCCGATACAATTATCATGTAGGACAAATTTTGAATTTCCTAGAGGTGATAGGGTAGAATTCGAACTTGGGTTCAGTGATAACAAGTTTGAGCCTTTAACCCTTTGCCCCACAACAACGACTGACAATCGGGACGCGGCAAATGGAATAAGAAATTTTCAAGTTTTCCAGAAACTATTAAATTAGAGGTATCAGTCGGCCACGAAACGGTCAAATTACTTCTATACTATTAACACGTTGAGTGCCATGGGGGTCACCGGTGACCGGCGCTATTGAACTCAATGAAATTTCATATGACTTTTAAATTGTAATATTTACGAATTGATTAATTCAGTGAATATTTACGCATTGGTGTGAAAAGGTAAAGTCCTGCTGTCTATATATCTCTTTTTGTCTTTAACCCTTTGCAGTCCTATTTCGAGCTATACTCGACATGTCTTTTCACTTCATTCTATTTTCTGACGTTCTAATATCAACTTTCCAATTTTCTAATGATTTTGTAACATGCCCTAAATATCGAACAGTACCTATAGTTATTTCTATGGTTACAAAAAAATGGCTAACTAACGATAGAAAATATATCGTTAGTTCCTTTAGAGATTATTTTGAAGGATTTTAATTGGTTTTGGTACTTGGGCTGTCTTTTATTGAGCTAAAAATAGAGCGGGGAAGCGCTTTATGAGATATAGTAACAACAATTAATTGGTGTTATGTGTTGTATCTATAAATAAAATTAGAAGAATTGGATAGTTCAGTGTCCACTTAAAATAGTAGGTTCTAGGAAGAAAGACCATAACAGCTAAAGCTGATTGGTACGAAGGAAAGAAAAGAAATGGGAAGAATATATCGTTACAGTTTAAGCACATTTACTGAAATAAAAAAATATTTACTAATTTACTATATATCTCTTTTTGCCTTTAAAGTTTCTGTTTCGAAAAGATGCGATTTTAATAGAAAAAGTTTCACTTCAGCAGAAATGAAGAAGCTAGCGAATTAGCGGTGGCATTCGATGTGTTAATATTGTGTTAAATTATATGGAGTGTCAGGAATCAGTGAGAAATACTTATTTCAGGAATAAATTCGGAGTTATTACATATGTAGTTACAAAAGAAATCGTAGGTCAAGGGGTTAACTGCACAGCCACCATAGCTTTCCAAGAATTGATTTCTTTCTTTCGCACCTTTCCGTCTTCAACCTAACTGCTATGGTAATTTCGTTTAAGAACTATTATATTTTAGGTGGAATCCGAATCACCAAGGCTATAATACATTAACCCTTTGCAGTCCTATGTCGAGCTATACTCGTCATAGCTTTTCACATAATTTTATTTTTTAACGATTAAATATCACTTTTCCAAATTCACAATGATTTTGTATTGTAATATCACCTAAATATCCGTCACTACCTACAGTTATTGATATCATTAACAAATAATGAATAATCAACGATAGAAAATATTGTGAAATTAATTTCATTAACCTATAGTTATTCCTATCGTTAATAGAAATGAATAAACAACGATAGAAAATGTTGTGAAATTAGTTTCGTTTAGCTCGCTACAAAATTGACAAAATAATTCGGACCGCAAAGGATTAAATAATAACTTAGTAAAAATATCCCAGAACTTATAGAGAAACATTTAAATTCGGGTCCACTGATAACACATTTGAAGCTTTACCTCCTTACCCACCATAATTCCACGTGTCTTTTGTTCAGCGCCTTTACTCCACGATGCAATAAATAATAAAAAATGAGTCGTTACTCTTCGAAATCTAATTCTGATTTCGGAAAAAAAGGAATGCAATCCGTATTGTTACGACCGAACACGATGCGTTAACTTGAAACCCATGTCGTTGGTGTCCGTTTCTTTTGTATTTGGGACAATACTATCGCCGTGTTTCGGTGTGTAACGCGCACGAGGAACTTGCATCATGGCTGCACGATTGCATTCGAACAGCCTCGCATATTTTCAGGTGATACGAATCTCCGCCGTGTCGTCTATATGCTCGCACAAATGTATTTGGAGCGTTCGTATTTGCGAGTACTGCGGCATTGTTTTGCTTGCAAATTAAACCTCAACGTACAAATAATAGATTCGTTCGCGCTAAACGTTCAATCGGTTCTTGAAGGCCTCCTTATATTCTTCCGTTCGCTTTAACGGAAGCGCAAATTTATAAGATGGTTATAAAACAAACCGTGGGATTCATATTTCGATATTTCTTTTAAAGAAGTTTTGAAGCGCGTCGAACAAAGAGTCGTTTTTATTAAACTATGAAAAAATATTGCTAAAGGAAGAATCTTTTCATAGAGAAAGTTAGATTTAATTCCTTTTTTACATTGATTATCAATGATTTAACCAGTTGAGTGTGTTTGACGACTATATCCGTCATGGAGATGCGGCAGAATTTTGTGTCATGACGACTATATCCGCCATGCGTAAAATTTTGTTACAATTTGATATTTAAATTGTAATTTTGGCGAAAACTAAATTATATTCGTAAATTTTAATATGTTTAAAATGTTCAGAGGTCAAGACGAAATGAAACAAACAAATAAAAATTATAAATAATTTGAGTTGGATTGATAACTTCCTGAGAGCTAACTCATAAGCAGTGATTATCGCGACACACACTGCTGCGCGCTTTGCAAAGAGATCGCCACACTTAACTGGTTAAGGTATCTTTCAATATTGATGATTCCGTTCTCCAAAAGAAATCTTGAAAATTTTCTCATCGATTATCAGAACTTCGACTACCGATTTATTAACTTCCACGCGATCCTCTATCCGATAATAATCAATGAACGGCGAACAAACAGCGAGAATAATTATCTCCAGGACGTCTTGGGCTTATTAAAATAAATATGCAGTTCTCGGATCTCTCTGTGTGGCTGCAATTAATAAAGGATTCATAAACGACAGTGGTCGATTCGCGGCGATCGAGTCGGTATTTCTCAGTGGACCCGAAAACCGGATCCTTTTCCACGAATAACCGACGAGCGAATTCTTCGCTATCCACTGAGACTATTAAACGTTGATAATCGTCTCGGGAAAGGTCGCGCAACGTTCTTTCCCTCTTATTTTTCTCGTCCTTTTCAACTTGCACGTAAAACTGCAAAAACAAAGATGAATTGAGCCGTCCAGTGCACAAATCGATTAACTCCATAAAACCTAAAGTGGAGAAACGTGATGAAATAGTAAACGCTCCTTTTCAAAATTCCCTTCAAAATATAAATAAAAATAAGTATTGTAGAATGTATAATCGCATTTAGCTTTCCTCTAACGAAGTACAAAATAAATAAGGTGGAATAGCCTTGGAATTAATTAGATTGACTTCTGAATTAAATTATTTATTATTCGATGGCCAAACAAACTTCGTCATTTAATGGTGTTAATCGTTATTATTACGAAAATTTATTCTAAACATAAAAAGTTAGGATTCAATCAAGTACTTTGAGAATTAAATTTAAGAAAATTCAAAAAGTGGAGTTAATCGATTTGTGCACTGAACGGCTCAATTATCGACTCGACCGTTTGCCAGTCGATGGAATATTCTACTTGTTTCACCCTGCTGTAAGATCATGGACATAAAAAAATTAATTGCAACATGGGAAGAGAAATTGACGATACTCGTTGATGAGTTGTGCCGTGATCGTCAAAGAGGAAGTCGAGGTGCATACTGCATCGGTGTGCATCCTCCTGGGAGGAAGATGTAATAGTCAGAAGCGTCGTTTAGTTTTACGTCCGTTGAGGAAATTGGTGTCACTGTCGAGACGAGCTGCAGCTGACGTGGATTAACTATCTCCTAACCTGAAACCACGAAAATTGATCTGCCTGAAGTTTCTAATGGACCGACGGAGGAAGCCATCGTCAGCTTTCGATGGAATAATAATATTTCTGAGATCTTTATCCGATAAGTCGTTACTTATTTCGAGCTTTAAAGAAAATGGTGCATCGTTGATGGAGAAATAGGATCCTTTGATACTTTGGGACTTAATGATCCCTTCAATTGATCTTGATAAATTAAAATTGAATTGTAAATTAATTTCAAAAGGAAAAATTCAATTTGTCACACGAGAACTTCAAGTTGGAGATTCGATATTCGTTATGTTTCCCAGAGTTTACAAAATGTGAACTTTACAAGGTAGCGTTTACAAGGGAATTTTGTAAAGTTAAAGTCATCAGTTTTGAACAAAACTTTGGGTGTTTGCGCAGTAAACAGATGATCGTTGTTTTTCTCTGTATTTCTGCTGCGAAATGAAGTTTTCTTGATCTCTTTTTGATCTTTTATTTTATACAACAACAAAAGCTTCCTAAAGGAGATTCCAACTTGGTTTACTATCTGAGAAAATTGTATTCTTCATTCTTAGCTACTACATGTTCTTCGAAAGTAACTTGCCATGTAGCCTATAAACTTCATGGAATATTTTTGCAGTGCACAGATATTTACAGTTTATAAATAAATGTATTTATTATTAATACTAATTTAACTTTATGTTTAAAAATACCTGTCAACATCTACAAGATGATACGTGATATTTTTTCCTACAACACGAAGTATTCTAAATGATTCTAAATAACAGAAACAGCTCGCAGCTTCTGTTTATAGTGCTAAACTGACGAAGCATCTGTTTACAGTGCAAACCTGTCGCTGTAATGAGCAAAACGTCGATGAAGAATGATTAATGTCGCGTTAATCGATTGTTAACACGTCAACAGCCGTGACAGTCATCGGCGACTGTTTTCCAACGTTAAACTATATTCAACGAGACGACAACGACATTTTACCGATTAGTATTAAATCCTTGACAATGAAGAATTAACTGTCTCGACGATGTATCCATGATTGATCATTTTTCTACGATTCTATCGTTCAACTCTTTGGGGTTATGCCTGGCAAACGATATGATGTCTCGCGGTATGAGGCACGGGGCAAGAGGAGAGTGTTGCTCGCGCCGCCATATCGGTCCTGAAAACCTCAGATCGACTAATGACAACCGAACACGCAATACAGTAAAACCTCGATAAATGCCCAGATTTCGGGGGCAAAGCAGTGCTCTTATCGTGCACCGGTGTCGAATCTGTGTTTACATTAGGGCTCGAGCCGAGCGCGAGATTAGAAAAAGACAGACAGTAGAAGATACAGAGAGAGCAAGCAAACAAAGTGAGCTGCTCGAAAGTATCGGCGAGGCGTTGCTAATGCAACAATAAACTTGTTTATTTATTAATTTTTCTAAATGTAAATTTTCCGAATGTATTTTTGAGATTCTTCTGATTAAAATGATACCAAACGCGGTATGTTTGAATTATGTAAATAGAAAGTAAATTTATTAAATATTAATACTAGAACTACCAAACCAGTCAAAATGACTGGTACACAATTTTTTCCAAAAATTCTCTAAGATTATAGGCGAGTTATAGAATAGATATTTTATGTCCATCTCAAAAATCGATCATCTTTTCCGCCTCTTGGATTCCTCTTTTTTCAAAGTTCTTATTTAATATATCAAAATATCGTGGATATAACGCCGGTAGTTCTAGTGTTAAGTAAATATAATTCAAACTATATCGTGTTTGGTATCATTTTAATCAGAAAAATCTCACAAATACGTTAGCAAAGGTTTCTAAAAAAATCGGATATAAAACCCTCCAATTAGCATTGCCTCACCGATATATTCCGGTGGTATCATGTTACACTGCTCCATCGTCGAGCGTAGTGGTTCGCCAAGGGGGATCCCTCTATGTGGAGGAGATAGTCACGATGCATTTATCGAGGGAAACTCATGATGCCTTTATCGAGGATTGACTGTACCTATTTTGTCCAGTCACGCATTAGCATTAAAAATGACGTCAGAACGAGGGATGTCTCTATCCGTGAGGTGAATCAAAACAAACCAGAGGCCAGAGGACTTCTTTACTTTTGCGAGGTTTAGGTGGATTAAAAACTGTCCCATTTCTTGCTTAGCCATTCATACATGGTGAGATATATTATGTTGGCAACTAAATTCCCGCCGTTTTTTTTAAATTTGTCAACAGTTTATTTTTCAATGAAAATTAACAACTAATTGATCAATAATGTATTCTCCCTTTTGTTTACAACTTCTTCCCAACGTTCAACAAGATTTTCAATACCTCGTTGGTAGAAATCACCCGGTTTCGACTCGGAAAATTCATCCAACCAAGCTGTCAATTCTGCATCATATTGAACGAAACTCCGCGTATAGCATTTGAAAGAGATCGAAAGAGGTAGAAAATTAACTGGAAGAAATAAACAAAACATAAATTCCGGTAGAACAGAACATTCTCCTTCGAATGATTTAAAACATGCAAAACACATTGAATGACATGCGGAATGTTAAAATTTAAAAAAACGGCGGGAACTTAGTTGCCAGCCTAATATTTTAACACGTTGAATGCCACGGGGTGCACCGGTGACCGGCGCTATTCAATTCAATGAAATTTCATACGACATTAACACTAGAACTACCAAACCAGTCAAAATGACTGGTACACAATTTTTTCCAAAAATTCTCCATGTTTATAGAAGAGTCTTAGAATAAATATCCTACGACCATCTTAAAAAACATAAATCACCGAGTCGATTATCTTTTCCGCCTCTTGATTCCTCCTTTTTGAAAGTACTTATTTAATATTTTGAAATATGATAGATTTAACGCCGGTAGTTCTAGCGTTAAACGTTAGAAATCACGAATTCGTTGCTATATTCAATATTTAAATGCTGCTATTATAAAGATAACCAAATGATTTGGCTTCCGGGTTGGAGCCGCGGCCATCAGGGTTTCGTAGGAATTCTGATACTGATACTGATACTGATACTGATAGTACTACAGTATCAGAGTTCCTACGAAACCCTGATGAAGCCAACTGCAATGTTGGCGAAACGGCGGATTCACTCCAATCTCCAACGCGGCTCCAACCCGGAAGCCGTCATTTGATTACTAATTTGGCCGCGAAAGCCTCAAAAGTGTTAAAAAGGTAACCATTGTTACCTTTAAAATTTTGCTCTATCATGATACGGTTTTAATAGAAAAAATCTCACACCGGTGGAAACAGTGAAACTAGCGAAATACGGATAGCATTCAACGTTTTAACTCAAAACGAAAAGGTGTACACTCAAACCTGTTTTTGTGCGGTGGATAGGGACCGCATAAAAGAGAAGGCATAACAAAAATTCGCACAAAACTTCACGAGTAGCTATAAGAGATAGTTTTCGCAACACAATTAAAAAGTATTTTTTTTTGTGCGGTGAATAGGGACCGTATAAAAAAAGTCTCACCTAGAAAATAACTCAAAGCTTACGAAATAACTAGGAATTGTTTTTTTAAACAAAATCAAGACACGAGACTTGGTAGCTACTTGGAATCTGATTTAGAAAATACACATGTGAACATTTCTAAATATTTTATTTAAATATTTACTTAGTTTACACATACAAAACTTTTCGAAATGTATAACCATTATCGTTCGTAGTCTGACAATACGCGAACTTTCTTGTGGTAAACTGGTACAAAATCGCTTTCGTCACTTGAAGATATGTACAACGTTCAATAACATACAATATAATCGGCTAACGCAATACTTATGTGATAAACTACATATTAAAAATCGAAAAATATGGCCAATCAAACCTATTATTTATTTATTGATAACTTCGTCAATTACGTTTCAATTTGATTGAAATTTGCATATACCGCACAAAAAAAATCGCACAAAAACAAGTTTGAGTGTATTTACTTTTTGAGGCACAGCAGTATGGAAAATTTCCTACCTTTTTTTTATCTAACTTTCATGGTGGGATCTTTCTAAAGCAACTTACAAATTTTTAAATTTTTCTAGCAAAGGTAACATAAAATACCACATTGCGTTACTTTTACATAAAGATAATTTATCTGTGCAGCTAATTTTTCCCCTTGGAATCTTGTGCCGTAAAGAGTTAACGATTTTGCTGTCACATTGAACCGGTTATTTTGGTATTGAATTATATTTAACCACAGATTCGGTTATTCTTGTCTTCTGTATTTAGTCGTCTTGAAGTTATCACGAAGTTGGTAATTCGAAACGCAACTAAATTTTGCCGTGGCGCATACGAGCATACCAGACGACTTTATCAGCTTGAAGTACGCGAAAATTTTCCCGCCAAGCTTAAAGCAATTTCGCCGTCGATTCTCACGCAAGAATGTAAGAAAGTCTCGTTGGAATTTCGAAAGACGAGTCGTGTTTCGCGTTCGGAAGACCGAAAGGGATCTAATACCCATCAATTTTCGTAAAGCGTGTTTCCATGTAGCTCCGTATCATTAAAACAGCTTTCGGCAAACAAGTTCCTTGCGAGCGGGTATTACAACATTCGCAAATAGTGTTTCGTGAAACTTGCCGGTGCTCGAAAGCATATTTGAAGCACATTATGTAAATGACACGAGAAAATACGCTGTATATTTGGGCAGCTCCAGGACGACGAGGTGAAATGGAACTTAAAAAGCGGGATCGTCTATGCTGGTCATTGTGCGGTCGCTTATCTCTTCGTAAAAGTATTATGATTTCGTCTAATCGTCGACTTACTTTCTAATTACGCTTCTAATTACCAACATCGCATGCTCGTAACTGTCCGGGTTTAACGAGCGCAAAACGAAAGTCGATGCTGGGATTATCGTAACTGTGTTGTGAATAAATCGTCTTTTAAATTCGTAATCCGAAACGCCTTGGGAACGTTCGGTGGAGAGGTTTGAAAGTGATTTTTAATTCCTCTGCTATGAAAGGATCTCGAGCTTCTATTGATGCAGGCGAAAAGTGTTTATATATAGCTTCTATCCATTTTAGTTAACTTAACTCCGCACCCATCGTAGCTCCACGTTTCAAATATCCAACGATATTCCAAAGAACATCGAAGAACATCGTCTCAATCATCAACGACCATCAACCTGTAATTCCCCTGTAACTCCCTGTAATTCCACAAAGTAGAAACTTTGAAACACGAGTCGCGATAAATGAAAAACTCACGAAACCGTCAACGAGGTATCGTTAGATCGTAAAAACGATTCCACGGCGAAGTTGCACGACAGGGAAATCTAAAACTCGTCGTGGATGACGAACGAAAACCGCAAACACCGAGAGTGAAGAGAGATGGTGGTGCCGTCAGGTCCGTGCGGAGAGTGAGGACCGATCGAAAGGAAACGAGAGATCGCAAAGTGGAAGGAGCGCGAAACGAGAGGATTCGCGAGACTCTGGCATCACCGTGGCGCCGTTCACATTTCATTAGGTGCGATTCTCGTGGAAACTCAGCCTCTCCTCTGCACGAGCTTCTCTTTGCAGTACGCGCCTTCGTTCTCCACCTCGGCCGAATGGAGACTGCGAGGACGGTGAACGTGGAGAACTGGAGAACCGGAGAACGCGCGAGGGAGAATGGAGAACGTGTGCGAGAGAAAGGCAGACAAGTGGAAACAGAAGCTTCTCACGGAACAAGTTGGAATGGAACGTGGAGCAGCGAGTGTACCAGCCGCCACTGTTGAACCTTTGTCTTCTGGCCTTTTCAAAAGTGTTACCGACGAGCTATCGTTCGTGATTGTTGATGAACTCGTTGAATGAGAATTGAAGACGCGCGGATTACGATGAATCGAGGTTAGAGTTTGTATGAATGGTTAGTTTGTCGAGGAGACCACGGATTTTTTTAATGGGTTTGGAATATTATTGGATTTCTGACATCACGTAAGAAAAATTCCTTGCTGTTTGAGTTTAGTCGTTGCTTTCTTAACACGTTAAGCGCCACGCCGGTCACTAGGGACCGGACGTTGATTTTTTCGTTAATATTGACGCTAATCAATGAAAATCGACGGTTGTTTTTTTGTCTAAGTTACGCTGTCGCGTCTGAACGATCCATAATTAGTGGTTTTAAGCAAGAAATATACCATTTTGTTAAAAATTAATGTAGTTTATTAAAACAAACGGAAAGATACCTTTCCTAATAAAGGGCTGAATCGGAAAGTGTAATGCCGGTCCCTGGGAACCGGCGTGGCGCTTAACGTGTTAAAGTACTATAGATTTCGAGGTGGAGTTTGATACTACTAACAGATTTTAAGGTGAGCAAACGAACCTTTAACACGTTAAATGCCACGGGGGTAATCGGTGACCGGCGCTATTCAATTCAATGAAATTTCTTACGACTTTAACACTAGAACTACCAAACCAGTCAAAATGACTGGTACACAATTTTTTTCAAAAAATTCTCCATGTTTATAGAAGAGCTTAGAATAAATATCCTACGACCATCTTAAAAAACAAATCACCGAATCGATTATCTTTTCCGCCTCTTGATTCCTCCTTTTTCAAAGTACTTATTTAATATTTTGAAATATGATAGATTTAACGCCGGTAGTTCTAGTGTTAAACGAGAGAATTCACGAATTCGTTACTATATTCAATATTTAATAGGTTAAATGCCATCCGTATTTCGCTAGTTTCATCATTTTCACTGAACCGAAACTGCTTCTATTAAAATCACATCTTCATAGAACAGAAATGTTAAAAGTAAGAATTGTTATGTACTCAGTAATACTTCACTTTTCTAACAGCAATATTTTAATATTGAATATATTAGCATTTCTGTGAATATCGCAATTTAAAAATCAGAAGAAATTTCATCGAATACAACTGTGCCGGTCACCGGTGACCCCCATGGCATCCAACGTGTTAACTGCTGCTATTAAAAAAGTAAAGTACTGCCTAATACACATCTATTGTTACCTTTAACATTTTTGCTGTATAAAGATACGATTTTGATAGAAGAAGTCTCTCTTTGGTAGAAACAGAGAAACTAGCGAAATGCGGATGGCATTCAACATGTTAAATAATTCAAAACAAAGAACAAATGACATAAACCACTGTTATTAATGTCGACATCATTTTTAACAATACTTCTAACATGAAAAGAACCGAAAGGGCCTCCAACTGTGCCCAGAGTAACCGGCTGAAAATTTAATAAAACGTGATGAACGAACGTTTCGGTTCTCTAAGAATTTTTTTCTCGTAATACGTTACAAGCACGATGATAACGATCGACTCTATGAACCATGACTCGATTCGAGTGACTCAGCGCAGCTTCTGACGATGTACCGATATTGTACGGCAAAAGTTTTTTCTTCCCCGGATTTTTCGTTCCTTACAACTTTGTTGTTGCTGTCTCGTTACGTCGGCACGAGTACCGCAACGTAATGTCTTTTGTGTTTTATCAGATTCAGCACCGGTTGTTCGGATTAAATAATACACGTATACCGTGCCGGTTTCTTAGGATGGAAAGGCCGAAGTCGGGAATTAATTGAAATACATCGGACGGAATGATCAATGCGAAACAATTAGTTTCGTGTAGGAATGAATTTTGTAGGGCGAATGATAAGAGAAGAGTGACTTTGGCATTGTTTATATATATATAAAAAGAGGAGAGTAGGAAATAAATTAACAGTGAATTTATGAAAGTAGTGAAAATAATGGATTTCTCTCATTTCAAAATAATTGGAGTTTTTGCTTAAAAATAATACAATTGAAAATACTTCATTTTGTAGTCATAGTTAGAAGATCAGAGTTATGTAAGTATAGCTAAAATATGTATAGGATTTAGTTAGAATAAGATTACGGTTGCATAAGTTCTGGGCTGATATAGCCAAATACTTGCTACAAGGTCTACAACAAATATAGATTAGCACTAGATCTACCGGCGATAAATCCAATATATTTAAAATTGTCAAATATGATAATTACGTTAGAAGAAAATGAATTAACGGGGCAATAAACTTGATCAATTAACCCTCTATGGTCCGAATTTTCTGTGGCATCTGAAGATCAGTTGCACGATAGCACATTAGTAAATGATATAAATACTATTATAAATAATAGATTTAACTTGATTTTGAAACATTGAATTGCAAAGAATTTCATGATCCTTTAAGAACTGAATTGTAATATTTGGCAAAGTTAAAAAATTGATTTTGAAAAATAAAATCTTAGATTTTTCTTGTGCTACTTCAAAGTTACACGGCCCATAGAGAATTCTACGTTTATCTGCAAGATAAACGTAGAAAGCAGAGAAAAGAAACAGCGTTAAAAATGTCGGTTAATTTTTCCAGAAATTCAGTACATTTTGACCACCTTGGTAGATCTAGCGTTAACTGCTCAATTATCACAATTTACCCGCCACTATAGATTTTTAAATTTTTTGTAAATCCTGTTGTAATATCTGTTAAGGCCGTAGCCTTAATGTATCGGGTTTATTATACGGACGAGCAGGCAACTATTTTTGAGAATTTAATTAGTTTTAATGGACGCAGAGGTGCTGGCATTGTGCCTCTGCGGACCTAATTCTGCAAAGATCCTCGCCTCTGAGTTTGATTGTTTCCATATTTTCCATGTAGGCTCAATAGTTATTGCCATATAATAAACCAGTGAGGCATTGGCAAGACGGCCCTATTCCATTGTCACCCTGGCCCCTTGGCTAGCGGGCCGTCGGGTCCGCACACCCCGCTAGCTCCGAACCCTCCCTTCAGGTACCTCTTGAAGGTCAAGGGTGAGGAATTTTTTGACTCGGAACTTCCAGCGTTGCCGATGCCCTCACACCCCCTTAAGCGAAGACGTCACTGCGTTCCCCCAAAAGTCAAACACTTCTGATTGGTTCTTGGAAAAGAGTGAGGGAACGCAGTGATGTTTCTTAATTTATAAAAGGGCATGCACTCGCCCTTCTTTATACAATTCAAAGACATTTCCTTTGACACTTACATCGATTTACACATTCAAAACCACCTCGAGTCACATCAACTGTAAATAGTTTGTTAAGTTTGAATAAAAATACAGTCCACTACGAAGTCTAATCTACGTAAAACCAAAGGGCGATTTCGACCAAAAGAAACCACGCCTAAACATTGGTCCATCGAGCCGGATACACCGGAGAACATTAACAAACTTCAACAACAAACAGTTGTGACAAGTGAGAGAATCTGGTGACCAGAAGAACATCATTACGCATCATTCAACGTCCTGTTGACTGTCGGACCTGCTACCAGACAAGGCATCTCCGGCACATTTTCCTGGACACCGATCATCGAACTCATCGAGGTGTAGCTGCCAGCACGCATCCGCAACGCCAGCTGCCAGCGCATTCATCTGTCATCACGCAGCCCTATCAGCAAAGGGTTAACCACTCCGAAACGCCAGCACGGGATCATCTGCAGATCTTAGGAGGCTGACGGACATCCAGGAGTCGCACTCAATCATCCAAACATCATTCCTTCTTCATTCGTGAGTCCACATACAATTCTTTACCTCGTTAGCATTGTATATCAGACATGGAAGGAAATCTAAAACAACTCATTTTTGAACGCGGATTGATAAAATCGTCTCTAACCCGCTGTAAAACAAGTTTCGCCAACGTGACGGGAGAACACGAACTGGAGCAACTAGAGTTAGGTTTGGAGCGAGCCACTCCGTTAATAGATAAATTTGAAAGCGTCCAAGACCGAATAGAATTTTTGGTAATGGATACGGAACACGAGGCTCAGCAGGGGGCGGAACGCATTCAATTTGAAGACACGTATGCTATATTAATCAGCTCTACAAGGCTACGCGTCAAACAGTTACGTGCTGAAAATCAACCTCCAGTCGCGTCTCATATCACTACGCCCCAAATCGCCACACCGAGTAATCCGTCGCCGATGACGGCTTTCGAAGCGCAAGGGAAGTTCATGTCGCCTTTAATGACAATACCGAAATTCGATGGCTCGTACAATAAATGGGCAAAATTCCGGGATACATTTGAGTCATTAGTGCATCGGAGCACCGCGTTCACTGACGCAGAAAAATTCAACTTCCTAAATATCGCCTTAGAAGGGGACGCGGCGCGTATCATTGATTCCTTGGGGCTCAATGAAGATAGTTACTCAATAGCTTGGGAAAGTGTGAAGGATAATTTCGACGATCCCAAGGTCATGGTACATCATCATGTAAAGGCCTTGGTGAATCTTCGAAGCATTGCCTCGAGCTCTCCGAAGGAACTTCGTCAGTTAAAATACGACGCGAGCAATCACTTTAAGTCTTTAAATTCACTGCTTCCCACGTCCGAGCAAGTTGGAGAATCAGTCATTATTTACCTGCTTGTCAAAAAATTAGATTCACTGTCGAGAGATGAATGGGAAAGATATCACGATAACCTCACGGAACAGGCTCGATTGAAGCATCTTTTTCAATTCCTAGAAAAGCGATTCAAATTCCTTGAACGGACGGACAACGACGCAACCCCGCGACCCACTCCGGCCACCTCAGGGAAGCGCCCTAACCGTGGCCTACCTGAGCGATTTTCATCGCACGTGACAAGCAACGGCTTTGCGTGTGGCCTGTGCGGATCAACCCACGCGTTATATCATTGCGAACAATTTAAGGCCCTTAGCCCCGCGGATCGCCTCGGGAAGGCGCGGCAGCTAAAGGTTTGTCTCAACTGCCTACATGTCGGTCATCAAACCGCGATTTGCACTCGCGGTTCCTGTTGGGCATGCTCAGAAAATCACCACACATTGCTTCACATGTCGCTATCATCATTCAAATCATCGCAAGTTGCTTCGACAACAAGCAGCACCGCTAACTCCGAGCACTCCGTAGCGTTGCATCAAGCAAATACCTCGGGTTCAGGTCAAATTCAAACCACGCAAGGGTTGCTGTCGACAGCCATTGTACACGTACGCGACCGCGCAGGTAGGCAACACGAGTGTCGTGCTCTATTAGACCCGGGCTCGCAAATGAATTTTATCACGACAGAATGCCATAAGAAACTACATCTTCCCTCAGTAGCAGCCAATATCGAAATTACGGGTATAGGCCAAACTGCTTGCCGCTCCGCTCGTAAATGCAGTTTGACATTGTCGTCGCGGTCAACAAATTATCGTAAAACCACTAACTGCATAATAATCCCGTCCATCACGCAAAAATTACCTTGCAGTCGCGTCGATCGGTCTTCAATACCGATTCCTAACAATATCGGCCTTGCGGATCCTAACTTCCATGCATCTGGGGAAATTGACCTACTCATAGGGGTAGAAGTATTTTGGGAACTAATTTGCGTAGGGCAGGTTAAACTCGGGAAGAATCTACCGATCCTCCAGAAAACGCTACTGGGATGGATCATCGGCGGAAGTTTACCGCTCCCCCGTGAAGCGCAACCGCGCATAGGATCGTGTCATTTAGGAACCATGCGAGACTTAAACGATCAGTTAGCTAAATTCTGGGAAGTCGAGCACTGCGAGACAAATTTTCAGTCGCCTGTGGACCCGTCTGACCCATGCGAGCGACACTTTCGCGGTACAACGACGCGAGAAAGCAACGGTCGGTACGTAGTGAGCATCCCGCTCAAGCAGGATACGAGCGTACTAGGCGATTCACGTCAAGCGGCAGACAAAAGGTTTCGTGCATTAGAAAGGAAGTTCCGGCAGGATTCTCAACTTCGAGAAGGGTATACCAAATTCATGGACGAATACTTACAATTGGGACACATGTCCCCCGTGTCAATTTCTCAACCCGACGTTCCACACCCTTTTTATCTTCCGCATCACGCTGTCCGCAAGGAATCAAGTACGACTACCAAACTGCGCGTAGTATTCGACGGCTCGGCAAAGTCTTCATCTGGCATATCGCTAAATGACATTCAATCCGTCGGTCCCACGGTTCAGGATGAATTAATAAATATTCTACTGCGTTTTAGAAAGCACCGGTATGTCATATCAGCCGATATTTCGAAAATGTACCGGCAAATCTTAATCAAACCTGAAGAGCGTTCTCTGCAACGCATTTTATGGCGATCTCGCGAGAGCGAGCCCATACGCGTGTATGAATTAAACACGGTCACGTATGGTACGGCATCGGCGTCTTACCTGGCCACGCGAACCCTCCGACAGGTAGGTGAGCAGCATGCCATCAAATTTCCCACCGCGAGTCGCGCGGTATTAAAAGATTTTTACGTTGACGATCTTTTAACGGGCTCAGATTCTATAGAAGGGGCGCGCCAACTACGAACGGAAATCTCAGAAATGCTACAGGCGGCAGGATTCGACTTGCGCAAGTGGGCCTCAAATGAGCCTCGTGTACTAACGAACATTTCCAAGCCCTCAGTAGAAATTCAAGCGGATAAGGATCCCAGAACGTTGGGGCTAGTATGGGACGCTCATACTGACGAATTAAAATACGCGGTTAAAGTCCGTAGGCATGACCGACGAGCTAGCAAACGTATCATTTTGTCGGATATCGCACAGATATTCGATCCGCTAGGTCTAATCGGTCCGGCCATTCTCCAGGCAAAATTAATCATGCAACGACTTTGGCAGCTTCAAATAAGCTGGGACGAATCTTTGCCACAGGATCTTGCGAATCAGTGGGAAATCTTTCGGGAGGAGCTCTGTCTCCTCAACAAAATAGAAATTCCTCGGCGTCTATTCAACTTTGCACCTACGAATATTGAGCTGCACGGGTTTTGCGACGCTTCCGAAAGGGCATACGGTGCCTGTATATACCTGCGCACCCTCGACCGACACGCTCAATGTGTAGTTCGGCTCGTCTGCGCAAAATCTCGCGTAGCTCCACTCAAAACAATAAGCCTGCCGCGTTTGGAACTTTGCGGGGCATTGCTGCTCGCTCAACTCGCAAATAAGACCCTGTCATCACTCGAACTCGACATAAAAACTCAGCATTATTGGACCGACTCGATGGTCACGTTAGCTTGGATACGGTCCCCTCCCACCAAATGGACAACCTTTGTGGCCAACCGGGCTGCAGAGATACAGCGTCTCACAGGGGTTGAAACTTGGCGTCACGTGCCTACCTCCAGCAACCCGGCAGACGTGATATCTAGGGGCGTCAATCCCTCGGCATTAGCGTCTACGAAAATTTGGTGGGAGGGACCTGATTGGCTCCGTCTGTCGCCGTGCGAATGGCCAGCTTCGACAGCTACTCCTCGCGATCTACCTGAGGTTAGAAACGCATGCCTAATCGGAACAACCGCATCACCCAACGTTGAGATAATTAAAAGATTCTCATCATTCACTCATCTAATCCGTGTTACCGCGTACTGTCTCCGTTTCGCTTCAAATATTCGAATACGATTAAAACGCAACACCCCAGCAGCCCTAGAAGTAATAACAGGACCACTTGCCATAAAGGAAATATCACTGGCCACCACTACCCTCGCAAAGGTAGTGCAAGCCACGGCCTTCTGCCGAGAGCTCCGCGATCTGAACAAGGGTGAGAAAATCCCGCCGTCGAGTTCCCTGTCAGATCTGAATCCGTTCCTCGATGAAACGGGTCTCCTCAGGGTGGGCGGCAGGCTCTCCAATGCGCCCATCCCTTACACTCAGAGACACCCGGTAATATTACCTTCTAATCATGCGTTTACCGAGCTATTAATCGACTACGAACACAAAAGGCTGCTCCACGCTGGTTGCCAAGCGGTAATATGCTCTCTCCGGTCGCGATACTGGATAATATCTTGTAAAAATACGGTGAAAAAGGTGCTTCGGAAATGCATGCGCTGCTTTCGCATCAAGCCTAACAGCAACCAGCAACTCATGGGCACCTTGCCCTCTGTTCGCGTAACTCCGGCCCGCGCATTTCACACCTGCGGCGTTGACTACGCAGGTCCCTTGCTCATGAAGGCAGGAAGCCGAGGCCGTACGACTTTAAAGGGATATCTTTGCTTGTTCGTCTGCTTCGTAACAAAGGCAGTCCATCTAGAGCTCGCTATCGACTTGACCACGGACGCCTTTTTAAATTGCCTGCGACGCTTCATCTCTCGACGGGGGGCTTGCAGTGATATATATTCTGATAACGGGACAAATTTCATCGGCGCTCGAAACGAGCTTAAAGAGCTCGCGACATTATTAAAAAACGACAAGCACAACCAATGTGTAGCAGAATTCTTAAGCACCAAGGAAATACAATGGCATCTCATTCCGCCTCGTTCTCCCCACTTCGGCGGTCTTTGGGAGGCTGCAATTAAGTCGGCCAAGTATCACCTAAAGCGGGTTATAGGCGAGACTCGTTTAACCTATGAGGAATTGTATACTTTGCTAACGCAGGTGGAAGCTTGTATGAATTCCCGACCATTATCCACCTTATCCATGGATCCAAAGGACCTAAACCCTTTAACCCCTGCCCACTTCCTGATTGGCGACGCCCTGACCACCTTTCCGCAGCCAGATCTTCGAGACGTAAAGATCTCTCGACTATCTCGCTTTCAACATATCCAGCATATGTTGCAGCATTTCTGGCAGCGCTGGCGGACGGAGTATTTACATCAGCTCCAGCAAAGGAGCAAATGGCGTTCCGCACAACCATCCGGACTGAAACCAGGGTCACTAGTTATCATCAAGGAGGAAAACCTACCACCTCTGCGATGGCGACTGGGACGGGTAGCGGAGCTCCACCCAGGACGGGATCAGATATCCCGCGTAGCAACAGTCAACACTTCAGACGGCACTCTCAAGAGAGCATTCAACAAACTGTGTCTGCTACCCACTGAAGAACCTTCGGAAGTAGATCAGCAATAACACATTGCTATGTAATTCCGCCATTAGTTACGCCTTTATACAGAATCTTCACATACACTCAGCCGATTCAAATACCATTCAATACATTCACCCGCGATTACCTCTAACTACCTTTTATATCTCTAACTTTTGAACACGGTGCGTTCAAGGTGGGCGGTATGTTAAGGCCGTAGCCTTAATGTATCGGGTTTATTATACGGACGAGCAGGCAACTATTTTTGAGAATTTAATTAGTTTTAATGGACGCAGAGGTGCTGGCATTGTGCCTCTGCGGACCTAATTCTGCAAAGATCCTCGCCTCTGAGTTTGATTGTTTCCATATTTTCCATGTAGGCTCAATAGTTATTGCCATATAATAAACCAGTGAGGCATTGGCAAGACGGCCCTATTCCATTGTCACCCTGGCCCCTTGGCTAGCGGGCCGTCGGGTCCGCACACCCCGCTAGCTCCGAACCCTCCCTTCAGGTACCTCTTGAAGGTCAAGGGTGAGGAATTTTTTGACTCGGAACTTCCAGCGTTGCCGATGCCCTCACACCCCCTTAAGCGAAGACGTCACTGCGTTCCCCCAAAAGTCAAACACTTCTGATTGGTTCTTGGAAAAGAGTGAGGGAACGCAGTGATGTTTCTTAATTTATAAAAGGGCATGCACTCGCCCTTCTTTATACAATTCAAAGACATTTCCTTTGACACTTACATCGATTTACACATTCAAAACCACCTCGAGTCACATCAACTGTAAATAGTTTGTTAAGTTTGAATAAAAATACAGTCCACTACGAAGTCTAATCTACGTAAAACCAAAGGGCGATTTCGACCAAAAGAAACCACGCCTAAACAATATCACTAAATGACAAGCGTGACTCCCGTGATGAATCGATATGTTAAAAATGCCTAAAGACATTTGAACAGGTTCATTAATATTGCATAAGTGAAACACACGCCATAACAGATTCTACAATTCCGCAGTTTCTATATTTTTCAAAATAATGAAACACTTTTTCTTCCAACCTATGGCAATTTCGAAAATGTCACGTTAAAATAAGGGAAGACATAATTTCGAGCAATCAAAAGAATCACGGGAAGGATGAGGCTGGAGAGATTAAAACGAATAACCAATTGGAATGGGATCTCCGTCTACGGGAAATTCTATACCGTCACATATCGTAGACGGCACGGATTCGAATCAGAAACTCTAGATATCCGCCTTGGCTCGTATCCAATCCCTCTGTCGCCATCAAATTTGCAGGTTGTCGCGAATACGCGTTATCCATTTTAGGAACTCCCCGTTCTTTATTATTCCTCAATTCGAAAGCTCCGCTTGTTTCATTTTCGCGCCATTTTCAGAACAGCAGAGATTATACGACGTTTACGACGTAATATCCCTTCTGCTTTTACCTATTTCCGATGGCATTAATCGAACGTTGGGTTTGCCATTTTGCACCGGCAATCGTACCTTGGGATTCGACGATGTGCAGTCAACGCTGTAACGTTGATTACAGGCAGTCACGAAGGTATCGAATTTATTTGAAAAATTAAGCAACCTCGAAAGACGATGCTGCGATTCGGCGGAATTGATGGAACTTAATAATACCATTTTGGCTTTTACGACGGGACGTTAACCGTGAAAGTGGCTTGAAGGTGCTGAAATCGTGAAAACTGAGACGGGTTCCTTTTTTTTATACTTTAAGTCACGTTGAGAGTGATGCATTTATATTAGCTAGGAGATTAAAGAATTATTGTTGTATTTTTATACAATATTCATAACGATTTATTCAAATCGTGAGGCTTAACCCTTTGCAGTCTTATGTCGAGCTATACTCGACACTTCATTTTCTTTTCCAGCGATTTAATATCGACTTTCCAATTTCATAATGATTTTGTAATATCACCTAAATATCCGCCAGTGTCTATAGTTATTGATATAATTTAAAAAAATGAATAACCAATGATAGAAAATGTTATGAAATTAATTTCATTTAGCTCACTACAAAATTGAGAAAATAATTCCGACCGCAAAGGGTTAAATTATTACTTGAGTCCATAATAGGTGGGAAGGATTGTATTTTTCTTAATGATCTTAACCCTTTGGGACCCAATTTTCTTTTTTCGTGTTCTGAGGTTATTTGAGATAGATATGAGTTTATAACATTAAATATGGTAAAATATTTTGAAAAAATAAAACAAATCATATTTTTGAAAAAATAGAGATGGGACAGATATATCCCAGCGGGATTTTTAACTGGGATATGAATGTCCCAATGAGAAACTAAATAAAGGTTTTGTGTATTATAAGATGAAAGTAATATATTCAGGAAAAATAAATAAATACAGTAAATTTTGAGTAAAATATATAAGGCTAGATGGATATATTTGAGTATGCGTTGGGATTTACATATCCCTATGTGGCCGAAAGGGTTAATTTAGAAGCTCTAACTGACCTAGTAAACTAAGAAATTTGTTTCAAAGCGAAAAAGAACCCAGTAGCTTCATAGTTTACACAGAGTTGCAAAAAATTTGTCTACATATTCTGGTACCTTTGAGTAACTTATTATATTTCGTTTCTACATCCTTTATTATATACATCCAACTGTAAGTCTAACTGTCGACGTTTAATTGCCAGGCCTTTCCTATGGGGGTCCTAGATTTCACCTGCGTATATCCATTTCTTCTTGGCCTTAATTGAACACAAATCAGTCAAGTCTCGAATAAGACAAAACGTATAATTACACGTGCGTTAAAATGTTTCTGCAAACGTGAGAAAATAGTGTCGCATAGACTAAGTTAGAATAAGATTTTCAGAGATAAGATAAAGTAAGATAACGTCGTCCAAAAATGCTTTATATGGAGCAAAGCTTTGTGCAAATTAGTGTATATTAAGGTCATAAATATAAGTATGATGTAAGGCACACAAACACGACTGTAGTTGATGCAAAATGTTGCACTACATTTTGTTTGGTGTTATTGGGTATACCTTGTGATAAAGTGAAGGAGCACGTGCATAATTGTTCATTTAAAATCAAGCAATAGCGTTACTCGCACATGCAATTCGATCGAACGGATTCGACGTCGAAGTAGGTAGTTTTGTTTAGAAAGTACGTAACGACGACGGATGACCATGGAAATGACGACATCGAGCAACGTGCTCGATAGCAAATAGGGTTCTTTTGCTGTTACTGATGTCGTTAAGGAATCCTCATTTTTTTTCATAATGCGATTTATATGCTCTATCATCGATTGAAATCAATTTAATTGAAATTTTACTATTCGATATTCATTGAGAGGATAAAAACAATTTAGGGTATTAAAATATTTCCAGGTTGGCCTTACACAATTATCAGCTTCCAAAGTGTCGGTTGAATGAATACAAAATTTACTGTGACAAATATGTCCCTCCAGTTATATCGTAGTTACTTGAAAGATTGAAAGGAAGTGCTACATAATTTTAATTTAAATGCAATTTGCATAAACAGTGACGACAGCTTAAGTTATTACCGAAATAAAACTTCAGTACTTTTATTGAGTGTTCACGATGTCATATTTTTGAGAAAACGCGGGGATATATCATTTAAACCCCTTTAAAGGTTAGTGCAAATAGTTTTGCAATCGACTGCTGATATTTATCGGGGGATTGCATTAGTCCTTCGGAAGCATTTATTAATGTATAGAAGATCAGCGATTGTGTTTAAGAATGCAATTAATTTCCCTTGACTTTTCTATCAGATTTTAATTATACGTTATATATCTCCAATTACTACATTTAATTTTAATTAATCAATTCAGCATATGTTATACACCGTCCAATTTCTGGTGTTACAATTAATTTCCAATTTATCACAATATTGTGAGTAAAATAATTTTGCAGTTCAACTCAGCGTAATTTCTCTGAACTTTACCGAATATTAAAAAAATACAAATAGAACATTTAGTTAGGTGATAATTGTAGAATTACCTTCACTCATTTTTTGATATCTAACGATATCGTTCGAGGGCGCCATTTTGGTACCGTCTTTTATGTCCGATACTAGTTAAATAACCCTTAAATGTATAATTTTTTTCCATTGTTAAATTAATTTCTTTAGGTTTATATATAATCCCTGGAAATGAGATAGAATAATACAAAAGATCAAAATCAAAATTTTCTTTACGTTCAATATTTTTCATAGTTGCAAAAAAGCGATTATGAATTTTAATGTATTATTCTTGAGGTTGAGAATTTTAGATGTGAAAAAAATAAACATGTTGCAAATTCGCAACATTATGTATTTAAGGGTTAAATATTTTTTCTTCGCGCATGCATTTATTATTCTAGTACAATATTAAATACAAATTACATTCTTACTTCTACATTCCCCGCAACAGACGATTCGTTAAGAAATAACATTCACAATTTCATTTTCTTCCACTTTTCTATATTAGACACAGATTATATTCATCTTCCTAGATGTCACGCAACATTTGCGCAATTCATTGAGAAATTGCTTTAATAATTCCAATTTCCCGACGTCTCCGTCTCATAGTACCCGTTCCATTAAAAATCAGTCTCTCATTTCCCGGAAACGAGCTGTATGTACATATCCCCGCGTTAAACGTGACAGTGCTCCGGTAGGAATTTCGAAAATTACACGTCGCTGTAACATTTCCCGGGCAGAATTTGGTGGGAGGACAGGAGCAGAGCGTTTTGATGGACATACTATCGAGGTGCGAACTCGTGACGCGAGGACGATATTTTTATAAGTTTCGTGGCATCGATCCAAGCTCACGGTTCTCCTCGTACGATCACCACTTTTGCAGAGATAAAAAGTCCCGGTACATCGAAATCTTTTTTAACTATTCGCCACTTAGCATCGTGTAACGTTCAAAGGAGATCCGTCCGAGTTTCAATCGTTGATTGAAATTGTTCTCGTTAACTTTTGAACTGGTAAGACAGCCATCTGCGAGCTCCTTCGACGTTGTAATTTGTCAGACGTGAAACGTTGAATTTCTAAATATCGTTGACCCGATTAGCTGACTCCATCCATGATGCATTTCGCTATTTTCCGCGAGAATTTCGTGCTAAACATTTGGCAAGTACGTGGCTTCGTAATATTGTCCACTATTTTTAATTCGCGCTTTTATGTTCTCTCAAAAGAAAAGTGACCCCCGGGGAGTGAGAATAGAATTGACAAAAAGCTGGGGAAATATCATTTTCTTAGAATGCCGCATACGTTTTCGCCCTTGCGGTTTTGCGCAGACACATTAACACCTATGATGCGCGCAAAAAATTATTTCATGGTTCATTTAGATTCTCGTCAACGATATAATCTTGATAAATTTAAATACTGCTCTAGTGCCTTTAAAATAATAGTCCCAGTTTTCTGCGTATTTGAAAATTCGATTGATAATGATATTTGCGATCAATTTTATTTTATTTGGATTAATCTCAGTGGCGGGAAATTTCCCATAGTTTACTGGGGATATTCTTATGCACTGGTATTAACACTAGAACTACCAGCGTTAAATCTATCATATTTCAAAATATTAAATTAGTATTTTGAAAATGGAGGAATCAAGAGCCGAAAAGATAATCGATTCGGTGATTTATGTTTTTTAAGATGCACGTAGAATATTTATTCTAAGACTCTTCTATAAACTAGGAGCATTTTTGGAAAAAAGTGTGTACCAGTCATTTTGACTGGTTTGGTAGTTCTAGTGTTAACACTAAACCTACCATGGCGGTCGAATGACCGCTTTCTGATTTTTTCTAAAAATTCCCCAAATTGATTGGGCAGTCATTCAGTAAATATTTTAGGTCTATCGTATAAATCAAAAATTACTTAACTGATCATCTTTTTCACCTCTTCAAATCTCTTTTTCCAAAGTACTTATTTCGTGAATTTCAATATAACAGATGTAAAAGTAGGTTTAATGTTAATGAACAATTTTATTGGGCGGGAAATTTCGTATTGGTTGATTTGGAAATAAAGATTTTACAGTGGAAATAGTAAGGAGATAAGAGTAAGAATTCCCTTTCACATCGATGCAGGTTGAATTGTAAACGAGAGAGTAGCATCGTAGATTGAACTCCATGAGTCCCCTTACCATTTAAGTGTCATGGCCAACGTTATCGATGTAATTATGCTTTTTACCGTTGCTGACGCGATTCCGCATTACAATTTGATTTCATTGCTGGTAGAAAGGCAGAATTTAACAGGTGGCGAAATACTTTTTCGCCTCTGGTTGAAAGAGGATCTTTCAAAATTACAATTTCTTTCGTAAAACTCTTTTCTGAAATTATCTATGGTATTATCGCTAATACGATCCCGCGGTATAATTTCATTTGCTAGAAAGAATCTCCTTCACTCTCTGTTTTCAGTAATTATACAATTCAAGTAAAATGAGTGTGTGAGACACGTTTTGGCCACACTACAGTCAAATTTTGCGCTGCCTGCATGGTTTCCATAATAAAAAAATAATAAACGACAGGTTTAAAATATACATTAAAGCGCCGATTGTTTAAAATACATCCAAAACTGCAGGGTTTATGCAAAATGACCATATTAATTAACACTCCACTAGTTTGAATGTAAGTTTGAGTCTACAGTCTGTAATGTTAAACATACAATTTTTAATAATCCATTTTATCCAATTTGTAATCATCAAATTGCGAAGAATCTTTAGGACTTTCAGAAATTAACACTTTGAACGCCACAGACATTTCGCTATCTTCATCGTTTTTACTGAAATGAAACTTTTTCTATTAAAATTACAGCTTTACAAAGCAGAAACCTTAAACACAGAAATAGATAAGTCATCAGCAGGACTTCCCATTTTTATGGCGTTCTCAACGTGTTAAATTATATCAATCCTCAAAGTAAAAGAAAGAAAAGTACAGTGTGAAAGAATATTTGTATTATGTCGCCTCAAAGACACAAGGCCGCATAGAGGGTTAAATCCATAATACAGAACAGCAACAGCAGCAGCAACATATACTCCCACGTAAAGTTTCTCTTACATAACTCGAATTATCGCTCAAAGTTTGCCCAAATCGTCGTGTTATCGCACGGTAATCCGAAGTTAGAATTTTTATCGTCGCTCGGTCCCCCGAGAAACGAACGAGGAGAAAAATTTCACGGCATCGTTGTCTCTCTGACGCATCGACGCGGACATTGTGGGTCAAGGTTCGCGGTGATAGTCACTTCGCCGAATCACTTTGTCGTAGATACGTCGAATTAGGTATCAACGTCGTTGCCGTTGAAATTTTTATTATAATACGGATGCTAGTGCGCGCACGCTCTGCTACGAAACGTAGACCGGATATTTTCCTTCTTTCCGGAAACTACGGGCAATTCCTGTTTTCGCGTTTTGCGCTATTCTTTCCGCGGTGATAAAACTGAAATGAGGCTACGTTTCGCCGATGACTGTACGAGGTATTATAAAAAATATTCAATTAAAAAATTGGGACAATTAATGGGCGGTATATTGGTGAAATGAATTTTTTTTTTTTTATTAATTCGAATATTTTGAAGTGATTTTAATTGCGATGAGTAATTCAAGGTTGTATGCATTAAAAAGAAACAACAGTATTTTTGTGTTGTCGGGATTATTAGAATTATTTATAATTAGAATGGAAAATCAGTACGTCAAAGGTTTATGATTGAACTTGTTTCTAAACATTCGAATCCAACAAAAAGCGAGGAGAAAGAGAAGAGTCGGTGGCGCGATTTAATTGTTACAAGCATTCTAACAATAAGCGCTAATTGTAAGAAGGAAACTTCGAAATGCGAGCGCAATCGTAGGCACTAATTGCACTGACCAACACAATTTTTTGCCCAAAGAATATTTATGATGATTCTTGCAAATTTTGTAGCGCTCAACACGAATATGAAGTCCGTTTGTCTCCATCAGGATCCATTTTAGAGAAAATCATTTTCTAAACAAATTAAAATTTTCAACTTTCAGAATTTGCTGTACTTCAAACGTAACAGGTCTCAACATTTTTTTGGTATAGAATGATTCTATAAACCCTTCCGAATATTACGATGCGTATTACTTTAATGTTATAAACATTAAAACATGTTGAAACAATGCTCGAAGCGAAAACGGCGCCCAAAATGCTTTTATGGATGTTTCTCTATTTATCTTAAAAAATTTAGCGTCCAGGAGAACTTCTAATTGCAGGGGGCGGTAAAGGAAACATTTTTCTTGAGGAAACCATAATTACAAGATCCTACAAAAGTTTTGTTTTTCGTTGAGAAATTAAAATATTTCCGCCAGACGCAAGGTATCGCCAGTGATTCTCAACGCACCCGTTTCATCCCCGCTAGTATTATAGTTTACTTTACAAATATGTATACATTTATTCTTTTCTAGCTGCACTCTGCGCGCTGCTACGCCTACAAAAATCGAATTTAACATCCATTTTCATTTTAATATAGAATGACATGTATGCTATAGTATTCATGTTATGCCAAATCTTAACGCCAATTATAATTCATTTAATTTTCTATAACCTTAATTTTTTGTAATTATTATGCAGTTTAAAGTGATGGCCAAGTGATTCATTGAGTATTTTCATACTATTTTATTTTTTCTCTATGTAGTTAGAAGTGTAAATTAGAAGTGTAATACTTGACTATTTTTGTAGCTCACTGAAATTTTTACTGACCGCGAACGTGTTAAAGAGAACTCCTTATAACAATTCTGAGCGAATTTTTTTATTACTCTTGGATATACAATATTTGTTTTGTTTATGTTTTTTTTGGGTACTAAGTCAGAAACCTTCGCGGGCATGCGCACAACAACATACCCAAGTGTCATCGTAATCGGATGATCGGTTTAGGAATGCATAATGGACAAACAAACAAACATACATTCTTATATATATAAGAAGAAGGTATCATAATTTCATTCATGTAAAATTTAGCTTAGATATCGTT
The DNA here is from genome assembly GCA_963989415.1 of Cerceris ruficornis. Taxonomy (NCBI): domain Eukaryota; kingdom Metazoa; phylum Arthropoda; class Insecta; order Hymenoptera; family Crabronidae; genus Cerceris; species Cerceris ruficornis. The sequence goes on from OZ022520.1 coordinate 17,351,019, forward strand.
CTGTTAATTAGAGCGTAGATACACTTGTCATCGTTTCTACATTCATTTTTATATATAAGATGAGTAATTTTATGACTTTCTGAGTTATTATATGTAGCTTGCTTTACAAATACATTTTATGTTATGAGTTATTTTTTGACAATAACGCTCCATTGAACAAAGTATTATATTTTTAACATTTGGTCATATAATTAAGTAATATTTTTCAATTGCGTTTTAAAATGTTGAGATTAATTGTACGAGAAACGGGAGAAATTATTTTCATTTCACTGGCCATGAAGTACCACGACCGTGGCGTGTTGTCAAAATATACTCGGGCGGGTCTCAGCGACCGTAACCTACAGGTGTCCGTCTCGCGGGCCCACTAACAATAACAAGTCGTTTCGATGTTCGCCTCGCTATCAGTTTGCCCTCGACCGCCGACGAGTAATCTGTGCTCCGTAATCGGGTTCAAGCATTTTCACTTATTAGTGCGTGTATAATACTTTCGACGACGAGATTCAAGATCACAAAATATCTCTCTTTTTCTGGGCCACTTGGTAATTCATCTTTACAGTGGCATTAACCCTCAGTTATCGGTCGTTTGGCTGCTCTCAGCCACCAAAACACTTTTACCGTTGCCATCGTATGTCTGCTCTCAGCCACCAAAACACTTATACCGTTGCCATCGTATGTCTGCTCTCAGCCACCAAAGCAAAGAATCAACACGTTTCTGAGGTATATATAATTTTAATTAAAATTTTACTATTGGGTTGGCAACTAAGTGATTGCGGATTTTGACGATAGATGGTTTCAGCATTTTTTTTGTATTGTCAACATGTTCAAAGCACCTAATCTGTAGTTTTCTTGTTGTTTGGACTTCCACCTTTCATTAGTAAAAAATATCATATCGATGAGTCATTTAGTTTCGTTTTTATCCCAATTTGAAAGTGGAAGAACAAAACGCGCATTTCAGACGTATTTTATTGTATTATTTCTGAAAAAGTAGCGCATCCCAAGCATGCAAGAAGTTATGTACTGTATATGGGAATGAAGTCTTGAAAGATAGGCAGTGTCAAAATTGGTTTGCCAAATTTCTTTCGGGTGATTTTTCACTCCAAAATGCGCAACGATCTGGCCGTCCAGATACAGTTGATGAGAGTCGTATCAAGGCTATTATTGATTCAGATCGTCATAACACAACACGTGAAATTGCAGAGAAGCTCAATGTATCGCATAGATGCATTAAAAAAAAATTAAAAAAGCTTCGCTGTGTTAAAAAACTCGATTTATAGGTCCCTCATCAGCTTAAGGAAATTCCTTCTTATATAAAATCCGCAATCACTTAGTTGCCAACCCAATAGTTTTGTTTTAAGTACGATTACACATTCTGCGTTTAATGAAATACGACCGCAAAGGGTTAATGAAAGGCACTAGAAGAGAAATAAAGTATTTCTTTTGGCACAATAGCTTTAAAATGTAATTCTGATAGAATTTTTTGTACTGAATTTAGATATGTAATTTGTTTGTCTGCATCGTGTAGAATTTTTTTGTGACAAGCACTTTTATATTTAATAAGTCGCATAATCTCGAACTTGAGAATGCAATTGAACAATTGCTTATATATATGACGAAATTTTGCAAACATACTTCCCTGTTTAATGTAGCATTATTGTTGTGAAATAACTCATAAACAATAAATGTACTTGTAAAGCTAGCTACATATCATGATCTAGCACTGGTGGAACGATTGCGCTGAGAATCACTGGCAGTACCTTGTGTCTTGCGGAGCTATTTTCATTTCTCAGCCGAAAACAAAACTTGTGTTGCAACTTTCAATTATGGTTTCCTGAACAAAAATGTCTGCTCTATCGCCTCCTTTTATTAGAATTCCGCCTGGGCGTCTAGTTTTTAAGATACACACGAAAATATCCACAAAAGGTGGGGCATTTTGAGCGTCCTTTTCCCTTTGAGCATTGTTTTATCATGTTTATAACATTAAAGTAATATACATCGTAATATTTGGGAGGGTTTGCAGAATCATTTTATGCAAAAAAGCTTAAATAACTTTTACGATTAAAACGCAAAAACTTCTAAAAGTTGAAATCTTAAATTTTTTTCTAAACTGATTTTCTCAAAAACGGAGTCTGATGGAGACAAAGGAACTTAATATTCGTGTTCAACGCCACAAAATCTATGAGAATCGGCATAAATATTCTTAAAAAGTTTTGTAGACCAGTATTATTAACGCACAAGAACATTTCCATTTCATCATAGAGAGAAACTTGCACGATGTCTACCGTACGCATTAGTAAAAACGTTTCATAAAAGTATCGTTCACATTTAGCATTCGTTACATTTCTACTGGCTCTCTCTTCTTTCTCGTATATTCGTGGAACGCATTAGATTTGGTAAATATGTTAAAAGATAAGTGTTAAATAGTGAATGCAGAAGTAGTTCAATGTTCATTAGGCCATTCAAAATGTGATTCATAGAAAGCAGAGTGTAAGCTTAGGATTCCTCGTTTACCGATTTGTTTTCGATTATTCCGGTGCTCTTTGGCGGACAAGTCAGTTTTTAGGAGATTTTAACGTAGGTTAAAATATTCATTATTGCTTCTAATTATCAGAATAATGACCTAAAGCAATAGATACTGCTTTAGTATACATCTTCAATGTCGTTTCAGCATAACAACAAATAATGATAGGGACACAATTATCTTTGTGATTAAAATATTAACACTATTATTCACATGCAAATCGACCTGGAAATGCTAAATCTAATCTACAAATATTTTCTTTCTTTCTTCAATCTTGGTTGCTCCTTACTATGTATTTAATTTCGACGTTGATAGTGAAAATCGTGAATAGCAGATTTAGAATGCATACTTTCGCACAGTTACACTTTCTTGCACTAGAGATAGGACGGAAATGTTTGACGAAATTTTGTGCCATTGGAGATAAAATGGGGAAGATAATTGCAAGCAGGCTTGGGTTATCTTTATAGTATAATTATTTGTCGAAATTGGCATACTCTTTATTTTGCGATACAGTTATCCGTTATTACCAAATTAGGATTCTCGTTCAATTATTGATACAAGTCATTTATTGTTATCATTACGGAAAATACTTACCACGAAATTCGCCAAGGTGGCTAAAATCAGCCGGTTCTTAACTTTTTTGAAACTTTCTTACGAGAGTATTATTTCTTTCATTTTCTATGCCTAGTTCGTACAATTTAAGCAATTAGGTCCTTTAATTTTTCTGACTTCTTCATTTTTTCTCTTCCAACATTTATCTTGGAGTAGAAATAACCGAAAAACTGAAGATCAGAACGAACAGAAAACTAAGAAGTAATACAAAATAGTAAGATTATTTTCATATCACAATAACAGATGAAAGGATAATACAAGATCTTCGCAGCTATAATTACTAAGCGAACAGCATGCACTAAAACGATCCCCAGAAAAGTTTCCTTCATTTGGACGTAGAACAAGAGTTTCTCGAATTCAGTAAGTGGGAATTACTTGAAACAACACCGACGATCTTAAACTTCAAACCGTCACAATTTGGCAATTTCCACGGCCAAGTCCATAACGTTAAATAATTGAATGCCAAAATGTTGCAGACAGTTTGACAGAGTTGATAAGCTCATAATTTAATAATACAATTAACAAAGAAAACTATGTGTTTCGTCGTACATTATTATTCCAAGAAAAGAAAAGAGAAAAGAACTAGCTTTTGTACAAGTCACTTCTTCATCAGATTTTTGGTAAAAATGTTTAATCAAATAAGGACTTACTAGTCTTGCTGCTATCATACTAGGAGACATACGATCCATCCCACAATTTTTCAATTACCCTATTAATTATTCAATTTGAAGATACAATGAACAACGATACCATTTTTCACACGACTCTTTTATTACACAATGAATCAAATTACTTCTACGCAATCAGCAAACGACATTTTTAAACTAGTAAATTCATAGAGTCGCAGTCAATGGTCCCAAGTTCAAGTTCTCTTCCACCACCTCTAGGAAATATTCCCTAAATTATTAATTAATGTATCATAGCCTCGGTGGTTCTCCAGACCAATTAACCATAGCAGTTAACGCGTTGAATGCCACCCGTATTTCGCTACTTTCACTGTTTCTGCGGAACTGAAACTTTGCCTATTAAAATCCCACCTTTATGGAGGAAAAATGTTAAAGGTAACAATAGTTGTATATTAGCAGTTTAACTATCGAATATAGTAGTACATTCGTGAATATTATCGTCTGAAAATCGTAAGAAATTTACTTAATATTTACTTCATGTCCCCCCTGTCAATTTAGGTAATTTTTCGAAAAAACTGGGAACCGGTCATTTTGACCGACTTGGTAGGTTTAGTGTTAACCCTTTGAGGACTAGCGACGCATATATGCAGCCTGAGAAAAAATTTAATCACTGTTTATCGCTGCTTGTATACGCAGTTAGAGTTGAAAAATTGAAGTACAACCGATGAAATATAGTTAAACAAATAGTAATTTATAATATATATACATTAACAGCCTAACTTGCCGATGGAAAGGTGGGCTTGGATGGCAAAATAAATGCTTATCTCTCAATATTCAAAAATGTCTCCGTCCGCAAAGGGTTAATGCCGAAAAGTACAAATAGCAAGAATATTTCCAAAATCTTCTCCACTTCCTCCCGAACAATAGCACAATCCGTCCTCAGGTCATGTCTTCACCGTTGTAAAAGTTTCTTCTCCAATATTTCGGTAATTTTCAAACATAATTAAAATTCAAATTATAAACGTCCGAACACTCGAACTTTCTTCCCTTTGAGATTGTCCCCGGAGCATCGATGAAACCTCGGCGAAGTTAACGAGCTTCCTGAGCCGGGCCCGACGGTGTACGTATATACACGTACCTCGAGGCGCCAGTGTCCAAGAATTTAATTAGTGGCATCCTCCTTCGCTCGGAAAGTCGAGCCGCGTCGAAGAGAGTCGGCAGTTTCATCTGCCACGGTGATTTTCAACCAGCAGCCACTGATAATAAGTATTGCGGCTGGTATGCCGGGACGGATGAAAATGAGAATTTCAAATTTCACTGACACGGAGATTAGAAAAGGGACGAGTTTCTTTTTCGGATTCCGCGGCTATTAATGGCGTCGCCGTCGAGTTAACGCGGGAGCGGGGAAGAGAATTTAATTACGGGGGAATCTTGAGTGGATGAAATTGTCATCTGTCGACGTTTATTGCTGTCTCGTTGTTCACGGAGAACCGATGGGAGGAGATTGCGGTGAATGATTCGTTGTTTTTACAGATTTAGAGATTCATTCTGTTTTGGGATTTCCAGTGTAGTTTCCACGTGGCGCTTTGTATCGGGCGATACGTGTTATTGAATCGAAGGTTTTGCTATTTTTCTTTTAACCCTTTGAGGACTACCGACGCATATATGTGGTCTCAGAAAAAAATTAATTATAGTTTGTCACTGCTTGTATACACAATTAGAGTGGAAAAATTGAAATACAGCTGTTGGAATATGATTTAAAAAATAGTAATTTATAATGTATATACATTAACACTAGAACTACCAAGGAAGTCAAAATGACTGGTTAGTAATTTTTTTTTAAAATTTTCCTAGTTTATAGGGGAGCCATAGAGTAGATATTCTACGTCCATCTTATTAAACATAAATTACTGAATTCATCTTCTTTTCCAGCTTTTGATTATTTTTCATCTAAAATACTTATTTAATATATTTAAATATGATATATTTAACGCCGGTAGTTCTAGTGTTAACAGCCTAACTTGCTGATAAAAAGGTGGTTTTGGATCGCAAAATAAATGGTTATCTTTCAATATTCAAAAATGTCTCCATCGCAAAGGGTTAAATAGTAGCTTTAATAAGGCATCGAATATATATGAATTTTATTAATATTAGCGACAATTGTTAAATATGAGACATACAGCTGGAAAATTCAATATTCTATATGTATCTTAACACTAAACCTATCAAGCCGGTCAAAATGACCGGTTTGCAATTATTTCCAACAATTACCTAAATTGATGGAGGTGCCACGAGTAATTATTTCCCTTCTATATTATGAAACCTAAATTACTCAATCAATCATCTTTTTCCCCTCTTGAATTCTCCTTTTCCAAAGTGCTTAATCGGTATATATAAATTTTGGTAGATATAACGTCGGTAGTTTTAGTGTTAAAAAAACGGGGAAGTTGGATAAAAGACTGTTTTGCTGAAGAGACGATATTTCAGATTAACATCTCGGTTAATATTGTAGCTTAAATAATAATCGAGCTCGAATATCATCTTTGCGGTAGAAAATAATTCTGAAAGTATCTCGTTGCTTAGAATAAAAAAATACAAAGATAATTAAAATTTCACAATCACGGCCAATTTCATCGGCAGAAAGAGTTTCTAACGATGTTCAATGCAATTTTATTACCCACACGAGGTTTCTATTGCTATCGTAGAATCTTTTAAGGCTCACTACTCCATAATTATATTTGATCTAACATAAGTTTCATTCGGTGCATTTCCATAACTCCTATAAAAAGTAATATCGCATTAAACGCGATATCGCATTTTCATCTAGCCGATAGTTTAATTAATTCTCGTGTATTTCTAAGCAGAATATTAACGCGCAGTATCGCGAGCTAGCTTCTGAATTCGGATCGCGCGAACGTGCGAGATTCTATCGAATTAATTGACAGTAGATTGAAATCTGTTTAATTGAACGCAAAGTTACACTGTGCTTTCATAAGGGAAGAATTATTCACAGATTACTTATAATTGTCGCACGTTCGCCGTCGTCACTTTTACATCGCGACGTTTAAATTTTTCTAAACTTTTGTTTCTTTATTCTCCGATTCGAAATACGCAGTGTTTCTTACGCATAACAGACTATCTAACTGCGAAATAGAATTGTTTGAGATACTATTTTGTTACGCGCGACGAAACCCCGTACGTAACAGAAATTGGTGTAAGAAATGGGATAATTTCTGTTACTTACGGGGTTTCGTAGCGCGTAACAAAATAGTATTTCTAACAATTCTATTTCGCAGTTAAATAGTTTGTTGTGCGTAAGAAACACTGCATATTTTGAATCGGAGAATAAAAAACAAAAATTTAGAAAAATTTAAGGCGTCGGAACGTAACATTACTCTCGCAAAGTATTTCGTTGATTGCTACATTCAAGAGCAAATAATTGACTCCTTGCGGTAAATTGACGAGTTTAACTCGTCATTGGTTTTTCATGCCATACCGTACAATGGCGTGCTACACTCGTCGTGTGACTAAAGTTACTGCTGAATATGATAATAATTAATTTAGTTTAAAATTTCTAGTGTATTAAATCTGGCAATATTGCATCCCCTTTTATTACTTCTTAAATATCACGGGACATTATCACGTATTAGCCATACCTTATTTCAGTTTTACTTTCAAGTTTTTTTGTAATTTTTGCCGTTTTTGATATTCCACAGTGAATTACAATTCTATCCGAACCAACAATATGATTTTAATTAACATGTATGAATTATAAAATGATAATAATTAACATGATAATAATTAATTTAGTTCAACATTCCTAGTGTATTGAATCTGGCAATATTGCATCCCCTTTTATTACTTCTGTAAATATCGCGGATCATTATTACATATTAGCCATACCTTATTTAAGTTTTACTTTCAGTTCTTTTTAAATACTTGCCGTTTTTGATATTCTACAATGAATTACAATTCTATCCGAACCAACAATATGATTTTAATTAAAAGCATGTATGGATTATAAAATGAAACCTTATTTTATTTAAATAAAAATTAAATGATTATTCCATACACAATTTTTCATGATTAAATCGTACCGGAAAGGGTGAACGAAACATTGGTCCACAAAATTCAACTTTTTTCGCCCTAAAGAATATTTATACTGATTCTTACAGATTTTGTGGCGCTGAAAACGAATCTGAAATCCCGAACAAAGTTCCCCAAATTTATGACGCTGAGGTTTCTTTGATTGTCCGTATTCGTTGAAAATTTAACTGATTAATATCGATTAATTTTATTGTTCATTTAATTCCCGTTTTTCATGACATTATATAGATATAGATAATAATCGTGATATAATTAAAACATAGGAAATAATTCGGTTGTAATTTGGGAAAGTAGCATACTCCGTTCGGTTAGTTGAACTGTGCTAATCGTATGACTAACCTCTACAGATCTCTTCGCAAGTAAACCGATATATTTAGACGATTCTTAGAATCCTTAAGACGCTCATTAAAACGTATATTATAGTCGCCTATCTTCAACCTACTTCTGCCATTTATTCCTATCTCGTCTTTCATATTATATTTTTCCCTTTTTTATTTTTCCCTCCACCTACATCCATCGCTTTCTTTATCTCAAAAATATCTCTCACTTTGTATATTTCTATACAAAACACTTAACAACAATTATCCACCAAATGAAATAACAACAAATAAAAATAAAAAGAGACGCTAAAGTACAACTACAAAGACAAAACCACCTCGCATTGCTCATTCGTAACGCCAAAAGAAACCGAAGAAATGTCTTTCATCCTCAAACAACCAAGAAACCATAGGACATTTCGAAATAGGCAAAAATGCGAAGATCAAGCGGTGATTTTTCATTCGCCAGGACACGGGAAGAAATGAAAGTAAAAAGGGTTAAAATACGAGACTAAATCCACGTCCCCGGGGACATTGAGCCATGACGAAATCGCGCAAAGAAAGCGGCGGCGATATTATCAAAAGTGGACCGCGAAGCCGGCCGATCGTGAGGAAGGAAAGAAACATATTTCGTCTCTCGTTTTGCCGCTCGTGTACGCATTCGCGAATGCACGCATGCATGCATTGCACCAAAGTGCAGCGGGGAAAGAGAAACAGGCGGCACGGCATTCAACGATGCGTACACACGCGCGCGATAAAATATCGCGGCAGTGATGTCACATTATTGCTCGCAGGCAGGTTTCACGCGATTGTGGTAATGTTGGAAATAACTTTAACGCACGGCCGTCTCGAATTTAAAGTGTAAAACACGAAATTCAATTTTATCTCTGATACGGCGCACTCTCTAGTATTTTATGAACGTGCCGTAGCCCAAGTTTTTCTCGATTGACTCGTTGCATCGTGGTAAATGAGAGAATTGAAGTCGGGCGATACGAGTCGTGGAAAATTGTACTGTGATTTTTAAAGTTGTAGGTTGAATTTTTCCATGGTTTAGTTTTGACTGCTCGTAATGATCCATGGTAATTGTCAGAAACTTGGAATGAAATCAGTCGAGGCACCAAGCTGCAAGAAAATTTGGAGTAGTTGCTCCAAAAAATTGCAAATTCGAAAAGCGAGATTACGGAAAATGGAAGTTACATCTGCTCTTTTATCTATGCTTGTGCTAATTTGAAACTTAACACTAAACCTACCATGGCGGTCAAATGACCGCTTTCTGATTTTTTTCTAAAAATTCCCCAAATTGATTGGGCAGCCATTCAGTAAATATTTTAGGTCTATCGTATAAAACAAACATTACTTAACCGACCATCTTTTTCACCTCTTCAAATCTCATTTTCCAAAGTACATATTTCGTATATTTCAATATAGCAGATATAAAGCCGGTAGGTTTAGTGTTAAAATAGTTAATCTCCATTTTATTTCATTTTGTTTCGTCGATAAAAAGAATTTCAAATTTTTCATTTTTAAGATATCGCCATTTTATCAGCAGACACTGAACTTGGAAAATTATAAAAATTTCCAAATTTCACTGCTCGTAAAAAGGCCATAAAGAACTCATAAATTCCCAGCAGAAACGGCGCTAAACGCGGAAGATCGGGGTTCGGATCGCACTCGGAATGAAACATCGGTACTTAAGTTCCTATCATTGATTCCGAAGCTGAGAATCTAACGAGCACTTTCCTTCTACTTTATTCCGCTTTCTCGCGGCAGTACCGGTTCTTAGCTCAGTAGAATTTTTTCAAATAATCGCGGCCACGATTCCGTGTGCTGTGACGAGCCTGAATAAAGCGTCGGCCACCACATCGTGTGCACCTCGTCAAAGAGTAGTAAACCGTTGGAAGGACGTCCATTCTTCTCGGTTAATGCAGATACGCTTAAGCCGTTCCTATGAGCATTGCGTCATTGCCAATGGAAGCGAAGGGGTGCTGGACCGACCATTCAGTCTCTCGAGCCTTGAGAACATTTTATTCGTACGTTCCTAGCGCTAGGAAAAAGCTCAATAATAGGCGCGCGATTAAAGTCACAAGTCTATTATGTCTCACTCCTGTTTGGAGTCTCCCTCATTGTTCTACGTCTCTGCTTCCGACGAGAGACGATTGTTCGATCGTTCGACGTGTTTCCCATCTATCAAATTCCACCTCCTTTGCTTGCCCAACGAGGAAAGAATTTCGTCTGTGAATAGAAATATAATGTTGGAAGACTATAGTGGGTAAGGAGTTGAAAGCACGAATTTTTAATTAGTTGGTCTCAGTTCATACCCTCCGTTATCTGTAGAAAATTTTGTCTATATTAGTATTTTATATATTATGTTATTTTATATATTATCGGAACCCTCCTAAAATAGCAGGTTTAGGGCTATGGTAGCTAAGGAGGCAATGTCTCGAACTCGCAATCAGTGGGCCCGAGTTCAAATTGTCCCCCGTCAGCTTTGGAAAATTAACAATTCTTCCGATATGATAATTATATAAGCCTTGGTGTTTCGACACCCAGCTAAATCAGAAGGTCTTAATCGAAAAGATGAGGAAAGGAAAAAAAATGATGTCCACCTTTCCCGTATTTTCTACACCTTATCTTTTGCTGTGTACGAATTATCCTCCGAATTTTTCCTCGCCAAAGTTGATTTAATTTTGATAACACTAAGTCAAGGAAATAAATGAAAGCGAATCCTACGTCAACTGCAGCTCAACGCAGGGTCGCTAAGTGTTAATATCGTCATCAAACTCTTTCTTCCGTCGGTGTATATTTTATATTTCACTGGTGCTGCACCGATTTAACCGCAGCTTCATCTCGTGTCACACGGCGTGTAAATAACATCGTTAGCCCGAGAGGTTTCTTCTTTTAGCGAAAAGGTATACCGACGGAAAGTATAGCAATTCACGCAGGAATTTATAAGCGTTCGGTGCTATTAAACCGCCCTAAACTGCTCGCAATTAAGTCCACGTTTTAACAGTATATCCACGCCGCTGCGAGTAATTAGGGGATCAGTTCTTTTCGAGTGCCTGTATCGCGTTGCAAGGTATCCGATATTTTGAAAATCGAGCACGCCCTAAACTTCGCCCTTCGTAAATACATTAATTCGATCATTAATTACAACATCATGGGATATCTAAACTGCCACTCGGTGAGTGATGGGAGTATGCTTGATTTTTACTTAAATGCTCTGTTGTGGCGTCGATGTCGATCGTGAATAAGACGTGACGTCCACTTCACCACTCGCGGAATCTTTTAGCGATTTCCGGGACTGGTTAATTAATCGCCGCGATAGTCCTCGACCGGCGGAGAACTTGTAAGTTCGCGAAAGAGTAAGAATTTGGAATTTAATGACAAACTGTGACGACTGTTGTCGTCAGCGAGCGCGATGTTGCAGTTGTCGTCAAGAAGATCGGAAACGAAGTGTCTTCGAAGAATTTTCTCCGTAAGATTTTCGGCGACGCTGTGGGCCGGACATCCCCGCTTGCTGAATTTTCGCGACGTTTCAGCAGGCGGGTTTTTCGGATTTTCTGGGCGGTGCGAGGCGTTAATTGGTCGCACCTTCCTCCGAGAGGAGTGACCACCCCCATGGGACTCTCGACGAGAAGGGCCCCACGGAGGTGGAAACTCATCCCCTGCGAATGCGTGGTGGAGGAAAGTGCAACCAGATGTGCCCAAAAAATCCTAGTCCGGCCGATCGGCAGAATTTCTCTTCGAAGGCGCGATTTATGACCGATTTGTCATCGCGAGTCAGCGGCGGTCGATGGGACCGTCGGGCCGAAGTCCCTGGTTACCACCCGCTGACAGAGCATGACGGATTAACGAAAACGTTCATTCAAAACGAAGGCTGCCTAATTCTTTGAGGACCGGAGTTTTTGGCCGCCTTGGCACGTGATGGTCGCCAAGTGTTTGTAAATAATAAAAAATCTGGCGGCCAGACTCGGGCCTCAAAGAACGGCAAACTTTCGCTTCGTCTCGATTGCGCTTTTGTCTCCGTACGATGGAACATGCTCCCCCCGTTGAGAGACTCTGTCGATCAATTACGTTACCGATTCCGATACGCTCGCTGATGCTGGCTTCGACGATGACGATGCCGCTTCATCGATCTTGGAAGCGGTGCCAGCTGATCGGGCGCGATCTACGAAGACGGCGATGGCTCCTCGTAGATGGGAAGGGGTGCCAGCTGCCGAACGTTGCGCCGGTAGACGCCGCACGCGGTGCGGACAGTGACAGCGCGTATAACGTCGTCCTTCCCAGGATGGACCTGCTCGATTCGTCCGAGATGCCACTGCAGTGGCGGAGTATGGTCCTCCTTCAGCACCACGATCGTCCCCTCCGAAATGTTGTGGCCTCCCTTGGTCCAGCGGTGGCGTACATTCAAGAGGTTGATGTACTCCTTGTGCCAGCGTGTCCAGAAATCTTGCTTGACCTTCTGGATATGTTGCCAGTTGGTCAAGCGATTACTGGGAGTGTCGCTGAAATCGATCTCGGGGAGACTCGTTAATGCGTTACCAATCAAAAAGTGACCCGGTGTTAACGCGAGGGGATCGTTAGGATCGGACGATAGAGGTGTCAGAGGTCGGGAGTTGAGGATGGCTTCGACTTCGATGACGAACGTGTTGAATTGCTCGAGCGTGAACAATTCTTCGCCAACGACGCGTTTAACGTGATGCTTAAACGACTTCACGGCTGCTTCCCATAGGCCTCCGAAGTGAGGTGAGAGAGCCGGCGTGAAGTGCCAACTGATGCTCCTCTCCGTCAGGAAACGCTGGATCTCTTCGTCCTCTGGTAGGGAATTTTGCAGCTCCGTTAATTCGTTGCTCGCGCCCACGAAGTTTGTGCCGTTATCTGAGTATATATTTCGGCAGAGTCCTCTTCGCCCGACGAAGCGTTTAAGCGCCGCCATAAACGCCTCCGATGTTAGGTCTCCAACAACCTCTAGGTGCACTGCCTTTGTTGCAAAACAAATAAAGACCGCGACATAAACCTTTATCTGTTTGCGGTTCCGGAAGCGCCGCTCCTTTACATGAAAGGGTCCACAATAATCGACACCTGTGTTGTGGAACGGTCGGTGCTCCGTTACCCTCGCCGCAGGTAACTGACCCATGATGTACTGGGTCTCAGGTGGGTTTACCCGGAAACACCTGATGCACTGTCGGACGATTTTTCGCGTCGCGTTGCGTCCGTCGATCGGCCAGTACGTCTGTCGCACGTTGTTCAGTGTCGAAGTGATTCCGGTGTGGTGATGCTGGAGATGAGCCTGCCGAATGATGAGGCCAGTCACGTGATGTCCCCTTGGCAGAATGATTGGATGTTTTTGTTCAAAGGGTAGGTCCGAATTTTGCAAACGTCCTCCCACTCGCAGGAGTCCCCTTTCGTCTACGAAAGGGTGCAGTGGTAAGAGTCTGCTCTTGCGGTGCAATTCCGTCCCATCCTTGAGCTGCTGCAACTCTTGCGTAAACGCGAGCGCTTGCACTAGTTGCAGAATTCTATCCGTGGCCTTCTGGAGCTCTTCTACGGTTAGCGGTCCCTTGTCGCGACCGGGTTTTCTAAAGCGAAGGCAGTAAGCCACGATTCGCTTCAGCCGAGAGAAACACGAATATTTTTCTAGGATCTCCCCGCTGTGGATGATGGTTGTAGCGAGGCAAGCGACTGTACGGGCTTCCGGAATTTCTTCCAGCACGTCGATAGGCGACACCGGCCAGGTTGATTCGACGGTTGAAAGCCAAGATGGCCCATGCTTCCAGTTGTGACTTCGGATCAACTGGCTCGGCGATTGTCCGCGAGACAATAAGTCGGCGGGGTTATCTTCCGACCGAACATGTCGCCACGATTTCGCGTCGGTTCTTCGCTGTATTTCCGCCACGCGATTCGCGACGAATGTTTTTAAGGTGGCTGGTGATCGTCTGAGCCAATTGAGGACGATGGTCGAGTCGGTCCAGAAGATTGTACGATCAATTTCTTCAACCATCGCCTCTTGGATCGTGGAGAATAACGTCGCGAGCAGCGCGGCGCTACACAATTCGAGTCGCGCGAGTGTGACCGTTTTAAGGGGCGCAACCCGCGATTTTGCGCACAGAAGATGCGTGTCCGTCTGTCCATTTTCGTCGACCGAGCGAATGTACACACACGCTCCGTATGCTCGTTCGCTGGCATCGCAAAATCCGTGGAGTTCCGTCCTATGGTGTCCCCGTTGCGCTACGTGGCGTTTGAACGACGCCTTGTTTAAAGTTGCAAGGTCGTTCACAAATGTGGACCATTCTGTGTGTAGTTGAGCGGGCAACGACTCGTCCCAGTCGAGCTTCAGTTGCCACAACCGTTGCATTATGATTTTCGACACAATGGTAACTGGACCGAGCAGTCCCAATGGGTCGAAGATCCTCGCGATGGTCGACAGAATGATCCGTTTTGTCGCTCGTTGCACGATGTGTGGGTCGACGGTATATCCAATCGTATCGTGATTCGCGTTCCATACTACTCCCAGGGTCTTCACGGTGTCGTTGTCGCCAAAGAATTTAGGATGGATCTGTTGGTCGGTTAATCCGGCAAGGAGAGCTGGCTCGTTGGATGCCCATTGCCGGATATTCAAACCTCCTCGTTGAAGTACGCCGATGACTTCGTCTCGTAGAGCCAACGCCTGGTCGAGCGTGTCGGCGCCGGTGAGAAGATCATCGACGTACAGATCCCTCTTCAGTGTCGTCGAAGCCCTGGGAAAGTCGGTCCGTTCGTCGTCTGCCAATTGTTGGACGCATCTTATGGCGAGAAACGGAGCTGACGAGAGCCCGAATGTAACTGTGTTCAGTTCGTACGTAACGATCTCGTTTTGCTCGTTTCTCCACAAAATGCGTTGGTATCGGCGGTCCTCCGGTCGCACAATGAACTGGCGATACATCTTCTCAATGTCGCCGGTCAGCACGAACGCGTGAATCCGAAACCGCAGGAGCAAGGCGAACAAGTCGTCCTGCAGCGTCGGTCCAGTCATCAAAGCGTCGTTGAGCGAGACGCCGCTACTGGATTTCGCCGATCCGTCGAACACCACGCGAACCTTTGTTGTCGAGCTCGAAGGTTTTACGACGGCGTGGTGAGGCAGGTAAAATCCGGGTGCGTCGAAGACTGCTACCTGTCTCATCTGCCCGAGAGAGAGGTATTCCTCAATAACGGCCGAGTACTCGCGCTTCAATTCCGGCTCGCGATTAAGCTTTCGTTCCAATGAGAGAAATCGATTGAGTGCTCGCGCACGTGACTCTCCGATTTCCGATTTCTTCTCATTGAACGGTAGCGCGACGATGTATCGACCCGCGTCATCCCGTTGAACGTGTTTCGCGAAGTGGTTCTGGCAGTCCCGTTCTTCTTCGGAGAGATGTCGTCCGCTCTCGCCCTCCTCTATCTCCCAGAATTTCCGGAGATCGAATTCCACAGTGGAGATGAAGGCGTTGCGTCTCGTTTTTGGCGCGATGACTGGTGCGCTCCCCCCGATGATCCATCCGAACCGCGTCTTTTGCAGAACGAGATCTGCTCCCTTTCGCGGTGCAAGATTGATCTGCCCCACGCATAACGATGCGAGTGCGGGGCCGCTACCAATGAGCATGTCGACGGGTGCTGGTCGATGGAAATACGGGTCGGCTAGACGGATATTTGCCGGAATTGATAATCTCGGCCGATCGATTCGTGTGTCCGGAATAAGGCCTGCGATTTTCGGCACTGTGCAGAAAGTCAGGCTGCGAGTGTAGTTCGACAGGCGTGACTTTATCGTGATAGCGACGATCTTGCTTGAGACTGTGTTTGCGGCGTTTAACGTCTCGATGGCCAACGGAAATGTTTTTTGCGGAAGGCGTAACTTCGTGGCGAGTTCTTCCGTAATGAAATTCGCGTTCGCGCACGTGTCTACCAGCGTACGACAATCGATCGTCTGGTCGTCGCGATCAAGAACCTTGATGACTGCGGTGGTCATCAGCCCGTTCGATGGTTCGCTGGTGGATTGCGTAATTACACTACGTTTTTGTTTCCGTGGCCGTTTGCGTCGCGTATCGTTCGATCGTGGTAGTCATACGGACGTTTGACTCGAGTCCCGATGTAGTCGCGTATTATGCGCACCGTTGCATACGCGACATTTTCCTGCCTTGCACTGGTCAGTCTCGTGGTCCGCTCGTAGACAGTTCAGGCAGAGGTTTGCCTTTCGGGCGGCTTCGAATCTTTTTTCTATCGTGAAACCGAGAAACTGCTTACAGCCGTATTCCGGGTGCGTGCCTTGTTTGCAAATCCGGCATTTAGACGTGGTCGTTGCGAAAGCCTGACCTTTTCCGCGTGTAGCCGATGAGGGCGACGGCGGCGAATTTCGCGGGGAGTAGCGTTGCGGCTGCGAATATCGCGATTGCGGCGAATGACGCGGAGGCTGCGACCGATGTTTCGTTGGCGGCGATGTTCGTCGATATTCGCTGGTCGGAGAACGAGGCGAAGAAGGTGGTGAGTACTGTGCTGTCGGACGCGGTCGCTTCTGTCCTCGTTTCTTCGGCGTCTCCCAACACCCTGCTTCCTCGTACTCGTCGTCTCTGGCAGTGCAGCAGAACTGCACTGTTCGCGGCGCGGGTAACTCTGCCTCTTCTCCGTTCCCTTGGTGGACGACCGTGAGGAGAAATCCGCAGATGTCTTCGATGGTGGGCATCTCCTTTGTTTTCAGCGTCCTCTCCCAATCCGATCGCGCCTTTTTACCCATTCGCGATACAACGATACTCGTCAACAGATCGCTTGCGATCTGTTCTCGCGATCGACCCAATGACTCTAGCGAGCGCAGATGCTGCTGCACGTGGGTCACCAAATCTAAGATTGATCGCGGCGAATCGTCGTGCACCGTTGGGGTATCGCGAAGCAACGCGGCGTGTCGCAGGATCTGCATGCGCTCGTTGTCGAATATTTCGACGAGCTGCCTCCATGCGAGATCATAATTTTTGTCGCAGACCTTGTATCCCTTGATCGTGCGACGTGCCCGCTCCGATAGCGATAGATAAAGATAATTCATTTTTTTCGATTTGCTTAACCGATCGTTGGAATGGATCATCGTAACAAAAGCGTCCTTGAACGTGATCCAATTTTCGATCAAGCCGTCGAATTTGGGCAGATCGATTTTCGGCAGGGTTTCGTATGAATTCGTGTCGGTCACCGTCGATGGCGTCGGCGTGGCTGATTGGGCAGGATTTCCGTCGTTGCGCGCTGCTTCTGTCGGCGTAT
This sequence comes from Cerceris ruficornis, assembly GCA_963989415.1. Classification (NCBI taxonomy): domain Eukaryota; kingdom Metazoa; phylum Arthropoda; class Insecta; order Hymenoptera; family Crabronidae; genus Cerceris; species Cerceris ruficornis. The sequence goes on from OZ022520.1 coordinate 17,368,454, forward strand.
CGTTTCGTTCCAGCAGCAGCATCGCGGTCGCGAGAACGTTGTCGTAACGTTCCAGTATTTCGTTATACTGGGCATCCGTTTCCTCGGGACCGTCGATGATCATTAAGTCGCCTTGGATCTGGTCGAACGCTGCCATCAATTGCTCCAACCGTTTGCTTTTGATCCGGAGTTTCATCCGGTCGTTCCCCGAGTCCTCGTATGTTGCGACGTACTTTTCCAACGCGGTGATCTGCGTCTTGAACGTGCGACGCTGTTGCTTCCGTAAGCGGATGTCCGTCTCGGAGAAGGTACTAGTTTCATTCGCGCTCGCGCTCGCGTTCACGTTTGCCATATTTAAAGGGAGGTTTGTGGCGGAAAGGATGGATCACTTCGAACTTGGTAATATTAACGAGCCTACCTGATCGATGGCTTGTCTCGGTGCGCTCGATTGCCGTAGACTGCTCCCAGGTTGGTTGTTCCAAGTCGTGGGATCCGTCTCGCCTACCCCTTGGATCCACTGGATAGCTGCTCGTCCTTAGGGTGAATCCGGCTCGAAGGACCAAAATGTTGTGGCGTCGATGTCGATCGTGAATAAGACGTGACGTCCACTTCACCACTCGCGGAATCTTTTAGCGATTTCCGGGACTGGTTAATTAATCGCCGCGATAGTCCTCGACCGGCGGAGAACTTGTAAGTTCGCGAAAGAGTAAGAATTTGGAATTTAATGACAAACTGTGACGACTGTTGTCGTCAGCGAGCGCGATGTTGCAGTTGTCGTCAAGAAGATCGGAAACGAAGTGTCTTCGAAGAATTTTCTCCGTAAGATTTTCGGCGACGCTGTGGGCCGGACATCCCCGCTTGCTGAATTTTCGCGACGTTTCAGCAGGCGGGTTTTTCGGATTTTCTGGGCGGTGCGAGGCGTTAATTGGTCGCACCTTCCTCCGAGAGGAGTGACCACCCCCATGGGACTCTCGACGAGAAGGGCCCCACGGAGGTGGAAACTCATCCCCTGCGAATGCGTGGTGGAGGAAAGTGCAACCAGATGTGCCCAAAAAATCCTAGTCCGGCCGATCGGCAGAATTTCTCTTCGAAGGCGCGATTTATGACCGATTTGTCATCGCGAGTCAGCGGCGGTCGATGGGACCGTCGGGCCGAAGTCCCTGGTTACCACCCGCTGACAGAGCATGACGGATTAACGAAAACGTTCATTCAAAACGAAGGCTGCCTAATTCTTTGAGGACCGGAGTTTTTGGCCGCCTTGGCACGTGATGGTCGCCAAGTGTTTGTAAATAATAAAAAATCTGGCGGCCAGACTCGGGCCTCAAAGAACGGCAAACTTTCGCTTCGTCTCGATTGCGCTTTTGTCTCCGTACGATGGAACATGCTCCTCTTTTTCGTTGTTCCAGAGTCCCAGAATGTTCTCGGATCGAAGTTCCACGCGATACTGGGGCAAACGTTTAATTTGGAGTACCACGAACAATAAATGGATCGTTCTTTGTATGATTTCAATTTTTGCATTTATTACGTAATTTTTATCACTGTTTATCTCTAACGTTGAAATTATTATGATTAATTGTTCTGTACGTTAGGATATTTGCATAATTTTTTTTAAAGGAAATTTTTATACTGTTGACGCGGTGAATCGTTCTTCAGAATTAAGGAAGGTCGCGAAATTGCTGCACGCATTACTTATTATTCTGTGCATTATTTTCTATTGCAACGAAATTTAGAATATTTCGAATTCGACCTTTGCTTCGACTTGAACTATAGAAATATAATCCCTCGCCTCTGTTTGACCTCTGCACTTTAAATATGCTTCCAAATGAACATTGTAGCTTCCATTAATCTTATCTACCGATTTACTCGGCAAGAAAAGATTTCGTAACCCAAGTCCGTATCTTCAGAACCCGGCACCGTGTTATTTCAAATTCAATTTTCCTACGCGCGCATAGAACGAAACCCAAAAATCAACTTTACTCTTCGACTTCAGAAAAATTGAACTTCAAAGCTTCATATCGTACTTCCGCAGGATTCTTCGATATAAAATAGAACTACGAAACCTTGGAAAATACGGAGCACCTCAAAAATTGCCAGAGATAGAAACAATTCTCAAACATCTCTTCCACATTTGTATACAGGGTGGTCCACGCAACTTGTGCACCTCGAATAACTTTTAAAGTATGCGTTGCACGAAAGAATGTTATATACAAAAGTTACATGGCTTAAAAGGTTACACTATGTGGTGTGTTAATTTTTTTAATAGGTGGTTACGCTTCGGAGATTTGAAGGCCAACTTTGTTTTTTTAAATGGAATGATATGTTTTTTTATTCATCATGAAATAGTACGTTTCAAGACGAGTTCAATGACCTATGACTCAAGTTCATTCAAGGTCAAACTTGCTTGAATATTTAACTATAATTCAAAGTATGTCGTGTTTGGTATCATTTTAATCAGAAAAATCGGGAGGATCGGCCGGTTTCATTTTCGATTTTTGTTAAACCTTTGCTAACGTATTTGTGAGATTTTTCTAATTAAAATGATACCAAACACGACATACTTTGAATTATAGTTACTTAACCCCTTGCCCTACGGTTTGTTTTGTAACTGCCTCCGCAATAATTCAGAATTTGATTGCTAAAATAAAAATTGATCAGTGATCCTTGATATATCGTATAATTTAACGTAATATTAATATTAAGGAATAATATTATCGCGTCGCGTCTAATTAATATTTTCAATTTGATAGCTTTTGTAAAACTTGAAAATTTCCTATCCCATTTACCTCATCACGAGTGTCACTCGTTATTGTAGGGCAAGGGGTTAATATTCAAGCAAGTTTGACCTTGAATGAACTTGAGTCATAGGTCATTGAACTCGTCTTGAAACGTACTATTTCCTGATGAATAAAAAAACATATCATTCCAATTAAAAAAACAAAATTGACCTTCAAATCTCCAAAGCGCCTCCATCTATAAAAAAAATTAACACACCACATAGTGTACCCTTTTAAACCATGTAACTTTTGTATATAACATTCTTTCGTGCAACGCATACTTTAAAAGTTATTCGAGGTGCACAAGTTACGTGGACCACCCTGTATATCCCTCTATATCTTATACTTTCAAACATTCAAACTTCATAGCAACCATTTCACCACAAACTGACATTTCTTTACGATATATCCAATTTTTCCGTCACTCGACGATATTCTCGTCAAACCCGGTATTGTTTTCACCTAAAATGTTTAACCTCACAGCAAAACGCGACGGTAACTCGTATCAGTAACGTTCTCGCAACGCCGTCAGCACGATTACGTAACTCCATAGCTTCGATACCCTTTAAGAGTTTAATCGATTCTCAGACTCCACCTCGTCGTTGTCGCACGAGGGCTACTTAATTATTCGACAAATGTACCGCCGGTGTCAATCCTAACTGCCGCGTAACAGCGTAGCCTCTCTTTTTCATCCACTTGTGAGGGACTGAAGAGGAGAAAGGGGAGAAGGAGGAGGCGGAGAAGCTGATGGACGAAAAAATGTTCATACGTGGCGCCGGCGATGACGACGCCGGAGGCAGGCGTGGTACATTCGGCGACCTTGACCCCCGTCCTCGACTGCCGCTCGTTCTTCGCAGTCTGGTCGATATGTGCCGCTCCTCTCATCCCCTTCGATATACACCCCCGCCCTCTGCCAACTGATTCCCATCCGGCGCTACCTTGCCCTGCCCAGCCCTGCCCTACCATTGTCGATTTTACTTGGCATTTGTACAATATCACGTAGAATTTTCCTTTTCGGTATAAAGACGATGATTCTTTGTTATTTAGAGCTTTAGATGATGGTTGATGGGTGATAGTTGCGAGGTTTGAAAAGTGGGGGATCTGTAGCTTGGATTTAGAATTGTAATGTTTAAATTACTGCGCTTGAGAGATGACTTTGATGGTGTATCGTAGAAATGCGAGATTTTAGAGAAAATCTTGACAGTGGAGGCAAGATAGAAGTTGTTAACACTAGAACTACCAAACCAGTCAAAATGACTGGTACACAATTTTTTCCAAAAATTCTTCAAACATATAGGAGAGTCATAGAATAGATATTCTCCGCCCATCTCATAAAACATAAATTACAGAATCGTTCGTCGTTTCCACCTCTTAATTCTCATTGTTTCGAAGCACTTATTTAATGTATTTAAAAATAATAGTATAGTATTATTATTATACTATTAATATTATACTATTATATAGTATAATATAATATTAATTCCGGTAGTTCTAGTGTTAAGGTGAATGATACAGTGGGTAGTAAAGTATTTCTCAAGTGCATAGGGTTTTGCGTTTGCTTGAAATGTCATAGATTCTATGGTCTCCTATAGAAATTACAAACTCTTTTTATGAACATTTAATTAATCATTGATAACACTAAATTCGTTAGAAGGTAGAAATCCGAAGAGTCTTTACAATAAAAATTGCAAAATGGCAAACTCCAATATCAATTTTCTAAACAAAAGACACAAATGACATATCTCACTTTGATCATTCATTAAAAAGAATCCTCCTAAACCTCGATCTCTAGAGGCATAGATTTCAAACGATAAAAATCGATCTCGAATATTCGTAAGACTTTAAATTTCTCTCAAGCAGAACCATCGAAGAATTCCTCCGGGAATATCTCATCCATTCACCATATCCCATCGCTTCTCCTCAAAAGCGTTCACCAAATGCTAAATCCCTTTCAGCATTGATTTTTGATCGTCTAAAAATTGATTCCCCATAACACCACCATTCTCCTTTACGACTTTCCTACGTCTACGACTCCGTCGATTTTCGCCCTCCTCCTCGTCGTCGACGTCGACACGATGACAACGTCGGCGACGACGCCGACGACGCAGAACGTCAATGTGTTCGGTGCGCGCGTCGTATCGATCTTCGTGGAAGCCGTCCCACGGAGTGGCCACGTTTCGTGACGAAGTTCGGAAAAGGTCGTATCTACGATCGCATTCGAACAACGCCATGGAGAAATTTTCTGGAGCAGACACGTTATATTTGTTTCGGCAATATCGTTTACGTCTAAATACGTGATGGATGAGAAGCTTTTCTCAGCGCCGTCACGGGGATCCTTCAGACTGCTGATGCTGTCTGGCTATGGGGAAATTTGATAAATATGACACTGGGATAAGAAATACGTCGTGTACGTGATACCTCGCAATATACGTTGGCTTGTAGGCATCGATGATACGATTTCTCGACGGGAATCGTTTTCGAATCACAGCAAGATAACGAGAATTACTTTAACACTATTCGTACCACGGCCGGTCAAATGACCGTTTTTAAAATTTCGATTAGAATTTCCTATATACAACGTAATTGAATCGCCTTTAAACTTCACGACTTTTCCTCAAATATACGTATAATACATTCACATTATAATACATTTTTTAATATTCACTTCTTTTTTTACTGTTCATTTTCTGGGAAAAAATTATCATTTGACAAATTCACCGGTTGCGGTAGGAAAAGGTATACCTGAAGTGTCGGTAGGAATAATGTCAAACCTTTATTCTTTCGATTCGGAAGATTTTTTTGCAATGTGGGATGTACACTGCCGGCCATAAGTATTAGGACACCTACTTCGGATGGAATAAATGTGAACATAAATCTACGCACATTTTTGTATGACTTCAACTAATTTTGTTTTATTTAGTATTATATATTTCAAGGCAAACATACATCAAGTGCTACAACAGGTTTATAATGCAGAAAATAAAATAACATTATAGTTTGTTTTCATCGATATAACCACGTATTTTCTTCATGACGGCTTTCACAGTTTTTTTTAACATTTTTATGAATATTTGTATACATTTACAGAGAATCTGATACGAGAAGCCACACGCAGCAGAACCTGAAAGTTGCTCGGTAAAAATATAATACAGACTGTTGTCAAAAAAACAGTAATAAATTTATAAATTAACCAAGGATGTCGTAAATACTGTAGTTGAGAATATGTTTTAATCAAAACCTGAAAATAGGAACAGTGAAAATGTTCACTCCACAATTAATTTCCGATTTCGTGCACACGTAGAAGGTGTCCTAATACTTATGGCCGGCAGTGTACATGATAGCGGTTGAGGATGAAGAATTTATTCAAATGATAAAGTATTGACTTGGGTTTATGATTTTGGATTTGTTGAAGTATTTAGATGAAAATTGGCGAGCTTTGATTAATTGATTTTTAGGATCCACGGTTTTAGGTTGGATCTAAGACATTGGTTGATGGTCGTGTTAACGAAAGTCACTTGAATGCTTGAAATTGCCGATAGGAGTTAACCCTTTGCAGTCCTATGTCGAGCTCGACTGGACATAGCTTTTAACTTCATTTTATTTTCCAATGATTTAACACTAGATTTACCATACCAGTCAAAATGACTGGTACACAATTTTTTCCAAAAATTCTCCAAGTTTATAGGACAGTCATAGAATAGATATTCTACGTCCATCTTATAAAACATAAATTGCCGAATCGATCAAGTTTTCCACTTCTTCATTCCCCTTTTTTCAAAATACTTATTTAATATTTTTAAATATGATAGATTTAACGCCGGTAGTTCTAGTGTTAGTATCGACTTTCCAATTTCTTAATGATTTTCGAATATCACCTAAATATCTGTCACTACTTACAGTTATTGATATCATTAAAAAATAACGAATAATCAACGATAGAAAATATTGTGAAATTAATTTCATTTAGCTCACTACAAAACTGACGAAATAATTCGGACCGCAAAGGGTTAACTGCAATGGTCACTTCGTTTAGAACATACAATTTTAGATCGTTTCCATACCAGCTAGGTAATCTATATTAAATTATAATTTAGGCAAGATATCTCAGAAATGACAGGGATTTGAAGTCGAGTCCACTAATTGGGAGTCCGAGTTTTCAACTCCATACCCAACATACCACTCGGTATCGAAAGTGTTTAGCTGAAAGGGCGAATATATTCGTTCCTAATCGTTTGTTCGACGAGTTCAACGGATATATACGGTCCGAAATATTGTTCGTTCTGTAAACAGAAATATTCTAAGCGATTTTAGAAAATGATATTTCTCTTCGAGAATCTTCGACAAATATTTTCATTGAAAATATGAGTGAAATGCAACACGAGAAAATTATTTCTATAATAATACTACATTAAATTATGCGATATATCGAAAATCACTGATCAATTTCTATCAGAAAATCGTACGGTAAGGGGTTAAATAATGAATTAAGAAAGTCAAAATTTCGCGGATTGGTCTTGATAGGATTGATACTACGAGATCTTCTCGCTGTGAATTAAAACGAGCATTTGCAAAGTAAAGATAGAAGCGTGGTAAAAAAGAACAGGGACATTTTTTAGCAAGCTTGAAAAAATCTGTAACGAAGCCTGCGTCCGATGAGCTCGAAGCATAAAACAGTGAAGCAGCTCGTAGTTTTTTGTTGTACGCTAGTTAAATTTATTAATAAAACGGCTCGTTCTAGGGAAGTAATGGGACGTTAACGAGAATCGTATCTTTTATGGCACTTTTTTCTTCGACAAGGAATCTGTTTGAATATTACAAGTATCGTCGTAAATGTTGAGCGATGTAAAAATATTATTGGCGTGAAATTTTTCGGATATTTGATTTTACATCGATATTGCGCGTGAAATATATTGCACACATTATTAAAGCAGTAAAATGCCTAGTACTTACTTTTGCATACTATTTCTTGATTTTATAACATTGCAATTCTTTCAGTTGCTCACGTCCGTTTCGTAAAACTTAAATAATTAAATCCATCAGTCTTCTTCGTTATTCCATTCTTATCTTTCTTACTAATTCATAGTTCTATTGTTAACGATTATTAAAGATTCATATGGAATAAAATGACAAATAATTGATGTTACAAAAGGTTTCAAAACTAGAAATAAAAATGCTAGAATTCATGAAATGCAGACTATATTCTCTACAGAAAACAATATTCGATACAATAGATCGAACAGTAAAAACGAAAAGCGTGTCAATGAGAAACAATAATCTGTCGGTGTTCGAATTCCTAACAACGAGAAAACTCGTTAATACGTTAATTAAAGCAGCTCCTTTTCCAAGAGAAATAAAAGTGGCATTCCAACATGAGCGGTCGAGAAGAGGCGGCCCCGAGACTGGGACCCTTTTCTTTAACGGACTCCGATCGACCCGCGAGCTATTAACTCATCGACGACTGACAAAAATTTGTGCGATGCACGATTCGATGAAAATTACGCCGTAAAAAATCCGAGGTATAGGAATGAAAATATTCGGTTGCATCGTGTACAAATTAAATTTAGTTCCTTGTTACAATAATTCAATACCGATGCAATGGCAGCAATATAAAAATCAGAGAGTATAAATTAATGCTTATACACTCTCCATTTTAGAATTTCTAATTGCGGAGAAAACTACTTAATTCTTCAATTAAAATGGCATCACTTTTCAGAAAAGCAGAGTTCTAACAATGAAACTCTCCTGGTTTATACAAATATTATTAAGCATTACGATAATTAACGCTACAAAAACCCTAAGCCCAAAAATTCCAATGTTCATCTTCGCTAAACATATCTCATAAGATATATTTTCTCCCTCAAAACACAGACGCAGCCTTAACATAATACTACGCAGAAAAATCAAGCGCCATCGCCGACAGCTTACAATCCACATCAATCTTACAATTCCCAATCAATTAACGAGAAAACCCGTCGATACATCAATCGCCGCGTCGGTCTCCCTTTCCACGAAAAACAAAGGCTGTCTTCGTGAGCATGCGCACTGTAGAAGAAGCAGGGTCCTTTTCTCGAACGGGGCCCGATCGGGCCACGAGGTCTGCGTGCTCGCAACGGACGAATCAGACGGCGCCGTTCGAGCACGTTGAATGACGTGATTTGTGCGGCCACGAATGCGCGCGGGGGCCGGAAGGTCATTTGCGCGCATCTGCGTGCGAATCCGGCTTGATACGGCGACACTGCTGGCGGCAGCAGCACCACTCGGCCACGAGACACAGAACCAGCCAGTCACCTACTTTCGAACGCGTATATACGCGTATACTGGCTCGCCTTCGTCCTCCTCGGCGTCATCATCCTCGTCGATTCGACTTCGTCGTAGCTGCGTTGCATCCTCTGCGTCTGCTGCATTCGAAGATTTCGAAGGCGGTCGTGAGATGCATCGGTGTTTCATCGAGAAGCAACGTTGTCATGTTAGTGAATCTTAACTTTTGCATAGGTTTGTTTACAGTCGATTGAAATATTCTTTTTTGTATGTCTGTTGGTGTGGCTGTTTTGTGGGATCTATGATTTTACGATGTTGGTATCGAGGAAACTTTCGTTGGTCTTGTTTGTTGAATATCGTGGCGGTTATCGATGACCTGAACTTCGACCTTAAAGTATGTGTCATTGAAGATACTAGGATTTAGGAGTAACTAGGAGAAAATTCTGACAATCGTACACAAAGATAGAACTTTAAAATGACTCATTGCTGCGCTGTACAAAATAGTGCGCTATATTATCCCAAATGCAAAGCTCCTCCTTTTGTATTTATTGACTTTAAATATTACGATTATTTCGCCTGGAATCTGTAGTTTACTTAATTTATATATCGTGTAGGAAGAGTCTCCCAGAAGTTAGAAGAATTTGAAATCGAGCTCGTCCTCGAGAACGTCCTCAGTTTCACAATATCTGTATCTCCGCCGTTAATTCCCCGCGAAACATAGCCCCTCAGAGGACATTAAGCTACTACGCCAAGCAGTCATCGGTATCTCCGGTGGGATCGTTAAATTTTCACAGGACAAACGTCTCGTGTCCCCTGAAAACTCGGAAGGTCGTAGCCGTTGACGTTAGATGTTGTGGTAGGTCGTTCGGTGTTGCTCGCGATCCCTCGTAGTCCGTCTTGGCTCGTGGTTGCTCGTGGTGCGTTTGCACGCACTCGCGGCTCCAAGTCGATTTTGGGGCAGGTCAGTTTGTCTCTCTCTCTCCCTTTCTCTTCCTCTCTGCTTGTCTCTCCGTCTATCTGCCTCTCTCTGCCTGTATCTGTCTCTTTCCCCGTATTCTCGCAACCGATATCGGCTCGTACACGTTATTCGCGCGCACGACCGTTGACAATCGTCCCGTTTGAGGTCTCCCCTTCGGCCACAGCATTTTATGCGCCCGCACTCGCGCGCGCGCTTCCTAACCAACCTAACCAATTGAATCGAGTTCGCCGAACACGTGCTCCACGATGGGAACTGGTCGAAAGCTCCGATAATCCATGCTTCTCCGTTCCGTCTGACCTCTCCCCTTCCTGCCTGCTGCCTTCCTTCCTCTTCTCGGTCATATGCATACTCGAAGCTAGAGACGTACATACCGGTTTCGCATTTTAGCCGAGAAGAAAAAGAGCTGAGCTGCTTCCGAGCCCCAAGAAAACGTGATCCACCGCCGAAATCGTCGGCCATACGCACGCATGTTTCACGCGCGCCTGGACATACTTGATTTTGAGGCAGGTCAGACCAGCCTATTGGCTCTGCTTGCGTTTTCTGCTCTCTGCACTCTCTCTCTCTCTCTCTCTGTCTCCCTCTCGCTCTCTTATGTCGCATGGCCGCCTCATTCTGGAACGTACCGAGGCCCGTGCGTTTTCGTACTTTAACCGGGGTCTTTTGTTACACTCGAGAACTGCCCGACACGTCCACGGGAATTGGCTCTGCAGACGCAACCCGGTGCTCGGCTTTTATCACGGAGAATACCATGGAATTCCGGAGGTACGTGCTACTCTCGTTAACAAGGGACGGTCGCGAGACGTTAGGTTCGATGAGTTTTTAAGAGGTGGATTTGTAAGGGTGGTGGAATTAAAGGGGGTGTAGCGTTTACCAGGGTTTTGTGGTATCTTGGTAACGTAGAAGTGTATGCGGGTAATCGTTTGGTTTACGATGCGTAAGGTTCATGGAGGACGGTGCTTTGTGCGGTTTTGAGGGAATTTAATAAAAACTCTGAGTTTTTGCAACGTGGGCTTGTCAGGTGGATGCTGTTGCGAGGAAAATTTGATGGAAGGTTAAAGAGAAATGCGGGGTAAATATTTGCGTGATAACTTTATTTTATATGGGACATTTTATTTCATGTTAATGTGAAGTTACCGTTAAAATTTTTTAAAATCGACGTGATCGCTTATTAACACTATTCCTACCGACACTTCACGTATACCCTTTCTTACCGCAACCGGTGAATTTGTCAAATGATAATTTTTTCCCAGAAAATGAACAATAAAAAAAGAAGTGAATATTGAAAAATGTATTATAATGTGAATGTATTATACGAATATTTGTTATAAATTCTAATCGAAATTTTAAAAACGGTCATTTGACCGGTCGTGGTAGGAATAGTGAAGAGACGGATAATTCTTTTTATTTCAAGTATCAAAAGAAACATATTTGTTATATTTGCGATAGTTTATAGAGCTGTAATATGAAGAAGAGTTTTTCCTTCAATTCTGACGCCTGTAGAAATGTCTGGCCTGAATTATTAATTCATTATAATTTCCATTGGACATTTCGTGAATGTCCCCTTGGAACCGTGAAATGGGCCTCGTTTGGATGACGAACGACCAACGTTTAGATGCCTCTTTTGCACGTCGAGACGATGAGTTCGTTTGAACGAAGAATAGAAGCCGTGGGTGGAGGTTATTGAAATAATTGCTCGGATTGTTGGTGCAAGATGGTTGAAATTTTGCCGTGGAAATTAACGCGCATTGGATCAATTATCTGCACTCGATAAACGTTGCAACACCATAGAAAATTTTTTGAAAATTTCTTAACACTATTCCTACCGACACTTCACGTATACCTTTTCCTACCGCAACCGTGAATATGTCAAATGATAATTTTTTCCCAGAAAATGAACAGTAAAAAAAGAAGTGAATATTGAAAAATGTATTATAATGTGAATGTATTATACGAATATTTGAGGAAAAGTCGTGAAGTTTAAAGGCGATTTAATTACGTTGTATATAGGAAATTCTAATCGAAATTTTCAAAACGGCCATTTGACCGGTGTGGTAGGAATAGTGTTAAATATCATAACAAATGTGTTTACGTAATGTTAGTCTAACGTTACAATTAAACTGTGAATACTTCTGCAAATTTAAATCGTCATAAACACAACTAAAGCAATTAAGCCTGTATAGAAATTGGTTTCACACCCATCTAATGCATGCTTCGACTACTTCACATACTTTTTTATACTTCAACCATTCTCGGAATTTTCGAAGTTTTAAATTTCCCACAAATAGACACGTCGTTGTAATTTGACCAAGTGTCAAAAGTTTTACAAAAAGCTTTCAAAGTTCCCTTCGATTCAAAAAGATGAAAGTAAAATAAATGAATATTTCATTTATTCTCCAATTCGTCGAAAGTTGAAAATAAAAAAGAGACCGAGATTGCATGGAGAATTGAAGGTGGAAGTGCGGGAACAACGTTCAATTTGATTGTTCAGCGGGAAACCGTGCAAAGTTGCGAATACAAACCAGTTTGAAATTCCATCGTATATAACGCGTTGCAGCTTCATCGTGTAGCGTTTAGCTGCGATGATGAATTATGCGAGCTGCATACAGTTACGTGTAATCATTTAAAGCTGCGTTGGCTCCGTATATACAAGCGTCTGCTGCAGAACCATGCGAACTAGTTCAAAATTCCATTATGGCGTATTGTCATTACATCGAATTACTGCTAATCGTAATTAAGACGCATGCGAACGGTGTATCCAACGTTTGCACTGTTTCTCCGAACTGGTGTGAAGCTTGTAATCTCACCGTATTACTCGTTAGAAATGCAAACTCGTACGTTCACCGAGGAATTAACACTTTGATTGCCATGGGGGTCATCGGTCACCGGCGTGTTTAGTAAGTTTAATGGAATTTCTTGGGAATTTTAAAGTATTACGATCCTGAATTACATAATAAATTCTATGTTAATATTTACCACTTTTCGAGGACACGTAACTGTTTTCGCCATAAATTATATGGAGAACATGAATATTGCGGCTCCGTATGATTAGAAGGTTCTTGGTAATATTTATTATTTGGGAAATATTAATCTTAATACAGCATAAATTTGATTTTTAACCAGTTAAGTGTGTTTGACGACTATATCCGTTATGGAGATGTGGCAGAATTTTGTGTCATGGCGGCTATATCCGTCATGCGTAAAATTTTGTTACAATTTGATATTTAAATTGTAATTTCGGCGAAATTTAAATTATATTCGTAAATTTTAATATGTTTACAATGTTTAGAGGTCACTGGTGCGCGCTTTGCAAAGAGATCGCCACACTTAACTGGTTAATTAATTTTTCTTTGTGTGCATCTTAATAATTATTCTCTTTAAAATCGGATTATTGGTATGGGAGGAAAGTAAAAAGTCTAAGGGCGCCAGGATTTATGTTATAACGAGGCGAAAATGACTTATTTAGCGACGAAAATTGGAAAAGTCATTAATGTCGCTGCAATACCGAATACGTAATATATTCTTCTATCAGGAAGTTCTGTGCTGAATAAATTTTGTAATTATTAATTGAGTTTTATTTGATACAATGCTAAGGTGACATACGGAGCACAAATAGTATTCTGATATCTTTAAAATTACCTTTTCTCGCACAACCGTAAGTGAAACAGATCTTTAATGACTTTTATCCGTTTAACGGATGTCTAGAAACAAGCAGGCGTGAAATTAATTTAATAGAATCCCTGAGTGTTTACTCTACATGCCCGTGAAATTTAAGTATTCCAAATAAACATCTACAATAACAGAAATACATTTATGAATTGTTAGCATTCTCTTCACAACATTTATCGGTAAAGCATCAACTAACAATACGTCATTACAAAATACGGTCAGAGATTACAGAAAGTTATTCTTAAGTTTCGCGATAAACTACTCCACTTTCTGTAATGCTAATTATTCTTAAATTACAGCTTACAGTTCTATAAATTACCGTTGATCTTCCGTTGTAGTGTTATCATAGTTTCAGCCGTGAAAGGGTTCAAATTCAGTGAGTTTTCACCTCTAAGAAGTAGATCGAGGAACTATACTGAAGTCAAAGATTCAAGGTCCCAACTTACCGAGTCTACGTTCAAATCCCCATAGACAAATTCGTCTTCAACCATACGTATATCTTACCCTTGAAACTCACCTAATGCCATAGATTCCCCATAAAACAAGTACAGGCGGCCCTCGACTTTCACAAATATTTGGTTCCTGAAAATGTGTGCGAATGTCGAATGTTCGAAAGTAGAGGGATGTAGAAAAAACATTAAAATTTTCATTTTAAAATATATATTTATTAGTATACATAAATAACATAATGATGAGTGTGACTGCATGGAAGCACATAATTTTTGCAATATCGACAAAAGTTATTGAGAAACGCAAGGAAACTGAATATACAGCGAAACATGAAATAAACACATTTGCTTAACACGTTGAATTCCATGGGGGTCCCCGGTGACCGGCGCTACTAAATTCAATGAAATTTCGTAAGACTTTTAAATTGTAAGATTTGCGAATTTCCTAATGCATTTAATATTTAAATATTGGCATTAAAAGGGTAAAGTTCTGCTGACTGTACAACTACTTGTTAAGGTATCTGCTTTGTAAAGATGTGATTTTAATAGAAGTTTTACTTCTCTAAAAATGATAAAACTGGCGAAACATCGGTGGCGTTCGACGTGTTGAGATGTTCATTAACTTAACCCTTTGCACTCTGAGTAATTTCTACTATGAGCTACCAGCTACTCCTGGACTATTTACACGATGCGAGTGCACATCTGTGGAAAATTGAAAATCTTGCTTCGTCATTAAAAAAGAAGCGTATACATTTTAAAATTATATTTTATAGCATAAAAAATATAAAAATACACGGGATTTGCCTGACAACGGAGTTATCAGCTTTTATTACAATGTCACCGCTGCGGCGACAACGGAATGCAAAGGGTTAATTAATAATAGGAACAATAAACGTTCGGTGTTAGAGGAAAACGAGCATAAAAACAGAGGAGTATCGAATGGCAGGGAATTAAGGCGATCGATGCAAATCTTTAATACGTTCAACCACATACCGATATGAATAATTCAAGTTGTTCTTAAACAATGGCCTCAAGTAAGTGTAAGGATTATGAGACGAATAAGAATAACGTTTCGCATTCAGGATTACATAAATAACTTTGCTTTCTCGTTATACCGCGAAAAATTGACGTTCTTTCATCATTGACCGACAAAAAAACAGCCGATCGTATTCAGAATAGCGTGTTGAACGCGGCAATTGGTATACATATTCAATTATCATCGTAATACCGCTCGACAATTATCGACGCGTAGCCGTAATACGCTCGCATTATTTAATATTAATTCAACCTGTTTTCTTTGCACCATCTGGCGTACGATGTAAGCCTGAATGACGTTAATTCGCAACGGCACACGGCCGATAGAGCGGCTCTTAAACGGTGGTTGTCTATTACGATAGACGTTTCGTTTCTTTTTCCGTTTTTTCCGTTTTTTCCGTCTTTCTTTACTTCGACTTTATCTACTATGATTACTTAATCCATGATCTACCGCTTTAACCTCTTTGCGTGAAACATCGAAGGTGCTTACTGACATGACTATTAGTAACGGACCATTTTTGGGCTATGATGGGCAAAGAGGTGAAATTTTGGACTCGCAATTAGTGAATCCAACTTCAAATCCTCTCCCAGACACCTCTGGGAAGTTTTTCCTAGGTGATAAGCATATTGTAGCCTCGGTGGTTCGGGACCCACCTAAAAAAGTAGGTCCTAGGCAGTACCATAAGTGTTAACCCCTTGCCCTATAACAACGAGTGACACTCGTGATGCGGTTGCAGTAACAGCAAATTTTGAAGCTTCTCAAAAATTGTCAAATTGAAAATATCAGTGGAACACGACACGATAATATTATCCCTATGTTGTTAATATTACGTTAAATTCTAAGATATATCAGGAATTACTGCCATATTTTTATTTTAGCAATTTAATTCTCAATTATTGCGAAGGCAGTCACAAAAGAACTCGTAGGGCAAGGGGTTAAAGTTGCAAAAATATATAAAAAAATAAGATATTTCGGGATCATAGTGGGTAAGAAGGAGAAAACTGGAGCTCTCAATCAGCAGGCCTGAGTTCAAGTCCTCTGTGACCTTTCGGAAATTTTTCTTGATTTATTATTTAATATATCATAGCCTCAGTGGTAGGAATTCACCTAAAATAGTAGGTCCTACGCAGTACCATAAGAATTAAAGTTGCAAAAATATATAAAAAAATAAAAGATATTTCGTGATCATAGTGGGTAAGAAGGAGAAAACTGGGATTCTCAATCAGCAGGCTTGAGTTCAAGTCCTCCGTAACCTTGCAAAATTTTTTCTTTATTTATTATTTAATATATCATAGCCTCGGCGGTTCGGAACCCACCTAAAAGAGTTGGTCCAGAGCTATGGGGTGTAAGGAGGTAAAGTTTCAGATTTACAATTGGCGGAACCGAATTCAAATCGGTCATTTTTCCTATGCGATATGTATATTATAGTCTCGCTGGTTCGGAACCCACCTAAAACTGTGGGTCCTAGGCGAAATGACCGTGGCAGTTAACCCCTTGCCTTACGATTTCTATTTTGACAGCGTGCGTAATACCCCAGAATTAATTCCAGAAATAAAAATTTCTCTCTGATCTTTAACATTTGGCACAACTGACTGCAATATTAATATTATAGAAATCATTTTACCGTCTCGTGATCGACTGATATTTTCAATTTAATAGTTATTGGAAAACTTCAAAATTTCGTATTCCATTTATCGTCTCACGTGTGTCACACGTTATTGTAAGCTGAGGGGTTAAAGGTGCAAAATACAAGAGAAGAAGAAGGCCCCTATTTACTATTTATTCTCTCCGTCCTCTGTCGTTTCGGATCGCAGCATTAACGATTCACTTATAAGTAACAATAGATATTATGACAGTAATAAAAACCTCCGTGCTTGGTACGTTGACTGGCATTACTGTAAATTTCACAGATATAAGCAAAAGAAAAAATTCGACATATATTATAAACGTGTCTCTATTACGGGTCCATCGAAAATACAAAGCTCATGATTAATCGACGGTTCAAATCGCAAAAGAAATCGTATAATTTCAGGAACTAACGTAATCGAATTAAAGTCTTACTATATGAAGTATATTTCAAATTAGCAAACCACTCGTACGTTCGTGCTCCATTACGTAGAGAGCAATTATCTATTGAGCAGGTATTAGTTCGACAATTTTAATCGACTTAATAATACCAGCATTACATAATTTCTATGCTTTTAAAATATGGACAACGTTGGTAAGATCGAACGAGGAAATTTCACCGTCGAACGGAGGTATTAAAATTTCCTCTGTCGTTCTTCGCACTACCGTCTCGGAATTAAAATGGCGTCATTGTCGGCTTCGTCCTTTCGAAATATTACCGGAGAACCCATTTCTCTCGAATCTTTTCGGGCATAGGTATTCTGAATATGCAGCGTGTCACGTTGCGCAAGTTTTTAAATAGCTTCTTGCTTAATTTTACGATTTAGCGGCGGCAGTATCGATGTATCCTCTCTCCGTTCGACACGTGTAGTTAATGACAGCTTAATGAACGAATTGATATATCGAATTCTATTTTTATTTGTGCCTATATACCTGCTGAAAATTTCACCGTTTAATCGCAGACTTGAATTGTTTAATTTTCTCTTCGGTCCATACTTCTTCCCTTTGGAAAAATGCAAATTGTACGACACGGTGTTCCGGCAAGAGTTTTATTTTTACGTTTGTTAGCAGTTAATCCTTTGCGTTCGAATGGGCTACTTCGTGCATCGTGCAACTCGAGTTTTTAGAGGAAATCTTAATCCTTTGAGTGCTTTTGACGCATACGTGCACCCGATGCAAACTATACGTATGGGGTGAAATGTGCGCTTGGTAAAAGCTACCAGAAGTGAACTCCAAATACATCTATGGGTTTGCCTATCTTTTTAATCTCACAGATACTGCAGTTAGAAGTAAAGTAAAATGTGTAATTCCATTGCAATGACGTTTGCCAGTCTATAGTGAGCTAGAAAACTTGGAATTATAATCAGTGGGCCCGTGTTCAAATTCTCTATCATCGTTGAGCAATTTTTCCTATACAAGGTGCTAAAAAAACTATTCAATATTTATATGGTATATAGGATACACTGTCCCGAGCAAAAAAGCTTTAGTAAACATAGGTCGAAAGGTCAACCCTTTCTGAGATATAAACATTTTTGTTTGCTAGTATCATGATTGACTCACTTGCTTCCATCGCATGCGATGTTTACTTTAGTGTTTATAAACCGCGTTCTGAATGTTCTTATTCAAGTGCCGACAGCAGATTTCATTGAGAATCAGTCAGTTGTGGATCGGCGATTGTAGATATTGCACAGTTACAAAGTATCGTGAAAATGTCAGCGTATTATTCGAATGAAGAATGCAGATATGCATTTTATGTATGACCGTACTAATGGAAGCGTTTTAGCTGCACGTCTTAAGCGTAAAAATTTCCCAATCGAAGGGTTCCCTCTCACATGCTGTTTCAAAAACTTCACCAACTTCAGTAGTATGTCAATTATTATAATAACAAACAAAAATGTTTATATCTCAGAAACGTTTGACCTTTTGACCTATGCTTACTAAAGCTTTTTTGCTCAGTAAGTACAGTGTATCCTATATAAATATTGAATATTTTTTTTAACACCCTGTATAATGTGTATACCATAACGACGGTGGCTCGGAATCCACCTATAATAAGTCCTAGGCGAAATGGTTGTAGCAGTCAAAAAAATACTTAAAAAGAAAAAAGTATTTCGTCGTCGGTGATAGCTACTTCGAGATGTTGATACAGAATGTTTTCGCCAGGAATTTTCATTATTCAAAAGGCTAATGTAACAGGTGTAACCGAAGTCATTGATGCAGATAATAGTAGAGATTTTCCAGTTCAAGAAGAAAATATGAAGTTATCATTTGGTCTAAAACTGCACGGAGTGCAAAAAGTTAGCCCTTTGTTATCCGAATGATACTTCTTAATTTTGGTGTCAGATAAGAGAAATTAATTTGATGGCACTGTCTCCTGAAGGTTTATCCTTTCGATCTAATTATAAGCAGCGCTAAACCCTTTGCGGACGGAGACATTTTTCAAGATTGAGAGACAGCCATTCATTTTGCGATTCAAAAACACCTTTTTATCAGCAAGTTATACTGTTAATCCATATACATTATAAATTATTACTTGTTTAATCATATTTCAGTGTTTGTATTTCATTTTTTCAACTCTAACTGTATATACAAGCGGCTATAAACTATAATTAAATTTTTTCTCAGGCCGCATATATGCGTCGCTAGTCCTCAAAGGGTTAAGCAGAGGGATGTTTAAATGAATATACAGATTCGATCAGTTTTGTTTATTGTAACACAGTCTCAGAAGATGTCATCGTTTGAAATTTGAGTATAGTTGTCGTAAGAAATTTTGCAAGCTTGTTATCTTTATTTCTCTCGTAGTTGTATAAATACGCGAACTTCTTAGAAGCGAGGCAGATCGATTACACTTTTTGTCAATTCGTAAGTTTGAATATCCCAGCTCGTGATTGGTGTTGAATATCATTAATTCTTTTTCTTCTTTCGCAAAGTTTATCGGTCCGGGTTCTGATAGACTAGAATTAAGCCTGCTATCCAACTTTTCTCGTTATCGGGAATTCGTACGCGTTTTGAAGTATTTATTTTAATAGGAATTCCTCTGCAATAAATTTCTTATCTTCTTCGATATAAAACGATATATCACAAATGACAAAATCGACTGCTCCTACTTCCTCGTTGAACTTTTTAACGCTAAACCTACCAAGCCACTCAAAGTGACCGTTTGCCAATTTTTTCAAAAAATTCCCTAAATTGATAGGGAAGCCATGAAGTAAATATTCCACTTCTATCTTATAAAACCTAAGTTAGTTAATTAATCATCTTTTTCACCTCTTGATTTCTCTTTTTCCAAAGTACTTATTCGGTATATCGATATACATGTAACGTCTGTAGTTTTAGTGTTAATAACAGTAATTGTCCCATAGTTTATTTGCAAATTTCTCATTTCCATAAGAATGAAACGATGTTTCATAAATATCAACATCAGCTGCATCAAGCATTTCTCTTCAACTCTCAAATAGCAATAATTATTCCGAATTTTCTTTAGTCTGCGTGAAATTTCATCCATTGGTACATCGATTATAGTTCGAGGATTAATGACAATTACTCGTCAATAATTTGATTTATATTTTCTACGTGCTCATCACGAATATAATACGCCATTCTAAGCAGTGTAAGGAACATTGTAACATCGGTAGCGCTCGTTGCAGCGAAAGTGTTAGGGTAATAAATGAAGATAAATGGTTCTTGACGTTTCTAACGTGGCGACATTTATTCGGCGTTATTTGTCGCGATGTAAATAGGCACGAATGATGATGAATATCGTCTCGAGCGTATTACCTTCGGCTATATATAATAATACATTTAATCTCTAATTTTTCAGCCAGCTTTTAATTTCATCGCGAAGTCTGCCAACATCATGTTTGGTTTTGTTCGTTTAAAATCATAAAGTACGTCCTTGTAATCGTTTTTTCAACTTTTTCAACTTTCAATCGCAATTATTGCAATGAAAATATAATTGTAAAATTCTAAGTTTAATTTTATATTTCACTGAAAATACATTAAAATATCAGATTACTTGGTAAATATAATCGAAGAGAAAGGACTTTTTTCAATTTAAATGCTTCAATAAATTGCACATGGAAGTGTTTGGCCGAGGTGGAATTTTAAAATTGTTAGTCGAATTATTAAATTAAAGATTGCAAAGGAAATGAAGCAATTATGAATTTTAATTAATTTCGTTACATTCTTTATAGAAGTTTTAAAGCAGTTATAATTTCTGTAATTATTCCTACTTACGTGCGATAATGAATATGCATCTGCGGAGTACTTCGTTAATTATATTCCCAAGCAACTTGGATCAGAAATACTTAAACAGCATCGCAAATCAAAATTAAGACAAAGATAAGAATTTCCCCGAAATTTCAAACGCCTTACTCCTATTAAAATTTATTTGTCCACATCACAAAATTCGTACAATTTAGTCAGAAATTACACCAACTTTCAGAGAATTTTTTATCAAAATAAATGTCCAGCGAATATCTTGCTTAAAATTCCGCGCCGAATCTACGATTCCTCATCTAACTCCGAATCGAGCTTATCACAAACAAGCCACCGCGTTACACGAAGTTAATTCACCGAAACCCCTCGGGTTTTCTTACACCAAGATTATTTTCAGAATTGTAATTTACGAACATGACAGTTGGAAAATCTGATCGGATGAATCGTGTGCCTCGGTCTGTTACTTATTCAGGTGTCTCCCGGTTGACTTCTGTTTTTGCATTCTGCCATGGTTGCGCAGCTGTGGAATACGCCGAATCGCACCGTGCTGAATTACGTATCACTTAGAACCGTGGAGGTCACCGTTTACATCTGGTGAGTTTGATCGTTCGAAACCTCAGGGATCCATCGAGCTGATTGTGAGACAGAGAGAAAGAGATTCGGTTTTTGCAGATTCGCGCTCCGTTATCCGTGCGTTCTGCCTGAAATCTGGAACGTCGCTTGGAGCTGCCGATTCTTTCTTCTCTCGGATAATTATGTAGGTTTTTAGCCTAATTAAAAAAGCGCAAAAAATGCACCGATATTCGGGCGGAAAGATATTTTTGAAGATTTTTACCACGTCATTCTTGGAAATGTTGTAATAATACGAATATCGTAATCGGAGTTTATTCGTCCTTCTCGACAAGGAATACTTCGAAAAATTGTAGGGTAAGAAGTTTTCTTTTTTAACCCGTTGCCGTGCAATAACAAGTGACACTCGTGACGCGATAAATGGAATAGCTAATTTTAAAGTGTTCCAAAAATGATGAAATTCAAAATATCAGTGGGATAGGGTATAATAAAATTAATTCTATGCTATTTAACCCCTTGTCGTACAATAACGAGTGGCACTCGTGACGCGCTAAATGGAACAGGAAATTTTTAAGTTTTCCAAAAACTATTAAACTATAAATATCTGTCGGTTACGATACGATCAAATTATTTCTATGCTATTAACATTGCGTTAAGTTACACGTTATATCAGAAATCAGGGATATGATTGTTATTTTAACAATTAATTCTGAGTTATTGCGGATTCAGTCAGAGAAGAAATGATACGACAAGGGGTTAATATGCCGTTAAGTGATACGCTATATCAGAAATCAGGGATATATTGTTATTTCAGCAAGGAATTCAGAGTTATTGCGCACTTTATCACAAAAGAAATGGTACGGCAAGAGGTTAAGGGGTTATTAGAAAGTTTGTAATTTTTTGTTGTTTTTGTTATTACTGCAGAGTGAATAGTACACCATTTCCACTCCTCTGTGTAATTTCTTATTGACTTATTGATCTTCAATCTTTATCTTAACATTTCTTAGTATCTACGTACAGTTATTACCAGCATCAAATACAGATAAATTACCAGGTTTACAAATTCCGCAAAATTAATCTTATTAACTTGACGCAAAATTATTTTTCCATGGCGCAACGGGTTAATTGGGAATTACGCTTTCCAAATGTCCAGGGATTTTCTCAAATTTCAGTAACCCCTTGAGTGAAAAAAATAACGAACATGACCCATGAAACTCAAATTTGACGGACTACCACTTCATATTTTGAAAGTCACTCTAACAATATTGAGTAATTGCATATTTTCACCATAAACTAATAAGCGTGATCGGAATCGTAAATATTTTACATGAAATCATTACTTTCAACTGGTAAAAATTATTTTATTACCTATCTTTTCGTATACATTAATTAAATAACATATTAAATATTGTAAAATAACGAAAATAATGCATGTAGGTGCAATCGAACGAAGAAGTCTAAAGTCGAACAAAACCGTACGTTGAAAATGAGAAGTAAAGTTGTCAAGGCGACTCCGAGGCACCGAATCTGATAAAAGTTTCAAGTTCGACTCGAGTTTCGCCCCGGGTGCGCTGCTGTGTTTGATTTGAAAAAAGAACCTCCGTTATCAGAACAGCGATAATCCTCGATAATCGTTCCACTTGCAGCTGTTTAGCTACTGACTTTAGCATTGATTCTTGGCCACCTATAAAAAGGAACGTCGCGGACACGAAAAGTCTTTCCACTTGGTGAAACGTTGCGCGGTTAACCATGAAATGGCATAAACCGGGGGGAACAATCGATAGAAATTGTACCCGCATTCCCAAAACCGACATTAGGATAAGCTCGAGTGTTTTTATCGCGCGATATCGATTACCTCCACGAAGGAACGTATTTTCTCGCCAATTCTAAATCCTTGCGGTCTTACGTCGAGCTACGACATTGTTTTGTCGTAGATTAATTCGCAGAAAAATAATTTATAATTTTTTTTTTACTTTTAATCGAAGTGCCCTTTAATATTAGTCGTTGCAGGTATCGTATAGAATATTGAACTGTAGAGAATATTATTGAAGTGATTTCAATTAACTGATAACAGATTGGAAATTTGATTCAGATCTCAGAACGTCAGAGGCATTAAACTCCATCGTGACTCTGGCCGAGTATTTGCTCCAGCGTTATTTAATTTATGTCAATTATTTGCATCGGTAATGAGATTGTACATATATTAGCAAATATTGGTAAACAATGATTTACCATTCTATATATTATAAAGTTAAATCCTACCAAACGGTCTCCAGTTCTCAGAGCTTATTTACATCATTCTTCTTTGTAAATATTCACTGTGATCGGTATAAATTTAAAAATGTTAATACGTTGAATGCCACCGTTATTTCACTAGTTTCTTTATTACTACCGAAGTGAAACTTTTTCTATTAAAATTACATCTTTACAAAGCAGAAACTTTAAAGACACAACGAGATATATGGAGAGCAGGACTTTAACTTTTTGAGACCAAGGTATAAAATTGTTTGAATTAACAAATTCGTAAATATTACAATTTAAAAGTCATATGAAATGTCATTGAATTTGAATTCAATGACATTTTATATGACTTTTAAATTGTAATATTTACGAATTTGTTAACTCAAACAATTTTTCAGACCAACGCGTAAAATTGACTGCATTAACAAATTCGCAAATATTACAATTTAAAAGTCATATAAAATGTCATTGAATTCAAATTCAATGACATTTCATATGACTTTTAAATTGTAATATTTACGAATTTGTTAATTCAAACAATTTTATACGTTGGTCTCAAAAAGTTAAAGTTGAATGCCATGGGGGGAACCGATGACCCCGATGGCATTCAACGTGCTAATCATGAAAAATCATTCTCGTATAGGATTTTCCATTAATTGATATTCCAGTGCTAGACTTCAAAAAGAATGGCAAGAATTGAAGAACTTCTAAAGGCGAAGCCGACGAATGCAAGACTGTTGTAAACTCTTGTCCCCAATTTCGCGCTTGTCTCGTTCGCTGAATTCCCGGAGTTTATCGAGACGCGATTCGATGGCGAAAAAGGCCTAATTTGATTCTAATTTACCTTGAGTTCGCGCTCTCTTAATTGCAACGGTGAATTCTCGTAACGAAGGGATTCGAGAAACGATTGGAGCGTAATACGTTTCTCGGTAACGGAGCGATAGTTGGGCAATAATTATTGCCGCTCTGATCTTGCATCTTTCGTTACGCAAGAAATGGGATAGAATATCGGCACGGATAGAAATTCATTTTTATACTGTATTCGCATTGAGTTTAATTGTATTTATCGTTTCTTAATCTTCGTCATTTTTAACGCGATTTTTTTTCCATTGGGAATTCATTTAATGGGATAAATGGCAAAAATAAATTTCGCGTAATTGGTTGATTCTTTGGGATCGTCGGACTTTTTTCTTTATTAAAAATTTATTGAAGGACAGAATACTGACGTTTCTCATTAAAATGTGTCTGGGAATTATTACGGATTTTCTATGCTAAGAATAATCTAACGTGACGTTGAGATGCAAAATTGAGTTTTATCATTTTAATCTCTGCTCATTAAGAATTTAATGATTAAGATTGGCAACAGCATTTTTTTTTTGTTAACAACGCGATGCTTGCTAAGTGAATTCTGTACAATTTGCTAATTATGAATATCTAATTATCTCGTTGATTTTCAAGACCTTTTTAACTTCCCCTTGCCAACGATTCGATAAGAAGCTCTAGGAAATTAGTATTCCTCGTTAACGTCTTCTCTTCCGAGTGAATTTTAGTTTTTCGTTTAGGAAAATCCAACGAAACGTCGAGTCGCGAAGTATTGCAATAAAAAGGTAAAGTTTTAGGATAGAAATAAATAAACAGGATATATACAAATCTAGAAATAAATTGTAGATTTAAATAGAAATCTTTTGGACGATTTGGATGCCAAATAAATCGATAGATCCTAAGCAAAACAACCGCACAAGTACCAAAGCAGCCTTAACCCATTGACTGCCAACTACGAGATATCTCGTAGCTGCACTATAAGTTTGAATTAATAAGTTAACAATAATGGCTGAGCGTGTATAGAAATTTTGGACCAAAAATGTTCTTCGTATCATTAAAAATGTCAAGATTATATTTTTGATTAATGAAACCAATGTTCTAAAGACTTTCTGTCATCTTCTCAAAGTTTAACAAGCAAAGGTAATATTTGCTTAATTTTCTTGGCAGTGAATGGGTTAAACTCTGGCCCTACGACTACTTTTGTGACAGCACCCGCAATAATTCAAAATTAAATTGCTAAAATAAAACTGTATCAGTGATTCTTGATAAATCGTGTAATTTAACGCAATATTAACCCATTCCCTGCCAAATTTTTCCTGGGTTGATTGTTACTGAAAGAAGTATTGCGTTTGTGTAAAAATAAAAAAAACATCGTGAAAATTGCTGCTTAAATGTTCATCTAAAACAGACTGTCTTGAATATATTTAATCTCTAAAGTATATCAAATATTTAAATTGAATGCTAAAAGACTTAGAAAATGAATAAATCCCTAAGTAGGGATCATGGAAGATAATGGGTTTATGTTGTAGAAACAATTGTATCGTGTCGCGTCTCGCTGATATCTTCAATTTCATAAGTCTTGCGAAACTTAAAAGTTTTCTATTCAATTTACCGATTCACGAGTGTCACATGGTATTGTAGTCTAAAGGGTTAATGATTCGTTCTTTAGTTTTTAGAAGAATTCCTCAAATTCATAGGGGCGCCAGAAAGTAGATATTCCACGTCTATCTTATAAAATATAAATAAATTAACATGTCATATTCATTGTTACGTGATTCCCCTTTTTTCAAAGTACTTATTTAATATAGTAAATAATAATAATATAGTTAATAATAATAATGATATAGTAAATAATATATATTAATAATAATATATATTAAAATATAGCAGATTTAACACCGGTAGTTAAAGCTGAAAAATACAAAAAACAGAAGGAAAAGAGGTATCTCTTACTCTAGAAAACTAAGAAAAATTCGACAAAAATCTATCGATAATCGTAATCTCCAAACTTACCGTCAATTTTGCAAGTGGTCTTTTCTCCGGCTTTCGTAACACCTGTAAACCATTTCAGTGGTCCCCAACCCGTCTAAAACTGTAGGTCCTAGACGAAACCATCACAGCTGTCGAAGCCGAAACACGGCACAACAACAACCTGTGACCATTCCCATACTTTCCAACCGGACAACTCTCGACTTCATTTTACCACTCGCAAGAATATCCCTTTGTTAGCGAAAGAACGAGGCGTCATAGTGCGCGTCTCTCGTCGAAGAGTACATAAAACTAATAAATCGTTTTCGCTTTACATTACAGCGCGCAAAGTGCGAAACGAAGTACAACAAGGTACACGAGGAGAAAGGATCGCGCGTTGAATGAAGTTTCGGAACGGCTATCAATCTAACATTCCCGGGGGTAGAGAGAGAGAGAGAGAGAGAGAGAGAAAGAAATTCTCGCTATTGTCTCCTCTACCTGAATAGATAGAGTTGAAAGAGTATACGCAACAGCGCGGTGTAATATAACGAAATATCGCGATAGCAGTGTTCGAAGTAATTATCGCAACCTTAAACAAGTCTTCGCCGTCATTGAAGATGGCTCTCCCACAGTTGAGAGGCTCGTGGAGAGAGAAGGCAAGGTCTTGAGATAAATTCAAGTAGTATCGGCACGTTTTGCCCTCGTGATTTCTTCCAAACTCTTGCTCCTCTATAAAACTTTAATCAGTTCTTTTTTAAACTTCGTATTTTTAATTCAGACTTGAGAGAGTAAATGGAAATGAATGTATGGAAGAATAAATTAGGAAAGTAATATGGTAGACTTGTTTCGTGGTACTTTTTTTTTAATTGGAGATTTCTGTTGCAAGAGAGAATATAAATGGGAATGAAGTTGTTGAGAAGCAAATTGGGGGAAGATATAGTAGGAGCTACCGTAGATATGAAGTTCTAGACGCGGATTTTTAATTTTACGTAGGGAAATTCTTCCGAATCCGGTTCAAATTCTGTACACCTTTGCAATATTTTAATTGTGTGATGTGTATATCGAAGTCTCAGTGTTTCAAATTATCATTCTAAAACTTTATGTTCTATGAGAAACGACCGCATTCACACTAGAACAACCGGCGTTAAATCTATTATATTTAAATATATTAAAAACATACTTTGAGAAAAGAGGAATCAAGAGGCAGAAAAGATGATGAATTCGGTCATTTATGTTTTTTGAGTTGGACGTAGAATATTTCTCCTATGACTCTCCTATAAACTTTGAGAATTTTTGGAAAAAATTGTGTACCAGTCATTTTGACTGGTTTGGTAATTCTAGTGTTAATTGAAGCCGCAGGGCAGAGCGAGGACGACCTGTAGTTACTTTGTTTTTTAATGTTGTTTCCCCACAAACTTAATATTGTTGCTCCAAAATTGGAGTTATAAATGGAAACGAAGGAATAGAGAATAGATTAGGGCAACTATTGGGGTAGTTTTGCTGTTAAGTTTAGATCTGCATTGTTTATCGTCGGGATTATCGCGAATCTTTGGAAGGGCTAATCTTGTACAGTAAATAACGAAAGAAAACGTAATTACGTTGATGATATCGCGGATTTTACGAGCATATGAAGAGGTTCCGTAAGTTTGTCTACCTTTTGCACTGTTGCCGCGTAGGAACGTAGGTAAAGCAACGAGAAGAAACAATGAAGAAATTTGCATAACTCTCGTGTTATTTTCAAGGGGCTCATTATCAATGCCAGCACTACATTGCCTTATTAAGCGAGAGAGAGGTAATGAGAAGCTGTTATGAGTAATTATTATGCAGTTTCAATTAAAAACACAACTCTACGCAGACAACGTTCCTCGGTATCCAACTATATTCGTCGATGAGCGCTCAAAACACAATGGAACTGATCAAGTTCGACGTGTACGGGTATTGTTAAGTTGAAATTTATTAAATGCGATACTGTTGTAACTTATTATTAGTATTTGGGTGGTAACTGAAGATTCATCTGCCTTTCTGTTCTATGAAGCTATATTTTTCACTTTGCGACCTATTATAATTCAGTTCTTAAATATTAGAGGAATTCATTCCATATAGAGATCACGAATTAAGTAGAAACCATTATTTAACATTCTAACTTTTATTGCTCGCCAATGAAGAGAGTTATTTTCATTGTATAACGTAGAAAATTTTAACCTGCCCTACAATCTTGAAATTGAATTTTTCGCCCCAGGATTTTAGTTCTTAATTATCAAATGATTATCATCATTTAGTTCATAATGTCGCATATAAATCCTTAAAAGTAAAGAACACCAACCTCATTCGGTATCCTACCACGTAAAGTTCAGAATTCACAAATTTCCTAACAATTCTATTAAAAAAAAGAAAGCAAAATTCATCACAAGCATACCCAATATAGTAAAACTACCCATGTTTGCCCACTCACGCATCAAATTACACGCAAAACCGTTAGAAAACAATAATAAAAATCGCAAATGATCTCAAACCCCTACATTTTCTCGCAAAAACCAGAGCAGGTCCAAGTCATTATCGAATAATACACCTAGGCAGCCTCATTCAACGTCCCACGGCATAAAGTTCAAACTTGACAATTTACCCCTTCAAAATTTCCCACAAATTCTATTAGAAAAAAAAGGAAAAGCAAAATTCCTCCGAATCTATGTCCAACACAGGCAAACTGCACAAACTACAGACGGCCCTCGACTTTCGCGCATTCTACTTTCGCACAATTCGCTGTTTCGCACATTTTCAAGATTCAATTTTTTAGAGATCTTTGTCGATATTGCAAAAATTGTTCTTGGAAAAAATCAATTCTAACAATTGATATTGTTATTAGAGGTTCTCTACTACAGGGTGCGACAGAAAGAACTCCCCTATTTTAGAAGGCAATAAAAACAAAACCTTATAAGATACAAAAAATACATTTTATTAAAATAAAGTATACAAAATGCCATTTACATTTACATATTTACATTGACACTAGGTTTACGGAAGCCGTCAAATTGACGGTTTCATACTTTTTTTATAAGCATTTCTCAAATATATAGAGAAGCAGTACAGTAAATATTTCACGTGTATTTTATAATACAAACATTACTTAATGAATTATCAGCTTTGCCGATTGATTCCTCTTTTCCCCAAGTCTTTATTTAATATATTGCAGTGTGACAGATTTCAGTCCCGTAAATCTAGTGTTAAATTACAGCCGTCGAGTACGGGTTTTAAACAATACATTACTTAGATGCCGACCTTCATTGTTGATGCATTCATTAAAATCGGGGAGTTCTTTCTGCCGCACCCTGTATTATAGTATTGTCTCTGGTACTGCCTACCGGAGGTTACAGAATCTTAACTTTACAAAAAAAACACATGAAATCGCTTAAACACTTCTCATCTTATTTGTACCGATAAATGAATAATTTAAAATACAATTTTTAATGTTTTTCCTATATCCGTCTACTTTCGAGCATTCAACAGTCGCACACATTTTCAGGAACCAATTATGTGCGAAAGTCGGGGGCCGCCTGTGTGTCCACTTGTGCACGAAATTATACACAAAACCTTTGGAAAACACTAATAAAAATCGTAAAACGACTCGATTCTCGACATTTCGTCGTAAAAACGAGAACAGATCCAAGGCAGTATCGAATGATATAATGGTAATATGGTATAGCCAGGACGAGAAAAGGGTCTACGTCGATGGACGACGGAAGTAACAGCAGCCGGCCACGTGTGGTCGGCAGTCGAAAAATTCTAGAGCTCGTTCCTTCGGGGCCGTGCGCTTCGGTTACCTTGGCCGGCAGCAGGCTGAGATCCTTTTTGGAATCCACGAGATCTCGCTGCCGCTCTCGGACGGCTCCGTGAAATCGGCCGGTTCCCCCGGCCGAGCAAAGCTGACCGGATTTTAATTTTAACGTCGCGAGGAGAAGGTTCGGGGAACTCGGCCGAACTGGATGCTGCCGGTGGCTGCTCGTGTGGCCCTGCTGCCCAGTGGCGGCCCTTCTCTTATTCCCTCCAACGGCCTCTTCCTCCGTCCGCTTCTTTTCGTTCTCTTACTCCCCCGTTTCTTTCTTCTTCCCGGCTCCCTTGTCCTTTCTTCGTCGCGGGTTACGAGACTCTCTTTCCCTCTGCTGTTCCTCTCTTCGTCTCATCGAGACCGACTGGTTCAATGTGGAGAACAGGAAGGAGAAGCGAAGACGCCCCTCTTCGGAGGCGCGACTTTCTTTGGTATCGATCCATGCTTTCGCTCGTCAAACGCGTATACGTTGTTACCGATTGTTGCACGTTCGTATTACTAGGTTGGTGCATATGAAATGTCGTATTAGGTCTGCACACTACATTTTGGCCATATTTTGTAAATAGGTAGACGTAAAATTAATAATTTTACAGTTGAAACAGGTTGTTTGGTCTATATTCTCAATATTGAGATGTATTTTATTTGGAAGACACCTAATTTCTATAAAAAAATAAACTTTTTTGTGCAACGCGAATAGTAGTGAAATACGAGTAGTAAACCGATATGAATTTAAACTTGGTAATAATGCTGCAGCTGCAAGTCTTAACATAAATAGAGCATATGGGAGGCAATTCTTAATAAAAAAAATCGTACAATGTTGGTTCAAAAAGTTTTGTTCTGGATATAAGTATCTTCAAAATGCGCCTCGTGGTAAACCCACAACCGTATGCCATAATGATGTCCTATCTATACATGGAAAACTGAACTTCCATTTTTTCAAGGCGTTGAGTGCATTACTATTGACAGATACTGTAAAAAAATTGAACAAATGCTCGTAGAATTGAAAATACTGCGTTCGGTTTCGATTAATCGGCGGGGGCCTACTTTATTGCACGACAACGCAAGGCCATATCCGTTAAAAGTGAGCTCAAAAAAAATTCGCGAATTGAAATATGAAATTTTACGTACCCACCTTATTCACCTGATCTTCCTGTAACGGATTATCATATTTTTAAACACTTAGGCCACTTCATTATAGAAATAAAATTCGATAATGAAGGTGACAATAAAAAAGTCGCCTCCAATTTCATCCTTTCTAAAAACTCAGATTTTATTAAAAATGATATAAAAGCCCTTGTGGATCTTTGGCAGAAGTGTATTGATGTGGATGAAAATTATTTTGATTTATAAACATTCATTTCGCAAAAACTGTGGTCATTTTAATGTCGCCGTATACAATCCGACATTACATACGCACCAACCTAATACTAACGATTGTGATGTTACGTCTGCGAATCGTGGGAGAATGTCGTAATGGAGCTGTGCTGGTATGGCTTTAACCCTTCGCGGACGGAGCCTTTTCTGTATACTGAGAAGTAGTAATTTATTTGGCGATGAAAAACCACCTTTTTATCAGAAAGTTAGAGCGTTAATGTACAAAAGTTATAAATTACAATTTACGTAATCATATTTCAACGGTTACATTTCAATTTTTCAACTCCAACCATGTATACATGCACCGATAAACTATTGGGTTGGCAAGAAAGTAATTTCGGTTTTCGTCGGTAGCTAATGTTACGTTTGTTTTGAAGGACTTCTGACAATGTTATCATTTTTTGCTTCTGAAAATTGAAAGTTGTCACTTGTAGCAGGATTTAGAAACAAATTGTGCTTCATTTTGTTTGCAATTGTTAGTTTAGCGTGAATTTTAATATGGGGTGCAAAAACGAACATTTTCGACATATTTTAATTTGTCATTACTTTTTTATACAAACCACAACCAGAGCTGAATTCTATCAAAAATAAGTTATACTGTCAATTTGGTGAGATTACAAAGGTTTTGTGTATATCGAGCTGCTTCCGAGGAACCAAACGATTAATTCTAATCTTTAGCCTGAAATCGCACATGGTTCAGTTTTTGCTGATAAAGACCAGAATTGCTATGAGAGCAGAATCATAAATTGGTCTAAAAGATGGCAAAAGGTCATCGAACAGAATGGAAGATGTATATTGAAGTTCATTCTTTGTTAAAAAAAAATTGAGTTTCATTTCATATTACAAAACCGAAATTACTTTCTTGCCAACCCAATATAATCATATTTTTTTCTCAGACCACATATATGCGTCTGTCGTCTTCAAAGGGTTAAGATCGGTGTCTGTGTTGATGGATCTGAGTTCAAGTTCTTCGACGCTTTTGGAAGTTTTGTTTAAATTAGCATTAAATATTACTTAGGCCAGCGTTTTCCAAACTGTGTTCCGCAAACAGTTATTAACTGTTTCGCGAACAATTATGAAACTGACGTTAGAGAGCAACGAAATATTATCTGTTTTTATGTATTTTATTATTCACTCCGGGTTTAGAGTAGAATGAAACAAATTTACTCCAGTGTTCCTTACAAATTTTTAGAACTCAAGAAATGTTCCACGATGGCGAACGTTTGGGAAACACCGACTTTTGGCAAATTAATAATTTGATGTAGGCAAAGTGAAGATAGCAGTCGTAACTGAAAAATACAATAAGGAAAAAATAACATGGGTAAAAATGTAGGTTTGTTGAAAAAAAAACCGGAAGCCATTGAAGCAGGAAATTGCAAAGAGGAGAAAACTTGAGCTTATACGCGTTGCCACCATAGCTACGATATTCTGTTCACTTCGCGTTATATTATAATATTCGCGCTAATTATACTCTAACGATAGGTAACAAAGTTGCGTTGTTCTCTGAAATTGCTTTTACAGTTTTGGAACTTACGGTTACAAAGAATCGTAATAAGGGCACCTTAATTGCTTCGTATCTGCTACATTTTTTATGTCATATTCTTGTTTAACTTTTAATTACCAGTTTGTCCAATTAATATTCAGTTTTGTAAACATAACAGAAGTTGTTCACACAGAATAACAAACTTCTTCTACATCAAATTACAATGAAATATCGCTTTAAACGAGTACCTTCTCCTCGGACAATTTTCCGAATACATATTTTTATCAAATCAGTTTTGCATCACCGTTCATTCCGTAAAAAGTACCGTTATCCAATCACTTTGCTATGCAAAATAGAATAACTATCGAACAACAACAATTCATACTTTACCAGGAAGGAGATTCGATTACACAGAAACGTCCCTCGGTCCTTCATCCTCGTTCAGCCTCGAGTTTCAGAGAATACCGTAACGGAATTGGCGAACAGAGGATAAAAATAAAAGCGCCTCACGGAAAAGCTTCGCCGACAGCTCTCGAAATACCTGTCCCTTTTGTGTATGAGTTTCATGGGCTGCCGCAAAAACCGATACATCCTTCTTGTTTCGATCCCAAAAGACAATTAAAAGTCCCAAGGTTCTCTCTACCCACGCAGATTAAAAGATTCAACCTCGAAAAGTAGAAGTTCAAATACCTACTTTAACGCTGAATTATTGATCTACACGAGAGTTAGGCTAACACGGTAATTACGGCACACCGTGGAAACTATTGCACGTACTTGTCTCTCTTTCTCTTCTCTTCATGTCTCTCTCTCTCTCTCAGTTTCATTATTGCATGCATTCGTAACTATCGTGTAACCGCCATGAATGTGTTAAACATGTTCTATGAGCAAGTTGCAATCACTTGAGCGAGAACTTGCCGCTTTTACCGTAGTAGTTGCGCTCATTAACGAGCCCGGCTACTCTCGTCCGTTCCTTTTTTTTTTTTTATTTCCACCTTCTGTTTTCAGTTGCAATTGACGCAACGAAAGTATATTGCGATTTTACAAAGGACTTCGCAATCGGGGTTATTTATGTCGTTAGCCATTACGCGCGAATTTAACGTCGACGAGCGACTTAATTACTATTGGAGAATTTATAGTTCTGCGGATCGTATTGTGGGAAGTCTGATTCGATGTTTAATCTGGCGATAAACGGTTCGTTTGTTCGCTGAATTCCATTGTGAATTGATGGTAATGAAATAGTAGGTGGAGGGCAGCGGTTTTAAAATTCCTTTTTGTTATGACATCCTGGTGATGTATGAAGGAAATTACGACACTTTGCGACGTTTTTTATTTCATGAAATTGGGATAAAATAGTCAGAGGTATGGCTACTTTAACACTAGAATTACCGGCGTTGAATCTATGATATCTCAAAATGTTAAATAAGTACTTCGAAAAAGGAGGAATCAAGAGGCGGAAAAGATGATCGATTCAGTGATTTATCATTTTTGAGATGGACATAAAATATCTATTCTATAACTCGCCTATAATCTTAGAGAATTTTTGGAAAAAATTGTGTACCAGTCAGTTTGACTGGTTTGGTAGTTCTAGTGTTAATACCAGTTTAGTATTATATATATTAAACACTTCTGCCGACTAACCGTAACATGTAACATATTACACGACAGCTCAGTGTAAAAACAATTAAATTTTCAATTAGCTCTTTTTGTATTCATTTTAATAATGGTTATTAATAATAATGGCACTAATCGATAAATATCTTAATGTGTAACCCGCTACTAATATCTAACCAATATATGCACCGTCAAATTTAATACATTCCTTCGCACCAAATACGATCCATCCCGCAGCATTTTGATTTCTCAAAATTTACATCAGCCACTTTAGAAAGCGGCTTGCTTGTCCGCCGTACACTTTGTCTCTTTCGCATTAAATAATAAACCCGAGTCTCTTTGAACGTCCGAAATCGATGCAAAGTCATATAGAGAATCAACCGGTACAGCCTCTTTTTTTTTCTTCTTCTTCATACGAATCTTAGTAAGAGGAACAAGACGAACGTGAAATAAAAAGAGCCCGCTTTTAACTTTCGGCTGTTGGGTTTATTTCATTGGTCCCGAAGTGGGACCACGGGAGAAAGTATTCCGGCATTCTTACGTCGTGGCTATAATGTCTTCTTCGTAACGGGATTTAAAGAGCAATGCATACACACGCGGTGTAAGTTACGATCGAGAGTCCCGATCTTCGTATTAACAAAAAGATTCCATTTGCACGCGTATCCGTCGGGAGAAATGCCAGTAAAATTGCTGACACGCTCGACAGCGAGGCATTCTATGATAAGATACCGTACGAGCGCGAGGAGAAGGTGGAGGAAGAGAAATAATGAAGCGATAGTGGTTAAGAACGTTTAAGTAAATGCACACGTCCGTGGTAAGTGAAAGAGGAAAGAGACTGAAAGTTATTTATATAGTTGTATAGTGAGATCGAAAGTGCGCGAATATGAGCTTTCGCATGAAAACATTATCTGAAATGCTTCGGAGGAAAGGAGATCGTTGACTGTGGGATGCCGCACTTGGGATGATTATGGAATTGTAGCAGGAAGTTTATATCGATTATGGGAAATGGTTGTTGGGAGAGCAGAAGCTCTATATTTTGAGTTTGACACGTTGAATGCCATGAGGGTCACCGGTGACCAGCGTTATTGAATTCAATGACATTTCATATGACTTTTAACACTAGAACTACCGGCGTTAAATCTTTCATATTTCGAAATATTAAATAAGTACTTTGAAAAAGGAGGAATCAAGAGGCGGAAAAGATAAGCGATTCGGTGATTTATGTTTTTTAAGATGGTCGTAGGATATTTATTCTAAGATGCTTCTATAAACTTGGAGAATTTTTGGAAAAAATTGGGTACCAATCATTTTGATTGGTTTGGTAGTTCTAGTGTTAAATCGTAATATTTACGAATTTGTTAATTCAGTCAATCTTTACGTGTTGGTCTCAAAAAGTTAAAGTTCTGTCGTCTATATATCTCTTTTTGCCTTTAACACTATTCCTACCACGACCGGTCAAATGACCGTTTTTAAAATTTCGATTAGAATTTCCTATATACAACGTAATTGAATCGCCTTTAAACTTCACGACTTTTCCTCAAATATACGTATAATACATTTTTCAATATTAACTTCTTTTTTTACTGTTCATTTTCTGGGAAAAAATTATCATTTGACAAATTCACCGGTTGCGGTAGGAAAAGGTATACGTGAAGTGCCGGTAGGAATAGTGTTAAAGCTTCTGCTTTGTGAAGATGTGATTTTAATAGAAAAAGTTTCACTTCGGTAGAAGTGAAGAAACTAGCGAAATACCGGTGGCATTCAACGTGTTAACTACGATCATTTTGTCTAGGAGTCGTTGATTTGTGAGTGTTAACCTCGCGCCGTGCAATAACGAGGGTCACTCGTGATGCAAAAACTGAATTTAAAGAGATATCTCGGATTTTTTAAAAGTTTGTTTGAGAACATCGGTGGTAGACGAAATTACAAAATTATTTTCACATTGCCAGATGTATTTTACGGTATACGATATTGCAGAAATTACTGGCACATCTGTATTTAAACGATTTCATGGCATCCGTAGCCACGAAAAGAAATTGTGGGGCAAGGGGTTAACCCTTTTAGTGCCGAGCGAAAGTATCGTACTTATGCGAAGATCACCGGGCCAATTTAACGTATTTGCTAAGGTTCAGCAAAAAGGGCATAAAAACCAAACTAAAAATAATATTTACAAAATTCCAAAAGCAGCATATTACGAAATAAAGAAAGAATAAAGTAATGCCAATTGTATTTCAATATTTGTTGAAAATTATACGAATAACGCCAATATAAAACATGATGAAAAACGTAGAAACGAGTTTCTCTTCAACAAACAATATTTGCACATATGAATAATCATCGTTTGATCACAGTTTTATGTAGATCACTTAGTATGAAGTATAAATATTACATTTTCAATCATTTTTAACAAAATAACTAATATCGGACCTTAGAACTAAAGGATAATTCCATGATGCACGGCAAACCTCAGGCGGAGTCTCGGCACCAACCAGCATGGAATATAACAAAAAGTTAAGCCCAGAAACAGTTTTTTTAATTCCCTTGCATTGAAATTAGACCATCCATAACGTTTTATATATTTACTTTGAGATGGAGCTTTCTCGCAATGCGAATAGTAAGACGCCATCCGATTGGTATCATTTTAATCAGAAAAACCTCACAAATACCTTAGCAAAGGTTTAAAAAAGATCGAAAATGAAAACCGCCGATCCTCCCGATTTTTCTGATTAAAATGATACCAAACACGACATACTTTGAATTATAGTTACTTAATATTCAAGCAAGTTTGACCTTGAATGAACTTGAGTCATAGGTCATTGAACTCGTCTTGAAACATACTATTTCATGATGAATAAAAAAACATATTATTTCATTTAAAAAAACAAGGTTGACCTTCAAATCTCCGAAACGCCTCCACCTATAAACAAATTAACACACTACATAGTGTACCCTTTTAAACCATGTAATTTTTGTACATAACATTCTTTCGTGCAACGCATACTTTAAAAGTCATTCAAGGTGCACAAGTTACGTGGACCACCCTGTATATCGTCGTTGGCACTTTTCGCAAGTATTGCGAACGACGATATATCGTCTTTCGCACTGAAAGGGTTAAAGTCACTGCAGCTATTATATTTGCATTACATAGAAAATATCCAATGGGGATTTAGAACCGTGCTCACTAGTTGAGATTAAATTTCGATTTATCTTTTCCCATCGCCATCTTTCTTATTTGTCTCTACATAGTTATACATATATTTTTATCTATGAATACAATTAAAAATATTACCCTCTACTATCACAGATTCAGAGGCATACAAATGTTTATAACAGAGCAACCCTTTTTATTCAGCTATCAACATCAAAAATGAATCTTTACGAAACCACCTAGCAAGTGAATAATTCAATAAACTACATTCGCCGTATAAGCCGAGTAATTGCAAAGAAACGACAGCACAGTCGTCCTCCTTCGTATCGCCTCGAAATTACGAAATTTCTCGAGCTCGTCTCTTCGAGTAGAATAGGGACAATTCACGGCGAGCCGATGAAAGAAAGTGGTCAAAGTGGTCGCAATTCAGGGCGCACACGCAAGAAGCGCGCCTTCGAAGGCGAATTTCCGTGAGAGTGATTCGGCTCGTCTAGTCGACGCCGGCGTCGATCACATCGACGAGACGACGTTAACAAACGACGACGCGGCTGGTTCCACGACCGCGAACAATAACGTCTCCAGAAGCGATCGGTAGATACTTAACACCTACACAAATATTGATACTGCCGTATTCACGTCCGTGTCTCAGTGTCTCGTTAAGTCGACAATTACCACGGATGGTGAAGTTAACGTGTTCACGGTGCTGGTGTTTCGGCTCGCCGGTGAATTTTGTCAGTCGAGCTTTGGATGACTTTGCATGGGCCCATGATGTGTAGAGTTAACCCTAGAACTACCAAACCGGTCAAAATGACTGGTACACAATTGTTTCCAAAAATTGTCCAAGTTTATAGGAGCGTCATAGAATAGATATTCTACGTCCATCACATAAAGTATAAATTACTAAATCGATCAACTTTTCCACCTCTTGATTCTCCTTGTTTCAAAGTACTCATTTAATATATTTAAATGTAATAGATTTAACTCCAGTAGTTCTAGTGTTAAAGATTTCTTATGTATCTACGATTTTAACCCTTTCGATACTACCGGTGACTAGCGGTATATTCACCCGCCGCCTGGCACTGACTGGACACTAGCGGTGAATACAGTCACCCGTCAAAATTTCAGACGAAGAATTAATTATTAGATCACATTTTGTAATTGGATATTTTTTAAATACCATAATCTGGGATCGGGCGGAAGCGCTCCTAAAAAGAACTAAGGTGAAAAGGATGTGGAAAAGAAATGACATCAACAAATGACACAGGAGATCTCCGTGTCAAGCAACGCGGCCCGAGTACCGCTGCTTGGATGGGTTACCGCGTGCCTCTCTTTTTTTTCACGATTACACAATAAGTTTTTATTTTTCACGTATTATATGCACTGTAACTTCAATAAAGAATTAATTATTTATATTACGCCACTAACCATTAAAAGGTATTTGTTCGCGCCGGGATTGTTTCCTACCGTGTTAGCACACTCACGGAAAAGCACTCCGTAGCGAAAGGGTTAAGCCCGTAGTAGGTCTAAACTCGTATCTCCGTCACCTCTGACAGGTTTTTCTTAAATTATCATTTGATGTATCATAGCCTCGGTGGTTTGAAATCCACCTGAAACAGAAGGTCAGCCTAATGAAGGTATAATAAGAAAAAAGCCACGGGGACCGAGCAGGTAAATTCAAAGGGATGCGCCAAAAGTTTCATGAAAATGTCATTTTTGTAACGTAATATTAACATAAAAGCATACAAATCATTTTATTTAAATAATCCCGTACCATAGTAAACGTGTTAAGTGTTGCATGTGTGACAAATTGTCGGAAGCGTGGTCTTGCTAGTTCTGTCTTTATGTCCTCTGTTGGAGCTGTCCCTCTTTAAGTAGTGCTGGTCTTCGAGGGAATGTCTGAGACGTGTTAGATGTTTGCCTTAGACAACTGACAAACGGCAATCCAAAAGTGCCTTAAGGTGGCGGTCTGAGAGCGATGTATCGTCGACTGATTTTATCTTGGTAGAGAAACGATATCTAGTTGGAGTTACTGGAACGAGGGTGGTAGTGTTGAAGAGGGTAAATGTTGGAGATGTCACCTGTGGAGAATATTTTCTGGGTGGTATCGCTGTCGGAGATTGAGTGGTCTTGCTTCAAATTGAAGATTTCCGAGGAATTTGTGATGAAAATTATTAACACTAGAACTATCAATCCAGTCAAAATGACTGGTAGACAATTTTTTCTAAAAATTCTCCAAGATTATAGGAGAGTCATAGAATAAATATTCCACGTCCATCTCATAAAACATAAATTACCGAATCGATCATCTCTTCCACCTCTGAATTCTCCTGTTTTTAAAGTACTTATTTAATATATTTAAATATACCAGATTTAACGCCGGTAGTTCTAGTGTTAAATACTAGCTGCACCTTGCGCGCGCTGCTACGCCTACAAAAATCGAATTTAAAGAGAACTCGTTATAACAATTTTGTGCTCATTTTTTTCATTAAACTGCTCTTGGATATACAATATTTTTTTATTTTATTTGTTTTTTTTGTACCACGTCAGAAACCTTCGCGGGTATGTGTACAACAACGTATCAAAATTTCATCGCAATGGGATGATCGGCTTAGGAATCCACAAGGGACGAACAAACAAACATACATTCTTATATATATAAGAAGAAGGTATCATAATTTCATTCATGTAAAATGAAGCTTAGATATCGTTCTGTTAATTAGAGCGTAGATACACTTGTCATCGATTCTATATTACGGCACAAAACTAACTGAACTTTCTAACGGTGTATTACACTACTTACGACGTAACACCTTCGCCCTTCGTGGTTCCATTATGTGCTCAGCTAGAAACGAACATTCGTTACGTCTTTTACTGCCAATTTCCTCGTAAAACGATCCACCGTTCATAACGCGTAAATTACGTCAGATATTAAACGAACACCAATTAACACCGTCGCGATCGAGCCGTAGTTCCACGTAATTTCGTTTTTCACATCACTGAAACGCTGACGTATGCTCTGTCGCTTTTTCATGATTTAGGGCTACGAACTTTTATTATAGCAATATAAAAGATCGCGCAGCTCTTTCAAAGCCATTAATTGCTTTCCATATATCTTTATTATAATACAGAAATTATCTTTACCACGATGTTAATTTACATAAAAGCGGAAACATGTATAACTTTTTAGGAGCGAAAAGTGGGACTCTTTTTGAAATGCAGTACCATTTTTTCATTTGTACTTGAATAAGAGAGAAGAAGATAAAATATTCAACGGTACAATATACAAAATAAATTTCAGTTGCTCGAAAAGTCAAGCAAACTAAAACCCTAAAGACTCAAGTGAATATCACAAGCTATCGTCCATCGAGCAAAATATCACGCTACCCTCCAAACCCTTAAACACCCTCCCCACCCAAAAACCATCGACCATTCGCAAGAACCTCTCCATCGAAACGTGTCAAAGTGCAAATCATAAATAAAACAGGATAAAAATCAGGCATCTCTCCATCAGCGAAAAAAAAACT
Source organism: Cerceris ruficornis (assembly GCA_963989415.1). Classification (NCBI taxonomy): domain Eukaryota; kingdom Metazoa; phylum Arthropoda; class Insecta; order Hymenoptera; family Crabronidae; genus Cerceris; species Cerceris ruficornis. Next base: position 17,410,003 of record OZ022520.1, read on the forward strand.
AATCAAACAGCAAGACACTCGGAACGCGTCGCCCTCTCAGTCGTCGAGGCTTTTCGCGTCGGGAGGAAAATGAATGATCGATCCGGTATCTTGATGTTCATTACGTAACGCATCCCTGCCCTACAAGTACAGGAGTGTACAGCACGCCTAACCCCCTCCCTCTCTTTCCCTCCCACCTCTCCCTTTCCCTTCTCTTCCTCTTCTTGCTCTCGTATTTCCACCTACACCCTCGTTACCCCTGGACTCGCTGTGACGCAAAGACGCAAAGTTACGTCATCATGGCAACAGAACGGCGCGCCGCGGCGTCGTGCTCGTCGACATGGCAACGCCGTTTTCTCCCTTCCCACGTTATGTCTGCATCGTGTTTACCATTAGCATCTCATCTACCTAGTCCGCGGCTGGGCTCCAGGTATTAAATATCATTCTCCAGATTCCTTTTTTCCCCTCCTCGTTTCTCACCTTTGCCGTGTTTTCTTCGAGGGCGAACGCGGACCCTAGGGCCCCCGTGCGAGGACGGAGCGCGCGGTCATTTTTGCGCATCCGTGAAATCTTCTGTGGGCTAGCTACTGGGCGGTTTGCTTTCAAAAATTCTAGGTGGGCCAGTTTGGGGTGTTTTGGTGAAAACGTTTCAGTTTTTAGAGAGTTATAGTGGAGATAGTGTTCGAGAAATGTTCGATGATGGTGGATTTTGAATTTGAAATTATTATGCTCCCCGCTTCTCACCTTTGCCGTGTTTCCTTCAAGGGAGAGTATGGGCCCTAGGGCCCCGCATGAAGACGGAGCACGTGCTCATTTTTGTACATTCATAAAATCTTCTGTGGGCTAGCTTCTGGTCGGTTTGCTTTTAAAAATTCTAGGTGGGCCAGTTTGGGGTGTTTTGATGGAAACGTTTCAGTTTTTGGAGAGTTATGGTGGAGATAGTGGATGAGAGATGTTCGGTGATGATGGATTTTGAATTTGAAATTATTATGCTCCCCGCTTCTCACCTTTGCCGTGTTTCCTTCAAGGGAGAGTATGGGCCTTGGACCCGCATGAGGACGGAGTATGTGCTCATTTTTGCGCATCCGTGAAAACTTCTGTTGGTTAGCTTCTGGTCTGTTCACTTTTAAAAATTCTAGGTGGGCCAGTTTAGGGTGTTTTGGTGGAAACGTTTGAATTTTAGAGAATTATGGTGGAGATAGTGGGTGAGAGATGTTCGATGATGGTAGATTTTCAATTTATAATTGTTATGCTCCTCGCTTCTCACCTTTGCCGTGTTTCCTTCAAGGGAGAGTATGGGCCCTAGGGCCCGCATGAAAACGGAGTATGTGCTCATTTTTGCGCATCCGTGAAAACTTCTGTTGGTTAGACTCTGGTCTGTTCACTTTTAAAAATTCTAGGTGGGCCAGTTTAGAGTGTTTTGGTGGAAACGTTTGAATTTTAGAGAATTATGGTGGAGATAGTGGGTGAGAGATGTTCGATGATGGTAGATTTTCAATTTATAATTGTTATGCTCCTCGCTTCTCACCTTTGCCGTGTTTCCTTCAAGAGAGAGTATGGGCCCTAGGGCCCGCATGAAGACGGAGCACGTGCTCATTTTTGCGCATTCGTGAAATCTTCTGTTGGCTAAGTTCTGGTCTGTTTGCTTTTAAAAATTCTAGGTGGGCCAGTTTAGGGTGTTTTGGTGGAAACGTTTGAGTTTTAGAGAATTATGGTGGAGATAGTGGGTGAGATATGTTCGATGGTAGATTTTGAATTTGAAAATATTGTGGTCCTCGCTTTTCACCTTTGCCGCGTTTCCTTCAACCCTTTGCAGTCCTATGTCGAGCAATACTCGGCATAGCTTTACACTACATTTTATTTTCTGACGTTCTAATATTAACTTTCCAATTTTATAATGATTTTGTAATATCCCCTAAATATCCATCAGTACCTATACTTACTGCTATCATTACAAAAAGATGAATAATCAACGATGGAAAATGTTGTGAAATTAATTTCATTTGGCTCACTACAAAATTGATAAAATAATTCAGACCGCAAAGGGTTAAGGGAGAGTATGGGCCCTAAGGCCCTCGCATGAGGACGGAGCACGTGCTCGTGTTTGCACATCAGTGACATTTTCTGTTAACTAGCTTCTGGTCCGTTTGCCTTTCAGATTCTTAGCTTGGTCAGTTTAGGGTGTTTTGATGAATGTTTGAGGTTGGAGATCTGAGTTTTAGAGAGTCATGGTGGAGGAAGTGGTTGTGGTTGGGAAACCTTTATTTTTGATGTTAGGGTAGCAAGGAGAAAGTGAGGCGGTAAAATAGAGTCCCGGTTTGAATACATTCAATGTTACTTGCCAGGAATTGTTGTATATGGTGTCTTTCGTCTTTTTCTCTTGAATTCTTTTTAGATTCAATGGCTTGGGTTATTTGCTGTTCATCATTACACGATTTCTCAAACTCTCTCCATTCTGACATCTTTCTCATCGTTTGCTTTTCCGAGTACAAAACCGTCTTGCTGATTACGACTTAATACTCCCTTGTATTTGATAAACAGCATTGACATCAAAGAACCCATTCGTTAGACGTGAACGTTCTTTTTAACGGTATGGTAATCGATGATACATTCTACAGACAGTTGTCTATCTATCCGTTCGTTAGTAAACGACTACTATTGAGTACTTGTAATATTTGCAAACTTATCGACACAGCTATGTAAACTTTTTGCATAAACACCGATAAAGATTGTCCATTTAAAAATCCTTTTCACAACACGTATACGTGTTCGTCCAGAATTAGATAAAATTCAGATATTTAAGTTTAAGTATTTTATGTTTGAAATTCACTCCGTTACTGTTTTTTTTTTAAATAACAAATAAATTCATGCCAAACAGAATATTTACCGTGCAAACATTGCGTGGGTTAGTTTATTCGTTGTCGATAAACGCTGCTAGATTTAAAACGAAGAACAACTGTATTAAAACAAATTGAATTCGAAGTGAAGTTGATTAAAATTGAACGATTAAAATTTCGATTATTTCGTAACGATCGTGAAACTGCAAAACCCGGTATACTAGTTATATAGAATACATTGGACTTGTATTAATCGCAAAATATACGTTTCTTTTGTTCGATTCGTGAAACACACAATGCTCCGGTAGAAATTAAAGAACGCAGGACCGGTTTGTCGGGTCTAACTATACTTCTAACAGAATGGTGACTCACGCATGCCCGCATACTATTTTTTGATTGAAATTTACATTATTATTACTTCCAAATCTAGAATTACATTTTATTACACCTTCGTGTTTGTAAATATTGTATTTTAAATAGCCTCGCGTTTACGTTTTCTTTATCTTGATTTATGCCGTGTTTTATGTTTTTCTGTTCTTCAGATTTCCTTAACGTAGATTCGATCAATTCAAATGAGCTCAGAGACCTTAGAAATAATGGATAGTAATGGAATAAATCGGTTTAACAAATCATTTTCAAATATGGAAAAATATTTGTTTAGTTTCGTATTTAGAAAAAAATCTTAGATTATTTGAAGAACATTATTTTTGCCTAGATCATTTCTCCACGTTATTTTAATTCTTTCTGCGCAAAGTTAAATCGCTTCTGAATTAGAGAGTTAAAATATAAAATAGAACAAGTCTTTGGAACAATTCCATCCGTGAATTGCCACAAAACATCACTCAGAAAACGCATTCGTATGATCGCCGAAAATTCCACAAACGAGAACGACACTCGTAAATATCATCCCCGCGTGGAAACTTCCTTCAAACTTTTCCGATATCTAATTCAAAAATAATCTTTTTACTCTTCGCACTTCTTCGACGCAAAACGATCGTTTCTCGTTTCGCACAAGCAGAAGAATGAATGCGCACGTCCCACGTTGCACGCGATTCAATTCGTGTCTCGTAATAACTTCTGTGAAGATGCAATGATGTGCATTAACGGCTGCAGTGTGAAGACACATTCGTAAAACGTTTCGAGCAATCCTCGCGTCATAATGATGTCCTCTTACTTTTCGAATTTCTGTCTCCCGGATGACGCGAGTTTTTCGCAGCACTGACTCTCAATTAAGTCCCTCTCTATTTGCCCCTTTCTCTCTCTCTCTCTCTCGAAGAGCAACGTGATTTCTAAAAGTGCATTCAGATTGGAAGACAATCTGGAAACATTTGTGCAACGTGCATCGATGTGAAGAAGTCATTAGCAAGGTGGATATGGTTGTCGTTGTTTATGTAGAATTATAGAATGGATTGCTATTAGGTTGGTAAGAAATTAATGTCGGTTTTCGAGTTTTCAAACTTTGACGCTTAATTTTGAGGTAGCCGGTCATTTTAATCGGTTTGTCTTCTTATATCATTTTAGAAGAAAAAAATTTATTAAGAAACTTGTTACTCGTTAGGAAAAATGTGTAAATTGTAATGGAACTTATTTTGATTAAAAAAAGTTATTCCCATTCTCAACATGTGTATTTAAAGATAAAGTTTGAAAACCGAGATTAATTTCCTACCAACCTAATACTTTGCGATAGGATGAAAACTTAATTTAACGGGTTAATAAGTTCACTAAGATTTTTAATGACTTTGAAAGGACACTTTTTGTGGGTTGGATCAACAACATTTCTGATATAGCATTTTATCTACTATGTTGAAATATATTTAAAATCAATAGTCGGCAGTTCTAGCGTTAACATATTTAATAGAACTATTTACGGTTTTGCATTTTTCTGAGTTATAGAATAACAATGATGAACATACATTATGTCAAAGAGATTAAGATTATGTGCTCAGATCGTTGTATTTATTAATAAGTTGACAGTTATGTCGGTCATTGGCCACTGACACTATAGATGTAAACTCATATTCAACTAAAGATAACAACATTGCAGAATTTTGGTTCGGCCTTTACAAGGCGATAATTATCTTTAGAGGGCATCCTATATCTATTTTACTGTTCTTAGCTCAACGATACTCTTCATTTTCAAATTTGTTGCAATAAATTATCATAAACTGATCAGAAACATGCACCGCACATCTGTGGCGATGAGATCAGAAGACTCTTCTCAGTGTGAACACGCCTTAAGGCACTGTCCGACCATAACTGCCGCGAGTGTGCCGATAAGAGGACATAATTTATTCTCATTCGCATTCTTACCTCGCAGCTAATGTGGCGCAATTTAATCAGACGGTAACAATTGCACTTTTTCTCGACATTTCGTCGATGCTTCCAAACGAAGCGAGTTTCGCTTCAGGAGTCACGATGATGGTGTTACAGAGCTGACGAAACACCGGTTTGAAATATCGTTGTTATATCTATATATATTTTTTTGTAATTTTGCGTGAATTTCATACGACTACGAATAATCGAGATGGAATGAAGAGTGAGGAGCCTGCGTTTTGTGATTTCAGCTTGTAATTCAGGCACGAGCTCTAACTCGGTGGTCTAACTATGTCACGCATGATTTCCTTGTGGCATAATTTATACATGTAAATCAGGAGTGCGCGATTATATCTCACTTTCCCCTCAAATTACTTTTCTTGTTTCAATTTCGTTTTCTATGTTTAATAATAGCTCTTCGCACCCTTCGAGAGTGACTCGGATTTTTGTTTGAGCTTTAAATGTAAATAATCTTTCGGCCGATAGTGCTTGAAGTTTGTACTTTCAACGATGTTAATTAACGTAGCTATAATACTAACGTAGTAAACGTGAAATTAATAAATTTCATTGTTTAGGATTTTCGTAGTTCAATCGAAGATTACATACTTTTACACTCGACTCAAATTATTTTTCCAGTTTCTCGCGACCAGAGGAAAATTAATTTCACTAAATTCTCCACAATGAATTATTCGTTTTTATCCGATAACACCGGTAGACACAAGTACTAAAGAATATTTAACCGAAGATAGAAAATTATTGGCAAATTTCCAACTTGAAATTAAAAATTCAACATGTTCTTCAAACTCGAAGAATTACAAAGTCCTCCAAACGGACACCGTTACAATTTTCACTGTCTTCTAAAAGAAGTTAACACTAGAACTACCAAACCAGTCAAAATGACTGGTACACAATTTTTCCCAAAAATTCTCCAAGTTTATAGAAGAGTCTTAGAATAAATATCCTACGACTATCTTAAAAAACATAAATCGCTGAATTGATTATCTTTTCCGCCTCTTGATTCCTCCTTTTTCAAATTACTTATTTAATATTTCGAAATATAATAAATTCGACGCCGGTAGTTCTAGTGTTAACAAAGTCGTAATTTCGCGCTCATCGCTTTAAAAGCGACCAGAAATCGGTTACGTAATCACCGGACAGACTTATCGGCGTGGCTTATCGATGCAAAGGGCGTGCGGCCTGGATCCGACAAAAGGGCCACGGGAAAGGGAAACGGATACGAGGAATGCCCGGTTGGCTTTTTAAAACGTGCACTTCCAGTAGGTTAACACGTACGCGTTTCTGAATCGTTTCCAGCTTAGCTCTGAATTTGGCCATCGTGTCACGTTCACCGGTAGGACATCGGTGGCTTTCACTCACCGACTGAATTCACTTTCAAAATTGAAGAGGCTCGCTTCGATCGAGCCCGACTTTTGCCATCCTTCCGCGATGTCCGCTTAGCGATTCCCGGTGCACGTTTCTTGCGTCACTCGAACTTTTTGCCCCTTCGATTTTTATATCGTTCGAATTACTATTCAGTAATTTATTCTTCATTGTATGCTGCTTTTTTTTGTATATGGTGGGTTTCCGTTTATTTATTTTAGTTGAACGAGTGTTCGTTGGAATTTTTGACACTGAGGAGTGTATTCTTTTACACTTTTTGTCGTGTGTTTGGTATTTTTAATGGTGTGGTCATTTCGTCTGGGATCGAATGGTTTTGGTGGGCTTTGAGTCACTGATGATGTACATGCAATTAAGTCATCTTGCTTGATGAAATTAGGATGAGAAGTTCTTTTCGATACTCTTCGGATTATTCGAAAAGTGTATATTGAATTGGAGTTATATTAGTTAAATTCTTGTGTGTACAATTTCTTTCAATATTATAATTAAGTGGATTTCCTTGATTTAGCATTAGATTGTAACCATATAGATAATAGAAAGAAACACTCTTTTAAAAGTAACTATCTTCAGAACTAATCCTTAGCTTCGATACAATAACTCTACCATTCTTTAACGTAACATCTCTTTCTTTTATGTCTCATTCCAGCCCTCTTCGCATTGTTCATTTATATCAAATTCATCATTATTTCGCAAAAGTGCAAAACGCGGAATAATTTGTGTTATTTCCATTTTCAAACTCGTAGCCTGTCTACCGGCCGTTTAATTATTCAACTTACGTTCCCCAGAGGTGTCTTAAAATACTCCAGAAAGTGGCAAACGGCACGATCGTCCCGTTTCCGAAATGAATTAAGACATTTCAAAATTATAATGTTCCCGTATCGCCTTTCTCGGTAAGCATACATGACAATATGTAATTATGTAAATATCGCGTTACGTAAATCAACGATTCCGCTGGCTACTAAAACCGTGCTGAAACGCGGAAAGATACTTCTGGAATAATTTCAATAATAATGTATTATTTAAATTACGAGAAATTGCATTGTTCAAGCGTTGTCCTTCGTTCTTTATCTCCATCGAAGCCAACGGCAATTACTAGGTTGGTGCATATGAAATGTCGTATTAGGTCTGTACATTACATTTTGGCCATATTTTGTAAATAGGTAGACGTAAAATTAATAATTTTACAGTTGAAACAGGTTGTTTGGTCTATATTCTCAATATTGAGATGTATTTTATTTGGAAGACACCTAATTTCTATAAAAAAATAAACTTTTTTGTGCAACGCGAATAGTAGTGAAATACGAGTAGTAAACCGATATGAATTTAAACTTGGTAATAATGCTGCAGCTGCAAGTCTTAACATAAACAGAGCATATGGGAGGCAATTCTTAATAAACAAATCGTACAATGTTGGTTCAAAAAGTTTTGTTCTGGATATAAGTATCTTCAAAATGCGCCTCGTGGTAAACCCACAACCGTATGCCATAATGATGTCCTATCTATACATGGAAAGCTGAACTTCCATTTTTCCAAGGCGTTGAGAGCATTACTATTGACAGATACTGTAAAAAAATTGAACAAATACTCGCAGAATTGAAAATACTGCGTTCGGTTTCAATTAATCGGCGGGAGCCTACTTTATTGCACGACAACGCAAGGCCATATCCGTCAAAAGTGAGCTCAAAAAAATTTCGCGAATTAAAATATGAAATTTTACGTACCCACCTTATTCACCTGATCTTCCTGTAACGGATTATCACATTTTTAAACACTTAGGCCACTTCATTATAGAAAAAAAAATTCGATAATGAAGGTGACAATAAAAAAGTCGCCTCTAATTTCATCCTTTCTAAAAACTCAGATTTTATTAAAAATAGTATAAAAGCCCTTGTGGATCTTTGGCAGAAGTGTATTGATGTGGATGAAAATTATTTTGATTTATAAACATTCATTTTGCAAAAACTGTAGTCATTTTAATGTCGCCGTGTGCAATCCGACATTTCATACGCACCAACCTAATACTTTAACGTAGCTTCTAACGTTGTTCCGATATCCGTGTGATAATGTTCTTTACCGACGATTTTTTCCCCTCTCTTATCCTCTTCTTCCCTCTTCTTCATAACGGCACACCGATAACACCGGCTATCGACAACGGCTATCAAATTTCAGTCATAAAATTATGGTGTCCTCATTAACATACTTTCACCGAGAGTGAAGCAAGCGGAGGCCGAAGAGAGAACGAACGTGTAGTCGGTTTTAATTGAAGCCTGCAACTGAGAATAGGAAGTGAAATTTATACGAGCCGTTTGTAACTGGTCCACGGTGAATTGTGATAGACGGAAATTCGCGATTCCTCATTCGACGACGTAATTACGAGAGCATTCGTTTGGTAATCCCTATCGATGCGACGGTATCGGACATTGGCATGAAAATACCGTAGATTTGCATACTCGTTACAACGGACGGAAAACCTGTCTCGCAAATTAGAAGCGGTATGATGAAAGTTATTTCCAGAATGCCTCGTGTAATAATCTTGGTACTTCGTTAATGTTTCCTAATTAGAATCGATAGGTATTTATTGTGAGGTATGTAGGATAGAAAGGAATATTTATTATTCCCTCGTTTAATGAGAAAATAAATCCAACCTTGACGACTGCTTTGAGAATTTACATCGGTTCGTCGTTAATCCATTTGCATCGCATGAAAGAATGAAAAATACGCCCTTATGGTTCCATTTCTTTTATTAAACGTAATGCAATTAATCTATTGATATTCCTTAGATCGTTATACCAACATTTCGATTCAAATAAATACAATCTTAGAGTACAACGTCAGCCATTAACCCTTTGCGCTCCGAATTATTTCACTAGCTTTTCATCAAATAACCTAAGATAGTCTCGGAAAATTGTCTAACGTTGATTACTCATTTTAAATTAATATTAAATACAATTGTAGATACCGCGGGATGTTTATGTTAAGATGCAAAATTATTGTTGATTTCGAAGAGTCGATAATTGGTAGATGAAACGTTAAGTGCCATAGAAAGCTGTGTCGAGTATAGCTCGACATAGAAGTGCAAAGGGTTAATAGCTGAAGTGGCAAATCAACGTGTTATTCTAATTCTAGGTGGGTAAGAAGGTAAAATTTCGATTAATCGACTTTTAATTAGAGGACTCAAGTTCAAATCCTTCTCCACAAACATTTCCCATGTGATATGTACACCATAGCCTCAGTGGTCCCGAACCCACCTCAAACAGTAGAACCTATGCAAAAACGTAAGAGTTAAAACCGATAAAATATAAAAAGAGTTCTATCGTGGTTATGGTGGACAAGGAGATGAAGACTGGGACTTAAAATCAGAAGGCTGGAATTCAAATAGCCCGCGGTCTCTAGGAAATTTTTTATAATTTATTATTTGCTATATCCCAATCTCGGTGGTTCGAAACGTACCTAAAACAGTAGATCCTAAACAACACCATCAGAGTTAAAGCTAGAAAAATATTAAAAAGAGATATATCGTGTCTATGGTGGACAAGGAGGCGAAGACAGGGACTCTCGATCAGTAGGCTCGACATCAAATAGCCCGCAGTCTCTAGGAAAATTTGTCTAATTTATTATTTTCTATATCCCAATCTCGGTGATTCGGTACATACCTAAAACAATAGTTTCCAAACGAAATAATCATAGTTGTCAAAGTCGAAAAGCATAAAACAGAAAAAAGCCACGGACCAACAAACATCACATCAGCATGAACCTGAACTCGGTAGGAAGGCCCGAACGGCGAAGGGATAGGAAATTATATACACGTGTATAGATGTATATCTATGCATGTATATGTATGTTACACGTATGTATATACACGTAAGAGAGGAACGAGAACTCTGGTCGATGGCCGTGGCGTATAGAAACAGTTTACAACTGCATACCCGAGCTAGGGAACTGTGTTACTACTCGAGCGTAACCGAGAGACCTCGACCAATTTAAATGCGCGATCGCCTTCTACGGATCCTCACTGACTCGCTCGAATACTCGAGCGGATTATCGTCTGACAGACGCAACGACTATTTTAATCGGCCACCGGAGAAAGCTTATATGGCCTGTTTGGCCAAGTGTGCTTGCTCTGCCCGTAGGTAAACTGACGTTGCATCGATAACCTTCGTTTCCTGCTTCGCGAATGCACGATGAATGAACGCGTCGACGCGGAAAATCGCGGAGAGCTCTTTTTCGGGTGACGTGACACGGGGAGGTGGAAGTTTCGGGGGTTTGGTCGCAGTGATGGAGGTTGATTGTGAGGGATGTAGTTAAAGAATTTAGTTTTGGTAATGCTTGTTTGTTCTGTGATAGGATTTTGAGGGGTAGAATTGAGGAAAGAGGTTGGAAGTGCTTTACTGGTAGGAATTTATAAGATAGGAACAGTATCGTAGAAGTAAAAAAGATTATTCTCGCGAGCATCGTAACAATAAGTAGGAATTTCCTCGGTATATCGAAAAATAATGTTTCTTAACACGTTGAACGCCACCGGTATTTCGCTAGTTTCATCATTTCTACAGAAGTGAAACTTTTTCTATTAAAATCACAACTTTATAAAGCAGGAACTACAAAGACACAGATGGATATATATTCAGCAGAACTTTCTGTTTTTAACGCCAATATTTAAATATTGAATATATTACAAAATTTGTACATATTGCAATTTAAAAGTCTCATAGAAATTTCATTGAATTCAATAGCGCCGGTCACCGGTGACCCCCATGGCAGTCAACGTGTTAACCCTCGAACATATGAGCCGTTTTCTTTGAAAGTGGTGTAAGTCCATTTTTGACAAAAAGTTGGTTAATGATAATAGTGAATGCAATCTGCTATGAGCTTTTTAAGTCCACTTTCCGCAAAGACATAATATTTAGTTGTACTACATAATTTTAATTATACTACATAATTTTAATTATACTACATAATTTTAGTTATACTACATAATTTTTCTACTTCACTTTTAACTAATACTCCAAAAACGATCACATTATAAACTTAAATCAATTTAATATTTACAAAACATAAAATGAGCGTATTACATATACCAATATTTTTCAAACCATTCAAATACTAGACCCTTAAATATTTCCATATAATGTAAAATGGACTTACACCATTGTCAAAGAAAACGGCTCGTATACAGTAGCCCAGAAATCGTACAACAATGAACATTTTTCGCGCTACCCTCCTACGAGAAACACAACGCAGGAGTCGCAACTTCAACACGTTGAATGTCATGGGGGTCACCGGTGGCCGGCGCTATTGAATTCAATGAAATTTCATATGACTTTTAAATTATAATATGGGCAAACACCTGGGTGACAAGTAATATAATTTTATACAAGCGCAACAAAATATATGCGACGCTGCAATGTAACACCCCCAGAGGGTATTATCCTCTGGGGGAACATTTACTGAAAATAAAACATGCTTAATATTTACGAATTTTCTAATGCATTCAACATTTAAATACTGTCATTAAGAGGGTAAATACCTGCTGCCTATATAGCTACTTGTGCCCTTAAGGTATCTGCTTTTTAACACTAGAACTACCGGCGTTAAATTTATTATATTTCAATATATTAAATAAGTACTTGGAGAAAAGAGGAATCAAGAGGCGGAAAAGATGATCAATTCGGTCATTTATGTTTTTTCAGTTGGACGTTGAATATTTCTCCTATTACTCTCCTGTAAACTTTGAAATTTTTTGGAAAAAATTGTGTACCAGTCATTTTGACTGGTTTGGTAGTTCTAGTGTTAATGATGTGGTTTTAATAGAAAAAGTATCACTTTGGAAAAATGATGAAACTAGCGAAATATCGGTAACATTCAACGTGTTAAGTCGCACAGAGTCATTTCTTTAACCCTTTCGCTACGGAGCGCTTGTGACAAAAGCTGACCGCTGTGTACGGAGCGCATTACTGACAATGAGTAGTTGACACTGAGGTACGGATTGTTACGAAGTAATTAGATGTCGTTTCATGCTCTCTAAATTTCACAATGATATTTATTATATTTAGTAATATCATTTTACTTTCTAAAATATAAAAATTTATAATAGTAATTTATTTTTTAAATATTATATTATAATGTTCATATAATATTTCTTATTACAATATAACAAAATTGCTAAAGTATTTAAAGGCGAACACATAATCAATAATCAACTTTGGTATGATAAAGCGCAAAACATGGAGTCATACATAAACCAACATTGTGAACAATAGTATCTGGACTCACGTCTTTTTCCTTGTTTACTGCAGATGACACATTCTCGAACTCGATTTTTCTTTTTTGCCGCCTTATTCGAATATATGAACGAAAGTATCTCATATATCAAATATGAAATAATAGTATATATGGTATAAACGTATATATACGCTCTTCGTACCCGAGCGCCCACTTTTCGAGGGCGTATATATACGCGCTTCGGAGCGAAAGGGTAAAGGTATCTGCTTTTTAATTATGTGATTTTAATAGAAAAAGTGTCACTTTTGTAAAAATGACGAAACTAGCGAAATATCGGTAACATTCAACGTGTTAAGTCGCACGGAGTCATTTCTTGAACTTTGAAACAGTCCCAAACGGTTGTTGCATTACGGTGCCGTTAATCCTGGAAGCGTTTCGAGTCGATTCTCGTGATCGATACCGGATATCTCGAGGCGGTAGATCGACGAGAAGAACAGGTGTTTTACCCGTGAAAGTGCGAGTGTACGCGAAGCGTCACAGCGATGAGCTACATCGAACGAAGGAGAAGGTGGGCTCTGCACGTAGGCTGAAGGTAGATAAGTGACAGTGGCGTAACAAGAAGACAAATATGGGATGGAGACTCCGAGTCGATCGCATTAAATTATTGTTTTTTTTTTATCGGTTTGCTTCGAAAATCTTGAAATTTGTCGAACCTCTCGGGTAACGCCGCTATAAATCTCCGTCGCGTAACGTTAAGACTCTGGAAATTGGACCCCTTTGACACGTTTAATAATCAATTATATGGTATTTGTAAACTTGCGAATTCAATTTAGATTTGTAGTTTCGTAGAATTTTAATTGGGAATATTGCTGGAATTATTTTGTGGCAAAGTTTAATCTTGCATTCGTTACATTTTTATAAATGTTCGATTAAATTATTGATGGTATTTACTTTTGGTATTAAATATCGAACGAATTCTCGACGAATAATATAATTATTATGATGGTATTTGTTAATTCATAAAGATATTAATTAATCAGATATTTGTAAACCATTACTCCGATTCGCTCCACTTAATCCAGGTGAAAGCTCTTTGCAGTATTTCGCATTGCTTTTAATCCCAGAGAATTTGACAGTGAATTAAGTACCCGAATTTACTGATAATTTAGCGCATTTGTCCAAATTAACGTCAATCTCCGAATTCATTATTATCTTCTTTATTTTTATAAAAGTAAATATCCCATAATGTAGAACTTAACAAAATTAATTTTAAAACGACGAGTATTAAAAAAAAAGACGTAGACAAATTCTTTATGTTTCTTAATTTACTTCTTATAATTGGTTGCACTCTCTGCTCGAAAATTACACCATATTTCGAAGGACATTCTCTTAAGACAGCCAAAACCTCCCAATACGGCACCGTAATTTGTCGCACCTAATTCAGAGCGGCTCTCGAATTACGGCGAGACCATTTTCAGCGATAGAACTGACGTCATTTATTCTGGGAAACCTATGAAATCATATTTCATGTCCCTGGAAGGATTCGGCTGGCACACCTTTTTGCGTTTCATCGCGTTTTTTTTTTAAAGGCACGGGGGTTGCACAAAACGAACAAGAATTGCGCCTCATTTCATCGAGCTGGAGCTGAAGCACTTTAAAAAAAAAATCACAGAAAATATCCCCGTGAAACTTTGAATTAAACGGTGAAATAATTGTAATCCTTAATTTCCTTCCGATCGAAATCGTACGAGCATTCGGTACGGAAGATAAGTGAATTTTCGCAAGATGGCTCGTAAGAAATACGAACTGACGAATATGAAAGTACTCAACTGAATCGATGTATTTGTGCCGCTGAGATTTGCAACTTCTCAAAATCACTTTGGTTTCGTTGAGATCATTACCATTCTCGAATTTTTTATCGAATCACTTTGCGAAATGCAAGAATTAGATATCCGTTACGATTACGGGTTACGCAACGGCTGCACAGAAAAAAAACTGAGACAAGAGGGAAATCGTGGCGGTACAGGTTGCGATAACGAAAGCAAATAAATATAATTCTTGACACGTATATTATATAGAAATCTAATTTACACGCCTCCACGTAATACGAATTGAAACGCAATGGAAGAAAAGTTCGCGTACCTTAGAAATAATTCCAATAAACGTTTATACATTTAATGAGGTTAAATGATAAAATAAAAAATTATATCACTGAAACTCATAGAGGAAATAATTCAAAGTAAAATTATTGGACCACTTAAAGAAACTAAATCATAATTATTTCAAATAACACGTACACGGACGATCTATTGTTTCAGATAACATATACTTTGACAATACATTATCTTAACGATTATTCTTCAAATAATTCATTTCACTAATGTCGGAACCCGTGAAAAATAAAGTAATTCCGCCGGTCTAAATGGAACACGAATTAATATTAACACGGATAGTGCCGTGTAACACTGCGGAGACGGTAAAATATAATCTCAGTATGGAATAAATATTAATAGCGAGCATCGGCGGTTCGATCCCGGGGCGATCTATAACTTTGTTTCACCCCGTTTCGTTTCCCGTGACGTCAGTGATTAGTAGCATTTCCCTCGGCAGGAAAATCAAAGGAAATTACGATACCGAAAGAGACGCCTACCTTTCGGAGATTCCAGACATTTTTTTTTTACGGGCCGCAATAAAACGTGCAGTTTGCAATTTAAATGTTCGCTAATGAAGTAGCGAAAGAAGAGAATTTTTACGTCTCATTCGAGCAAATAAACGATAGAATACCTGTGGCAATGGTGGGGCAACACCATGGCGATATTACAAATAGCTCTGCGATCCTCAGATACGGCGGAGAAAGGGAAACCGAAGAAATAGGAGCATGAAAAACGAACGAAAGGAGGGAAACTCGGTGGCACGCAGAGGGAAAACATACACAACGGTCTGAATTGCCATCGCGGAGTGCAATTCACCTGCGCTGTAATCGCACGTGCAATTACGTTTACAGAATTACCGGATTCTTCGTACGAAATGCATTCCGGGATATAATAGCGAAAGCATGGTGGATTAAATATTTTTTATGCCGTTGGGTTTTGTTCGTCAATGTTTCAAGAACGGAGGCGGTCGTAATTTAGAGTTCGACGTATTATTTTCTCTTTTTTTTTGTATCGAAATCACAGAGAATTTGGTGATATTTGTGTCAGATTTTTTAAGCTCTCGAAGAAACTGGGTTTTAATGTTTTTTAACGTGTAAGTTTAAGTTGGAAAGTGATTGCAATACTGATAACGTGTTAATGAGAAATTACGATAATCGGGTGACCTTTATCAAATCGTTGACAAAGAGAAACTTAAGACGGTCTTAAATATAAAGTTTAGAATTTCGCAACATTCGTTCCGTTAGATTTTTCTCGCGAAAAGGTTCGAAAAAGTTTGTAGGTCTAGCAAGGTGTTAATGAGAAGCATCAATATTCACGTATCTTTTATTTAACTCCTGGCAAAGAGGCATTTTAAGACCGTCTGAAATACACGCTTGAATTTCGCGAAATTTGAACTCACAGTGTCGTTTTGTTAATATTTTCCTAACGAATAAATTGACGAAGATTTCAACGTTCAACGCATTAACGAAGAATCTCAATATTCAATTATTCATCATAGAATCCTCGACAAATAAAATTTAAAAGGACTTCAAACATTCCCACCAAACTAACAACTTTGCAAAACTCAATTTTACATCGCGACTCATTGAAACTTTCGCAACTAAACGATTCTAAGTACAGTTAAAAGTCACTAAAGAAAATATTCATATACAAAAACCTTTCCCACGCACTTGCATTTATCATTTACCAAATACCATCTTACAGAGCATTCCCACAGAAACTCAGGAATGTTAAAACACCTTCGACGTCTGACGCGTTTCGGATAAAGCACGATTCGCCCGACGAAATTCAAGCTCCCCGATTCCAGTTAAAAACCCAGTCCAACCCCCGGGAGAGAATCTTCCTCGAGTTTCGAATAATTCCAGAGTACTCGAGAATCGCGAACAAAGGAGATGCGAGAGGTCTCCTCCCTCCTTCCTCACATGCGGCATCATACTTATCGGCTCGATTCGACTGTGGCACAGAGATTCACCCACGGTGCACGGTACAAACTCAGGACGGTATTCGTTTATTCGTTCGTTCGTTCGTTCCTTCGTTCGTTCCTTCGTTCGTTCGTTCGTTCGTTCGTTCCTTCGTTCGTTCAATCGTTCCTTCGTTCGTTCGTTCCTTCATTCGTTCGTTCGTTCCTTCATTCGTTCGTTTGTTCCTTCGTTCCTTCGTTCGTTCGTTCGTTCCTTCGTTCGTTCGTTCGTTCTTTCATTCGTTCGTTCGTTCGTTCCTTCGTTCCTTCGTTCGTTCCTTCGTTCGTTCCTTCGTTCGTTCATTCGCTCGTTCGTTTGCTTGCTCGTCCGTTCGTTCGTTCGCTCGCTCGCTCGTCCGTTCGTTCGCTCGCTCGCTCGTTCGTTCGTCCGTCCGTTCGTTCGTCCGTTCGTCCGTTCGTTCGTTCGCTCGTTCGCTCGTTTGTCCATTCGTTCGTTCGTCCGTTCGTTCGCTCGCTCGCTCGTTCGTTCGTTCGCTCGTTCGTTCGTTCGTTCGTTCGTTCGTTCGTTCGTTCGTTCGTTCGTCCGTCCGTCCGTCCGTACGTTCGCCCGTTCGTTCGTTCATTCGCTTGTTCGTTCGTTCGCAAACCAAGGCGGGCCACGGTGCGCGCGATGCCGCGCATGTCCGTGTTGCCATGATCGCCCTGGCCCACTGACCTATATTACACGCGGGTACAGGTCCCGCATATACGAGTCGACCCACAACCGATACTCGGCCGTGCCGAGTCGGAGAGCGGGCCACGCTGTGCCGTTCTCGCGCCTCCTGCGATCTCGCCGGAAACGGTCTTCTTTCCTCTCCGAGCCAACGGAACAGGACTCTCCCGATGCTACGAGGACGATCGGCGAGAAACGAAATCCAAGGAAAATTGAACGAATTGATTCGTCGTTTCGATTCCAACAATCTTCTCATTCATCCATCTACCCGTACCTGGTGTGACCATAGTCGACGACGACGTCGTCGAGCAGCAGCGGTACGCTCGAAGCAACGCGCGGGCACCTCAAACTCCTCGCGGCAAAGGAACCGCGCGCACAGAGTGGCCAGGGAGGGAGAAAAAACCGTGGAGTAGCGATTGTGCGTTGCGCAAGGAGAGGGGGGAAGCTCGACCGTGGCGAGTCCGGCAGAGCCGCGGAAAGAGGAGAGGAGGCCAGGAGTGTGTGACGGCGCGGAGGTAGCAGTGCGAGAAGAGAGGGAAGCGAGCGTTTCGTGACAACTGGGTGACGGCTGCGTGGATACACGCCGCTCCGTGATGCAAGGTGCTTTTCTACGCGATAAGTGGTGACGTCGGCAGAGCCACAAGCAACCGGCTCCTCCGTCCGCGCGTTTACTCGTCTTACCTCGCGCGCTGCGCGTCCACAGTTGCTCCGTGTTACTTCGCGTCTTCTTTTCGACTGTCGCCTCTATTTTCTGCGTTCTTCGCCTCGATTCGTCGTTTCGCTCCTGGGTCTTCGAGGTTCGCGCGTCACGCGAAAGAGGAAAAGGGAGAGTCTGCTTTTTGGCTGGTGAATGTTAAACGCGCCTGGGGTGCAAGTTGCTCGGGAGATTGACGGGTGCCGATGAAAATGTGAAACGTAGGAATCGATGTCGAGGAATTCCGCGAGTGTCGTTGGTGTCACGTCAGCTGGAGCGGGATAGAAAAACGTGGCCTTTTTGGGAAATACATCACGGGGAAACGTGAAAATCGATGTGCCGAGAAACCGTGGTGGTTCGTGCGGTATTAGTGTCGCGTTGTGCTTAAGTGACGAGGGGCAACGTGGTTGGTGATGGTTTTGAGGATGCGTCATGGTGAAACGTTAAAATCACTGGCCAAATTCCTCTTTTGTTTCGCGTGACAATTGCTGGCTCACTGCGCGTCGAAGAAACAATGTTGCGCTGCAATCTCCCCGAAAGTGCGTCATAGCGACGACCGTTATATATCATCGTTTTGAATTCTGACGATTTCACTGTCGTTGTGATATATAAACTGGCGAGGAAACAAGGTAGCATCGTGATAACTCCGAAAGCGCGTCACGTTAATGTATAAGAATATATCGACGTTCAGAATTCTCGCAGTCGAGTGCCATTGCTGTCGCGCTACGTGGACCGATGACAAAACAATATAGTATTACGATCTTTATGAAAGTGCGTCACAGTGACGTAAGAAAGATGATGCGTCACGGTGAAAGAAAGTTTGAGGAGACAAGAATTCATTCGTGAAGAATTACAACGTGAAGAACACTCGATCCATCATCGCCGTCTCAATTTGTAGATTGCTGTAGAATCAGTGGCAACATTGTAATCTCTCTAAAAGTACGTCACAGTGACAAATATCATATACACCGTCGCAATGAATTCCGACGTCTAGCATTGCAGTCGCAATATTTCATTAAACGACGACATTACCATTCTAAAAGTGCATCGCAGTCAAAGTAGGAAAAAGTGCGTCGCAGCGAAGGAACGTGGTAAAAACACTTAAGAATCTGTCGACGCTCCGAATTATTCTCGCTTCTGGAGTGCCGTTGATGTCGCACTATCTGCACTGAGGAGGAACAATGTGGTGTCAGGGTCTGTCGTTTGGGACGTTTGGATTTGTGGAAATCGTGGAAGCATTTTGGTGGTCTCGTGCTGCACTTTCGAGCGATTCTAAGGAGAAGGAATGCCTCTCTCGATTACGAGTCGACGAATCGTGCGGTAAGCTCTCCAGCCACGGCAAATCGGTCACATTCTCGCGCGCAAAAATTATTGATCAAGACCTGGTTCGGCGTAGATGGCTGACGTAGATTCAGTACATTCGAAGGAGGCACACAGGGAAAATTCGTCGTTGCCCGATATCGGTCCTCGGTTTACATACCAAATCCTTATCGCTCGTCCATCGTTGTTATCAAGGTTGAGAGCCTTCGATCGACGTCCTAGATGTCTGATACGCGTGTTTTGTGGTATTTAGATCGCGATACGCTCTTCCTTGAAAGTGTGGACTTTTTTCTGTAGTTTCAAAGCATTGAGAACGTTGGGATATAAGGTTGCGTAGTAGGCTTTATTTTTTTAAGTTTCTTTCAAACTACAAATAAATTGGAAAATTGCTTGCAACGTGGAAACTTAAGACGTGCCAGCGGACATGTATTAACGTTGAAAAATCACGCGCGATATGAAAATCCGTCACACCTGTATGACGTGTGACTGCAAACACGTTGACATCGTGTCGTCAGGAAAAAGTAGCTCGATTACAACGACGCCTCCTCGTTGGCGTTGAGTGACGTTGTTAATCGCAGTGACGCTTATGGTAAGGATTCTACAACTTCGCTTGACTCTAATAATACGCGCCACTGTGTGTACCTGTGGCAGAAGTCAGTGTCACTTTTCATTGTCATACCTGTCTGAAAATGATTTTTACTTGAATTCTATTTGCTCTTTCGCCGATCATCCCTAAGGCACGGTTTGCATGCTGATTTAACCGTTTGAGCGCCAAGCAGCGCGATCGCGCTTCTTCTGTTCAGTACTGAAAAGTGCCAAGCTGATCGCCGTATAGAATTAATGGGACTTTTTGCACGAAAAAGAAAAATAGTTTATTAATATATTCTGATTAGGAGAGTATAAGTAAAATATAGACGATATCTTTAACACTAGATTGACGGGCGTGGAATCTGTTACATTGCAATAGATTAACCCTTTGGGTACACATTTATTTGAAAATTTGTTTGCGCTTGGAGCATATTTAATTTTGTGGGCAAGTAAGAACAGTAGATTTTATGCAAGAATTAATTTATTTCGTATTATTCATTATATATACTCCTACATAATATTGACTCCAGGTACTTCAGAAAACCGTTTTACATCAGGTACATTTTCTTTTTCTTCCCAAATCCATTCATCTAATTTTTCATGAGAAGATTTACTATCACTGCTTGATAAGCGTCTTGTACGTCTTTTACGTCTTGGAATAATTTCACTATCATTATCACTTTTTAGTTCGACACATTCTTCATCATTTTCATTTTGAAATTCCCCTTTATCGCTAAAAGGATCATTATAAAATTCTTCATTACATTCAAGATCACTATTTTCATTAAAACTGTCGCTATCACATTGATAAAATATATTCTTTATTTCTGTCATTATGAAATCGTGTATCCCAAACAAGGTTCACCAAACTACTGAAATCATTTGTTCTGTTGCAACAGATACGCATTACTTTGTAATAAACCAGAATGAACTAGTTAAATTTCGTCTCAGTTGCAATGACGTATCAGAACGTCATGTGCGTCTTTGCCCAAATAAATGCGTGACGTACTGATACGTCAAATGCGGCCAAAGGGTTAAATAAGGACTTTGGAAAAAGAGGGATCAAGCGGCAAAGATGATAATTTGTTAAGTCATTATTGTATTATAAAATACACCTGAAATATCTACTGTGCAGCTTCTCTGTAAATTTGAGAAATGTTTATAAAACAAGTAAGAACCCGTCAATTTGACCGATTCCGTAAATCTAGTGTTAACTGAGAAACGAAAGAACAATATTTAGCATTTATAAGCAGAAAAACATCGAAATCTTACTTTGTTGTATTCCTCGATGTAAAGCGAAAGAAGCGCGATTTAGCTGCTTGGCAATTTTCGACCTGGTTTTCGCAATGACCTCTGGCACTCAAACGGTTAACCTTTAGTCCTTCGTAATTCTACGTAAAATTTTGCGGGATCTATCTTTCCATTCATTTTCTCGATTCAATTGTGACCTTTGGTATTTGACAATGATTTTGTATCATCACCTGAACAACATCAGCACGCGTAGCTAATTTTATCAACGAATAATAATGACGAATTAGGATACAGTAATTTTTTAAAAATTAATTGTCAGCTGACGAACAATTACGAAAATAATCCCTTGGAAAAAAAGGTCATTTTTTAACACGTTGAATGCCACTCGTATTTCGCTAGTTTCATCATTTCCACCGAACCGAAATTGTTTCTATTAAAATCACATCTTTATAGAATAGAAATGTTAAACGTAAGAGTAGTTATGTACTCATTAATACTTCACTTTTCTAACAGCAGTATTTGAATATTGAATGCATTAGAAAATTCGTTAATATTACAATTTAAAAATCATACGAAATTTCATCGAATTCAATAGCGCCGGTCACCGGTGACCCCCATGACATTCAACGTGTAACCCTTTGTACTCCTATGTCGAGCCACACTCGAAACCGTTTTCTATGACACTTAATGTTTCATTTAATAATTATTGGACTTTTTGGAATTATAGACTTTTCGAAATCAACAATAATTTAGAATCTTAACATAAATATCCCGCGGCACCTACAATCGTTCCTAGTATTAACACTAGAACTACCAAACCAGTCGAAATGACTGTTACACAATTTTTTCCAAAAATTCTCCAAGTTTATAGGAGAGTCATAGAATAGATATTCCACGTTCATCTCATAAAACATAAATTACCGGATCGATCATCTTCTCCACCTCTGAATTCCTCTTTTTTCAAAGTACTTATTTAATATATTTAGATATAACAGATTTAACGCTGGTAGTTCTAGTGTTAAGTAAAAATGAATAATCAACGGTAGACAATTTTCCGAGGCTATATTTGCTTGTCTGATGAAAAGTTAGTAAAATAATTCGGAGCACAAAGGGTTAATATCTGTACGTCTCGGAATATCGCCGAAAATCGCTTCCGCGTGTCGAAGGTCTTCTTCGCAGGTACATGGTCGAATTTATATCAAGTGTTCCAGGAGTTGATTCTTGCATGATTTGAGATATATCTAATTTAAGAAACGACTCAACGCAAGATTCGGTGGCCTAGAAACCAACGAACGAAGCAAAGCTTCTGAAAGCGTTGTTTTCCACTAGCCGCAAAGCGAAGGGTTTTTTATGGTTGTAAAAAATTGATTGGAGACGCGTACAAGGGTCATCGTGTTCTGCGTCCACGGTTATCAATTTGCATTTAGAAGGGTCTGTCGGATATCGTCGCTCTTCGACATGTTCGATGCCGAATTATTTCCATCGACGTGAAGCCGATGTCGTGGGTGTCAGGTTAATGTATTAGACGATGAAAAAATGTCCTACGTTAATCTTATCAGTGCTGAAATAATTTCTAATTAATATCCACTTCGAGTCGAAGATCGTCTGCTTTAGAAATTAAACTTTGTTACTTTAATAGTCGATCTACCAAGGCAGTCAACAGGAGTGCTGGTTAATTTTTTTCTCTTTTTTAATCAATTTCTCTCATTTATAACGCTTTTTTTCCTGCAGTTTTTTACATGCTATCTTACAAAATGGCAAGCCATTAAATCGATCAATCTCCCTTCATTTCTTCTCCGCCGACACATTTATCTAGTGTGTCTAAACTATATTAATCATCGGTAGTTCCAGTGTTGATTTCATTGTACTCGTTTCATTACTGCTGCAGTTTCAATTTGTTGTTTTCAGGCGATTTCAGTTACTGATTTATTTCTGTGGGGTTTTTGGAAATTTCTACGTTGTTTTGACATTAGAACTATCGGTGTTAAATCTGGTATATTTAAATATATTAAATAAGTACTCGGAAAAAGAGGAATCATAAGGCAAAGAACATGATCAGTTAAGTAATTTATGTTTCATAAGATAGACGTTGAATATTTATTGTATGACTCTTCTATACATTTCTGGAATTTTTCTAAAGAATTGGGAACCAGTCATTTTGACCACCATGGTACTTCTAGTGTTAAATGAATTTTCATGAATTTTACGAACCGTAAAATTTCTTCGATCTTTTGTTAATTAATTAAAATCATTTTAACAGTATTCTCCCGTATATTTATTTTTTCTTTCGACACCGTTAAAGCCAGGTATCGCAGAAGACTGTAGTCAAATGCAGAAAATAATTGTTAAATTACAGACTTGAGATTACTTTCACAGAAAATTATCTATGACAGAAAGATAAGTCGGCCATCTCGACATTAACATCGCAACGTTTTAAAACTGATAGGAACTTAAGATAACTATTACGAATTATTATAGAGTGTTGCAATCCCAGCGTGATTCCATCGATCGGTGTTATCTTAAAAAACAGCACAATTGCCGAGAAATGCACGATTTCGTTTCGATTTGTTACACGCAATAAACGTGTGCCGGGCATAACAGTTTTTATCACTGCAACTTTTTATTCCGCCGTTTGTTATGCCTTAACTGATAATCCACACGATCGAACGAACACATCGCGACAAATTGAAAACCCTCGTATCGCTCCGAGTCGAAAAATTTCGACATCTTTAACCTTCTTGCACGTATCAATTGCAGGCCACGATATAAAAAATTCTATACGTAAAATCGAACGAAGAATATCGTTTCACTGCGCTGTGATCTCTTCGCGGTAGTTTAAATTATTTGCGAATTAATTGCAGAAGAAAATTCATTTCAATGCCAACGTTCTTGCAAGAACTGCTGATAAGAATAATCGAGGGCAAATATGGCGGATCACGAAGTAAAGACAGACTCGCAATCAGTAGGATCGAATTTAAATTTTCTCTCTGCCACCTCTGGGAGATTTTTCCTTAATTATTATTAAATATATTATTGTGTAGGTGTTTCGAAACCCAGCAAAACCAGTAGGTTCTAGGAGATTTATTGTAAAAAAGATAAAAAGAAAAACAAGAACGAACGTGGGAAGTTTTCTTTATCGACTTAGCATATGTCGAAGAAGTTTAAGTTTATTCAACGTTTGAAAAATGTTTGAAAATTTATCGCAATGTATTATCGGGAGGTATCGCCGTATAACGGGGAATAAAAATAGCGTGAAGTATTTTCGGTATTGCGACAACTTCTTCGTTTCTCGAATTGTTGTTTATGGTACTATAAACTAGAGGATTCCTTACGAATGTATTAACGCGCGATATTGAAATCAGATTTCTATGAAGAAATAAAAATTTTACATCGACTATTCGAGACGATCGCGCCCACTATTTATCGTGGTTGTGATACACGTTTTTATGGCGGGTCATTGAATTTATATTTCTCTTACATTTTAGTCATTGAAATTCAGTGAATGTGGATGAAAAAAAGGGGGAGGCAGGAAAGAAAAAATTGCATAATTTCTTTGGAGTCTTATGGAGAAGTACAGCGTGCCTTTCAAAGTTACATGAATTCCAGGGAAATTAGTTTAATACTCATTTCCTATGCAATGAAATTGAATATAGTTGAAAATTCCAAGCAGATCAAATATTGACGCGAGATTCAATTTCATGGAATAGTCGGTAATTTGACGGGTTATGGGATAATTCTCTGTGAAGGACTTCCTTGGACTATTCAGAGGCGGGTTATAAACCGAAACAATATAATATTTAAGAAATACCATTTTGCAGACGTAGAAACAAAAGAATTGAATTCAATATCGATGGAATCTTCACAATGAATGGGTAATTCACTGTAGAAAATTATTTTTATTTCTACATACGCTCTAGGATGGTTGCAAATTGTCTACGAATCAATACAACAACGATGATATTTGATAACTAGTTATATTCATTTGGCGAATATTTTTATTAATTAAAACAGTATTTTTTAAATATAAATCGTCAGCGTAAATAATTAAGTATTGAGAAAATCTTGGTCATCATAACTTTATTTAAAATTTCATAATTTATTTTTTTATGAGTTTACAGAACAAAATTACAATATCCCTTGATCGATTCCCATCTTTCAGCGATCATTAACCTTTTTCGTTATAAAATGCGGCAATACACGAAGAATTATTATATTCCTACATTTTATTATAAACACTTATCATTTATCTAACATTTCGAAAAACTATATTTTCAGATATTTTAATTAACACTAGAACTACCAAACCAGTCAAAATGACTGGTACACAATTTTTTCCAAAAATTCTCCAAGTTTATAGAAGAGTCTTAGAATAAATATCCTGCGACCATCTTAAAAAACATAAATCACCGAATCGACTATATTTTCCGCCTCTTGATTCCTCCTTTTTCAAAGTACTTATTTCATATTTTGAAATATGATAGATTTAACGCCGGTAGTTCTAGTGTTAAAAATACAACTCGGCATTAATCAGTACAAAAATTTAATCACTGCACCATTCATCACCATACCACATACCAATATTCTATAACAAATGATCGAATACAAAACAGTCACGTTTAATTTCGGAACACGAGCAACAAAATAAATCCTCGGCCGTTGAAAAACTGTCAACGAGCAAAAACAATCGAGCGAGACAACTCGTCGATGAGATAATGAATGCAGTCAGTCAGGAAAGACGGTTTTTACCGATTTAAAGGAGAAACGAACCGCGAAAATAACGAAAAGTTCGATCGCAGAGAAAACTGGTCGGTGATGTGTTGTGTGTGGCGTGAGCATTAAAGCCAGGCTGAGAATCGCGTGGGAAGGAAGGGAAAGAAGGTGAAGCACGCGCGGCTTTCATCCACGTGCAGCAAATTAGTCGTGCCAGTCAAGCTCGACCAAATGATTCGAAGACGTGAATTCATTTATTTTTGCAGTCGGATGCGGTGAACTTGCAAATGCGAACCTGCTTGTCACACTACTGCGAATTCAGGCTTTGAATTGATTCTCGAATTTTCCCTTTGTTTGATCATTTTCGCAGAATTTTTGTACGACTTTGAAGATGGGCTTTATTGCGACGTCGTGATATTCATTGATGCTTTGTTCCGATTCTATATTTAGTTGGATATGATAGTATTCTAGTCATTTCTGCTGGATCTTTGGCAAAGAAAATTGGGGCGGTCTAAAAATCATTATAAAATTAGGTAATTAAGGCTCCCCACTTTAGATGCTTCCGACGAAGAAATTCTACGGTCTTCGGATTTAAAGAATTTTTGTTTTGTGATATATCATACCAAGATTTGGTATGAAGAAATTCTTTCAACTTTAAATGTAAAAAAGTCAACTTCAAACATAACACTTAAATATGCGAGTATACTATTTAGATAACATTGTAGCAGTATATTTATATAACATATTTTTTTGTATCATTCATATTTTCTTCGACACAGCATGTGCTGATCCCGTTTCGTGAGAAAAATGGAAGCAGTGTGTGTATGTAGCAGCTTTATTTACAGTATAAAAATAACAGTTACACTTGGGGTATGCAATAGAGATAAGTTTTTTGCTATTTACGTTCATAATTAAACATTAAAATATGAGGACTCAGTTACATTTGGCCCTCGACTTTCGTACATAATTGGTTCCTGAAAATGTGTTCGAATGTTGAATGTTCGAAAGTAGAAGGATATAGAAAAACATTAACTCTCTATAGTCCGAATTTCCCGTAGCATCTGAAGACCAATTGCACGATAGCACACTAGAAAATGATAAAAATACTATTATAAATAATAGGTGTACCTTGATTTTGAAACATTAAATCGTAAAGAATTCCATTATCTTTAAGATCTAAATCTTATTATTCGCCAAAGTTAAATAATTGACTGCGTAGAATAAAAGCTGAGATTTGTCTTGTGTTACTTCAAAGTTACACGGGCCTATAGAGGGTTAAAAATTGTATTTTAAAATATTTATTTATCAATATACATAAATAAGATAATGGCGAGGGTTTAAGCTCTTTCATGTGTTTTATTTTTAAATTTGACGTTCTCTAACCTCGCGTAGGCAATACTATAATAGTAGGGAACCTCTAATAACAATATCAATTGTTAGAATTGATTTTTTCCAAGAACAATTTTTGCAATATCGACAACATTAAGCTACAATATTAGAGAACCTCTAATAGGCAATCCGTGCGAGCGACTGCGTGGAAGTAAATAATTTTTGCAATATCGACAAAAATCTTTGAAAAATTGAATTTGTAAAAATGTGCAAAAAAGCGAATTGTGCGAAAGTCGAGGGCCGCCTGTAATTGTTGTCTCGTTATACGAAGCTGAACGCGCGTCACAAAACAAAAGTACAAACATCTCGACGCGAAGAACAAATGACTTCGACCGTCACAATTACGGTCGCATGTATTCCAAATGACACGAAAACATAAGATTATCCGATGTTCAATGAGACGGACGTAACGTTATACAATTGTGCGTTATTACGTAATAAAGGCTCGATATTTTTATAAACGATTCAGTTCATTAACGATTAGGTAATACGTCCAATAAAATGGCGCTGCGTAACGATACGTTTACTTACTAAGAAATACCTATCGCTCGTACGTAAACGATAGAATTATCACGAAAGTAGCAGATGGACCGTTTCATTCGTTTCCGACATTGCAATACGATAATGAAGCGAACAAATTTCTGCAACTTTTTGCACACATACAATTATCAGAAGGTATTCTCAACCCCAATTCTTTCTCGACGGCGAGCATGTTACGTCACACGCGCTTCGTTCGAAGACAATAGAAACAATGCACTAATTCTACCAGACAAACAAATCCTGTCGCAAGACGTCGCTATAGTACGATGACATCGTGTTAAAGAGTCAAATGCATGCAGGCAATTCGTTCTTCGAATTTGAAAATTCCAAAGTCCGATTCAACGTGAGGTTTTACCACTTTGATGAGCACCAATGGAATCGTTCTTATTTTAATTAAAATATGTCGTAGGAAAATATAAGTATAATAACAAGTACAGTAAAGCCTCGGTAAAGGCATAAGAAGTTTCCCTCGATAAATGCATCATGACTATCCCCTCCACATAGGGGAGTTAAAGCCGTTTTCATTTTTTATTTATTTTGCAACCTTTGCTAACGTATTTGTGAGATTTTTCTCATTAAAATGACACCAAACACGATATAGTTTGAATTATATTTACTTAATGTTTAATAAATTTACTTACTATTTACATAATTCAAACTATATCGTGTTTGGTACCATTTTAATCAGAAGAATCTCAAAAATGCATTGGGAAAAGTTACATTTAAACAAGAATTTTATCTATTAATTGTTGCCAGCGATTAATGCAAAAGCAACTTTTAGTATAAGAATATTTAATGATAGCAGGTGGGTGTGCACCTTTCATATTAAATTCCATCATCCCAAGTACGTTCGATAAATATTCTTCTGCAATTCTTATGTGGGTTAGGTCGGGCTGTCACGGTTGATTACTGTAAATACAGACATTTAAGTACCGTATAATGGTGCTTTATTGTATCATGTAAATGTCAATCTTAAAGATCAAGTTCGGTATTACCAAGTTTGCACGATGAAATATCCTTGTGTGATGTTAATACGACTTTGTCATTAACTACCGTGATCGATTACTCTAAAAACAAGCGAGCAAGTACCATATAAGAATGCTTTATCGTGCCGTGCAAATGTCAACCTTAAAGATCAAGTTCGGCCTTACGAAGTTTATGCAACGATCTTATTATAAGATGTCGATATCACCCTCTCGTTAATCACCATGACTGATTACTGTAAATATAGGCGTATAAACTTCAGCCAAGAACATTTCATGGCGTGCAAACGGGAACGTCTCGAACTGAATTGAATTTCGTGGATTTAATGCAAACGATGTTTCTTAATTTGTTTTGTGGAAATATGATCTCTATAGATGAAAATGATTTTTGCGGATTTGAATTAGATTCTCAATTTTTCGTGAACCCAGAGAAATGAATTTCGTGAAATTCTGTGCTGCTGATTATTCATTTTTCAGAATGATGGAAGTAATTATAAATATTCAAGAATACTTAGAGGAAGATATATAATCATTGTTAAATTTCAAATTTGAAATTACGTCTGTAAGAAATTAACTACAACGGAATGGTATGTAAGGGTAACCCTTTGCACTCCGAGTAATTTTTACTATAAGCTACCAGCTACTCAAGGACTATTTACACGGTGCGAGTACACATCTGTAGAAAATTGAAAATCTTGCTTTGTCATAAAAAAAGCGCATACTTATATTTTAAAATTATGTTTTATAGTATCAAAAAATATAAAAATACATCGGATTTATCTGACAACGGACCTATCAGCTTCTATTACAATGTCGCCGCAGCGGAGACAACGGAGTGCAAAGAGTTTAACTTCATCGTTACTCAAAATGTAAAATTCTTTTCTGACTTTACTCTCCACCGATTGACTTCACGACTTCGAAAATTATCATTTTTCGTAGCAATTTTTCCACAGTTCTTTTACCCCGATTCAAAGTAGTCATTTTTCATCTCTTGGTAAAAATAGTTAGCAAATCACCCCGGCCAAAGAAACTTAACCCTTTGAGGACGACGGGCGCATATATGCGGTCGGAGAAAAAATCTGATTAATATTTATCGGTGCATGTATACGCGGTTAGAGTTGAAAAATTGAAATGTAACCGTTGAAATATGATTACGCAAATAGTAATTTATAACTTCTATACATTAACACTCTGACTTTCTGATAAAAAGGTGGTTTTTGATCCCAAAATAAATGATTATTTATCAATATTCAAAGAAGTCTCCGTCCGCAAAGGCTTAAATAATTAATCCCCCAGAGTTTTTATCGACCCGACAAAACGGCAGATCCACTTCCGAAAACAATGTGTGCCTCTGGGCTCGTTCTTTCTCCGTTTGGCAACTCAAGGGGGCAGCAGATCATCGTAATGACATCGAGCCAACTGGTCGAACGCTGGCAAAGCAAGCATGAACCGTGGAGGTGATTAAATGACGTCGAGAAGTAAATATGTCAGATGACTGACGAAAGATCAACGCACGCGTTTAATTCGCTGCTTTGTAACCCACTCGCGTCAAAGTGGCGCGTCTTCCACGGAACTTATTTCCGAACTTCTGAAAGCACGCGGCCAGGTCTCATCGTGGAAATATTGCAACGATCGTTCCTGAAACCGTGCCGTTTGTTCTCTATGCGTTGCGATTAAATTAAAAGTAAATCGGACTTATAAATAGAAAGGCTACAGTGTATCCAGCACGGAAGAAAACCCATAAATTCTACTCCCGTGTAATTGAGACGCACGAGCGGAGCACGTCAACTGAGACGTTGGCCATCGTTGACCGACGTTGAATTATATTTCATCAAAGATGATTCCAGGCTTTTGCATCGCATCGTTGACAAACGAAATTAAAGTAGATCTATCATGGTAGTTGGATTGTCAGGTCTCTTATTTGTTTGGAGAGTTCACAGAATTTTTAATCATTAGCTTTAGATGCGGTGAATGGATCTAGTAGCAATGATGGACACAGCAGTTACCACTAGAACTACCGGCGTTAAATCTGTTATATTTAAATATATTAAATAAGTACTTTGAAAAAAGGGGAATTCAGAGTTGGAAAAGATGATCGATTCGGTAATGTATGTTTTATGAGATGGACGTAGAATATCTATTCTATGACTCTCCTATAATCTTGGAGAATTTTTGGAAAAAATTGTGTACCAGTCATTTTGACTGGTTTGGTAGTTCTAGTGTTAAATATACTATACAAGTAGGAAATTAGTACTACAATTAATACGATACAACATTAATTATTCCCCGAACGAACTGTTGCGTGGGGAGGTTGTTTAATAACCAATATTTTCCATAATAAAAGGCTAATTTCATTATAACATATTTCAAATGAAGAAATCAAACTCTACTCATGACATTATACAGATCGCTCACATGACACACAGTCACTCTCATGGCACGCAGTTCTCACTTACGGCACACACAAACACACACAGACACGACACAACCGTCAGGCCGCCAACTTATCATAATTAGTATATTATTACCAACACGAACGTAAATAAAATTTATTTACTCGATATAATTATAACTGATTAAAACCAATTTAGTTCTGAATTTTTTGAAATATTCCCGAAACTGTTAGCACTATGTTGTTTACTTTTCTACATCAGTCTCGTGAAATGTAAAAGATTTAATCGATCGAGACTCTTGCCTCCGTCATTCTTTTTTTTTGTAGTATTTATTTACTATCTTGAAATATTCTGGATTACCAGACGGCAGCAGTTTTAACACGTTCCGTGCCACGCCAATTTTTGACGATTTTCAAATGCATTTTCAGTGCAGATTTCAATATGCATTAGACAACAAAGCAATAAATTCATTTTTTAAGAAATTATTTTAGCAAACACATTGTCGAGCATTTATTCTACTAGACGAATTGCAAGCTCCTACATGATCATTTTAATAAAATCTAAATAAATAAAAATAAAGTGCGTTATAAGGAATACAAATTATATTTTAAATTAAACGATTTCAAATTATTTTATCCGCAGCACTCAAATAGATTTATACCTACCGTATGTTATGTATTCGTCGTTTTTACTTTCTATATTGCACTAATTTTACTGTAGAAAGAGATTGAATTAAATAAACACCAGCTTTAATCAAACAGTAATTGTTTCTTGAACGACGCGCGAAAAAGTGATTGACCGGAATAAAATCTTTATTGTTTGAACAAACGGCAGTCGAAAAAAATGATCGCTACGCCGCGTGGGGCGTGGACGCCCCACGCTATAATAACTGCATTATACATGATATTAAGATGCCTTTATTGACTCTACAATACATTTTTATAAAATTCTTCGTTTTTCAATGAGAAATGCAAGCGGCCTGAACGGAAAATTCATCGTATACGCCCCACATGGCACGGAACGTGTTAATGTTAACAGAAACTTAGCTACGACAGAAGTTTACGTAGCCATAGGATTATAAAGGGTTAATACAGTTTTAATTCGATCATTTCTCGTGAAAACAAGATAGAAGATCGGGCGAACCACCTCGCCATGGCGCTTCGACGCTTTTGTCGCTGAACCGTGAGAACAGCGTTGCAATCTGACCCCATGACTTTTATCGATATCGTGCATCGTGAGGCGTGGAGGAAAATTTTGCGTAGGTAGATCCGTTGCGGACGCAACTAAGCGTGTAATGCGTACCTATCTGCGTTCTATCAGCCATACGTCTGCTCGTTTTGCAGTTGCCTCCTTAGTTATTGCCTACTTACCGCTGCCTGATATCTTCCCCTCGCAGGATCGTGACTTATTTTACGAGTGCCGACACGAATTTCTCGCGCATATCAAAAGTCCAGTTTCAAACACTCTCGTTCTCGATGACGCGTTAACTTCTAATCCCATTGAGGCTAATGCAACTTAGTAATTGCGTTATGGCTGACGCGAACGTTAGAGGATAATGATGTTATTTACGGCACGCTTTTTTATTGCGTTTCGGTTTAATGGAATCTCTGTCTCTCGGTAAAAGGAATGCATCGGTGGCTTATCGTTGTAAAGTAGCGGTACTTGTAATTGGCGGTTTCTTTTCAAAATTTCATACTCAATGTCGAATGCATCTTTGAGAAATGATTACAATGGAACGCAGACGAATTGCATAGGATCGTTGCAATAGCGGGATACCTGATTTTGCGTACAAGGGGTTTTAATTAAGGTATATTTATTAAATCAGTTTGCTTCCAAAGTTTTGAAATTTTTCTCGTATTAGCTGCACGATCAGCTAAGATTTTTGTGTAACTTTGTGTGATCTTTTTTCTCTGATCGTATATTTACGATACATCTCTTACATTTTTAATTTTTCTATAATCCTTTTAAGAAACAGACGTTTATTGCGATATTTTTAATGTTTTAATTAAATTGATTTATGTACAGAAAATAACACTAGAACTACCAAACCAGTCAAAATGACTGGTACACAATTTTTTCCAAAAATTCTCCAAGATTATAGGAGAGTCATAGAATAGATATTCTACGCCCATCTCATAAAACATAAATTACCGAATCGATCACCTTTTCTACCTCTGAATTCCCCTTATTTCAAAGTTAATATTTAATATATTTAAATATAACAGATTTAACGCCGGTTGTTCTAGTGTTAATATGCAAAAACAGTTGAAGTACAATCGATTCTTTATTGCTGCATAAAACCGTGTATAAGATTTGAATGCTAATTCTCAGTTATTAATTGACAACGTTACAATCCGGATTATAATAATATATCGCTTCCTACCTATTTCTTAGTGCATACAATTGAAATGACAAGCCTGCCAATGTTGTTTGAAAGTATTAAACTCCGTAATTCTTATTATTTGCTTGTCCCCTTTTTTACCGTTGTCTCGGATATTTAACGCGTTACGCGATTCGAGCCGTCTTGTGCGTTGATAAACGATTGTGTAAAACGTACGCAGAATACTATATAACGATCAACATCCTTGACGGAGATATATAGTAACACGTTCGAGCGTAAAAGACGATAATTATGGCGCGAATGTAAAGCAGAGCGAAGCGAACGATGAAAATTGTCAGATACACGGCAATTACGCGTTGTGGAAAGGAAGATTTTAAAATACCTTCGCATCCTCGATTGCATGCTACGGAACGCTCGAAAATTCGGTATTTTAAGTCGACGGAAGAAATAAATTTGTGTGATTAATTTTTGCAATGCAAATATCGACAAAATTATATGATTCTGTTGGCGTAACAAAACATTCCGTCAGTAGCTGGTTGTTTAATATTAGGCAGAGTATCATAAGATATATAAAGTGTTATATTACAATTTTAAACTGAAAATTACTGACAGCTTTGACTGAATACTGTTGCTTATATATTATTCGGCATTCATTGCGTATTCAAAATCATGTGGAAGTTTCTGAAGATCTGTTCATGAAAAGAAGCAGATGAAATTTGAAAATTATAATCAAATCACGCTTTTTGTAGTAGTAGGAATACTTTTAGCTACTTCAAGCTGATACTGCGTTGCCATTAACACTAGAACTACCAAACCAGTCAAACTGACTGGCACACAATTTTTTCCAAAAATTCTCCAAGTTCATATGAAAATCATAGAATAAATATTGTACGCCCATCTCAAAAAACATAAACCACCGAACCGATCATATTTTCCGCCTCTTGGATTCCTTGTTTTCAAAGTTCTTATTTGATATATTGAAATATCACAAATTTAACGCCGGTAGTTCTAGTGTTAAACGGTATTACATGAGCTCAGACTTTTATACATCATACAAACTTTTTATCAACGTTTATGTCTCCAGTCGGATACTTTTTTTTCATTTTTTACAATAATAACTAATAAATAACCACTTTATCAGATATAACATCGTCATTATCCACAGAGAAAGATATTCAATGTTCCAAAGTAAATTCGCCCATAAATTCCCTCGCTCACCCACCATATCATTCCTATATGGCGCTGTACCATTTTTCGACCTGAGTCATACGCTTAAACCAAGTAATACCATTATTCCGTATCAATGTTTATTTTATAAATATTTCTTTTATACTCGTCAGCAAGAATTTGACTATTATCTACAACATTCGATAATTTTTCATTGCAGGCCTAGCCCGTGTGAACTACAGGACCCACTGTGGGTCAAAATGAGTGCGATTACTGGCAGCATCACCAAGAAGAGAAAGAAATCCGATGCCAAGCCTCAGTCGCAGATGTGAGTATATCGATACCATCATTTACTTCCACTTCGATCTTCCTCGTTCGATCCGTCTCGTCCCGTGCGAAAGGAACACGATCGAGAAATTTGCAATTACATTGGCAGCTTCGAAAACGTTATTCAGCCTCCTTCCTCTGCCAGGGCTTCAGGCGCGCGTAAGAGAAAAATGTTGGCATTTTCGTGGCGGTCTGCATCCTTTTAAATCGCAGCTTTTATATTCCATGCGGCAGTAAGAAAGTTTTATAACCGTGACTTCATAAAACATTTAAGGAAGAAGCTTTTAAGGGGAGTTCCATTGCACAGCAAGGCCGCATAAATTCGACATACATTGCACCGTAAATAATCGTGCGTCTACGTTTTTGCAGCTTTTGCGCCGGGCAGAGAGAGAGAGAGACCTCGTGCCGGACAATCTTGCGATTTTTTTTCCCCGTTCGATGCTAAAACTTTTTCCGCCTTTAAGTCGCATACCACCAATGAGAAGATGAAAATGTACTCGGCTCGAGTCGCACGAGATTAACTCCGCGAAAGTTTTTCAATATTATAATCCGCCTTTTCTTCATCCTCCTCCTTCTTCTCAGTCTGCGACTTCATAGCTAAAAGGACGTAGGCTAAGAAGCGTGTAAAATAATTCAAATTTCTTTCCCCGGCATATCCTACAACGTATTATGGTTTATTAAACGACGGCACACGTTTTATCAGAGTTCTGAAAAGTATCGCAACGTGAACTCCCGGTGTAGAGGAAAGTAGAACGTAACATTATGCATTTATGATAATTATACTTATTTCCTAACGCACGGCGAAACGTTAGTTTATTCTCTACTGGATTTTCAGCGAGTTTTTACGATGATTCTGCGTAGAAATCTGGTTCTAATGGACTCGTTTCCTTCGCAAACGTTTAGTAATGATCAGCGGCGTTATTTGAATATATCGCATATTCATTAACACGATATTACGTGCGTAAAAACTACTGGTAATTAACATAATATTAGGGGACGTAAATAAAGCATGCTTTTAGCATGCACCGTGGGTCCATTTTAATTTGATACCTATCTACATCGTCGGGAAGTTAAATCATGCGTATCCGCTGTTCAGTCTCGTACTTGACAGTTTCCAAATTGACAATGTCCTCGGGCATGCACGTTTGGATGCTTCAAAAAGCCCGCAATTTTTCTTGACAGTTTACGAAGACGTTTTTTTTTCGGTTTTACCTAATATCTATCGTTTTAAATGGGTTTTAAATCACTGAGACTATAATTACATGTTACTTAGGAAAAACTTATTGTCAAAGGTGACAGGAGATTTGAAGTTGAACCCACTGATTGCAAGTTCAAGGCTTAAGTTCCATTCCCATGTATGTTGGCAATAATCTCTGTTTTTTTCCTCTTTCGTATTCTTTTGGCTTTAAACCCTTGCCGTACGATTTCTTTTGGGACTGAATGCACAATAACTCGGTATTAATTGCTGAAATAACAATCTATACCTGATTACCGATATAGCGTGTAACTTAACGCAATGTTGATAGCATATAAATAATTTGGTTGTATCGTGATCCATTGATATTTTTAATTTTACAGTTTTTGCAAAACTTCAAATTTTCCTATTCCGTTTATCTCGTAAATCATAAAAATTATAATATATTGTAATAACGAGAAATTTGAAGTTGGACCCAATGATAGTTGCCTAGCAAAGGTTTCTTTTCTTTTCTTTTGCATTTTTCAAATTTAAATTCTGTGGTCATTTCGCGCCCGGCATATTTTTTAAGTTGGCTCCAAACCATCAAGATTAGGATATATTAAATATCAAATTAACAATAATTACCGAGAGGCAACAACGTAATTGAAGTTGGTTCCACTGATAGTTGTCTAACAATAATATCTTTTCTTTTTCTTTTGCATTTTTCAAATTTAAATTCTGTGGTCATTTCGCCTACGAGATATTTTTTAAGTTGGCTCCAAACCATCAAGATTATGATATATTAAATATCAAATTAACAATAATTACCGAGAGGTAACAACGTGATTGAAGTTGGTTCCACTGATAGTTGTCTAACAATAATATATTTTCTTTTTCTTTTGCATTTTTCAAATTTAAATTCTGTGGTCATTTCGCCTACGACATATTTTTTAAGTTGGCTCCAAAGCATCATGATTATGATATATTGAATATCAAATTAACAATAATTACCGAGAGGTAACAACGTGATTGAAGTTGGTTCCACTGATAGTTGTCTAACAATAATATCTTTTCTTTTTCTTTTGCATTTTTTCCAATTCAAAAATTCAAATGCTGCGGCAATTTCGCCTAAGACGTTTCATTTAAGTGAGTTTCAAATCACCAAGATTATGATATATTAAATAATAAATGAGGAAAAATTTCGCAGAGATAAGACTTGGGCCCACTGATTAGGAGTTCCTATCTTTACCTTCTTGCTCATCATAGCTACGAAGATGTTCCCCGAACATCGAAGGATTTTCCGTGAAATGAAACTAATATCATTTGCTAGGAGAATATGCGGTCAATTTGCAGTTCGATTGTTTCTTTTTCGATTTTAAATTGAATGATAATTAGTCGCAGAATTTCGCGTT
Organism: Cerceris ruficornis; assembly: GCA_963989415.1. Lineage (NCBI taxonomy): Eukaryota > Metazoa > Arthropoda > Insecta > Hymenoptera > Crabronidae > Cerceris > Cerceris ruficornis. Next base: position 17,447,827 of record OZ022520.1, read on the forward strand.
TTCTTTCACGTCGATGAATATTATTCAGAGGGTTTAACATTAAACCGCAATATCGCTAATACCCGCATTTCTGAGTGATGCGACGTTAATTTTTACTAAACTGTAGAGTCGAATGGCCGGATTGTGGGCTATTTGAAGTTTGTGAATGAAATTCGGTGGGAATGAGTAAACGACAATTTCAGAATGGAATAAATGCAGGAATAATTTGCAAATGAAAGGAATGCTTGAATAGGTAATGAGAAGCAACTGAAATTATTGAATGATATGAACATAATTATGAATCAGAATTGTAATGATAAATTGGATCGGTGATTTACAATTAAAAAAATAACCACATAATAGATTGAAATAAGAATAATTTCAACTAACGTGCGTTACAAGATAGTAAAAAATTCCATATAAATTAGAGTGAAAAATTAGTTTTCCAAATTATTACAAAACAACGATCAATCAGAACAACGATGAAAAATTGAAAAACGTTCAACCACCTATTATAAAAAATCAGTACAAACTTCCTAACCAATGAGAATCCCGAGTAATAAACCCCATTAAAATTATCACCACTTCCCGACGTTTCAACACATCTACGTCAAAACTTATCAGAAAATTGCAACCAGCTCGACGAATCGATACGGGCGCTAAACGTCTTTTCCTCGAAATTCCACGTCATACTTTCACACAGGAAACAAACACTTCCATTGAGCGTTAAAATCTTTGCGCAAACGTAACGTCGTTTGTCGAAACTGAAAACCATAGCCAAAAAGGTCGCCGCGTAAAATGAGACGTTGAAATGAACTTCACCCAGATCCATAAAGGATGATCTCGGAGTGTATATACCACCTTCCCATCGTACAAGCCGACGATTCCGGCTCGTGGAAGCGAGTTATATCGCATGAAAATACATAGCAGGCATTTGCTATAGCCTTTAGCAAAGTGAGAGTCACTGTTGGGCCGACGTGACGTCACGCAAGGTCAACTGAGCGTTTCAACGGGACTGAAGTTGATTCAGCATCTAACAATTTCCTTTCTATAAAATTCACAAACCAAACACTCTTACGAGGACGTTCGATGATCGGATTTTGCGTGGATATACCGCAAAGACAAGCGGGAAGAGAAGGAAAATGGATAAACGAAGAGGACCGGGCTTTTCCCAAATTCTCTTTCCTGGACTTTTTAAGTCTCGTGCCGGATAAGAAGGATATTACTTTGGTTTTGGAATAGTTCGTGTATCAAATTGAAGGAGGATGTTATCGCTTTATTTGAAATAGACTGGAATATTATTTGGAACGTTATTCTGCGGTTCTGTGGGTTTGAGAACAAGTGCTAATGGTAAAATTGCCTCGCGAAGACGCGGATAATTATGGCGGAGCTCAGTGGCTTCGTGGAGCCTCGGTTTGGAAAGGTGTTTCTTCGAACGGAGACTGGATTCATGGCGCAGGATGTTAAAGGATCGATTGTAGCTCGTTCTTTATTGGACATTTTTGCTCTTGATGGCAGTTAAATGTGAGTTTGTAATTTTGTTGTGAGTGTTACATATCTTACAGATAACTGAAATATTAAGATTAACTTCTTCAAGGTCGAATGCGTTATTTTAGTAATCAATTTTATTTCTATGATTGTTTACGATAGGTGAAGGAGGTGATATATTAGGAAAATGAAGTTAACTTTCAAAAATTTCATATAATAGTCAAAACGGAATTGTGAAAGATTCGCAGTCATTTTATGTTTTATGAGTATTTCCCATTCATAATATTATATCTTTGAGAATTGACTTTTTTGTTAGGAAATTTAGTGGTCGCTTAAAATTGTAGCTTTGTAAAAATTTAAACTAATTGTTCGCACACATGACAGAGACTTTGAAGATATTAATAAATTTTAGAACAACGTAAGGAATAGATAAGCGAGTAAAAATGGCGCCGGGATTGCAGCTCGTGCGAAAACACGTTATTTCGCTATATAATTAAAAGCACGAGTAAGATTGTAAATAAGTAACGCGATCTGAAATACGTATTTCTAATTAGTTCCGTTTTTAATTAATTCTCCCGCACATGCAAGAATTAGATCCTTATCGAATTTAGAACACACTTGTTCTGTTCTCGCGGCCGAGTTTAATTCAAGCTTTCTTTATCTTTTCTTTCTAAATTGCACTGAAAATTTCTGCAGGCAGGAAAAGGAAGAGCATTTTTCTTGGCTGAGTATTTTGTCAGGAAACGATTCTGTCTTTTTTTCTTTTCTTTGACGAACGCAATTACTTCCGCTCCCGTATGTATGGTTGTAAATAAAATCGTGCCTGTCCGACGATGTTCCGAAATAACATGTAATTCGAAAATTGTGAAGTTTGAAAAATAACTTAAGTGTAATCATTCGCGTTTTCGTTTAATATGTCACTTGTATACAGAGTGGTCCATCTAATAAACTGCCAAGTTGTCGCTGATATTGACTTTATTTGAAAGAAAAATGATTCACAATTTGTTCATCGGTGTTAGAAGCGTAAATGAAGTTTCGTTCAATTCATTAATACTTCACTTAAATTCAAATTATAACGGTTGTAGTATTTATGAAATATGCAAGAATATTTATACTTATTTCATGAAGATTTATATATTTCCGTGATTGTGTCTTTAAATTTTCTACAAATGATGATCCACCCTGAGATATTCTACATACATGTATCACGTAGATAATCGTAGGACGTATATATACGTTGTGCATCAGCGTGAGGATTAAATGGAGTAAAGTATAAATTATTAGATCTCCGGATACGTCTTATTAAGCTCGGTGATATTTATTTCAGATAATTTTCTCCGTGTTACATTACTAGCGAAATATAAGAACCATATTTTCCAAAGAAAACCACGAAAGCTGTGCAGAAAGGTTCTATAAGATCAATGTTTTATGAGTGGAAAGTCACTTCTGTGAAACTTTAACAATAAGGAGAATACCCTTCTTTTTAAAGTGTCAGGAAAGAAAATTTAGGTTTCTAATAATCGACCTCTCTGCATTGTTTAATCAAATAAAATTCGACCCCTCTTGAAAGTCTTACAAAAATATAAAGAACTCATTTTTCTTGCATTTAATGAATTCAAGTATTTTTTGGGTTTTTAGAAAAAAATACTTAAATAAATTAATACAAATACATACTTAAATAAATTACACAAACTACATTAAATAAATACTTAATAAATATTGAAGCATTGATTTTTAACACTAAACCTACCGGCTTTATATCTGTTATATTGAAATATACGAAATAAGTACTTTGGAAAAAGAGATGTGAAGAGATGAAAAAGATGATAAGTTAAGTAATTTTTGTTTTATACGATAGACCTAAAATATTTACGGAATAGCTGCCCAATCAATTTGAGAAATTTTTAGAAAAAATTAGCAAACGGTCATTTGACCGCCATGGTAGGTTTAGTGTTAAACATTTTGCAAAAGAGAAATCGCATAATTGTGTGCAGTAGGTTTAGCACCGTATAGAAATTGTTAGAGGATGATTATGGGGTATTTTTACTGCTTAAATTCACAAGATCGAGAATTTCCCGGAGAATGCTTCTATTCCAGGATTTCTCAAAAGCAAGGCATTCACATAATTTTTGTTCCTGCGGCATTTTTCAGCCGAAAACTGGGACAAGCACGTCCCGTTAACAGCCTCGGAAAGATTAACGAGTCTATCGCGAACTTAAAAAATTGAGAAGATTAATGTACATACATCTTTCACCGAGGAAGAATCAGATTTAATTGATGTCGCATTTTAAACGATCTAATTAAATACTTTACTTCGGATTTTAAGTGTCATTTAATATGACATTCTTTGTCAAACAATTTACTGCAGCAATACATTTTATATATGTTAACTGCATTTTTTATAAATTCCTATCACATCGACATTTCATATAAATATTGCCGCGTTAGGAATCATAATTATTCTCAGTAAGAATTCACATTGATTTAAAATTGAAAGCACAAAGTGCTAAATATAAAAGTTACACAGATCCCTTCAAAAATTCAGAAATCAATAAATTTCAAAATTGGACTTCAAGTAAAGGACACAGATTGTGCCAAACGTTAACCCATTGACTGCCAACTACGAGATATCTCGTAGCTGCACTATAAGTTTGAATTAATAAGTTAACAATAATGGTCGAGTGTGTATAGAAATTTTGGAACAAAAATGTTCTTCGTATCATTACAAATGTCGAGAATATATTTTTGATTAATGAAATTAATGTTTTAAGAACTTTCTGTCATCTTCTCAAACTTTAACAGGCAAAGGTAATGTTTGTTTAGTTTTCCTGTCAGTGAATGGGTTAACACATTCTACGAGCAGAATGACAGGGTAAACACATTCCAAAAATTAATCAGTAAAACAATTTACTGCCCATGTTGGTTTATTCTCCTTCTCAGCTCTACGTTTCATTAAAAAAAAAAGTCTCGGCATTTTGAAATTTACCTAAAGCTACCGTCCCAACGCGACGTAACTACCGTAATTAAAGCTCATACGTGAAACGGGGAGGCGAAAAAAATGAAAAAATCACGAGAAGATAAAAGCGTTAATCGGAGTACACGTTACTCCATTTGGAACACCGAGCGAATTTACGTGTCGTTGCAGTGTCGTACCACGCGAAATAAAATAAACTGCGCAGCATAGTCGCAGATAATGACGCGAATCCCTCGTATTTTTCCCCGTGGTCTGAAATCACTGATAAACGCACGCAGATCGTAGCCAACGGCCGCCGAAAATAATTCGACGTTTCGATTGTTTGCAGTAACAAGTGCCTTAACGAAAAAAGACGACGGACCCAGGAGAACCAGTTTATCGAAGAGCTTGCCGAGCTGATTTTCGCCACGGACATGAGCTCTGGCAAGACTGACAAATGCCAGATCCTTCAGAGAACCGTCGATCAGGTAAGAGGACAGATTTGTACGTTTCTGCCTTTCAAATGGCTGATCGATAAACTCGGCAAGTACCTCGAGATCCGATCGAGGTACGTCGGTAGTCCTTTTTTCTTTTTTTTTACCAAGCGATGCGCACGTGCAATGCCACTCGAGTCGACGCAGAGGGTGCGTCGTACGATTTTTGGTTTGTTGGCTGAAACGACGCATCGTGTGCGTCAGGTGTTATCTGTTGCGAAACGATGACGCGATAAAAGCGCTGAATAGGATTTAGAAAAAGAATTGCTGCGTTTTTGAAGATTGGCTTATCGTAGGAACGAGGTTGCACATTGTTTTATTAGAATTTTTGTGACGACATCGCAGATGAACGTTAGTGGACTTCAGATGATAAATTACTTCCGTTATTTGCAAACTTTGAAACCTTAGAGTACAAGCTCGCAACACCGCCCTTGAAATGAGCCTCGACCAAAATACAAACACTTCACTGTACGAAAAGTGGCTGTACTTTCTGTTAAATTATTTTAGAACGTTATCTGTCTCGCGTTGGAACTACTTACGATTAATCCAATATACTTAGACGTATATCTATTAGATAAGTATCTCAGAAAAACAAAAGCGAATTGGAAGAAAAAAACCAGAGGATTCATGGATCGAATTATTTACATTTTCCATTAGGGTGGGAAATCAGAGGAATTGGGTCGTGTTATATATTCAGATTATTCATCCAGAAATCTGGAAGTCCGTCACTTTGCGTCTCTCGACAGATTTAGCGCTAAAACTCTCATTAATGCGACGAGGCTCTCCCGAACGCTTTAGTACATCGACGAAAGTCTAAGGTATTTGTCACCGGGAGCATCGTGAAACAGATGTCAGTAAAGGAGAAAGGAAAAGAGCATGCGTCATGCGAGATTTATTCTTATAGTCTGTATGAACTAAAAGTAAAACCGCAGAGTTTCACTGTGCTTCCTACGAGCTTGTTCCTCCGATTTGAATTGAAATTGGAATTTGAATTGGAATTGAAATTTTTTGTGAAATTGGAAAAAGCCTAATTTCTTGATCGTGATATTTATGCCCCCTTCGAACGAGGTATTATATGGCTGTTTATTCCGATCTCTCGGTGAATTTACAGCTACGATTTTATGATCGATCGAGTCAACGAAACGTGAGAATCTGCCTGGTGATACTTGAAATTCTTTTCCCGTTGACTTTAATTGACTTAATAATATATTATTGCAGAATCTTTCACGGCCGCTTGTCTTTTATCGTTAGGTTTAACGTCGAACACTTTGATAAGCACTGGAATGCCGTCCGATGCGAACAGAGTTGAAGTCTTTTGCTTGGATTAAACAGCTCGTTGCGAATTCCTCAAGAACTGTTATTTATTGTAGCTTCTTTTTTAATGGATGGAGTTACGGAAGTATTTCTTACGATAGGAAGAATGACGGAAAGGTGAAACTTCGTTTTGTGTATCTTGAAATTTGGGCCGATGTTTTTAAATATGAATTTTTTGAACTATCGAAATATTATAATCTGATGTTGAATTGATTTGTTGAGGTTTAAGATTGCGACACTTCATCATTTTACTATCAAATTTTTGCCACAATGAATTAATATTTTTGGATATAAAAATTACATTGTTTCAATGATTATAAAATATTATAATCTGATGTTGAATTAATTTGTTGAGGTTTAAGATTGCGACACTTCATCATTTTACTATCAAATTTTTGCCTCATTGAATTAATATTTCTGGATATAAAAATTACATTGTTTCATTACATGAGACTTATGGTTTAATGAAAATTAGTAGAATACGTATCGACTGATTTCACGGATGTTTATAACAAAGTGATCTGTTGGCTGGGAATCCTAGCGTGATTCGAGGAATATTAAATAAAATAATCTTTTCTTCGTTCTCTCTAAATTTTATGTAATACACCGCATTATCGACGTATATCACAAGTGTTTTATCGGACCAGAACTTTGTGTTTAGTCTTCCAATTCATCCCGCTGCTTCTCAAGAATATTTTAAATATTCAATTTCGAAAATTCCAGTAAGCATCATTTCCGAATTCCCTATTTATTTCAGATACTCCAAAATCTTGACTTTGTCGTCAGAAACTCAATTAAAAATTAACAATTCTGCTTGTCAATTCTACTACAAATACTTCTCTTACCACAAATTCCAATAAATAGAATAAGTATTCGCGGTGTCTTTTTCAGTATCGTTATAAAATATTAGAATCTTGAATTTTTCACTCGAATTATTTTTTTAACAACGTTTACCACAGTTAGCAATATTTTTACAGAAAACTGCGACTGATGTACACAAAGATTTCCAACGGAAGTACGCAACGAATTACGGGAAGGCACAAAATTATATTTCACGCAACAATTCCCGTCGAATTTAAGATAAGATGCATTATCGGCCCGGCGACAAGTAAATTTCCGCGCGACAGACGCCGTGAAGCATCGATGCGCGATTTATTTTGTTAGTAGGATTTTAGTAACCGTCGAGATTTCGGGTAGCACGAAGGATTTCGAGTAGCCAGATAAATTTGAGTGAGAAAACAAGGTAGCCCGCTAAATGTGGACGATCGCGTAGCTTTACTTTCAGGTCGGACTTTAAAGTGGTAATGCGCGTCATCGGGAGTGATGCACTTTTTATTAATACTTCTCCATTCGTATTATTTCGTTTGGCACGTAATAATTTATCACTGGTCATTGGAAACGTGCAATTTGTTCCTGACAGTGTTTGCGCTTCCGAATGGAATGTACGTGATTAGTAATATTATTTTAACACGAACTACCGGCGTTAAATCTGTTACATTTAATTATATTAATTAAATACTTTGAAAAAAGGGGAATGCAGAGGTGGAAAAGATTTGGTAATTTATGTTTTATGAGTTGGACGTAGAATATCTATCCTATGACTCTCCTATAATCTTAGAGAATTTTTAGAAAAAATTGTGTTCCAGTCATTTTGACTGGTTTGGTAGTTCTAGTGTTAATCGAGGCTTTTGCAACGACAGAAAACAGAACGTGTTGAAGTGGACGGTTATTAGAAAAGAAAATCAAACTAAAGAAATATCTGAGAGAGTGTTCCAAGTAGACGTTGGATATTGTATTTTTTACTCTTTGTCACTTCTTCACACAGCTTAGGAAAAGAATATTGCATTCAAAATTCATTTCAGTTAAATCACAGCAGATTGGAAAGGTTATTCAAATTGCAAAGAATTGATGCACGGAGTATAAACATAAGGGTCGCGAGGATTTCAGAAATTGATGCAAATTAGTAGCTTTTTAAATGAGATAGAAAAGATAGAATCTTTATTCACTAATTTTCACAGATCCCATATTTGTATTGTACTCCTAATGAAACGAAGTATATCATTATTCTTTATATATTAGGGGGACCTGAAAGTAATGTCGTTTTTTTACATTAAATTCAACCAAATGCATTTGCAACAAGGTTTTATTTTTAATGAATGATGTAATCACCCTCGTTATCAACAACCTTTTGTCATTTAGTGTGCATATTTGCAATACCGGATCGATAAAAATCAATTTGTTTTTAAGCAAAATAACTGGAGAATCGACATTATTTTCCAGTCCCCCTAATATTTCTCCTATTCGTATATTTAAATTCTATATATCTACAATCTTTAACACTAAACGTACCAACGTTATATTTACGAAAATTTAGATATACTGAACAGGTACTTTGGAAGAAGGGAAATCAAGAGGCGAAAAAGATGATTAATTAATTAATTTAGGTTTTATAAAATAGAAGTGGAATATTTACTTCATGACTCCGCCTATCAATTTAGGTAATTTTCAGAAAAAATTGGGAACCAGTCATTTCGACCGGCTTGGCAGGTTTAACCCTTTTATTGCCGACCGGAAAAATGTATTAAATTAATTGCAAATTTATTTCAATATTCGTTGAAAATCGTAGGTTTAATATTTATCTAACATTGTTAGGAAAAATGTACAAGTCGGTTAGTGATTGTAGACAGTAGTTAGAAATAAAAAGAATCATCATTTGGTCATTGTCTAATACAGAATAACGTAATACGGACCATAAATTGTGTATTCTCAATTATTTGCAAGAAAATTACTAATATTATGTGGGCAAACTAAATAATAATCCCGTGATAATCGGCGTTAAGAGTGTTGCTAACGACGATATACCGGTATCCGGCACTAAAAGGGTTAATGTTAATTTCCCATAATCCCACAAAAATCTTCACTCCAGTCCTCACCTCGTCAACACTTCAACCCGGCGATTTTCCACAAAATGTCGACACAACGCGACAGAGCCATTGAATTGTTTAAAATCCACAAACCGTTCCCCGTTCACCATTATTCAGTTGCATAACGTTCGCCAAAGACGGCAAGCCCTTGAGGTCTCATTACGAATACGAACGTTGGTCCCTGTTTGTCGGCGACAGAAAACCGTCACGGGATTTCGGATCTAGAAATCTTAGGAGACTCGATGACGTGTCGTAACTGTGCCTAATGGCGAGAGAAGGTTCCGAACTTGACTGAAATTTTAAGCAGGTTCGACCGGATCGGTATCGGTGAGTTCCGTAACACGGCGATCCTGCGGCGACTGATCGGCTTCGCAACACGATAAACGTGCAACAACTCGGTAATTCGATTATCTAACGAATCAGACGCACGGTTCATCGGCAGTTTTATCAACGACTGGAAAATTTCGTGAAAATCGACGACTTGAAACTGTATTAACGTTAGAACTACCCACGATTAACAAAGTATATTTAGAGATACTTATGATAATGTTAAAAGGAAAGGAATAACGGGAGAAAAATTTTCGAACTGTAGAATTGCTTATATTTATCAATAATAGGTATAGAGAAACGAAGAAGTAGGAGTATTAGGAATTTTTCAGAGAAATTAAGAACCAGTGATTTTGATTGCCTTGGTAGATCTAGTGTTAACTAAAAAATATTGCGGGAGGTCGCTTGAATTTTTTTTCCCATTGATTATGAATATATGGAGGCTGATTTAACTTCTCTCTTGACGAGAAAGTATTGGCAGAATTGCCATTGTTTTATTGTCCTCGAATTACGTGAAGTTTTGGGCAAAAATACAAAATACTTCCTGTCGTGTAACGAATGTACATACCAGCTTATATTAATGAACGATATTTTAACCATAATACCATTTGATTAATTTGGTCATAAAATTCCGCCTCAATGGTTCAAAGCTTGTTTAAAATTGAGCCCTTGCCAGCGGGTAAATCCAAAAGCTGCATTTTGTGTAAATCCTTTCAACAATATTTTCTCATTTACACATTTACAAATCTGTATATCGATAAACTTTAATGGACGATCGGTTTTAGAAGTCTGACGAATTGGCCGAAGTAATTTCACGTTAAAGCGTTGCTTCTATATTTTTCCTACTTTTTTTTTCAACGATAGAACGTTCCGTTTCAACGCTTTCGTTTGAAATTCAGGCGAAGTGGACGGCGTGTATTTGAACATATGAGATAATTAAAACAGTATGGAAAAAGTACCCTCTGAGATACTTGAAAATTAATAAAATTATTTTAACGATCCGTAAGTCTTCGTTGAGCGTCCAATTAAATTTTAAGGACACGGGGATCCCTTTCTTCTACGAACACTCTCGAGTGGCTTCAATAAGAAATTACATTTCAATCGGGGGCCCTCTGTTTGCACACTCGATATCAAACTGATACTTTTCGAATTTACGAAAGAAAGCGCTAAGTGTATTTATTTGCTCGGATTACAAGGGATAAAAGCTCGAGAAGTGCCGAGGCTTTCTCGGGCTTTAAGAACAGCAGACGTTCTCTCTCGCTAAAATAAAACTGTCGTAAATCGTGGTGCTCGATTTCGTTATTTATAGTCGACATTATCAATCGCTCGTACTTCTATTTTTTCCTTCTTTAAACCAACGTATAATTCACGGATAACCGATGGAAACGACGGTTTAACCCGTTAAGTGCCTTGCTGCATATTGGAAATGTGTATCTTCTTGCTTAATTAAATGTAACTTATTAACGTGTATGGACATTTACATCAAATCCTATTTAAAAGCTATTTCTTCCACATATGGAACAATTGCAAAGGCAAATATTTAATAAATCTTTTACACAGAAAATAAATATTAATTCATTCAAATAGAAAAAAGTCATTTCTTCTTTATCACGCAAGAAAAGTATGCTCGTCATCGCTTAAACGTCTTCGATATTAAATTTTTCATATTAGTAATAGCAAAGAAAACTTAATTATCTCTATGTAAATACATCTGCTGTAAGCTGAAAGAAATTATAACAAAAAGACAAGTTTTTTTATTTGCAAAGCAAGGCTTAGCTATATTTTTATCGATCTTATCACGACGAGTATATTCATCAGGCCGATCCTAAGGATTAAAACCATCAACGATGATAGCATCGTTGTTGAACGAAACGATGATAACATAATTTTCACGATACTACAGTTCTAATTAATGGGCTACTTCGAACGTACTTTCCATTCTGTTTACGAGCAACGTTTTTATGAAATTCCTAAACATCGGCGATGTTAACGAGTCGTTAAGACTCTAAATTATTGAAATAATTTATATACCGTGAATCCCAGGGATCGTATTTCGCAATACGCTTTAACATCTCGCGTACAGCATGCGCCCGAGAGCGCGCATTGATTATAATTGATACGTTCAATCTTGCATTTCATTTTCGAATGTTGCATGATTAAAACGCCCATTCATCACGAACGTCGCAATACGTTTAAGACTCTCCGCCGTTTTTAATTGCGTCGAGTCATTCGTTGCCTATCTGCTCCTTCCGAGACTGGTTCCGAATCATTCTTCCGTGGCAATCAATGTGAAGTAGAATGAATAATCGTGCGATGTACTTGCACGAGCATAGTTTTCAACATTATCTCTGTTTCTACGTGGATATTGAATCGGTATCTATTGTTGCTTGTACATTTTTAATGAAAAATTTCGTGTTGATCTGTGACATAAGAATTTAAAAAGAAAAGACAAACATTATAGTAGTCATGGTGCTTTCAAATGACTTCTTTTTTTCAGCTCCTAAAAGGAAACTGTAAAAAATAGAATGATCGATAGATTTTTTTAGTGATGTCTATTTATCACTTTGGTATTATTCTGTCGATAGTTGTTTCGGAATTTATCTAAAACTATCGATTCTAGGCAAAACGACCATAAGTAGGTGACCATAAGGTGACCAGCGCTGTTGAAGTGAATGAAATTTCATATGACTTTTAAATTGCAGTATTTACGAATTTTATAATATATTCAATATTTAAATATTGCCGTTAAAAAGATAAAGTTCTGCTGAATATCTATCTATTTGTAGCTTTGAGGTTTCTGTTTTATAGAGATGTTATTTTAATAGAAAAAGTTTCACTTTAGTAGAAATGATGAAACTAGCGATATACCGGTGGCGTTCAACGTGTTAACCCTTTGCGGACGGAGACTTTTTTCAATATTGAAAGATGATCATCAATTTAGCGATCAAAAACCACTCTTTTAACAGAAAGTTGGAGTGTTAATGTATACAAATTATGAATGACTATTTGGAGAATCATATTTCAATCGTTATATTTCAACTTTTCAATTCTAATCGTAGATACATGCCCCGATAAACTATAATAAATGATAAAAACTATCAAAGGGTTAAAACTAAACCTGCCAAGCCGGCCAAAATGACCGGTTCGCAATTTTTTCTAACAATTACCTAAATTGATAGGCGAGTTATGAAGCAAAATATTCTATTGCTAATTTATAAAACCTAAATTACTTAATCAATCATCTTTGTCGCCTCTTAAATTCTCCTTTTCCAAAGGACTCAATCATTATATCTAAATTTCGGTAGATATAACATCGATAGTTTTAGTGTTAAACACTAGATGTAGAACAACTTCTATAAAGCCAAGGGTTAGCATAATTACTATATAATTATCACATGAGATAAATTGCCCAAAGCCTTCTGAAAGTTGTACCAACCTTGATAAAAATCAGTTTTTATCAGCACCGAGAGTATAATTTAACACTAGAACTACCGGCGTTAAATCTATTATATTTCAATATATTAAATAAGTACTTTAAGTAAAGAGAAATCAAGAGGCGGAAAACATGACCAATTCGGTCATTTATGTTTTTTTAGTTGGACGTAGAATATTTCTCCTATGACTCTTCTATAAACTTTGAGAAGTTCTGGAAAAAATTGTGCACCGGTCATTTTGACTGGTTTGGTAGTTCTAGTGTTAACACTAAACCTACCGGCTTTATATCTGCTATATTGAAATATACGAAATATGCACTTTGGAAAATGAGATTTGAAGAGGTGAAAAAGGTGGTCGGTTAAGTAATGTTTGTTTTATACGATAGACCTAAAATATTTGTTGAATGGCTGCTCAATCAATTTGGGGAATTTTTAGAAAAAATCAGAAAGCGGTCATTTGACCGCCATGGTAGGTTTATTGTTAAAGTGTTCTCCAATCTCATGCGCAACCACACCGACGTTCTCCACCGAACATCCGACACGAATTCACGGTCCCCAAAGGTTAATAGAGCACTCCCACAAAGTTATAATCCAACAGTCAAGAAACTGCCGGTAAATCGAACATCCGAGTCTCTCAGTGACACTTTTCCCGTCCACTCTTTCGAACTTCGTGGCAGTTGACTCGCGGTGAGAGAAACCGAAAGTGGAAAGAGAGAGAAAGCAAGATCGTCCGCATGATTCACCGTGCCATTTCCCATTTCTTTCGCGAAATGTGAGTTTAAAACAACGAGATAAATCTCCGACGGCCGAACGAAATGCGATTTCGTCGAATAAATCAAGGAAATTAGAAGATAAATTTACGCGCGCCTGAGGTGCGCGGCAAAAGAAAAATGAACAAAGCCCGATGTCGGCAGAAGAAGCCGCCAAGCATCGTCCCCGTTTGCGTTGGACTGCGCGAAATTTATTTCTGGAGGGAACGAGGTATATATCGATAAAATAACTTTCACCCGGAGAAAGAAAACGTCTCCGTGGGATTCGGAAGAAGACATTCTTCTCCGCCCAATAACATTTTACTCGGCCGGGGCTTAACGAAGTATTTTTCTCGGTCCACATGGAAATGACCGACTCGCCTCTCACGGCATCACTATTTACGACAACGACATTCCGTCTCTGCGACTCTCTTTCTCTTTTCCTCTTTATTCTTCCATCGCACGACGACAAGGATGGCGCCATGCGAATAAATTCGTGCAAGACGTCGAAAATCGAGACGTGCGACGAAAACTCGACGGATTCGTGAATCGCTGAAAGTAGGAGGCTTCGAGTAATGCCCCTCTGATTTTGTTTTCTTTTCGTGGAATTGTCATCTTTGACTGAATGAAATCAGGTAATTTGACTGAAATTTATCGATTTCTGTTGTTAGAGTGAATCAAGATTTATTGCGTCGTGCAGATTCAAACTCTTTTTTTGGCGTTTCGTCTGTTCGTGACGTACCAACAGAGAGCATTGAGATTTATTGCGCGTTCGTTTGTCTCGTTATTTCATGATATCTATATTTCTTTAATTAAGGAAAAAGATTAAGATGGACTGTAGAATCCTTTATGTCGTATTCCTTAATATATTTTTCGTTGTGGTTTGCATCGATAGAGAAAATTGAGATTTATCGTAACGTATTTATTTATCTTTTATTGATGGAAAATCATTTTGATAATTTTTACATTATTTGTTCATAGAACAGGTCATGATACATGAGTCTATGATCCATTATTTCTGATTTCTAAATTTTGCATTATCCGAATGGATTGAGATTTATTATTTTACGTTTGCGTGCCTCGTATTACTTCAAATTTCTTTCATGGTTACAAAGTTCCGCGTTAGTAGTGTAGATTAAGATTTATAGTCGTGTATTCGATTACTTCGTATTAACTGAGGTTTTTGGTGATTTTTAAGTTTCTTTATTAATAGAAATGATTGAGATTTATAGTCGCGTGTCCGTTTATCTAGTATTGGCTGAAATACTGGCGAAATAGGAAGGATTAAAGTGTAGGAGACACACGCAGCGGCAAAGAGATCGGTGCTCAGTCGAATGTGTCGAGAGAAAGTGATACGACCTGTGATATCGATATTTCGGAAATCAAATTTCCAACTATGCTGCCGATGAAACATTCCTATAGGGCAGTGGCTCTCAAACCTATTCGATTCTCGGCGCTCTTCCTGAATCCAGATTTGCCAAGGTTAACCTATCTCAAATTCTAACAAGCACACTTTCCAAAATAGACAATTTCTGCATGGTTTAGTTGAAAATAAATGAAACACATGTTTGGTCCCAAAAATGATGTAAACGAGGAAGTTTCACTACTTTTAGACTATAGACTTGACTACGAAAATTGTATAACATATCGTGGCGCACTTTGCGAAACACCGTCATGGGAGTTGTAATTGAAGAAGTTTTTGAGTGTTGTAAAAGAAGAAAGTAAACGAAGGTCAAAAGAATATATTGTAACTTCGTTGCATCATTTCTGTCTAATATGTGCAGGATATTGCTCTATCATTTAGAACCCACTTAAAGGAGGTTTTCGGCGAAGGAACTACAATTAAAATAAAAAATTGCAAAAAAGTGCTTGAATATTACTACATCTTTTAAATATTCTTTTTATCGGGATAATCGGTGAGGGTAATTACGGCCGAGATAGATATAATTTGGATGGAGCCCTGCGCTGAAGATGGGGATACTGTAGCATTTACTCCCTAGTTAGGGCAGTCTCTCATTCCCGAACGGCGAGCCTAAATCCCTGCACCTCCAAGTAATTTATTACTGGATATCTATGTTGTGCCATCAATACCTTAGAATTACGTCAAAACCGTCTGTCTTCAGCAATATAACCGCAGTATCTAAATCACAGTGAAAAGGAATTTTCAATCTGTATATCATATCCTCAACAATTCCAAACCCACCTCTGTGAAACGAGTAGTCAAAGTTTGAAAATAAGCAAACTGCGACAATCACAAGTCACCCAACAGGGAGAGAAATATGAATCACATTTACTTTCATTCGAACAAAGGGAAAATCCGTTTTGCAGCGAGCTCCTTTCCACCGATCGAAGTGAATGAGTTTCAGGAGATCTTAGATAGACTTCTCACTAAAAATACGCGAAACGATAATTGGTGCGAGTCTACCTCTAATTGCCAGCAAGTACGGCACGGCGGAGCTGTAAGAAGGGAGAAGAAGAAGAAGAAGAGAGAAAGAGTACGACCGTGGAAGGGGCTCGAACTTCCCGTCTGTTCTTCGCACATTAGTTGCGGTTCACGAAGGAGCACATGTCGATTCTTCGCGGTAGGGTCACGATTCTCGCTCGTTGTAACTCGCTTGTCTTTGACTGAAATGACTGCCGCCTTAAAAGCATGTATTCCACGACCCTCGCGAAGGTTCCCGTTTCCCTTTCTCACTCTTTCTCTCGCCATCCGTGTACTCGGTGAAAATTCAGCCACCGAGATTCCGTAGATAAAGAATCGTTAAAAAGTTGTCGAGAGTTGTCACGTGACCTTGAATGACGTCACCGAGGCCAATAGGAAACCTTCCAAACGGCGTTATAACCCGAGCTACCGGAGCAAGAGTTCGCGTGACGTCATCTGCGCAGTACAGCCACGCGCATCCTGTCCGACGACGTGACCGAGGTAGAATCAATTGTAAATGTGTAGTGAGACATTTTTTCGTTTTATCAGACCACTAAGTCGCCCTGGCGATCGATTCGTTTTAACGTAAAACTCGAAGAACACACAAGATCAGATTCGTGTCTTTCTTCAAGCATGCTCAAATAGTCGCATCTCGTTTCCTTAATTTTCATCGCCCCTCCCTTTTGTATTTCCATTATCTCCCACCTCTTCCTTTTTTTCCCCTCTCAATCTCTTATTCTCAGTTTTCTTTGTTTCTCTCATGCATAGTAGAGATGCGTTCTCCATTACAGAAACGTTGATGGTTCCGAAAAGCGTCCGAAGAAGAATTTATCGCGTGCGACGTGTGATGGAACGGGAGAAATATATACGCTTTGAAGCCAGAGACTAGCGGCAACGTCGCAAACCGTTTGTCGGACTCAGCCGCCGAGTCACCGACTTTTCGAGGCCACGGCACGTTGTACTCGTGCGCTTAAATTCATCCCGATTACGAGCGCGATCTATCGGCGTTGGAAAATACGAGCTCAAGGACGAGCCTTTTTCGTACGATCGTGAATCTCTCCGCCGATAACGCAGAGATTCACTCGTCGCTCTTGTCCCATCGCTTTGTTCGCATTCCGACGCGATGCGTGCTTCTGCAACTTCCGGTAGCTGCGCGGGCCGCTTTTAAGTTGCAGCCCTTCGATGTTTTCGCGTGGGCTGTGTCGTAAAGTATGAAAAATATGGGGAAATTTGTATTTGTATATTGTAATACGATATTGATCGGTAAAATAGCATTATCTTAGATATTTCTTGCGATAAGAATGCTGTGCGCTGTATTAGGCAGAAATAAGGAATTGCGAGGAGAGATTACGTTAATGTAATCGGGTCTTATCGCAGGGGTGTAATAAGAAGAAAAATTGATAGGAATACGTGAGAATAAAGGATCTTTTCTTTAAATAAATTAATTACTGGAACAGTTCGATATATTTACAATTGAGCTTGTCCTTGTTTAATATAAGTGAGTTGAAAACAAATTTATGAGGCAAAGATGAATTTTATTATCTTTTGATGTCATGATTAATTTGCTATGTTCTGCTAAAAAATATTTTAATTTACAACAGACAAAACTGAATATTAACATAAATTACCGTCATCAGATCATTCAATTTGATGAGGAACAAGCAAATTGCGAAATATTATCGAAGCATAGATTTCATTTATTGTCTTTCATGATTGCGATAATTCGCGGAACAATAACACAATTTGTTTTATAGATCAATCTTCATTTGTACACAGAAATATTATTGATATCACCTAAGCACCTTTCGCTTCATCTAAAATATACCGGTAACAATACATTTGTCCATCTTTGCGAAACTCCTTTCACGTTTTAAATAAAAACCTCTAACTTTTGCAGCAATATTAAGCTTTCCAAGCACGTTTTATCAAATAGCATTTTGCTTATTTGACTCTTCCATTTCGTGTTTAAACTCTCTCTCAGCTTCATTCCGCCCCTTTGTGTTTCAGCGTGGGCCCCTAATTCCACGTTTTCTAATTGCAACAGCATTACGAAATAAAGCGTATTTTTTATTCTTCAAAAATGAGATTAAATCTCCCACCGAAAAATACGTTCTCCGTGAATTATCTGCCACTTAACTCCATTCAAAGTGGCCGACCAAAGCATGAAGACTTTTGAAAAAATAAACAAAAGAACGAACGCGTCATAGAATTATCATGGTTTCGTGATCTATGCGCAATTTTGCACGATATAGATTAATATACCGGACAGATCGATTAATGATCGTCTGTCGTTCCGGTTAGCCGAGGTTCGACGGTTTCTTATATAAAATTATTGCACAACGGGGAATGTGGATTATCAGGGCAAATATTTGCAAAAGTATGACGATAATAATCATCGGCAGAAACGGGGAGCATTATAAAAAAAAATCGCGAGGAGGTCTTTGCGCGAGAGTTTTCGATAAATTTGCGACAGCCATTTCTACAAATACGACGTTTAAAATTAACCTTTCATTTTTTTTTCCTTCCTCTTCTCTTTCCTCGCTTTAGCCCGTATACCGAGCACGAGTTTTGTGGCAAGGTTTAATGACTTTGCTGATATCGTAAAAAAAAATAAAGTCGTCACACGTGTGTAAGCTTATTTTTTTATTGTATTAAAACAGAATAACCGTCCTACGGATATTACCGCTCGGTATTGCAATAATTCGGTACGTTTTTTTAAATGTTGCAACGAGAAACTGAAATTACATTCGATAATAATATTCATTATTCCGCGATAACACTTTTTTCGCATTTAATTGCAGAATGCGAGTGACGAGGTTTTCGATTTATCGTAAAATTTGCACTGCAATTTTACCGTTTTTAACGCTGGGACATTGCGTTCTCGCTTTTTCGCGTTGCGTAAATATGCAGAAATTTTCAAACCTCGAATAAAAAGGTACGGCGATATGGAGATGTTTTATTTATTAATAATTAACAGTTCTTTGCCTCTTTATTATTCTAACATATTCAGTTTAACATGTTCTTGCCGCGATATGTAATGCCAACTGAAACGAGAAAAGAATTTTTAGTCGATAATACATTTAGTATATTGTACTAATATACTAAATACACTTAACCGCGTATTTCTTTTAAATTTTTTACTTATCAATAGCGATATAGTACGTTATCTGCACTCGTTACAGTAGTTGAATGCCTTTTTACATTGTGTCAAGTATGAACTTGAAACAGTATTAATATTTAAAACAAATCTTACGATAATTATCATTTTATGTATATGCATTTCAATTTCGATTTATCCGGATTATTTCGACCGTCAAAATTGAACATTAAAGTAAAGTATTAGATAAGCAAATTATAATATAACATAATCAATACTTAATATAGTAATAATTCAAGTTAAACAGTCAAATCGTTTTAACAAGTGATAAAAACGTTATCGAATAATTCCAATGTTATTGACTAAAATATGAATTCCATATTCGCAGAAAATATTCGCCAATATTAATTATTATTTCGCTATATTAAATCATTAATATATACAAATAAATACAGAAACTGCGAAATGAAAGCGCGAATCGAAGTTAAAATTTACGAAAAATGGATGCATATTAGCAAATACAAAAGTTATGGTAAAATTTCTAGAAAATATTCGCAATTTCGCATCGTTCACGATTCATCTGCTATGCCGTTCGTGGAAAGTTTTAGTATATTATTGTAGATGTAAGAGCGCAGTGTAGATTTGAGCGACATAGAAATGCAAACTACGTAATGCGAAATCAGCGTTGTGCAGTTGCGTTATCTTGGCACGTGAAACTGTAACGGCGTCGCATAAGGGTTTGCTAACTATGCTCTATTGTTGTAAATTAGTACATTCTTCCGTCTCTTGATTTACACATTTATATCGTATTAAATTATGCCCGGGTTCGCATGTGAGTTGTTGCATAAATTATAATCGAACCGTACGATTCGCGAAAGACTTGTGTGAGCAGGTGTTTAGAAATTGACGTTTAGAATATTCTGTGAGCTTATTCAATTAATCAATTCATTCATTCTACAATTTGGAACATCGAAGGTATATTTGGGACGTTAGATTTAATATTGCTTCCTATTTTGTATCTGTTCCGATTACTTCTAGGTTTTTAACACATTACGTTTTACACAAGTTTTAGGAAATGTCTTCATTAGGAGCGACTGACGAAACGTAGAATTACAAAATTTAATCATACGAAATTATTAATTTTCCGATCATTTTAACACTAGATTTACGGAAGCCGTCAAATTGACGGGTTCCTACTTGTCTTATAAATATTTCTCAAATTTCCAGAGACACTATACAGTAGATATTTCACGTATATTTTATAATACAATAATGACTTAACGAATTACCATCTTTGCCGCTTCATTCCTCTTTTTCCAAAGACCTTATTTAATATATTAAATAAGTTAAATCTATCATATTTAAAAATATTAAATAAGCATTTTGAAAAAAGGAGAATTAAGAGGTGGAAAAGATGATCGATTCGGTAATTTATGTTTTACAAGATGGACGTAGAATATCTATTCTATGACTCTCCTAGAAACTCGGAGAATTTTTGGAAAAAATTGTATACCAGTCATTTTAACTGGTTTGGTAGTTCTAGTGTTAAGGTTGGCTTGATCATCCTTGTGAAAGATATAATACAAAAACGTACAGTGTGGGAATCTTTGATTGGATATAATTTATTTAAATAATGTCGGTCATCGGAGACCCACGTAGCAAGTAACGGATCAAATGTAGTGTAATATTGATATAATTATAATTATCGAGGTTATACTATTTTCTATCGAATTATACCGATGTTATATTGTAATAGATATTACAATGTAACACTGATATAATATAATAATTTTTCTCCATCTCGAGGAGTAATTGTCGCTTGACCTTTGTTTAACATTTTGCCTTCTTCCTTTTAGATTCGGCACATTAGGCAACAAGAAGGCTCGAATAGTCATGCCGTACAACAGGGGGAAGTGTCTTCGTCGAATCCTAACATACTGTCCAACGATCAAGTTGGTCCTATCTTACTCGAGGTATGCATTTATTTTAGACAATTTTTCACCATACGTAATGAGCAATTTAAAGCAAGCGTTAAATCGAACGATGAGAAATGGCAGAAGACGATACTTCAGGCAATTTTTATTAGACATTTAACTTCATCCGATTGGAGAATGGCATACTACTGAAAATGCAGTCCATCTGGCTGCAAATTATTCCTGTATCGTTTCTCTGTGTACAGGAGAATGAAAATATTTTTGAAATTTATGATTTTATTAACTAAATGGGTATTTTCAGGTTGTTATACCATGTTGAATACTTTTTTTATTTGATTATACAGTAACGTGTATTTCACCGAGAATGAGTAAATTTTTATAGAAATTCGTTAATTTAAATATATTGTTATTTGTTTAAACTGCAACGTGTTTACATTGAAGAACGTTTCACGACGCCCTGATTATCATGATTTCTGAAAATTTGAAATATATCAGCTGCATTTCGATAAATATTTATGAGAATTTCTCGGATTATTTTCGTAACTGCGTTTGTGAAATTTCCCGACGAATTTCTCTCTGGCATCTCTGAATTTCGTACCTTTGATGGGACAAATTACAACAAATATACGATTCCTTCGCGTTTAACGTGAATTTCACTAGGAGTAAAGAAATATTAAATGTAAAAATAGACGGAACACCTTAAATTCATAACTTCGCCGATTTTTACATCGATAATATAAATATTTCGTTAAAATTTCTCTTCTTCGCTAAAATACACACCGTATAAAGATCCTGTACTCGTAAAATGTAGAATGCACGTTTTAATATTTCTGTGTATTGCATTAATTAGTGTTCACCAAGAAAATTACACAATTCCAATGTAACTCCGAAGTAATTAATTTGCTCATAAGGAAGCTCTTGGATAATTTGACGAAAAAAAAAAGAATGAAATGTGTTGTTACGTTTTATAATTACAATCTATAATTAGAATTATCTGCAAAACGTGAAATTGATCTATGTTATGGGATTTCTGCGTAGGCGCTAGATGGCTTTCTATTCGTTGTAAGTACGGAGGGACGCGTGGAGTACGTAACGGATAATATAACTCAATATATAAATTATACGAAGGACGATGTCCTCGGCAAGGATATTTATAATATTATTCACCATGGAGACCACAACATCTTCATGCCGAGCTTGTTACCCATGTCATTAGGTTCGTACCTTTATCGACTACTATTACCTTATTAATCGTATTAACTCTCGCACGGCGAACCTCCTTGCGAATTAATTTCAACCTGTTGTAACTTTTGTTATTCCACAGTTTTCTTATAGTTTATTTTCCGTAGATTTATTTTTCCTTCTCCGATTGAAATTCTCTGTTTCACCAGAAAGTACATTATTCAATGTGCCACTCGTGCATATGATAAATTACATTAACGGGTAATTGCTATTTAATAGGAACATTGCAAGTTATAATTGCATATAGAAATAAAAGAAATCCGAAATTAGATGCACACTTAGGGTAACGGATTGAATTACTAGCTGGTGCTAATTTATTTGAATTAATTTCAATAATGTCGAAAATTAATGTGTCCTTTAATAAAGACGGATGTAAATGCACTTGAAAATATAAAATTGGAAAAGGTAATTCTCTGGGACGATGTATCATACATATTTTACTAAAGTAATTCATTATCCTTGGAATATCTTAAGAAGTCTTAATATTTCGCAATTTAAACTATTCAAGTTACAACGGATACACGAAGAATTATAGCTATTAAAAATCACATAGCATTCGCCGAGCAAGGGTTAAAACACCATCCCTGTTAAGTTAACACTTTGCGGTCCTGTTTCGTCTTCCACCTCCATAAGAAAATTCCATATTGGAAAGAATATTTTCCCATTATCTACAAGCTATTATACTTTATCTCAAAACATTTTCCATCTCTATCGTAAAAGTTCCTAATAACTTGACATAAAAGTATCTCTTCGATGTCACAGAATTCGACGAAATTAATTTTAACGACTCAACGAGGAACAGGAATAATAACCGTGGCTGCAAAGTGTTAACATGTAAAATACGATGCGTTCAGATCGAATCTGCTTCGGTCCGAAAAAACGTCATTCGCCTTTCATGGCTGCGCGATGCAACAATTATTTATGAGTATGTTTCGTATGCGTCGAACAGAGTTCTATGATAATGTAACGTCAGTATATCCCATTCGTTGGGAGTGCGTGCGCGTACAGTTTTCGGCTTATCTTGCATGTTCTTCTTAAGCGAAACCAACCAACTTCGATAGTTGGAAGGTGGAGAGATTTATCTCGAGCTATGGGAGACAGTTTTGAAATTCTTGAGTGCAGCAGAAACGCGACGCCATCGGTGTGCCGGTCTGCTTTTAGCTGGTCGTACGTTGCGAGGGAAAATTCCCAATCCGATAATTCTGATTATAATAAGCCGAGGGATGTGGAGTATATCGATGAGAGCGAGGAGGAATTTTTTTTCCACGTGGAAATTCAAGCTAAAGGGTTGAAACGACCCTCTCTCGGTTTCTCACTTTTTGCGAATATAGTTGGTAAATTATAAGCGGCAGAAAAAATAGTTTTGTTATTAATAGTTTTGTTGTTTTGTTGTAGTTTTGTTGTTAATAGTTTTGTTATTAAAAAATAGTTATAGTTTACTTTATAAGTACATCGTGGTTGTGGTATTGGACCACGGATTAAGGGATTGTTCATTTTTTAAATTGTGCCAGGAAAGTGTCTTTTTTTAAAGAGAAATCTTCTTGGTTGTTGTACTATTTTTGTTATTATAATTACAGTAAAATATTATGCGTGAAATTAATAAAATATTAGTGATATAATTTAGTGAACTAAATTTTTTTTGTAGTTTTATAGGTTTCTTTTTATCGTACGAGTTCTTTATAAAAAATATTTCAATCTCTTCGACTGAATTTCCACAGGGAAAGAAATTAATTATTTCCACCTGTATACTCTACTCCCATAAGGTATCGTTAAAAGTAAAATATTCTTGTTAATTCAATCTCATTGATGCTGAAATCTTGTGCGATGTTTAACGTAAAATTCGCGCGGAATGCAAAATTTCAAATCTCAACGAAATTCGTGAAGTCCTAGAATTTATTTACACCGAATGAAAGATGAACTCCAAGCGTACCACATAGTATAATTTAATACGAAACGGTCACAAAGACCTAATTATTCTAAATTTCATATTTCGCATTCTTATCAACCTACCTTAAGAATTCTCAGTCTTCCACAAATCCCCAGGAAGACATCTTCTGGAATAATAGAAAGCAAAAAAAGATATAAAACATATCCTACGGATTTCATCTTCACAAACGAATATTACGTTACATCGTGAAAACTGCCGCTTTAAATTACACGTACCGTCAGCCGAAGCTACGGAACGCAAAGACGAGAAATTACGTTTCCGCAGAACTTTGACCGTCGTTAAAAGAAACCGTCGAATCACAGTTATCCACCGATAACTCGTATGACCGTTTAACTTGTCCGAGTAATAACGAAAGAAACCACCGCACGTCCGTATCGTCGCTCGTAATTAAAAGCAATTAAAGGAAATTAAACGAAACGCGCGAGTACACATATGGACACTGACGAAACGTCTCGACAGGCTGGACGAGCGAGCCGCAGCCCCAAACGAAGAATCGCACCTTCCATTGCCGCTTCTTGGTGAAGCCTCCCGATGATAAAGAAGAGACTATGGAAGAGAAGCAGCAACGAGTATCGAAATACGAGTCGATGCAAATCTGTTCAGCCCTTCTGCCGAGTAATAACGATCGTCTCGAGAGCGGTGACGTATCCTCTGAATCCTCGGATATCGGTCCTTGCGTAATGTGCGTGGCTCGCAGGATACCGCAGAACGAAAAGCCCATTGGTACACCCATCGAGCAGTTCACTGTTAAGCTCGACACCAGCGGGAAAATCATCGCGGTAGATCTCACCGGGTTGTCGTCTGCTTACTCCAAGTACCTAATCAAGGTAAGGGTACGTAAGACACTTCAATGTATTCTCATTATTTGATAGAATTCGTTGGGTGTATGCGATTTTTGATCCTTAGCACTCGGTGTTGATTATACGTCAATTCTCTGTTTGACGATGAAATGGAAATTATTATTTGGTGGAAGAGTTTCGTATTAGTTTATTGAATTTTAACACTAGAACTACCGGCGTTAGATCAATCATATTTCAAAATATTAAAGAAGTACTTTGAAAAAGGAGGGACCGAGAGGCGGAAAATATAATCGATTCGGTGATTTATGGTTTTTAAGATGGACATAGAATATTTATTCCAAGGCTCTTCTATAATCTTGGAGATTTTTGAAAAATTGTGTACCAGTCATTTTGACTGGTTTGGTAGTTCTAGTGTTAATAGAATTTCACGGTATCGATGGAAAGGTACACCGAGAGCAAGAGGGTTGATTCTTTGCGACTTTTTTTTAGGTCAATTAGCAAGTCTGATTTCTTCCCGTTATATTTGCGTGTTAAACAATGAATTAATGTTGAAGTAACGAAGCAGTAGTCGTAGAAACATTTCAAAGGTATTGATTTGTTTCCGGGAGGTATGATATCTTCTATTTGTTACCGAGTGAACAAATAGATAACAGGAGCGTAAGTGTTGATCAGCTATGTAACACGTTGAATGCCGGACGTACTCCGTTTGTCTTACCGTTTACGTCAGAATGATATTTTTTATTGTTAATCATTGTCTTTTTGTATTACTGAAAGCCATCGTCATATTCTAACATTTTTTCAAGAATTCTAGTGATTTTATTTTCTAAGGGTTTTGAAGGTCGCTATACTTTCGACCGATAAATACTCAGAATAAAAGTATTTATACATCGCAGAGTGCATTTTTCATTTCACACCACTGTATTAACACTTAATGAGCAAAGGGCCACTCTAATAGCAACCATATATCTACTTCCATCCGAGTTCCTTCTCTAATCATTAATGAACGTCAATTTTTTTTTCTCGCAACAATACAAAATTAACTGTCTATTACCTACTGAACCTTAACGAACGAGTAAATTTTAATGAATAGGGTTGAGAACGAAGAATTCATAATAGTTGGAGTAGTCACTTCTTCAAGGATGAACCTAATCATACTAGAAAACTTTGCAATGTCGTTTAGAAATAACAAAGAATTTTTCTATACTATTCAACGTGTTAACAAGCATTTCATATTGCAATATAAATTTCACAGTATATTCTATAATAACATTTTTCAAATAACTTCCCCCTAAATTTAACATCAGAACTACCAAACCAGGTAAAAATAACAGATTCCAAGTTTTCTCCCCAAATTTATAGGGGCATCATACATATTTCACGTCCATCTTTTAAATCAAAAATTTCGTAATCGATCATCTTTTTCACCTCTTGATTCCTCTTTTTGCAAAGTCCGTAGTTAATATCTTTAAATGTGATACATTTAACGCCGGTAGTTCTAGTGTTAAATTATCTAAAAAAATTGTTTTCTCACGAAATAACAGTGTTGTTTTATGTCGATGCTATGTTATTAATATTTGTTTTTATTGTTTCAGGACCACCTGACTGGCACTACAATAAAGGACTTGTGCCACCCTCATGATCTCAGTAAGCTAACTGCACATTTGCACAATACGCTTCAAGTTGGAGAGAGTACCAGCGGTGTGTACCGGCTGTGCGTTAGTCCTGATAAGTTCCTTAACGTTCAAACAAAGTCAAAACTGTTCAAAACAAATGTGATTGATGCACACGATACCGACTTCATTATGTCCACCAATTCCATTATAAAGTAAGTAGCAGTCTTGTTACATGATCTTTCAAAAATTTAGTATGTAATTCTTTTAATTACAAATTCAATCTCGGTCTCGAAATCGTAGAAAATTTTATGGCATACTTTCAGAGTGGAGCCTTATTAGTAGATTACTGATTTTCTTTTGCAAATTACAATTGTTACGAATGTAAGTAAGAAAGAAGAACTTAAGGAGTATTTTTCCCCATTTGCTAAATATTACAAATGTTATTTGCATATTTTATGTAATTTTTCAAATTATGTGGATTCCATTGATTTTTTAGCCGTCAAATTTCACATAAATGCATAAAAGCCTGTGGAATATTTATTTGAAACTTGAATCTTCATTTCGTATAAGATGAAATAAAGATAACTTAAATAAAAGTTTATATTTGTTGAGACCGAGCTTGAATATATTGACACACTAATTGTCCGTGCGGTACACTTTGAATCCATAAAATTCTTTTTTGCATCTTTTAATTGCTATTTCCGTTACGTTAAAAGTGCGATATCTGCCTTACTTAAAACCGCGTATACGTTGCTACGACTTGCACGGGGGAATAGTAAATTTTATGCATCCTTGTCACGACATTTGGTGTGTTAATATTAAATAGCTGTAAGATGTACTCGCATAAAACTTAATTAAACGTTGTTAGGAATATAAAACAATGCAGTAGAACTTTGATACTGAGATACCGATGAATCGTACAGTGAGCAAATATTGCACGTAAATACGACTGTTAATACCAAAGAAATATTAAAAAATTGCATTAACCCTAACTGTTAAGAAACGCGAGATACATATATGCTACTGGTTTGCAAACTAGCCGAAAGTTCGCCATTGAGTTATTTCAAGATTTATAATTTGTTAAGATCCCAATATGGTATTATTTGATTAATCAGTATCTATATAATCAACGTTCTACATCATGCAACTAATCATTAAGTGTTATCCCCTCGTTTCGCTTAATTACTGAATTCTTTCGTTGACGTACACACAGGGCAAGGGTGACTGTTTCTACACGAAAGTTTAAGTTCTTACGCTGCGTCAGGTTTCCGCTAATATATGCCGTTCTTCTCGGGTTTAATTTATCATCGTTTCCTTTAACAACTTCTTAGCTGAATGTCGAAAATATCGATGTTAAATCACACGTTAATTTTGCACAAATTGCACGAAAGAAGTATATCTCATCGATGCAAAAAATAGTGGCGATAGAAGAGAAACTGATTCCTTGCACAAATATAATATACGACGAGAATATTCTTCAGTTTTTGCGACACTGTTTCGCTTACGAGTTACATTACTCGTTCCCTCTATTGTAGGCTTCTCAAGTAAAAAGGACTCGATCACTTTTGCATGGCACTTAATACGGGACTTCTTTTCGGTGTTGGAGATCTGGCCACTCTTGAAATCGAAACAACTTTCTGTGACTGTTTTGAGACCGCTCCTAAAACGTGTCCATTTGTTTTTTGCTTTTTAATGCTTCGTTTACTAATCACTCTGCATTATACATTACATTTGTTTGATCGCACCATTTTTGGTCACACTTCCATGAGACCTCGTGATATTTCATTGAAAGTGGCAAAGATTGCGCGCGAAGAGATTTGAAAAGTGTTTTCATCGTTGAGAACTGTGACGTTGGATTTATCGATCTTTGCTACTTCCAATTTTTAAATTTCATTGCATATAATTGTCGCACAAATGAAGACGATCTCAAGACGTTTCGCATCTTTATTTCTATACCGTTAAAATATTATGAAATTAGAGAAAAGTGAAATAGTTTAGAATGAAAGTAGTGATTTAACCCATTCACTGCCAGGAAATCTAAGCAAATATTACCTTTGCTTGTTAAAATTTGAGGAGATGACAGAAAGTTTTTGGAACATTGGTTTCATTAATCAAAAATATAATCTCAACATTTGTAATGATACAAAGAACATTTTGGTCCAAAATTTCTATACACGCTCAGCCATTATTGTTAACTTATTAATTCAAACTTATAGTGCAGCTACGAGATATCTCGTAGTTGGCAGTCAATGGGTTAATAAACTAAAGTAAAATTTGTATTTCATTAAACTTCGTATAAAATTTGCATAGAAATAGTGTTAACGTAGCATTTTATATAAAAGAAGCGAAGAGTACGTTACACAACGTACTCTTTGTTCACCTTTACGAATATTCACGATAAAGGATTGTCCATTGATGCAAAATCGTTTTGCGTTCGCTCGAAAGTATTCACATTATCGAATTGCATATAACATTGAAGCAGCAGACACACTCAGCGAAAGTAAGATTTACTGGCGCATTAAGGTGTAGTAAGTCTTAGTTACGCTTATGCAACTTGCATCGGGGTACCAAGGTGGCACGATTCGCGCTCAAGGTTTCGTTTGGTGAACAGTGTGGAAATCCATTGCGATCTCAATTTTATATCAACGATTCGTTCGTTTATCTGACTCGTAATCAAACTCTCCTTCCTTCTCATCGACAGAAACGATTACACCAAAAGTCCAAGCTCTTATCAATTTCCACTGTTCATCGAACACCGTCGTTCGACGAGCGCGCAAATCGCCTAGAGATAGTACTAGTAATTGCTTAATGTTAGATTAAAATCGAAAAGTATTTAATGGTAAATGGCAAATCTACATGTGTTGTTTTGTTTCTTGTCCATGATAGGGACAATGACTTAACGCCTATCGAGGGTGGTCAGCTTTCCAACAACAAAGTGTGCTCAGGACACTCTAGTAACCGTTGTGCAAATAATAGTAATAATAATAATGGTAACAATAACAATAACGTGGGTGGCCCGCTAATGTCGGTGGCACATCTGAACGGTCAAGTGAGTGGTATCAGTGGTCGGGGGTTGGCGGGTACGTCGTCCCACGGTGCCGCGACATCGTCGAACTCGATAGTCTTTAGCGCGGCCGAATCTTGCAACCCCCTGACGTCGCTAAGTACCAGTAATCCGTTCAACCACTTTTCGGGGAACATGGACTTGGAATTCGAGCTCTTCCCCAGTTCCACATGGGACTTGGATAGTAGCAGCGGTTGGGTAGATAGGCCCGAATCGAGAGCGAGCGGGCCACCAAACTCACGACCACCCTCCCAGCCAGCCCCGACATCTCCGAGTCCCCAGGGAACGTTCTCCTCTAATTCGGCGGTGGCGCCACACTGCAGTCCCCTACGCGCGTTCAGCCCGACTTCAGGCAACGCAGCTCACACCTTCAGTAATTCGTTCCCCTTCAGTCCGCTTCAGGAATCACAGACGTCCTCCTTGACGAACAGCGCTGCTAGTAGCGTTAGCGCCAACGGGGCCTCCGGTTTGACACCTAAGAGACAAGAGGAGGGAAAGACCGGATGCTCGACGACCAACCAAGCCGGGAGCATGGACGGTAATGCCGGGAGAACCGGTGGGACGTCCGTCGTCGGTAACGCGGCACCGGGGAACGCCGGTACCGGTGGGAGCATCGTCGAGACTCAAAACAGTGTTGTGTCGACCGAGTCCGGTAGGCTCAGAAACTTGTTGACCAAGGGGGCTAGTGCTAGTGAGGACACTCAGGACAATGCTAATAACGATTCGGATACCCAAAATAAGCACAGGATATTAAAGATCTTGCTGAATCAGCAAGACGAGGACGATTTTCATCCCGAGCATAATAATAAAGTGCGCACCAGTCCTAGCAACATGCCGAAACCGAGCATGGAGCATTCGAAATCCTCCCTTGGAAACAATATGCTGCTACAGGTAAACCCACTGATCCTTGCGAGAACTGTGGTACCACTTTAAGTGATTACGATTGTCATTGACGACCTGCAGCTTTTCGTTAATTTCCTGTCGGCCACTGTTTCTCCTTTCCTGTTTTTGTTTCGTGTGTCCTCGGGCAAGCTGGATCAGGCGATAGACTGTCCTTCATGCGATTGGCATTTTCCTCCGATGTAGTTCTCTCCTGGGATTTTCATGAATCGATATTTTTCCAGCATCGATGATTCTATCGATGCGATATCTTTTGAATCGTACAAGTTACCGTTGACAGACAATGAACCGTCTTAGTTTCGAAAGTAACGAAAGAGGATGCCTATGGTCTGATCAAAGTTCGCCTTCGTCTCCTTCCTTTGTTTGTGAATGAAAATATAAAGATTTTAACAACGTAATTGTGCTATTTTATCACCTACGCTTCGTTTTTTACATTTAAAGTTATTAAATGAAAAAAATGATGACGAGGACGAAGAGGCTCGAGCCGGGTTGAAGAAACGGAACGAACTACTGCAGCAGCTCTTGAAAGATCAGGACGAGGAGAGGAAGATGCAAGAGCAACAGGTAAATTTTAATTTAATTCGACGAGTCGTAGTCGTATCATCGACTAAAAAAATGAACGACATTGCATCACTATCTGAGCGTCGTCAAATGTAATTATACCAAATCGTAGAATCGGGACGACGACCCTCTTCTGCGGAGTCTTGGATTTCGAAATACCACGCCATCCCCATCTCAGTCCGGTGACAACGTCGGTCACGGTGGTTCGACTCAAGTTGGACAAAAGAGACCAGGCGAGGATGGTGATTTGAACATAGCAGTGAAACGGCCGATGGACGGATCGCACCAGGTCTCGTCCTCTGGCACCAGTGCATCGACCAATGCAACGAGCAAGCTCTGGGAGAAAAATAAAATGTTGGCTTCTCTATTGGCCAAACAACCACCTCAGCCAACGACCATCCCGCCAATACCTGCGTCTGTGATATCGGCAACGCCACAGGTACAATTTACGTTCTTTTGGAGGATTTTAATATGTTAAAACAATTCGTGGGCCTGAATTTATATCCCAAATATTTTCTTCAGATTCTTTATTTAAAATTCGAGGTTCTACGTTATTTGAAAGTAATATCGAAGAACCGAGTACTTCCTACGATGTAATATCGAAGCTAAACGAACCTTGTTACTTAGGATAAGCTGCCTCGCGTAGGATTGAAAACACAGCAACAGCAGTCACAGCAGCCACAACAGCAGCAGCAACAGCAGCAGCAGCAACAACAACAGCAACAACCGTGGACAGGTGGCAGTATGCAGTCGGTTGGTGGTAACAATACGATTACGACAACCGCGACTTCTGCACGTACTCCTCTCCAAAGTCAGTCGAGACAACTACCTCGTCAAGCAACCAATACCTACCTCAGTCATATGCTAAGTCAGGTAATTATCGATGCAAGGAAGATGGTTCATTGGTGTCTCCTTCGATAAGTACACATTCCTCTTCGTCGAAGAAGATTGACCGAGTCATAGTAAGATACGTGATGTGTTAATTTGTTACATTAAATGTTCGTGCCCCTTAGCAACAAAGACCTCAAATGGGTCAAATGGATTCGGAATTTGCGGGCAGCGGGGAGTATCGTCAAACGAGTACCGATCCCAGTACTTGGGATAATCAGTCGTCGGATCCGGATCTCTCAGATATTCTGGATCAGGTTATCGAGTTCGTACCGGATGAAGCTATTACAGGTAATTGTTTGAGCTTTAATTCATCTCGGCGCATTCTATCTTCATTTTGATCGTCATTAACACTTGCATTATATCTTCACGTATGGTTCTACACTTTCGCTGTCGCGGTATAATACATTGTCCGAGATGCTTTCTAGCTTTTCTAACATCTAACATAATTGTAATCACACTTGTGCGGTAATCCGTGCCAAACTTTATTATCTCCGTATCGTTTTGGATATTTGTGAGTGTTATAAACATATATGTATATTTTTTTGAAATATGTGCGTGACAGCGAAAGTGGTATCATTATAGATGCAATAAATTTTCATTCAATAGAGTCATCTGCGATAGCAAATCTCCTAGATGTTATTGAAGCACCACAGAACAATGCCATGAACGAAAAGATGGCAATTAACGCGATACAGAAGTCGTTGATGTTATGCGAGACTGCCGTAAATCCAACGTCTTCCACCATAACTATACCTGGTACACCTCCAGCTTACTCGACCGCGGTGAGTCGATCAGTTTACTCACAAATTATTGTAATTTCTGTTATTTTAATGGTATAGTTTCAACGATTGATGTATATCTATCGATTTCAGTTGGGAAATACACCCGTAACAACGAGTCACAGTTACCAGCCACCCCCGATGTATCAGCAGCAACCCAGAATGAGGTTTAACACCCAGCCAGGCGTTAGACAGACCGCTACTCAGTTCACGCAGCAACAGCAATTGCAACTGCAACAGCATCGAACAAAATTGATCCAGCAGCAGCAACAGCAACAGTTAAAACAGAGGCTCTTGCAACAACAGCAGCAACAGCAGTTACTCATTCCTTCCAATGCTACAGCTACGGACCAAATTAGTACCGGCATTCATAACATTGATAACCTTCTGAACAATACAGTTGCGCCGAACGTATCGTTGCAGGTAAATTGCAATATAATTTAGACGATCTTTTGCAGATAAATTCTACCAGGTCCAAGAACTGTGATAACATTGACATTTTCAGCGGTCGAGTGTTCCAGATTCTCAAGTTTCTCCAGGTTATGGGGGATCCGTCCAGATGCCTTCCGGTCACCGACTCGCTCATTCGTACTCTCATCCGTCGACGTTACCGCAACAGTGAGTAGCAGTTTAAGAGATAATTAATTTCTATGTCAATTACCTTACGTTTCACTCGAACTCTTTATTTCCAGTCCCATTGTGAATAATAACTTCAACAGTGGGCAGCAAGTGTCCGCTGCTGCGCGACTCTCACCGCACTCTCCAGCTGGTATTTTGTCGTTCTCCCATCCGCAGCCCCTATCACCACGAGTGACGCAAGTACGTTTCGAGAGTCGTTTAATTACACGAAATGTCACAAACGTAGCGTAGTTTTCAATGAATACTCGAGTACGTCGTAAGGATAAACAATTCGGCGACTTTACGAATAATTTTACGTGCATGAAGTCACGCTTTGCGCACAGTCGTACGTGTGACACGAAAGTGATATTTTCGATATTTTCAAAGCCTCAATCGCGGGGCGTTAAAAATCGATAGATGACTAATAAACTTAAAATTGTTATTTACTGATTGCAATACAATATCATCGCTCTATCCAACCAGGGCAACTACGGCAACACCCCGAGACTCTTCAACGTTAACCAGGTGAGATCGCAGCAGCAGTCGACAGCGCAGCAGCAACTCCAGCAGCAGCAGAGATCGATGCCGTCGCCAGGAACACAAGCCTCTGCTCGACAATCCCCGTTCCCGGCTGAAACCTTTCCTCCACCCACGTCTCCTACGGCAAGCCAATTTCCACCTGGTCCCAATCCTGGCGGTCCGAATCCCTCTACCCAATATCGGTTGCAACGGACCACGTCTACGCCGTCGGCTACCACTCAGCTGCCAGGTAGGTTGATATTGTTTTAG
This sequence comes from Cerceris ruficornis, assembly GCA_963989415.1. NCBI lineage: Eukaryota > Metazoa > Arthropoda > Insecta > Hymenoptera > Crabronidae > Cerceris > Cerceris ruficornis. The sequence goes on from OZ022520.1 coordinate 17,482,147, forward strand.
AAATCGATCTGCTTTACCAATATCAATTTGATAATATTTTATATATATGATACTACTTACGAAGAATTCGCTAGATATAATTTATTACTGTGCCGATGATGTATATTCTTATCTTGACGAATTGTACGCGTCGCGATGTTTTTTTGTAGGAGAAGTGTGATTTTTCAGGGAATAACGCAGAATGTACCTGTCTGAGTGTACGGGTTAAATGGCAAATAGGTGTTTCGAGTAGTTTGCAGATTTTTTTTTACAGGATTTCACGTTTGATGTACATGATGATAGTAACAGATTACTTGTCACGTAACGCGCGACATGTTCGATTAATTGCGAGAACTTAACGACCGGTCGTTGGGATCATCGGTTACTTCGGTGTAATTAAATGTCATTTTTTTTATCGCACATCGGTGTGGTTAACGTTAAGTATTAACAAAAAAAAGAGATTTAATACACGACACCTGCGCGGCGCCGAAGATGTGAATAATAAAGTATTTCTTTTCAAGTGGGTAAGTACGTCACACTGATTAAAATATATATCTGTGTTGAGTAATGAGAATAAGAAAAGTGTGTTTAGATTAGACGGGTATGCATATAGATGATCGTTAGTATTTGATGCGTGTACTTTGTTCTTTTTCATTATATCTGTGTAAGTAATTTCTGAGAGATTTCTTTCGTATCGCAGGCTCTGACTAGCGTCTCTTCATTTTTAATTGCAAAACGCGGTGATCGCTGATAAATCTTTACCCAGTGCCCGGTAATAGTTACGAGTATCGATAAGGGAATAGGGAATTATAAATTACAATTATAATAAGGAGTTACGGTAGTATTATTAGTATCGTGAAATTTCCTTCCGACGCCGGAAACAAGCATTTTTCAAGTCACATCCGGTTCTCGTTTAACCCTTTGCCTGTTAATTAAACAACGAAAACAACATTGATAACGATGCAACGATAAATGATGAAATATCCATCCTTGCAACTTAATTTCCAATCGAGTAGTGAAAACATACGCACAACTTTACAAAAAAAATGATGGAAAACATTCCGTTCATTCGTACAAAGTGAGATATTGCTTTAATGCCACTCGTGTTGTTCCAGCAATCCTAATAGAAAAACAAATACAGAAGGAATGAAAAAAAGAAAGCGCGAAACATTTTCTCCCGAAACAAGCTGTGTACATGGTGTAATCAGGGCTTTTAATCTCCACGATATTAATCTCAACGTGACTCTATGGCTATCGCTATCGAAGCATGGAAAGAAGCGGCTAGAAGCATTTACGTAATGAGCAACGAACAAGGAGATAGACACGCTTGATGTTGCAGGTGGGGTCGGTTCGCCCCGGCACTACGGCGGAGTGAGTAAGGAACAACCTCTTCTTTCACCTAGTCATCCACATTCGGGTTGCCCGGCAACACCGACTCACAATCAACACAACGTAACGAATACCCAACAACACTTCTCCAACCAACAACATTCTTCTATGATATACCACACGACCGCCAATACTATCAACACAGCAGACATGCAGAACAATCAGTTCTGTTACGATCGGACGTCTGTTCCACTCTATTCGTCAGGTCCTGGGGATACGCAGGACGCCAGGCCTCTGCCTCCCGGTAATCCTGTCAATCACCAATTGGGTGGTAAGTCATATGACCTCTTAATGTCATGTGACCATCACTTCGTCATCATCGCAATACTCTTCACCCGAACCTCCACCCTCAAACCTTGCCCCATTCTATAATGACCCCTCTTGTCTGATACATCTCGTGTTATCGCGAGATGATTCCAAAAGGCATGAGACCATTTTTTTGGTATATGAAAGCACATCATTCTCTTTCACCATGATTTACACCCCACACTCCCCCTCATCGAGGTATACGATTGTAAATATGACGTACCTATGGAGGAGGCGGTATCGTTTATGCGTTTAATGTATTCGTCACGTGCTGTGTAACACTGTGCCCTTTATCATATCGTGCTAAGTGTCTTGCGAAATGGTGCGTGTGTTTAGTGTGGCTGAAAAGGTTCTAAACGGAGTATCTCTTACAATCACGCTAGTTTTCCTGGCTCACTTCATCCTGTTGTCGATGTCGTTTCCATATTATCATGCATCGTTATTGTAACCGCATTTCGTTTCACTCTCTTGCAGTGATCTGTGCAGTATTGTTTGTACCTTTGATTCTGTGCTCTTTCGGGGGATTTGGGTAAGGGTAGACGCAACGCTTTGGTTTCCATGTTGAAACCGTTTTGATGGGAACACCGTGTGTATACGATCGGGGATATTTATTATTATTGAAGAACGTGGTGTAGGTAGTTTAGGGAGATTAGATGTTGGCAGGCTACAAGCTGAAACTCCACGGAGGAAAGGAGATTTATTCGGCTGGTATAATCCTTAAGTGGTTACAGCGTATCGTTGACTCCTCTATTCAGACAAATTGTCATTAAGAGATACCGAGAGCTTGAAACCAGGTTACAGGATTATAGGATTTCTTGAAAGGGATTGAGTCGAGCGCGAGTAAACCATCTCCTCTGTGCCGTTTCAGCTTGTAGGTAGTTCTGCCATCATACCATCTCCCTAATCTATTGAAGTAAGGATTTTTGTATTCTGGCAAACGATAATTTTTCATTGAAGAATAGAAAATCATTTGAGGCGCTACAATAAGTCTGAGATGATTTTAACAGGATGGAATCGCAGTTAATGTTTCGAGTACAACATTTCTTTTGGAAACATTAACATTTGTGCTCTTAGGCACTCGACTTTAGTGATATACGATTTTTGAAGGTTTTTCTAATTCTCTACGAGTACGTTCAAAGGTACTTTATCATCGCTTCGTAGAATTTATCTTTAGGAAGTCAACGAAACGATACCATCGTCATAAATCGTCATTAATTCGCCCTCACGATCTATCTTCTTCGATTATCATTTTCATGCATTTAATGAAAAAGCAACGCAGTGTAGCGTACCCTTTGGAAATAGTGGCTAAATGTTGCATGGTGCTTTTGTTTACAGTTACAAGTTCGTTTAGTGTCATAATCAAGCCCACTGAATGTATTTCACTCTGCATTAAGCAGAATTCTATTGGGAAATTTAATTCCTTTCATTTTCTATTTGTTCCCGTTTAAAGGAGAATATGTTTTGCTTGCACTGAAATATTCGCAATATTTGCGATAACACATAAAATCTAAAAAGTAATAAAAATTACTCGAATAATTCTAAGAATTCGCTACATCTCGGTATATTGTTAAGTGCTAATAACAATATTTGAAATAACAAATCAATTTAACTTGGAATTGTTTTATTGCAGCGAAAATTTGTGGTTTTAGGGGAAGAAATTACAATCAATGATAAAATTAAGGAGATTATATCAGAGAATGAAAACAATGACACATGCTGTGTTACCTTATTGTTAATACGAGTTATAGAGAGTTAAGAATATGTAGTATATATAAAAAGATCTTTTTAATTATTTCATGCAAGCCCCCCTTTAAACAGGATAAAATAGAAGAAAAAAGATTCATTAAACAGAAACTAACCCTCAGTAATTCCGCGCTCGTTCATTCTCCCGTACATTTTGTTAGTAACAATTTCACATTTATCCCTAATAACGCAAGATTTTAGACACCCGTTGATCGGCGCAAAACCGTGCAAATGGAGGAGCTACGGTTTTTGGGGAAATCGATGGCGGTGCCCCTGTCTGTTTGGATGACAATGTAATATAGAATTTCACTGACCTCAACGGAGTACACACCTTTCCCCACACTAATTTTAGTGATATAAGGAACGTTCGATTGCACTCCACCCTACTTTTAGCGATAGAGAGTCAACGCTTTCCTATGGTGATTGTAGAACACCGATATATACCTATGTAACGTCATAGTAGATAAGTCACTATGTAGGAAAGATTATTACCCTTTGTATCATATCTTTCTAGGTATCTCTCTTGTACAACTCGAATGCGTTTAATATCACCGTATTAATTAAGGTGGGCTCGAGACGGGAGTGGGCATTATTGTAAAAATGTATGGAACTTGTAGAATTTGTAGAGAATTTATGGAATCACGATAGAAATGAATTGCAGGATTCTTTTCAGAGGCATGGATATACAAATATTAATATGTACTGTTTCGAAATTCGTAGAAATCGGAATTAAAATGCAGGAATGCCAAAAATCCGAAGTATTTTCGGTACTTTAATGCTCTTGGTAAGTAGGAAAATGCCTTTCTTACGTTAGTTTACGATCACACAGAATTCAATTCAGTTTTATTAAATATAATTATTTGTCATAAAAAGAAATTTATATTTTACTTTATGTGTCCTCGTAGTCTCGAAGGAAACATTAACTTCGATTTGGTACTGACATGTTAATTTGGTAAGAAAGGTGCCGTTTCAGAAAACATATTGCAATGTATATTATACAGGTGTGTTTTTGGAAATATATTTTTACAAACTGCCCATTTCTGATTCGAAGAAAAACCGCACCACTTAGTGAATATCTCCGGCACTTCCGGAACACGTGACCTAGCATCATTTTCACTTGCACCACACATGAGATTCTGTGTTGCGACTAATAAATGTATATTTGCCAGCCTGATGTTATAACGACCGAATTTATTATTCTGCCGATGTAATAATTACACGATTTCTCGATAGAAATACCGACGGTGTATACCGGATAAGGTGCAAAACAAGAATTGCTTGCATTATCATGCCACAAGCATTTAATATCATCGTATCATTTGGGTCATTTGAGTATCGGAGATTTTCATCGTTCCTTTGTTTTGCAGGCAGCTTCATTCGTTATTCAGGATTCTGTGTGTTTATTGATTATGGTGATTTGAATTTAATGGAGTACGAGAAGCAATGAATTCAACGATTTAAAGTGCCGATGATAAAATTATATTTGGATTTACTTTTCATAAAATAGAATTTACTGTTACGAGGTTTCAGCTGATAATCGTAAATGAAAATCATTCTGTCGCGTCGATCGTGTGTTGTTCTTTGTTTTGTAAATTATAAATGTAAATATGTTTTTTACTTTTAGCGATTAAATGTTTATTTACTGTTTTTTTTTCAGTATCTTATCGATAATTTATGTTATTTCATATTGTGTTTCGTGCTTTGTATTATATTTTATTTTTGCTTTTACGGGACGGAAGATTGTGAATCGATAATTTTGTAAAAGTTGTACGATATTTATGAATTCTTCAAGTGATTTAATTGATCAGAAGTAAATAATACTGAAGAAAGTAATTAGTTTTGCAGGCTTTGAGATAATTTCGGGTAACTTTAAGAATTCTACAAGATATATTTTCTTTGTTTCCCAATTTCTTTCTCTTTTCTTTTTTAAGTTGATATAGTTTTTGTGCTTGTTGTATCACGCAATTCTTTTGTGTTGTGTTCTGTCATTAATTTTCATCTCGACAATCATCTCACATTCTTCGTCAAAACATTGTTAAATTTGCGAACTCGCGAATTATTGTTACTTTATAATTGGAGCATGAACAATATCGATGCGATGGCCAGATAATCTTAATTGATATCTCTTGATCATTCGACGTTATTTGACGCTGACACATTCGAGTATTTCACTTGATTCTTCAATACTTGATTCTTCTACTGTTACAGAATTCTGCAATTATAATTTATATTTCTAGAAATGTGTGCGCTGCAAATTACAAATGAAATATTTATTTGTAATTTTGCAGTTGACTCTTCTTTTGAAATACAAATGATAAATGGCAACTGTCGGGCATAGATAAAAAAAATAAAATAAACGATTTTTCGAAATTGTATTCTAAGAAATTAATAAAAGTCTATTCGCTATGAGTACAAATTTACCACAAAATTCGGAATTGCTTAATATTTTGCTATTCATCAAATCTACATGAAATTCACATCGAACGTTGTCAGTAAGATTAAAGTCATAAAATGGTAACTCTCGATATTGACTTGAAACAAGAAAAAAAAATATACAAAATGAAATTTTGTTATATTTTTTATGTAGTTCTAATCATTCTCCAATTGTCGCTCTCAGTGTTTACCAATGTAATATAATAAATCGTTTTGTACAATCATGAAATATTAGCACTGCTTAACTTTAAGTACCACGAAGAAAATGTCTACTAACAACGACGCATTTTCATGTACAGTGCATTGAGCTTTCGTAATTAATCTTTGTCACCATACGCAATGTTACTGTTAGAAACTTAAGAATTTTTTCATTTTCAGCAAACATCGTCCGTAATAATGGTCATTCGACTTCCGTTTTAATGTAATCCAAACTTGTATCGCAATGTCCTTTTTTTTTATGAAACATTCCTACTCTCTACTTCACTCTTTTTTTATTTGTTTTTATTTAAGAGAATATTTAAAATATTCACTTAAATCCCGCTCAAAATTCATGAATTTCTGAATAACAAGCCAGAAAAAACGTGCTTTTTACCTCTCAATTTTGCCCCCGATAAGCTGTTACGAAAGTATGTCAACCCAATATTGTAAATATCGCATTATGTAATAAAGCACTCATCTTATACCTTCGACTAACTTACGTTATAGCTTGCATCGTGTAAGTTGCAAAATTTTGTATCAATAGCTAAACATTTTTAGTGTCTTGTCTCAAAGAATCAATGAGATAGAGTTAGAATTTAAAAAAAAAACAACAGAAGACATATAACATCAACGAATCTTTGGAAAAAAAAATTCTTACAAATGCGGAATAAACTTGTGTCAATTTGAAACCGGATCCAATGGAATTCTCTTCACGTGAAGTTTCCTTTTGTCACAGGAAACGCTAGCAGTACCGGAAGTATGACTTCGGAGTTCGTGAGGCAGGAACTTCGAGCGATCGTCGGGGCTCGAACGCAGCAACAACAACAGCAGAGGGTACCGAACAATATTCAAAACAACCTCTCTGGCCAAGTATCTCAGGACGATCTTGAAGCACTTGGCCTGACCTTCGAAATGTCTTCTGCAGGTACGTCTTATGGTGAAAGGATAATTAGCGGGATTTTCCTTTTAGACTTTAAGAACGAACGAAAGTCAAACGTGTTGTTAGTTTATGATGAACGGGCATAAACGAAATGTTTTCGACAATTTGTCGACTTTTGGAAATTTAGTATTGGATTTATTCGGTTTTTTGGTATTTGTCGGTGATATAGTCATTTTGGAAAATGTAGAGGTGAAATTCAGGTCGTTTTTGGGATCTCTTTAATACGTTCGCTGCCATCATTGTAATGCCTTTACTTTAGCAACTAAGAGATGCAATTAATTGTTCAATTATGAAAGTTATCGAAGTCAATATGATACCGTAGCAGATGAAATGTATTAAAATGAAACTCGATATTTTAATAATCGAATTGCGGTGGCGAACGTATGAAGTCGTTCAGGTTTGACAGCGTTTAATTAAATATAGATAAACTCGACGGTTCGTTAGCGTTAGTGAAGTAGAACAGACAGATGTTTCGAATATTTTGAAATTATCAATGCAGTTAAATGATTGTTGAAATATTTCTAAAGTGGCTAAATAATATAACACGATCAAGGAAACAGATTAGCACTTCAATTTCGCATTTCTTTGCACTGTACTCTGCGAGAGTTGTTTATTTCGAACTAATTTTACTCTTCTCGTGGCTGTTTTTTTGTATTTCTTTGTTCTGATATATTGCCCGTGATAATACACTGGAAGCTGTGAAAAAGTGTTACAAATTCAAAGTTTTGTAAAACAGTACAAAGTTCTTATATGAAGTAACGAATTTCAAGATATTGTTCATTAATTACAAAACTTGAAGGTAAAATTACAAACGAAAGAGGAAAGTACGTTTTTCGTTGTTTTTTTTTTAATTTTTGCAAACAGTTTTATTCATTAAGTAAATTCTGCAAAATTGTAATAATCAACAGTACTTCGTAAACGTTAAGAAAGTACTTTAACTTTGCTGAATTTTCAGTACAACTTGAAATTTGTTACAAGAATAATATAAAAGAAGTATACATAAAAAACATTGCTCGCTGCAAGGCAGATAAATAGAAAAAAATTATTATCATAACTTGTTTTTCCCGTTGAAATGTTTTCGTGTTTAACAACTCTTACGTGAATCATGATTAACAATTAATTAACAAGGAAAGAAAATAGACCGATCATCAGTTTTAAGATAAACATATTGTGAAAAAGTTTAAATTGTATAACTATGTAAATAATTGCTGTTTGTATCGAGCGTTTTTTTTAATCTGATCCAAATTTTGTTTCGTTCTCCACAAATTACATCTACCAGATATTGATATTTGTTATTTTATTTCCAATTGCAGTTGACATATAATATTTATTTATCGCGATGCATTTGTAGATGTCGTTACACGTTGTCTGTCACACATCGCTCGGAGAAAGAAAATTATAGTGGTCTCAAAATTATGAAGAAATTTGTAATAATTAATCCTTTCGCCATAGTAGGAACTGATTGAAATATTACGACTATTTGAGTATACAGGAAGAAACTTATTTGAAATTTCGAGTATAATTACTCGAAATTAGAAATATTTAATCACTTCACCTGAAGATAAGGTAACTCTGAACGATTAATTTTGATGAACGACTGTAATTACCTCTTATCTATAAATAATACCTGTAGTCACTTTTAATGGCGAAAAGATTAAATATTCTAAGGGCTCGTTTACGTATTGTATCTAAAAAGATAGGTCGCCCGACGAAAAAATGTGATAGAATTTGCGTGACAGTTAACGTGTTAAAATACGATAAAATAACGAATTTTCACATATTTCTCGTTGGAACAATTGTAACATAATGATCACCCGTGATACCTGAAGTACTAATATACCTTTATATTACCTACGTTTAATTCCATACTGTACTAATTTTTCACTATTTCTCTCTGTCATAATTAATTTCATTATACACTATTGCTCTTAAGTATTTTCTCACAGAAGCACAAAAATATAATTTCCTTTTAACTGTCATTTCGTCTTTAACTTTCGGAAGGACGTTTCATTAAACCTCGCCTGCAGTCCCTTTCCTGCCGACTGCTAATTACATTGGCAATCAAAGCCTGCCTTTGTACATTAGCAAGGCGATAAGACTTCAACTGAATGTTTTCATCTAAATGCAATTTACTTGAAGTCATTTAAGCATTTTTGGACTGAAATTACGATCGTAGTTTAATTGTGTCGGCGATTGTAATATTGATTTGAAAGAAGAATCTGGAGAATATAATATATCACTTATTTTCCACGTATTTTACGTAGATATATAAACATATTTGAATAACAGAGCCATTGAAAATTGTGCCATTTAAGCATGTTAATACAAAGCTGTTTCATTATATAAAATTTAATGTACATTCATGATTATCTGCAGAATTTTGCCGCTGATTAAGTTCTTAGTAATCTAACAAGGGAAGTTCAAGAACTGATACACTCCAATTTTAATGAAACTTTGCATAAATATTTATTAGAAATATCTAAGAAGATAGCTGGAATTCGTTCGTGTCCATTTTCAACTTTAACTCTTTGAACTCCTTAATTTTTTGTTACCTATCAACAACTCTAATTAATTTGCAAAATATATCAAGAAAGAGGGCCTCAGTAAAAAGTTGTATCGCAACAGAAATTGTTATCATTATATTAGTATTATTATTACTATGATTTTAGAAATTGGGTTGTATAAAGTCGAATCTAGCTCGACATTAAATTTGGCGTAAGAAATGTAACGTCGAGCCGCGCTGTTTAGTCAATTTTTTAGCGAAATTACAACATTTATTTTACAACCTTAATAATAGTGCATACCGGACCCATGCACCAATGGCGTCAAAACGAAAAGTTTCCTGTCAATCCTACGGATCAACGGCGTCCAAACGAAAAGTCAGTCCCCGGGGACTGACGTAGCACTCAACGTGTTAAAGAGGGGCCTCCCTTGATATCTGCTTCAAAGTTGAAAATGGGCACAACGGAATTACAGCTATTTTCTTACATAAGCCTAATAGATATTTATGCAAAGTTTCATGAAAATCGGAGTGTGTCAGGTCCGAAACTTCCCTTGTAAGAAATTCATCTGATAGAAAGATTATCAATTGTTCTATGTTGCACCAATATTGATTACAATATTATAGAAATCAAAAAACACTTCTACCTTTAACATTGTTAAAAGTTATGAAGAACAAACTCAGTCCTCTATCACAATTACCGACACAATTATCTTTTCGACAAAGAAAACCCAACGATGTTTAAACCGCTCACCGTCTGATAAAAGAGAAATGGGAAACCAATTAAAAGAAACACAGATAAAATACTTAGGAGCACTACTGTATACTAAAAACGTGAGTATGCACATCCTAACACTTTTATCATCCACCCAATCGCACCTAACTTCCAGACTCAGGAACGACGACGCAATCTCAACGATCATCGACTCGACGCTCATACGTATCTCATTATACTATAATCACTATCACGATAGAAAGTAAAAGCACTACCTCAAGATTACCGTACTCTAATTCAATAGAAACAAGGTACACCCTCTCCGTGTAAGAAAAAGAGACCAAAAAAAACAGAATGAAATTGAAAAGTAACAAAAGAAACATAGAGGAGGTAGAGCAAAAATGATGATGGTGTGCCTGTCGAATCAACTTAAAACAAATACCTCCGTTTCTTATAAAAGGCATTTATTTACAATAAAGACTGGTGGTAACGCCTACTGTTACAATGTCCTAACTAGGTGAGGCTGTGGTTAGCGATGGCCCTGCCAAGAGCTGGGCCATTGGGAGTGCCGGAAGTGCCCCCTCGTCCTCCAGGGTAAGACCCTTCCGACAATTACTTTTACGTATTTTTTTTTTTTGATTTTGTATGCTATGTCTTCCCTCTTCGCTTGGCTTCAGAACTTAATTGTGCACGAAATGTTTAATGATTTTTTTTCTCTACGCACTGAGCGTAAAACTTGTAGGGGGTATTTTAGCGCTCTCTTTGCATGTGTCACTTTGACGTTATCATTATTATAATTATATAATTATAATTACTATTATTACTGTTGTTGTTGCTGTTGTTATTATTATTATTATTATTATTATTATTATTATTACATAAATACTCGACGCATCGCCGCAGCTACTGATACACCCTTTTTGCACCGAGACATTTTCAGGCATTATTATTATTGTTTTTTCGTCGTCTTCTTTTCGAAATCTGATCAGTTAGACGGACGAGTATTGGCTGTTGTTTCATAGAATATAATTGTTTGTTTCTCTTTTGTTAACACAGCTATTGCACCATTGAATTACGTGAACTTACGATATTCCAGGCCACGCTTTGATCGATTTTTTGAGGATACTATTTTTGCAGGAATTTTGATCCTGTGCTTTGGGAACAATGTATAATTCTGAAAAGCTAGAGAATATCAGAAATTACGGCAGTAGATTTAATTATACGGAATTTTGTATTTTATTTAGGTATTTGTGTTCTCGTGCTTCTTCGAAGGAGAAGTATTTCGATCTAAAAAAATTATTTCGACTATACTTTGGCGAAAAATCTATCTTGATAGATTAAACCCTTGCCGTACAAGAGTGACACTCGTCATGCGGTAAATCAGAAAGGAAATTTTCAAGTTTTGCAAAACCTATCAAATTGCAGATATTAGTGAGACAGGACAAGATAAAATTAGTTCTATCATATTAATGTTACGTTAAATTATACGATATATTAACACTAGAACTACCAAACCAGTCAAAATGACTGGTACACAATTTTTTCCAAAAATTCTCCAAGATTATAGGAGAGTCATAGAATAGATATTCTACGTCAATCTCATAAAACATAAATTACCGAATCGATCATCTTTTCCACCTCTGAATTCCCCTATTTTCAAAGTATTAGGTTGGTAGGAAATTAATGTCGGTTTTCAAACTTTACCTTTAAATTCACATGTTGAGAATGGGAATAACTTTCTTTAATTAAAATAAGTTCCATTGCAATTTACACATTTTTCCCAAGGAGAAACAAGTTTTTTATTAAATTTCTTTTTCTAAAATGATTTAAGAAGATAAACAGATTATAATGAACGGCTATTTCAAAATTAAGCGCCAAAGTTTGAAAACTCGAAAAGCGACATTAATTTCTTACCAACCTAATACTTATTTAATACATTTAAATATAACAGATTTAACGCCGGTAGTTCTAGTGTTAAGAATAACTGATCAATTTTTATTTTATCAGTTTAATTCTAAATTATTGCGGAAGCAGTCACAGAACAAATTGTTCGTCAAGGGTTTAATATACTTCTGAAATATACATCTGATTGACATTGACAATGAAATGAAAAATATGCAAGTGGGCTTGGTTTATCCTGTTCACCTCTTTGTACAATGAACTTGTAGTTTAATTTCAGTGTCATATTATGCTCTGACTGATATCATACCTGATATTTCATTTTCTTACGATATGTTCAATGAAATTTTAAGCACTTCCAGAAGTTTTACACTCAGTGGCACTTTACCAGGCCGACATCGCAAATCTGTCTATTTTATCTAACTGTGTCAGGCAAACTAATATATCATCGTGTCACGACGTGGAAAAAAAGACATGGAGAAATTATTGCCGATCTTCGAGACGATCGTCGTGATCGTGTGATATTCACTTTTATCGCCGTCATCGTCGCAAATCGGAATCACGATAGTGCATCTGCGACTAATTCTACTTTTTTATACCGTACTAATTGCAAATAACATAGTACGTTTTTGTTATCCGCTCACTAATGAAAGAAATGTGAGACGATTTCGTGGATTTTAATCTACGTCGAATAGCCAGATTCATTGATGCGTATTGAAAAATGGACGCTATTATGTTTTCGGTATTTCGAGTCAACTTTAGAATGATCGATTGCAGGATAAAACGTGGAAATTAATTGGAGAGATTGACCTCGATATAATTGTAATTCCATAGTACATTTTCATGGTGAAATTAATAGGAAATTGTTTGATTTCCATGAAATTTTTCATGACCTATCAAGTCTAAAATAATCAATAGATATCGATTTAAGTGGTTAAAAATATGACCTCTTTATAATATCCCTGAATATTAATTATCTTTCAATTGCATTCAAATAACGAAAGAATATTTACTTTCAATTTAAATGGAAACTGTAATGAAAATGCATTGTTAGTTTTTTACGTGTTTTGATTTCAATAAATTACAATATTTCCAAATAAACAGTGCAATTTCACTGCAACGAATTTTAACGATTTTCATTTACCTTTCATAAAATTATTTCGCTCCTGTATCTTTTTCTTTGCAGAATGCAAATGTATATCGTTGTTTAGTTTAAAATAAAGAAAGAAATGTAGTTTCACACGAGCTTCGATAATTGTTAACTAACAAAACACATTGATCTGTGTTACTCAAAGACGGAGGTTGGAAAGTATACTTTCGAATATTTTGAAATTATATTTCTCTTTAGCATTCAAAAATCATTAACACCTTTTATTAAGTGTATTGTACAATAAATCTTTAAAGTCTCTTGCAGACTGCAAATGCGCCAAACAATTTTAAAAATTGCATTTCTCAACGCGACTTTTTACAAAACAAAAAAAAGGAAAATTCTTTTCCTGAAGCAAATATCGGATTATAGAGTCTGATTATGCAAAATAATCGACTTCGTAGGTACATTATAATTCCTCGTTGTTACTTATATGATGACCTTATGTTACTTAATATAAAACACTAAAATATTGAGATCTTTTTAATCATAATGCAGGTTAGATAGCATGAAATTTCATTGTCAGAAAAGTCCAACAAAAAGTCGCGTTCGGAAGACTAATTGTTCGGAATGATTAATTCTATAGATGCCTTTAAACCCGTTTCAATTTATCTCTGTCCATATTTTTAACATAAAATACCAGAATATTAACATATCTTGCTATACATAATTTATCGTTGAGAAATAGCGTCGGTCTTCAGCAATGATTACGATAAGAGTGTCGCAAACTTCCACCAGATTTCCCGAACATTTTTGCCCATCCAAATTGAAGCAACCCCGATATCCCAAAACAATTATCCACCATTCCGACGAACTAAACCGTTTGTTTCCCGACAAAACAGAATGTTACTCCATGTAGTAGTTTCGCGATCGTCGACGTTCAAGCAAATCGAATTAACCGACACTCGCAAATTCTGCATAAGAAACTTCCTTCTCTCTGTCGCATTTTAAGCACAATTGGAGAAATATTTTATAATGCTCTTGCGCCGTTGGTGTTTCTGCCGGAGCTATGTATTTTCACGAGTCATCAGAGGCTCATGTTCTTCTTTCACGCGTGGTATTCCAAAATGCATGGTACAATCTCGAAGAGCCGCATTTTACGTGAAAAATTCGATGAGAATCATAGAGTTAATTACTGTTGTACGAAGCTTCATTCTATGGCGAAATATATTCATTTCCGAATATTTGTGAAATTGAGACGTTATGACTTTTGCGGTCAATTTGGACTGAACTTCTTTATGGATATTTAAAACTATTTACATTTTTTTTAAGACGTTTTAAAGGGCGTCTTTTTTATTTAGCACAAACTGTTAAATACTTTCGCGATGTATTATTAATTTTATTTATTAATTACCTTGTTTTATCATATCCTGTCTGCACGTCGACATAATAGAATAATCGTGGATACGCGATTATGCTCATTTACATAGGAAATTAATCAATTAAAGTTGCTTGAGGGTGATTATCTCGTCTCATTGTAAATTACATTTTACACGGATAAAACGAACGAAGCATGTGTTAATTACAAATGCAATTACACTTACACTTGGGAATTTGACGAAGTCGTCGTCTCTGAAGTTTCGCACAAGAAATATTAATTCTACAGTTTCGATTCAATCTTTCATATAGAATTATTCTCTTGCAGGATGTGCCACGTGTTTTTGGGACACCCTGTAGTATCTTCAAGGGTGATGGTATATCGTAAATAGCGATGGGCTAGCAATCTCTTCGAATTACTTTGATTACTACGCTACTTTGATTTTATTCGAGCAATGAGTCTTGTAGCAATTAGTCTGATTTCATTCCTTATTTAATATTTAACATTAAAGGTCTACAGCTTTGTAATTTTAATTGATAAAAATAATTAAAAGCCGTAAAATACCTACTAACGAGACATTATATTTTTGCGCTATTACATTAATAATCGAATGAGTGAAGATGTACTTAAAACAAAATATTACCAATCATAATTTACGAGCAGATAACACTCAAATTACCGCCAATTCAAGAACCTCATTAGAGGAGGTATTCTTCATCTTTAAGTACTAATTTCACGCTTTTAACATGGAAAATTATAAAGTTTATTAAAACCAATTAGGTTCCTCCAGAGTTGGTTGGATTTTTAAGAATTTCTGCCTTCGAAGCAATTCGACTAATTAGCTTGTTAAGCGCTTGCAAGAAAGCAGATTGTACGCCCGTCGCTAAATCGTAAGCTTCAGCTCATTCTCGAAGTAATCAACAATAATCACACACCGCCATTTATTGTATCGTGTAACGTACATTTAGTACTGTAATGCTTTTTCACAGTGAGCCAAATAGACGTACGCGCGTAGTTGTTTATCTATGTTACGGCCCTTTCTTCTTATTCTTTTATTTCCTTTATTTATTCATTTCACCGAAACTAAGCGCTAAAAGTTGTTAATCTCACGGATTTGTAATGCGAATGTTGCATCGAACGAGTTGCAATAAACGTTTAGAAACCTTTGCAAGAGGACGACTCTCTTCGACGAGTAAACAAGCAAACCGTTTGAGTATTAAAGTTTAAATCAGCCGTCGATTATTTATCCGTGTTTTGACTTCTTCAAAACACGAAGCAGAATTTTCGATACTCGTTAATCCTTATCACTTCGGAAAATGTTTAGCTCATAGATCAACTGTTTTAAGATATCTTCGCCTGGGACAATTCACCGTAAAGTATTTTTCTAATTGCGGGTAGTGAAACCAGAGATTTATATTATCTATTTCAAATATCGTTGGTTTTATTTTTTTTATTAGTTTAACGCAAGATTTTAGTAACATTTGAAAATGGTATTTAACAGCTTAATGTAGGCCATTTTATAAGTGCAATGTCATGGAAATGAACTTAAAAAAATATACTGCTTAAATATTAACACTAGAACTACCGGCGTTAAATCTATCATATTTAGAAATATTAAATAAGTATTTTCAATAAAGGGGAATTAAGAGGTGGAAAAGATGATCGATTCGGTAATTTATGTTTTATAAGATGGGCGTAGAATATCTATTCTATGACTCTCCTATAAACTTGGAGAATTTTTGGAAAAAATCGTGTACCAGTCATTTTCACTGGTTTGGTAGTTCTAGTGTTAAATCACTAATAAAAACCCGAAGCTAAATAAAAAATGATACGTCAAGTTCGAAGCACTATCCTGCGTTATTTCTCGTGCAATAATGAATTATATAATGACAATCAGCAAGTGATAAGGGTTAACCTAGAGTTTCCCAAACTTAATTACAATAACTTTACACACATGTCTATCATTGGAAAAAGAACATCCTCTTCGTATATTCGTCAAACAATATTTTCTCGAAGGACTTAAATAACATCCGTTGGAATTTGTTTTTACTTTGAAATCGAATCGTACATCTGACGTAAGGGAATATTTTTAACGAATACACAAAATTGTAATTGAGATTCGAGTGTCGAATTGCATTCAATACAAAAACATATAAAATACGATAGAAAGTTGTATCGTGTTCTCTGTAAACCGGAGGAAACATCGTGGAAAAAGGTTTGGGAAAGCTTTCTTCGATCGATTTCATCGAGAAGAATTCGTTCGTATTGCAAGATCGACGACGAGTTTAAGCTTTAAACGTTATCACTGATCAAAATGATTGTTCTCTATTGCGGATAGCCAGCCGTGTTTTTATATTTGCATATCGGAAGATCGAGGACTGTGAATAAGCAGCGCCGATCTTTCGGCAACTTCACGATCTTCAGTGTAGCTTCTTTAACGTTCTGCAACATAACTGCTTCTATAGAAAAGCCATAAAGAGCGCAATTCTCTTTCCCGTTTCGTGACCTGTCGTGAGAGGTCGTTGCAAATTAACGGCGGCCGAGTGATTTTACCTCTGTCTCTTTCTCTCTATTTTTTTTTCAACGTTTACTAGCCTAGCGGCCTTTGGTGTGCATTGGAACATTGGATGTGTAGTGAATATGTGGCTTCAGTACCATTTTCTACCGATTTTTTTTATCTTACTTTTGCCTCCGCGACGAATTTCACATTGCTGATCTGAAAGAGATGGCGGAATTTTTGTTATTTTCGCGAAGATTAGCCTACGCCTCAGTACCTGATTTCTGTTGGTTCACGCGATTTCCGCGATTCTTTGTGTTCTAAATGAAACTATTGCAAAAACTCAGAAATTTGCATGTACTTCTGATCTTTGACAATTTTTGCAGATAATTTATGTACTTTTTGAAATTGGGTACTCAGACATGCCGAAGGAAATAGTATCGAAACGCAAAATGGTTTGATTTAGTCCGATATCTAAATGCAAATGAATATACCAGAAAGATGGCATCTTTTTAACCCGGAATATCCATGATTTAGGAGATGACTTATCGCAATTACATTCTGCCTACTTTCATTTTGTTTACTTTTATCTAAATGAGCTCTCTATAAAATTAAATCGCATTATAGTAACCATACAGCATTTTGTAAATTACTTCATGCTTATTTTTAATATAATTCTAGAAGTGAAATACATATCCACCATGCAAAAATGCTAAAAATAATAATTAAACCCACGATGCAACCCCCTTTTAAATTCTAATATCTCAAAATATTCCATAATTTTTATACAGCGTTCTGACATACCTTGCACAATATTTAAACTAAAATATACTAAAAAATAAGTACAAACAATCGTGATAAGTCGTTCTCCAAATCTTCCGCATAAACGATTCGGCAATTCTCTTCCAAAATTCGAGGCACAGCCGCGATGAAAAAGAAACCCGCACCAAGCCGTCGTAAAATCAGCGATTTTAAAAAAAAAGAGAGAGAGAAAAAAACAACGAAACAAACCCCCGTGCAATTTTTTCGCTAACCGAGAACCATTCAATTTCAGACTACTATGGAGGAAGTGGCACGAGGTGATCCAAAGGTCCAGTCGTCGCTGTTACAGAAGCTCCTGCAGTCGGAGTGACTGCGGGCGAACGCCTTGCACTCTAAAGGGATCTATGTAATATATGTTTGAAAATACAGGAAAAGTAAAGAGCGGATATACGGAGAGTAAGAGAGCGAAAGCAAAAGAATGAGTGAGAGAGAGTGAGAGAGAGAAAGAGCAAGAGAAAGAAAGAAAGGAAGCGCGGAATGGAAAAAAAAAGGATTATACGCATATACACTCTATACGTAATGGATACTATTGTATTATATGTAATGCTACAACACGAAGTCAGTATTCAGATACGTATCACCAAATACAATGCGATACCGTCGCGCAGGTTCGCGTTCTCCGGGGTTCCCCCATATGGATCTCGCGAAATCCGCGGCGACAACAGCGAACGACGGTGAAACACGAAGTTTAAACGGACAAAAGCAAAGAGGCTCGCACCTTTCTTCGTTTTTTTTTCGCACTCGAAGGACCAAAAGTTTCCGTTTCCATTTGGCTGTGTCGACATTTTCGGTCGTATCGGTTGCACGCCTTCGTAAAGGACCCGATGTGGGGTCATCAGGGGAGGGAGTTGGATTGCACGGGGTTGAATACGAGCCGTGGATTTCCATCGGGTGAAACAATGAACGGGTTGCATGATTATACGCGAAGAACGTGGGGAAAGTATAGGGAGGATCACGGATGTCGAGGACGATGAAAATGTTCGAGGGTGAATTATATATGGTGGTGATGGTGACGGCGAGGTGGGTAGGTTGTGGGAACGTAGAAATGTATGGGGGTTGGAACCGCGGTGAACGCGCGGGGCGACGGTGCGACGCTCGTTCTTATTTTATATATAAAAAGCCTTTCTCTCGGGGCATCCCAGCTTCGGACGATATTCGAAATATAAATATAAATATAAATATATTATACCGACGATAAGCTGACGGCCGTCGCGTTACCCCCGTCGAATGGTACCGCGTTCTCCGTCAGTAATTGTATTTGGTATCACTGAAAGAAACTACGTAGGTACCTCAAAGGTATACTTTACTATACCACTGGCTGTTGAACATAGAACTATTTATAGGTTTAATTATTGTACACAGGAAAAAAAATAGAGCACTATCACGTATTCTCTTAATTTAACATCCTTTTGACTATTACATTATGAATAATATATTTGTGATTGTAAGAATCTGCAACCAAAATGTGACAAAGAATACTTGTTGTTGTTAATATGATTATAACTATTATTATTATAATAATAATTATTATTTTATTTTATTTTATTATTATTGTCATCATCATTATCACTATTACCAATATTCTTGTTGCAATTACTATATTATTATAATATTAAGGATTTATTATTATTATTAATATTATTTTATTATTATTATTATTATATCGATATTGATATTATTGAACACTTGGAATATGCATATTTCTATTCAATAGTAAGAGTACCTTTATATACATGCATATATATATATATCTATATGTTGGTACAAAATGTATATGTATATATATATGTATAGCGATTTATATAGCGCGTTATATATAACTAATTGCTCGATTATTTATATATAATCGGTATATAAATTTACGTATATTTATATATGTATACGTGTGAAGAAATGAAAATCAATCTTCTATTTTGCATAGCTCGGTAATTCTCTTTTGGGTCTTAGATGCACACTAAATTATCTTCTAAATGACATCTGTTGTTACATAAACGAAGAATAATAAAAGAAAAAACTTGTAATTACAATTTATATGTATATACACACACGTGCACACGGCGGTGTGTATATACGTATATCATACATATGAAAGAAATCTCACGCAAGTGTCTTATTTTTCCAGGAAGTTCACCGATTATTAAAGAAAAGAAAAAAATTAAAGTTGGAAGAAATTGCCACCGAGGTTACGATGCGATTTGCGGCGCTCTTTAAATAAAGTCGATCTGTCCGCGTTGCGAGATCGATCTTTTCGCGCGACGAGATCGAACTTTCCACGCGGTTTAGATCGACTTCTTCGCGAGGCGTAGAGGAAGAATCGTTGCCAGAAACGTAGAGCTGCGTTAGCTTACTTTCCTTCCTTCCTTTTTTACAATTGTTCTCATTAAGTTTTCAATCGTTTTACCTAACAAATTTTATTGAAGCAGTCCCTCGTTATTGTTCCCGTGTTATCATTATCGCGCATTTTTTCTTCGTTTCCGTCTTTTTTTTATTCTTCCCGAACGTTTCGCATCCACGTTCACGAGCTTTGCCACTACCGTGCGGCTATTTCCGAGCTCTATCTTTATCTCTTTATCTCCTATAGTTGCAATTGCATGCGAGCTCGCGGACCTTTGTTAAATTCTGTCGGAAGTTGTTCTTATATCGTGCGAATACATTTTTAGATCGTAGGGAATCGGGTGTATCGTCGTTACAATTTTAAAACGGACAAAACGCAATGGAAAGAAAAACAGGGGAGGGGTACAAAGAAACAAAAAAAGAAAACAGACAAAAGATGATATTCTCTCGTGAGAAATGTGGTGCATTACTGTGATGACACTGGCCTGCTCATCTCCGTTGCACTTTCTTCCAATTCGAGCAGTTACAAAGTTATAAACCCTGTAAAACACATTCGTGAGGTACTCTGAATATGTACACGTGCATACATAGACACGTACGTATATTATGAACGCACGTACGATCATGTGTGCATAATTTATGCACTTGCCCATGTATGCGCGCGCGTGTGTGTATGTGTGCTTACGCCTGGGTGCGCGGAACGAATGTATGTGGGATTTCACATGTGTGAGTGCGTATTTCTCTGTGCGTGCGTGCGTTCGTAGGCACGCTTGTACGCGTGTGTGCGTAGTGAATTACGTCATATAGATAGATCATATGTGCTTTCTAATGATGAATAATTTTATAAATATAAATATAATATCGATCTCACGTCTATCTTCATTTTCGTGGGTTTCGAGATCGCCGGGAATAGGACCGGTGTTCCTTTATCGGAGTGTATTTATTTCAACCCGTCTAATATTCTCCTTTATGTTCAATACGAAATTACTTTATATTTCATCGTTTGCGCGATTACGTTCATTTCCTGGCAAATTTAATTATGTGGGTGATATCAGTTTAGTACTGATATTGACAACTTATTGTTAGCAATAAGTTAAAATTAACGGTTCGTCGTAGAGAATTTTATAAAATTTGCTTGGGCTGATTGCTAGAAGATTGGAAAAATAATTGGGACCTCGACGGATTAACACTAGATCTACGGCCGCCGTCAAATTGACGGGTACCTCTTTTTTTAAAAAATTTTCTCGAACTGATAGAGAAGCACTGCAGTAAATATTTCAAATGTTTCTTATAATACACAAATTACTTAACCCTCTATAGACCGAATTTTCTGTGGGATCTGAAGATCAGTTGCACGGTAGCATACTCGAAAATGATAAAAATACTGTTATAAATGATATATTTAACTTGATTTTGAAACATTGAATTGAAAAGAATTTCATGAAATTTAAGAACTAAATTGTAATATTTGAGAATGTTAAAAAATTGACTTTGTAGAATAAAATCTTAGAGTTGTCTTGTGTTACTTCAAAGTTACACGGGCCCATAGAGGGTTAACTGATCGTATTTTTTACCGCTCGATCCATCTTTTATCAAAGTACTTATTTAATATATTTAAATATACCAGCTTTGGCGGCCGTAGATCTAGTGTTAATGAATCATTTCTAGCAGTAAAATAAGTAATTGTGTTGAACGCGTCACCGATACTCGTTGCAGTCTCTGATACGGGGTTCAAGAATGAATCAGTTCCCACATTTATCCATCGTTTATAGTAAAACGTGTATTATAGTTATATTTTAAACCCTGCTCAGCTGCGTCTTGCACAAAGAACACCCCAACACCATACACCCTCCCTTATTATAACTAACAACAAACCTACAATGTGAAATCCTAATCACCTTCATCCCCCACAAAAACCAACACTAAAATCATGCTCCCTGCTTTGTACTAAAACTTGCAACGAGCCTACATCTGAAATCCTAATCACCTTCATCCCCCATAGAAGACAATTCAACACCACACGCCCGCCTTTCCGCTTCTATAAAAGTTCTTTATTTTAGTGCAAATACATAGGCAGTTACAATAGCGATATATCGTACATAACGTTAATTTAAATTTATCATTATACCGCGAGTCTCCGTCTCGCGTTTACGGCCGACGATATTGGCAGTTTCAACTGGGTCGTGTTTCCCTCCTTTTTGGCATCGGGCGTCATTTCCACCGGCTGAACGCTAGCCGGTGTTCATCGTAGAATAAACTCACCTTGGATAGATACGCGAAGATACGGCTCGATGGAGCCACTCTTATAACTTAACAATGTGAAATGTTCGTATATTTCGTTATCTACATAGTGTCGCCGATTCTCTCCCCTAGAGCATCACCGAGAACGCGTCACGTTACTCCGTGTTCGGATTCTCGGTCGATCGTTCAGGCTTGCGAACGCGACCTCTTCGTCGATAGTGATAAGGCACTCGTCTGCCACTCGGGTTTCTTCCCCTGCCAGGATAGGTCCTCTGGCGTTCATATTCCGGAGGATAATGTGGCTGCGGTTGATACTGTATATTGTCAGGTTCTTTTCGACCGTTCGACGTGAACGGCTTGAGAGACCTGTCTTGCTGATCCTCCGTAACTCGTCGACGTATACAGACAGCGCAACGGCTGATCCTCGAGGTGTGATCAGCTTTCAGAGTCTGCTGCGAAGGCTTCCGGAACATCTCGTAGTCCTTGATCGTAGCTAGCCAGTAAGATGTCGCGGTGGAGAAGTAATTGCAGGTACCCAGGCCACGGCACTCTATGAATGGCCTTGCACGGAATTCCTCGAGACAAGATCCAGGGGAGATTAAGGATTGTCCGCCTCCTCCTGCACCCGCGTCTCTGTGCTGTAGGTTTAACGGTACATTAGTTCCTGATGTCTGCCTCAGGAATCGCGCTTCCGAGGTTGCCGGTTGAGAGAATACTTTGAATATTTGCAAGTGATACTTGCGGAGTTTGTGACAATGATGGATCTGGGGGTGTAGTAGGAAGAGGTGTAGGTGGAAAGGGGAAAGACGGGTTAAGCTGTTCGCTGGCAGCTTGAACTCTGTGATTTTGAATGCACCGATATTTTTTATTTAAGGATTTTGCTGTAAATAATTGATTCGATTTGGAAAATGAAAAATACCTATACTTGTGCTTAACACTAGAACTACCGGCGTTATATTTGTTATATTTAAATATATTAAATAAGTGCTTTGAAAAAAGGGGAATTCAGAGGTGGAAAAGATAATCAATTCGGTAATTTATGTTTTATGAGATGGACGTAGAATATCTATTCTATAACTCGCCTATAATCTTAGAGAATTTTTGGAAAAAATTGTGTATCAGTCATTTTGACTGGTTTGGTAGTTCGAGTGTTAACAGTGAACAGAGTTGAGATTTAAGATACTCTATCTCTATCTTGAATTTTGATAAACGAAAAGATTCACTGTTAGCACAAATATCTTTCCCAACTGGAGAAAGTGAAAGGAAATTTGAATATTATTCCAACTTCTTAGATATCTTCCTTCTTAGTA
Source organism: Cerceris ruficornis (assembly GCA_963989415.1). Classification (NCBI taxonomy): domain Eukaryota; kingdom Metazoa; phylum Arthropoda; class Insecta; order Hymenoptera; family Crabronidae; genus Cerceris; species Cerceris ruficornis. The sequence goes on from OZ022520.1 coordinate 17,505,918, forward strand.
AATTCCTTCTTCCGAGTATCGCGACACGTCGAATTCATTTGAAATACAATATACTTGCTGTTACTATTCACTGCATACGTTACACAATGTTTGCGGGACGTCTAGAGGTCTAGAGACTGCACGTGCCAGGCTGCGGCATTTACCAGGATGAATTAAACGCAAACGTTAATGGGTCAAGTAAACATACCATGAGGAAACTGTATCCTATCCAGAGTTCCTCCCAACCACCAGGGCACTCTGGTATGGCCATGGATTGACTGTGTACAGCGATCAATCTTGTCGGTGCTTCGCAAACGGAACACCTGGAGATATATCTGCCGACTTCCGGTGCGGGTATGGGTGTCATCGTCATGGGCATTGGCTCTGTTGTACTGAGCCAGTAGCTGTAGTCATTACGGTTCGCGTAATCACACACGTTATTGATGTTGCAGAACATGAAGGGCATGGTCGAAAATCTTCGGATGCAGCTGCCTGCGGCACCTGGAAAGATAAAAAGGAAAAGAGATAAAACTTGTGGCGACTTTAACCCTTTTATTACCGAGCAACGATATATCGTTCGCAACACTTGCGGAAAGTGTCAACGACGATATATTGTCCTGTATTGGATAGCGTCTTACTATTCGCAATGCGAGAAAACTCTATCTCAAAATAAATTTATAAAACGTTGTAAATGGTCTAATTTCATTGCAAAAGAATTAAAAAAAATTGTTTTTGGATTTAACTTTTTGTTATATTATCCTTTAGTTCGGAGGTCCGATATTAGTTATTTTGTTATAAATGATTGAAAATGTAATATTTATACGTCATACTACGTGATCTAAATAAAACTGTGATCAAACGATGATTATTCAAATGTGCAAATATTGTTTGTAGAAGAGAAGCTCGTTTCTACGTTTTTCATCATGTTTTATATTGATGTTATTCGTATGATTTTCAACAAATATTGAAATACAATTGGCATTACTTTATTTTCTCTTTATTTCGTAATATGCTGCTCTTTGAATTTTGTAAATATCATTTTCAGTTTGGTTTTTATGCACTTTTTCCCAAATCTTAGCAAATTCGTCAAATTGGCCCGGTATTCTTCGCAAAGGTGCGATACTCTCGCTCGGCACTAAAAGGGTTAAATCGTACTTGGGGTGAATAGATATTATTTGGGTGAGGGTGAAAGAGGAATGAATGAAGAAAAAAAGTGGGGACGGTATGAATGGAATATTTTAATTACGGTAAGTATAGAAATATGAAAGAAATATTTAAAGAAGTCTGAATAGGACAATAAGTTTGGTGTAAAATGAAATACAGTGTTTAGATAAGACTTAAGTTTCATGTTAAGCTTGCATATTATTTCTCAGTTTGTGTTTTCAAAGTTTTTTTGTATTTATGCGGATGCATATAGTTTATAATATCCGTAATTCAAGTTATATCAACACTAAAACTACCTACGTTACCTCTGCTAAAATTTTGGTATACTGAAGAAGTACTTTGAAAAAGAGAAATTAACCCTTTGCGCTCCGAATTATTTTACTAATTGTAAGTTTTTGTCAGATAAGTAAATATAGTATCAGAAAATTGTCTACCGTTGATTAGTCATTTTTACTTGATACCAGGAACAATTGTAGGTACCGCAGGATATTTATGTTAAGATGCAAAATTATTGCTGTTTTCGAAAAGTCGATAATTAGTAGATAAAACGTTAAGAGCCATAGAAAGCTGTGTCGACTGTAGCTCGACATAGGAGTGCAAAGGGTTAAGAGGTGAAAAAGATGATTAATTAACTACTACGGGTTTTATAAGATACAAGTGGAATATTTACTTCATGCCTCCCCCATCAATGTAGGTAATTTTTCGAAAAAATGTAATAAACGCTCATTTTGACCGGTTTGGTAGGTTTAATGTTAAGTTACTACGGTCGATAAAATTAGTTTTATAATTGCCATGCGTTTTCAATATTCCAAAATGAAACTCTTTTAACACTAGATTTACGGAAGCCGTCAAATTGACGGGGTCCTACTTGTCTTATAAATATTTCTAAAATTTACAGAGACGCTGTACAGTAGACATTTCGCGTGTATTTTATAATACAATAATGACCTAACGAATTACAATTTTTGCCGCTTCATCCCTCTTTTTCCAAAGACCTTATTTAATATATTGCGACTTAACAGATTTCACGCCCGTAAATCTAGTGTTAAGAGAATTAAAAGGATACACTTACCAAGATCTTGCGCGTAAGGATGTCCATTGCCCATGATATGCAAGAGCGAGAAACCGTCCCATAGTTTCACCGTATTTTTCGGGCAGACCGGTATCATTTCAGACTGCGAATGTCGAGAAAAGTGGAAGCCTCTGTTTCGTGGACCAGGTGCCGGCGGTGCTGGTGCACCAGGAGCTCCAGGGAATCCTAAACATATCTCTCATTACACTTGGTGCTAGATTACCGTTATATTACAGTCCGTAATTACACAATACTCATGAACTGAAACTTCCCAATAATAATCACATTTATTACGATAATAACAAACACGATCGAAATTCATCGGTAAAAAGCTTAACCCCTTGCACTACGATTACTTTTGCGACTGTGCGTGCAATAATTCAGAATTAAATTGCTAAAATGAAAATTAATCAGTGATTCCTGATGTATCTTACAATTGAACGCAATATTAATAACATAGAAATAATTTTACTGTGCGATGTTCCACTGGTATTTTGAATTTCATCATTTTTGGGAATCTTCAAAATTTCGCATTCCATCTACCGCATCACGAGAGTCACTCGTTATTATAGGCCAAGGGGTTAATCTTGCACATTAACTTTTTGTCGGATACAAAAGTACACACATTGAATTATTTTAGAAATCGTATCGATCGGATTGTTTGATGAGTTCTAATATGTAATATATTCAATCAATTTCACCTGGAGCTCCTTGTCGTCCATGAGAACCAGGAGAACCTGGATATCCAACAGGACCGTCTTTACCGTCTGGTCCTTGAGGTCCAGGAAAACCAATCATTCCCGTTTCACCTTCTCGACCTGGCAATCCGTCTTTTCCTGGTTCACCCATCATTCCCTTCAGCCCAGGGAAACCTACGTTAAAGGAAAGCTTAGAAATTCTTTCAGCCCATTGATTTTCCCTAATTTTTCTTTTTAGTCGAATATTACGGTACCTGGTAATCCCGCAGATCCCATGTCACCAGGTAGTCCTCGTCTTGGGAAAGGTGAGAATGGATTTTTACCGCGATCACCTTTTGTTCCCTATGACATGAATAACGATTAAATAAATCACGTTGACGTGTAGTAGTTTAACACTTTGACTGTCACGCCGAAATCATATGCTTAGCCCAGGACGCCACGGGTGCTTTAACAAAGTGCACCGTTAGGTGCAAGATTTATTCTAATATTTTATTTTATTGATGTCCTAATAAATAAATCTTACTGTTCAATAGGGCACTTTTTATTTCAAAGTATCTTCTATGTATCGGTCATATTCAAATACACTAACTCTCAATTTTCATTTAGTTTTTTACAATTGTAAAACGTTCAAACGCTCCGGTCACCAACGACCACCGTGGCGTCTCAGGAGAAACCGCGGCCGGTCATATATGACCAACATGGCAGTCAAAGTGTTAAATGAAAATCCTACAAACGAATATAAGTTCATCATACCGGTGGTCCTACAGGACCTGGCAATCCTACTGGACCGGCTTCTCCATCGTCTCCATGTTCTCCTTTCTTTCCAGGTATCCCGGGAAAACCTGGTTCTCCAACATCTCCAGGTCGTCCTTTCTCTCCTGGACGACCGTCGAGTCCACGAAGTCCAGGTTCTCCACGTTCTCCTTTCGCACTGACCGCGGATACGCCAATTTCTCCTCGATAACCTTTCGGCCCCGGAAGTCCGACAAAGCCATCGAATCCTTGAAGCCCAGGTGCTCCGGGGTAACCGGGGAATCCTCTAGGACCTAATTATCGATGAAATAGGAAATTTAAATAAATAGTATCAATTGTAAATGTAATAATATGAGACTGTAACTGTATAATTGTATTACAGAGAAGAAATAATTATATAGAAATTATTAAATAAAGTAATAATAAAAATGTATTTGTAATGGACGGTGAGACTGTAACTGTATAATTGTATTACAGAGAAGAAACAATTATATAGAAATTATTAAATAAAGTACTAATAAAAATGTATTTGTAATGGACGGTCAGACTGTAACTGTATAATTGTATTACAGAGAAGAAATAATTATATAGAAATTATTAAATAAAGTAAGAATAAAAATGTATTTGTAATGGACGGTAACCTTGATCTCCCGGAAGCCCTTTCGGTCCCCGAATAATGTGTCCAACATCTCCAGGAATTCCTCTGGGTCCATTTGGACCATATTCTCCAGGAGCTCCTTTTTGCCCTGGTCTACCAGGAACACCTGGCCTACCATCTATTCCTGCTCGTCCATCTTCGCCAGGCTCGGGGAATTGGCCAGGTAATCCTATCGTGTCATTAATTAGCATTTCACGATTTTATTAGAATCCATTTTAATTTGTCTCTATAGTAAATAATATATTATATTTTTACCTGGAGCTCCAGTAGGCCCTTGATCACCAGGAAGGCCAGGGAATCCTGGCAATCCTGGGAATCCGTCAGCTCCGCGAGAACCCACGTCACCTTGTTCACCCTATGGTTGTTTTATATTCGAGTAAAGTTCCCATATAATGTATGCATTTACAATATTATAATATCGGAAAGTATTACTTCCGGCGAATATTCTTACCTTACGTCCGAATATTCCTAATAGTCCCTGTTCACCCCGTTCACCCTTTACACCGGGCAAACCGTCCAGGCCGTAATCTCCAAAGTCGCCCTTTTCTGCTACACCATAGGACGGAAAGCCAGGTTCTCCTACGTGACCCTTTGACCCCGGGGTACCCATGATACCAGGCAATCCTCGTGGTCCTTGATCACCGGGCATTCCTGAACAGAATAAAAGTTAAGTGTAATATAACATTACAGTTGTAACTTCTTCTTTTAAATTTCGATGTATCCTGATATATATTAGGGGGACCGGAAAGTAATGTCGTTTATTACATTAAATTCAAACAAATAAGTTTGTAACAGGTTGTTATTATTAATGAATGACGTAATCACCCTTGTTATCAACAACCTTTGGTCATATAGTGTGCAAATTTCCAATGCCGGATCGATAAAAATCAATTGGCTTTTGAGAAAAAAATCTGGAGAGACGACATTACTTTCCGGTCCCCCTAATATTTAATATTCCTTCTCTAATAGTTTTTGCATTTGTTATAAATGTATTTATAAGTGTATATCAATAGTTTAATAGCCTGAAGAGATACCTGGTCGACCCATTAGCCCAGGATCACCATCAAATCCTTTTTTTCCAGGGAATCCATCGGGACCATCTGGTCCCATTGGACCTCTCTCGCCTTTCTCGCCATATCTTCCATGAATGCCAGGTGCTCCTGGCCTTCCCTTGAATCCCCAATCGCCTCTTATTCCTTTCAATCCATCTGATCCCATATCACCAATTTCCCCCTATAAATACAATCACAATTAAATTACCTTTCCTAATTTTATTCCTGTACGTATGTTATCAGTCAGATAAATTAACCCCTTGCCCTACTGTTGCCAACGCGAGCCGTCGACCGTAGACGGCGAATAGCAAGGTGGACCATTGTCAACATTGGCGCGGCGGCTCCGAAGGAGAGTCACTTGACCACGGGCGCTCGTAGAGAACGGACGTGCGGCAATCGCTCGGCGCGTACGCTGATTATTAATATATTTTGATTATTGGGCTACACGTAAGCGGCTTCGGGACTATCGAGGCTAAGCATCGATTCTTATCCTTCCACTTAGCGGGAGTGATCCTGTCGATGGATTTGAATACTGGAAAATCCAGTTACTTGGACTCGATTAGTTAGTGGCGTGTTTATTGTCGATCGTGGATCGAACAATATTCATGTGACCACGTCCGAGCACCTTACAGTTATATGCTTTTCTCATTGTTTTATATTGATTATTATATTCGCGTCGCCGAGCGATTGTATTTCTACGTTGCGGCCATTTGTATTGATCATATATCATTGTAATATATTTGGAAATATAAGATCTGAGTTTTGAATCAAATGTGTGTTCCATTGTATTCCCGAGCGGCTGCGTCCACCTTTTCGGAACCTACCCCTACACGCCGAGGCTGTGAAAATAGTATACGAAAATTCGATCTAATCGAATGAATTTCGTTTTGGACACACGATTGGTTGGTGTCTTCGAGCGCCTGGCGTGTGTTGTCGTTTACACCTACAATAACGAGTGTCACTCGAGACGAGGTAAATGGGATATAAAATTTTCAAGGCTTGGAAAACCTATGAAATTGGAAATATTAATGAGACGCGACGAGATAATATTATTTCTATGATATTAATATTACGTTAAATTGTACGATATATCAAGAATAACTAATCAATTTTTATTTTAGCAATTAAATTCTCAATTATAGCGGAGGCAGTCACAAAAGAAATCGTAGGGCAAGGGGTTAACCCTTTGAGGACTACTGACGCATATATGCGGTCTGAGAAAAAATCTGATTACAGTTTATCGAGGCCTGTATACACGATTAGAATTGAAAAATTGAAATATAACCGTTGAAATATGATTGTGCAAATAGTAATGTATAATTCGGATACATTAACACTCGAACTTTCTGACAAAAAAGTAGTTTTTGACCGCCAAATAAATGATTACCTCTTAACACTCAAAAAAGTCTCCGTCCGCAAAGGGTTAAGAGTGACTATCGTAAAATATTATAATATCCGGTGTAAACATACCTTTTCTCCAGGTGATCCATTATAACCATCGAAGCCTGGTTCTCCTTTCTGCCCTTGCAACCCATGGAATCCATCAGTTGCCAAACCATCGTCACCAGGCAACCCAGGTCGACCATTGAAGCCCGGTAACCCCGGTGGACCAATTTCTCCCATATAGCCAGGATCTCCAATTTCACCTTGAGGTCCGCTAAATGCATTTTCTCCTCTCAGTCCATCCTCTCCGTCAGGCCCTGCATTTCCAAGGGCACCCTTGATTCCATCCGGACCTCGGATTCCCGGAAGACCAGAAATTCCAGTGTCTCCCGATTCACCCTTGGCACCTGGTGCCCCATCAATACCATCGACACCGATCCAACCACGTGGACCGGGTTCACCGATTTCCCCGACGTCACCCTCCTCTCCCGGTGCACCTTGTAATCCTGGTGCACCTGCTCTTCCTGGATAACCATCCGGTCCACTATCACCGTCGTCTCCGCGACGCCCGATGAAACCGACTTCTCCTTTCAGACCTTTCATGCCGTCAAATCCGGATGGTCCGTCGGGTCCTGCGGTTTATAGTGTCTTGATAGTAATTGTTATAATTTCTTTAACCCTTTGCGGTCCGAATTATTTTGTCAATTTTGTAGTGAGCTAAGTGAAATTAATTTCACAATATTTTCCATCGCTGGTTATTCATTTTTTTTAATGATAGCAATAACTATAGGCACTGACGGATGTTCAGATGATATTGCAAAATCATTATGAATTTGGAAAGTCGATATTAAATTGTTAGAAAATAATACGAAGTGTAAAGCTATGTCGCGTATAGCTCGACATAGGACTGCAAAGGGTTAAAGATTGTGATTCAGTTGGAGTAACAGAGACAGGTATATTCTGAATGTCTCGTTCTTCTCTCGTTTAAGGATTAAATTAATGAATTAAATGAAGTTACGTACCGCGTGTACCAAGGTCTCCGACCCTTCCAGGCATTCCAGGTTGTCCAGGAGTTCCAGGGAAGCCACGATTACCTTGTATACTATCACCTCGTTGTCCTTTAGCACCCTGTTATCGTTAACGTGTCAAGAACAATTGTACCGTGATGGAATAAGTAAAATAATATAATCATACCTGAAGGCCAGCCAAACCCTCATAACCAGGTGCACCTTTCGCGCCATGTACACCTTTGAACCCATCCTCACCAGGTCTACCGCGAAGACCTGGCGGTCCAGCATCACCTACGCTTCCCTTTTCTCCAAAATACCCTCGTTCTCCGTATTCACCGTAAGTTTGATTTGACCCTGGGTCACCACGGTCTCCCTTGTTCCCTATGCGCCCCTACATTGTGCGACGGAGAGAAGCGAGAGGTTATTTTATTTTCGTATTTTACATGTTGTAGAAATGAGCTTGATTAATATTATGATAAACATTCTCACCGGGAAACCAACGGGTCCTTGTGAACCCGGAGTGCCAGGAGTACCGCGAAGACCTTGATCTCCAGGCATTCCAGGGTATCCTTTCAATCCCATCGGTCCTTGGAGAGATAATCCTGGAGAACCGGGAGATCCCGGCAATCCTATTGGACCTTCGTCACCCGGCCGTCCTGAGAAGCCTTTGAAACCGTCCTCTCCTGCAAGGCACCAGTTAAAAATTGATTAGAGCACTTTCACGTTATGCCTCATATTCTTAACACTAGAACTACCGGCGTTAAATCTATTATATTTCAATATATTAACACTAGATTTACGGTACTAAAATAGGTCACACTGTAATATATTAAATAAAGACTTTGGAAAAAGAGGGATCAATCTGCAAAGCTGATAATTCGTTAAGTAATTTTTGTATTGTAAAATACACGTGAAATATCTACTGTACTGTTTTTCTATATATCTGAGAAATGCTTATAAAAAAAGTATGAACCCGTCAATTTGACGGCTTCCGTAAACCTAGTGTTAAATAAGTACTTTGAGAAAAGATGAATCAAGAGGTGGAAAAGATGATCGATTCGGTCATTTATGTTTTTTGAGTTGGACGTAGAATATTTCTCCTTCGACTCCCCCATAAACTTGGAGAATTTTTGGAAAAAATTGTGTACCAGTCATTTTGACTGGTTTCGTAGTTCTAGTGTTAAAGCGACGAAGATGTTCGACTATCGAAACGAGTAATGGAACTTCTGCAAGAGAATAAGTCCACGTTGAAGTAAAGATTCTTCTTCAATGATTTTTGTCCACTCACCTGGAGAACCACGCATTCCTTTGGTCCCTTTGTCTCCCTTGATTTCCAAGACGTAAGCCGCGGACTCTCCAGCTTCACCTTTCGTTCCCTCGTCACCCTGAACTCCCTTAAGTCCTGGAATTCCAGGGTATCCTGGATCTCCTCGTAGAAATTCAATCGCTATCGGGGCATCGTCGCCCTTTTCACCGGGGATACCGTCCCAACCTGGAGAACCGTCACGACCGGGCAATCCAGAACCACCGTGATCACCCTGTGAAAAAAGTGATACTTTTATGTAAAGTATTTCAAACTTCTTGTCTTCACTATTTTTCTAATTTTTAGCAAAAGAATGTATTCATTTCTTTAACGTAAAATATTATTTATAACATTGCCTTGTTTTACGTTACCAATGTATACAGTAGACTCTCGCGTAACGCAAGTTCCTGCAACGCGAAATCCTACAACGTGACAAAGACATTGCGTCTACTGTTTTTGTACAACGCGCCAAATAATAAAGCACAGGAACTATCTGATTTAATAATAATAAAGGCTGCTTTAGTCGAGCATTAGGTTTTTTTTTCATCGTCACCGGCTTCTTATGTTTCATCGTTGTTTTGCTTTTTATTATATTGCAATGAAGTAAAAGACTTTTCACATACGTTAATTATGTTGTTTCAGCTTCGTGTATATGCAATTTATTTTTAAAATGCTGTCCTATTTGATAAAGCATAGAAAATAAAATTTGCCATAGCAATAATCACTTCAAACGTGTTGCTTTAGATTATGCGCGTTATATGAAAGAAAAATCCCGTGAAGCACGATTTTCTGCAACATGAATTCCAGCAAGGTACACATCAACCGCGTTATACGATAGTCTACTGTAATATTGTACGTTGATATTTTAAACACCTGCTATTTTATTGGAAGCTGTATTTGAAGTGTCGGAATATTTTGGAATTTTATAGAAATATTAACACGTTGAATGCCACCGATATTTCGCTAGTTTCATCATTTTTACAAAAGTGAAACTTTTTCTATTAAAATCACATCTTTACAAAGCAGATACTTCAAATACATAAGTGGTTGTATAGTCAGCAGAACTTTATCCTTTTAACACTAGATCTATGGCCCCCGTCAAATTGACGGGTTCTAACTTTTTTAAAAAATTTTCTCAAATTGATAGAGAATCGGTACAGTAAATATTTCTCGTTCATCTTATAATACACGAATTACTTAACTGATCGTATTTTTTCCCCCTTGATCCATCTTTTTTCAAAGTACTTATTTAATATATTTAAATATACCTGATTTAGCGGCCGTAGATCTAGTGTAATGTCAATATTTAAATATTGAATGCATTAGAAAATTCGTAAATATTACAATTTAAAAGTGATACGAAATTTCATTGAATTTAATAGCGCCGGTCACCGGTGACCCCCATGGCATTCAACGTGTTAATTTGTACAAATAACATTAATTAACGCTGACCTTTTCTCCTTTCGGACCCGGAGCGCCGGTATCACCAGCAATTCCCTTTCTTCCTCGTGATCCTCTGGGCCCTTCTGTACCCGGCAGACCTTTTTCACCAAAATCGCCAGGGGGACTGATGTGATCATCCCTTCCAGGTATCACGGTACCAGGCCTTCCTCTTGGACCCTGAAGTCCAGCGATTCCTGGTCTGCCACTGTCACCCTGCAATCCTCGCGGACCGATAGTTCCTGGTTTTCCTTGAATTCCTTTCAATCCACGAGGTCCATGTAATCCGGGGAATCCTGGAGTTCCCGGGTATCCATTGATTCCGGAATCTCCGCGTTCACCCTTATCGCCGGGACGCCCTATAAACGATGCAAGACTCATTCTTATAATGAATTTTTCAATTCTTTTCATAACTTTCATTATATAACCGATGATCCAGGATTTCTGAGTTTAAGGACGTTGTCGTGGTACAATATCGTCAATAGTTTTTGGATCATGTGCGTGGTAAGAGTATAGGAGCGAGTAGCGATATGAACGATCACCTTTGTTTCAATACTGTACCCGTGACAACATACACATACAAATCTCATATATATGTATACACAAACACTATGAAACATATTCACGTCTCGCAATTTGGCAACGTCGCTTATGCCGCACAGTTGGACATACTGGGCTTGTATACTGGATACAGCGCTTCAGTGTATACAGACTCAATGTATGTACAGTATAGCGTTGCCAAGTTGTTTCTGTTCGATTTTCCCGCGTGTGCTTTTTTCCACAATTTTTAATTTTTGCATTATTATAACTCAATAACGGGACGGTCAATATATTTGTTTTTTTTTGTCTAATTCAGAACAAAAACATTTATGAATTGTTAGTTTTTTGAAAGTTTCTGACTGTTAGTTTTTTTATTAGAATTAATAAAGTGGTAGAACTACTACATAGCGCATATACTCTCCATGCTAATGACCCGAACTTTAATTAAGTTTATCTCGAATTAGAGGCGGTCAATCGATTTAAAATTTTAAGGATAATTGTATTATAATGTCCTCAATGAGTATTCTAAAATTTAGAATTTTCTGACACTATGCCCATCGCACGACAACTACCTTAAACCGAGTTGAGAGTTACGAAACTTCCGACGTTTTGCCAGCGTTGCAGCAAGCTTCGTCAGGATGAAGTGATATGCTAATTATAAAATGGTATGATTTATACATAAAACATTGTAATTTTGAAAAATAATTCAGTACCTGGCGTACAAACGCCGCAGTCATCTCCTTTGAGGCCTCTTGTACCCTTTGGACCCGGTGTACCGGGCCATCCGTCTGGTCCAGCAAATCCTGGTACACCTGGTAATCCGTTTTCACCAGGAGGACCGACGATCCTGATTCCTTTTCCAGGGAAACCTTTCGCTCCTGTTCAATGTAAGTATGAACATCAATTTTTCAGTGTTCGGCATGTAAAATTTTACAAACAACATTAACGGTATGTAAACGACAAAAATTTTGATCTGCAAGATTGGTGTATTTATTGACAGCATCTGACAACAGTCGCATTTGTATTATTCTAATGAGCATTCACGGAAACGAACGAGAAGGCGCGCGAAAAGAATGCGCGCTTGATTTGTCAGACAACTAAAGACCCATCGTCCACACATATACTGCTGGAACGGTAAGAAGGCAGCTGAGACGGTAGGGGAGATTGCTCTCGCACTGCCTATCCCCGCCATTTTGGTCCTGGAAATCTGAGATCGACGAATGACAATCGAAAATAAAACACTACTTTTGTCGTTCACATGACGACGCAATGAATGTGCGGGTCTCTCTTGCCAACAGCGCGTTGAAATCGGAAATGCGTGAGGGAGAGGGACGTCCCTATCCGTCGGGCGAATCAGAGCAAATTACCCCTCAGCTGCCTTCTTACCGTTCCAGCATTATACTTTTGATTCTATCGCGCTATTTGTCGAAAGAGCTACACATTTAACACTAGAACTACCAAACCAGTCAAAATGACTGGTACACAATTTTTCCCGAAAATTCTCCAATTTTGTAGAAGAGTCTTAGAATAAATATTCTATGTCCATCTTAAAAAACATAAATCACCGAATCGGTTACCTTTTCCGCCTCTTGACTCCTCCTTTTTCAAAGTACTGATTTAATATTTTGAAATATGATAGATTTAACGCCGGTAGTTCTAGTGTTAAATTAGACTGCATGACGAAGAAAATGAATGTCTCGCATCAAAGCAAGTGAGAGAACGCTAATAAGGGAAGTTCGGGAACTGATAGACTCAAATTTTTATGAAACTTTGCACAAATATTTATTAGGCTTATCTAAGAAGATAGGTGTAATTCCTTTGTGCCCGTTTTCAACTTTGAGGGAGATATCAATCATTCATAGCACAAAGTGATTAACTCCACTTTTGGAGTTTTTTTAAATTTAGGTCTCAAAGCACTTGATTGAATCCTAACTTTTTATGTTTAGAATAAATGTTGGTAATAATAACGATTAACACGTTAACTGCCATGGGGGTCACCGGTGACCGGTGCTATTAAATTCAATGGAATTTCATATGACTTTGAAATTGCAATATTTACGAATTTTGTAATATATTCAGCATTTAAATATTGGCCTTAAAAAGATAAAATCCTGCCGAATATATGTCAATGTGTGTCTTTGAAGTTTCTGATTTATAAGGATGTGATTTTAATAGAACAAGTCTCACTTCAGTAGAAATGATGAAACTAGCGAAGTACCGGTGGCGTTCAACGTGTTAACACCTTTAAATGACGAAGTTTGTTTGGCCATCGAATAATAAGTAATTGAATTCATAAGTTAATCTAATTAATTTCACAGCTGCATTCCACCTTATTCATTTTATACTTCGTTAGAGGAAAGCTACATGCGATTATATATTGTATAATACTTATTTGTATTTGTACTTTAAAGGGAATTTTGAAAAGGAGTGTATACCATTTCATCCCGCTTCTCCACTTTAGGCTTCATGCAGTTAATCGATTTTACAAGTGAATGGCTCAATTAACATTTATGCAAGGTTTTATCGAAATCGAAGTGCATCAGTTCGCGAACTTTCCTTGTAAGTGAACGACGAAAGAAGTGTTTTGTTTAGAGGCCGAGCTTGAAGATGTATAAGCACACGATAAGTGTGCACTACCGTGCGCGAATTCATCTGTCGCTGTCTATAATAACAATATGAAAATAATTACCGGGCGGACCAGGATCACCACGGTCTCCGATTGATCCAAAGATTCCAGGTATCCCAGGTTTGCCATCGGGTCCGGATGGACCTATAATCGTTATGCCAGGAAAACCTTTTTGTCCCATAATGCCAGACAGACCAGGACGCCCAGAAAGACCTTGCGGACCCATCGTTCCAGGAAGACCTAGACAAATTTTATCGTACTGTTACGATTTTTCTAACATATTTTCACTGTGAATTGCAGGTGACATATGGGATGAATGCATACCGTCGTCTCCTTGTTCGCCTTTGACGGATGTTCCTTTCAATCCTGGCAAGCCGGCTGGACCGGGAGGTCCTGGAGGACCAGGAGGTCCTATGTAGCCTACTTTCCCGGGCGATCCAGGTGTTCCCGATTGGCCTGGTTCTCCGGGTGGACCTGGAAATAAAATACAAATGATGCTGCGTCACGAATAAATCTTGATGGTTTTTGTTGAAATACTTCTGCAATGTTTGCGAATGTTAGCGTATTTAACCCCTTGCCGTACGATTTATTTTGTTACTGCCCCCGCAAATTGGTAAAATGAAAATTTATCGGTGATTCTTGATATATCGTACAATTTAATGTAATATTAATGTTATAGTAATAATTTCATTGTGTCGCGTCTCACTGATATTTTCAGTTTTGTTAGGTTTTACAAAACTTGAACATTTCCTACCCAATTTGCCGCATCACGAGTGTCACTCGTTATTGTACGAAAAGGGGTTAAGAGTTTTTTTTTTAATAATTTACAAACCTAGATCTCCCTGAATTCCAATGTTTCCTATAATTATTTCGTCGAGTTCTGGTATATATTTTCCAGGTTCTCCAGCAGCTCCTTGTTTTCCGGGAGGTCCTTGATTTCCCGTTTCTCCAGATTCTCCCTGTGAGATTAATACGTAACGTAAAGATTATATTTTATTTAACTGACGAATTTCCAACTGCAAAATTATACCTGTCAAAATGATATCAGTTTTACCGAAAGCCAATATAAATTACAATGGAGAGACAATATTTTTAGTGTTTTGAAACGGCCATGATTTGAAATGTTAAATAAAATACAAGCATTATTTAATACGCACCAATAGTCCATCTGGTCCAGGATTTCCAGCATACCCAGGAGCACCTTTGTCACCTTTCTCTCCCGCAGGTCCTGCCGGACCTGCGACACCCTGTTTACCTCTTGGACCATCATCCCCTTGTCCTCCTTTCAAACCTTTTATACCCAAAAATCCCGGACGACCCTAAGCGAAAATTTGTCACATATTAAAAGCTTATTTACTATTCTATTCAAACTTTCAATACCTCTATACTACATTTTCTTTTCTATGGCATTCCTTTTAAAAGATTTCTACAATACTGTTCATCCTCATAAAGCGCTACTTTAATTCATAGTTTTTATTCGGATTCCGATAAAGGTACTGTAATATTCTAATTGCGATGCTTTAATACTTCCGTGCAAGTCAGTGTCTTCTAAAGAAATATTATAGAAAAAGTACCGTGTTACAATAATTTAAAAAAGTACACAATTATATAATTGTTAGATATCTAACAATTTATCTGTATTTTATCTTTACGTGGAATTAACACAGAATTTTTACCATGGCAAATATCTTTTGCACATTAGTTACTTTTTGCGAGGTAACAAAATCAGAGGTACAATTTAATATTTTAATAAATCCAGCTGTGTCATTTACCAGAAAACCTTTTGCGCCCAGTTCACCTTTGCGGCCGCGTTCCCCGTAATCGCCTCGCATCCCTCTGACACCTTTGTTACCCTTTACCGGCGTCGACTTTGTATTCTTTTTATATTCGCCGCTTCCTGATGGTCCAGGTTCCCCTCTGTCTCCCAGTTCACCTGGTGGTCCTTTTACACCATAGACGGTGTCACCGCGTTCACCTTGCATACCTGGTAATCCGTGTGGCCCCGGATACCCCTATAGGATAATACCTGGATTTAATTCTATATCTTTTCGTGTTGAAAATATTGATACTAAAATGAATGAGAATAATTTCAAGGCCCATTTTGTACGATTTAATCTTAGGGTTCTTTCGATGCCGAAATTTACAAACGTGCCGATTAACACGTTTAACACCAACGGTATTTCTGTAGTTTCATCATTTCTAACAAAGTGAAGATTTGTCTATTAAAATCGCATCTTTATAAAGCAGAAATTTTAGAAGCACAATATATAGTATGTATATATTTAGCTGCACTTTACATTCTTAACGTCAAGACTTAACACTAATTGCACTCTACGTCGTCAAATGACCGGTTCGATGGAAGGAGAATATGTCAGTTTTTTGTATTATTAACTAAGGGTTGTTTTCGGCGATGTTTCATATATTAATCGGACAATCTCCTGCATTTCTTTTGGAAAAATATAGTCGTTATTTCACAACCGGTGCAATGATACGCTACGGTCAGAATAGATATGCGTAAAGTCCTAGTACGATTATTACTTAACCGTGTGAGTTCCAAGCAGCGCGATCGCGCTGTTGAGATTTTATGTCGAGAAAATCCAGCACATTTTGAGCATTGTGGACAACTGACGGTGCGATACCGATTGCCGAAGTCGCGCGCTCAGATTTACTGACGCAAGTACATCACACAGCTAATTTGAATGTAATTAGTACATTTTACAATAGGTAGAATAATACTATAATAATGCAATAATACATTACAAAATGAAAATTTCTATTTCATCGTTATCTTCTCAATCATTTTTATCGAACAAAACTTGAAATATTTATGAATTTTACATTATGCATATGTAATAATACATATGCATTTTATAAAATAACGAATTACAAATTAACAATATTTTTGCGTCATGAACAAACAATTTAAATGGAGAGTAACACTTATAATTTGTAACGTCGGTGTTTATCAAAACATATTGGATGAATTACTTTTTTACATCGCACGAAAATTAAATGTGATCTTTTTATTGCATTTTTGGTGCTGCAGACTACGCATTGTCGATATAAAATAAACAAAGCGCTATCGCGCCGCTTGGTATTTCTCGACATAAAATAAAACAAGCGCTATCGCGCTGCTTGGGACTTTTCGTACTCATTTAGAGAAAGCGCGGTTGCGCTGCTTGGGATTCTTCGACAGTGTTTTTTCAATACCCCCTGGGACTCAAACGGTTAAATATTGAAAGTAGTATTAAATTCGGAAATATTACAATTCAAATGTCATATGAAATTTCAACGAATGTAACCCGAATCTACTAGAATCTACAAAGATTCACTCGGAACATATTTTTGCGAGGGAAACAACGAGAGGAACACAAAAGTTCTCGAGTTTCTCGGAAGTCACCGATCGCTCGGTGGAATCTTCTCGCGCCAGAAGACAGCGCGCGCTATCAACGGCAGACGTGTCAGCAGATAGCGGCCGGACGAGTGCGACGATTCAGATTTCAGCAGATGCTGGCTCGCTTCGTATTTAGCGATTAACACGTGGCTCTCCCGCTCGCCGGATTGCTACTGCGTCTCTCACCCGGTTTGCGTTCTTTTCCTCGCTATGCGATGGAATTCCAATACCTTGTTTTTCGGCAAATGTTTTGCTTGGATTTTATTAACACATTGCGTACGGCGCTTTTTGCGATTTGTGTATCCAATTATTTTGTACTCTTTCGGAAATTCGACATACATTTATTTCGATAAGAATTTGTCATAGGAATATCAAAGGCTACGTTGCCATAGTAAAAATCAATTTATTCTTAATTTCTTGAGCGTCGATATATACGTACATATAAAAAAAATGGCAAACGAGATATCTCGTAAGCCGCGACGGTCGGTTTGCTATATACGAGATATCTCGTCACCTGTATGCAATGTGTTAATACTAGAACTACCAAACCAGTCAAAATGACTGGTACACAATTTTTTCCAAAAATTCTTCATGCTTATAGAAGAGTCTTAGAATAAATATTCTACGTCCATCTTAAAAAACATAAATCACCGAATCGGTTATCGTTTCCGCCTCTTGATTTCTCGTTTTTCAAAGTACTTATTTAATATTTTGAAATGTGATAGATTTAACGCCGATAGTTCTAGTGTTAAAAGGTGATCTCCTTTTTATCAGATGTTTGTTTGAAGACAATTGAGCCGTTCACGGTACAAAGTGATTAACTGCACTTTTTCAGAAATCTTAGATTAAAGTGTCAAAGCACTTAGTTCAGTTGTAGCTTTTTATATTTATAATAAATTTCCCAAATAATAAAGATTAACACCATTGAACGACAACATTTTTTTGGCAATTGAATAGTAAATCATTTATTTCAGAAGCCATTTTTATTAACTCCGTATTCTAATGGAAATCGTTCCAATAATTTGGCCAGAATCTGAAGGATCTTGTGGGCCTCAAGATATTTCATCATGCCTAATAAAGTACATAAAGACTCGTGCTAAAAATTTTGAAAAAATAATAACATTCCGATTCGTATACCCGAAAAAATAGAAATATCAAAACTGTCTTGTTTATTGAAACTTCTTCAAAGTACGGAAATAAGAGCTGATACAGTTGAAATGAAATTATTGGTCAGTGGACTACAGCCTAATGATTCAGATTTTGCCATTATTGAGTCGCATGCGAAAAAGATTCAAAACATTTTTTCACCATACGATTGGTACAATAAAATCAAAACATGTAAAAAGAAAGCGCCCTTTAATGCAATCCAAATGACTCACAGAGTTTTTTTCTCAACAAAACCTTTAGAAAATGTAGTAGTTAACAGAAAATTAACCGTTACAAAGTTTCCAGCAAATTGGCTCAAAATGCGCTGCCTAAAGTTAGAAAGGTCCAAACCGCATCCCATACAATTCAAACGTAACTACAATGAAAATTCAGAATTCAATTCCATTAATATCCGTAAATCTGTGACAGGTAGACCGCAAAGTTAGAAAGATTTAGACCAGCCTTTATTGTATCCTAAACGTAAAAATGCGGCAAGGGAAAAAAGGGGAGACATGATGGATCTGCTAAAATTCATTTCTCCTGTTAAACATGAGGACATACTATAAAAACTTGAGAACAAATCGAAATGACGAGATCTCACATACAGCTGATGAAGAAGACATCATTTACATTGCTGATTAATTAATCAGAAATAATGTATTATAAAAGAACTGATAATATTCATTTTTATGAAAAATCTGTGATAAAAATATATAATAATAAACTTTTTCTGTAATAAAAAACATAAAAATTTGAACACTGAATTTAACTATTACTTCTTTCGCTTGCCAAATCGATTAACTCCCCCAGTGACATAAAAATTGTAACATTACGGACAATTACTTTCTGGCTATTCTTTGTTATTAATTTTATACACCGTTATATAAAAGCTACATGTGCATTTATGCATTCTATAATACTTATATGAATTTATATTATAAAGGGAATTTGAAAAAACGGTGCAACATGCTTTCATCGCATTCCTCTATTTTTGCTTTATGGAGTTAAACGATTTGTCCATTGAACGGCTCAATTGATGCTCTATGAAATAATCCGTCACTTGGAATTTTATTGCGAGTGGAGGGTAGTTGTCAATAGAATGGAAAATATTGTTTGATAAGGTTGAATGTTCTTGGGTTTCATTGAACGTATGTTTCTTTTTTTGACTTTGTTGGCAGAGGAAGTTTGGGACTCTATGAAATAATCTGTTAGTTGAAATTTTATTGTGAGTGAAGGGTTGTTCGAGACGAAATAGAATTATATTTGTGGGACTTTAAAAATCTTTACGTTATTAAATAAATTAAAAATTCCAATGTTTCGTTCGATAGACATTTTTTAGGGAGGTTGTAAATATTGTAGGAGGAAAATTGTACATATGGAACTTAAAACATTTTAATATAAATGTTTGGTAATTTCTCGTAAAAAAGATAATAAGCTCTACAATTTTTCTTTTGACACTTTAAAACCCCATGGCAAAACAAGAATTTTTTCCTGCAAAGATAACAGTACTAAAACCAATATTATTAGTTTCCAATAGCAAGCACGGTAAGATGATTTTAAACGGCCGAATAAATTGATTAAAACAATACCATGCATATTCTATTGTTTCGTTATGACCGAAATTCGACGTTTTGTCCCATGCCGAGTCATCCCCTTTTATTGCCTCAATTGTGACTTGCTTCGATTCAAACACGTTGTGCTTCCCACGTTTCAATTTTGTACGTTCAATTTGAAACTATGACAAGTTACAAAACAACATAAGTGAATCAATTCATTTTTCAACATTAAATCTTCAATACAAAAACGTGTGAAGCAAACTTTAAGTTCACGGCTTCAATTCATTTACCCCGTTTTATCGATCATTAAGTAAAATTTATTTTAATTTCTAATTAAAACAACATTTTTATAATTTATATAACTATTATACTACTGAATAATAATGATAATAATACTGCGTAAAGTAAAAAGCTTTTCAGCATTAACACTAAACTGCCAATGTAGCCAAAGTAACCGGTTCCCAATTTTTTCAAAAATTCTGCAACTTGATAGGGTAGCCAACACGAAATACTTCACGTCTATCTTACAAAATAACAAATTACTTAACCGCTCATCTTTTTTACTTCTTGATTCCTCTTTATCCAAAGTATACTTATTTAACATATTGAAATATAAGTAAGACATGTAAAGCCGATACTTCTAGTGTTAATTAACTATCAAAAATTCTCATAATATTCCAAGTAGCGATCGGTCAACCTGAATGCCACCAAGTGATTTTAACACTAGATTTACGGAAGCCGTCAAATTGACGGGTTCCTACTCGTTTTATAAACATTTCTCAAATTTGCAGAGAAGCTGGGCAGTAAATATTTCACGTGTATTTTATAACACAATAATGACTTAACGAATTACCATCTTTGCCGTTTGATCCCTCTTTTTCCAAAGACGTTATTTAATATATTGCAATGTAACAGATTTCACATCATGTAACATCACAAATGGTTACCCAGTCTTATTATTCTTCTATCCCAACTTCACGAAAATACTTCACAGCGAAAAGTGTTTAACGAATGTCCGAACGAAATTAAAAAAAGAAACAGAGAGAAACAATGGTTTCCGCGTGATCGCTTCCCGGTAAGTTTCACCAAGTGCGCGGTAAAAGGATTCCATCGCGAGAGTCTTATCTCGCGATATCATGGCGTGGATTCTTTTAAATTCTTCCCTTCCCGTTGTTCGTCTTCCTTCTTTCTGCCTTGTGCGTTAAATATCGCCGGCGAATACTTTGCCAGGCAGACGATATTTCATGCGAGCAGGTGGCGTTTCGCAAAAAGGAACGAGACACACGTTCCGAACTTGCTCTGTCCCCTTTTATCCTCTTTCCTGCCTCTCCTTTCTTTTCCGTCTTTCTCGCTTTCTCCCTCTCTTTCTTTATCTCTTTCTCTACCCTGCGAACGAGTACCCACGACCTAAACGCTTATAAGAGGTTCACGAACCTTCAAGACCGGACCGATCGACCGTTACGGTACCTTAAACGCGCTATGGCGGAATACGTCGCGATTCTGTACTTACGATGTCGCCCGTTTCTCCTGGATAGCCCATTTCACCGGGGATTCCGCGTGCTCCCGGATAACCCTGAAGAAAAACAGGAAGAACTTAGTATTTCACGATTGGCTTTATCACAGATATCAATTTTCAGGGATAGAATATTGGAATATTAACCGTTTGAGTCCCAGAGGCTTTTAACACTTTACCGACCGCTATTGTTTGAGCATTCTACCCACTTTAAAGGATTTGTTTCGGCTTAGATTGCCTAAAAGAAATTACAATCTCTTTGAAAATTACAAATGCTTCTCATCGACTCCTTAACACAGTTCTACTACAGTAATAAATAACAAATTACTAATTGCCGTGGGAACCGATTAACCCATTCACTGCCAGGAAAACTAAGCAAATATTACCTTTGCTTGTTAAAATATGAAAAGATGACAGAAAGTTTTTAGAACATTGGTTTCATTAATCAAAAATATAATCTCGACATTTGTAATGATACGAAAAACATTTTTGTTCCAAAATTTCTATATATGCTCGGCCATTATCGTTAACTTATTAATTCAAACTTATAGTGCAGCTACGAGATATCTCGTAGTTGGCAGTCAATGGGTTAATAAACTAAAAGTCTAAGCGTTGGTGACAAAAAGCCTATTAATAGGCTACCGGTCGGTAAAGTGTTAAAAGAACACGGTCGAAAAAATCTGAGCAGCGCGATAGCGCTCGTCTCAACCGAGTACTGGGACTTTTCGACACAAAATCTGAAGAGCGCGGTCGCGCTCTTTGGGACTCAAATGGTTAAGTAACGAGCTTGAGATTGTATCACTTTGATATATCCGGGAATATTTGTTATATCGTAGTGATTTGGTACGTATGTACATGTAACTATAGGTTATCGAAGATATAATCATAGATGGTGAATTGTTTACAGTTGTCCCACTCAGGTGTTAGAGTAAGTGAACGTTAAAGTACAATAGTTAGAGTCAGAAATAACGAAAAAGAATAACTTAGAATAAAAACTTGAACTCGATCCCGCTAACTGGTATCCCAAGTCTTCACCTTTGCACAATAATCTCCAATGATGGGTACTTAACTTAACCCCTTCGGACCCTGTGCACATTGTAATGTACATAATACTTTTCGGGCTGTATTTTATTACGTATAGGTTTAAACTTAGTTTCACTTAGTTTTTTTTATACTAATATTTCTCAGGATCTCCCTAATGTTACAAATTTTGCGTAAGGACCATATGTCCATTAAAATGTACGTTTACAAATTATAAATAAAAATTATAATTATAATTATATTAAATTATAATTTAACACGTTGCCGGAAATGACGGCTATAGCCGTCCGATCTTTGGCGATATGTAGGCAAACGACGGCTATAGCCGTCGTGCACATTTTAATCAATAAAAAAAGAACAGCGTTAGTACGAAGTGTACTAACGCATACACTTGTTAATTATTGAGTAATACATCGAAAAAAAAATGGTATAGCATGCCAGACAGCATATTAATTGTTCTTTTATGCGTTTTCTCATGCTTTACCGCTTCGGACAAAAAAAAATGTGTTTCTGAGCACGATCGTCAAATTAAAAGTGTGCGGCAACGTGTTAACAATTCGGGTCTGAATGGGTTAACGATTTATAAAACAATAAAAGTCGAAGTCACAATTACCTCCTCTCCATCGTGACCTGCATCTCCTCGGATACCTTTAACACCGACGGAATTGATACCACCGTCACCAGGTTCACCAGTGGGCCCGTAATCTCCCTGTTGTCCCGGTGGACCACGTTCGCCGTGCACTCCTGGCATGCCGGGTGCACCGGCGCGGCCGTCGGTGCCGTTACATCCGTCGAGACCATCAGGCCCCATTACACCAGCAAGTCCGGGGTTACCCTAAAGACATTCGTTCAATTTAAGTTGCATATACAACTATAATCATGTTAGGAACGATTCGATGTTTAACACGTCAACCCTTTGCAGTCCCAGTCGAGCTGTACTCGAGATAGCTTTTCACTTCATTTTACTTTCTAACGATTTAATATCTACTTTTCAAATTCATAATGATTTTGTAATATCACCGAAATATCCGTCAGCACCTATAGTTATTGCTGTCATTAAATAAAATTAATAACCAATGACAGAAAATGTCGAGCAATTAATTTGATTTTGCTCGCCACAAACTTGAAAAAATAATTCGGACCGCAAAGGGTTAAACGCCACAGGTATTTCGCTGGTTTCATCATTTTTACCGAAGGGAATTTTTTTCTATGGAACTCGCATCTTTACAAAGCAGAAACCTTAAAGGTACAAACAGATATGTAGTCAGTAGGACTTTAACTTTTTAATGGAAATATTTAAATATTGAATGTATGAGAAACTTTGTAAATATTAAGGTTTAAAGGTCGTATGAAATTTCATTGAATTTAATTACGCCGGGTGATTTCCATGGCGTTCAACGTGTTAACACTAGAACTACCAGCGTTATATTTATATTATTTAAATATATTGAACAAGTACTTTAGAAAAAGAGAAATCAAGATGTGAAAAAGATAATGAATTAAGTAATTTCGGTTTTATAAGATAGAAGTAGAATATTTACTGTACGTCTTCCCCTATCGATTTGGGGAACTTATAGGAAAAATTGCAAATCGCCTTGGTAGTTTTAGTGTTAATGGAAGGCTCTCAAAAAAACACAAAGATTTCAGGCCTGCTGATATTTTTCATTTCATACCGTATGACAATTAAACAAATGTATTATGTATATATTCCACAAATCCTCCTTTTCGCACATTGTAAAAACTAAAATCTTCTCGTAGGTAAATGAAAACGTAAACTATCAGGGGATAATGTCAGCTCCGTGGAAAGACATAATTCGCAAGTGAATCAAGGGTGTTCTCAGTTTTGCAAAAACTGTCGAATTGAATTTATGCATTCGGTATTGGACTATCGGATTGATCCGGATTCGTAGGTGCATATTGAACTCAATGCCATTTCCTCTTTTGTTACCCGGGTAACGTGCATGAAATACGATGAGCGAAAATTTTTACCACAGAGAATACACTTTATACGCACCGAAAGTCCTGGAATTCCTGTGAAACCTTGTATGCCGATATCACCCTGAAAAAGGAATAAATAAATAAGTGAACGTGTACGCATTCCTTGAGAAATCTCGTAGATTTGTAATTTGTGAGATTTCTTAATTATAGGAAATATTAAAACAAATTTTTCACAAGTTATTACTTTAAACGGTAGTCTTCCAAAGGAAGTAAATGGTTTTTTATTAAAATAATACAAACTTGTGATAATATATAATGGAAATGGATATATAATATTTACTTAAAGAATTTAAAATTGTCATCATTCTACAGCCACATAGGTTCGGATTTTTATTATTTCTTTCATCCTGAGCACGTTAGATTAACACACGTGAGGCGTTTAACAGAAGTAATGGCTCTTATGTGGAATATTTCGCGGATCACATTACATTTCTGCACCCTGAATCGTTGTAATTGCAGCACCGATTACATCGCACCCTTGAATTACCCGAAGGCCATTTAATCGCCATTGAAAGTGCAAAAAGCGTACTCGTGCTTCCTGATGGAACGATTGCAAACGCTCGTCACGCGTAAACGCAACTCTATCGTGCATAAAATAAGTGCATCGTAATAGTGGTCTATTGCACTCAATTGGTGCATGGCGAAGAGCGTCATATAATTGCAACTTTACATAGCTATAATTATTCGGTTCGGCTTTTTCACGCCTGAGTCTTTTTAATTTGTTAAATTTTTTCAAGAAAATTCCAGAAACATTTAGAAGACTTTAACGCATTCACTCAATTTTTCAGCTCATATCATTTCAAAGTATACGATAATTAAAAAAATCATGCAAAATAGAAATGTAAGTAAATGCAAATAAACTCCCATTCATGTCTTGCTCTTCCATTAGATTAATATTTTTCATATTCTCCGTTCATTTAATGTCATTAGATGCGGTGCTTCAACAATGATATACCACATGGAATGAAACATCAACGTAGCCGTTGATTCTTCGAAAGTGCATTTTAATTGTGTATCTCAGGAAATTCGTGCTTCCATGTCAATCGTGCTCGTCGCTGAACGAAACGTAATCGTATTGTTGCCAGCTTCCATTGTAGGTGTTGAATTGGGACGTAGCAAAATGCGCAATGCACTTTTCTATGGACGACCCGGATAATTAGTAAGCCGTCGTTTTCTCGTTTTTCTTTTAAGCGTGCTGTTTGCGCTGAAATTCGAGCCGAGATGCGTTGCGCCGTTCGAAGACACTTCAACGAGAATATGCACCTAGTTTCTTAATTGTATTTATCAAGTTTCGTGGTAAGTGGCCATTGGAATAACGCTTAAAAATTCAGACAAGGTAGAAGAGACATTATCGTGAGTACAGATTGTCTAACACCTTTGCAGGGTAGCCCAGAAGTCCCCTATTAATCGTCTATTAAAAATTCGAATTTATTGTTTAACACTAGAACTACGGCGTTAGATCTGTTATATTTCAATATATTAAATAAGTACTTTGAGCAAATAAATAAATGAAATGAAAAGAAGATCACTGTTCTTCCAGCGCCTCTTATTTTCAAGAACAATAAGCGGAGAGAGTATAAAATATCAGAATTTAATTCATTGTTAATAATGGGAACTGCAAATGTTCGAAAGCATTTTGCTTATATTTGTAAAACAGTTACAGAATTCCAAAATTAAAATATCTGTGATAAAAAATTAATTATAACGGATATTTCCCGACATAATTCCGCAGAGGGTTAAATCCTTATGTAAAGCAATTCGTTATTAAAAATATATCAAATCATTGACATTACGGTTAATATAAATTTAATTTCTGCGTCTTCGTAGCGAGGCGGAAAGATGATCAATTCGGTCATTTATGTTTTTTGAGTTGGACGTAGAATATTTCTGCTGTAACTCTCCTATAAACTTTGAGAATTTTTGGAAAAAATTATGCACCAGTCATTTTGACTGGTTTGGTTGTTCTAGTGTTAACAATCAGTTAATATACTTGTTATAAATTACTTTAAATTAATTTTGTAGATTGTGTCCTTTAAACGGCTGCCATTTTATCTCTAATTTGAACAAAGTAACAGCGAAAAAGTTACACTTTAAAATGGTCTAGTGACTTTTGGGCTACCTTGCATTCTAACTTTCCCTCTTTTGTAAAATGTAATTATTCTACTTTCATTACAAATTCTACTTTTATTAAAAGAAATTTCTCCTTTTATTTGGAAAATTCTGTAGGACTCAATTTATTATCATGACTCTTGACTTTTAATAGAATGCACCTCGTTATTATCAAGGGACATTTACAGCGTTATAACCAGTGCCCTAATGTCAACAGTGTTGAGAAGCGGAAATTGCATGAAGGGAAAACAATCAACTTGTAAAAACGAAAATGCCACTGGTCTTCCCCGAAGAAAAAGCAGCCGGTGTTTGCGTTAATTTCCATTGAGAACGGCAGCCCTAGATAAACAGAGTATATGGCAGACCGTAGGCTTTTTCGAGTCTTCCCACGTTATATTTACATCGTTCGTCTTGCGAGGCTGCTGCATCCGCGAAACAGACCATTATTTGCACCCTCGTGCGTTCAACCGCAGACGACTTCTTCCCTGCATTTTCCTAACTTCATTCGCATTTCTTGCGCGCTTTAAACACCAAGAAATGCATGCCTTTTTCTTGGCGATGAAATCGAAAGAGCGTAGAAGTGCTTCCAAGGGAGGTTCGAGAGCTGATACACTCCGATTTTGATGAAACTTGCCATAAATATTTATTAGACCTATCTAAGAACATAGCTGTAATTTGTTGATGCCCGTTTTGAACTTTGAGGGAGATATCAACCCCTTTGTCCAAACCGCCCTTTCTATATGCGCTTGTAAGTCGTAAACAACGTCCTGCAAGTCCATGCTACGTAGACGCAGAAATTAAATTTATATTAACCGTAATGTCAATGATTTGATATATTTTTAATAATAACTTACTTTACATAAGGATTTAACCCTCTGCGGAATTATGTCGGGAAATATCCGTTATAATTAATTGTTATAATTAATTTTCTATCACAGATATTTCAATTTTGGAATTCTGTAAATGTTTTACAAATACAAGCAAAATGCTTTCGAACATTTGCAGTTTCCATTATTAACAACGAATTAAATTCCGATATTTCATACTCTCTCCGCTTATTGTTCATGAAAATAAGAGGCGCTGGAAGAAGAGTGACTTTCTTTTCATTTTATTTATTTGAAATCGAAGCATTTCAGTCGTAGCTTTTTTGCAGGGACGTCTGTAAAGAGCAGCACGCTCGCAGAAACCCGGAAATGCCTTCAGCTTCGATTTGCAAACACGGCGAGAACTTTTAAGCTGCAGTGGAAAATTCTTAGCCTCGTCGAACCTTTTTTTCGTCAAGACGAACGTACTTATCTCGCTTATGCTTACGCACAGAAATCTGCGGCACATGCGTACGAAACGAGGGCCTTTATCGTTTAACCTGTTGCGCAATCTTTGAGAAACGTGCTCGATCAGAAGTACTATGACGATAGTTTGGATCGGCGATCTTTCCGACAGAAGTAATTAACTTGCAGTGCTATTGCACAAAGGAGATTTTGCACGCTGTCGCTTTAAGTCTTCTTAACATGACGCTGTTATGTCCGCTCTTGTTAAATCACACTGAATAACAACAAGGATAAATATTTCAATGTCTGTTTAAATTTTAATGGGAAGACCAGTAATTGTATGCAATTTTATCGAGTGTTTTTAATTGAATTCCATCAAAGTAATTTAATTCTTTGCACACGACTTAAATTTCACATGTAATTGAAAGTCATAAAATAATAAGAAATTCTGTCTTAATCAACATCTTCTCAGGCGTCGTTGCGAAACGTTTATTACGATCAGGAATTACCAATAATTACCACGTCAAAATGGGCGCCTTAATAGTGGCATTTACAGGAAATAAGTATGCAAATTGACAATTTTAATATGCATAATTCCGGTTAAATTGCCTGAATTAACGTAGATATACGTGAGTAAAATCGATCAATCCTGAAGCAAAGTATTCGGGTCAGATTCGAAACTCGGTCGTTCACGAAGTTCAGTTCACTGTCCGACGAAAAATTTTCTTGCAATTTTGAAATTCGCTTTGCAAAGTCTGCTTTCAAAATTCGCCCGATTGAAAATATTTGGAATGTAGGTAAGTGAACGCTTTAACGAAGCAATTATCGTTCTTGATCAATTTGCAGAACCGCAGCGATTCGAAATTTCACGATATTTCAAGGGATTGGCGCTTTTATGAAAGCCGTGTTCGCTTTACTAATTATGGTCGAGCAAATGCGTACTATTGAAATATTAACGAAGCGGCATTCGGCAGAATATCTCTGCATCGGCCGATTTTGGCGCATTACTGCGTGCACTGCATTTGCCAAACGCTTAATTAACAATGCGGCTCGAATTAATCGATAATCGATAACTACAATGGGGGAAATTGTTGTAACGGATCTAGGAAAAGGAGGATTCAATTTTTCTTTCAACCTCGATCGATGTATCCTGGTTCTTTGATAACGTTGTTTGTTCGATTTAATTGTTCTGAAAGACTTCAAAATTACTCTGTGATTTTATTAGGTTGGTAAGAAATTAATGTCGGTTTTCGAGTTTTCAAACTTTGGCGCTTAATTTTAAGATAGCCGCCCATTTTAATCGGTTGGTCTTCTTATATCACTTTAGAAAAAAAAAATTTATTACAACATTTGTTTCTCGTTGGGAAAAATGTGTAAATTGTAATGAAACTTATTTTGATTAAAAAAAATTATTTTTATTCTTAACATGTGTATTTAAAGATAAAGTTTGAAAACAGACATTAATTTTCTACCAACCTAATAGATAATTCAGATGAACTCTCGCAAAGTAATTCTGTGAACAATTTCATAGTTTATTGCAGTTGTAGTTATTTTAAGAACAAATAATAAATTCTCTTAGAATTCTCTCTTATCTGAGAAATATTGTCGATTTTAGAAATGCCTCGCAAACTCCGAGAAATTATTTTGTTGAATAGAGTCTGCAAAAGAGGCGACGGAGTATATAAAATGAAGTACTATCAGTCTCATTAATATTTTAAAACAGCCTTGATCAACTGGCCAACGTTTCGATGTAAAACCCTTGAATATTAGCGTCGCTGGTTAAATATAATCCAATGTGAGAATACAGTACCAGCCAGAAGAGTTCAACGTGGCAGTCAACTTGTCAATTGATAACGTAAAATTACCACTATAAAAAGACAGACAGTGAAAAACGTCAGCGTGTCATTTACCATCTTGACGAACAATTTGAAACTCCTAAAATAATATCACCGCTAATCAAACCAAATTACCATCGCTTCGATGCAGAATTCACTGCTAGCCACGAAACAGACACGTTTTGATACAAAAATTTCCCTCAGGCTGAGGAGTTTTATCGGAAAATAATAAACAAAAATAATACGAGGAAATATATAAAGTATTATCGTTTTTATCAAAAACAATTGCAAACGTTCGAGTAGAAAGTACGGGAAACTTTGCCCCCGAGAGACGAGAATTTACGAGGGACAAATACAACGTGCAGGTAGAAACTACCGATGTTTACCATGTATGGTTACACTCGATACAAATTGACACATTTCCTTTTAAAGCCCGGCACTGATTGGACGCCGTGGTGTGAAACCATGGAAGGGCTGAATCTACGATGACGAGTCATAAATTGTGCCCTTAAATGGAACGTATCGAATGCGAGACGTGAAAAGGACGATCCTTTCTGTGGGACTAGGAAGTAATTAATACGGTGAAGGGTTCTATGGCGATCGAGCGAATGGAGGTATGGTCCAATTTATTTTTTCTCCGAAATCATTCGTTACGAGAAGACGAACTTTCACGCGATGCCGAAGATGCTTTTCTATCATTAAGTAAGTAAAGAATGTAGTTAAAATTGTAATTAGATATTTAATGGCACGACGAAATTAACACGATTTTAACAAAACGTAAAATTGAGAATATTAAAATATTATATTATAATTATCTAAATAATTTTAATATATTCCAATATTGAATTTTTTAAATTAATATAGAAACGAAAACTTAATAAAAAAAATTTTTGATACAGTGAAATTGAAGTTGTAATTCTCAACTTTAGGCTTCTAATAATTGCATTTTCAATTTTTGAAACAATACGTTGTAAAATGTAGTAATTTGTTGTCTCGACGAAATTAACACGAGTTCTACAAAACGTAAATTTGAGAATATTAAAATATTATATTATAATTATCTAAATTATTTTAATATATTTTAGTATTGAATTTTTTAAATTAATATAGAAACGAAAACTTAAATAAATAAATTTTTGTTACAGTGAGATTAAAGTTGAAATTCTCAACTCTAGGCTTCTAATAATTCTATTTTCAATTTTTGAAACAATACTTTGTAAAATGTAGTAATTTGTTATCTCGACATTCAATCAGAGAAAGGATTGTTTATCATGGAAATAGCTCAAAAGAATGTGTCCCTTTATATTACAATATTGACAAGGAGAAAATTGCAAAAAATTGACAAGCCCTCGACATTCAAACGAATAATTTTTTGTTTACAAGCTGATATCCGCTTTGTGCCCGGGGGTTTTAAGGAAGGAAGGGTAGGCAGGGGATATCTGGATATGAGATCATTCGACATCCGGTTGCTGTATGCACAGAGCGATCTGTCAATGGGAAGTGCGTTATCAGAATGCGCGTGGTATGCCATCCTCCATTTTTTCCACTTCATCCATCCTCCCTCTGTTTCGATCCTTCGCCTTTTATTAGAACGACCCAATTTTTCCAATCTCTCCGCGCTATTTTACAACTAACATTGAATTCGTATTAAACCTTTGAACTTTAACACGTTGAACGCCACCGGTATTTCGATAGTTTCATCATTTCTACCGAAGTGAAACTTTTTCTACTAAAATCACATCTTTATAAAGCAGAACCTTCAAAGACGCAAATGGAGATATATTCAGTAGAACTTTACCTTTTTAAAGCCAATATTTAAATATTGACTATATTACAAGATTCGTAAATATTGCATTTTAAATGTGATATGAAATTTCATTGAATTCGATAGCGCCGGTCACCGGTGACCCCCATGGCAGTCAACGTGTTAATTGCACGTTAACACGCACATTTTCAGACTAAAGTTTGCTTCATTGTTACCGGCGTTTGTTTTACTTTTGTACTATACGTAACTTCCTCTTCTGTTTTGCCATATTTTTGACAAGTATTGACTTTTAGTCGTATAACTTTTGATATGGTTTTAAAAATTGTCATGACATTTCGGTTAGAAAGTTTGAACAACTTTGATTTTGATTTATAGAAAAAGGAAACTGCTTCTAGAGCGTTAAATTCCTTTATAGTTAATTTAATGACTGTAAATTTTGTGATAAGATTTAAAGGGATACGACGGTTTTGGAACGTCTTATTTTGATAGAAATAAACCTAGGCCCTTTCCCAGTAAGCCGTTAAACTAACCCTAAAACTTTATACGTTTTATGGTATTTCATAAATTCGTAAAATCCCGGTTTATGGTCCGCCAGACTCCATGAGACTTTGTCGTCAATATCCTTTTATTAATCTCTACAAAAAGAACTAAAGGCATGTAACTGTATATTTTTCAGCAAATAAAAGACATGGTGTAAGTGACGATTATTAACAGTCAATAGGAAAAGACATTAAATCTTTGAAATCTTTGCACCGTAAATATAGTTTCAGAAGTAATTGCACTAATTAATTCATAGCTGTAACATTTTATATTAAAATAAATGATTTAATCGTAACATTAGTAAGAAATAAACAGTATTATATAATGTGCCAAAGAAAATTGGAAACGTTAATGATATAGATTCGTCGTCACCTGTAAAACATCCCCTATCTTTCGTTGACGCGTTTCCATACATCAAAAATGCAAATTTGACAGATTTCTATTTGTCTTCCTTTCGATTCTTTTGAAACTATGAAAATTCGATTTTCGTGCACAGGGAAACTTCGAGAAATTCCGAGGTATGAGATTAAAGTAATATGAAGAGAATTACAGGACGGAAACGCGTTTAACCCCCGCATTTCGCGATATCAGAGAACGAACGAACGCGTAGGATTGTGCTGCGTATATCCGTTTTGCGTCTCTTATCAGCTTTCGAGCTTCCTTATCGCGCCATGAAATGTACCGGCAAATCAGCACTGGACGAATCATGAATTGAATAGCTCATTTCGATTTTCGATAAATCTTGCGGAGAAAAGCCGGTACCTCCTTCGACGTACTTCCATTTTTAACAGTTACTATTGTTAGATTCGAGACGTTTCAAGAAGTTTGCCCATTGAAGTATTACAATTTCATACTCAATAAATTAATACTTAAAGCGCCGAACATACTGCAATATGTAATCTATGTAACATCATTTTCAAAAATACCATTGTGTCTTTAAATTTATGAAGTTAACTAATTCTGAAAAAAACATTACTCCACATGAGAGTTCTCATCTTATTACACATCTCCCAAAATGAATGTCTTTTCTTCCAATTACCCTACTTTTATTTTATCAAACTTTGTCGATTTTATTATCCACTAAATCTAATGTCGTTATGAAAATAACGACTGCATTGAAAAATGCATTGAAAAATAAACTCTGTATTGAAAACTGCATTGAAAAATAAACTCTGTATTGAAAAATGCAGAGCAATTCATTTATCGGTCTATCTATCAGTAATCAAAAATCTATAACCGAAATTTAAATCCTTAACACTAGAACTACCAAACCAGTCAAAATGACTGGGACACAATTTTTTCCAAAAATTCTCAAAGTTTATAGGAGACTTATAGAAGAAATATTCTACGACCAACTCAAAAAACATAAATGACCGAGTTGATCATCTTTTCCGCCTCTTGATTCCTCTTTTCTCAAAGTACTTATTTGATGCATTGAAATATAACAGATTTAACGCCGGTAGTTCTAGTGTTAACACTAAACCTACCTTTAAATCTATCATATTTAAATATACTAAATAAGTTCTTCGGAAAAAGGGGAATCAAAAGGTGAAAATCTTGATCAATTAAGTAATTTAGGTTTTATAAGATAGAAGTAGGATATATACTTCACGACTCCGCTATCAAATTAGGGAATTCTTACAAAAAAATTGGTACCGGTCATTTTGACCGCCTTGGTAGGTTTAGTGTTAACACTAGAACTACCGGCGTTAAATCTATCATATTTAAAAATATTAAATAAGTATTTTGAAAAAAGGGGAAATAAGAGGTGGAAAACTTGATTGATTCGGCAATTTATGTTTTATAAGATGGACGTAGAATATCTATTCTATAACTCTCATATAAATTTGGAGAATTTTTGGAAAAAATTGTGTACCAGTCATTTTGACTGGTATGGTAAATCTAGTGTTAATAAAACTGTCCCAAATCTTCCTCATCGAGCTTTTCCATCGCTCCCCCACAAACCTCATTTTCACTTATCGTTCGTTACTTTTCGACTTGCTCGATGCAATCTAAAGTGACCATCTTCCATCGCGCGGTATCGCCAGAAATATAAATTCGTCGGGATTTCGCGTCGGCGAGCCGCGCGACTTTTTCATCTATCAAGAGCCGGGGTGGTACAAAGTGCGAATGTCAAGAGGGGTTAATGGCACGTATATATATACGTGGATCCACCACATGCGTAGCTTTCGGTATCAAAGGAGGATAGCTGCTTGGCAGAGAGGCGTATCGTCGTTGAAACAGCGAGATTTCATTATCGGCGCTTAGATACCCTAGTTCGTCGAAGCGAAACAAAACAGGGGTTTCATTCGCTCTTCTTCTCGTAGCTTCGCCTCGTCTTCGTCGTTTCTTTTGCCGCGTGGGTGTCGCGTCCCTAATTCCTTTTTCCTTTTCCATTCTCTTTCCCTTCCACCGCAACTTCCTCCGACGTTTCACGCGCTATTCGTATACGACCTTTGACCTCTGAAGGGTCGCGACGGGGATCGTTAAAAAGTGCGCTGGAGATGTTGAATTTCAGCGGGATCAATTTTACGGCGCTTTTCTGTAGTAGGATGTGACGAAGGAATTCGGGGATTTTGTTTTGTATGCACGAGATCCGCGGGATTAGGGATGCGCGGAGAGAAGATTCGGAGGAGGACGATGACGGAATGATTGAAGAGCTTGATTTTACGTGAGGACGCTCGTGAAGGGAAGTTGGAGGGAAGGGAGGAGGGGAATGCTTGGAATAACTTAGATATTCTGTTTTATGTAGGTTGAATTTGTGATGCCAGTAATTGCGAGTCGAGGATTAGGGATAACGATTGAAGAAACAGGAGGATGACCTTTCAGAAATTTCGTTTCGGATATTTGGGAAGTGGAGTTGGGGGAGGAGAGAATGTTTGAAATAATTTTGGAACTCTGTTTTATGCAGGTTGAATTTGTGATGCCAGTAATTGCGAGTCGAGTATCGGTGATAAAGATTGAAGGAAAAGAAGGATGATCTTTCAGAAATTTTGTTTTCAGGGCGGATTATTGTGAAGTGCAGTTGGGGGAGGAGAGAATGTTTGAAATAATTTTGGAACTCTGTTTTATGCAGGTTGAATTTGTGATGCCAGTAATTGCGAGTCGAGGATCGGTGATAAAGATTGAAGGAAAAGAAGGATGATCTTGCAGAAATTTTGTTCTCATCGCGGATTATTGTGAAGTGCAGTTGGGGGGAAGAGAGAATACTTGAAATAATTTAGGAATTCTGTTTTATGCAGGTTGTATTTTTGATACTAGGAATTGGAAGAAGATGGAAAATAAAGATTGAAGAAGGAGGCGGTTGATTGTTGCGAAATGTGGTTTAGCGCGAAATATTCGTGACGAGAAGCTAGAGGAATGTGAAGAAGGAGAATGCTGAGAATAATCGCGGAATTTAGCTTTATATGTGTTATGTTTGTGTTATCAGGAACTGAGTGACGAAGTCTGGAGAAATTTTTTCCTTTGAAAGCGACAAATACTTTGGAATTCTTATAAAAACAGATAAATTTTGTCCCGGAACGTTAAATGTTTCAATTTAGCTTTTGCCGCACTTCCAACAATTTTCTGGATCAATATTACCAATAAATCAATCTCGGCAGGCTGTCAAAGAGAGTAATAACAGTGTTACGGTCGCGTTATTAATTTCGCCAGTTTGCGATATTTCAGGGGAAATGTAGCCCTTTGTGAATACATTACGCTCAAATCTCACTGTTCGTATTTCGTGCAATTTATATGTCATGCCTGCGAAATATTGGAAAAATTACAGAACTTGTAAGTCTTTGTAGCCTGACTGTTGATTGCATTCTCGAAAAATATTAAAGTCAAATATTTACTGAACTATACCTCAAAATCATATCTACATTTATATCCCGAATCTTTGACTCGTTCTAAATGATACATTTTAATAATTCACTGGCAGCATTTCAATTTCCAATGTCTCAGTTATGCTTGAAAGCAATATATCTTTGATATTACAAATTTCTTATTACATGGATTGAATTAAGAGATTAACCGAAAATTTCATCTAATAATCTTCCATTTAGAGTCATATTTTCAACTTAGAATTGCAGAAATTTCCCCGTTTTTCAGTCCAATAAATTAATTTTTAAACTTTCAATCATTCTTAAGTCGTTTATTTTAAAAATGACATACGCTCCTTTACCGTAACGAAAAATGGTGACTATTAACGACTACACCAAATTATTTATGCTGAGAGAAATATTAGCATCCAAGATAACAAGTCTAAGTAGATCTTCTCGAAAACTGCCAGCAATATTCTTCAACGCGTTAAAGCGCAAACCTTAAATGTCTCGATTTAAAAAAAAGCGACTTGCACTACTTTCAAAATAAACGGCTCATATGTAGCTAATTATTCTTTAGCCCCTTGCCGTACAATCATGATTGACATTCGCGATGCGGTAAATTGGATAGAAAATTTACAAGTTTTGCAAAGCTCATGAAATGGAAAATATCAGTGATATGCGACACGATAAAATGATTTCAGTTATATTAATATTACGTTAAAAATTATACGATATGAAGAATAACTGGTCATTTTTTATTTTACCAATTTAATTCTGAGTGATTGCGGAGGCAGTCACAAAATAAATCGCATGGCAAGGGGTTAAAACGCAGTTCAAAAATTAACATAAACCCTTCCTATTTTCAAACAAGCTTCGCGACAAACTTAATTCACGTAACAATATTATATCTCACCCGCCATGAAATCATCCCTTTCCCATTTTCCCCAATCCCACGACATCTCTACATTCAGCGTTTCCCCAGGAAGCTCGACATCAAACGCAACTTCCGAAATCCTTAATTTAAACGTGGCAAAGTTTCAACGACGAGTATCGCGAGGTTGGTGCAATCCACGAGGAGAGGTGCAATAATAGAGGCTTACGATTCTAACGCTAATTCGTGCCAATCTCGTGATAACGAGACAACGACGTAGAGGACTTCATCGGCCATAGAAACTGGTGACACGTGGGTATACGCGTAATATGTAATATCTGGGTAATCGTTACGTAGATAGGGATCAATGCCAAACGCGAGGAACGCGAGATGCCGCAATTTATCATTAACGCCCACGACGAGCCGGGCCGAATCGTTAACCCAAAGCGCAGAATTGTGCCATTCCCACTACTCCTACAGCAATTTACAACTGAGCTTCGACGCTTTGACTTTGTCTTCGTTCCGGTGTTAGCGATAATAATAAAGCCACCCCAATTTGCTTCGCGAATTTGTGGGAATAATTCGCGGCGGTTTGTTGAGAAAATAGTTGTGTTTTCAGGGAATTTGTTGGGGTGTTTGGTAAAGAGATGTTTCAGATCGCTGACGACTGAGATTATTTGGGAAGTGTTTGCGGTATGATATTTATATAATAGATACATGACTTTTTTCGGCCGTCAGAGGATACGTTCTTGCCAGATATTGTTTTGTCCGTGTTAATTTTTGAAATTATTTGCGTATTTTGTAAGAAAAAATAGTAAAGAAAGAAAAGGAGAAGAGATTTGTATTCTTCCATTTGCAGTTTAGTATTGAGTCAGAAATTACTTAATCAGTTTAAATATTGATTACGATATGTAACATCTACTTTAGTCTGATTATTTGAAAAATGTTTTCTTCACTTTTTAACACTAGAACTACCAAGCCAGTCAAAATGACTAGTTCCCAATTTTTTCCAAAAAGTCTCCATGCTTATAGAAGAGTCATAGTGTAAAGATTCAATGTCTATCTCATAAAATATAAATTGCCAAAACAATTATCTGTTCCACTTCTGAATTCCTCCTTTCCCAAAGAACTTATTTAAAATATTGTAACACAATAGATTCAATGCCGGTAGTTCTAGTGTCAAATATTTTTAACGATATTTTTAACGATATTTTATGAACACACAGTTGGGTTTTCCAATTTAATTTTCATATTTTTCTATGTAAGACGAATAATTCGGCGACATTGTGGTATCGTCGACAGTTTCGATAGGTTCAAGAGGAGAAGCGATGCGAAACTTGTGGAAATTTCGAAGGTCTAGAAGGTCTATTTGCCGAATCATTGAAAATTGGGTTACTTTCGAAATCAAGCCTCAAAACTTGGCGATCTTCAAACTTCAATTCGCTTCTGAGAGCTGCTTATATTTCCCAATATTTCCCCAGCGATCCGATTTTTCAAATATATCTTTCTCGTTAAAATTAACCCGAAATCTCAGCTATAGATTGCCATGCCGAAAAAATCAAAAAATCTGATTATAAATGCTCTCAACAGTTCAAAGTAAAAATCGCCCGCAGCTTCAAGATATAGAATTGACCTCAAGAAAATTGTGAAAAGATAAGCACTGAACCGTGTCAACTATTCTTTCTTCGAATAAGTAAAGTATCACACGATACAATATCCAGATTCACTAGAAATTCACAGGAAACTACAGATGCATAAAAAATGATATCGGTGAATTGGAGAAAGAGGAAAAGCTCGAAAGCAATCACAAGATCGAAAAAGCACGTTTTACATCTAGCAATTGCGTCGACGACGTTGCACACCGAACGGTGCATCTTCCGTTCTCCAGAAAGGGCACTGACGTCATCCACTTTGCAGAACACTTTATGCAAATTCGCGGCAGCGAAAGAACGCGCTCGTAAAATTCCCTTTACGCCCATCGCGAAATTCAATGAGAGAGCCTTCGCGGATAATTAGAGAAACGGGAGTAACTCTGAAATATGATTGGCAACAATCGGAATTAATCGAGAACGTTCTCGTTCGAGTTTACGAGCTTTGTGCTTGAAACGATGCACGTAGAGGGATACGAGGACGTCTGGATAGACAAAGAGACTGTGAGATTTGCATAGAAGTCGACGACGAGCTTATCGGCCCTTCAGTTTCGAGAAGTTTTGGGAATCGTCGATTGGTCGATTAAAAATTCCGTGGGAATCGATTTGCATTCTCATTCGGGAAAGCTTCACGCTTCACGTTGAAAGGATTCCAGGCAAATCGAATTCGGAGGCATCCTTCCTACGTTGAATCGGTAAATCGATTGTCTCCGAGGGAAACTCGCGAAGCGGATAATGTATGGATATTACTTAATTATGCAAAGATAAAAATAACGTGATTTTAATGACAATGCCGACGACAAATGTTAGGACTGTGACCGTGATCGTTAATACTTTTCTATCGTGATGGAATTATGGAGGTTCGTAAATACAGAAAACTGTGACGAGGATTTTTCCTTATATTTCACGGGGAAACTATTTTTAATTGTATAGCTTGCACCAGTAAAATCTCAAACAATATCGTACTCTAATACATTAGCCACTTTAGAGTAATAATTCAAGTGAAAGCATTGCAATTCCAATGCTCTTTCCTCCTTTCTATCTGCTGCAGCATCAAGTCAAGAATATTCCACCCCCAATAACGAGTCCAATTCTCAATAATCCACCGCAAAAAGCCAATCTACCTCTTCCTATCTTCCAGCTTTAACTTCTACAACCATTTTCCCTATAACCCACATTTTTACGTGATCCCCAAACCACCCTAACCAATCAATCTCATCACACAATTTCTTTTTTCATCCAAAGAAAACCACTTCTCGCCAATTGTTTCCTCCAACCTCGAAAAATCTGTGCCCGGACAAAATGGCATGTACTCTGGCAACGTTGCAGCGGCTCGAAAGGTCGCACGGTGCAGCGGTACCAGAAAGGGCCATGACGTCATGCAGAGAGACTTGTCGAGAGTTGCTGGCAGCTCGATGCGAAGATGTAATCCGTGAGCATGTACCCTCAGCAAGGAAAAAAAGTAAGGAGCAAAGGGGGAAAAAAAGACGAAAGAATAAGAAAGAGCGGTCGTAAACTCCTCTTATCTGGCCGCGAACCGATGAACGTTCATTAAGAGCAATCGTCACGCGGCAAGCCTCTCGAACACCGTTTTCCGTCGACCGAGCGATAAAGCGCAATATCAGAGCCTTTTTTCGTCTCTTTTATTCCACCAGCGACCCTGTTCCGACGCTGTTTTCACGCAATCACGTTTTCGGCAAACCACGCGCGAATTTTTGACGAGGTTTTTTTGACGTTGACAATTGGTCACGCGGAAATTTCGGTATTGATCTTCGACGATGGAACTATGGAGGATTAATTTAAAATGTTTGGAGGCCCTCGATATACGTGGTGGAAGGAAACGATGGACTGGGGAGAAAATTGATCGATTTAATTGTTTTTATTTAGCGAGAATGATTTATTGGAAATTAAAGGTGTATGAGCGTTAACAATTTTGAAAGCTTTTAGAAAAAAATTAGAGCTCAGTGACTTTCAACAGCTCGGTGGATTTGTTGTTAACACTTTGACTATCATGGCGATAGCGGTTAAATTCGGAAAATACAAGAGAGAAAAGAAAAGTGAATCGTTGGATTCTCATGAGACAGAAATGAGCCATGCAGGTATTTTTAAAAAATGCAAATTTAAATGAAATCTTTATGCTATTATTTTGATATTGAATTACAGGGTAAAAGGAAAAGTAACACACGTATTTATTTATCCGACGCACGTGTAACACTATGCTTAATTACGGTGCGTGTAACCGCGAATGAAATCGTAAGGATTTGAAAAGGGAACCATAATGCCATGAATATTATAAAAGGGTTCCATGGCCAAATTAAATATGGAAATGATGCTCCTGAATATTATGAAAATGTAATTCATACAAACACACAAATGAAACCCGTAGAATTTCAAGTACATTTATTTAATACGTCCCGTGTCGCATGTGTTATCGATGGCACACACTGCACTTTCCATTTAGCTTGTTTGATATTTCGACCAAAAGCAGACTCATTAACATAAAATATTTCATAACCTCACAGATTGGCACTTTGTTATGTGTAAAGCAATTTTTGGATTTTGCGTCAATCGTGATTTTTTCACATGTCTTTTGTAACATACAATTGGCTTTGTTTCTTAAACCATTTCATAAATTGTGTTTCATACATATTCAGAAAATGATTCCCACATATTTTACCACTTTGGTCGATAAAACTTGATTACAGTTATTTATACTCAATGGAACAAAGAAATTCGACT
This sequence comes from Cerceris ruficornis, assembly GCA_963989415.1. Taxonomy (NCBI): domain Eukaryota; kingdom Metazoa; phylum Arthropoda; class Insecta; order Hymenoptera; family Crabronidae; genus Cerceris; species Cerceris ruficornis. The sequence goes on from OZ022520.1 coordinate 17,546,826, forward strand.
GAAGTATAATCAATTAATTTTTTAAATTTTAACTTCGTTTTAAAATCCTTTGTTGGGAATTTAAGACGAAAAATAGGATATCAGGATCTTTGATTAAATGTAACTTAATGTCAAAATTTAATCGAAGAAATAATAGTTATTCACAATTTGTATTTTAATCATTGCGTCGAAAATTCTAATGAAACGAAGATTCACTTCCAAAGAAATATTGAAGTATGAACTTATTTCAGAAATTCTACGGGAATCCTCAATTGCTTATTTACCTGTAACATGTACATTATTCGATTGTTTCAGAGAGCACGGTATGTCGCGTGAGTTAATCCCGCGATCGCGTGCTGAATTCAATAGGAATAAATCAATTCCATTCGAAATAAATCCTGATTCTTTTGCTTTCCAGATTTACGTCTTAATTTTCGGTATTTTCTCATTAATTCAAGTGCTTCTCAGCTCTCTTCGAAACTCATTATATTCTATCTCACGAAAATAGAACATCCGTCCCTTGTCTTGTCGCCCATTGTGTTTGTAGTATACCTCGTTCAAAATGATTTCCCCGAATTTTTAAAAATACAAAATGAAAGAATGATTGATACACTATTGATAATTAGGATCAATAACTGATAATTCTAATATATCCGATGACAATTTGAAATTTATCGAAACAAATGACAACTTGCGAGCAATTAATAATTGATAATAATTCTAGAAACTTCCTCATTTAATTCAGCGATTATTGAATAAAATGTACATAAAACTCCATTCAAACTTTTCAAAATCACGTCCCAAATATTTCAAACAAATAATTCCCCTCACCGATTCAAAAAATAAATAGATACCTATTACCGGCAATTAAAATTCTACAACAAAGTATTATCCCTTTAAAAAGCAACTGTCTCAAGCCACCCTTTCCAAACAGAAAATAATCCATCAAACCCAGAGCGTTTACACCGACCGAAGCAATAAACATTTCCCTCTAAAAATCTCAATTTTCACTTCACGCTCGCCCTTCCAGGAAGCCTAAAAATACCACGTGGAAAAGCAACCTCGGACATCTGTTCTCCCTTTTCGTTCTATCTTGTCTGCCGTCTTCTCGTGTCTCGACATCGATGTACTGTCTCTTTGTCGTCGTCGTCGTCTTTTGGAATTGCGAAAGAACGGATTTGCGCGATGATTTTGCGCGAGTGCAGGCGGACTTCGTGGGAGTCCGTTGGTAATTCTCTCTCGTTCGAGGGGCCTCTTCCTCCGCATTTGGAGTCGTTCTGTTTCTGGCCGGTGACGCCACGTCTTTTTTTCCATGCGGTCATACGTCGCCGAGAATAATTGCATTGAAATACGAGCGTAATCGAAGGAGAAAAAAGGCGCCGACTTCGTCTGATATTCTCGTTAAATCACCGAATGATCCGTGGAACGATTCTACCGGCTGATTTTGGGCGGCCTCTTGATTGGTTTTGCCGGAGAGATCGGACGATGTGTAATTTCCTTTCGATCAACCTTCTCGCGGATGATTCGATCGTGGTTTGCAATACATGCCTGCTTTTTGGTCTTTAATGTCGTTAATATTTATTAAGGAATATTTAGGTATTCGTTTCATGTCGAATTTTCAGGATTTTATGGTGGAATTGGAATCTGTTGTGTTTGTGGCGATTACTTGAATGAAACTTGAACTTGAACTGATTATATATGAAAATAGGGTTATTGGTAGAGAAGTATATATTCAAAAATTGCTTGTTTTACCAACATATTGATAGAAATTTCTTATCGTTATTTGTTTTAATCTCGAATATTAACCCCTTGCCGTGCAATAACAAGTGACACTCGTAATGCGGTAAATTGGATAGGATGCAAATTTTGCAAAACCTATGAAGTTGAAAATATCAGTGAGATGCGACACGATAAAATTATTTCTATGATATTAATATTGCGTTAAATTATGCGATATATCAAGAATCACTGATCAATTTTTAATTTACCAATATAATTCTGAATTATTGCGGAGGCAGTCACAAAAGAAATCGTACGGCAAAGGGTTGAAATTCCATTTCAACCATTTCAACGAAGCAGTTTTGACATTAACGATACTCTCTGTGATATGAAAAATACTGAAATTGTAAAATCGGTATGTAAATATATCATGCAAAGAATTTACAATTTTAGGAGTAAAATACGCAAAATTTTTCGATTAATTCACAAATTCACGTGATTACATCGTTACGTAAAAATGGAAAAAAGCAGTTTCAAATCGCGGCGATGTAGTCTGTATAATTTTTAAATCGGGGCGCACTCGAAACGTAGTCGAGTTTTTTAATTCGTCCAAACTTGTATTACACAAATTCTACCATCTGTCGTTATTGCGCCTCTAAATTATCCAACCGTTTGTGTAGGCCGCATTTTATTTGCTCGGTTACAAAAAGAATGGAGCCTGTGCTTCTCGTTGACCGTAAAACGTTTCATAATTTCATTGCGTCATTTGTCAAAAATTATGATGCCTTGGGAAAGCCATTAGGCCTCGTCCATTCGATGAAATCTTAATGCAAACACTTTTCGGTCGACCATCGTACATCACAAATAATTAAACCATGAGAACCTATGTGGCTGAAGTTCGAAAATTTTCCTAAATAAATTTATCAATATTTAATCGTCTTCTGTCGTCTATAACTTTCTTCCTATTCTTCAGTATAAACTTTCGAACTTTCTAAATTATTTTTATTTATTGTCAAAACTCACAAACTTCCTTTGAAATAAAATACTTCGAACTGCTTATTTGTTGTATCAAAGAATATTATTAATAAACGTGAAAAAGAATTCTATTTACAGAGGATTAAAAAACACGAACTCACCCTGTATCCTTTCTCTCCGGTACCGCCATATTCTCCACCGGCTCCCTTTTCACCCTTTGGTCCCAGGGGTCCATCTGGACCAATTTCACCTGGAGGGCCTTCTGGTCCCTGTGGTCCCGTAATCCCAGGGAATCCCGGGATTCCTTTTATCCCTGTGCAGTTGCATTTGTACGAATCTTTGCAGATCTGAAAGAGGAAAATGGCATAGGTTAATAGAAATATCTTAAATTACATGAAAGTTGTGTTTATTTTAATCGCTCGAACGTAATGAAAAGTTCTATCCTCAGGTGTCTCAATTAACCCCTCGCCGTACGGCAACGTGCGACACTCGTGATGCGATAAATGGAATAAGAAATTTTAAGTTTACCAGAAATTATTTAATTGAAAGCATCAGTGGGTCGCGATACGATCAAATTATTTCAATGCTATTAACATCGCGTCAAATTGTACATTATAACAGAAATTAAGAATATATTGGTATTAAATGAATTAATTCTGAGTTATTGCGCATTCAGTCATAAAAGAAATTGTATGATTAAGAGAAAAAGTAATCGGGAATAAGTACTGTCTCTACTAATATAGATTATTAATATGATGTTTGTTAATATATTAATAGAACAAGTCTTATAATTTTGTTTCTATTTATTTCAAACTTTCATTTCGTTAGGAATAAAGTCATTGAGTTTTATTTTTATTTGCAATATCAAGCGTTGGTTGCGCAAAGTTTAATTTCGCAAGCATTTCAGAGAGTTGCTGATAAAATTTCATGCTGACATAAAATTTACATGGCTGGTATTTAATTAAAAAAAATGAAGAAACAGAACAAAGTCTTAAGTTCTCGCTTAATAGAACGAGCAACGCACTATCCCGCGAACGACATGTCGTAGTTAAGAAAAATATTTAACAAAATTGTCAAACAGTATTTTTTTTTCTTTGAAGCCTTAAAGTTTGCTTGAACTCTTTGAAGAAGACAGGCCAATTGAAGGCATTGGCGTAGTATGAAATCATCTAAACTTTCAAATTATTTACAAGAAATATTTTATAAGTAATACCGATCTCCGTTTTCTCTTTTTTATCCTAATAGTCCGTACGTTCGTTATATACCATCAAGAACTTTAGCAATTAAACGTTCGCATTACCTCGTTAATAATTAAACGTTACCAACTAAATAATTGAAATTCATAGACAGATTTATGTAAATGAAACTAATTATGATAAAAGCTGACAAACAACCAATCGACAACGCATCGCAAGGACGTAATAAATGTCAATTAAAAATATACCGTTAAGTGTTTAAAATTTCTCACTAACAAATCACTTTTGATCATCCTAAAAAATTGAATAGCATCGCTGCGATCCACCTCTCATTTCTTGATTAAAAAAGAAACACACAATTTCAAACGAAAAACTAGAAAGGAATTTAAAAACGTAAAAAATTCAGCGATCTTTTGCATTCGGCACGAACAAGAAAAAAAACGCGCATGTAAAGGAGATTATTTCTTTCCCGAACGATCGCGCATGCAAATGCAAAAGTTAATTCACCAACGAGTTACGCCATTGCATCCCGAAGGACGTGCCCGTACGCGGCCTATTTGAATAACGTGAAAGAGAAGGAAAACGGAATCGCGCTTCCCCGCATTTGCCCCGAAGATGAAAGTTCTGCTTGTGTCAACAAGAGTCGAAGAGCGACCAGCGGCCAGCTTTCATGGAATCCGCGTAACAATGTGTACAGGACCAACCTATGCCGGTCTTCTCTTCCTTTTTCTTCGCATTTCTCGCAAGTGTTATCTCACTTCGCGAACGTACCACGACGTTTCATCTCGTACTCTCGGGACGTATCGCCGAATGTTCGAATTTAACTCTCAACCCCTCAATTTTCATGGTGGTCCAGTTGTACAATTGTTATTTGAATAGGTTTGAATTGTTCTGCGTTTACCTTCGATTGATTTATAGATTTTTGTGAATTACTGTATAATGAAAGAATTATTTGAATAATTATTTCTTTTTTGATGGAATTACTTTCGTAATATTTTAGTCGTAGAATTTTTTTTAATAATGTTTTCGTAGGCTAGAGTAATTAGTTTTGTAAAATTGTTCGCCGTGGGAAAATCAATAATTTGTTTCTTGCTTAATGTTGATTTATTCTTTTAAATTGGCGACAGTTCGGTAAAATTGGTTTTGCGAAATTCTTCGTTGTTTAATGGTCGATAATTTATTTAGTGTATAAAGAAGTACAGTTACCGTGGTATATTTCGGTTACAGGCATTGAATCGGTAGTCTTTCAGCATTAAAATTAATTTCACTGAAAGTCGGTTACAATGGACTGAAAATATCGCGTGTATTTCGATACAAGATCGTAAATGATTAATGCGATCGGATGAGCGAGATAATATTCTGAATCTATAATATTCTAAATTCTAAATGAAGAAAGTTAATTTAATTTTAATTCGAACGCCATTGTAAATTCGATGCAATGGCAGGATTATTGAATTTAAGTTAGATATTAATTCATAATTTTGATTCGGTTATAAAAGTGTCTGAACAGTTTTCTAACGAAGACATTTTCAAGCATAAGGCCAATTCAGATGTAACATTTACATTTACTTAAGATATCTTAAATTATAAAACAAAACATATCTTAAATGTTTTAGTACTTTTCAATATTAAAAATTCTCGCATAGCTGCTCTTCGAGTTTATTACCAACCCATAATTACCTTTGTAAAATTATAATTCGCCGGTGGAGCTTCATGAGAAGTTATTAACTATCAACAAAGATAAGGAGGAGCTGTAATGAAGCCTGCATCAATGCAATCTTCATTGTAAAGAAACCTGTTAAGTCCATTGTTAAGTTCATTGTTTCAGCGTAAATGCCGGCGAGCAAAGTCCGTAGATTTTCTTTTATTTTAAAGCCGGCCTTTCAAGGTACAGTCTAAAGCGGGCTTGCATTTCTGCAACCGCCCACGAAAGAAGATTACGTAGAATCAAGGTCATCCTTGCATTAATGCAACCGTTATAAAATGCCTCCTACGTGATTGCTTATGACAAGTCACCTTGTTTCCAATCGTCGTTCAAGGTACTTTCGTCGTTTGGGAATTTTGCAAAATTTTCACCCTATATAAACTCTGTATATACGTAATTATAATGTCAAACATGTAACCCCTTCGGACCCTGTGCACATTGTAATGTACATAATACTTTTCGTGCTATATTTTATTACGTATAGGTTTAAACTTAGTTTCACTTAGTTTTTTTTTATACAAATATTTATCAGGATCTCCTTAATGTTACAAATTTTGCGTAAGGACCATATATCCATTAAAATGTACGTTTACAAATTATAAATAAAAATTGTAATTATAATTATATTAAATTATAATTTAAAAATTCGGGTCTGAAGGGGATAACCTCTCCGGCGATATTTCAGCGATGTAAATCACCCTCTATAACAAAAACCTGAAACCACCGGGTTTTGAAAAATTCTTAACGTTTCACCTTTAAAATTCTGTGTGTTTCAGTGATGTAATTCAAATCTTGCTGCTTTAATTTTTCGTGCAGTGACCTTGGCTTGCAATGATCTTCCAAATATGTGAATTATAAACAATATATGTACTAAGATCAATCATCCCAATAATAATCTTTGTAGGTGGTCCGTAAAAAAATAGGAAACCAGCGTGTTTTTAAAAGCTTTGCATCCTCTTCTAAAAAATTCTGCATTTTTTAAACGCAAAAGAATTGCAGGCTTTTGACACCTTTGACACGGTAACTCGAGTCTCGCTTTTTTCATTTTTCGCGCAGTGACCTCGACGTGCAACGATCTTCTAAATATGTGAATTATAGTCAATATTTTTACCAAGTGCACCCTCCATAACAAAAATCTGAAACTACCATTTTCTCCAAAACTTATGACGTCTCCCCTCAACAATTTTACAGTTTTCAAACGCAGAAGGAATTGCAAGCTTTTGACATCATTCATACGGTAATTCAAATCTCGCTTTTTTTATTTTTCGCGCAGTGACCTCGACGTGCAACGATGTTCCAAATATGTGAATTATAGTCAATATTTCTACCAAGTGCACCCTCCATAACAAAGTTCTGAAGCCACCGTGTTTTCCACAGCTTATGACGTCTCTTCTCAAAAATTCTGCAGCTTTCCAACGCAGAAGGAGTTGTAAGCTTTTGACATCATTCATACGGTAATTCAAATCTCGCTTTTTTTATTTTTCGCGCAGTGACCTCGACGTGCAACGATGTTCCAAATATGTGAATTATAGTCAATATTTTTACCAAGTGCACCCTTCATAACAAAAATCTGAAGCCACCGTGTTTTCCACAGCTTATGACGTCTCTTCTCAAAAATTCTGCAGCTTTCCAACGCAGAAGGAGTTGCAAGCTTTTGACATCATTCATACGGTAACTCAAATCTCGCTTTTTTCATTTTTCGCGCAGTGACCTCGACGTGCAACGATCTTCCAAATATGTGAATTATAGTCAATATTTCTCCCAAGTGCACCCTCCATAACAAAGATCTGAAGCCATCGTGTTTTCCACAGCTTATGACGTCTCTTCTCAAAAATTCTGCAGCTTTCCAACGCAGAAGGAGTTGCAAGCTTTTGACATCATTCATACGGTAACTCAAATCTCGCTTTTTTCATTTTTCGCGCGGTGACCTCGACGTGCAATGATCTACCAAACATGTAACCCGTGGCGCTTCTTGCTTTCAGGGGTCGGGATGACGTAATACGGCAGCTCGCCTGAGAATCGCATTCGCGCGTGACATAATTTTGCGATTACGCGAGAGGTCGATTCGTCGTGAATTATGCCTCGCTTATCCGCCACGATCTGCTCTGTCGGGAATCAGAAATTCAACGGGTTCCATTTTATTTGTTCGCAGGGATTATTCGAGAGATTCGAGGATGATCGAATCGACACAAAAATCCACAACGAGGGGAGACTTTGATTTATATCTGATTCCTCTTTATTTCCTCGATGAAAAAAGATATTTCTCCGATGTAGATTGCAGTGTACGGTCCATATTTTTCTACAAAATTCTTCTCTTTTTTTAAATGTACGTAAAAACGTATTAACGAATAGAGAATGTTATTTTTTGGAAAAGTTCAATTTACTAAACAATGGCTTTAGTCTGCGCTTGTTAACTACGGCTTTATTCGAAATTCGGTAGATACACGATCCATTTTAATTTCCCGATGTAAATACGAGAAAGAGAACAAAAACGATCGATGAATGGAAAGTAGTAACAACGCGCACGGTGTGAAAAATTAAAAAACAGATCGAATCTCAATTTCGTTTCGACTGTTGAAAAATATATCTTTATTGACAGGTGGTAAACAGTGAATGCGTTATGGTTGCATGCTAAATGCAAGCGTTAAAGGACACGTTAAACGCAGTGATAGAGAACTATAACACGCGTTATGACTACTAATCTACATCGTGAACGAAGAGCACCACTTAAGCTAAGAAGACCGTCCTTGTCGACAAATTTATGCGTTATGAATATGTATCTACATCAGTGGAATCACTGTTTAAATGTTACGCATAACATGTAACAGAGTAGCGCAATTGTCACGATGCGCTTTGCACTTTGCTAATTAGGATCACTCTCCTCTTTTTTATTTCGATATTATACATTTCATCTATCTTTCATTTAGATATCTAAAGGCTTTCCATTTTCTCTACGTAAATTAAATGTGTGTATAGAATATAGTGAATTGTATGAGGGAGAGGTGATATGGAAAGAATAATATTTTTCCGTTTTTTCGTTGAAAATTCGTGCTGTGGGGAAAACATGAGAAAATTGCGATTCCCCAAATTCTGCAACGTCAGGCAATAGTATGATCCATCATTGGTTATGTGATGGAATTGGTACGAGATACATGAGTACAGTTATTACGTACATACAGTAGATGAATTATATATCGTTTTAAAATTATTTCTTCGTTTTCACCGTCGACCTCGTTTAATGCTATTTTAGTTTACTCTACCGTTTAATGCTTTGCTGAATTTCAGTGCTTTAAATTGCTTGGATTATTTTAAGCGATGTATTTTTCAGAATATATTTTATACGGAGTTTTATTGTAATACGATTTCTTTAAATAATTCTTGTATTTTCGGGGATGATCTTTCTGATTAATTATCACGTATTAACTATTTGTAATGAGACGTTAATAATAGTGTTAAACTGTCACGTTTCAGCTGAAGTTCTGGGAATAGAGTATTTATGATTGTTAGGGCGAAAACTGGTGCATATGGACAGGGTAGATCTTGTACTTTCAGTACTTTTGAAGTGATTTTGTGAACCTAATCGTGAAGAGTGGTATCCAGCATGTGTTAACCATTTTCGTCGAATGCCGGACGTTTACGAGAGCTGCCGGCTCAAATATTTATATTACCAGGGCGGTTTCTGAACCTATGATGTCGTATATAAAAAAAGAACACTAAAAGCAGGCTCTTCTTGTTAAGAGTGTCACGATGGCTCTGAAATACTGATCTCCTATCAGTTCTTTAACACTAGAACAACCGGCGTTAAATCTATCATATTTCAAAATATTAAATAAGTACTTTGAAAAAGGAGGGACCAAGAGGCGGAAAAGATAATCGATTCGATGATTTATGTTTTTTGAGATTGACGCAGAATATTTATTCTAAGACTCTTCTATAAACTTGGAGAATTTTTGGAAAAAATTCTGTACCAGTCATTTTGACTGGTTTGGTAGTTCTAGTGTTAACACTAGAACTACCGGTCTTAAATCTGTTATATTTAAATATAATATATTAAATAAGTACTTTGAAAAAAGGGGAATTCAGAGGTGGAAAAGATGATCGATTCGGTAATTTATGTTTTATGAGATGGACGTAGAATATCTATTCTATGACTATCCTATAATCTTGGAGAATTTTTGGAAAAAATTGTGTACCAGTCATTTTGACTGGTTTGGTAGTTCTAGTGTTAATTTCTACTTCAGAATTCGTTTTTCTTTCCAAATCGGTAATTGCTAAGGCCAATCAGAAATATGAAACATCCCTGATTGATAGTTATTACAAAATTAATTGCCAACTTTATATTTATGTAATGATACTCTACAAATATGTTTTCAAATAATATGTCACCTCACTCAAATTTGCGAATTACAGAACACGAGAAGAACTGAGGTATTCTCACAAATCAATCCCACCAACAAACATCGCTAATTGTAAAGCATAGTCTGAGAATCCATCAAGCTTGGCAACGACTGAAAGCAAATCTTACTTTATGCAATAATGCTCCATAAAGTTACAAATACCTCCACAAATAATATATGAGCCGTTTTATTTGAAAGTGGTGCAAGTCCATTTTATATTATATGGAGATATTTAAGGGTTTGTATTTAAAGGGTTTGAAAAATATTGGTATATGTAATACGCTCATTTTATGTTTTTTAAATATTAAATTGATTTTAGTTTATAATGTGATCGTTTTTAAAGTATTATTTAAAAGTGCAGTAGGAAAATTATGTAGTATAATTTTGCAACTAAATATTATGTCTTTGCGGAAAGTGGACTTACACCACTTTCAAAGTAAGTATATTTGTAATTTCACTAACTACGTAAATTTATATTAACAAAATGATGCAAATTTTGAAGGATTTATTTTGAGAACTGTTAATAAAAAGTTCATAGCAGATTGCATTCTTTGTTGTCATTAACTAACTTTTTATCAAAAATGGACTTACACCACTTTCAAAGAAAACGGCTCATATCACCTCACTCAAATTCGCGAGTTACAGAACGCAAAAAGAACAGAAGTATTCTCACAAATCAATCCCACCAACAAACATCGCTAATTGTAAAGCACAGTCTGAGAATCCATCAAGCCTGGCAACGATCGAAAGCGAATTTCCGTCCCAAGGTTTCTCGAATCACCGCGATCGAGAGTTTAATGCACTTCGGTTTAATGTACCATTCTAGTTTCCAGAGCCCCACTTACGTGCCGCGTGCATAGAACCCTCTTCCCCATAGTGCGATTACGAGGCTGCACGTTTGCTCGATAAAAGGTGTACAAACAATGGCCGTGTCGGTGAATGTGGAATTAAATTATTGTTAAGCAAGTCTTACACGGCCAGGTAACACGCGCGTCCACGGCGACCGCCATATTACTGTTATCGGTCTACGGTATTATGGGGTTTGTCTTTACAGCGAGTGCTGCCCGATGTTGCCTGCCAGCGGCAAAGTGCTTTGAATGTTGGAAATTTTCAGCTCGTTTCGTGCATTTCTATGGTATATTATTCTCTTTACGCGTACCTTGTTATTAACTCGTTGCCTTGTAATATTGAGTCACAACTGTTTCATAGAAAATACAGGGAGGAAGGGCTTGAGATTTGGAAAATTGCTAAGTTGAAAAATTAACTGCGACACGATAGCATTAAATGATTTTTGTGCAGTTAGTCTCATGTTAAAATTTACAATGTATCTAAAGATAATTGCTAAATTCCTATTTGTATTAATTAATCTTTGAGCATCGTATGCAGAGTTTTGAAAGAAATTTTAAGGCGTTAAATAAAGGGTAAACGAGAATGATTTCAAGGCTTCTGGAAAATTTTATGTGATTTTGGGGAAAAATGTAATTTACTAAATATGTAGAGAAAAAGTAATATAATATAATCTACGTAAAATCCCTTGAAGGGGGACTGGTGCTTTAACACTAGAACTACCGGCGTTAAATCTATCATATTTAGAAATATTAAATAAGTGTCTTGAAAAAAGGGGAATTAAGAGGTGGAAAATATGATCGATTCGGTAATTTATGTTTTATAAGATTAACGTAGAATATCTATTTTAGAACTCTCCTATAATCTTGGAGAATTTTTGGAAAAAATTCTGTACCAGTCATTTTGACTGGTTTGGTAGTTCTAGTGTTAAGTATTAATATCGTCGCAATGGTATTTTGCATCTATCGTGATGATGTTTTTAGGATTAGAGTAATTAAGCCTCCGGATGTAAGCATATTTTTCGTAGCTTCAATGAACAACCTGGGTCGTTCATGTTTACGACTAATATTTTGACTGTGCTTGCAATTAAAAATGTGGAAAAAATTCTAGAATACTTTAGATGCGCAGATTCTGTGAATAATATTACATTTCGAATTTATTATTATATAAATGTCTTTAATTAATGAGAATGGTTTTTGTATTTAACTATTGAAGCAAATTGTGCTCTGTCGAAAGTGGAATCTTTTCATCAGAAATTTACAGAATCCCTTCAGAATTTTAATATTTCATTATCATTAATTACAATTCTTCGGTTCGCCTGTGTATATTCGTTAAAGTTATTAAATTCTGCTTGCAATTTTAGTATCGATTTTCAATTACAATTTTCTCTTAAGTGTGTAAAGTCTGGTATAATTGTTATGATTGCTTAAATTAATGAATAGCTTGATTTGAAAAAAGGGCGAATGCAAATTCACACGGATTTTGTTTTACATCAAAATGAATATTACTCTGTTGACAATTTGTATAATAATCAGTCGCTAAATGGGTCAAAAGAATTTTTATAAAACATATATTACTACAAGACTACATTAAAATTATATTAATCTTTCCTCTACTAAATGCTTTTGATAAGCAACTCTTTATTATTAATACCGCTTACGTAATATCGGCTAATTAATCTATTGATCTTGCCCACGCTGCACTTGCGAACTTCTTTCAGTGCAGTGTTTTGAAATTTTGATATCTGATAATATGTTACGTCACTTAAACTCCGATAGGCTGGGTGCATATATACGTCCACAGCACTCATTTACATCAACTTTGAAAAAAGAAAAATTTAAAAACCGTTCTAAATAGCATATTTCATTTTCCCTTCTTTCAATCGTGCTTCCGAATCCATACATTTTTCCTATAAAGATGAAAATTTATCGATATCTCGAAATCCTAACGACTATACGCAAAGTCATCGCGTATCTTCTCGTTTCTACGATTTCAGCAAACGATCCAGGAGATCTGATTACATCGAAGTTGTAGAGGCTGGAAATGCAAGGCAATCTGCTTCAAATATTTTCGCCTAAGCAAATCGCAAAAAAGACCGGGGAGTCACCCTCGACACCGTAAGCAGGAAATTCGAGAGACGGTAAAGCCATTTGCAGCGAATTGTTTTGTAAATGTGAGCCGTAAAGTTTCTCGATTGATCGTGGATCGTTTTTAGCGAAAATCAACGTGAAATCGTCGCCGTTTAAGGCGTCAATGTGATAACAGGTTTACGTGCACCGACGTTGATCTTTTGGATGATAAATGCAATCGCGTGTCAATTTATTTACCTAGATGCAGTATCACTTTTTTTTTAAAATTATTATTACCATCATAGAAGTGCCAAAAAATGCTATTTTCTAGGTGGATTATATTTTCTTGAGGGAAAGCTCTTGAAAAGTATATTTTTGTGATTACAGGAATGTCATTAAACTACTCAAATTTCTGTGATTACACGAATTCCAGAAATCACCAATTTTCGTGACTTTTCAACTACGTACGATTTCGTCACTTTTTAGTCTTTCATGTTAATTGTTGAAATCTGAAAGAGAGGTATGTAAATTGTTCACAAGTTCATCCTCACTTTTTCCTCTCTTCACCATAGTTTCTGTAAAGGAGCAATTAAAAAACATTCGTCAAGTATTATCAAGACGTTCATGACGTTGCATCCCGCCTTGCGAAATTCGTGTAACACGTTAAATCACTTTCTTTAATGAGCGCCGGGAAGAAGAATTATTATTGTAGGATCATTTTATCGGGATACTTCAAGGCAACCGTCGTGCTCTGTCGTTTTATGCAACCCGATTCGCCGTGCAGATTGGACCAACCGGTCCAATTCACGGGGGGACCGGTATCAGCGTGGTGCCGAAATCACCGAACTTTCTCGGCGGAGTTCATCACTGTTAACCCATTTATATTTAAAATTATAAATTGTCGGTTGAACATTTTTTAATATACTTGCACTCCTACTGATTGACTTCTGCGACATTTCCATCATTTTTTTAAAGGACCAGATGCTGGATGATAATTATATTGAATAAGAAAGAGAACAGGGAGAATTAAATTTCATAATAAAAATCTTGCAGTGTGTATGATATTGCAAATGGAAAATAATTGTATCGTTTATTGGATCGAATATATCATTAAGTATTTCATTTATTAATATTGGTGTGGCATATTTCTTTTTAACTCAATTATAGAGTTTCCTTGCACTAGCTTTTGCTTTTATTTGACAAACATACAGGAAAAACTGTCACCGATGAATGATAAACGAAATGTAAGAATTTTTTAATTAAACGAACTCATCGACACGGCCTAGAAAAACGTAACAAGGCGAATAAAAATCGGAATAAATTTAGGTCAGCTATACACGGCTGAATAAAAGAAAATATACGAGTCTGTGGGAACAGATTATTTACTGTCAATCACAACTGATCAACACTACTTGTCATTCAACCATATTTACGACGAGAATGTACAAATTTTCAATTGACATGCAGCAAAATGTTTTAATAATTCAAACCAATGCTAATTATTTTATTAAAGTAAATGCAAATTAAACGAACATGAACATTTTGTACATCTACATCTTTTTAAATTAAAACTTTAATAGCTTTCATCCATCTACCAACATCTCTAAGTTCATTCGAAATTCCAGTGATGAATGACTCAATTAAACTCTGGCATTATGGAGTAAATTAAGTCATGAGTAAGTCAATGTACGAAGTTACCCAGGTACGATTTTTCGACGCCAGAAGAAGCAGAAAGTCAAAAAAGAAGGTAAGAACATGGAAGAAGAGCCGAAGGAGGGTAAGTCTTCGGAATCTGCATAATGTGCTGTAATATAAGCCTCTTCAGCAACTCCGCCGGATGACGTTGGCCCCGCGGAATTGCAGTTACAGCCACAGATAATTGTATGCCCATATCGCGTAACGTTTTCTCACTCTCTTTCCCTCTTAAACCTTTCATTCTCTATTTATCTCTGTCACCATTTCTTTCCTTTTTTTATAAACTTTCTTTTCCATATGATATAAAAATTCACACCACTCCTTTTCCCAATCGCATTCTTCTAAACCGTAGAATTTAACATCAAAAACTAACATTAACTAATTATAAGGTAAGTAATCTCTTTCTCCAAATGTTTGTCAATTTCAAAATATTGAATCCAATATTTATCGTTCACCTTGACTGTACTTATATGGTAACAACAACAGCACATAAAAAAACAATACATTCAAGAAATTCGTGTCACAAAGCAATGGGATTTAAATCCTCCGAGCAATGACGTCAGAGCTGAATCCAACGAAAAAGGCTGAACCCGACAGACCCTTAATTTGGCCCTGTTCCCTTTCCCTCGCTCCCTTTCACCCACCATCGTTGATATCCCGCTGTTATACCGTTCTTTTTTTCTCCACCTCTCGTTACATCGATCTCCCGCGCTTCTTCATCTCGGCCTCGTCTTTCTCTGCCGATCTCTCTTTGGGCCTCGAAACGGACGAGTCATCGCACAAAAGTAAAGGGCGCGTCGTGGAACGAACTGGAGGACTTATAAAGTAGTAAGGCGTAAAAAATCGCGCGATAATATATCGAGCTTGCATAAGTGATTGAATTTCGCGGGCCTCACGAACGGCGCTGTTACGTAATACCGAGAACGTCTGCGAAGTTTCTCGTTATTTTCTTCTTTCTTCCTTCTTTTCTTCCTTTTATGTTTCTTCTCGAGGAACGATTCGGTAAGTTTTACTTCTGCCTCGAACATTCACACCGGCTGTTAGCCTTACACTTTCTTTCTTCGTTTCTACCTTTGCATCCCTGTTTCTCCGGCTGTTGGACCGGTATCGCTTCTTTTCGTCTCGTTTTTTCACCTCACCTTTGCACCGGTCCGTGAAATTTCACGTTTCATGTTCGGGGATTTCGCGTGCAATTGATGAGATGATTAGGGTTCACTTCATTTGTTGTAATGGTAGTAATTGGACGGTAAGTCATTAAGGAGGGTTTGTAACAGTTTTTGCGGACGAAGGCTTTGATCTTTGAAATCGAGCTTTTTTTGGAATGGTGATTTTGTTGTTTTCTTTTGAAAAATGAGGAAAGGTTGGACATTGATGGTGAACTGGGGGTATTTTGTTAACTTTTGATACTTGCGCGACACGATGTTCGAAGTTCTATAGCGACACGCAATAATGAAGGTGCGATATTAAAATAATTCTAGCACAGTGTTAGGAAAATACGTGTTGTCACGCACACGCAGAAATAAGCTGGTATAATTAACTTTTCTTGTAAATTGAACTGGTTTGAATATTTTACACTTCTTTATATTATCCGTCATTATTACTATGCACTTCGAATTACCGTTTAATTTTTACTCGTCTGAGGAAAATTAACTTTGTTGATTTATCTGCTGCTCAATGTCCTCGGTGATAGCAATAATTATGGGTATTAACAAGGGAAGTTCGGGAACTGATACACTCCGATTTTTATGAAACTTTGTATAAACATTTATTAGACATATCTAAGAAAATAGCTGGAATTCGTTCGTGCCCGTTTGCAACTTTAAGGGAGATATCAAAGGAGGTTGCTCTTTAACCCTTAGCACTCCCAAGTCGAGTGTGCCTCGACATTACATTTCTTACGCCAACTTTAATGTCCAGCTAGACTCGACTTTATGCAATGCAATTTCTAAAATAATAACAATAATAATGATAATATAATAATAACAATTTCTGTTGCAGTACAACTTTTTACTGAGGCCCCCTTTTTTGATACATTTTGCAAATTAATTAAGGAGTTGTTGGTAGGTAACAAAAAGTTAAGGAGTGCAAAGGGTTATGGGAGGTCATGTCTGTGTCCTAACACTCTCCTACCTGATCTGCCCTTTCTGCCTCTATCGTGCCGGTCCTGCCCATCTTGCCCGTCGTGCCCAAAGAAAAGGTTTTTTCAAAAACAGTTTCCGAGAAAATTAACGTCGAAACCGTGGGCTCATATGATTTTGACATAACTCTGATCGTATTTGAGGAAAGTCACAGTTTAGTGACGCCGGCCGATAACTCCCGGGCATCTTGAAGGTTATTTGAAGGTCAAATTTGAGCTTCCGATGTCACGTGTAATCGCTCAAACTAAAAGAACAATCCGATTTTCGACTAAATTCCAAAACAACTCCGTAAAATCTGAACTTTTGAGCTATGAGTCCGAGGGGGTTGAGCATTTGGTAGGACTGTAAGGAGATAGTGGTATTTAAAAATACCTCAAAAATGCATGAAACTTCAATTACAGCAGATATATAATGCTAAAGATATCTGTAAAAATCGTACGTGATATTTAACTTCTCAAAAAAAGTTCAAAATTTCTTTCAAGTCTGAAGACAACGTTTACACGAAATTCAGTGAAGTAATTTGAACAAAATTCAATCTAATATTCTCACAAAAAATATTCCAATAAACGTAATACTCTCGTAACTACTCAATATATCGTAAACTTGAGCTTTGATTATTAAGTCCGCCAAAGGACCAGCAAGAAACGAGCCCGCCGGAGAATCCGCTTGCAAAAACTGGATATGATACGGAGCTTCATAAGTGGATAAGCATCAAGGAGACAGTTCGCCGTCGTTATGCAAACTCACTGTGCGTCGAGGTAACGTGGATTACGCTTTAACTTCTCTTCTTGGCCCCGTTTGTCTTCTTCTTTTTATGGGGGACGCAGTTACTTTTGGCATTTCTTTTTTTTTTCCTTTCTTCATTCTGCTTTCTTCGTCATTCGGAACATCGTCCGCGGCAAGAGACGGTTGCACGCGCGCGCAAAAAAGTCGATTGTTCAGACTTGCATAAAATATATCGTGGTTCGTCCCATCTCTTTCCTTTTCGATTTACTTCTCTCTCTCTCTCTCTCTCTCTTTTTTGCTTTACTCTTCCTTTGATTTTTATCGGGCCCGTTCCAATTTCCTTCGCTCGCGGCATCGAAGTTACGTGGCGAAACGTCGGATATGAAAGATCGAGATGTAATATTTTGTCATTTTCAAGCTCTTAATATAAAGATCTTTGGATTTTCATACAATTCTAGTATTTTTGTGAGAATGTTGCAGGAGAAATGATTAATTAAAATTAATTTCATAGCTGTTTCCGAAAGAAGTATAATTTTCGATAAAGATTCGATGCATTTTTAATTCAATTTCCCGCCAATCTCTCTTCGTTATTAAGAGAGACGTCTTCTTTAAAGTTGATGCATTTTTTATAGGGCGGCGTTGTAAGACACTTTAATAAAAGACGAGAATACACTGTTTTCACCAGTACTTACTAATTCAACATCATTTTAGTTATATTTACATAAAAAAGAGGTTTAAAAATGCAGAACAGTAATTAACCCTTAAGAGCACCTACGCCAGTGTTGTTAAAAAACAGTGTCGCATGCATATGCACGTAATTACTGCAATTACGTTAACATATTTTAAATAATAGAGAAGCATGTGATATTTTGCATAAAACTATTCCACGGATCACAATGTTACAAATCTATCGTCATAATGTACTTCTTAACACAAACTACCGACACTTTCTCAATATAAAATATAAATTATCATATATATCTGATATATTTAACATCAATAGATAAATATATTACAAGAAGAAAATCAATGACGAAAGAACAATTAATCGATCAAATCGTTGAAATTTGCCAAAATAAACATAAGAAACCAAAAAGTATTGTATATTACAAAAAATTATCCAATAACATTAGAAATCTGATACTTTTATCATCTTAACACTAGAACTACCGGCGTTAAATCTGTTATATTTAAATATATTAAATAAGTACTTTGAAAAAAGGGGAATTCAGAGGTGGAAAAGATGATCGATTCGGTAATTCATGTTTTTTAGTTGGACGTAGAATATCTATTCTATGACTCTCCTATAATCTTGGAGAATTTTTGTAAAAAATTGTGTACCAGTCATTTTGACTGGTTTGGTAGTTCTAGTGTTAAATCATGTTTTCATTGACTTAATATTAAATTTACTAAGCCAGTCAAAACAATTGATTTCTAACTGTATAGAAAAATGCTCCTTTATAGTGTAGCCATAGATATTCCATATCTATCCCATAAACTATAAATTACTGAACCGATCATCTTTTGCACCTCTTGCTTCCTCTTTCACCACAGTACTTATCTCATATATTTAAATATAATAGAGTTAACGTCAATAGTCCTACTGTTAACGTCTTAGAATTATTAAAGAATTCTTCGATAACAGCAAAATTGAAGGCGAAACCTAACGGTAATCCGAAAGGATCGAAACTGAGAAATTAACACATCAAGAGGGAAGCATTCGACGGAGCCCAAGATCGCAATCTCGGGGCAGACTAACTAACCAGCTAATAGGTCGAAGCAGCTCGGCTGCACCTACTTACAGGCTTAACTCGATATATGGTTACAATAATGCGTTCGATCGCCGTGGCTGCCGGCGCACAGACGCTGACCCCCATAAAACCGAACGCGCGAATTCTTTCCTCGTGCTAACGTGCACGTGGAATTCCACCCACACGAGAAAAGGGATTGAGGGTCGATTTGCTCGCACGCCTCGGGCACTGATCTCACTATCGACAATCTTCGACGTTCTCATTTGCGTCGGTGTTTATGAAAGTTGCTCGAATTATAGATTTCTTCCGTGATATTTCAAATTTTCAGGGGATATTAGAAAATATCTTTTTTTTTACTATTAACACTAGAAGTACCAAACCAGTGAAATGAATGGTGCACAATTTTTTTCAAAAATTCTCCAAGTTTATGGGAGAGTCATGGAATAGATATTCTACGTCTATCTCACCTTTGGATTTCCCTTTTTTCAAAGTACACTCAAACCTGTTTTTGTGCGGTGGATAGGGACCGCATAAAAAAATCGCACGAAACTTCACGAGTAGCTATAAGAAATAGTTTTCGCAACACAATTAAAAAGTATTTTTTTTGTGCGGTGAATAGGGACCGCATAAAAAAAGTCTCACGTAGAAAATAACTCAAAGCTTACGAAATAACTAGGAATTGTTTTTTTAAACGAAAACAAGACACGAGGCTTGGTAGCTACTTGGAATCTCATTTAGAAAATACACATGCGAACATTTTTAAATATTTTTTTTAAATATTTACCTATTTTACACATACAAAACTTTTCAAAACGTACAACCATTATCCTTCGTAGTCTGACAATACGCGAACTTTCTTGTGGTAAACTGGTGCAAAATCGCTTTCGTCACTTGAAGATATGTATAGAGTTCAATAATATACAATGTAATCGGCTAACGCAATACTTATGTAATGTGATGAAATACATATTAAAAATCGAAAAATATGGCCAATCAAACCTACTACTTATTTATTGATAACTTCGTCAATTATGTTTCAATTTGATTGAAATTTTCATATCCCGCACAAAAACAGGTTTGAGTGTACTTATTTAATATATTTAAATGTAATAGATTTAATGCCGTTAATTGTAGCGTTAGTAAAATACTGCTTTGAGAGAATTATTTTGGTTTAGATGTTTGTTGAAATATGAAGATTTTTAAAATAGTATTAGGATATATATGCTTTTCTTTTGCGATATTTTAAAAACTAATAATGTTGAACCAAATATATTGTTTTTTGTTAGCGAGGAAATGTTTTTTGAAAGAGTTACTCGGGGAAAATTATATTTCTATTGCCAATGTAAAACTTGACGAGCAGTACTTTTGTATAACTGTTGAGATTATAGCTGAATTTCCTGTAGAGAAAGAATTTCTCAAAGTTGGCGTTAATATTCTTTCCTTAACATAATGCAGAATACTACTTATTCCAATATTCATTCTTTTATTAACTAATTGGAAATACTGCTACCAATTTCCAATATCCATTCTCTTATTACAGCGTGCTCTGTATTTTCAATATCCATTCCTTTATTACAAACCGCTACGCATTTCAAATATTCTTTTATCCCTATTACAATACCACTACTTCAATTACCATAAAAGCACTAAAATAAAAAGTACGTTCCCAACTCGAAAGTCCATTAAAAGAGGTACCGACTTCCGGTCGACATCTTCCGGCGTGATCGAATTAGCGTCATTGTCCGCACTTTCTTGATCAAGAGTAGGAAGTAGTTACGTAAAGAGTCAATAAAACTCCTGCTTTATTTGTTCGTTATTCGTGCGTGACACGCTCTCCTTGCACTTTAACACTCCGCGAATCGTCGTTCGTATTTTCTTGCGTAAACTGCGTTACGCAACATCTCGCATAGCTGAATGCATCGCGGCTAATTAATTAATCGATGTCTTTCAAGCTAACGGTTTTAGGTGTGAATTTATTCGTCGTATTTCAATATCAATCATCGACTTCACCGACGGTCGAACGATCTACGGTAATAAAAAGATCACCGGGGTGAAGAATTATGTTCATCGATCATCGATCCTCTTGCAAGTCCTCATAAAGACGTTATTAGCGTAACGATGTAAGTTGCGGAGGATCTTGTTACAGTTCTATTGTACCTTACAATGCTAATATCGTATTAACGATGATATTCTAATCTCTTCTTCGTCCATTATGTGAGAGAAATAAAAAATCGTAGCACGTGATGGAGGAGGCTGACTGATCTTCACGAACCATTGGATGGGATGATGTCAATGATTTACGATCCCGTGGTCCAACGAACAGTGTACGATGCAATGGACAGAGAAGAGTTTTTTGGACTGTTCTTTTGTCGGTACGCATTCTCGATAGTGAGGGTAAAAAAGATGACCACCCAGAGAGACCTCGGATCTTTCATTTTTGTAGGGTTTAAAAAACTCCTTCGTTCGAGATACCATAATATTATTTTATCAGTGCAACGAGGAATGAAATAATATTATTTTCGAGAGGTGTACGAAACGATTGCATTTTTCTTCCTACGTTGGCTGTTATTTTAGTTTATATTACATTGTATTTAATGTTGAATGATAATATTTTGGATGTCATGTATTATATCGTTGACCACGAAGTATTTAATACGGTCAAAATTACTTTTTATTCATTTGAAACCCCCCGAATAATTTTCTATTTACGTAAATAGATAAAATCAATGAAATAAAATTCACCTTCTTTCGAATACCGCAAAATTGACGGGATTTCAAAAAAGTTCCGGGAACTTGGGGCAAATGTCGCCAACAATTATACAAACTCCTCTTTCTCGTTTGATATTGCACTCGTTAGCATTGAACTCCGATGTAACCCTAATCGTTTCAATCCAATTCTAATCGTGCGCGTTTCTAGCGCAAAGGTCGAGTGTCAAGTGGAGTTCGTCCGATTCTGACCGTGTAAATGCAACGCCGATGCTTCTTTGTCGATTGAAGCTTTGGCCTTCGTTCGCAAGCAATTTCGAAAGTTCGATTATTCCAGTCGCGACGCGATGTAATTCCAACACGATTATCGTTGCCTTTGCTAATGTTTCCTGACGTTCATCTATTAATATCGATCGATCTTAATCGACGACGTCGAAACAAAACAAAAGGATAATGGAAAATTATCTCCTATTAGCGAGTCTGACGAATTCATGCAATTTTCGAGAAGTCGATGACGTATATTAGTTGATGTATATGCTGTCATTTTGAAACGAGAAGAATCGGTCGGCAAAATGTGGCTTATGTTGAATTCATTGGTTCTTGAGAAGTAATAATGGTAAAAGGATTAAGAGTTTTTATGATTTTGATAGTGTAAAGGAGTGTAGAAGTTTTAACGAGTCTGTTCTGATGTAGAACGCGTCTTAAAGATCGTATGGCAAGGTGAAAACGGAAGTTTCAAGCGATAACGCGCCACCTAACACGTCGGCAAGTGATTAAGGTCAATAATTTAATGTACGCGCGAAAGACGCATAACTCTGTCATTCTCGCAGGCTATCGAAAAATAAAAAAACTGGAGTGCATTTCAATTTCACTAATTTCTACGTAATACGATCAAAAATTACAAGATTTTTTCTGGAATTATATGTTCAGAAAAGATTTCTCAGCAGAGTAAAAGTAGATTATGCGATTCATCGGAAAGAGTATCGAGCTTTTGATTGCTTCCAATTAGAAAAT
This sequence comes from Cerceris ruficornis, assembly GCA_963989415.1. NCBI lineage: Eukaryota > Metazoa > Arthropoda > Insecta > Hymenoptera > Crabronidae > Cerceris > Cerceris ruficornis. The sequence goes on from OZ022520.1 coordinate 17,569,742, forward strand.
TCATATACTTATTTGTATTCGCCAGTTAGTAGAATTTTTTGACTATTAAGATCTTCACACTGTTGGAAACTTATCTTACTTAATATTTAGTACACGTATTTTCACTTGACAATAGAAATATTGCCCTCTAAAAGAAACTCACAGAAGTGCAGACCTATATTTTTGGAGACTTCCCAGCAAAGCTCCTTAGATTTACGTTATACGCCACACAATTTATAATACTCATATTTATTGATAAGCAAAGAACAATTTTCTACAAAATTTAAACTTTCCCTGCAGCCTTATAAGTTTGTTGTACTTAATACAATTAATTCTATATTTATCACCAATAAAAATTGAAAAAAAAACAAAATTTCGTTCTCTAAAAGAAACCCACAACCATTTGCTATTACTGTGTCAATTTACCATCCGAATATTAACACGTTGAACGCCACGGTATTTTGCTAGTTTCATCGTTTCTACTGAAGTGAAAGTTTTTCTATTAAAATCACATCTTTACAAAGCAGAAACCTTAAAGGCACAAACAGATATGTAGTCAGTAGGACTTTAACTTTTGAACGCCAATATTGAAATACTTAATGGATTAGAAAATTCATAAATATTACAAATTAAAAATCATATGAAATTTCATTAAATTCAATAGCGCCAGTCACCGGTCTGGGTTAGGTCATTCAATGTGTTAATAAAATATTAACACTAGAACTATCAAAGCAGTCTTAACACTAGATTTACCGACGTAAAATCTGTTACATTGTAATATATTAAATAAGGAATTTGGAAGAAGAGGGATGATGCGGCTAAGATGGTAATTCGTTAGGTCATTATTGTATTGTAAAATACACGCGAAATATCTACTGTACAGCGTCTCTGTAAATTTGAGAAATGTTTGTAAAACAAATAGGAACCCGTCAATTTGACAGCTTCCGTAAATCTAGTGTTAATGACCCCTCCCTCAATTTTCTATAAAAATTCTCCTTTACAGAGGAGCGGGGTAGTTGATTTTCTACGTCCACCCGATAAAGCAATAATTACTGAAGAAATTGTCTTTTTCACCAATCCATTCCTCTGTTTCCAATGTACTTATTTAACAGAATTAAAAATACTAGATTCAACGCCTACAGTTCTACTGTTAACCCCACAGTGTCAGCTAAGGGTTAATCATCACTGTTCACAACTACCACAACATCCATCACAAAGCCATGCAGACCATCGAGAATGCATCCCGAGATATCGATCACCATGGAATAAAATTATCCCCCGTTGATTATGGCGACGCTCCATGGTACCGCGAGCGTAATACCGGAATTTCTCCGAGCTCGTAATTCCGAATGCAGCGAAACGCGAGCACACCGAGAGAACGGTGGCTCTTCCTGGTTTAATTTATCGACGACACGTGAGGAGGAAAAAATATCTGGCTACCATCGGCGAGAAGCGCATCGCGGTTGGATACACGTAGCATGCCGCGGAAATAGAAACGGATATGCGGCCGGAACGCGCCCTATTTTTGGGCCGGGATCGATCCCATAGGCACTGGCCTACCGAGGAGGAATTCCTGAGTCCCTTTGTCACGAACCTAATCGTTCGCTCGTTCGAACACGTGCCCGTCGTTATTTTTCAGTCGAATGCACGATACTCGTCATATTTGTCGGCGGAAGAGATATCGCGATGCTTTCGCGTTTTGTAGATTTCGATGGAGAGCGCAGCTTTTCGGCTGGCGCTGATTAAGTTCTTGCACATGGGCAATTTTACGGGTATTAACCCTTAACGAACGAATGCCGCCGTATCCGCGATATTACAAATATTCCAAGAAAATCGAATGTCGCCGTACAGGCGGCATGCCGTGATATTTGTACTGAAAAATCTGGTATTCACATAGGAAACTATTGCGAGAAGTACCACGCTCAAAAAATATATAAGTAATTGTTTACTTTTTTTTATTGCGTCGATCTACTGGTCATTGTTCTAGAAAAATGCGCTCGTTTGTTAAGGGTTAAACTCGGTGTGGTTTTGGGAGATTTGTCTGGGGCGAATTTGAAGGGGAAGGTTTTTTAATTTGTTTGATGTGGAGGAGTTTTGGGTACGTTTTTAATGGTTTATGGGGGTAACTGCGAAAGACGTACAATCCTGTCGTCCTCGTAGGCTATCGGGGATTCAAAAACTTGGATGCATTTCAACTTTACTAATTCTACGTGACACGATTAAAAATCGCTAGGTTTTTTCTCGAGTTCAAAAAAGATTTTCCAGCAGAATAACAGTAGATTATGCGATGCATCGGAAAGAGTGTCGAGCTTCTGATTGTTTTCAATTAGAAAATTCATATAATTATTTCTATTCAATTAGTCACAAGTTTTCAACTATCGAGATCGTCACAGTGTTATAAATTGATCTTACCTAATATTCAGTAGGTAAGGTGTCTGTGGGAAGACATTCAACTTGTGGGATTTCATTTTGAAGTTATTGCGAGGAAATTTGTTCATTTTCATGCAATAAATTGTAGTCGATTGCTTCTGTCAAAAGTTATTGTTGTAGAATGTAATATTCAAAAAATTCTAAAACAGTGCGAATAGTAGATGATACCTTACTTCATTCTTCATCATTTATCCCCTCATCAATGACAATCATTTTCGTTCGAAGAGAGTACCTTTCAAGGAAGTACATTTACGGAGCGCCTCTTTGAACAGGCATCTATTTAACTTGCAAATTTCAGCGAAATTAAAACGCAGCTCTATAATTCCTCGTAACAACGTACGAAAATGATATGGAAGTTATGCTCGATCTACGATATGGGAGCGTAAAATTCTAAGAGAACGTTACACATCGAGGCTAACCCCTTGAACTCTGGGAGCTTCTCCGATAGTGTCTATCGAGGTTACACGTTTCGTAAGAGATATTGCGTCCACCCTTAAATGTCCTACATAGATCAGCCACGTCGTAGTAATAACCATGTGCGCCATTTCTTGGTGGCTGATGTAATTAACGAATTGATAATTTCGCCGAATCTGCGAAATCTTGGGACCATGGCCGAATTTATTGTAAGAATCCCATTGACTTGGTTCCACGAAACATGGGAACATAAAAGAGATATAAGAAAATACTTGGCGATTGTAGCGATGATTCATGGAAATTAATTAATAGATGATTGTCATTGTCTCTTACGTTAATTTCTTGTTATTCGGAATGTTGTTGTTAATTTGTTTTTAGTGAAGCGCCGATAGGATATTTATAGAAAGGTTCGTTTCTACTGGAAAGTATTGTAAGGTACACTTTTATTTAGATAAGAAATTTGTAATTTTGTTGGTAGAGTATTATGGTGTGTCATTGATTTAATGAATTTTCGGAAGTTGCTTCACGAGAAACGATTATGAAACAATATCGAAGGTTTACGACGAAAAAGTCTAATTAGTTGTTATCTACTAGGGTTACAGATCTTTAATGTCGCAACGTGAATCAAACGTAGAGGATAAACGCACGATAATTTAATTCGGAGAAATGATATCGATATGACTACTCTTCCAAAACGATTCGTATTCAATTTCGTTAATTGTGAGTCATTCTTATTATAACTTTATTCCTTAATTCCTCTCCTTTCGAGCAAACTATTGTTTTTTTATACAGAATAAATCCTATACCCTTTTAATAATTAAAAATAATAATCAAATCTCTGATAAAAACAACTTTCATTCTAAACTCTAAAAGAATTATTGTAAATGTCAGGTGAAGAATTTCAATACATTAATTGAAAAATAATATTATAGCACATTCTAATAGCCGACTAATTTAATCATATTACGCGCAATTCGTTACTTGTAACAAGTCATTTTATAAAGTTGCAATTAAACGAACTAGAACAAGATCTCGTATCGATCCCACACCGACATACCTCCATTAGCACCATTAGCACGATAATTCATTAATACCGAAGAGCTTTAAATTCCTGATTCAAATATCCTCGTTAAAAAATCATTAGCACTATTATTACAACGATTAACAATCGTAATTAAAAACAACCTCATTTAATCCACATCGATTAAAACTATATTTAATCTGCAATGAAAATGAAAATTTATCGTTGCCAAATTCTACATCCTCGTAACCGCCACCGAGCATGTTCAATCAGCCGCATATGCGTACGTTGCTTCAGTCGGAATCATTTACACAAAGCGAACGCGTACATCTCCGGTTGCTCGTCGATGCGTTGTTGCGGTGTTAATGAACAACATAACGATTAAGAATAAATTCAGTCAATCGTAGAAACGAAAGCATAGGATCGCGAACGCGAGCCATCTCCCACGTCCATTTTCCATCGTGAAAACGACTCGGTGGAGCGTTATTGCTGTTATTATTAGCATCATTATTACGATATACATTTCCACGAAACGGATTGTCGGCTGGTATCGGCTCCTGAGTTTACCACGTTTACGAAGAACTCGCCATGCCAGCGACTCGTGGCGATAAACTCTGCGCGCGGTTCATTAATTTTGGAGTTTTTTTGAGCGCTACTGAGAAACGAGAGATGAGGAATATGAGAGAGAAAGAGAGAGGGAGAGAGGGTGAGAGGGAGGGAGAGTAAGAACGAGAGGGTAAGAGAGAGGGTACGAGATGAGGAGACGATGACGAGAGAGATCGTATAAGCGGAATATAGCGGGTTATCGGTATACCCATAAAGAGACCGTCTATTCTATCCGAGAGTGCTCCTCTTCGTGTTATCACCGATTGTCACGCTGAACTGTTTCATTCACGTTTATAATAAATAGCTCGGCAGCGTGATGTCACTCGCAGCTTTTGCGTTCATTGGAACAAATATCGTTTGCTCGGATAAAATGTAACGATAGAGATCGGAGGAGAATTTTCAATTTATCGCGATGGTCTGCGGTTTCTTTCGAGACTGTTTTTATAAGTTTATGAAATTGCCTTTTTTGAGGAACGTGAATTGAATTTGGGCAGGTTTCTGTGGCAAAGAATTTTGAATTTATCGCGCTGGTCTGCGGTTTCTTTTGAGGCGATTTTTATAAGTTGAAAAAATTGCCTTTTTCGTAGAATATAAATTGAATTTGCACACGTTTCTTTCGCAGAAAATTTTTGAATTTTTAATATTCGATTAAATGTATTAGATCTATCTTAGGTTCTCCGTCGCAAAGTGTTAATTTTTGTGCCAATTATCAGAAAGATCTGCGATGTATTTCCAAGTGGAGACATTTCGTTTCAATTGCGAAATAGAACTTTGTCAAATTTACAATAGTAGACACATTATTTAACGATGAAAATTCGGGTTGGAACCTGCTTAAGCCTCGATATATTGCAGCGGGGATAAAAAATATCTCAGCTGACATTTGGATGCGCTTGGGGCAGATTTAGAGGCAGTTTAGGTTTCTTGTTTCTAAAGCTTCTACGTGAATGAGTCGATCAGTTTTTAGATCGTTACATTTTTAAATGCTTTTAAAATTTCGCAATCGGTAGACTTTTTCGTTTTTTATACCAAAGTTAAGACATTATAACTCTAGAATTTAAGTCTGCTACTCACGTTTCCGCAATTCCATATTGGGGGATTAGAAATTTCCAAGTTTTATCTTTTTCTTGGCATTTTCGATGACACATTCTGTATTTTATAAATTATTCATTGTTCTCGGGCTGATTATTCGCCGATTTTTCAATATTCATTTATGCAATATATTAATTTAAAAAATTGAAATAAGTCCTATTATTTGTGCTCTTATTTCGCAAAATTGTGAATACTCTTTCCAAAGATCGAAATTCATACTCCGTCTCGAGCGATATCAGCGCTCTCCGATGGCCTCGGATAAGTAACAATTAAGTAACGAAAGATATGAGGTAATTGTAAACGACGCATTTGTTAATAAATTATTTTCGTGAGTGATGTCACGCGCAACCTTCGCGAAGATGAGACTAATATCGCGCCGGACTTTTAATGGATAACTGACAATTACTAATCTGTGTCATACAGTAAAGTAGATTATATCATTGTTTGTAAGAATTTCAGATAAACCGGTTATAAATACGTATCGGCCACAATTTTTGTTACTAAAAGATTACGATATATCAGAGTTAAGCATTATACAACAGGAACGTTATAATTCAAGCCAGGGGTCGATTTATCATACTTTCAATTGTAAACTTTAATCCCTTTGTTTATAGGACACTTCCCCGCAGTAATTATCAAATAATTTAATGTTTTTACGGAATGATCTTCAATTAAATCTAGAAATTTGTTTATTATTGGTTTAAACATTCTGACAGCTATATCGAAAAAATACATGTTCTATAAAATAGCAATTCTTTAGCGAAAATAATTATTTACAAAAAGCGTCATGAATATTTTCAGTTATATCGTCAACAAAGCTTGGAAGTATTGTTAAATATTTTCTTTCCCTTGTATTTTGGACATAAACTCGACCACCAGACATGAACATTACCGTTTAATTTATACCTAAAAATAGTTTCAAACAGACCAAAGTTATTAAAGATCTATAATTACGACAGTAAATTATAATTTTCGATTACGAAACCAACAATGATCGACGGCACGTTTGCAATAAATGACGTAAGTCTATGACATCACGGATAGCAGACTCTCCTTTAAATAATTGACATATGAGTTAGTAATGACGTCCTCGTGTCAACAAACACATGCTAATTGACATTTTGTCGCTTTGCTCCAACTCGACTCCACTTTTCTCAAATTCGCAATCGAGAACACCATGCGTAAAAAGCTCCGCGTTATATTATACGATCGCGTCCTCACGGCCGCATAAAACCCGGTATGACATCATTGAATGATTGAAGTTACCGCTCGTAAATGTGGAATTTATTATTAACGATTTCGTTCTTCGTTTTCTATCGCGCTTCAATGTTTATGCGAAGGTGTACCGAGCCTTTAATGTTAACCAAGATGACGAACAATGCACTGTTTGTACGATAATCATTAATTTCTTTTATCGGTTAGTAGATAATAGCAGCTAAGGTGATACAGTTGCTTTCAAACAATTTCAAAGTTAAAAGTTTCTAAAGTAATTTTCAAGGTAAATAAAAAAAAATATTGACTCCTATGGACCATTTTATAAGAAATCTTTCGTCTCTAATGAATTAACTTCGCACCATAGCAACCACGCAGACTTCTTTATTACGGAAATTATTACTTTAACGAAAAATTTCTAATTTTCAGCAATTGTCTTGGCACTTAGGAAATCCATAAAGGTACAAATTTCATCATAGGTAATTACATTGCGAGGTTTTCCAATATTCGTTGCATCTTACTTCTTACAATTAGACCCTTCTGTTTAATATAACTTCCTTTTCTCGACGTATAAATGCCTCGATTAAATAATAGGGATTATTATATTTGACAATGGAGCGCTCGAGTTTTCGATTACCGCAATTGTTACGAAGATATTGCGGCAACTGACTTATTATTATTCAGAGTCGGCATGTGGGATTTAAAGAGTTAAATAGCAATTCGCTAAACCTTTTAGCGTGCGCGTCATTTAACGGCAGAATTCGTCAACGAAAAGCAGGAAAGGGTTTAATAGAGGCGAATGACGTGTTTACATACAGCAATTTCAGACTGTCCTGTGTAGTCTCAGCTTCTCTTTGTATATACCGGCATCTCGCGAGGAGATTTGATTTGAAATACAAATTATGTTTTTTTAGAGGTACTAATTATTAACGTTGAACACGTATGGCCTGAAGAAACAGTGAATTGTTGAAACTCAATACCAGAGCTATAATAAAGAAAGTTAAAATATCATCTTTGTTTCTTTTGAAATATTCCTCAAATTCGCAACATTGAAATTCTTGTAATTTTTTGTATTATAAATTGTAAATTACTAAACGTACTAGCTTCTTCTTTCTCGTTTCCTCTCCTTTAATAAATAGTATATCTAAATGTATTGAATAAACCGTCGGCAGTTGTACTATTGAGTCTGTTATAAAAAGAAACCGATCTTAAAACATATAATTATAGATTTCTTACAAGAAATCTGAATACATTAAGGTTCTATTGTCGTTCTTGCTGAAATATTAAAAGATCGTATCAGTTGATTAATTAGGAACGGCAATTATAATTGTAAGATCGTTAAATAATTACGCGCACGTACAGTAAGTTTTCATCGATCCACTTTCAAAGCGCGAAACTATAAAAAGAGAAGTCGCAAATAATCCACCTGCAGTAGGTTGGCGATTTATAACAGGTTATCACGGTGAATACGACTTTTGCAAAGAAAGCAAAAAAATAGTGAAGCAACTAGTTTCAAGCTTGAGGCACGTTGCCTGCAATATTTCCAGCTTGCTAGATCAGTGTTTCCCAAAGCGTGCTACGCTATGATCCTACAGGACAAATTCAGGACAGACATTTCAATTTTGGCTCACTAATTGGAAAACCGAGTCTTTAACACTCGATCTACCAAAACAGCCAGAAGCTTTCCAAGAACGAAGTCTACTGCTGAAACACCTATCTAATCACAAAACGAAAATGTCTACTTTGAATTGCAACAATTCTCCCTACATTTTCATCATTTCTGAAAAATTCTTCCAGCAGGATTGACAATTTTATTTAGTCTATATCAAAGTCTACTTTTCCAGTAAAATCTCATTTGCATCATAATTTTCCTTCTACCACCGCTGAGATATTCCAAGTTTGGGAAACACTGTGCCAGACGGTGAAAGTATCGTATTAGCAGTAACTAAAGCATCGTAGAACAGTGTACACTTCTTCCCTATTTTTATCCGACTTCCGTAGTTACCTACGTGGGAGGGACAACCTGACTAATATAGCCACGTGAAATTCAGGTGAGTGCGTAATTCAGAAAAGCGAACCTGATGCAAGAGTATTTTGGAAACGGCTAGGAAAGCGTAAATCTCGAAAGGAAGAGATCGAGCTAAACGCGTTACGTTTCCGGTGTCGCGTGGGTTTCGGGCGAGCATTTTGAATGCATATCGATGCTAATGTTAGATGTCACCGTTGACATGAATTTTATCGTTTCGTATCGAAATCAACCTCCCGAACGTCCCGATTCGTTCTTGTTTCGCTCATTTGTGAGGCCATACGAGAACGCTGGTTTTCAGAAGATACATTATCATTTAAGAAACATTTTTCAATGGAACGGACAGTTGTGTAGGGACCTATGATGATCGAAAGAATGGTTATACCCACGCGGGATATTCCGGCTCTACTTTTACTGTCGCTTTTGAAATTATTATTTCCGATGTCTGTATTATAGCTTTGGTGATTTGTGAGCTGTGTTAGAACTTCGACTTGGGATTTAATGGGCATAGCGAATCGGTATTTAAGGACGATGTAAAAGTGTCGAAATGCTGTCGCTGATTTTGTTGATTACTTTTACTGTGCTGCCTTTTTCTTGTTTTCGGCGTTTTGTGTAAAATCTGACGGGTCTGTTGTTTTGTATAGGTTTGTATTATTTGAGAGTTATCTAATATTTTTGTTTTTCAGATTATTAAAACTGTGTAAATCAGAACTAACCGCTCAGGTTAGCGTCAGCCGGTGGAAATTAATTTGATGAAGTTCTGTCATTGGATATTTATACTTGTTTGACGATCAAAACGTCCTACAGTGTTAATAGTTACTCGGAAAACATGCAGACAATTAAAATTCAAATTCAAAGTCGATCTTAATTCTACACAAAATTAATTATAACAAGAATCTACTTCAAGAGTTAGAAACTCTTAAACTCTTAAAAATATTGAAAATAAAATTTATAAAAATAACTCTTAAAATATAAACTCTTAAAAAACTCTTCTAACATTGCTTTATATTGTCATTCATTTTTCTGGTAATTAATTATCATGTAAGCTAATAAAAATTGAAATGATTAATAGTACTTAAAAGTTTCACTTATTTTTTTGACAATTGATCACCAATTAAAATTCGAACAATTAACTACTGTAAAAAACCAGCTACATATTTGTTGCAGATGCAACCACCATGTAGACTGAATGTTCAAAACGTTAAACGCTAAACTTTTTTAATAATTGACGATGACGATTTGAAAGGCTATTTGATGCACTCCTACAAATCGCATTAGATATGCAAATTGTAATCTTTTCAGAGAGGAGGTTGTTTCGTCTACAAGGAAGACAAAACGCAGCTCCCATCGTTCCGCAGCGATTGTCTTTCAGCGACGACAACAGGAAAAGTTTATCGTTATCGGTAACGCGACAGACTCTTCCTTCAGATCAGTGGCAACCTACATAATATAACATTATTATGGAGGACTTTAGTAAATTATTTCGTAACATTGCTCATTCGGAGGAAACTTCCACTTGTGATTTTACATTTTCGAAGGAAGTGCGCCACGCGATTGTCACGCAGATATTTATTTTATTTTCGTGTAAAAATTTGCAGAATCTGAAGTTACTTCATTCAGAGTAATGTATTAACGTCACCAGATATTACACGAGGGGATGGTGCCTTTAGAAAATTTTTTCTGAATTATTATCTCCCATTTTTAGTGGAAATTTTTATATGGTTTTTCATACGGTATAATGAATCTTTTGACCTTAAAATATTATTAAAACAAACAAATACACCCTGCTTTTTTCGTCTTACGAGACACTTCCTGATTTATCGTTTATCATTTTAACAAAAATTGTAATCTTCGCATTTACGCGTACAATTTCATTCTTGAGGAGCAACATTAAAGTTTCAATTCTGCGGAGTACTTGTATTCTTTCTGTTTTATATTTTTTCAGCTTCAATTGTTATAGTCTTTTCGCCTAGGTATTGTTTTAGGTGAATTCAATTCGAGCTATGATATGTTAATACTAGATGTACGGAAGCCGTTAAACTGACGGAGTCCTACTTTCTTACAAACGGCACAGTAGATATTTCAGATGTACCTTATAATATACAACTTACATAAACTGATCATATTCTTTGCTGGTTGATTTCTCTTTTAAAGGACTTATTTAATATATTTAAATGTAACAAATTTACCGCCCGTAGGCGTAGTGTTAAGTAATAAATTGGACAAAATTTCCCAAAGGTGATGGGGAATAAACCCAGGCCTACTGATTGCGATTTCAAGGCCTTGCTTCCATTTCCGACAGAGCCTCTTTTTCTTTTGAATTTTTAAAACCTTAAACTGCTATAGTCATTTCGACTAGGACCCACTGTTTTAGGTAAATTTCACTGAGACTATGATATGTTAAGTAATAAATTGGAAAAAATTTCCAGAGGCGATGGAGAATAAATCTGGGCCTACTATTTAGATAATTGCGAGTTTAAGGCCTTCCCTCCGTTTTCCATACAGCCTCTTTTTCTTTTGAATTTTTAAAACTTCAACTGCTATAATCATTTCGACTAAGACCCACTATTTTTGGTGAATTTCACCGAAACTATGATATGTTCAGTAATAAATTGGAAAAAATTTCCAGAGGCGATGGAGAATAAATCCGGGCCTACTATTTAGATAATTACGAGTTCAAGGCCTTCCCTCCGTTTCCTACACAGCCCCTTCATGTTTTGAATTTTTAAAACTTCAACTGTTATACTAATTTCGACTAGGATCCACTGTTTTAGGTGAATTTTGCGAAACTATAATATGATAAGTAATAAATTAGAAAAAAATGTCCAGCGGCGATAGGGAATTTGACCTCGGGCCCATTGACTGTGATTCCGTGCATCTACCTCCTTACCCATCATAACCCCGAGCCTGTATTTATCGCTTAAGTAAGACTTTAAATAAAGTGTTATTTTATAATTTATAATAGTGATTAAAATCTTTAAAAGGCCTAAATTCAAGTGCATTGGTAACACAATTGAAAGATTCGGGTGGCATGAATGAATGTCACCGATGCCTGTCTCGCTTCGCGATATAACGATGACGAAGTATCATTCTTTCGCGCATAATTTAGTAATAACGACCCACGTAAACGAATGCTCGGCCGAAGGCATATCGTGTGTCTCGCAGATGCAAGTCCTCTCGCATAGTCAAGGTAAGATAGCCTTACGTTACCACTTCTGGGACAGTTCCATTTAAATGTTTGAAGAAAACGGAGGAGTGCATTTGCAAGTCTACAAAGCTTTTGCATCGAAAGTACATCCTGGTTGGGAGTATACCGTTGGAATTCTGTGCGAAACAAAACGTCGTTCTTCCGATCTTAAATATGTTATCTTTGGAAATAGCATACGTTTCTATATTTTGTATGACGATGCGATTGTTCGAAATCTTTTTCAATGGTTCGCATAATTTCAATGGAGAAAAGTGAAATCCTTCTTTTTGTTTATTATTATCACTTTTTCAACCTCTTCGGGGACGAATTCTTTAAAGTGAAGAGAAATCAATATAATTATTTTTTTTTATTACCTGTTGCACACTTTATATCGATAACGATTCAGTATATAAAATATATATGAAAAAGATAATAAATATACACAAAACACTTTGTGCTGTAATAATTCCAAAAAAATGCTTATACGTTATGTCTTTGAAGTGCCAACCACATTAAATATTTCTTTCCAATTTAAGGATAACACATTGTTCGTGAACAATTGTGATATTCCTTCGAATATCTGTAGCAATTCTACTAACCAAGTCTTTCAGAAATGAATAGAAAACGTATCCGTGCACTTTTTATGTGAAGATTGCAAAAGACAGGTTCAAGCTTGATCCTGAAATTTATTGCAGCTTTTTAAATGCACCGAAAAAGTGGGTGGCAACTTGACTTCCTTTCGAAGGATTTCTCACGATTCCGAATGACTCGTTGTGCACAACAGGCCTCTGTCGGCGAATTGAATGCACGAAAAAGGTGCCTAAATCTTTTGGCCCTTCATTTTATTCCGTTCCCCATTCCTGCCACTGCTATTCCCTTTATACTAGAAGCTTATTTTCTTTCGTGTCCTCGCAAAGGATGCGCATACCGTTCGGGCATCGAAATCGCCTAAACTGCTGTTTACCGAGTGATTTCAACGGGACGGGAAAATAGAATTGATATTATGGAAGAGCGATGATACAATTCGAAGAATTTGTAGAATAACTTTTCCTGAGAATTTTTACACGTCTGACCTTTTAATATTTCACTTCCTTACAATTATTTTCACTAATGTTTTTAACTGTATAACGTTGAACGGAAGATCCATGGTTTTGAATGAATAGGATAAAAATGAATTAATATCACTACTGCATATTTTATGGGAGCAAAGTTTAATAAAAGAAAAAAAAATCTGTATAACTATAATAGAAATACGATAGCACTGAATTAATTCAAAATATGGAATAAAAATGAGTTGAAGTTGAGTGAAAAGTTGAACTAGAATCTTTATGTCAGTAGTCTGCATCTTTCTACAATTTAACATTCCTTAAACTGTTTAGAATTTTGCCTGCAGAATTTTTAAAAGAATGTAGGTAATTCTTTTAACCAAATAATTTAATTATCATAATGTTTGTAAACACTTTCAGGTGGCAGAGCCTAAATGAAATCGCACAGCTAACTAACAAGCGTTGTGAACTTTTCCACAGAGTGTCATTATCTTTTCGGCAATCCAAAAAAAGAAGTAAAAATTTCAGTGATTACTTTCTATCTTACTTGTTGCACTCTTCACGTCTTATCAGAACTACCCTGCTCTTACGTCAGTAATCTTTGCGCTTCGTAAGCGCATACGTGCGTATAAAGTGCAATCTGTGCAGAGGGTTGTGTTCTGACGTGATATCTAAATATGAAAGGTACGGTTACCGCAGAATCTCCGTATGTTCTCAAATGAAACGTGCAAACACCGTTTGTATTTGTATAACAGGGATGCACGATGTCCACAAAATTATTCGCTTTTGGTGTCTTTTCACGAATGAAACGCGCAAACATCGTTCCAATTTATGTTGCACGCGATGTACGGTATCCAAAAAATTGTTCGCTTTTGAAAACTGATATGCAAGTTATTTTCTCTTAATTTGGACATTTCTTTTCACGATGCAACGATAGTATACTACTTTTACATTTATATTAATTTCTTCTAAATCCGTGTGATCATAAGGAAACGCAGCATACATCAGTTAATAATGTTAAGTTACAGTTAATTATTATAACTTCATTTAGGAAAATTTTAAATGTTTTTTCTCTGATGTACTTCTGAATAAAATTTACTCGTTACTTGAAACGCTTTTTCAATTTGCTAGTGTGCGCAATAAATTCGGGTTAAAAAGCATTTAATCACACGATATAAATAACATTGAAGAATTTTAACGGAAATTCATTTTGCATTTAATGCCGGGCATCATATAACGCAATATTACTTTAATTCCGGCGTGTACACGCAGTATAATTACAAACAGGTATGTTTAATCATCAAACTCGAAACCCGATCTTTTACGAATTAACGTATAGAAGTGTATAATATAACGGATGCAAAATAAATTCAACATGTTAAACAGTACGGGAAACTTTACCACCTATCACTTCCATCATGTTATATCAATAAAAAATTCCTACTGTTATGAACTTCCTATCTCACGTTACAAATAATATCGATTAATTTGAAAATGAATTCTAACTGCACGATTGATAAAACGTTCTCGTAATCACCTTTACGTTTATTTCGTTTCTAGAATCACGCTGTTCATTCAATTTTCTCCGAATATGCCTCGAGCGAAGGAGCATCGTCGTGCGAGTTAGCCTCGTTAGCTGCATAACAATTCGAGCATGAGAAAATTATCAACAATTTACCGCGCGAATTAGTTAAATAATAGTTACACGAACAAATTCCTCGATATACATTATTCATAAGCCGCGCTTTCAAGATAAACGCTTTTAACGGTTCGTGACATCACGCACGAGCCGCACGTGAAATCTAGTTGAAAGAGAGAAGGCGGTTTATGTGGTCAGCGTGTACACATGTTCTTCTGCGTTAACTAAAATGCCGTAATATCTATTTTTCACGTGATTATGTCAAATACCGTTTGATGTTCTTAACACGAGGCTCACTCTGTTACGTGTATGTGTGCAATTAACGGAGATCTTTGATCTGTAATCTGCTACACTGCTCCGGTGCTATGAAATTTTCAGTCAGATGTCGTTTGAAAGTTTCTTGATAAAATTTAATATACAACATATTTAATACTCTTCCTACCGACACTTCACGTATACCTTCTCCTACCGGTGAATTTGTCAAATGATAATTTTTTCCCAGAAAATGAACAGTAAAAAAATAAGTGAATATTGAAAAATGTATTGTAATGTGAATGTATTATACGTATATTTGAGGAAAAGTCGTGAAGTTTAAAGGCGATTCAATTAAGTTGTATATAAAATTCTAATCGAAATTTTAAAAACGGTCATTTGACCGGTCGCGGTAGGAATAGTGTTAAAAAGAATAATAGAAAAGTATTTAAAGAGTGCTTCTTGCATTCTGTCTAATGTTGAAAATATTTCGGGAAATAGAAATTTATTAAAAACGGGAAGCATAAAGTTGGTAATCTCTTAACGTTCAAAAATGTTCGAAAATTTTGTCAAACTAATTGTTGAAAAATGTTTTAACGCAATTAAACGTGTCACGTTGTTGAGAGAAACTTTCGTAGCAGAATCGAAGACCCTGTCAAACCAGCAGTATCATGTCATCGGAGAAAAACGCGATAGCTTCATGCATTCTCCTTGATTATGCGTGCCGGAGCACAATGATCTCATAAAATCTCAGTAGCTTCATAGAGGCAGCGGTAAGTTCTTGTTAAATAATGAGAACCGATTCCACACACGCGAAACAGATAGTACGACCTATATTTCGAGCTCCGTTTACGGAGTGTCGCGAGTCAGGCTGCATCGCTGCCGACTTGTACCCTCTCTATCAATGAGCTCTCTTTCTCTCCCTCTCTCTTCCACTCTCGACAGTCTGCTGAATGAAATTCAAATATTTCCTGCTCTATTACTCACGCATAATATCGTGCATATGCAACGCCGAGGCATATAGAAAGATAAACGGCTGACTAAAATATTGCTGAGAAACCATGCTCGTTCTAGCGTTTAAGAGAAGTTTGCATTACTAAGCGTTTGTAGGTTTATCGTGAAACTTTTATCTAATATTAATAGTTAATTATATTCTCGTGTTATATTCGTCCAAATAATATATCGTTTCGTATAATAAACTTTTCTTTAAAATTCTTCGACAATTTCCATGAGTCTGTTGAAAATTATCGGTCTTTCGCGTAGCAAGAAATTGGAGAGATTGAGATTAGTCGAACAGCATGGGATAAAAATCATTGACTTTCATTTAGAGATGGATTGTATCATATCAAATATCGTTTCATATCATAAACTTTTGTTTAACACTAAACCTACCATGGCGGTAAAATGACCGCTTTTTGATTTTTTCTAAAAATTCCCCAAATTGATTGGGCAGCCATTCAGTAAATATTTTAGGTCTATCGTATAAAACAAAAATTACTTAACTAATCATCCTTTTCATCTCTTCAAATCTCTTTCTCTAAAGTACTTATTTCGTACATTTCAATACAACAGGCATAAAGCCGGTAGGTTTAGTGTGTAAATTCTTTGACAATTTCCATGAATCTGTTGAAAATTATCGGTCTTTCGCGTAGCAAGAAATTGGAGAGATTGAGATTAGTCGAACAGCATGGGATAAAAATCATTGACTCTAATTTACAGATGGATTATATCATTTCCATGAAGATTCAAGTGGGAAATTATGTATGATACAATTTGAAAAACAGTTGAAAGGTGGGCATTAGACGTCTACATAGGCCGCATTCCCACGCATCGTCGAGATAGCACGGAATTAGAAATTAGCGTTGGTATTACGTGCCTAAAACTAATGGAACGACATAAGTCGTTCCAGATGTGCCGCGACATTATGCTGTCTCTCGGTAAATTGTCCTCACCTACGTTCATCAAACGTACCCACATTCGTCGAGCGTTCAATTATCGACTTTCTAGGTCTTCGCCGCGCAAAAGAAAGCTCGATGCCCTGCAACGACGGCATCGGGAATCCCGCGATAACGCGATGGCCATGGTAGTCCACCGGAAGCAGAAGTAGCCGATGGCAGGAAAGTCTCCCGCGTGTCAGCATTAACAGCGCTTCCCGAAAATCCACGATTTTACGTTACCGTTCGAACATTTACCTATCTCAATGACGGTCCTTACATAATTCCGCAATTACGTAAACGCGAAACTACACGTTTACCCTCGACGGATGGGCAACGACGGCACTTGCGATTCGGTAACACTTTTACCGGTCGACTGAACGACTCGATCGCTCTCTTACGTCTAAACCCGAACACCCTCGGTACCTGGAATTACAGCGAACCCTCCGCAAACGGTGGGACGGGGCAGACTTAAGGAAGTCCCTTTTTCTAGCAACGAACGGTACACGAGAGCGTGATATTTCAAGGACTCACTCACCACAGCCTGGCCGACCGGTATCCACGTGACGAGCAGTAGGGCAAGGACGCAGGTGACTCGCAGGACAAGCGGGATCGGGCGCAAGATGCGGCCTCCTCCGGTGGTTGACGTTACCGCGGCCCTGGGCCGCATTGTACCGGACGGTCGTCCTCCTCCTCCTCCTCCTCCTCTCCTCCTCCGGCTCCTCCTTCTCCTCTCTCGTCTCTTTTGCTCCGTTTACCTGTGACCACCTTCCGTGGAGCCCTTAGATTCCTAGCCGGTGTCCAGGATGGCTCGCCGGCTCGCTCGGATCCTGCACGCTCGAATCCGGTGTATCGTTGTTGGGTGTCGTGGTCGAAACGGTGCGGCAGCTCGTCGGCTGCGGCTGTCGAGGCAGCGCGTGTCGAAGGGCCAGACAGACGGCCCGGTTGGCCCGTCCTCCCGATCGCTCGCCGTTCCACGCAGACAGGCCTATAGGCGGCGGAGGAGGCGCGCTCTTCTCTCTTCTCCTCTTCGTGGACGCTGTATCCTTGCGCCTCGATGCGGCTTGCGATGCCCGCCGGATTCTCTATCTCTGTCCGTATTTCCTCTTCTCCTCGCCCCCGTCTCACACTCTCTCTCACTCTATCTTTCTCTCTCTCTCTCTCTCCCTCCCTCGCTCTAGATCGGACCTCTCCCCTCTCGCTCTCTCGTCCCGTTCGGTCTTCTCTCTCGGTGCTCTCTCTGCTCGCGCCGATCTCGAGGCGACTCGAGCTCGCTTTGCTCGCTTACTCGCTTACTTGCTCGCTCGCGCCACGGAGTCCGGCGCGATCGACATCGGCAGAGACCGTGCAACAGTCCTCGCGCGACGCGCGACCGAGCTCAGCTCGACCCGGTCAACGTCGATCCTCTCCTCCTCCTGCTCCTCCGCCACCTTTTCTTCCTCTCTTCTTCTTCCTCCACCTCCACCACCTCCACCTCCTTCTCCCGTTCTTCCTCCTCCACGGTCAATTCCTCTTCCACCACCGCCTCCTTCTTCCTCTTCGACCTCTTCTGCTTCAGCTTCTTCTTACCTCCCTCTCTACTGCTCTTCGTCTCTTCCTCCCTTCCTCTCGACAGCGCCGATTTCTCCCTCTGTCCTTCCTTCTCGCGCCCTGCCGGCGGTATCTTCTGGCCTCTCGCAGTTGGCGGAGGCAGCCTGGAGAGTTCGATTCTTCGGCTTCGAAGCGGCGAAGCAGCGGGGGAGGTAGGACGAAGAGCGAGCACGAGCACGAGCGCGAGCTCGCGGAACCGAGAGAAGCCTCTCTGCCTCGATCCTTGCGCCGGAGGAATTCTAGCTGGCGTGGCTCGACGGCCGCCTCCACCTTCCTTCCCTCCACCCGAGTTCATTCAGAGCCCTCCCTGGATGGGACGGTCCACACACCACGTCTACTCGGTGCCGGGTTCCCCGCGATATTTTGTGACTGCTTGTCGGTGCGGTGCTCGTGATAGCCTGTGCTTCCCGGCTCCCTAGACCCGTCGCGGAATAGGGAGCTCGAAATGACCCGGTTGGGATTGCGGTGAGTTTACAGTCTGACACTCTTTTTCGTCTCTTTGCACATTTTGCTTATCCCATTTCCTCGCCTGTCCTGCGACTCGATCCTTCGGCCTTCTTCGTCGGGTCGTTCTTCTTCCGATGGCTGTCGAGCCTCATTCGGTGATCCTTTGAAGCGCGCATCGGGGTGAGAACGTTAGAGGATCACTTTTCAACTTCAAAGACGCGTTTCTGTGCCGATTGTGTTGGAAAGTAATACATGACACTCGTGAGGTTCATAGGATCTACGATATAGTCTTTAGCCCGTTTTCTTCATCGTACTTGAGCCGACCTTCCTCTTCCGCAGGTTCTTCCACTTTCTCGTTCTCCTTCGCGCAAGTCCCCCTCAATGTCCTTTCACAGTTCCACGCACCGTCGAGTATTTTCACGGAGGGGGTAATTTCAACCCCCGGAACGTAGCGCGCAAGAGAGAGGATCTCAAGGACGAACGTCTCGCGTTTCCGACCTGTTGTCCTTCCACCCCTGATGCAACCATCCGCGATCTTTGCGCGTGGCATCATCGCTTTCACTCCGTGATACAATCCTGGACGATCTACGAACATCTAACACAATCAGGCAAAAAATGCATAGCGCAGTTTCGAGATAGAGTCGTGAATTTTGGGCATCTCTGTCGAGACAGTTTGCGATTCCTTCCGGCAAGCGCGATATAAAGTGCGGTAATCTTCAACCATCCTCGATATCACTTTTAATTAACAATTCCTCCACTTCCTCCGTCATCTAAAAAAACAATGCATCACCCATTCACGTTATCTCTCGGCGACTCATCCTGCCTTCTCGCAATATGAACGTCGAAAATCTTATTTTTCAGATTCGTCGCATCCGCAGTCTTCTTTGCCGGGATTGCCAGTGGGGTATGTACACAAATTCGTCCTCCTTCGACAATGCATTTTTAATCCGTTGTAACCGCCACGGTAAAATTTATATTCGTTATCCACACGCGACAGCTGTTCGGTTTTTCGTTGTGATCGGAGCAAGAACGAAAAAAAAGAGAAGAAATCACGCGTCTCACACGTCATATCGTTAACGCGACTCTTCGTATTTCGATCCATTCATAGATTTTACCTTCCATTCGGCCGGGGCACGCGGCTCCCGCGAGTGCAACCGGCTCCCAATGCACGTGCATCCACCTCGCGTGTGCGCAACGTTCGACTGCATCGCCGAGTCGCCGACGGTAGCGCGTGGCAAGCCGAAATGCAGGCCGAATCGAGAAGACGATCGCGTTTCAATCGGTCGGATTTTATCGCGTTGCGGTCGGCGGTTCGCCTTTGTTCCTGGAGGCGCGAAAACCTGTGGAATTGCGGGGATGAACACGATCGCGTAGATGAGATCGTCGATGATAGGTTTCAGCTTTGAAAGGGCGGCGAACCGTTGATGGCTTTTGATCGATCTTTCCGCGGATTGATGTTTCTGGAATGCGTTGGAAGGGTAGAATTTTTCTTACCGTTCACGTTGTGGTGCATTTGTTATGAGTAAATTTGGAAGGGTAAACAGAGGGTAATTGGGATTTGGTAGAAAGATACGAAGATATTGGTATGTTTGAGAATTAACGTGAAGGATCGTATAGATCTATAAGAAGGTTATTGCTTGGTGCAATCTGATGTTTGATTTGATTGAAGGAACTGTAATCGAATTTATCGGCAATTGAAGCGTAATCGGGATTGGCGTGACTCTTAACACTTTACCGACCGCTATTGTTTGAGCATTCTACCCACTTTAAAAGATTTGTTTTGGCTTAGATTGCCTAAAAAAAATTACAATCTCTTTGAAAATTACAAATGCTTCTCATCGACTCCTTAACACAGTTTCACTACAATAATAAATAACAAATTAGTGATTGCCGTGGGGACTGATTAATAAACTAAAAGTCTAAGCGTTGGCGACAAAAAGCCTATTAATAGGCTACCGGTCGGTAAAGTGTTAAATCACAAGAGATGCGTTGGTCGAGCTACGATCATAGCCGTTCATGCTGTCAATGATAAAATAGTAGACATTTGTCCTGTCGGAAATTCTATCGCGAATGTTCAATTTTTTTCATAAGTTAACAATTCAATTTTAGATTGCTCGCACGTTTGTACAGCACTTAACATCACGATGATATCCGTTAACAAATAATTTCAACTGTCTTTACATAATTACACTTTTTAATGATTACGTTCACGAGGGATGAAACAATAACAGGGTCACGAATTCCATCACAATCGCCGTTCATGAACAACGGAAAGGTGTTAAATCCGAAATAGGGCAGTCGTCTGTTAGCGACCAGTCCGCCTACGGTGCCGTAACTGCGCTCCCCGTAATTTTATTACGCCATGCACATACATACGTACGTACGCATTCACGTACGCACGTATAAAAGCACGCGAGCTGGCTTAGTCACTATTGAAAATAAATCGAAATTGATTTCGATTTCATATCCATCGTTTCGCGCAAATAATCGTAGACATCAATATTCGAGAGATTCTGCCCACCGTTAACTAAAGATCCTATTCATTTCTTTGACGTGCGCGAATATAAATCGCCCTAGATTTCTACTTTTATATCTGTACATGAAAATCTTCGTTTATTTAGACAGCTTGTAAAATTAGCAAAGGAATTTTTCTATATTTGTTTCGAAATGAATTATTGATTATGCTCGGTCTTCGAGTTTGCGGTCATCGACTTCTTTCTTGCAGCTTTATCGATATATAGGGCTAAAATCAGCGAAGTCACAGGTTGCAATAACGAAGTCATTAACACATCTTGCGCGGGTACTTTGCCGCCAAAGTCTTACCGTGTAGCGCGCGATTTTTTAAAGTTCGGACGCAAAATTCCTTCTGCATAAAATAGCTGTAGTTTTTAAACATTAGGTTTTTTTAAATCAAACTTTTAGTTTCTCTTTAAAAATCAATGTCTTTATTCCCTTTAAAAAAATAAAAATAACTTGTGAAAAATGAAAAACTAAGAAAATCAAAAATTTTAAAATGTTTCAAAGTGTGATGTTCAAAGCACTTTTCTTTGTGCAAGGGCACGTTACAAAATTTACACTTATACCGCGTTACACTTTGTATTTCTTTAGCGGAGCACACACGACATTGTTGTGAGGTATTTTTCTTTTTTCCAGTGCCTCTTATTGTAAAAACATCAGAAAAACCCATCGATAACAATGATCCATCAATAATCCGTGAAAAACGACTTTAGTCGCTTCCCGCGCAACATGTGTTAATAAAGCTTTGATTATTGTTTCGATATTTCGATCAAATTACTATTGTACGATCAATTGTGGTCAATCGAATGCTATGGTAGCATTGATGAAATAGATTGAGATTTTTCGCTAATTAGAATCAACGTTCTCCCAAACAATCGTTTGCAGATTTCAAAGTTGCAAAGATCTTTAGCATTCTGGCAACGGTTGTTCCTCTACATTTCTTTTTTCGAAGACACGGCTTGTAAACGGAGACATTTGAATAATGTATGCACGACGTATTTTGACATTGTGCTTATGCCAAAGTGACAGCTACTGTGCAGCCACTGACTGCGACGTCTGCGTCGTGACTGAAGATGACGTGGAATGATATCGAGTCATTTTTACCTGGACTGACAAATTTTTAATGGCAGGTTGTCAAACAAGAACGCGTGTAATTATTTGTTGGGTTTTACATCACTTTTTGAATCTGAATTTTTACTTTCAAATGACCTGCGTTCAAATTCGATCGTGAACGTAATTATAGGTCACTATAATTACTAATGTATTATCTTGTTTGTCAGTTGACAGCTTCTAGAAAACCTAGAATTTCTTCATTCCTGTTATATTCAATGATTATCATTTTTTATCCTTTAGCTATTGTGTTTGGTGTTTTGATTTCACTCCATATATTAAAAAATATGTCCTCCTTCACTCTAATAGTCCGCAATGTCTCCTGATATACCAGATCACCCATTTTGCAGACATGAGTATTATGGATTTCATTTTTGAACATTCTTAAGATAATTCTACTGAAAATTTGAATATACACCGAAATCATTAACTTTTTACTACAAGAATGTTAAATTAAATTTTCAGTTAGCTACAACGAACGCTAAGAAAATCATCTAAATACAAATTTCTATATCTACTCTTGTTACAAACGACCCTTTTGAAAATTCCCTCCTTCCAACTAGCTGTCTCCCCTGTCTCTCCTCTTGATTTGCATTCCCACCATCTTTCTCTTTCATCTCTGCATTCGTCAATACGTTTTCATTCGTATAAAGTTAGCTAAATTTTTACTTGAATTATTTCCAATATACACGCCTTTCAAAGTCAAGAGTTTAATTATCCATGGCGGCCAGCGCGATTGAAGTCCGAACAATAGAAGTGACTCGTGCTAACGCTAATACAAGCATTCACGCAAATCCCGTAAAATGAGCGTGATTGTTTGGTCTTGTCAAACGTGAGCAAAGAGTGACTCGACCAATGTACGCCTGACGAGCGTGGTTATTGTAAAAATCGGCGACTAACGAATTAGCGTCGCAACATCCCACGCGAAGTCGACCGTTCGCTCGTTAAATGAGCCGCGCTCGGATGCGAAAGACGAAACGTGAAAAAAGCACCGCGGGCCCCGAATGGAGCAGCGGAATAAAAAGATGAGGGAGAAGTCGGTGGAGGATAAAGGTTCGCCGGTGAAACGAAGGAGAGGGAATAGAAATGAGAGGAGAGAGAAAAATTCTCCGAGCAGAGCCGGGAGAGAAGATGTAGAAAGAGGAAAGTAAAGGGAATGAGTGAGATGTTAAATAGAAGGAGAAAGGAGTATAGGATGCGCGAGAGAGCGACAAAGAGAATAAGAGAGAGTCATAGAGTGAGAAAGGGATTCTAAAAGAGAATTAACGAATGACGAAGACGGTAAAAGATTGATAAAGGAAGCGAAAGACACAGTACGCGTATGTGAAAAAGGAAAGAAGGAAAAGCGGAACGATGCGAACCCGTAAAGAAAGATACAGAATGCAAAGCAGAAAAGGAACTGAGAGAATGCAAGTGAAAAAGAGAGACTGAGAGAATGCAAGTGAAAAAGAGAGACTGAGAGAATGGACGGAAAGCTTGAAAAAGAGAATTTTTAAAAGGATCACCGGTGATCTCGGAATATAACATTATAGTTAGCGGCGGCTGATTGCGTAACCGCGCGATTCACGAAGGCGGCGGAGATAGGCCGATAAAAGGGACAATTCTTGAACCGTCACGAAAAGATATCCCCTATCTGAAATAAGAAAATTAGGTTGGCTGTTCGTTGGACGAAATTGCCGCGGCGTGCGTGGATCGCAGTTTCTTCCTACCAGCTTGCCGCAGGCAACTCACTCAAATGCCTCAAATAAGACCGTATTGAGGGTAAAATCTTTGCGATTCTATCGCTTCTACTTTGCGTTTAACTATGAATATGCTTTGGTCTTGATAAACGCGAATATTCTCGAAGATAAATGAGGAGAACATACTTTTAATTACGCACGTTCAGCTATTACAGGGTTTCCCTTCTTTCTTTAATTTTTCGAAAGAAGCTCTTTTGCGAATACTTCTTTCTGTAGATAATTATTTTAGGAAAATTATATGGGATAATTGTATGAGGACTTTTAAATAATTGATACATTCGGATGATTTATTTTTTTTTGTATCGACTATTACTTTAATTCTGACTGGGATTGTCAAAGTTGACGTACCAATTGTAAGATTATCGAATTAGCTTTAAAATGCGAGATCGCTCTTCTTTTCTAACACTAGAACTACCAGCGTTAAAACTATGATATTTCGATATATTAAATTAGAACTTTGAAAAAAAGGAATCCAAGAGGCAGAAAAGTTGGTCGATTCCGTGATTCATGTTTTTTAAGATGGGCGTAAAATAGTTATTCTATGACTTGCGTATGAACTCGGAGAATATTTGGAAAAAATTGTGTACCAGTCATTTTGACTGGTTTGGTAGTTCTAGTGCTAAAGAGGTTGATATTTTGTGGATAAATTAAAGTATGTTACACTCGTCGATTCATATTGGATATTTAAATCGTGATGGTATACGGCGATCTTGTTAGAGCTGTCGCTATTAGTTTATCTCCAGTATAATGCGCGCGAGTGTAATACACCGTTAAATAGCATAATTTCATGCTTTAGAGATTCAACACGATACGCTGAGGTAGTCAGAGAATATTCTTGATTCATTGTCTGAAGATAGGCATATTATTGATCCGCTAACTTTGTAACACTATCGTCTATTTATAGCAACCATCAGACGTATATTTAAATTTTACCCAGAATTGTTGCAGCACATTTCCTGCGGGGTTTCATCGCGATTAGTTCTCTAAAAATTGTAATATTTTCAATTTCACGTAATATAATTTCACCTAAACAAAAAATATGCATGTTTCCTAATTAAATTACGACATTAATTGCGGTAATTGTTTCAATAGATCAAATTCGAGATGTAGAAAAAAAATTGAATCATAGCGTCATATAAAGACTGAATTGCCAACTTCTCGCAAGATATTTTTGAAAAAATCAATGAACAATGTTCTTCTTCGTCAAAGACACTGACACTGAGTGTTCGTGTAATCTTGTTTCTACTGCCCTGAATTAAGGAAGTGCAATCTCGTAGAATATTTTCAGCAGTGATGTCAGTAAGTCTGTTTTGCATTTAACTCTTCGCGAGGTCGTTATAAATTATCGTACTATCAATGTCTTGGAGCCTCGCGACGAAAGAATTAGCAAATTAATTCGTGCAAGCAATTCGTAATTCATAATCAACCTATTTAAACAGTTGCTTGACATTTAATTGCTAACACCGATTACTAGTAGTCAGCGTGATCGTTTCGATTCACAATGTTAATAATTAATAACTTACCGTCAGTTTAAAACGTTCCATCGTATTTTTTCCCCCGCAAGAAAACCATCAGCGTACAAAATCAATTACAGAATTTAATAGAAAATCCATTTCCAACGAAAACCAATTAACCGCACAATAGTAGAAGTGATTAAACATCGATGGAAAAAGTTCTTAATTGATGGTTTTCCATGACGGTACTTACACAATACTGCGGGTGTCATCTACGAAGGAGCTGTTCTCACAAAGCTTGCCTAGTTTTCAGGATAATTTTTCCTTCGGATTCGTTAGATTTCTTGAAATTAAATCTACAATGGCGACAGTAATTATAATGCAACAGCAGTTGAAATCATTTATTCTTCGTTTTGGAATATTTGGACTATCGTTTCCAGGCGTAGGTTGATTTCTGTTTAACGAAACAACCATCAATTTTGTTGATCGTTTCCATTTTCATAATTTCAACAAAGTTGTTCCCCGACATTGCAATGTTCGTAAATGCAAGGCAAAATAAGTGATAAGTTCAACTTTTCTCTTAACACTTTAAGCCCCAAGTTAAATTTTGTTCAACAAGGAAAAGGTATCATTATTTTATTCAGTTATAATACTATAAAATTAACGTCGATGAACCCATTGCTGCATATTTTTTGCAAAATAGAAAAAAAACTGGTAGTTCCATTACATAAACACTGGGACCTAAGACAAATATTTTTATTTGTCATGATTTCACAGAATCACCTCTGGCTATCACGTAACGACTTCTTTAAAATGTGGTTTTACGGTAGAATCACTAGGAGCAAAAGGGTTAAATCATTCTTAACCCATTCACTGCCAGGAAATTTAGCAAATATTACCTCTGCTTGTTAAAATTTGAAGAAATGACAGAAAGTTTTTAGAACATTGGTTTCATTAACAAAAAATATAATCTCGACATTTGTAATGATACGAGGAACATTTTTGTTCCAAAATTTCTATACACGCTCGGCCATTATTGTTAACTTATTAATTCAAACTTATAGTGCAGCTACGAGATATCTCGTAGTTGGCAGTCAATGGGTAAAAATCACCGACAGAATTACCGATTCTCTTTTCAAATCTATCATTTCTCTTCTCGTTGAAGCTTCTCACGAATCTATTCCAAGATTTCATCGGTATCTGCTCTCCGTCAAGACTATCATCCTTCTAAACGTTAGCGCGAGCTTTCATTCAGCTTTTTGAAGACGAAGAAGATGTACGCCCCCGTGTGTTATCGTGAATCGCATCCAGAGACTTTACGCAGCCCTCGGAGTGGCTCAAAGAGAGAATCAAAGGGAAAGAGAGAAAGAGAATCGTGTACGGCATTTCTAAACGATAACGAGTCCGCTATCTTCCCGTGCTTCCTGTCAGTGAGTGCCATCCCGAAACGTAAAAAGGATAAAACGTGAAAACGAGGGCAAGACAATGACTTTCTGGGAACGCGATGACGCATCGACTGAATCGAGCTAATCTCTATATTCTGGCAGCCGGACGTCGAAACAGAACTAGACGAGCGATTGAGACGGTAATTGATTCGTGGATCTCATGAAATTCGAAGTGGTTTGATTAGATATGTTTCACGTGTCCGATGGTATATCGTGTGTTGCGGAGTAATGCAGAATTGAGATAGAGATGAAACGGGAAGTTCTTCTAAAACTTCGTAGAATTACATGAATTTCAACTGGATATTGTGAGACTTGGACCAACCTTTTTTTGATGAATCTCAAATGTGTGATGTGTGATATGAGCTGGAAATTAATAGAAAAGTAGGATGGAGCAGATACGGGAAGTTTTTGTAAATTTACATAGAATCGACTATTTTGAGAGGGATTTCGAAAGATTTGGAGCAACTTTTGTTTGATAAATCTCAAATGTGTGATGTGTGATATAAGATGTAGATTAAGAGAAAATTAAGACGGAGAAGATACGGGTAGTTTTTGTAAATCTGCATAGGATGGACTAATTTGAACTGGATTTCGTAAGATTTGAAGAATATTTTTTTTATAAACCTTAAATGTGTGCTGCGATACGAGCTGTAGATTAATAGAAAATTAAGGTGGAGAAGATATACAGAAGTTTGTACAAAGTAAAATAATGTTTACTGATTTAACTCAAATTTTATATTATGATTGATACAGAATAAAGCGGGATTTGAGATAAATAACAGATTCGTGAAGTGTTTGATAATTTTGAGCCACGAAAATTCTGGCAGTTTCAACGAAGAAGACGTTATTGGATAAGGTGTATGGCTGATAAGTTATCGATGGTAGATGCGAGTTGTAGAAAAGTAAAGGGATTCCCCTAAGGAACTTTGAAACTTTAGATTTATACCTTTGATACGTCACTGTAATCCTTTTGCTTTGTCGATTGTTCGCAGGATTTTGTTCTCAACTTTTCAGAAAAATACTGAATTTATAACTCGCGGAATGTGCGCCATTCTTCGCTTATTAAATACATTATCTTTATTTTATAAATAATGAAAACGCAAAGGGAAGCGTTTATAAAGCCGTAAGAATATTTTTTTTCTTTTTCACGCGGAAAACAGCAAACAACTTAATTGCGTGAATATTTTGACCTACTCTAAAAAATATTTTTGCTTTCGTCGTTTTACGCGCTCGCATTTTTCTTCGTTCGTTTCAATAAATTTGTATGCAGTTTATTCTCGAGTTAGTTAATTACTTCGAATTATTTGGATATATCTTTCGTTTGAAGACTGAAGATTCATGTAACAGGTCGGTAAAGTAGTTCATAGATCACTGAAACTTATGCCGGAGCTCGATGATCTAGATCTCAGTCGATATACCTAACATCTTCCTTATACCGATTACCGGGTACACAGCAACCTCCTTAATAATGCAATTTATGTTACAACAATGCATTAGGCAGAAAAAAGCTGGCAAAGTAAAATTTATAAACAGTTAAAATTTCAATAGCACACGAAGAGAATATTGACGGAATGAGAAGAGTACACGATGGAATTTCTTTGAAAAATCTTAATTATTTATGATTGCCATGTTCGTCTAATAAAAAGATTTTCTTTCCATCTAAAAATCAATCGTAGTTCGTATTTTTCTTAAATTCTTGATTATTAACATTGCCGCAATAATTGCATAATTATATAAACAGTTCAGCTGTCTTTTTACTTACCATGTTACACTATAGTCAAAGTAAAATGTAATTGTAAAAATATGCACAAAGATAAATGTACTTATTGTATATATTTATAAAAATAATCTTGAGCGTTAATCAACTATTCAACGTATTACAAAAGTACAACAAATTCGGTATACTACGATAGCTTTCGGGGCTAAAAACACTGAACTTCCAGGTGTTTTGTTTTTTTACAGAAAAAATCTTATACCATGACTTTCGTTTCAGCAACACAACTACACATCATGGTCGAACAATCCGCCACCGGTTGGTTCACTTGGACGAGGTGATATTGGAAAACCAAATAGTACAGATGATGAATACAATATTTCACCGCGGTGGAAACCTTTTATAACGGATAACGAAGGTGACTATAGAATTTATTCCCTTTCGAGTTCCTTCGTCATAGAAATTAGAGAGAATGGAGAAAAATCAACTTCGGCATTTCCATGCACCCTAATTGAGGATATTTTGGCTCTCTAAAGTCATTACATTCACCATTTCACTGGAATACAGTGGATGCACGAATTTCCTGAAATTTATATTCAATACTATTTCATTCAAATGCCAGCAATACGAACTAAAAATTTCTCATATCTCTCTTCAACCCAATCTCATATTTCTAAAAGTTCATCCCGTTCGAATTTTCCTCTCGATTATCTCCAAAGAATAATCCATTTGCATTCAGAACCGGTCGCATTTTAATTTTATCCTAATAATGATTATTTACGATGAAACTAATAAAAATGACATGGTCCCCGTAATACTAATATTTGATTAATAGCCTCATGAAAGCTTTGCAGTAATTTAAGAGATATCTTTTCAATGAACCCTTGAAATATCTCTTGTCACCTTTCTTCAGGATCGGAGGAAGCGGACAGGTAGAATTCAAGTAATACATATTATCCTCCCACAGAAAATGATCGTCAGTGGAATCGTGAAAGGAACACATCGGATCCTCGTGGTTGGCAATCGAACGATCGAGGATCACCCGACGATTACAACAGACATTCGGATACCGGTGATACCACGGGATCCGGAAATTATGATCTGCAATACGGAGCAGGCGGAGATGGTTCCGGTGAAGGATTTTACTACGGCCACAGCGGTAATTATCTCATAATTGCGGCAATATTTGTAGATCGCTTGAATTTCTTATGATGTACAAGAAATATTATAATTCTTAGTTTTTGTCGTATTTCCATTAGAGCTAGATGATTGACTTGGTAAATTAAAAAATGGTAGAGTTATGATGAAACAAAGGGAATAAGAGACGGGAGAAATTTAATTGATTCGGTCGTTAATATTTTGAAAGATAGGAGTAGGTAGTCAAAGAAATTGAACCTATAGAAAATGACTAACATTTTGACTGGCTTGGCAATTCTAATGTTAATGGAAAATGAGTAGTACTAATGATAAAAAAGTTTAGTGAACGGATAAGAACATAACTGGTTAAATTAAAAAAAAATGTAGGTTGCAAAATAATAATAGAATATAAAACTGGAATAGGGGTTATTAAATCTATAGATCAATTATTAATATTTCATTTGCAGCTGGGTTTTCTCTTTTTCCTGCTGTTATGGATTTACTTTCATACTCCGAGATTTACGGATTCAACTTCACATTACTAATTAATGAGATCATTTATCTTGAGCCTTTTGACCGGTGTATAATAGTTTCCAATTAATCGATAGCGCGCCTAGTAATTTGCGCGCGCAAGTTTATACTATTCTATAAAGTTTCAAGACGCAATTAAATAAATTTGAGAGATAATAAAACTCGACGAACTATGAGCGGAATATTAGCTAATTCCTAATATTAGGAACTATTAACGCGATGATCTTTAGCCTGACGGAAATCATTATACACCTGCAATTATCTCACAACGACATAAAATATTTGCAATTATTTTAATATACTTTTTGAGTTCCTTAACAAAGTAAAATCCGAATACAAAGAATTATTTATATTTTATAAGACACGTGTTATTTAAAAAGCAAATGTTACACATGTGCAACCTGAGTTCTTTGTACACACCGACGATCAAGAAGAAGTCTCTATACTTCGTTTTAAGAACTAACATACCTATCATTTTCTTCAAAGCGAAGTTTCATTTCCTTCAGCATCTGTAATATTAATAAACAAAACTTACCTGTAAATTTACTAAGAAAACAACTTACAATACTACAAAAATTATTCAAATCACAAAATGTAATAAACTGCCACACGCTCGATATTAATATCCATTTAACCCATTGGCTGCCAACTACAAGATATCTCGTAGCTGCACTATAAGTTTGAATTAATAAGTCAACAATAATGGCCGAGCGTGTATAGAAATTTTGGAACAAAAATGTTCTTCGTATGATTACAAATTTCGAGATTATATTTATGATTAATAAAATCACTGTTCTAAAAACTTTCTGTCATCGTCTCAAATTTTAACAAGCAAAGGTAATGTTTGCTTAGTTTTCCTGGCAGCGAATGGGTTAATATCATCCACCTAGAAAAACTCACGAAAGCCATAGCCACGAAATCCCCCGCCATTTACACAAACTTCAAATTTTCAACGACGAATAATCGTTTCCATTTACCATTACCCAAAAGGCAGCGCAGGAGGACGAGGCTCTCTAGATCCTTACAATCAAGCCGCCGGTGATCCTTACGGAGGATCACGAGGATACGATGACACTTACAGAAGAGGAGGCGGAGGAAATCGTAACTCCGGGGATTCGCACGGCGATGCCAGCGGAGGAAATCGAGGATCTGACGATGCTTACGGCCGTGGGGATCCTTATGGCCGTGGATCCGCCGATTACGAAGGACGTCGGCAAAGTCAAGGAGGATACGGTGCGGCTGGAGGTTCGGAAAACTATCCGAGCAGCTATTCTGCCGTTCCTATACCGGGACGGACACCGCAAAATTGCAAAGGCTCGGCTTGTTGCGTGCCAAAATGTTTCGCGGAGAAAGGCTCGCGAGTGAGTACTCGTTTTATGAAACCGCGGGAGAAAAGAATTACATTTTTGAAAGATTCATCGAAATTATGGGGATATAAGACAACTTCTGGTAGTAAGTGAAAGCAAAAAAAAAAAATAGATGAAATAAAATTGAAAATTGCAAGCTGTGAATTATATTGTGCTGGAATTATCAATGGTTTGCATCAATGAATTATAACGCATTGTAATTTACGATGGGATCTTCGTTCAGTTTTTTCAAATATGTTTATCCAGTATAATTAAGTATGTTGGATTAATTGTCAGTTATTTTGTTATTAAAATTGACTCAATTTTAAGTTTGGAAACATAGTTTTGAATTAGAAAGTTAACACTAGAACTACCGAACCAGTCAAAGTGACTGGTACAGAATTTTTTCGGAAAATTCTCCAAGATTATAGGAGAGTCATAGAACAGATATTCTTCGTCCATCTTATAAAACCTAAATTACCGAATCGATCATTTTATTCATCTCTGAATTCCTCCTTTTTCAAAATACTTATTTAATATATTTAAATATAACAGATTTAACGGCGGCAGTTCTAGTGTTAAATGCAGTCATTTTGTGAAGTTTACGATAAATACCTGAAATTTTTCTGTATTTTTAGGGTTCGCCAGGTATCATTGGTCCACAAGGACCGAAAGGTCAAAGGGGATTCCCTGGAACGGAAGGTCTTCTGGGACCAAAGGGAGAGAAGGGCGATCCTGGTCCACAGGGTGTACGAGGACCGAAAGGTGATAGAGTACGTATCACCTCTGTCTATAAAATGGTATTTCTTTTTGTCGTTTCTGATGCCATTAATTATTTTGTTACAGGGAAAAATGGGTATGCCCGGTTTCCCCGGTATAAACGGTGTTCCTGGAGTTCAGGGTCCTCCGGGATTTCCGGGTCTTCCTGGTCGAGATGGTTGCAATGGAACGGATGTACGTATTTCACGAAGATTTATGTCTGGAATTATAAATCAGTGTCAGTTAAAAGAATCGGTTTTCTTTTAGCTAACATTAATTAATTAAAACAATATTGAATTAACTTAAATATCAATTACAAAAACAATTTAATGTCAAACGAACTATCGTTGCCTGATTAAACAAAATTTAGGGTGCTCCCGGTCTTCATGGTCTCCCTGGAGAACCTGGTCCTCGTGGTTTCCGAGGTGTTCCTGGTCCAAAGGGGGAGAAAGGTCAGCAAGCCTTTGCTGGGATGTTCCCGGTAGGTCAGAAAGGAGAACCAGGTATCGATGGCGTGAGAGGACCTCCTGGATCACCAGGAACACAAGGAGAACGTGGGCTATCTGGTCCAAAGGGTGAACGTGGTCCATACGTAAGTGTAGCACTCATATTGTACGATTCTTACACTAATTTTCATCTCGACACACTGCTTTTTGTTATTTGTAATTAAAGTAAAACAGCTGTATTAAATTAATATTCAGGGTGCACCCGGTATAGCTGGTACCAAAGGAGAGAAGGGTCACATGGGCCTAAGTTTCGAAGGGGTAAAGGGTGACAAGGGTCAAAAAGGAGATATAGGACCACCGGGTGCTTCTGGACCTCTCGAGCCATTCGGTGGAGTCGTAGAAATGGCAGGACCTTGTGGAGAACCTGGAGAAAAGGGAGACAAGGTACCCTACCAAACTTTACAAATTAACTTTCATACGTTAACACAAAAATCCTGAATTTAGGGTGACCTTGGATACGATGGTCAAAAAGGAGAACCCGGACCAATGGGAGATCAAGGTATAGCCGGTGGACTTGGATCGAAAGGAGAAAAAGGTCTTCCCGGTGCTCCTGGTATTCGTGTAAGTACGCCAATAATCATTTTAATTTATCGACAAAGTATAAATTGCATTATAATTGTTGAATGCATTTAAAGAAGTGATTTTAAACAGACAATCACAATTACTGATTTTAGGGTAGAGACGGTTTCTCTGGACCACCTGGTCCACCTGGGCGCAAAGGAGACAGAGGTTACGATGGATTAGACGGACAAGATGGTCGACCTGGTCAGAAAGGAGAACCCGGTCGAGATGGACCCATGGGTGTTGCGGGATTACGAGGACCACCGGGTCCGCCAGGAGTAAGTAGTATGAATCAACGTTTGAACTATAACTTTTTAGTAACAAATACACTTGTACGATATTAACTTTTCAATAATATTGGGTTGGCAAGAAAGTAATTTCGGTTTTCGTCGATAGCTAATGTTACGTTTGTTTTGAAGGACTTCTGACAATGCTATCATTTTTTGCTTCTGAAAATTGAAAGTTGTCACTTTTGGCAGGATTTAGAAACAAATTGTGCTTCATTTTGTTTGTAATTGTTAGTTTAGCGTGAATTTTAATACGGAGTGCGAAAACGAACATTTTCGACATATTTTAATTTGTCATTACTTTTTTATACAAACCACATCGAAAGCTGAATTGTATCAAAAAGAAGTTATGCTATCAATTTGGTGGGATTACAAAGGTGTTGTGTACTTCGAGCTGCTTCTGAGGAACCAAACGATTAATTCAAATGTTTATTCTAAAATCGCACCTGGTTCAGCTTTTTGCTGATAAAGACCAGAATTTCTATGAGCGCGGAATCATAAATTGGTCTAAAAGATGGCAAAAGGTCATCGAACAGAATGGAAAATGTATATCAAAGTTCATTCTTCGTTAAAAAAAATTGAGTTTCATTCCATATTACAAAACCGAAATTACTTTCTTGCCAACCCAATAGTTTCTATGGAGAAATACTTCGATATAAGGAACTATACGTAATTGTATAGTTAAATAAATATATTTAAAGTAATCGAACTTTGTAGGGCGGTAAAGGAACGCCAGGTCCTCCAGGACCGAAAGGACCAAGAGGTTTCCCAGGTCCTATCGGACCTCGAGGATCGGATGGTTATCCTGGAGATCCAGGTCCTCGAGGACCAATAGGTTCACAAGGAGGTCCAGGTCTGTCCGGTATTCCCGGTCCGGAAGGCCTACCAGGTGACAAAGGCGCGAAAGGAGAACCCGGTCTTACAGGATTCCCAGGTTCAGCTGGACCCCGCGGATTCGACGGTCCTCCTGGTCCTGCTGGTCAGCGAGGTTTACCAGGAGAGAAAGGATTATCGATCATGGTATGTAATGTGTGATCATTTTATTTCGATAATGGCAGTATGATGACTGATGCAACGTAACAGGGTCCGAAAGGAATGGATGGAGCTCCCGGTTTAGACGGAGAGAAGGGACAGAAGGGAGAACGAGGTTACGCCGGACCAAGAGGACATCCTGGCGATTCTTTGGACGGAATTCCAGGTTCTCCGGGTGCACCTGGTTTACCTGGCGAACCTGGAGCAGCGGGAAGAGACGGTGCACCAGGATTCCCGGGAACACCGGGTGAAAAGGGAGATATTGGAGGACGTTGTCAAGATTGTTTACCAGGATTTCGAGGAGCTAAAGGAGATCGAGGTTTAGATGGTAGTCCGGGGCTTGCTGGAGCACGAGGACCACCTGGAGAACGTGGATTCCCCGGAGAAGCTGGTGCTGACGGTTTGCCGGGACCTATCGGACCACCTGGTCCGCCGGTAGGTTTTAGCATAATTTTTATTAAAGTCTCATACTTCAGCATATATAGTTATTTAGAAAAAATTACCTACAAGTCATGTAGCAGTGACTATGTTAACCCTTTGCAGTCCTATGTCGAGCTGTACTCGACACAGCTTTCCACTTCATTTTATTTTCTAATGAATTACTAGTGACTTCTCAAATTCATAATGATTTTGTAATATCACCTAAATATCCGTCAGTACCTATAGTTATTGCTATCATTAAAAAAAAAGAATAACCAACGGCAGAAAATGTTATGCAATTAATTTCATTTAGCTTGCTACAAACTTGACAAAATAATTCAGACCGCAAAGGGTTAAAGAAATTTTTTTTTTGGATTGAATCTCTGGTGGAATTTTTATGTGAATTCCTTGGCGAACAAAACTGTTCTTACCAGTATATGTATCTGTTCCAAAGGGAAGAGATGGTATTCCCGGATCTCCAGGTCCCCAAGGAGAAGCCGGAAAACCTGCGATAATTACAGAAAGTATGTTGAAATTGGAGAAGGGTGACAAGGGTTTACGAGGTGAAATCGGAAGGCCGGGTCCGCCAGGACCGGAAGGTCCTCAGGGTGAGAAGGGTAGAGCTGGATTCGAAGGATTCCCTGGTCTTAAAGGAACTCCGGTAAGACATTGAATTTCATTAAATTTTCTTCGCCGAATTAATTAATAATAACAATGAATTTATGTTGTAATATCTCCATCTTGATTTTAGGGAGATCGTGGATTCCCAGGACAAGACGGTATTCCTGGTAGACCAGGCACTCCTGGGTTGAAGGGAGAAAGTGGTATTAGTGTGAAGGGAGAACCTGGTGAATCAGGACGCCCTGGTACACCCGGACCTAAAGGTGAACCCGGTTTCTATGGACCGAAGGGTGAACCTGGTAATGTTTTTAACTTTGTTTACTGTAAATCAATTGGTTAAAAGGGAAGACTTGCGTAATTAATCGCCGTATTTAAAATAGGCGAGTGTCCACCACTGACTTGGGTAAAGGGCTTTAAGGGAGATCGCGGTGCACATGGTGAGAAAGGAGAACCCGGACCACCTGGAGATGACGGATTACCCGGTGACAAAGGTTTCCAAGGATTTTCGGTGAGTAAAGAATTATTACCTTTATATAGTTACATAAACCTTTTTTTACACGTTTAATGCCACCGCTTTTTCGCTAGTTTCATCATTTTTACTAAAGTGAAACTTTTTCTATTAAAATCAGATCTTGATCAAGCAGAAATCTTAAAGGCATAAATACTTGTATAGTCAGCAGGACTATACCTTTTTAATGCGGATATTTAATTATTGAATGAATTAGAAGATTCGTAAATATCACAATTTAAAAGTCATATGAAATTTCATTGAATTCAATGGCACCGGTCACCGTTGATCCTCATGGCATTCAACAAATTAAAATTCCTAAATATGGAGAATTAATTAAGATTTCAAATTCGCGTTATCGATAAGTATATAATTCGTTTAAAGATATTCCAAAAATTGTAAGGAAAAAAGATTATTTTTCACCTTTACATGTTAACAGTTTCGTTTATCATTTAATACCTTATACATGTATAAAAAATATAGGGACCACCTGGTCCACCTGGAGCAAGTGGTGCACCTGGCCCCGTCGGACCACGAGGATTACCTGGTCCCCGAGGTGATAAAGGCAACATGGGACCTATGGGATTCCCTGGCGAGCCCGGACGCGAAGGACCAAGAGGATTCCCGGGTACTCCTGCTCCGAAAGGAGATAAGGGTGAAGCTGGTATATCGGTTAAGGGTAGTCCTGGATTACCTGGTCCACCGGGAGAAAAAGGAGAGAAAGGTCTTCCGGGACCACATGGAAAGGAAGGTCCTGTGGGATTCCCTGGTTTACCAGGCTTCGCTGGCGAGAAGGGTGACGTCGGTGCTCCAGGAATAAGTGGTTTACCTGGTGCACCAGGAGAGAAGGGAGACACTGGCCCAATTGGACCGCCTGGACCTCCTGGTGTTGCAGGAACACCGGGAATAGATGGAAGCAAAGGTACGCGACTTTTCAATTTATTTTAAAGTGTTCGAAAATGTAGGACTTGGGGAAACTTATGTATTATTCAAATTAATTAATGTGAAATATCTGAATATATATATATATATATATATATATATATATATATTTAAACAGGAAAAATTATATGTATATATATGTTAATACAAAAAATGTTTTTCACATTACAGGTGAACCAGGATTGCTTGGTGAACCCGGACGAGCAGGACTCCCAGGATTCCCAGGCTCGAAGGGCGATCGTGGTGAACCTGGTATCGATGGGCCAAAGGGTTATCCTGGCCGACGAGGATTACCCGGAGTGCCTGGTAGACCTGGTGCCGGAGGTTTGATTGGCCTGAAAGGAGATCGGGGCGAAAAAGGCTCACCTGGTTTCCCTGGATTACCTGGAATGGAAGGAAAACCCGGTCGTCCTGGAATTGTAGGACCTAAAGGAGATCAAGGTCCTGTTGGAGCACCAGGGTTACCTGGTCTTATGGGATACGAAGGAATCAAGGGTGACACGGGTCCAGCAGGTTTCCCGGTAAGTAAAACAATTTCATTCGTGTTCTTGCGCGAAACACTACTACATTAAGAGTAGACTAATTATTAATATTAAATATGAAATATTACGAAACTGGACCATTCTTCATTCAATCAGGGTCGCAAAGGAGAACCAGGTCAAGTATCAGAAAAAGGGCAAAAGGGTGAACCAGGAATGCCAGGAATCCGTGGTCCTCAAGGTCCACCAGGAAGAGATGCAGTCGATGGCGCAAAAGGTGAACCTGGTAAACCAGGAATCGGTCGAGACGGTTTACCTGGACCAAAGGGAGAGCCTGGGTTATCAGGTCGCGATGGTATACCTGGACTTCAAGGACAGAAGGGTGATACCGGAGTGAGAGGATTCCCTGGACTGAAGGGAGACTTAGTACGTTTCGATTTATTATAATTACCTACGTGCAATTATTGGAATGAAAATAATTACAAATTTTGACAGGGACCACCGGGTGCACATGGAGAACCTGGAACACCTGGAATTGACGGCTTACCTGGTGAAGTGGGTGACGTTGGTGCAATAGGGCCACGTGGTTTGCCTGGTATCGATGGTGACATGGGATCTCCTGGACGCCCTGGACTTGATGGTGTCAAGGGAGATCGTGGTCTTCCTGGTAAAAAGGATATACTTTTATTAATAAATTGATTTTATTAAAAATCTACGATTAAAGTAACTTTTGTCGGTAATTCGAAGAACTTGGAATTTTAAATAATACATGATCGGGATGTTTAAGGTCTTGTTGGACTT
This sequence comes from Cerceris ruficornis, assembly GCA_963989415.1. Taxonomy (NCBI): domain Eukaryota; kingdom Metazoa; phylum Arthropoda; class Insecta; order Hymenoptera; family Crabronidae; genus Cerceris; species Cerceris ruficornis. Next base: position 17,608,523 of record OZ022520.1, read on the forward strand.
CCTGGTATCTCTGGAGCACATGGAGATAAGGGTGACCGTGGTCCACCTGGACCGACGATAAAGGTCAAGGGTGAGAAAGGTGAACCAGGAATTCCTGGGTTGCAGGGAGTAAGTGGAGAAAAAGGAGATCGAGGTTTGGAAGGTCTAGCTGGTTACGACGGTGAAAAGGGAGACAGAGGTTTGCCAGGACCTGTCGGAAACCCAGGGCCGCCAGGATTTAGTGGACCTAAAGGTGTGTTTCTTTCTTCGTAGAATGCATTTGTTTATAATACAGATTCCTATTAACACGTTGAACGCCATCGGTATTTCACTAGTTTCATAATTTTTACTAAAGTGAAACTTTTTGTATTAGAATCACATTGTTACAAGGCAGAAACCTTAAAGACACAAATAGATAAATAGTCAGCAGGACTTTATCTTTTTAATGTCAATATTTACATATTGAATGTATTAGAAAATTCGTAGATATTGTAATTTGAAAGTCGCATGAAACATTGAATCCATCAGCTCCGGTCACCGGTGACATCATTCAACGTATCAACCGTAATTTCATTTCGAAAGGCAGCTACGATTTGTTTGTTAATCATATAGAAAAAAACTAATAATTTTTTAAAATACTTGAATTCTTTATGATTGTCTACTAACTATTTTTTTTAGGTGATGAAGGACCTTCCGGATTACCAGGTGTTCCTGGATTAACGGTCAAGGGTGAGAAAGGTTTACCAGGATTGCTTGGCAAGCACGGAAGAGATGGACTGCCAGGTCGGCCAGGAGAAAAAGGAGAAGCAGGATTCCCTGGTTTACCAGGACAGAAAGGAGACCTTGGTCCTAGTGGACCTATTGGACCGCAAGGTGAAAAGGGTAATACAGGGCCCGTGGGCTTAGAAGGTCCACCAGGTCGCGATGGTCCTCCAGGTCTCGAAGGAGCTCCAGGCTTGACTGGTGAAAGAGGTCCAAAAGGTGATCACGGACCTCCTGGACTGTTTGGTTTACCGGGACAGAAAGGAGAACCAGGAATACCAGGTAACTTTTATTTTAGTATATTTTACTATCGCATATTTGACCGGTTGTATTTAACACTAGATTTACGGAAGCCGTCAAATTGACGGATTCCTACTTGTTTTATAAACATTTCTCAAACTTACAGCGAAGCTGGATAGTAGATATTTCACGTGTATTTTATAATACAATAATTACTTAACGAATTATCATCTTTGGCACTTGATCCCCCTTTCTCCAAAGTCCTTATTTAATATATTGCAATCTAACAGATTTCAAGCCCGTAATTATAGTGTTAATCAAATTCAAATTCTTTGTTAATTTTAAATATTTCTCAATTTTCCTACTGAACTTGAAATGAAAAGAGAATTTATAATTGGTAACGAATAGCACGAGTTATTTGCAAGGATAATTTGCACGAACATCTGGGGTTAATTCTCGGAAACGTGGATAATTCGCTGGAAGATTCTTCGAAAACAAAGTCTTCTCTTCGAATTTATAGGGCCACTTGGTCTGGATGGAATACCAGGCGAAAAGGGTGATAAAGGTTGGGATGGTATACCTGGACTTTCTGGAGCACACGGAGAGAAAGGAGACAGAGGGTATGCTGGTGCAGTTGGATTAATGGGCGCAATAGGTTATCCTGGCCAGAAGGGTGAAAAGGGTGACGATTGTATCGAGCCGCCAATGGGCCCGAAGGGAGACCGAGGATATCCTGGTGAGTACAATATCAAAAATATGCCTCCAAGGAACAATAATCGCTAGCCTCTTACGTCACAAAAACGACGTTTTTAGCAGAAAATGCGAAATACTTTCAGAAAGTCGACAGCGAATTTAAATAACCAATAGAAACATAAAAGCAGATAAATTATATTATTTTACAATTATAAAGATTACTGTACGAACACAAAAACGCTGTTAAGAACAACTTTGCGAAGAATTTTCATAAGGTCGACATTTTATTTGAACAACCAACATGAACGTAAAAACGGGAAAACTATATGATTTTACAAATATGTATAACCAGTACATTATGAATACAAAGACGCTATTAAAATCGTTTTCGTCGTTTTCCTTAGGTCCTGCTGGCTCCCCTGGACTTCCAGGAGAGAAAGGACTTCCAGGACCACCAGGATTCCCAGGATTGGACGGAGTGAAAGGTTCCCAAGGACTCTTAGGAGCACCGGGACCATCTGGATTGCCAGGTTTACCAGGACCCGTTGGCGCGCCTGGATTACCGGGTCTTCAAGGTCCTGTAGGATCTCCAGGACTCACAGGAGAGCCAGGACGACCTTGCGAAGTTGCACCCGATTACTTGACCGGTATTTTGCTAGTCAGGCACAGTCAAAGCCAGAGTGTACCTATTTGCGAACCGGGACACATCAAACTTTGGGAAGGATACAGTTTACTGTACACGGATGGCGATGAGAGGGCACATTCACAAGATTTAGGTAAGACCTTGATATTTCAATTATTTAAATAAGTTTTCGGCAGGTGAATATTTGCCGCCGAAAATCAATTTCACTTTTTATCGACCGTGTGCTGTATGCGATAATATGAATATTACGGAAGATATTACGGCATCGTGTTAATTACGTTCAATATTTTTCTATTTGAAATGTTTAGGAGAGCGCTGTTTATATTTCAAAATTACTACATTTGTCGTTTCAAATACAAACAAGACGATATTTTCTTCGTAAATAACTAATTCAATAGGCTAAAAGCGCAAGGCTTCCCGATCTTTTCTAATGTCTCCACTGGTTGCATTAACACTAGATTTACGGAAGCCGTCAAATTCACGGGTTCCGACTTGTTTTATAAATATTTCTCAACTTTACAGAGGCGCTGTACAGTAGATATTTCACGTGTATTTTATAATACAATAATGACTTAACAAATTACCATATTTGCCGCTTCGTCCCTCTTTTTCCAAAGTCCTTATTTAATATATCGCAATGCAACAGATTTCACGCCCGTAAATCTAGTGTTAAAGCTACTACTTGTTTATAATTCAAGCGCAAAGTATTGCCCCCATGCAAACACCTACTAATATGCGAATAGAACAAAGAGATTATTTTCCAAGCAAGAATGTAGATCCGCCTAGATCCTGTCGACTTGTTTATGAAGTAAATCAATACTATTCGCAACATAATTAACAAATTAAATGATCTCCGACGTCAATCCGAATGTTTCGATGATTCGTCGGCCGGACACGACGAATAACTTCGTCTCTGCACGAGTAACATCGAAGGCCTCGAAACGTAACGATCACAGAGCACACGTTCGCCTCGATTTTTTTTCACTTCATCATCTAACTCGTCCAATAAATTATCATGAAACAGGTTACGCCGGCTCGTGTGTAAGAAAGTTCTCGACGATGCCCTTCCTATTCTGCGACGTCAACAACGTCTGCCACTACGCCAGCCGCAATGATCGTTCTTACTGGCTGTCGACCAATAGTCCAATTCCCATGATGCCCGTCGAGGAGACGGCAATAGAAGAATATATCTCCAGGTATGTCAGTTACCATTGTTTCAGTGGAGGAGAGAGGGAAATAAAGAAAACAGGGAGGGAAATAGTAACGCTTTCGAAAGTTTCGTCGAACGAGAGAGAGAAGTTCTTGCGGGTGATCTTCGCGGAGTAATAAACCGATAAGAAAGTATCGAGGGTTGGGTATTTCTTTCTATGGTTGAATATAACAGGTTAGGCTATTTAATGTTGAAATACCGATGAGCCTTCTGCTGCTGGATTGATGAGAATTTTGTAGATGTACTGTAATTATGAAACTTATGAACTTTGAAGTTGACTGTGTTGAGCGTCTTGATGGGACTGATATGTTATAGTGCTGTCGGTACCATTGTACAATTTTTGATTGTGTAATATAAATATCAAGTAATTATATTTTTTATTTAGTTGTTAACACGTTGAATGCCACGGGAGTCACCGGTGACCGGCGCTATTCAATTCGATGAAATACTTACGATTTTCAAACGATAGAATTCACGAATTCCCTACTATAATCAATATTTAACTGCTGTTATTCAAAAAATTAATTACAACCTAATATACAACTATTGTTACTTTTAACATTTTTGCTGTATAAAGACACGGTTTTAATAGAAAAAGTCTCACTTCAGTAGAAACAGTAAAATTAGCGAATGCGGGAGGCATTCAGCGTATTAAGTAATATAATTATCAAGTATGAAAATTATAAACGATTCTTCTTACATTGCTAAAATAATTGCATTTCACTGCCTTAATAAGACAAAATGTCTAGTTCGCTTAATCCGCAGACATTATTCGTAATAATTTTCTCTCGACCAGCGAGAAACATAAAAGTCGCTCGGTTTTAAATTCAAACACGTAACAATCGGAAAATTCTCCGGAACTTTATTTGCATGTTTTATGCAAATTCAAAGACGGCGCTAGCGAATGATACTGTGTAACAGAAATGGAGTGGAAAATTCAGATTTCATGTATTTCTATTAAAATTCAGATTACTCGCATAGCAAACTGGATAATTAATTTTGTTGATTAACAAACGGCAACAATGCCTATTGAAAATAATATTGCAAATATGATAAGAAATATTAATTGAAAATTATCTTTACCAAAAAACGAAGAAATTCAACTATCTACGATGACTTTTATAGTTCTGTGTCTGTCAGGGACAAAATTTTAACAGCAGTTACGAAAGTATCAGTACAGAAACTTCGTTCGATATTAGCTCATTAATAAACATAATTCTGTCTTTCGCATAAACAGCATGAAAAAAAATATATTAGTATTCGCACATTGAAAGCTCGGTTGTGCTAATAGTGAAATGTTTACGTGTTTACAAGATTATGACATCAATGCTACTTTTAAAGACACGTGTAAGAACAGCCTAATTTTCAGCTTTAAAAAATATTGCACTTTATATAAATAAATTCTTTTCGTACGATTAATAAATTTATATTCTACACCATTGTTATTCCTTTTCGAAGCGCGCAAGAAGGGATATGTAAATTACATTAAAAATAAGTGGCAATTTTAAGGGCTATTTGTGTAGGCATTTTTTAAAAATAGATATAAAAAAGATTCTTCTGCTTTTTTTTTATAGGTGTGTCGTATGCGAAGTTCCAGCAAATGTGTTAGCCGTACACAGTCAAACATTGAGCATTCCAGAGTGTCCAAACGGCTGGGCAGGTCTTTGGATCGGATACAGTTTCGTCATGGTACGTAAATTTTCCAAACAAGTAAATTTGAAGTTGTTAAAAGTAGTTAAAAGACGCTCTTAATTAGTTTCCAAATAATCAATCTTACGAACGTTTGTAGTCTTATTCTACCACCGTAGAAGAAAGTCAAATTTAATATATCATTGCAACACATTTATATCAAACTTATCACACATTCAATATTTTTCTATACATTTTATCTTTTCTACTATATCGTCATTAATTTTATACCCTTTGAGGACTAGCGACGCATATATGCGGTCAGAGAAAAAATTTAATTATAATTTATCGCCGCATATATACACGGTTAGAGTTGAAAAACTGAAATACAGCCGTTCAAATATGATTACACAAATTGTAATTTATAATTTATATACATTAACAGTCTAACTTCCTGATAAAAAGGTGGTTTTGGATCGTCCAAATAAATGATTAGCTCTCAACATTCAAAAATGCCTTCGTCCGAAAAGGGTTAAAGTCTCACCTTCACATTCTATATTTTTTAAAAAATTCTCTAATTTCACCTAACCGATGAATCATCTGTTTAATAATAAAAATATAGCCATAAAATATTCTTACTCGTCGATTGCATACGTGAGGCCCTTTTCGACGTTATAAATTAACTGAAACGGTTTTACAAAATATTTAACATTTATTATATAACACGTCCGATACCAAGGACACCCGGCGTAGAATCTCTTTGTTTTATTATTTATAATAACTGATATATCTCGTAACCCAGTAACATTAGTTCTACTGGGTGTTCCATGCGAAACAATAGGTCCCAATTGTAATTAACACGTTGAACGCCATGAGGGTCACCGGTGACCGGCGCTGTGGAATTCAATGAGAATTTCATACGACTTGAAAATTGTACTATTTACGAATTTTCTAGTACATTCAATATTTGAGCTGTTTTCTTTGAAAGTGGTGTAAGTCCATTTTATATTATATAAAGATATTTAAGGGTTCGCATTTGAATGGTTTGAAAAATATTGGTATATGTAATACGCTCATTTTATGTTTTTTAAATATTAAATTGCTTTAAGTTTATAATGTGATTGTTTTTAAAGTATTAGTTAAAAGTGAAGTACAGAAGTTATGTAGCATAATTTTTGAACTAAATATGATGTCTTTGCGGAAAGTGGACTTACACCACTTTTAAAGTAATTGTATTTGTTATTTCATTAACTGCGTAAATTTATATTGGCAAAATGACGAAAATTTTGACGAATTTTTTTGAGAACTGTTTATAGATAAAAAGCTCATAGCAGATTGTATTGATTGTTATCATTAACTAACTTTATGTCAAAAATGGACTTACACCACTTTCAAAGAAAACGGCACATCTAAATATTGGCATTAAAAAGATAAAGCCCTACTGACTGTATATCAATTAGTGTCTTTAACACGTTGCCGCAAATGACGGCTATAGCCGTCCGATCTTTGACGGTATGTAGGCAAACGGCGGCTATAGCCGTCGTGCACATTTTAATCAATAAAAAAAGAATAGCGTTAGTACGAAGTGTACTAACGCATATACTTGTTAATTATTGAGTAATACATCGAAAAAAAGGTATAGCATGCCAGGCAGCATATTAATTGTTCTTTTTTGCGTTTTCTCATGCTTTACCGCTTCGGACAAAAAAAATGTGTTTCTGAGCACGATCGTCAAATTAAAAGTGTGCGGCAACGTGTTAAGGTTTCTGCTTTGTAAAGACCTGATTTTAATAGAAAAAGCCTTACTTTAGTACAAATGCCGAAACTAGCGAAATACCGGTGGCGTTTAACGTGTTAATTCTAATATCAACGAAGATATATGCTGAAAGCAACAACAATATATCAACGTGGTCTCGTTGCAGCACACGGGTGCCGGTTCCCAGGGCGGAGGACAATCTCTATCGAGTCCTGGATCCTGCCTGGAGGACTTCCGTGCAACGCCGTTCATCGAGTGCAACGGCGCCAAAGGACACTGCCATTATTACGCGAACGAGTTCAGCTTTTGGATGGCCACCATTGAGGACAGGCACCAATTCCAAAGGCCCGAGAAGGAGACCTTAAAGGCAGGAAACCTTAGGTCCCGAATAAGTCGCTGCCAAGTGTGTATAAAGAACACGTAAAAACCCATACGCACGCGCGCCTCTCCCTTTATTCTCTTTCTATTCTTTTTGTTTTTTTACGACACGAGGAACTATTACACACTATCGATAATTAGAACGATAAAAACGTCTCGCGATGGATACGAACGAACGAACGTTCACGGGCTGCCTCGATTACGATTGCAACGGCGACAAAGAAATAAAAAGAGAACGGCGGATCTTTTCACCTCGTTTCTTTCACGTCCCCTTTCTTCTACACCCTTCTTTTTCTATCACTGCATATCTTCTCTTCGTTATAACCCTACCTCCTTCTTCCTTTCTCTCTCTCGACGTCTCTCCGTTCTCCGTCTTTTTCCCTTTTGTACTTTCCGCTCCGTTTCTTTCCATCACTTCTTGCCATACCCCTTCGTTTCTTTCTTTCCTCCCCTATGCTTCTTTTTTTCTCCTGCGTCGAACCGCCCTCGACTCTCCTCCCGCGAGCGCTTCCCCTTTTTTTCGCCGTAAGGTTTTCTATAATTATTCAAACAAGTGCCTAGCGTACTATTTTTCTAGCATGTAAAATAATATGTATATTTATATCTCGTAAATCTCGTATAAAGTCTAAGTTTATCGTACTACCACGGACACTGCCCATATCCAATATGGCACATTTTACATATTGTATATTAATATAAATGATCTTAGCCTGGTAATCGTGTGAAGCCAAATATTTAAGAGAATAGGTATTTTGCTACGTAGCTAATAAAATTCTATTTTCAAACATCAGATAATTATAGTTTTATTGATGTTTGATGTATAAAGTCTAGAACTTTGACGATCCTTTAAAGATCCCTGATCCTTCGAAACCATCCATTGTTTTTGTATGTATTGTGAGTGCATGCAGTTTTGTAATTATGCGAGCATTTACCTTTGCTTACCTTCTTTTACAATGATCGTATAACTGTAGGAGGCAGACAATTTTTTACTGTCTTAATTTTGAATGTACAATTTAATTACGGTATTGATTTTATGCGGGAAACATGAATAACTCAACGTTCCGATGTTCCGTGGGATTAATCGTAATTGAGTAACGGCAAATTGGAAAAACATTTGAACCCTAATGCCATGTATATTTTAATTAAATAACAGAATCAGTATCTCCTATACTTAAATCTATGTTACGCTTTGTGTCCAAAATCTTCTTCTCTTTAAATTTCCAATATTCAGAGATCTCTTTATCATTTTAAACAATTTAAAATCTGTGAAAGTCAGAAAATACAATTTACAGTATCCACAGTAGAAATGAAACGAACATCTTTCAAATTTCTCTTCCAACCAATCAATTCACAGTCACCCTATTTTCTATTATTATTTTCAATAATGTTACTAAACCAGTTGTACAAAAAACCGTCGAAAATTAACTCGAAGAATTGTCCAGCTTTTCCTGAACAACGAAACAGCTCGCAGATTCTCCTCGCGTTTCGTTAATCAAAGCAACGTGTTTTTTCCGACGCAATGTATCGTAAACCCGACATATTCGAATTAGCCACTCATGAAGCGAATTTTATTTGTATAACGCGATCCACGCACGCGTGAAAAAAACACATATTCGTCGGTCGACGACGATCGATGAACACGGCAGGAACGGAAGAGGAACAAAAACTCAGGTTGTTCATTCAATCATCCTACATTTCGTACCGTTTTTTTTCCTCTCATGTTTCCATCAAAATAGCGTTTCTCGATAGTTCAACGTTTAAATTGAAACGGAAAGATATGCCGTGACAATGGTATTCCGACGAGTGAAACACGGAAATTCAGCGAAAAGTGTTTCACACGTGCAGAATGCTTGCCAACAATTTCTTCGGATTTCGCCCTAATGACTGCGCCAGTTCTTACATGTTTTACCTGGAATAAAGCCGGGCTTCACAGTGTGCACAGTACAGTACAATCTGTCTAATGTTTGGTTCCTGAAGGTAGAATTCAAATCTCGAAGGGAAGTCATGGAGAAAGAGCCAGGGACGTTTGCGTCTCCTGTGGTGATGAATACGAATACGCTTTTTAACGGTGGTACTTCGTTGTTACGGATATTTAGATAAAAATTGGCGGCTTATTTGAAAATTATCTTAATGCGGTAGAGGTAGGGGTAAGTATAGGTATTTAAGAATATTTGCGTGAAGATACAAGATTAATGTTTCTCAAGATTCAAATTAAGTAGGCTGTAAATTAACTGTGTCAGAAACTTAAGTCTAAAAGATATGATAAGTAATTAGCTAATTAGAAGATAAGTATTAGTGTACAGTTCGATATAGGATTGCACATTGATACATCAGACACTTATTTTGAAAAAAACTATAGTTATATAACTGTGAGACTACCAATCATCCTCTATGGGAGGAAAGCCGTTTATCTGATCGCCAGAGTCGTCCTTGGAAGAGCTCCGCCTGATTCCCCTTCCCGTGCACTCGAGAGCTCGCTGATTGATTTGCCTTTCACTTGCCAGGTTCGGACCTATTAGTCGTTTTGTTTTCCGTGATCGACGCGCGTGGCATGTCTTCCCAGCGCGAGCGGTTGGATACGAATGTCGCCCCAATACGCCACCACGCTCGTGCCAATAGGTCCGAACCTGGCAAGTGAAAGGTAAAACAATCAGCGAGCTCTCGAGCGCACAGGAAGGGGAAGCAGGCGGAGCTCTTCCAAGGACGGCTCTGGCGATCAGATAAACGGCTTCCCTGCTCTATGGTATCACTTTTCTTCATAGAAGTTAAGAATTTAAAAAGAAAGAATATCTTTGGAACAAGTGAATTCTTTTCATTCAGCTAATTCTCTTTCATAATTTTTATAATGTTATTTCACAATGTATTATATTGGTTTAACACAATGCCAGACTCATAGAGGGTAATAAATATAGATTTATTCAATGCACATGCATTAAAATCAGGAACTGTCTGATAAATATTACGTGTATGATAGTTGTTTTACAAAAAATTTAATCCTATTTGTAGCGTATTGAAAATGACTCATTATCAGATCACTAAACAGCACGGAGGCGAATGCACCAACATGAGAAACACATAAACCTTGACATATAAAGTCCATAAACAAGAGCACGTTAGCTGATGTTTTTCGTGTGCTAGCGTGTTGTTTTGAATGGTATATTTTTTACGCCTTTTCTCACGATCTAATTCCTGGGATTTACAGTGCTGCGTGGGCGAAACAACAGCCATTGTGCAAAGGTTGCGATACAGTGCGTAACTGCGAAATGTTTGCAAATAAGGGTACTCACTACCCAAGAAAAATCATTGCGTTCTTTTTAGTAGATTAAATACATTAAAACGGGCTTTAATATATATGTGTATATATATATATTGTAAAAAGTCACAGCCAACAATGCATGAAGCTTTATATGCCGTTTTCGAAGATTAATTTTTAATTGTTTGGCTTAATTTTTTATGTTGATGCAGAGGGAAAGGGCGAGATAGATGGAGAGACAGAGACAGAGAGATGCAAGATAATATTAATAATGGAAACTAAAGATTTTATTTTGATACAGCGTCAAAAAAAGGGTAGCTTTTCTCGCAGCGCATGCGCATTTTGAACGAGAACACGAGAATAATAACGTATTTCTTTAATCTGAAAATTAATTTTCAATTTCCTATAATGTGCGAGTTTGTGCGCTAATAGGAAGTATAAATAAATATATTATGTTTCAGTATTATGTCAAATAAAGTCTGTTCAATGCGAATGAAAAGTACATTCTAATTTTACGAATCAATTTTTAATTTCCCCGATAGGTTTGCTGCCATAGGGAAAGGGTCGCCGTCTGTTAATGAGAAACAGAGGCGCTTTCATGTAGGAAATATTGCAGGCTTCATTTCTACCAGTTTTCTCATCTTTCTGCGGGAAAGCCTTTGTGCGGATACCTTTTCGCTAAAATGTACTTTTTTTCCCGTTGAGCCGAATTAATATGAAATAAACGCGGAATGGGTATAGCAGGGTAAGGGGTTCAAAAGTGCCCTTGAACCGATTTCAACGGGGGAGGTGTCATTCGATAGGGAATGCTCTGCGACCATTGTGTACCAAACTTTAACCCTGTATCTTGACCGGAAGGGTAGTTGTGGGGTAAATTTAAAAAACAGGTTTTTTCCCTTTTCCCCCTATTTATTAAGGTGCAAAAAATTCGAAAAAATTCTAACTTATTCTACACGCGCCGATATATGTTTGAGATTTTTTTCAGACTTTTCCATTGAAAAACCTAAGTGCCATAAATGCGCAAACTCAAAAAAGCGGAGAAAAGTAGATATCGCATTGAAATTTTTGAGGGATAACTTTTTCCTTTTTACAGTAACAATCTGGTACCCATGATTGTTGTCCTCAATTTTTTCAGATTTTTAAACCATCTGCGCCATAGTGAAAAAAATCAAAAACTGATTTTTCCGACGCATTTCGATCTGGAACGTAATGAGCAGTTGTTATTTTTTCATACTTTTGATACTGTATGTCCATTTTGTGATTTTCGATGTTTCTCCATTCGAGAAAATTGCATGAGAATGGAAAGAGTTGAGGTAATTCACTTATCTGTAAACTGTGTGTTCGGTTATCTACTAGAATTTTGGCCATCCATTTAACCCCTTCGGACCCTGTGCACATTATAATGTACATAATACTTGTGGTACTGTATTTTATTACGTACAGGTTTAAACTTAGTTTCACTTATTGTTAGTTTTTTTATACAAATATTTCTCAGGATCTCCTTAATGTTACAAATTTTGCGTAAGGACCATATGCCTATTAAAATGTACATTTACAAATTATAAATAAAAATTATAATTATAACAACATTAAATTATAATTTAAAAATTCGGGTCTGAAGGGGTTAACAGCAGCGGTGGCGACGCGTCTAGAGTGTCAGCTCTGGAAGCGCTGTGCACTTTTTTGTCGCGAGTTCGCGTCCAAGGTTTTTTTTTCTTTTTCACAATTGCATAAAAATGGTCAATAATCATTTTAAAATGTTTTTAAAATATTCGCAAATGCTTAAAAATTATATATTGTGTAGAAAATAATTATGAAGCATGTATATACTGTTAATATTGTCGTGAGAATTTCCGAAGGCCTAACAATTGTCGACAGATATCGTGCATGTGATAAGCAGTATATTGCTGCTGCTACATGCGAACAACAGCTTTGGGACGGTTACCATTCGCACATTCGCAGCAAGTACGCTTAATACCTGAGGCTCCTGTTGAATGCAAGATATATTAAATGAAACAGAGGTAATTTTTACTGTTAATATGGCGTGATCGAACAAGCAATTTCACGATATTATTTCTTTCTAACAATCATAGGTATCAGATTGTTACTGTAAAAAGGAAAAAGTTGTACCTCGAAGATTTCGATGCGATATCTACTTCTTCCTGTTTTTTTACGTTTGCGTATTTTTAGCACTTAGGTTTTTCAATGGAAAAGTCTGAAAAAAGCTCAAACATATATCGGCGCGTGTAGAATGTTAGATTTTTTTTTAATTTTTCCACCTCGATTAATAGGGGGAAAAGGGCAAAAACCTGTTTTTGAATTTGCCCCATAACTACCCTTCCGGTCAAGATACGGGGTTAAAATTTGGTACACAATGGTCGCAGAGCATTCCCTATCGAATGACACCTCCCCCTTTGAAATCGGTTCTAGGGCACTTTTGATCCCCTTTGTCGATATGGACGATGCAGTGATGGAACGCGCGGGAATTTTCAAATGACTAGAGTGATATTATTTCATGATATTTTCGTTTCATATAATCGAGAATAAGGTAATTTATTTAGATTCAAATATTGAAAGTACGACACGAATAACCGACTGGTTATAAGGATTTAAGGTATCTTCGTTTAGTTCGTGTTTGGTAATCTAAGTAATAGCTATTTTTCATTTGCCATGCCTTTCTTTAGTAAATATCGCAGAGTTTGCTCTGTCGCGTAAGTCACATTTGCAATTAATAATTCAGTAAGAGATCAAACATTATTAATTACGTTAAGCAGCTAAGAAGAGCCAACTTTTTAAAGTATCTGCAGATTTGATAAATTTACTACGTAACAGAAAGTCCGTGAACTTAAAACTAATGTACCATCTTTCCCAATGATTTATTCAAATTCCTAATATATTCAAACTCTCACCAATCTTATTTAAAAAATACCCGTATCTTAGAGCTGTCTTATAGAATTTGATTTAAGATAAAGAAACACTAAACTTTTAAGTAAAATAGTACGTCAGAATTATACAAAATTATCCAAAATGGGGACAGTATATAAACAGTCGACTATAGAATCAATCAAATAATTAAGAATTCAATCATCAGGATTCCCATTGATCGAACATCTAAACTCATTTATGCTCATACACATACCTATAATCTTGGAAAATTTCTTACTTCAATGAAATCAGCTCCACCTCCACGCCGGCGACGTTTCTAGTGTGTCTCTCGGCAAGAATGTAAATTCTCCTGCGATTCACGATGAACAAGCATAAACAACATTTTCTGCATGTACATATGCATGCCTCGTGTTTCCACAGAGCCGCTTACAGTCGCGATTGCGATCGATGATTAATTAGCATATGTTTACTTTTTAATCGCAGAGAGTCGAGCCTCTCACCGGCCGTAATATGCGCACTATAATTTCGCTTTTCTAGTATTTGAAGCTTGGATAGAGCAAAAAGGAATACGTCAACCTTCAAGGAGGGGCAGGTGACGATAGAGCGGCTAGGTCATTCGTTTATAAACAAATCTGTTATCAGCTTCCAGGTCGGCTTCTACTTGTGTATCTGGTTTGCTGCGTACCTTTTGTAGTGTAATTTGTATCAAATATTATGCAGTGTAGAATACAATTGCAATTTCCTAACTTAACAACAGTAGTCATTTGAATAACGACTATTTGTAATTTTGATATTGACGGGAATTGAAATATCTGCATTTTTCACCGGCAAGGTTTCTTTTGTAAAACTGTAATTCTGTTTTAATATTACGGCATAATTTATAATCATCAGCTACTACGGTCATTTCAGTGTTTTATCTGGAAGACTGTAATCGTAGGTACTGTCACGTTTGACCTTGAACGACCTTCAACGATAGGTTATTGAAATAATCTCAACATCGGCTATCACATAGTGATAAAAAAACATAGCATTTCATTTAGAAAGCTAGAGATAACTTTGAAATTAACATCTATAACTCTAGCTACGCAAAAAATATTTGTATCACAATGCGTCCTTCTCTATACCGTGGAAGTTTTGTATATAACAGTTATTTATATTAATACAAATAACAATAATACTTAAGGTGGATATAGTGATTGCCCGACCTTGTATATTTGCAGCAAGTATGTTAGTATGTTGTCACAATGTTTACGACTTTGGATGTTCGATACGAGCACTAGAATTTTTCTGTTTGGTGTTCTAACGAGAGCGAGCGCGTCTAACTTCAGCGACGGCTGAGGTAGTACTGACAGTCGCCGAGCCTTTGTAGGCAAATCTGTTATTATATTCTGACCTTTCGGTTTCAATACGGATTTCGGTGCTCCGTTTAATCGGCTGTGTATACCTCCTATGGCAGGATGCAGTTAAAATGAGTATAAATCATCGAATAATATGAAATATAATAATTTTAAAACACCAAATCGCAATCACCACCGATCACGCGCTTCACGATTTAACGATCGGCTGTGACGGACGATTTCTACAAAATAACAAAAATATCACTATTATAAATAAAAAACAACGAAATGTTATTTAGTCTTGACTCTGCTCGACCCATCATGCGCCCTCGCGATTTAACGATCGGGAGTATTATTTGCTTTTACGAAGCGTTAAGCTTATTATTCGCGGCACTGCAATGCTTTTAATGCGAATGATCTACGCTTAACCCATTCACTGCCAGGAAAACTAAGCAAACATTACCTTTGCTTGTTAAAATTTGAGAAGATGACAGAAAGTTTTTAGAACATTGGTTTCATTAATCAAAAATACAATCTCGACATTTGCAATGATACGAAGAACATTTTTGTTTAAAAATTTCTATACACGCGCGGCCATTATTGTTAACTTATTAATTCAAACTTATATTGCAGCTACGAGATATCTCGTAGTTGGCAGTCAATGGGTTAATAACACACTCCGGGCTTTTCCGACGCACCTTGCGATTCTTCAGGAAGAAGTGACGAGCTTAGCTCGTTTTCGGGCTTTCGGTGGTGGGCCCTATGGTGGGGTAGTCGCTTGGAAACGTAGCCAAGGTTGATCTTAGCTCGTCATAAAGCATCCTCCCTTTCGCCTGGCCCACAAATCGGTCCGTCTTCGACGGAACGTCTCCGTTCCGTCGGCTCTTTCTGTCGGAAGCGTGTGACATCTTATGTTAGTTTGAAAGAGAACGCACGATAGATATTTTACAAACGTATGCGTAATTTTGAAATCTATGGCATTCAGTCTCGTCTCTAGAAGGAAATCGGTACCAGGTCTTAGTTCTCGATGCATGGATGAGCTCAATGGAGGGTTAACTCCCACAATACATAAAGTATTTGAAAGAGAACGCACGTTAGATATTTTACAAACGTATGCGTAATTTTGAAATCTATGGCATTCAATCTCGTCTCTAGAAGGAAATCGGTACCAGGTCTTAGTTCTCTGGATGAGCTGAACAAAGGGTTAACTCCCACAATACATAAAGTATTTGAAGGCTCATCCAGCGTCTGACCGATGTCTCTCTCTATCTTTTCCATATGCTTCTGGAATCTTCTCCCGAAACCGAGATTGCATCAGACGTCGAAAATCGATAGTTTTAAATAACCTTGATCCTCGTCGATGACGGAGTACGAGTCGAACGGTTTCGATGCGGCGCAACAAAGTAGTATTGGTGTGCACTTGTGTGTACACCAGTGCAAGAAATAAATAATTTCTTCACTAAACTTTCTCAGATTATATATATATCTGTATTTAATGAGGTATGCAGACAACGTGTCGCTTGCTGAGCGGTTTGACGACGACTAACTACCATGTTACCAAGGACAAAACTACGAAGTTAAACTTCGGCGGCACATGCCCTTGATGCCCTCCGAACAGGGCCGAAAAGGCCGAAAACGGTCGGAACAAGTATCTCAAATAATTCTATATCGCAGTTAGAGAGTCTGTTATGAATTTGTATCATAATTATTATTTTTAATTATTAAATGTTGAATTACTCATTTGAATTAGTTTCTAAAGTTTCACCTAACCGGGAGAGGTTTCGCAAAACTTCTGCACGTGCCGATATTTCTGTAAGTGGTTAAAGAAGGTTACTGACATCGTTGCTCAATGATGTATTTATATGGACGAAATGAATTAGCAATTCAAATAATAATCGGATGATGTTTCAGGAAGCGCTTCACAGATTGCCACGTACATTTACGATCGCATTGCACAAAATTACGGGTATTTCTTATCGGACAGAATGTAATGAAAAATCAAATTTTGTTCGAAAGTTGATATAAAAATATTGAATAACACGATGTAAAGTTACATAGGTAAAAAAATTACACCTTATTCCGTCTAAGCCAGTTAAATTTCCAATTCCAGTTATGGCTCGGTCAAATATATGCGTAAGATAATGCAAAACAAAGATTCGCAGATCTACTTTGCATTTGCATTTCATCGAAAGTTTCCTATTGTTTCTCGAAGTGAATTGCAAAAATTTGTTCATATTTACACACCGTACACCATAAGAATTTCAATTTCCAGCCATGAAATTCAAAGTATTCTAAGAAAAGTTTCGCAAATAATTTCAACAAAGTACAGCACACCAATAAATATTAGATTCGATACTTGAACGTAGCACACTTAACACTAGAACTACCAGACCAGTCAAAATGACTGGTATACAATTTTTTCCAAAAATTCTCCAAGTTTATAGAAAAGTCTTAGAATAAATATCCTACGACCATCTTAAAAAACGTAAATCACCCAATCGATTATCTTTTCCGCCTCTTTATTCCTCTTTTTTCAAAGTACTTATTTAATATTTTGAAATTTGATAGATTTAACGCCGGTAGGTCTAGTGTTAAGTAAGTAGTTAGATAACAAAATGACAAGATCCTTTGCGTTTCTATAGCCCCCACAAACCCCCAGAAAATCTTTAAATCTCACCTGCAAGTATTCCTTTCAAAAATACCCAATCGTTTCATAACAAACACCTTCGCGGTAAATAAAATCCCACCCCTCTACCGCATCGTACGATCGAA
Source organism: Cerceris ruficornis (assembly GCA_963989415.1). NCBI lineage: Eukaryota > Metazoa > Arthropoda > Insecta > Hymenoptera > Crabronidae > Cerceris > Cerceris ruficornis. The sequence continues at coordinate 17,626,061 of OZ022520.1, forward strand.
GCTGACGTAGCAAACATTAATGTCAAAACGTGTTTATCTGCCTCAGATAAACACTTAATTAAAGTCGAGTCCTTAAAAAACTAACCTTAACACTTAGCCAACCGCGCGCGCCACAGCGAATTATACGTTTTCCCGATTGGCCATGCGGCGACCTACTTTAAAATGGGGAGATCTTCCCATTCGGTTGGCTAATTGTAAGTGTTAAAATTCCGAGGTGTGCCAGAGCCAAGGTCAAACGGCATAGATTTTGCCAATCCTCACGGAATCCCCCTATCCTCGAAAATCAAAACGTTCTCCAATCTCTCGTTAATCGTCAGAATTAACCAAAACCAATTTATCGTTACGGCAAACAGCAGACTAAATGTCCAGATTTCGCGCATACGCTCGAAGTTACCAAAATGTCGCCGTTTCCGGTGATTTACGGGCTATCGTCGAAAAACGCGCGGAAAGATTTGCATCGGTAGGTGTGTCAGGGAATCCCGTTGGGGTCAATGTGTTTAGCATAGTGAGAGGAGACGAGCCTCCAAAGCGAGCCCTCCTTCGACACACGTGCCGTATATCGTAGAAAATAGAATCGCGAAATACGAAATTCCAACTTGCCACGGTACCCGGCTTGTCGGAGTTCGACAACACGAGAAAACCGGAGACACGGCATTCCTTCGGAAATCCATTTTGAAAGGAATCGCGCTGAAAAACTTTCGTCATGAGACTACGGACACGGATGGCAAAATTTGTCTTCTTTCGGAAATTTCTACGGTACTATGGATAACAGGACAATGTTTTCAATTCGAGAAAATCCATTTGTGTAAACAACTGCGCACCGCGCGTGCATAATTCTTCGGACAGAAGGTGTGAACGATTATTACGTATCGACAGGCGCGAACAATAAATATAATCACTAAATGACTTAATAGATCGACATTGTAAATCAACTGGCAATTATTACCCACGTCTCTAGTGATTTCCAGTAAAATTATCTGAAATAGTGGAAAATATTATGAATCGCACAAACATAACAAAAAAATTCCCCGATCGGGCGAAAATATTATTCTAAATCATCAACCAAACAGAGATCATTTTCCGTGAAGGCTCGCCAACGATTGCAAGAAGGAGGGAAATTGTTGGGCGCCGCTGATATCTACATAAACAGAGAATCTGTTTAAATTAATTATGAAAGAAGGTGTGGAACCTAGCCGACCAATCCGACCGGTTCGTTCGTCCTCCAGCCTCCAATGGACATTTCGATTATCAGCGACCTGCACCGATGTCTGCTCAGTGACGGGACACCAGCTGAACGTACACAACCGTTTTCCGATCCTTTCCCGAACAAGAGGATAACGATCGTTTTCGTGCTTACGCTAATAAGAAAAAGATTCGATATTATTCGATTCCAGAAATCGGTCGAATCGTTAGACGACGATTCAAGTCGTTCATCTTGAAGAATCCTCGAACGTTATTCAACGGGAAGAATTAATTGGATCGGCGGCCAACGATTTAAGTCGTTCCTTTCGAGAGAGTCAGAACATTCAGATCTTCAATTTTGCAATTCTATCCAACACAAAAAACCGGTTGAATTGTTAGTCAAAGGATACAAGTTGTTTGTTTTGAGGGAGGTTTTGGAATATCGGGACTTCGAATTTTGAGATAGAACCTCGTGCGAAGAATCGGTTGAATCGTTGGACAACGATTCAAGTTTTTCGTTTTGCAGGAGGTTAGAATTTTGAGTCTCTGGGGATAGAAAATTTGTAGAAGTTCAACGGGATATTTTTCGACATGTCTGCTTCGAGTTTTCGTGAACGATGGAACGTCCGGGCATCGGACATCGCCAGGAAGACTCATAATCCCATAAGGTCTATCGTGGAAAATATCACTGCTGAACCAAATCCCACAAAACCTGTGATAGCATTATCTATCGGTGAGTTTGGCTCTATGATATTCTAAATGTGAGATTTGGCCGTTTCATATCGGTAGAGAATTCAGAGATTTCAGTGTGGATGACTCCGGGTGAAGAAAAAAAATATAATTTGGAAATTGAGTGCAGAAGTAACGGTCTAACATTATTCAATCAAGAATGCTAATATCTAAATCAGCGATAGGGTGTTTAATTTAAGACGTTTTATAAGATTGCGAGAAATTTTCAAACTTCGAAGTTTCTTGCTAATTAACGTAATTAATAGGTTATTCCAAAGGCTTCGGAAACTTTTTTCAAACTTTATTTCGCCCCGTATATCTCTGATACCAATTAGAAACTTTTCAAGATATACACTTCAATCGCGGAAGATGTTTCAACTGCACTTCTTTCGAATTTGCACGAGTAATTGCAATTTTATCCATAAATTATGTAACCTGAGATATCCCAGGTTTGAAAAAGCAGTATTTTGAATATTACGATAAAAAACTTGTTGGTCAATTAATGAAAATTATCTGGTGCAACGCTAAACATAGAACTATATTTTCACCATTGCAATTAGTACTCTATCAGTTAATCTCGAATCAACCTAACAGATTTAACAAATGATACCTATCCAATACTCAAACCGTCAAATCACCAATTACAATCTCTTGCTACAACTTCAACCCAGCGTTGTATTCCGTGAGGAGTTTTACAACAGTTTATTTTTGAAGAATTAATTTCCTTTCGCGTTTGGAGTTTTTACAACTAAAGAATAACGTCGTTGCAAGATACCGATTGTCAGCGATTCCAGAAAATTGATGTATTTTGGAAATGAGCCGAGGTTTTAACCAGTTAAGTGTGGCGATCTGTTTGCAAAGCGCACCACAGTGTGTGTTGCGATAATCACTGCTTACGAGTTAGCTCTCAGGAAGTTATGAATCCAACTCAAATTATTTCTCATTTTTACTTGTTTGTTTCATTTCGTCTTGACCTCTAAACATTTTAAACATATTAAAATTTACGAATATAACACTAGAACTACCGGCGTTAAATCTATCAAATTTAAAAATATTAAATAAGTATTTTGAAAAAAGGGGAATTAAGAGGTGGAAAACTTGATTGATTCGGCAATTTATGTTTTATAAGATGGGCGTAGAATATCTATTCTATGACTCTCATATAAATTTGGAGAATTTTTGGAAAAAAATGTGTACCAGTCATTTTGACTGGTATGGTAAATCTAGTGATAATTTAGTTATCACCAAAATTACAATTTAAATATCAAATTGTAACAGAATTTTACGCATGACGGATATAGTCGTCATGACACAAAATTCTGCCACATCTCCATGACGTATATAGTCGTCAAACACACTTAACTGCTTAAGGGCTCCGAGACAGCGTAGTGGGAGGTTCGGATGATCCCGTCTTCTTGTGTTTAACCCTTTGAGGACTACTGACGCATATATGCGGCCTGAGAAAAAATCTGATTATAGTTTATAGAGGCATGTATGCACGATTCGAATTGAAAAGTTGAAATATAACCGTTGAAATATGATTCTGCAAATAGTAATGTATAATTCGGATACATTAACGCCCGAACTTTCTGATAAAAAAATAGTTTTTCATCGTCAAACAAATGATAATCTCTTAATACTCAAAAAAGTGTCCGTCCGCAAAGGATTAAGGTTACAAAGAGTGGCTGCTTTCCCTGTGTGACTCTTGTCAAGACTAAAAGTCTTCAAAATATGTTTTGCAGGGAAAGCGATAACAAATAAATAAGATTCCCCGTTTGGACTCTGAATCACGTTTGAAAATATTTGGCGTTCTATCTTATAGAATTAGGTCGGTATCCAACACCAGATTTCACATGATCCACATTTCACGATGACAGAGAGTCGCATGAAATAGAAGCCAAACAAAAATTTCACTCTCAACGAACCTCCAATTTATTCGTTTCACCCTAACAAACCCGTGCTCACAGAGTGACCCATTTAAGATTCGCGAAGCAAACGAAGTCCTCTCTCCGACGATGAACCTCGAACCGGATAACACCCTCTGGACCGGCAATTTCCGAGTGAAAACAAAGTTGCCAAAGCGCCCGTTCCCATGGAATCGCCAGTTCTACCGAAGTAGAGGAAACTTCCCTCGTCGTCGGGAATTTACGCGTGTCCCTTTACGCTCGACTTAATTAAAAAATTTTCGAACAAAGCATACCGGAATACGAGAAAGTTCTCGGGCTCGGTTCTTCCACGAGAAACGGGACTGTCAGTGTCTCGAGTGTTTTCACGGCTCTTCCTGAACGTGACTCTAGAATTTAGAGCGCGCGGAAGGGAAAAGGGCGAACGGGGGTTGCGAGCCGGCCTGTAATACAAAAAGCGCTCGCGAAACAGAGACTGATAAAAGTTTCCAGTTTACCGTTTACGAGCTTCCACGGGTAGGGAAGAATTTTTCGGAGATCGGGAGAGCTCCGTGAGCTAGGCGCAATCTTGCTTTTATCCGTGATTAATCAGTTCGATGCTTGATAGATGGATTGATAGTTGGCGGTAAATTGCATCAGACGTTTCTGTCGATTTATCGACGGGTTTCTTTGTGAATTATTGTATAAATAAGTATAATTACAATAATAATACAGATGTTAATACTGCACTACTGAAAAGCATCTATTTTAACACTAGAACTACCAAACCAGTCAAAATGACTGGTACACAATTTTTTCCAAAAATTCTCCAAGTTTATAGAAGAGTCTTGGAATAAATATTCTATGTCGATCTTCAAAAACATAAATCACCGAATCGATTATATTTTCCGCCTCTTGGTCCCTCCTTTTTCAAAGTACTTGTTTAATATTTTCAAATATGATTGATTTAACGCCGGTAGTTCTAGTGTTAACACTAGACCTACTGGCGCTAAATCTGGTATACTTAAATATATTAAATAAGTACTTTGAAAAAAGATGGATCAAGCGGTAAAAAATACGAGCAGTTAAGTAATTTGTGTATTACAAGATACACGTGAAATATTTACTGTACTGCTTCTCTATCAATTTGAGAATTTTTTTTAAAAAAGTCGGAACCCGTCAATTTGACGGCGGCCGTAGATCTAGTGTTAAGGGACAGCTGGTTAAAACATGGAGAATGAAAGTTTCCCAATAGAGTTTTTTAATATTTCACTAAATAGCATAGCATTTTCGGGTTAAAATTGTAGGAACGGAATTTTTTACACTCGTAAATAGTATTAATTTTTAGAATTAGTTAGCGTGGATGGTTTGTGTATAAGCGAGAGTGGATGTTTAGAGTACGTGATTTGGAAGGAGATGGTTGCCAGGGCTAGTATGAACGTTTAGTCTATGAATAAGGAGAAAATGAGTGAGTGCAACAGAGAACACATGCTGTGAGAAAGACGAAGAATGCATGCTGTGAGAAAGAGTATCGAGGGTGGATGCGTGCGTGAATTTGGAAAGAGTCAGGTGAGAATATGCAGTTGAGTTGAGAGTTCAGACAGTGAGAGACATAGCGTGAGTGGAGAGACCTTTATCGAGAAATTCAGAGTTAGAGTAATTTTAGTGCTATTAAGAGTTTTGTATTTTTATACTTATATATCGTTAATAAAGTTAATCACTTATTTTTAAATTACACGCCTTCAGTTAAGTTTCTAGGCTACGATATTATTAGTTAAAGTTCAAGGAAACCTATTCGGTTTCTTCAAAGACGAGTATCGATATTCTTTGGTGGCTCGTCTGAGATCAAATTAGAGTAGCACCATATAAAATTTAAAGAAATAAAGGTTTCAGTAACATCTCGGTTATGAGAAATAATGGGAAGGTTAAAGAATATTTGGTTGTCGTGTTAGCATGATATTTAATCCCTTGTCTTATGACTTCTTTTGTGACAGCGTATGCCATTGTTCAGCGTTAAATTGTTGACATAAAAAACATGGCCCGGTTTCTTCTAACGTGCGCTTTAAAATAAGACTGATTGCGCGTAATTAATTTTATGATGTTGCGTCCTATTGATTTTTTTAATTGGACAATTTTTGGGAAATATTAGATCTGTTTTATATCGATTTTTGTGCCCCGAGTGGCATACGTTATAACTAGGCAAAGGGTGAGAGTCTTAAAATAAATTATAATTTAAAAGGGATGCTAATTATTGAATTAGCTTTGTAGAAGAGTGTACGAACTTTTAGAAATATATTTCGGATAATCAGTGTAGAGCTCTATGAATAGGCATTCACAATAATTTAATGAACATGAAATACAATAATTGAATTTGTAAGGTATTATATTCAAACGTATATTCGAAATTAAACTATATTAATTATTTAGCTGTGGAGGTACAGGCGTTTTGTGCGTTGAATTGTACAATAAATTTGTAGTACGAGAAATTTTGTGCAAGTAATAATTTGTCTACGAAAATAATAGGCATATTTTGTTTTTGGTTTCAAGGCGATCCCACGACTTTTGGAAATTTAAAACCGCCGAAGGAAGTTATAGAAGCTGTTCAAGAGAGCGTCGCTTCGCAATCATACAATGGCTATGCACCGAGCACAGGTAATAATTAATTAAAAGAATTATTAAACGAATATCGTTTTTCAATTTGATATTATCCTTCGGATTTAAAGGGAAAGAGGTTTTACCGGGGAAACAATTTTCCATAAAACCACATTATTATCATACTTGCCTGTCTTCTTAAATTGAAATTTATTTTGTATGTTAAATCGGATTTAATTAAAATTTACAATCCATGGAAATTTTTGTAGTTAGTGAAAACATTTTAATTGTATGCAATGTTGTGTGTTAAATGTTTTTATTGCTTGAAAAATGCAGAAAGCATCGAGTATTCTGTTTAAACTAATTTGCATTTCGTAATGTTTCAACATTTCTTGATAAAATTTTCACGAAGATGAAGTTTAATTGATTTCGCGTTTCTTTTGTCTCAGGTTATCAAATTGCAAAGGAAGCAGTGGCGGAGTACAGTTCTAGCGAATTCGTGAAAGTCGACGCTAAAGTGAGTATAACAGAATAAAACAATTGAACTTACTTTGTTTTTCACTTTCATTGTAAATTATTATTTGCTTTCCTTTCTGTTTAGTATTGAGATTTTTGAGATTTTTCAGAAAAGAAATTACAGTTTAAGTGATCAATGATACAGTATAATCTCTTTACTATGACTTTAGTTAATAAGGGTGATTATATTCACCCGTTGCTGAAAGTTATGGGTACACGAGGGTGATATTCCGTAGTCACGCCATAGGTCATGGAAGGCTATGGTAATTTTCGAAATTCTTGCACAGGAACAAAGCGTTCTCTCCCTATAAAGCAATGCAAACTTCTCATTTCGATTGTATTTTAGTGAGTGCTCGAAATTTCGCTGAAATTTTGACAAACTTTAGTGATTATTAAATTTTATTACTCACATGTGCACATATTGACACTCTTAAATTGAATTCTATTATAATAAAAATGTTAAATAAATGAAAACCATATTAATGAATATGGCAAGATACTTCAATAAATAGAAAATTCAGTAACGTCATTCCTCTTTCGTAATATAAATTATTTCTCCTAATTAAAAACGTCCACAAATAAATATATGAAAACAGCAGAAATAACGGAATATATTTCATGTTAAAATATCATTTTTCACAAATGCGCTAAAAAAAATTTCGTCGCAGAAAGTGTTAAATTGAAGATCGAACGCAATTTTTCTCTGTCGAACAGTTAGTTATTTTAGGTATGAATAAAGGATCAACTTTTTTCGAAAATATTTTCATGAATAGCTTACAACTAAGTATGTAAAAAATACACGGGGAAAAAATCGAAATTTCACGCAAAAATATTCCGATTTGCCGAGCGATTATCCAAACACGGAGGAAGAAACAAATAGGATTAAACTGCCGTAGCTATATGGATTTAGTTTCCATTTGAAATAGTTGATCGTTTTGAAAACCTGTCGAACATAATGCATCCATAGTAGAGCTGATTCAATAGTGAAAAGCTAAGCTAGCTAAAAATAACGAAAAATGTTGCTACCGATCCGTCACGGACAGCAGTATTGAAAAATAATGTTACTTCCAATAATATATGATTACACCATTAATATATATAAAGTACATTATCGGTATGCTTCACAATGGAAATTCCGTCATAACTTTCAATGATTTAATTTAACTTTTGTAAAATATTTCACGTTAAAGTGAGCATAATCCATATATCTCATAGCATAACAAATTTTTTAATAGTGCAGAAAATTCAAATTACGTCTTTTCTACTTAAATTAATCCCAGTTTATTGTTGCACTAGAGATCTGGCTGAAATGCAAGCGAAATAATTTTTTAATTAGAGAACAATACCAATCTGCAAAATAGAACTGCGCATGCAAAAAGAATTCTCAAATATACTGTATGCTCATAAATGTACAATTGTTTATTCTTCTGATTTAATATTAAAATTTCAAAAAACATAGAATGGCACATTTTTAAAACTTCGATAATAAAAATAACATGTATGTAATTATATTTACGGTAATTTTGAACTTCCCCCTCCCCAAAAATTCCAGGGTTTATTTGTAATGTTATCAATGGTTGTAAATCCAATTTTGCAGTACAGGTGTCTGTCTCTATGGGTTATAGGTATTACCAGACGCATATGGAAACTTGTTCATCTACAGTTTATATATTTCTTGTTTCTGTATGCTCGAGATATCTAGTTAAACCGCTAGTTGATCGAACGAGCCCTCGCTGAAGTTCGTCAGGAAAATCGAATTTCTCGCGTAGTTTGCACTCGACGATCGACCACAGGTTCGAAGCAACCTTTTCGCGAAAAGAAATAATTTCAGCCAATTAATTTTCGGTAATGGCATTAAATAATCAGTTTTCCAAATATCATCATCAACTTGTTTGCAACCTGATCTGATTATTGTACGCAATCAAATTAAATTGTGAGAAGAAGAAAGCTAGAAATAGGAAATTACTACAATGAGATGTTTGCAGTGTTTAATATCTATGAAAGTATAAACATTTATTGTCTTTTAATATTGTTTCAGCAAAGAATGAATAATTCGATGAAAATACACTACTTTTCGTAAACCCTTAGTCTACAATAACATGTGATACTCGCGACGCGGTAAATGAAATAGTTTCGAAGTCATCCAAAAATTATTAAATTGAAAGTATCAGTCGGTCACGAGACGATCAAATTATTTTTATACTATTAATATTGAGTTGACATATACGAAATATTAGAAATCGGAGAGAAATTTTGATTTCAGGAATTAATCCTGAGTTATTGCGTACGCAGTCAAAATAGAAATCGTAGAGTCGCTTAATTATCGATTATTTTGTCTGTAACACGTGATAAAACCTGTAATAATAGACAAAGACAAACGATAACGATTATCGTAAATCTCGGTGATATAAATTTTGTAATCTCTGGCTTGGATTAACACAGCAAATCAGAATTAATAAGAATAATATAAAGTCGCTGTTGAACGCAAACAAAAATTCACCTACTTTTACGTGATAAATTTTGTTGTAACACCATGGTACCACTCTCGAAAAGCGGGAAATATTTTTCACAATGCCATAAACAGCGGAAAGCCCTTGATTTATTTGAAATACATTGATGCACCTACTTCATCGATGCATTAAATCGTGTAGTTGGTACGTAAAAACTCTAACCGTTAAATTCGAAAACTGTATATCACCAGGACACCTGATTTTATCGCAGAAATATAGAATGGTGGACTTTCATGGAAGTCCGGCTCTTCCACGCCACATATGAAATCGATTTCGTTGGAAAAAAAGCCTCATAAACTAGGCAAGTTTTTCCTGTGCCGTTGTCGCCTACCTACCACTTGGAAAGGGGAGAAAAAAAAGGGGGTAGTAATATATGGGTCACCGTGAATCTTCCATTAACTTTTATTCAATAGCCTCCTTAGGAAATGAAAATTGGTAAAAGGGCTGCCGAAGTTTAATCGAACTTTCCCGGAATAAACGACTCATTTGTGTCTGGAAGAGATTTTAATTTTCCTCGATATTCAGAATTATCTTCATGTTATCTATAACTTTTTAGAAAGGCGAAGTATAAGTTGCAAGAATCTGTGTTAAATATCATTACGTGGGCGGTAAATAGCCATCGTTTTCGTATAGTATATATTAGATTAGGAATCAAGTTTAACGTAGATACAATTAATTCGTTTGGTAAGAAAACAGTTGCGGTAGAAAACTTCAGAATCTCAAGTTACTGATTTTTTATTAAAAAACAGTAAAGAAAGCATCGATATTGCTGATTTAATCGATAGATTTGAAATTAAAAAGAGGTACCATTTGTTTATTGGAAGTGAGAGAAGCATCCATCTAGAGAGGAAGAGATAAGCATACCAAAAGATAGTTTGTAAATGGTAATATATGAAAGTATTTTAAATATGCTTTTTGTTTTATCTATTTTCAGGATGTAATTCTATGCAGTGGATGTTCCTGTGCGCTCGATCTGTGCATTACAGCTTTGGCAAAGGAAGGGCAGAATATTTTGATACCACGACCGGGCTTTTCGATTTACCGAACGCTAGCAGAGGGTCTCGGAATCACCGTAAAATCTTACAACTTACGTGTAAGTATGAACATGAACGTTAAAAAAAATATGTACATCGAAGTACCGATATTTCTACATTTACTATCACCGTTGACAGGATTTACACCGTAAATGTACCAATACTTGCCAGTATTCTTTTCTTTCACATTGAATAAATGACAGAAAAAAATAAAACGTTAAGAAAAATATTCAAAAGTCGATAATTTTATTAAATCTTTTTTTCTAATGCCATTTTTTGTTTGATATTACTGATAAGAAAATTCCGTAGAAAATTTTATCGCGTTGATGACAGGTGTCGGTAGTCTTCAACTATCGTATTAATTTTATTATAAATATTATAACTATTAGACTAAGTGTACAGATGTTAGTAAAAATACTGCACGTACGTATCGTAGCGAGGAAAAAAGGGAACTGTTCAATAAAATAGATCCCGGCTTTAAATTTGACGGCAAACACTGAACGTAAATAGGGGTTTAAACGTGGAACTTAAAGGAACTCGATTCTACCAACTCTTTTAAGTAAAAGGAAACGTACGGCATACCACGTGTACGAAATTTACAGTCGATACATTCAGGGATGTTGCTTCGTTGTATTTAAAAATAGAACGGATTTTTCGCTTATTACGTTATTTAATCTCGGACACGTGAAATTGCATTTTGAATTAATCTAAAGAGGAATCCGATGCTATATATTGAAACTTGATTGATTTATTAACGTTCCTTCGTGAGAGTGTGCAAGTCGATTTTTTCTAACATTTTTGTCCGACAAGAACTGATAAATAATACATCTTAGAAATTAATTAAATAATGTATAAAGAATACGAAAAAATGCACAACAATTTTTATACATTTGTACTCATGGTACGGCCCTAAAATTCGGAAATATTTCAAGGCGGTCATTATTATTTTGCGAAACAGACAATTAGCTAGTGAAAGAGTTAAAATATTTACAATATTCTGAAAATCATAAAAAATGTTTTACACAAACGTGAGGTAATTGTATTCTGTTGTTTTCTTTTTTAGTGTCACAGTAGAAGTGAATCATATAACATCAAATTAATTGGACAATTAACATTTTGATAAAAATCCCGAGCTCCTGAAATAATGAAAATATTTGTCAGCGCGCACGCTCAATATTTAAAATCCATGTAATGCGTATAAATTTGAACAAACAAGCGAATTTATTTTCACGTCGTGAATCATACCACGTTGCTAAACGTTCTATCTATTTACAGAACATTAAAAAAACACATGTTTGCATTTAAAACACCCAAGAAAAATGTTCTCGTATTAAAAATATCGGAAAGGGATATTTCAAAACACTGAGAATATTAAAAAAGTTATTATAGGGCAGCAGATGCGTGGAATGTTTGAAATCGTCATTCCGCCGAAAATTCCTGTACGAGAGGCTTTAACATATGCAAAGCATAAATTCACGAAGCGATAAAAGTTTCAGAATGCAACGTCGATTTTTCGCTTGTTAAGAAAATTCGAAGGCCGTGACAAAGAAAAGCGGAACGGATTTTGTCAATATTTGTCTCGTCCTTTTGCAATTCCAGGGCGGCGGAAAGTTTTGAATTTAAAAGAGGTAAAATGTTAAATCGGAGCAATAACGAGGTATCTTTAATTCTCTCGTTGCTTTCCTTTATAAAAACCTTTAATCTCTCGCGTTTCTTCTTATAGCCGTCGACGCTTTCGCGCCGGAAAAGAAGTTAAATTCCTTTGTACGCTAACATAAAACACAGTGTTATGATTTGCATTCTCTTTAAGCTGGTGATTTGCAATGAATATCAATAATCTGGGCAAAACTGTGAATGAAAGCACATGCGGCTGCTTCATTATGCCACGATAAAAATTCCGATTTCTTTGATCGGTGTTTATCATTAAAAGATATAATTTTTTGAACGACAAATATTTACTCGCCTCATCATTGAAATACAAATTTGTCTCGGTATAAAATATTCACAAATTACTGGCAGAATTGTTTAAATAAGTATTTATCTCCTTCAGATAATTATTAATTCTGGAAAATAATAATATCTTCTGTAGAACATTGCTAAATAAATGTAAAACACCCTGTTAGCATCGTCTGTATGAGGGACGCAGAGTAAAAGGGTTGGACACCAAATTAATGGCTCGAATTCAAATCTCCATCGCAATAGAAGGTTCTTCTAACGTGGTATCATACCCTTAGTGATTCGAAACCCATCTAAAACAGTAGATTCCAGACGAAATAAAATAGCTCCACGTGAAACCATAGTAGTTAACCCTTTCCCAGCTGAGGGTAACTATAGTCCCCCTCTGCTATGTCATCTACACACTTACAATTAGAATACCCGTAGTCTCTCGTGAAAGTTCTTCATCCAATAACATAGTTGCATTGTCTTTCAATGCAAGAAACTAATCGTCATGTTAAATTTCACTCTTCTCACCTCTGCAAAAAGGAAAGTAAGACGAGCTAATACAAACATATAGCCTTGAATTTCACGGTTAGAGACAATTTTCCGGCAGTCCGCTTTTTACAAGCTTATAAAAAAAAATGCTGAAGCATCCTCTACAATTTTGAGAGTAAATTATTCCCTAATAAACGGCGCTCTTTTATCCGCGTGGAAGTGCATGGGGAACAGGTGCAGAATCGCGAGTCAGTGCATTACGTGCACACAGGGCGCATATATTAGCCCGCGCATCGTACTATAATCAAGCGGAGAAAGGGGGATGGCCCGCGATGGATTCTATTAATATTAAACGTCCATTTCTAGCCCGAACTCGGCTGGGAGATCGACCTGGATGACCTGGAGGCACAGATCGACGAATCGACAGCGGCGATCATTATAAACAATCCTTCGAATCCGTGCGGCTCCGTTTTCAGCCGGGACCATATACTTGACATTCTCGACGTGGCCGCTCGTTACTACGTACCCATTATAGCCGACGAGATTTACGAGCATATGGTACGTGCTTAACATTCAACCTTTACCAAATACCGCCTGTCGAACTGTTTTGTTTGCACGCGCGAATAAAACATGGAGTTTGCACGCGCCGCGTAGGCTCACGATAGCGGATAAATTCGTGGGCTTCGACGAGAATTTATGAAATCTCGGGTACGTTTGAAATCGTTCAACTCGCTATTTTACGAATCTTCTTTCTTTTTTTCCTAGCTCGGGAATTTCGTCTTGTTGCAAAGGTCAAGATCTTGTTGTCAAGATTGCCAAGATTCTGGAGAAATGAAGCTCTTTAACACTAGAACTACCGGCGTTAAATCTATGATATTTCGATATATTAAATAAGAACTTTGAAAAAAGAGGAACCCGAAAGGCGGAAAAGATGATCGATTCGGTGATTTATGTTTTTTGAGATGGACGTAAAATATTTATTCTATGACTTTCATAGGAAATTGGACAATTTTTGGAAACAATTGTGTACCAGTCATTTTGACTGGTTTGGTAGTTCTAGTGTTAATAATAGAACTATCGAGGCAGTCAGAATGATTCGTTCCTCAGTATTTATAAAAAGTTTCCAAGTTTATGGAGGAACTATAAAATAGATATCTCTTATTCATCATATTAGACATAAATTATTGAATTAATAATATTTTCCGCCTTTTCATTCGTCGCTTTTTAAATTGCGCATTTAATATACTTAAATTTAATAGTTTTAACGCCGGTGGTTCTAGTGTTAATTGTTATCTCAGTAGAAATATTAAATCTCGGTGCTATGTCTAGTGTTAACTGTTATCTCAATAGAAATGTTAAATCTCGGTGCTATGTCTAGTGTTAACTTTTATCTCAGTAGAAGTATTAAATCTCGGTGCTATGTCTAGTGTTAACTGTTATCTCAGTAGAAATATGAAATCTCGGTGCTATGGGAAAATCATTTAAATTTGAAAAGCATAGTTCACTTCCCTTCCGAATCAGACCTAATGAATGCTCTAGATTTCTGCTAATTCGGTTAAAAGTTATTAGTAACAAAATGTCAGTAAAGCAGCTTTGAGTTTTAATATTAACATAACTTTTTGCTTACGAATAGTAACTTTCTTCGGTTCATGGTGAAAAGAAAACTTATATTTGATCTCTCTGTTTCCCTTAGGTGTTTCCAGGACGGACTTTCCATTCGTTAGCGTCTTTGTCGAGGGATGTTCCTATTTTGTCGTGTAGTGGGCTAACTAAAAGGTATGGAGAATTCGGGGCGAAAATTTTTTCCGTTTTCCGCGTACATCGTTTGAATATTTCCATCGGCCGCGAAATTTTAATATGCTTCGCTGTTTCGAGCTCTGACTACATTTCATGTTATTGTATGTGTACCTAGTCAGAATTAAGGCGAATCCGTGTTCGTTGCAGTGCGGCATTCCGGTTGTGAATTATTTTTATGAGTTGGGTCCCGCGGAAAATTTACATCGTACTTATGGAAGTGGGTAATGAAATCATAAATTGGATGGAAAATACTTCAGTCAAATATTGTTGCGCGTTTTTTATGCAATTTTTTTGGCTTTGTATTACGTTATCTTTGTGAAACACACTTAATATGCTTTTCGAAACTATATATTTTTGAAGTTCTATTGAGAAATACACTGATTTATTATGTCAAACGATGACGACAATTGTATCTACAGTTTTATTGTTATCCTCGATCGCAGGAAATCTTCAACTATAATATGTGCTATGGTAGACCACCGGAGCTATCGTTAATTTTTAATGTACAAAAATGGCTTTTCTTTATATTTATCCCTTTCACAATTACTGTACATACTATTCATTAATTCGTCTACCTTTAAAATGTTTTCAATAACATCAAAGAATTTAATATCAAATTTCATTAACCAAATAAACATTAACTAGGCGTTCCATGAAAAAAGTAAGATCTTCTTTTATATCCATCATGAAACCGTTTCCGTCCCAGTAAAGCTATTGTAATTGAAAACATTCATCCATGTAGTATATACTTTTCAAGAACTACGCTCTTCCATCTCTCTCCTACCTCACCACCAAACGAAGTTTCCCTCCGTCCTAACAATTTCCCATTGAAGTTATATACAAAACGTCCCGCTCGTCGGTCGAACAATAATCTTCACTCCGTTACATTTCAGATTTTTAGTGCCAGGGTGGCGTATGGGCTGGATAATCATCCACGATCGTCAGAACGTCCTGGAGGAAGAGGTGGGTAAAACCGCGGCGGTACAATATACGCGACAGCTTGAAAATAATTGCTTCTCTGCTCGTATTGTTTCCGTAACGAGGACGGTCGTGTCCCGCAAGCACTGTACTTCGGCTGCGATTGGATTAAATTTCGTTGATTAAACTTTATTCCGCCATTAAAGTTCGGTCTTTGGCACGGCTCACCGTGTTCTTAATTCCGTTCGAGGTTTAATTCCGGAAGAGAAAGAGAGAAAGAGAGAGAGAGAGAAGAGAAAAAAAAGAGGGAAAACGGAAACGATGAGACGAAGGGGTCGAATGAGGACCGAGGGATTAAGCCGGAGGAAAGTTTAATTCCTCTGGCATGCTTCCTCTCTCTTTCTCACGTGGCTTTCATCCTTCAGGATACATTTATTGAAAATCCTTCTTCAAACACTTATTGCAGGTACGTAAAGGCTTGCTGTGCCTCAGCCAGAGAATAATTGGGAGCAACACGATCGTTCAGGGTGCACTGCCTGCGATACTACGAAACACCCCGCACAAGTTTTACGAGGACATCATGCGTACCTTGCACGTGAGTGTTATCTGAAGAGATTCTTGATCGATTGTGTCTCCGAGCGATCGGCAGGTTTTAGGTTATTGGAATTCACGGAATTTTGGTTGAGAATAGTTGGAGGATCGTTATAATTCATGGGTTACATTAAGGGGGTTGCGTTGACAACATTGATTCTGATATGGTGCACGGTGGAAAAGAAAATGTTTAACACTAGAACTACCGGCGTTAAATCTGTTATATTTAAATATATTAACACTAGATTTACGGGCGTGAAATCTGTTACATTGCAATATATTAAATAAGAACTTTGGAAAAAGAGAGATCAGGCGGCAAAGATGATAATTTGTTAAGTCATTATTGTATTATAAAATACACGCGAAATATTGACTGTACAGCTACTCTGTAAATTTGAGAAATGTTTATAAAATAAGTGAGAACCCGTCAATTTGACGGCTTCCGTAAACCTAGTGTTAAATAAGTACTTTGAAAAAAAGTAATTTATGTTTTATGAGATGGACGTAGAATATCTATTCTATCACTCTCCTATAATCTTTCGAAAATTTTTCGAAAAAATTGTGTACCAGTCATTTTGACTCGTTTGGTAGTTCTAGTGTTAACTGAAAATTGATAATATACGAAGGTACATAATGTGAGATTTAATAATTTATTTCTTTATTAGAAATTTGAGATTATTGAACCTATGATAAAATTAGAAGAAGGAAAAAAGGTATACTTTGGTTTTTTTAATTAGATGGAGACAGCAACTATTTAAGGATTTTTAATTTTAAAATTCACTCATTAGAAATTAAATTTTGTTAAACGGTTTTGAATTCACAGAAGGCACTAAAGTTTCGGAACAGTTTGAAATTTCATTTTGCGAAATTACAAATTACTTTGCCAGCGTGTGTTTACAGTGCCTGACCGTAATTACCATCGCGCGATATTTCATCTTAACGTTAAATCCTGAAAGCATGTTTAACAAAATTTGAACGAAGCCACGGGAACAGAGGGAGCGTTTGTACATCGGAAATATTTTGCTGAAATTTATTTATCCAGTGACGCCATGATTACCTTTATCACCCCTTTGCAGATGCACTCCAAGCTGGCGTACAGCTGTATAGTGAAAATTCCCGGACTGAAGCCCATAATGCCAGATGGGGCAATGTACATGATGGTAACGATCCAAATATTCCTCTAATTTCCGTCAAAAATAGTATTTAAATTCAAACAGCAACATTACAAGAATTCTTCATTCTCCGATCATTCGAAAATTCCAATTAACTCTATCGTTTAAACAAACATTCTATAATAATTGTTCGTTCCCAAGTTTGCAACATATATCTAAGAACATCTAAAATGCAAATCGACACGTCACAAAAGCAATATATTCACCGATAATTAAACCTGCATCCGTAGGAAATTTATTCGTCAATGTAAATACTGAAGTCGTAGACTGGCAATTTACGAGCTACAAATTATCCTATCGATTTCCAGGTTTACATAGATCTACCTTGTTTTCCGGAATTTAATTCCGACCTGGAATTCGTGCAGCGACTGCTAATGGAGGAATCCGTGTTTTGCCTTCCTGGTCAGGTGTGGTTGGTTAAATCGAAAACCCTTGTGGCAATTAGCGCGAACCGCTTTTTCCCTCTCTTGTGTTTTTTTTTCATTTTTCTAACAACAATGTTTGTTCGACAGTGCTTCGATTATCCATCCTACATGAGGCTCGTTATTACCGTGCCACATGACATGATCGAGGTAGCCTGTCAGAGAATTCAAGAATTCTGCGAAAGGCACCATATCAAGACGGCGGAAAACCGGCGAAGGAGTAGCTTCGTAGACGCAGAAATCCCATATTGAAGGGAGGAAAATCGTTCGGTTGATTCGAACGATCGTAAGAATGTCTTAATTACCCTATCCGGAGTGCATGTAAGGATTAAGGCGATTATTCTTCTGGAAGAAGTGCACCGTTTAATCCGAGATTTTTGTGTATATGTATATGGACGGATTTTATATATTTGCTGTTATTTTAAGTGTATTATATTATGTAATAAATCATTTCTTTTTATATGTGAGATAAATCGTGATTTTTTAATTACTTTAACTTGCCGCATGCCGCATATAACATTTGCTGTCCAGTGGACCGGAAGGGATACTTTTATTATTTATCAACTTATTTATGTTTGAAATGCACAAAAGCATTTTAAGTATTGGGTAGACTACATTTTTTAATAGTAGGATTTCACGTATTTGGATATTGAAAATAACTTCAATCGCTTGGCTCAATCTCCTGGAAATGGGTATGATGACCAACATATCATATGGCAATTAACCCATTCACTGCCAGGAAAACCAAGCAAATATTACCTTTGCTTGTTAAAATTCGAGAAGACGACAGAGAGTTTCTAAACATTAATTTCATTAATCAAAAATATAATCTCGACATTTGTAACGATACGAAGAACATTTTTGTTCCAAAATTTCTATACACGCTCGGCCATTATTTTAACTTATTAATTCAAACTTATAGTGCAGCTACGAGATATCTCGTAGTTGGCAGTCAATGGGTTAAAGTACTAATTGTTTGGCATCTTTTAATGTTGACAGATGTTACAGAAATTATCTCCAATAACTTTACGAAGGTTATATATCGATGTAGTTACAATGTGAATGACTAATTGAATGTTTTACAGATGGTGATAGATGAACGAATCACAGATTTTTTCTTCTGGAACAAATCGCGTAAAAGAGCACAAAATGTCGCGTTGAACGAAAAAAAATCACTTCGTTTCGATTACTAACAGTCGAAAAATACCAAATCAAATTTGAGCAAAAATCGGCCACCTAAGCTTCTACCCCCGTTTTTGCTGGAACGAAAGCTCCTCGACTTTGGACCTTCGCCATTCTCGGAACGATTTTAATACAATTTTTTTGCGGATCCTTTAAAATCTTAATTTTCGAAATATCATAGGGAAAAAATCATAGCACGACTGGTTTTTTGGTTATTCCCCAAAGAAGGAAATGTGGTAATCGCAGGTTAACGGACAAAGATAACTATTTCTACCTCAAAACACCTGAAAGTAGGCAAAATATCGTGTAGAACGAAACAAGGTTCCCCTTGGTGCAATCAACAGGAGTCGAGAAACAAGAAATTTTGAAAGACCAAAAATAAAATTGCAATGTTAAAACAACACCGTTTAATACGAATTTATTTGCAATCCTTTCGCATGAATTTATATACGATCAGCTGGTTTTAATAGAACCACCTAATTTGCCGTTTAATTTCTGCAATGAATGATAAAGACCGTGTAATGAAATTTCCGGGAATACTTCAAAACATGGATTCACAAGGGCGCGTTATCAGAATTCATAAAATATTAACTGTGTCGGTATACATATTTAACGTAATGTTGAGTACACATCGTTGTCATATGAATATTACCATAATTACTATTCTCTGTATGTCGAACAATGTCGCCGGATATTTTCGCCGAGTTAGTAATTTCAGTGATTGAATTATTTTCCATTTTGCAGCTACAGATTAAAGTTGACACTGTGTTAACACGAGGGTCGTCAACACGTTCTATGTAAATTATTCGCACAAAATCTGATTACACTTCGGGGCTTTAACAGTATACATCATACCAAACTTCTTTAAAATTTATGACTTCTCGATCCGCGGATGTATCCATCAAATCAATTTCATTTAACACGAAATCACTGCGATTACGAAATTTCCAGAATAGAGATACCGAAGTAAATTCCTGTAAAACTTCACGAAATAAATGATGGTACAGAGTGATCCAAAAGTCACCAGATTATTTAAAAATAAAATAACCTTTCTGCTATTAATGTTTTCAAATCGAAGATAAGATGGGGGCTACTCGCAGGACATAATCTACAAAACTAATTAAAAATAATTTCCAACAAGTACATTTATTGGAATAAATGTGAATTATTACCACATAATTTGTAGATAATTTTCAGCCCACCTGGTACAATATTTTTTGAAAATAGAATCGTATCAACACTTCCAGATCAATTTCAAAATCAATTGATAAAATGCAACTAATTCGACATGAAATTCAATCGGGCAAACATTTCCCCCCAGCAGATGTCTGCTTCCTTTTTTTTTCTTGTTCTCTCGTCACGTTAATCGTTCGCCATTATTTGGACGAAACTTTGCTCATCTCTGCCGCGGAATAGGAACGAGGAGAAAGTACCGAAGGCTCGAGGGCCATATATCTTTCGCAGGGTGGCACAGGAGGGCATGGAAATTGGAAAACACCGACTCCACCGTGTTCCGTGTTTCGCGTGACCCGGGGGTGGTTTTATTTTCGTTGACGATTCCGCCAAGTCTATTGTAACGTCGAGCACCTACGAGTGTACATCTGCGATGCTCATTATTGCACACAAACCAGTGTTATTATACCGGCGATCGTATTTAAATGAGTTTCAGATTCGTGAAACGTAAGGTTAAAGTATGATGATGCGTTGTCGTGGAAGCATTTTTCGTTGAAATTTTTAGCGTTTAATTTTTGTGTATTTTTTTTATTGTGAATATTGCGAGGAGATTAAAGTTTATCGATGTTAGTTAATTAGTGTAATGGGAAAATTTGAAATTTTGTGTAGCGCGTACTTTGAAACTGTTGTTATAATATTTTTTATTTTTGAAACATTAAGTTGAGAATTATTTTTTGTGTGGGTAGTTTGCGGATTGAATTGGGGTTTTTTACTGTTATCTGTTCATTGAAATTACTTATTAATATTCTGTACAGAATAATATTTGTTGGCATTTTCTGATATGTAGTAGTTATTGTAAATATTGAATGATACTTCGGTTTAATATACAAAATAATAATTGGATCCCAGCATTATATTTTCAGTTAAATCTAAAAATATTTAATCGATGAATTTGAAATTTTAATCGCCAGTTATTTCTAAATAGCTTTAACGTTTTCTGACAACCCAAATCTCGTCTTTGATCTTCCTCTTCATCGTGAAGAAGAAGGGAAATTTAAAAATATTGATATTCTTCAAAAACTATCCCAACTTGAACTTTATATATGTACTTATGATACGTAGATTTAGGAACTTTTTCCAAAATTTTGTGAAACGGTGTCGTCGAAGATTCCAGTAAAAATTTCGAAGGATTTTCCGGATGGAGAAACCGATACTCGTAATGAAATACAAGTTATTACTAGAGGAACGATAAGATAGGGATAAATTTCCAAAAATCGGATATATAAATCGGGTTAGTGTGTCAAAATTCTAAAAAAGAAATTCTCAAAGAACACACTTCCGTAACAATATTGCTTGCTCTAAAAATCAGATTAAACTTTATACAATTTTTTTACATTCTCCCCGTATTAAATTTCCATTTCACTGATAATACTAAAAATAATTTCTATGCTTTTCTAATTGCATCACTTAAATATATAATATTATTTATAACGTTACTTTAATATAGTTGTGCTGCTCTTAACTCACAATCGCGTGCCATTTTTAGATATCCGATACTGCGCTTCAAAGTAGTATATTTTTCTGTGTCAACTGCGATGCATTTTTCCCATACGATGATACATGCACGTTTCATAGGATAAAAATACAAGGCAACATACGAATCATGCATTTTAGACGGAATTTCCTTCCCATTTTCATCAAATATACCAAAAATATTATCTATTTATATACCAAATTAGTTTTATCTAGATAATTAGCCCGAAATGTATTTAAAAATTAACATACACTCAATTTTGTTGTTAGCAACCGCTCAATTACGGTATTCTGACAATTTAATATTGCATTAATAAATATTAGCGGAAGAATTCTTTTCAATTTTCGATAATATTTTAATTACACCGTTAATTGAATGAACCATCATTTTTTGTGAGATCTTACTTGTTGAACGAAACGAATATAGATTATATGTTGGGACATATAAATCTCTCTTTATTGTTAATTCCAAATAGGAATTCTATAGACTGGATTTATGCTCTCTCCTATATCACGCGTTCCATTTCTACTTGCATTCAAATGGAATTTCGGATATTCTATAGATCTTCCTATTGGTTATATCCTAATTAATTAAAGCAACTTCCTCGTTTGGCAAGACAACAGAATAACGGATCTTATCCTTGAAATAATACTAGCTACATAGATTACAAATTTTTATAAAATTTTCTAAGCCTTTAAAATGAATTTAATTATTTTAAATCGGGCGGAAAAAAATTAATTCGTACGACAGCGTAATTCAATTCAAAAGATATATCTCTAAATTTTCGAATATTTTGATAATATGCACAACTTTAACAGGTAATAAATACAGATTATCGGAAAACACTTTGCACTGATATACACAGTGCACGTGAGAACTAAACGACTTTTGTTGTACTATAAATATCCGGAAACTATGTTAAATATCTAATAATTCAGCGGTATCCATGGTCACATAATATAATCCGTTTATATTCTACCGAAAATTCGGTAAATGCTAATTAGATATTATCGAATACGATAAAATATAATACTTTCAAATAATTCAAAAACTCTGCATTATAAAGTGCAAGATACACTCATACACGTAATGTGTGAAATAACGAGAATGCATAAATGGATATTATAAATTGATTAGAATTAGGAAACAATAGAAGCTTAAAGTATCATTGTTCAAACTACTTAATAGATGAGTTAAACTTCTGTGTCTGTCTACGCCTAGGAAATCAATTTACATGTAATTTCCTATCCGAGCATGCCAATCTTCTTAATTGAAGAGGTCTCTGTGAGCAGGAAATGTAGATGTTTAGGGTAGCTGACGTGGCCTTGATGAAGGGGTGCACGTACAAGGGTACGTCTTCCGGTTTGTTGCACCTCAACTATGTCGTAACCTCAAATTCGCGTTAAGGTTTACGCAAATAGTCGCCATTTTCCACGTTTCTTTTTACACTGTTATTTTGAACGATTACACTTACGATAAATATTACAAATATAATTGTTCTTAGTTACTGTTCTTTTTAAATCTTTCTTATTCAAATTGTTATGGTTATTTTAGCGACGTTCTACGACTTTATGGGTATCAACACAGGAAGTGTGGGGTATCGCGTGGGAAAATTTTTTTTAGAAACCACAGTAACAGAATTAGAGCCTACTAATTGGAAGTCTGAGATTCTAGCACCATAACCACCATAGATAGTAAAGCCAAGGTACAATTCTTTATAGTAACTGATAATCATTACATTTGTGATTTGTATTTTTGAATTTTATTTCAAGTGACATTGTTGTATTTAAATTTTATTAAAAATTATGATTCATGAGTGACTCATTAAGCGGATGATCATGATCAACAATATCAAGGTAAAGTATGTAGCTAGACAGGTGACTTTTTCTGGAAACAGTGAAGAAAAGCAGAAGTGCATAAAAATGCAGCGGGCGCCGAAGAACATGGCGCAATGCATCATCGTTGCTCCCTTCATGGCAACATCGAATGCTTATGGCCGTCATTCCGAACATCTGTTGCGAGCAAGCTCGTTGTAGACACAACGCATTGCTTTTATGTGGTCTCCTAAGAATCCCTTCGCAAACCTTTACGATATTAAAACGCAGGATACGGAAGAACGGGTTAAGGTGCTCGAATAGTGCATTTTTCAAGAAATGCATGTTTACATAATATTTAGAAGGGAGTAGGAGAATTATTGAAAGTTTCTGATAAACCTATCGATCTTAAGGTATACTTCTCAACTTTGAAATTGAAATAGCTTTAAAATTTAAAAACTGTAAACGATAATGATTATGGCTTGCTACAAGTTATAAATACTTTTTTTTAAATTAGCAATTGACTATAGAAATTGATAATATTTCTGACGTATAGTATTTCTAAAAGGATAATTAATTACGTTGAAAATTGGGTAGTGAATTAAACAAAATTGCTACTCTTACCGCGGAAAGTGTTCCGTAATCTCATATAAAATTTTTAATGCTCGTAGACCTGTGAAATTTGATTTAATCTAATAAAAAAAAGTTTTACTTATCATTTTTAATATCCACGGATCTCTGAAATTCTATTTAATTGTAAAAAAATGGAAATACCAGTCAGAAAAATTCCATCAAATCGTAACTATCACAATGCCAAATTTTCTAAAACATCACTTAAAATTTCTAAAAACCCCGCACTTCTAAAATTTCATTTAGTCCTACGAAATTAAAAGTTCCAGTCGCAGCTCTTGCAAAGTATCAAGAACCATTATTTATTTCCTACAATTGCGCAGCAAATAACATCGGTCCATGAATCCGATAATTACAAGAGAAATTTTCGATCCGTTCTGTTACTTTCGCCATAACAAGGACCATCATTCTTCCTTCAGACCCACGTGGTTTACGAAGTCTTAACCGTTAATTGATCGACGATGGAGAAGCGGTTTAACTGGAAGTCGGTACATGCGAGTCGAATGTGAATCGGAATTCCCTGCCTTCTGAAAGAGAATTCTCGGAATGGCCGAGAGTGCTGCGTGGAATTTCACATAATTGCGGTGCAACGATAATCTGTTTCAGATGGGAACCGATAACTCGGTACGTAACGCTAGTCTACGAACGGAGAGAGTACGAGGGGGAGGTGAGTGCAACTGCTAATTAATAATTTCACGACAGAACGTCCGACGAACACGTGATCCCTCGTAATTGCATTTTCGCGAGTGTACTCCAATTTTTTACCCCTCACCTGCATTGAACCACACGGGAGCAATTATCCAAAAAATTCGCATGTCAGTCGGATATAATGAAATGAGATATTAACAACTTTTCTCCGTTGTTCGTCGAGAGATTATAATCGGAAGCAAATGTCATCTATTCTGTAATTTTTATTATTATCTGATACGTTTGACCAGTGGGTTTACCTTAAGTATTTAATATTTAAATATTTTATATATATTAAGCACTTAACATTTAAATACTTTAAGTAAAGAAGCAAAATATTCAAATCGTATGATACAGAGAAACGCGTAAGTTTAATTGGATATTATAGTAGTACAAATATAGTAATTAAAATTATTGAATTTTGGCGCGATATGCTTTATAGTACGTTTAACGATAGTTACAATGAGTCTAACTTTGCGTTTTTCGTTAATAAAAAAAATATGCGTTTCAATTCGTAGTATGGAGTTTCTTGGAAGAATTTTTGGATTTCTCATTTTTTCATGTTGATTAAACACGAAATTTGATTCACATCACCGGATGATTCTATTCCATGGCTGATTGTTAATCCAATCGGATTCTCTGATGCACACCGCCGATAAATGGGTCGAGGTCGGAAAGTGCCCATGATAGACTTTAAGCGCTAATCTCGTTGCATCAAGAGGCAATCATCAATGCATCGTGTTAGATGCAGGATGAAGAGCCGAACGAGAGTATTAACCTCGATAGATCTTCATCGTACATCTCTGCGGCTTCGTTTTTAAAAAATCGTGTGCTATTGAGTTTTCGAGATAAAGAAAAATTAAAATAGTGAATTATACCGTGAGATAGTGATTTCACCGTTCTAAAAATATCGCGATAAAAGGTTCCTTCGGGTAATAAGTGTGGAATTAATGTATTTAACCCACTATAATTTGTTGTGACATTGAGCTAACCTGTGATACATTAGTGTTTTATTAGTTATTATATATTTTCCGGTTTTTGAGGTATCGTAACTTCATTTTAAAATATCACTTGCGTCTTTTTATTATAAAATGCATCTATTATCTCCAGAGTTATTATAACACCTATAGATGTGCTCTCGTTTAACTAGTTTTCAGACGCTAAGAAAAATTCAGGTTACAAAAACTTCATTGATTTTTACAAGAAAAATATATTACAGTTTTATAAAACATATTCGATAATTCAAGCATGGAAAATAATTGAAATGTCTCGGTGGCGTAATAAATTTATACCGATAATTAATTCTGTATTGTAATATTTTTAACTCTATGAACTGTCGTAACTTCGTTTTAAAATGTCACCTGTCTTTTTTTGTTTAGAATAAGGCACTTATAAATAAAATGCAGCTGTTACTCGAAAAGCAACAGATAAAACGATCCTCCGGAGAATATTTTTAAGTAAATTACATCTCGATTACATCTCAGTCGTAAGGATCGATCTTGAGATTAAAATAAATCGTACCATCGCCCACAAGTCTCTGGGTTTAACTTACGATTAGCGTAATAAATCCCAGATGGTAACTTAAAATAGTTCCTCCCTCGTAGTTTTCTATTTCCTCTCTTTTTCTCACTTCGAAACCCACACTTTTTTCTCCTTTCCCCTCTCTCTTCCTCCTACGCTCGCATTTGTATTTACACCCGCACGTACACGGCTTCCCTTCCTCGTTCTCTCGAAACTCTACTTCGAGTTAACCGAATTGCACCGAATTAGAAAACGAAGTGTACTTTAAGAATTCTATTAAGAGGCTGAAAGCGAAGGAAAATAAGTTTTTTCGATGCAGCCCCGAGTTGTTCGGCGTGAGAATTGCGAAATCCTGAAAAGACACGAATACGTTAATTCGATCCGGTAAATTAGCACGAAAAATCTGTTCATCCTGATATTCTGAACGATTATCTTATTGTGAATGTCTACACGAAATATGATTAATTAATGAAATAATACAAAGCTTATTATTACTTAATAAAAAAATGTCTCTTGTGCAAAAAGCATCTATATCAAGGAACCATTTTACTGTGTGGTAATTAATACAAAATATTTGCAAGACAAAACCTTTTTCACGAGGTTTATCGAATTAAGGAAATGCCAAGTAATTAATTACAAAGTCTACAAATATATTTTCAGAATTTCTCCTGATAATAAGGAATTTCACACATTGCTCTTTACTGAACAGTTACTTGTAATTCGCAATTTGCGTTTTTCACAACTACTACTGCGAATTAATGATCAAAGCATACATCCATCATAATAAATTTTAAATATATAGTGCAAAAACCGGTTGTATTTTATGTATTGCAAAGTTAATGAAATCAGGTATTAACATTCAACTGAAAATCCAACGGAAGATATAAATACCGCAGACAATTTCCAAATAACAGCTGAAAGTGAATTTTTCAGGTATTATTCGGGTTTCGAAAGTCCTTGTCAATTTCGTCGACGATGTTATTATCAGGGAATGTTGTTGACGCGTGCTGTTATGGCACGGAAGTGTATTAAAGCTCGAAATACCGTAGTAGGTTTCCACGAGCTTGCCAAACGCTTAGAGTGGATTTCAGTTTAAGCACCGATGATAACGTAAGTTGTATGCCGGTGGAATATAAAAACTCGAAACTCGATAGTCAGTCGTATGCAAGTTGCAAACTTGCAATCGCGACTGGTCGGTGCAATTAATATGGACGTCTCGTTTGTAAAATTGATTTTATTGCTTTTGACGTTTCGCATCGAGAATTGTATACAATTCGAGAATCGTAACGTGCCAGGAACGTTCCTGTTTTTCATGATTTGTCTGTTTGAAACTGTTTACAAATTGTACAACATAAAATTTACACGTTAAGAAAGTAAAAAATTAATCGTGTTTTATACTTAACGTGTACGTTCTTATCACGAGTGATAAGAATAAACCTGCAATCAATGAAACCTTGGTCTCAACACTCGATAACATTTGATGTTATGATCTGTTTCTATGTCGTTCAGTAAGATCGAGGCTGTAATTGTAATCAAATAACAGCGAATATGTTTTAATTAACACTAGATTTACGGGCGTGAAATCTGTTAAATTGCAATATATTAAATAAGGACATTGAAAAAAGAGGGATCAAGCGGCAAAGATGGTAATTCGTTAAGTTATTATTGTATTATAAAATACACGTGAAATATCTGCTGTACAGCGTCTCTGTAAATTTAAAAAATATTTATAAGACAAGTAGGAACCCGTCAATTTGACGGCTTCCGTAAATCTAGTGTTAAGTAGCCATTTTAATACGTCATGTTACTTAATTGTAAACCGATTTCAAATATCAATTTCACATAACGCAATTTCACCATAAAACTCGAAATATTTGACCGAAACACTTATTAAATATTTAAAAAACAACACAAACGATATACTGAATTTTTGTAATTAGAAAACTGACGTAATTAACGCGAACCTGCATTTGTTCGTATTATTAATTCCCTAGCTCGGATAAGATATGAACTGTTTTAAATTCGCTAAGAGTGTTTCCATTTTACCGTAGAAGTCTCTTGTATGTAAATTTCATCGCATTGAGATATTCATGTGTCTTCCGGACTGGAGGAATTAATTATTTCGCAGAAGCATGTCGTAGTTTCCATCGAGCTCGCGGGGCCACTGCGGTCGCCGCCTATTAGTTTCATTCGGCTGCACGAAACAGCCCGATTCCCGCAGGACGAATTTTCGCGAAAGTTGATATCGATACAATATTGATGACGCGGGTATTGCAAAAATTCGGCAGTCGAATCCAATTCTGATTGGAATCGGGCAAATAACAATCGCTTCCCGCCAAGTACTCCATGCAGCTTTAAAGATGCGCCATTAAAATGACGTTGAATTGATAACAATTTTTATTCGAGCATGATTTCTGGGTCGGTGAATTTATTATATTAATCGTGCTCCTCATCTTTTTGGAAAATTGAATGAATTTTATTATTTTGAAGCTTCGTTGATGTACGTACGACCATTTTTATCGTCTGTTCGTTTCGTGTTAAAGCGTCGATGTGATATTTATAGAACTATGTTTCTTTCAGGTTACAAAGGCACTTCGAATGTCAGTTGCGACAAAAATTCCTACCGTTTCTTTTATTTCAAATGTTTCCTGTCCTTTTGAAGTTAATAGTGCTGATATTTACTTTTCCTTTGTATTTATGTATTTCTGCAAGTGACAAATGGATTCTAGATACACCTTGTATATATTAATATCTCAAAAAATGAAGAAATGTATATTTCTATTTATAATTCATACGATAATATGTGAAATTTCTTTTGTACTTTCCATTACATTACGAATAATTTTAACGTTAGTAACCAAAGGCTCGTAATATTCGACGAAGTCCATTCTGTTCTTTAACACTACAACTACCGGCGTTAAAACTGTTATATTTAAATATATTAAATAAGTACTTTGAAAAAAGGGGAATTCAGAGGTGGAAAAGATGATCGATTCGGTAATTTATGTTTTATGAGATGGACATAGAATATTTATTCTATGGCTCTCCTATAATCTTGAAGAATTTTTGGAAAAAATTGTGTACCAGTCATTTTGACTGGATTGGTAGTTCTAGTGTTAATGAAAGCCAGATTAATTAAACCGGTTCTCTATCTTTCAGAAACTCTAATACCCCTCCGCTATTACCCATAAACAACATTTACATTTCTAAAACAGCACGAAATCTCAACCCTACATAAATTGCCCAATGATCTCTGCAAAAAGTTCTCCCCTAACGCCATTACAAAAATACCATAAAACTAATCGAAATCACGGAAAAGGGGAGGCTTATTAAATTTCTAAATTCTACCATCAGTGCCACTATCGCTTTCGTTAAGTAATTAACAGACGCGTCTACTCAGAAGCCCATTAAAACGCAACGAGAGGCCAAAAGCTCCGTACGCCAGACTCGCTCCGAATATTATTCTTTTTTCATTCAAAACTCTGACAGACTACTTCCTCCTTTTTTTTTTGCGTAATGACCAGTGCTCTCTCACACGTGCGTGCACTGAAATGCACTTGATCTTCAAAGCCGAGAACAACCCTTTACACGCAGACGGAGTAAGCGGGCATCGCCAAGTGGATGCGTTGGAGTGGATGAGGTTGCAATATTCAGATGCCGTTAGGGAGGATTTTCTCGTCTGGGGCGAATATCTCGACTTTAAGCAGAAGGGACCCGCGAAGAATACTTACGACGGGGCTGTACGGGAATCATCGATTTTGGGGAAAGTTTGAAGGATTTTGCAGAGATTTCGACGCATTAAAAATGATGTGTTTCGTCTGTGAGAATTCTTTTGAAGTGTAAGAGGAAATTTATGGTTACAGGCGTTAAACAGTGAATTGTAGGAGAAACTGCTATTGACAGAGATATAACGAATGTACAAAATTTTGGAAGATTAAATAATTATTTTTAACTACATAATTAACACTAGAATTATCAAGACAGTCAAAATGACTGTTTCCTCATTTTTTATAAAAATTCTCAAAACTTTCTAGGGGAGCCATAGAGTAGTTATTCTACATCTATGTTGTAAAACATGAGCTACTAAATTAATCATCTTTTCATTCTTTTGATTCCTCGTTTTCTTAAGTGTTTGTCTAAAGTATTTAAATGTAATAGATTCAACGTAGTTGTAGTGTTAAAATATTGAATTATTTTCATGGCAAAAGTATTTCTAAATTCACTTTATACATTTTTTTTTTAAATTGACAGTTAAGGAAAAGAGAATGATATCTATTAAGCAGAAACAGATGGGGCTTTCCATTTGAACGTAAAATCTCTTGAAATATTGGTTTGTGGCTCTAAAATTCTATAAAGATTCATCAAAATCGGTTTATTCGGGTTCACGAGGTTTCCTCGTTAACGGAGGTTTCAAGAAACTCTACTTCTCTCGTTTTTCCTCTCGGAAACAGCTTCGAGCTGCTGCATCGCGTAAAACAACTGGTTTCATAATTGTTTGGAATACTCGAAGATCGGTCGTACAATGAAAGGAAAAGTTTGCAAAAGTTAGTCGACATTCGTGGCTCGGACTTTGCCGTGGAAATCTAGGGATTTAAAATCACCAAGGAAGATGTCGATCGCGTTTCGCGGCTGGTCCTTTAAGAGCTGCTTTGCAATAAACAAGATGAAAGGACCGGCTTCTTTGCTACTTTTTCTTCCGATGTTGCAGGGTAAACTTAGTCTCTTAACTTTTAAAAAAGTCTATCGGAAATGATGGTATTTGGAGCTTACCGAGGTAATGAAGAGAGGAGATTGTCGGTCGAGGGGCATTTAGTTTTATGAGGCAATTAAAAAGGTTGATGGGACTTTTATTATTACGTAATGAAGTATCAAAAAATCGAGGATAATTTGAAATTTTTCATCGATTAATGAAGATTGCATTTGCATGTCTTTCATCTCGTTTGTTAACTGTATTAATATCTTAACTGTTTCTTGAAAGCATTGCAAAAATAATCGGACGTTTAATATTAAATTTGAATCTCAATGTTGAAGTTGCATATTGCAAAAGTGTTTGAATCCTCTGTAATCCAAATTCTTTGTCGCATCTGCAAATTAGTTGGATAACATGTTGATAAATATTAATAAGTTTATAAGAAAGTTTAAAAGGCCCTGAAACGAAGTTCCTATATTCAATGAAATTAAAAACATCATTAGAAATATATGATATATAATGTTAAAGTCACAATGGGGTTACAGTGGGTTGAATAAATTTTCAAAATGAGAAAAATGCGCTATTATCCGTCATGAAATTTCAAAAATCTAGCGATGATATGATTGTATCATGTCAACTGCATAATCCTGCTTCCGTTGCTATTGTGGACGACGTGAAATTTTAATGTATCGAGGAAATTTAACGCGATAGAATGCACCGCACTGAATATGTATGCAAACTCTATATGAAATTGTGTCTCTCAATACAATCTATGAATTTAATAATCTTTAATAATCCTATAACTTTGAATTAGCATAGAATTCATATTGATTGAGAGTCCCTTGTGATCACCTTTTATTCAACACCATGGCAATGGTACGTCAAACAATATTTAGCTAACGGATAATCACCGTAGTTTCACTGTCACAAATTTCATTCATACGTAAATGGAAATTTCACGAATCAAAATGTGTCGTGCATTTCAAAGATTTCAAAATTATTCGACTCAATACACAGACTCGTAATGTTTTCAATATTTAAAGAAATCATAATACTTTCCCTTCATAATACTTTCATCATATCCACAGAGATTCAAAATAAACCTAATACTGTATAACTACAGTATAAATTACAATATATATATTGTATAAATTACAGAAATAAATTACAATAAAAGTATCTAAATAAATTCAGCATCTCCGTAAACACAGAAATATCCTTAAAAAGGTATAAAATGCGTTCAGTCTATCGTCAATGGCATCGAATACTTACAAAATTCGTATCAAAATTCCATTTGAACCGAAAACAATGAACCGTTCAATTCGATTTTTACGATCAATCTCAGTGCTACCGTTACCGTCGAAGAACGTGGGAATTCCATGCAAATTCTCGGTTAGGCTATAAAAGTCACGAAGGAAATCATGGTGTCCGGAACGCGTACTTGGAATTTTCGAGGCCACGACGACGACGTCTGCTGGGGTGCCGTATGCGAGGAACACCAATGGCGAGTCCGGAAAGAGGGGTGAAAGAAGACTGGTGGGTGTTTTGCACGAGTGAACACAACGTTCGTATCGCCTTCTGTCTCCTGCATAACGTTTCCTAAGTACGAACAGCAAATGTCAATAATGGAAGTGGAAATAAAAGGACGTTAACGTGGAAAGGGGGTTTTGAATATTGTCGGAAGTTTCGGAACAAAGAATCGATGCGAGTGAAACTGGTGTGGGCTGGTCTGTGGAAAGGAATTTTTGCGAAAGAAAGAACAGTTTGGATAGCCGGAAACAATGCTAAATTGAATGAAAATTGAGAAATCACCAAGTTTTTTCAGTGCTACAAAGGATGTGTGAAAATTGCAGCATGTTAAACGTAAAAAAAGACTGAACTTCGCTTAGAATAGCTGCGAATGTTATTAAAAAAATACTGGGTTGCAGAATGACGAATTAAGTACTTCTCATTTTCGATAGAAATAAAATATGTTAGAAAATATGGACGATTCAGTAGATGTCAATTATTATAAAAAATACAAAATACAGCGATTGTAGAGAAGTATCGTCAATGTAGAAAAACCTTAGGTACTTTCTACCCGTTACATAAAACATTAAACTGAATTATCGAATCTAAAAGTAACAGAAATAAAAATGTTAGATATACACATCAAATAAGTAAAAAGAAATGAATACATTGGGAAGTAAATGAAATTTTTCTGACTATTTCAAATCGTTGTACGCTGCAGACAAGAAATATCAAACGAAGGTATTTTTCCATTCGACGTTTATCACAAAGAATTGTAATAGAAAAACGTTAATTTTTTCTGAAGGTTTTCCTTTATTTAATAAATTATTTTTTGTACTTTATATTTTATATTTGAACGTAAGGAAATGTTTGGCAGTTTGAAACGAAGA
Source organism: Cerceris ruficornis (assembly GCA_963989415.1). NCBI lineage: Eukaryota > Metazoa > Arthropoda > Insecta > Hymenoptera > Crabronidae > Cerceris > Cerceris ruficornis. The sequence goes on from OZ022520.1 coordinate 17,659,470, forward strand.
TTTAGCAAATATTGCGTCGCTTTGCGTTCATTTGAGTAAACCTCGAAGGTGAATTTTATTCGAGAAATGGCGACACGAGCCGTCTCGCTCTAATTAAGTATTCCAGTCATTATTTATGGTATTCTCTACGGATTCTTCATCTGAATGCATGGAGCAAGGGTTCTATTTGCATCTAAATACGGATCAAGACATTTGGCTTATTGACGTCTCGTCTGGTATTAAGATGAGTTGCCAATCGATGAGACGTTCTGGCAACCATTACATTTTACTGTCGATGAGTTTAACATTTATGTATTTACGAAGTATTTTACAATGACGACATGGAAATTTCTTTTTACAAAGAACTATTTCAAATTTACGATATATTTACGAATATATATTTCTACAATATTTAGATTTCTTCATATCTATATATTGCTAGAGGATATAGATTTATTGTTTCGAAATTGTCTCTTGATAAAAATGCATTTCGATCCCTTAACTTTGTTTTTCTTTATTTCAACCACTCGTGTAAACATTCTGCATTTTTTGAAATGAGCAGTATTCATTCTACGAATGTTTACTATTACCTGTCATAAATATTGAAATATGTTGCTGTAAAAAATATATGAAGATTTTGCTTTGCAAAATCGCGATATACGAGCCGTTCAGTGCACAAATAGATTAACTCCATAAAACCTAAAGTGGAGAAACATGATGAAATAGTATACACTCCTTTTCAAAATTCCCTTCAAAATATAAATACAAATAAATATTGTAGAATATATAATCGCATTTAGCTTTCCTCTAACGAAGTACAAAATGAATAAGGTGGAACAGCCTTGGAATTAATTAGATTGAATTCTGAATTCAATTATTTATTATCGGATGGCCAAACAAACTTCGTCATTTAATGGTGTTAATCGTTATTACTACGAAAATTTATTCTGAGCATAAAAAGTTAGGATTCAATCAACTGCTTTGAGACTTAAATTTAAAAAAAATTGAAAAAGTGGAGTTAATCGATTTGTGCGCTGAACGGCTCATATGTTGAAAGACTGCGATCTTAAAGCCAGATTGTTTGTCGGGAGATCTTGAACAGCGAAAAGGTTATCACGACAAAACGTGTTACGTAAAATTTACGTCTATGTTTACTTGTAAAAAAAAGGCTATCGCGTAAGATGCACATGCTCGAGTGCACTTGCAACACGTAGAGCAGTTCGAGCATAGATCGTTTCTTTGTATCGGACTGATATTCCTTAGTCCCTTTTATATGAAAGTTATCGACAGCAGTTTCAAAAAATCGGACAACAAAACATCGATAAAGAACTACTAACATGATCCAGAAATAATAACAATTTATTCTGTACTTTTCTATCAAAAAGCCTAAATAAAAAAATTATACTACGTTCGAAGAACTGTAATATTATAAAAAATCTGAGAATATTTACATGTGTTATATTACTGTCAAGCTGTAATGTGAATTTTGTTTTCTTAGTTCTCGTATTAAAAAACTGAAGATTTATCAACGATCTATAAATGTTGAAGTAAAAGATAACCGCACTCGTAATAGAACGTAAAGTGCATTTCCAAGATAGAAATATGAATCGTGTTAATGCATGGAAATATTTTTCAGCACTTTCCGTACAGCAATCAATCGTTTACGAGCACTGCAATGTTTCATCAGTGTTATCGTATCGAGACCAAGAACAACCCCTGTCATAAAAAGAATAGTATTCCCAGAATGCAGCAAAATAAAACAGAATAACGCCGGAAGGTAGATATAAGCACTCGGGAAAACTACGTAAACCATTGCTCGTAAGTACTTGTTCGTCAATATTTTTTGCATTTCTTCAAACGTACACTTGTAAAAAGTTTATGAAACCCTGCCATGAAAACGCGGGAATGAAAAGTAACTCGTAATTAATCTATAGACAAATATCAGAGCAGAATTTTCTCAGGCAAGAAGTTTACAATTAAACCGATTCTTTAATTACTCGATCAATTAATAAACCATGGTATAAAAAGTGTTGCAGCTGATACTAAAAAAATATAATTTATGCTACCAATCCCATAAGAACGTTGTAACGTTTACAAGTTCATTTAATTCACTTCAAATTAAAATATCGTTTAATCTAAAATTCTTTCAGAGGTTCATTAACACATTCTCTGAACTGCATATTTAGAAAAATTCTCCCACTCGAAAAACATGCCAAAAGAGCCCCAATTACACAAACTTCTCCAGCGTTGTTCGCTCCAAAAGATACCCCCACAATAATTCTTTGCACCGATACAACCCAAGGCCTTGTACCATTGGTAATAAATTTCTCTCAAACATAAATCAACGCGAAAGAAAAGTTAACCCCCGTGCGAGCACAATGTCAAGCCTCCGAGACATCGTCAAATCATCGTATCAACCCCCGACTATTAACTTCCCACAATTCTTCTCATTTCTTCCTGCACATAAAAATCTCTTCTCTCCCTGCGACATTAAAGCCGCGTTTCATCCTCGACCGGTAGGGAAAGCGCAACCGTAGTAGGAAAACGGCAACCCCTCCTCGTCAACCCCCATCGGTGATCTGCGCGCAACGCGCACGATGAAAATTCCGTGCGGAGCGGAACGAAATAACGAAACGATTCTCCCTAAAGAGTGCAAACGATCGAGACGATACGAGATCGGCATCGTACGATCGGCTAGGTCGTACGACGCGCTCGGTCAACATTAATGACACTCGAAGTGCATGACCGAGGGACGCCAGGGGTCGTGCGCTCGCGCACCCTCCCGCAAGGGTCGAAGGGTGACGAGGACACGACACGACGCGACGCGACTCGACGGTCGCGGCGTCTAGGCAGAAGGGAAGCCAGGTGGGGGTGGCCCTTGGAAAGAAAGAGAGGAAATCCAAGCGAGAGGGTGAATATGGAGGGGGAGTAGAGCCGTCGTTCGCGTACTATATGGTAGGGGCAAAGAGAGAGAGAGTGGGGAGTTCGCACGCCGACCGGAACGGCCCCACCGAGTTTTATCCAACGATCCGGGAGGCCCGTCGAGGTAGTGGTCCGCGCCCCACAGCCGCGACAGCTCGAAACGTGTCTCGTCGTCGCGTCGCGCGTCCGTTACTCTGTCCTCTCTCTGGTGGCTCCTTCTTCGTATCGGAGGAACTACCCTCCGAAAGAGGGGAAGAAAGTCGTGTTAACGAAGAGACGTAGTCTCTCGCGATCCGTGATTCGTATTTCGAACGACGGGTTCTCGAGCGCCGACGGGGGTAGTAATCCGCTCTTTTCCGGCCGCGATAAGAGCGCGCGATTCGGATCGTCAAACCGTCTCGAGTTCGTTCGGTGGTGGTCAATGAAACTACACGGGGGTGCCTTCGAAGGAGGGAAACTCTTGGCTTGGTAAAACGACGGTGTCACGTTCGGGATTGCTGGTTCGAAAGAAAAGTTCGAGATAACCGATTGATAAGCGGTGCGTGGTGAGCTCGTGGTAGAGCTAGTTTTCGAAGCTTTGAATCCCCGTTGGGAGGAAAGTCGGTGTGCACACGGGTTTTACGTGATTTCGACGTTCACCCGTGTCTCCGTTTGGCGATCGAGGGTGCGGATAAAGGTCGTTAGACGGCCGACAGTGTTGCAGGTGCCAGGACATAACGGGGGTGGTGCCGGCACGCTACTCTACCCTTTACGTTCTACCGATAATACGAGCGTCCCCGAGAAGAGACGCCTTACGGGATATTCGCACCTGGATCGTGTACGTATTATATCACACCTGGCTCGTGCTACCCAGTGCGGCGGTGCCGTGCTATGGCCTCTCTCCTTAGGTTCTCTCCTACACCCCCAAACAGGTTATTGATTTTGCCGAAGTAAGGAGGTACGGATGTAGCTCGTACGCCCTGCGGCCTGCGACCTGCTCATTTTTCCACCCCCCGTACCTCCACTTCTCTCTCTCTTTTTCTCTCTTTTTCTCTCTCTTTCCCTTGCTTTTTCCTTTTCTTTTTCTCTTTCTCTTACTCCCTCCCTCACCCTCATTACATGCCACCATCTCTTTCCACTTTTCGTTTGCTTGTCCTTGACGCTTCTCATCCTCTGACGTCAGATGGACCTAACGCGATCTTTTGACACAGTTTGAAAAAAATGTCCCTGAACTGCCTCCACTGGTAAACGCTGTTCCTTTGCATGTTTAATTCGCGTTTGTTTCTTTCTTTCCTTCTCTCTCTCTTTTTAACGTATCATTTGGATGCTTGACGTTGCATGGCGAATTTCATCGGATGACAGTGAGAACGGAAAGTGCGGGAAACGATAGCGTTCCGGTAAACAGGAAGAGGGACGCGGAAGAATGTCCCTCGGAGCATCGAATGACACGGAGATGCGTATTTGGTTTCGGAAACTGTTCGTGTCGATTTCCCGAAGCCATGCTAATGCATTATATCGTGCACAGTGTGCCGTGTCACTGAACCGTTGGAGCAGACTGTTGCAATGCTAGCGTGACTATAGGCGAGAGACAATGGTTAGGAGAAGAGATTCCTACTGTCAGTGGATCGATCGGTGGTGAACTTTTCACTACGAGACTTTGCGGTTCTTTCGCAAAAGCAGCGCCTCGTAGTAAATCAATAGAAGCCACGTGAAGTCAGGATGGGAGATCGCGCTGTCGTTCTCTTTCTCTTACTCTCTCTCACTCTCTCTCTTCTTCTATCTGTATCTTCCTCTCTACCTGCCTCTCCACCTCGTTCCCTTTCTCATCCAACGATTCGCGCGTTTCAGTGGATTTTAGCAAATAAGTGCGATCGATAAGGGAAACGTACCCATCGCGTGTGTCTGCCACGATTGGCAGGAAATACTTAAATAATGGCACCTTATTGATCGTATTCGTACCTTAACAGCTCGATGGATTGAATCATTGAAGAAACGTCACTCCGTTTTACTCCGTTACGCGCGTGTCAATTATGTAAGGTTTCGCGAATTTCGGTTTTATCGATCAACCGGAGAGAACGGGTTTGTATTTAATATTTCATTCGTTCGCTTTCTATTTTCTACCCCCTCGAACGTCACGTATTTCCTGTTCGTTACCCTCTGGTCGTTTCGAGCGTGATGTATGTTTCACGTTTTCATGTAGAAGGAGAGAAAGAGAGAGACAGAGAGAGAAACACATCAATTCAGATCGAACCATCTAACGATTTTTATTCGCATCGAAAGACGGACATTTGTGTGCTTTGTATTTGGTCATTAAATTTAGTGCTGAATGCGGAGAATATTTTCGAATATTCTAATTTTAGCATTAACGAAAAACGGCCACTGGCTAAGAGAACGGGATATGTGTGGAATGCAGGAAACGTCGAAAATACGCGAATGACACTCTTGGCAAATTTCGGAGGCTGCCTAAGCGTCTTCTGATCGAAATAGGGCCACCACATAGGCGTGTCCAGGCTGATACAACGAGAGACAGAGAGAGAGAGAGAGAAATATAACCGTTTCCACGATAATTTATGAGCTATTACGTTACCTTTGCCGCTACAAAGTGCTATTCGGATAAATGAAAACACATTTATCGCAAAGTAAAAAGAGTGATACCGTAAAGAGCGATTAATGTGGATAGGTAGGATACAAATTATCGTGAATGATGAATCGTGATTAAAAGTAATTTTCTTTAGTGCATTTAATGAAAAGCGTGCATTAATATTTACTTTGCCGTACTCTGTGATAATCGTCAGGCATTGAAGTTAAAATTTATTAGAAAGAAAACCTCAAAAGCTGGAATATTTTGTACTAACAATATGCAGAATTGGTAATTTTCCGTGTAAATTAATGAGAAATAATTCGCGAATACATTGAGACAAAATTCACGGAAAACCTCTTTGACACATAACAATATAGAGTAAATAAATATATTAAAGTAAAATGTATATAAATTGCGATCATTGCGCATATGACATTAGTGTAACGCCATCAACCATTAAAGTGTCCATGCGAATGAAAGAAGAATTGAAATCGAAGATCTAAATCTCTTAATTTCATAGAAATATAATTCTTAATGAAATTATGCTACCAAAAGAATTCTTCTAATTTCACACGATGGAGAATATGTTAATGGTCCGTTCTGATATACCAATTGCATAGTTCTTCGAGTGCAATTCCAAGTTCGTAATCGAATTTCTCGAGAATGTATTTTTAATGTCGCGAAAGTAGTTCCACGAGGGAATGTTCAAAAGGGCCTTTGGCATCAATATTGAAAAGTTAAACGTGACAGTAATTTTTCTCGAGGTTAAGCGAACCTGGTTTGCTGTATTTCTTCGTGGTAGTCAGTAAAACAGGGCCAATGACCAAGCGAATGCAACGTGCTGTGTATCCATGGAAGCCCGCCAGTCCCGAAATACGACGGAAGTAACGTCCATGGAGGGACGTTTTTCGAATGGCTCGTACCTCCGAGTTCCGGAGATGTTTGGATTAAAGTTTTCATATTTTCAAACAAAATATTCAACCTTTATCGAATAAAAATATTACTATAAATCCAGTTTTCAGGATATCCAAATATTCTTCCGGAAAAGAAAAAATACGTCAGGTTTTGAGAGGCATTGAAAAATATGTCCTGCAAGTAAGAAATTGCGTATAGATTCAAATTATGGAACGTCTTTAACAAAAATATAAAGATTCAGAGATAAGATGTCGAATCGTTTTTCAAAAATGCAAAGCTACCATTTGCTGAAAATAATTGTTAAACAAATTTTGTACGATATTCATTCTTGATAATACGCTAAGATAAAAGTGTCGTTAGAAATGAAATACCGAGTGAAAATGATATCGGTAGTTTCTAAAGTCTTTTAAACACTCCTCCATCGATTCTGTCGGTAAACGCTTCAATTATCTGACAAATAAACCGTTAATATCGTAATATCCTTCTACAATTTCCAATAAAGTGATTCTCGCTTGAAAATTGTCAACCACCGGACATTGCGGTAATGCGAAGGCAGACGAAACAGGAAACGTTAATGTCTCCGCCAGTCAGGATCACAGAGACCTTCGGTACTACTCTGACAAAAGTGCGATACTCTACGATAAAATCCTTTTCGCATTACATCACGTAACACCGAGCAATGATTAAATTAATACCAACGCGAAAATACGTTCGTGCTAGCAGGCATTTACAACGGTCGGAGCATTGCGTGGAAAAGGGATATATAGGTAGACGTTGCACCGTTTTTCGCGAGCGCAGACTAGGATAAAACGAAAGCTGGAGAGAGAAAGGGGAGAAGAGAAGGGAAGAAAGGGAGAGGGGTACGAATTAAATGTGAAAAATTGCAGCAGGCGGAACTTATCCAGACACGAAGTATCGTGGCACGGACTGCAGTTGCATGCGCATGCAACCACGCTGTGCGTGCTTTTCTTTTCCAACCCCCAGACTTCTGTCTCGTGGAAATAGGTTCTCCGCTGACACCGGCGTAGTACACACTCGTCGAACACCAAGAGCCGAGTTCGTGCGCACGCGCGCACGCGCTGATAACAGCATGGAATTCTCTGTCTCGTACTCTTTCTTCATTCCTGTCTTATTCTCTCTTTCTATCTCTCTTGGTTACCCCGCAGAACCACTCTCCTCGCGGTTACCAGCGGTTAAAGGCTCTTAACATTTGCGTGCACCGTACCTTCTAATCGGCTACTTAGGTCAGAGTTCACCGACGTCGCGCTCCGATCATGGTTACGAGATAGGTGCCTTACATGACGATTTATTCGATAAGAGGATAAGAGACGGCGACGTGTTTCATTGAGGACACTTTACGTAAGCGAAATTGTCGATGGCCGTGGCATCGTACTGGACTTTAGTATCGTCAGGACTTATAGCGATGAATCTTAGGGTGCAGGGATATTTCTTGCACGGTGGTGAGATTGGTGTAACAGTGGAGATTGAAATTGTATAGTAGATTAGTCTGCGGTAAGAAATTAGTTGTAGCTTGAGGCAGAAAAGGGCTACTAGTTCATTGAGTTTTAATATGGTCTCATAAATTCGAATAAGTTCTTCATCCTGATACGAGTACTGTATATCTCAAAACGGACAATTCTATGACAAACTGGTTATTCACACATAAGAAATTACTAGCAGGATGTTTCAAGGAAAACCTACTCGTCCACCAAGTTTTAACATCCTCTGCCATCAAGATCTCTAAAACAGCAACCCATCAAAGGTGGACTAACGATAAATTCTTTATCACGGTCATTTCGCGACGATTCATCATAAACCTCCGTATCATCGTGAGCATTAGATATATACTTTCTTACCCTCAACCGCAGGGAAGTTCAAGTTCTTCGATACCGTGTACAACCACGCATCCGTCTGCGCAGCCATGGAAGTCTGCCGACAATGGGGTAGCGCAATTTCGATGGTTTCACGGTAATTTCATAAAACATTTACCGGCTCGTCTGGCATCTGTCACCGTCGTCTCGACGCTGGTTATCTTTTCCGCGGTATGCTTTGGTAATTCAAACGGCCGACGAGGAACGAAATTTCCATACTTTTGCGAATACTCTCGCTATCTGTCTTTCAGCTAACGTGTCGCGCAAACGAACCATGGTGGATCCCTTTCAAAGGCACTTGCGTCCTCGCCTCTATCTCCATTCGGAGAACCTGAGGTGTCTTTCAGTGGTATTCTCTTCGTATCGCCGCGGAAACTTTGAGGAACGTTACCGGGAATGGGCGTTCCACTGTGCCCTCGATCCTACGGCACACGCCTCTAGTTTTCTAATTAAGGTTCATTGTTATTTGTGCATGTGCGAGACTTGAGTTTTACTCCGGGGTATCCGTATGGGCTTTCGTCCTGTCTCAATGGGATTCGCGCTGCTCGATGATTGGGTTCGTTGAACAAAACCTTCTGTCTTAATGCGAGTTATTCGATGGGTTTGAAATATCGTGTTGTTTCGGGGCTTGAGTTTGTTTGTGATGGAATATGGTACAATGGCTGGCGCAGCTTTGCGTTAATTAGCGAAGAAGACAGGTGCCAGTGTTCCTGGTTATTATAAATTAATTGATCTTCTGTGTTTTTTTAACAGTATTCCTACCGACACTTCACGTATACCTTTTCCTACCGCAACCGGTGAATTTGTCAAATGATAAATTTTTCTCAGAAAATAAACAGTGTAAAAAGAAGTGAATATTGAAAAATGTATTATACGTATATTTGAGGAAAAGTCGTGAAGGTTAAAGGCGATTCAATTACGTTGTATATAGGAATTTCTAATCGAAATTTTAAAAACGGTCATTTGACCGGTCGTGGTAGGAATAGTGTTAACAACGAAGGCTAAATGGAGAGGAACGCGTAAATTGTTCTTTTTTTCTGGAAATCGTAGGGCGAATATGTGAAGTTTGAGCATTTTATCGATTCATAATAGAAATTAACGCGTTCACCACCGGGTGAATTTTATGGAGGTTCGCTGTTAACCCTTAAAAGGTATCTTCTAAAAAAATCACGTTAACGGTATCACGGGTGTAATTTCACCCCAGTGAATGAATTTTATTTTATATATTTAATAAAGACATGTAAATGAGATTAGATATATTATAAGAATTACGTATTTCATGAAAATTACAAAATTTATTTTTGCAGTTATTGCAAATAATATTGTGGTGCCTTTTACAAGTGAAGTTGGTGCATATTGTACATCTCACAGTATATTTTTTATCTTCTTTCCTTGTACATATACAACATCTTCCTTGCTTAGATGTGGATGGTCGTATTGGCATTATGCAGCTAGCGAAGTACATAACAAAAGTGAACTTTTTTATGACAATTTTATCCCTACTGACTCCATAAATGATTACTGGAAAAATCAGTGTTACAAGTAATTCGTTTTGTTAATAATATGAGAAAAACATTTTACATGGGGTGATGTTTCACCCATGATAACTTTTAAGTGTTAAATATGTTTAACGAAATAAGAGTTAACACTAAACCTCTACCATGGCGGTCAAATGACCGCTTTCTGATTTTTTTCTAAAAATTCCCCAAATTGATTGGGCAGCCATTCAGTAAATATTTTAGGTCTATCGTATAAAACAAACATTACTTAACCGACCACCTTTTTCACCTCTTCAAATCTCATTTTCCAAAGTACATATTTCGTATATTTTAATATAGCAGATATAAAGCCGGTAGGTTTAGTGTTAAATTATTTTATTTTGATGCTTTAAAAACTTCCTGATTATTTTAAAATATTCTTAATTTCTTTTGACGGAATCTCGACGCGAAAGATTTGAATATCGGCACATTTGGTTAAATATAATTTAATGTCAGAATACACCATCAGCGATCGATGCTAACAGCAGTGACGTGGCAGTCAACGTGTTAACATATTTCTTGTCATTCAAGTTTATTCTCAAGCAAATAATATCAAATTCTATCAGCATATTGCAAATTATAGAGTCTTCGGACTCTGTCCCTTAGATCGAATAAGAATAGATTTCTTGATAGAAAAGCAAAAAAACATATTTCAATATATCAAATATTTTTGAACGCTAATAATTGTTTTATTGTAATATGTAAATCAACTTGCATTTATAATATTTCGTATACCAATAATTAGCAGCGAATAATTCAACACATCATGTTACTTTAATTGAAACCGCAACGTTCATTTTACGATTGTTAAATTGACGAGTTCATCGGTTTGTTATTACATGAAATACGTCTTGGTAACTCGAAGGGAAGATATCTTGTCTGTAATTAACATTAAAGCGTACACTCGGGAAGCTCGGGGAACCTTGTATCTTGCGAAATATATGAAAGCTTTCCTCATGCATGAATTTACATTATCCGACGCAAACGGAGATAGTTTCGTCCCAAGGTACATTATAGATATGTAAAATGCGAATTCGTATTCAAAAACTTGAGGTGAATTTACCGAATGACCGTATCCCAACCACTGACACTGCATTTGTTCGGATGAATTATTTGTTGCATTAATCGCGGGGCCAGTTTTTCATTTAGACCAGCTGAGATTTATGTGGAAAAATAAATCATTCGCAATAATTGAATTTCTATTGGACATATATATTTTTCATTCGCATTGCCAAATAATTTTAATTACTTCACACTTTACATTTATAAACACGTTTATCTCATAGAAGATTAAAAGCGTAGAAATTTCTTAAATAGAACGCTGCACGGTGTTTTATTATTTCATTGTTTGCGTGAAATTCCTTGTTTATTCTTGTACAGAAACGACAAGAACAGGAACAAAGAGAAGTGTTTCTGTTGTGCAAACTCGAACGTCACTTTGCTGCAATGTAATTTTAAGGTACAAAACGGTGTTGCAATAATTTAAAAGGAAAAGTATTTCTCTAAAAAGAAATAAGATTTATTTTCTTGCTAACCAAGTTTAATAATGGCTTTGCACCATTTATATCCATGAATAAAAGTAGCTTTTCTGCAAAATTTGAACTGACTGTCTGCACACGTGACAAATATTCTAAAGAGGCTAAAATATATCGTTCCTCTGATTCTAAAATAGAAAAACCTAAAAGCTTTGCTACATCGAATTATTTTCTCTCATCATCCCCCACGTTCCTGGAACGCTGCGTCGTACGCGTGAATTATATTTCGCTATATATTTCGCAATAACTGGAACTAACGCAAAAGCGCGAAGAAAATGCAACTTCCCTGCAGAGTTAATAGCTCAACGACGCCATTGCTATTCAACGTAAATGAAGAAATAATGCTTTTAAGCTTCCCGTCTCGCATTGCGGCAGAACTCTACTGTTTAATGATTTCGTTTGTCTGGACTAGTTAAACTTTTCAAATTCCTCTTCATCTTTTACGAGAATATGCCATTATCTTGTTCTTTTTACTTAAGGAGACAACTTCAGAAATTTCCCCTTGAATTCAATTCAAGAACAAGTTGTTACGTATACAACTTGCACAGTTATAAAATATCGTGAAAAAATGTCAGACTCGTTTCGATCACAATAAAATCACGTACATTCATGGGTAGAAATAAAAATTCTTATAGAATCGGATTCTCAAAGGTCGATTGATTGAATCATGCGCGATTCTACGTAAAATCATGCGCGCATACAAATCGCGCCGCATTGTTCCCGACCGTCTGCAAATATTTCTGCGCGAATTTGATCGGCACGATCACAAACATCGAATTAATTACAAACAAAGAAGCAGAACGCCGGATGGTCAATTTAACGCAAAATGCGAGGAACAAGTGGAGTTAGTTCGCTTTATTTATTGCAATAATTGTATCATTATTGTGCGGCTTTCCGACCGAATTGCACCTCGTACAGAGTGCACCCCTCCCAGAGGCATCGAAAGTTGAATGAACTGTGGAAAAAAGGACAGGAGTATGGATTAATCTATATTTGCATGAAATCTTCGGAGGCCCGATGGGGTTTATTCGTTTAATTAATTCGTGTGCCGCGTTCAGAAGGATTAATAGGCAATTAGCTGTTCGCAATGATCACACTGGTCTACAAAATTGAACTTTTTTTTTGCCCAAAGAATATTTATGCTGACTCTTATAGGTTTGTGGCGCTGAACACAAATATGAAGTCCATTTGTCTCCATCAGACTCCATTTTTGAGAAAATCACATCACGTACACGAAATAATTTCACAAACTCTCCTGAATATTGCGATTCATATGACTTTAATGTTATAAATATTTAAACATCTTTAAGTAATGGTCAAAGGGAAAATGACGCCAAAAATTCCCCAACTTTTGCGGATATTTTCCTGTCTATCTTAAAAACTAGACGTCCAGGAGAAATTCTAATAAAAGGAGGCGATAGAGCAGACATTTTTCTCGGGGAAACGAGAATTGAAAGTTGCAACACAAGTTTTGTTTTCGGATGAGAAATTAAAATAGCTCCGCAAGACACAAGGTACTGCCAGTGATTCTCAGTGCAACCGTTTCACCCGCGCTAGTATTACGATATGTAGCTCGCTTTGCAAGTACATTTAATATTTATGAGTTATTTCACGACAATAATGCTACATTAACCATAGAAGTATATTTGTAAAGTTTCATCACATAAATAAGCAATATTGTTCAATTGCATTCTCAAGTTCAAGATTATACGACTTATGAACGATAAAAGTGCTGGTCACAAAAAAACCTCACATGACAGAGATAAACAGATTACATGTCTGAATTCACACAAAAAATACTATTAGAATTGCACATTAAAGCTTTTGTCCCAAAAGAAATACTTTATTTCTCTTCTAGTACTCTTCACTAACACTTTGTGGTCGTATTTCATTAACCCTTTGAGGACGACGGACGCATATATGCGGCCTGAGAAAAAATCTGATTACAGTTTATCGGTGTATGTATACAAGGTTAGAGTTGAAAAATTGAAACATAACTGTTGAAAAATGATTACACAAATAGTAATTTATAACTTCTATACATCAACACTCTGCCTTTCTGATAAAAAGGTAGTTTTTAAACGCCAAACAAATGATTATTTTTCAATATTCAAAAAAGTTTCCGTCCGCAAAGGGTTAAAACAATGTGTAATTGCACTTAAAATAAAACTAATAAAATCTTAGTAAGAATTATATATACCTCAAAAACGTGTTGATTCTTTGCTTTGGTGGCTCAGAGTAGACAACACGATGGCAACGATGAAATTGTTTCGGTGGCTGAGAGCAGACCTATTACCGCTAACTAAGGGTTGATACCATTGTAAGGATGAATTATCAAGTAGCCCACAAAAAGAGAGGTATTTGGTGATTCTGAATCTCACCTCCGAAAGTATTGAATACGCACTAATAAGTGAAAATGCTTGAACCCGATAACGGAGCACTGATTACTTGTCGGTGGCCGAGGGCAAACTGATAGTGAGGCGAACATCGAAACGACTTGTTATTGTTAGAGGACGAACGGAACGAATACCTGGAAGGTGTGATCGCCGAGGACCGCCGAGTTCGTTTTGTCAACACGCGACGGTCGTTGTACTCGTCGTTCAGTGAAGTGGAAATAATTGCCCACGCTGCTCGTATAGTTGATCTTGATATTGTAAATGCAATTGAACATTATTGTTTATTTATATGACCAAATGTTAAAAATATAATACTTTGTTTAATGTGGCGTTATTGTCAGAAAATAACTCATAAACAATAAATGCATTTATGCGTACTGCAAACTACATAATATAATACTAGCACGGGTGAAACGATCGATTTGAGAATCACTGACGGTACCTTGTGCCTTGCACAGCTATTTTAATTTCTCAGCGGAAAACGAAACTTGGGCTGAAACTTTCAATTATGGTTTCCTTAAGGAAAATGTCTGCTCTATAGCCTCCTTCTATTAGAATTTCTTCGGGACCTCTAGTTTTTATGATAGATAGGAAGATATACACAAAATTTGGGGCATTTTTGGCATCGTTTTCCTTTTGACCATTGTTGAAATATGTTTAAATGTTTATAACATTAAAGTCATATGCATCGCTATATTCGGGAGGGTTTGTAAAATTATTTCGTGTACGTGACGTGATTTTCTCAAAAATGGAGTCTGATGGAGACCCTTTGACCATTGTTTAAATGTTTATAACATTAAATTCATATGTATAGCTATATTCGAGTGGGTTTGTAAAATCATTTTGTGTATGTGATGTGAGTTTTACAAAAATGGATTCTAATGGAGACAAACGGACTTCATATTCATGTTCAACGCGAGAAAATCTATGAGAATCAGCATAAATATTCTTTGGGCAAAAAATCGTGTTGACCAGTGTTATTCTTTTACTCTGCCCTTTCTTCTCTTGTTTCTCCTTATCGAATCATAGGGTTATCACTTAGTTTTCTCATATGATATTAGTAATTTCGTTACAAATAATTGAAAATATTTAATTTATGCTTCATATTACCTGTTCTATATCAAATTAAGACCAAATGATTCTTTTTATTTAGAACTACTGTACATAACAAATAACCGACTTTCTCATTTTTTCTAGGAGTATTAGATAAATATTATTACTACGATTGCCAAGAAATATTGACAATACACTTGTCATTAACTTAATCATTTTTTCCGGTCGGCTAACCGGTTTACTGCGTTGTACGAATATCCATGAAGTTGCACTTCAACGATCTACTACAAAAATTGTCTACAATCAAATATTATAAAATGTCTGTAATATCAATTCAGTAGAAAGTTTGAATGAAACACAATCAAATATCATAAAATGTCTGTAATATCAATTCAGTAGAAAGTTCGAATGAAACACAATCAAAAGGGTCAATCGAAGATATAAAACGGTTGGCACGCTTGTGCACGAAATTGTCGATCAAGACAGCGACAAGAGATTTGTCATTGTCAAGACTCCAACGGCACTAACTATCCGGACAGTTACGATTGCTGCTCACGTAACAACCATTGTTATCCTGCTAGTATGTCGCGACGTTCCGTTAAGGGAAGGTAAAACGAGGCGAAGGAGCGGATGTTGGCAAATGGCCTCCACCTTGGTTACGCTGACTTGTTTCGCTATTAGTTTTTCTCGAGCAATTTCTCCACGATCTTTTCTCGTATTCGGATAATGCCTAATGGCCCGTGCTACGTATTTTAGATTACCATAATCACTACGACTCTTGTTAGTCCCCAATTTTCAAGGATGAAGTTCCCTTTGAAATCGGTTATTTTTGTCGCGCTTCTGCGACCCTTTTGTGAGTATCAATTTTACGGGGAATTAATGATCGAAAGGAGTTAATTTAAACTGATATATAAAATACTGCGGCAGTTTAAATTAAATTGTTGTAGAAGCAACTTTAGGGATTTTACGTTGTGTTTTATAAAATTGGGTTGCTCCGGCGGTGATTGATATATTGTGTTGTGAGTGAGATTAAAATTGAGCCGTAGCATTCTGGGATATTGCATAAATTGATTCGTTAATATGGTTTTAGAAGTGCGTAGAAATTATGGTAGGCACTGATAATTTATGTTATATATCTTCTTCAGTAGAAAATTAGCTAAAAGGGAAAGTCATGTCGACAGTAATTCAAAGTAAAAGAAGAGAAAAGATAATTTACTCGGTTTTACGGTGTACTGTAGTATAAAAGCCCTTTGCAATCAATTAAAGTCGAGCAAAGCAACGGAAAACTCGAGATCCAAAAGAATTTCCCGCGGCGAAAGAAAGCCATTGTACTCATTACGATAAGTATTATCTAAACGATCACCCCCATAAAAACTCTCATTACCGGTCACCGAAGAAGCAATTTCTTTTTATTCCTCCATCCGATAGCTCCTTCAGTGTCTCCTCTTGCGCTCATGAAAGGGTGGAATAAAATTCTGTGGTGCATAAAGAAGTTACACTACTCGGATCGTTAGCTTTTTACTCGACAAAGATAATACGATCTTTGGAATCGCCATTTTCTCAACCGATTACAACTTATCTGATAAACGAACGCTTAATTTCCCCACTTTCCTCCAACTTACGCCTTACATTTCTTTAAAACCCCGCAAAAGCTGTTTACATCTTACAATAAACCCATAAAAATGGACTTACAATTCTCCGACTCCCACTTAGCGAGGCTAAAAGATAAAAAGCCCATCACTTTTAACAAATTTTTCTCATCTTTTTAACACTAGATCTACGGCTGCCAAATCTGGTATATTGAAATATATTAAATAAGTACTTCAAAGAAAGATGGATCAAGCGGTAAAAAATACGATCAGTTAAGTAATTTGTGTATTATAAGATACATGTGAAATATTTACTGTACCGCTTCTCTATGAATTTGAGAAAAAATTTAAAAAAAATAAGAACCCGTCAATTTGACGGCGGCCGTAGATCTAGTGTTAAAGAATTGAATTAAAAAAGCTTCGTATAAATTCACGAAATTATTCAATATGTACGAACACACATTTAAAAAAAAATAAAAAGAATCACAATAACGATTAACTAACACTGCCACTAACAGTTGTTCCGGCTAAGACACATGTTGTGCGAGCGGCCATTAAAGTGTTAACATATCATTTCTCAGATAGTTCGGAGACCTCCTCAAACCGTCGGTCATAGACGAACCGACTGTAGTTACAGCAAAAGTAGAAAAAAGCAAACAGTAAGGTATTTTCAGCTTAATTTACATCTCACCCCTAAGAGGATACGCAAACACGTTTAATCTGATCGCAGCGCGCGTTCGACAGTCAACCGCTCTTATGGGATCATCGTGAAAACCATTACGTGGTCTTCCACGACCTTGAACGAAAGGAATAAAATCCCGGCTGACACGCAGCCTGCAATATCTCCTCACATCGAGGACTTGCAATGGCCAGACATCCATACTAATTAGGGTACGCGTCCGCACGCAAGCCAATAACGTGTCGAAGGGTGGATAAAGCCGCCAAGGGAAATTCACCCCCTCGACTCTGCATGCCGCTCGCGACAATGGGGAGGGGTGTCGTCGAAGGGTGGAATACAATGACCCGAGGAAGCGAGGTGGGAGCATTTACGAGGGAACTGCAATTTTGTAAATAGGGAATATAGCTTCTAGGATTATTCTACGTGACGATGATTCAATCCGGGGTGCCTCGGCAGCTGGGTCGATGAAATGGTGGGTTGAATTTTAGGGGTGCATGGTCCTAGCTGGACCGGCGTGATAGTTTTTTAATTTATGGCGTTTTGATTCGAAGAGGATCGACGTTGGTGAAAGTAACGAAACTTTAAGGCTTTGTGATCTTATATCCAGATGCAGTCGATGGTATTTTGTTGTATAATTAACCTCTTGCCCTACAATGACGAGGGAGATTCGTGACGTTCGACAAATGGTGTAGGAAGTTTCCCAAAAACTGTTAGTTTGAAAATGTGTGCGTGTCACGAGAAGGTGAAATTATTTTAATGCTATTAACCCATTCCCTGCCAAATTTGTCATGGTTTAATCATTTTTAGAAGAAGTATTGTCGTAGTTTAAAAATAAAAATAATTCATGAAAATTGCTGCTTAAGAGGACATCTAAAACAGACTGTCTAGAACACATTTAATCTCAAAAGCATGTCAAATATCTAAATTAAATGCTAAAAGACTTAGAAAATGAATAAATCCCCAAATGGGGACCATGGAAGGTAATGGGTTAATATGACGTTAACTTATATGCTCTGGTGGAAATCAGTGATAAATTCTTGTTGCAACAATTAATTGAGATTTATTGTGCATTTAGTCAGAAAAGAAATCGTTGAGCAACGGGTTAAGTTTCCGTTAAAATAATTTTGACCTTTGGATTTACTAATTACATTGGATATTTTATTGAAGCGTTCTTCGATATGTGCAGTTACAATTAACATCGGAGAAGTGCTAGATATTTGATGACAGAAAATGTTATCATATTACTTTCAATTAAGTGATGGTAGATTGAAAAAATTCTTTGTATCGTAAGGGGGCAATACAGTTTATTCGCTGGAAATTTATTTTCTTAAATAACTGGTGTGGAGGTGTTGAATTTGTGCGAAATAATTATGTCGGTTAAGGTAGCAGAGTGTACAGGAAGACATTTTTTTTACGTCGATATCTGAATTAAGAATCTCGGTACCTGATACTTGAAAATGCAATTTAATTACAACACAAGTTGCTGAAGTACATCTTATATATTTTCGTAACATAAATTAAAGATATTTTAAGAGTTTTTTCGCCAAATATGAAGTACAGTATGAGAAGAAGTATGTCAGGACATAATTATAATTTTAGAAAAATGAAGTACTGTCATGTAAATGAAGTACCAAAGTAAAAAACGAAAAATGCTTTTGCGAGCTCCGTGAGAAAGTTTGAACGAAGGATATCATTTATGCATATGACGTGTGCAAAAAATCCATGCTTTCCCTCCTAAAAAAATTTGTTTTCCTCGAATATTTTGAAAATATAATTTCCCGTTCCATAGAAACGCATTACAATTTTGTAAAACAGTTTTTAATTCATCCCACTGGTATTCTTTTTCATCAACTTCGTTAACTCCGTTAATTCTTTAATAAATAAGTTTGTAATATATCTTTGTTTTTATATATTTCTTTGGAACATTTATAAATTAGTTTCCAACATATTCAATTTTATTTAAATGATGCTGATTCCCTTTCTATTAATTTATCAAAAACGATCGGAAAAGAGCAAGTGCTATTGAAACAGCAAACAGCAAACGTTTCGCAATATTTTTTATTGCATCCACGCAAACTTGGCTTCCTGGCTGCGATTTAAATTTGTCAAAAGCAACCGAAAAAGAGCAGGTGTAGTTGAAACTGCAAAATGTTTCTACTTAAGCCGTTTCCCTTGCGACTGTTATTTTCGCTTGAACGCAAACGTTCTTGGACATTAATCTCTCTGCAACGCTCATGCATATGCATAAGAACGAACGGATCAGAGAATTAAACGCGAACGCGTTTCCATTTCTTTGTTGTATTCTTTCGATAGCTTGTTATTAATTTTACTTCATCCTTTCGCCAATTTCATTTGAACAGTACTACAAATACTAATCGCTTTAAAGTAAAAAAAAATGAAATTACTTTATCTGCTTCACTCATCCAAATGTGAAAAAACTCTGAAACAATTAATTTGTTAGATGATACTCGATCGAGGACGACTTTTACACAATAACAAATATTGGGTTGGCAAGAAAGTAATTTCGGTTTTGTAATATGAAATGAAACTCAATTTTTTTTTAACAAAGAATGAACTTCAATATACATCTTCCATTCTGTTCGATGACCTTTTGCCATCTTTTAGACCAATTTATGATTCTGCTCTCATAGCAATTCTGGTTTTTATCAGCAAAAAACTGAACCAGGTGCGATTTTAGCCTAAAGATTTGAATTAATCGTTTGGTTCCTCGGAAGCAGCTCGATATACACAAGACCTTTGTAATCTTATCAAATTGACAGTATAACTTATTTTTGATAGAATTCAGGTTTGGTTGTGGTTTGTATAAAAAAGTAATGACAAATTAAAATATGTCGAAAATGTTCGCTTTTGCACTCCATATTAAAATTCACGCTAAACTAACAATTGCAAACAAAATGAAGCACAATTTGTTTCTAAATCCTGCTAAAAGTGACAACTTTCAATTTTCAGAAGAAAAAAAGGATAACATTGTCAGAAGTCCTTCAAAACAAACGTAACATTAGCTACCGACGAAAACCGAAATGACTTTCTTGCCAACCCAATATTTGCAAAAGAAACCACCCTCGCAAAACGAAAAAATTGATAATTGAAATAATTACAAATAAATGTCTATCTATCAATAAACGTCATCTTCTGAAATTCCAAGCAGTCTTGAAAATCAAAACAACGATTGCACCTATCGAAAAAATCAAAATCTCACAAAACACTACCTTACAAATTACACGTCATCCATCACTCTTTTCAAGCCAGTCACATTGCAAACCAGCAATCACATCGACGAAGGAATCCATTCTCCAAATTCTGAAAACCTCCCAAAAGCGCTATTCATTCCTCACCGAAACTCTCGTAACGATACCCGTGCAGCAAAAAAAAACACAAAAACGGGTCGCCGACTTTCGTAGAATCATCTTTTCTGCAAAATTGCAAAACCGATTGCACCCAGCTCGTCGACGAATCCCGAAAGCCGGAAGCTCGAAAGGAAGAGTATGGCATTGAGGTCGCGTCATGGCGAGAGTCGGATTTTCAAATTGGTCTCAGCGTGCATTCACGTAAATCGGGTTTCACGCTGCGAGCAGTTTTACATATCCTCGCGGCGAGTATTATAAACTTGGTCACGCCATATGGCGTCGATGGAGCGCAAAGGGTCGCCGGTCCTCGAGAGGGCCTCTGAAAGCCGCGTGCTTGCCAGTCCTTCACCTTGGGTCTCGAGAGGTCGCCATTACAAGGAGATCTCGCCCTTTTGTTCGGCCCGTCGTCGCATGCTATTCGCGTTCCGCGTTCTCGTTTTGCGCGTACGTGCTTTCGCGACGCGTCGAAAGATCTTTCTCGTCCTCCCTATTCCTCGTCTACCTTGGGCAATTAACGCTGTTTTAACCCTTTCACGAGGGGACGCATAACCGGACGGTAAACGTCTGCGGAGGAGAAGGCTCGACGGTTTCGTGACTTTGTCGTGAATACGGTGTCGGTGCGTTTTTGAGGGATGCTTGAAGGATTATGAGCTGTTTTTGAAATCTGAGAAACGTTTTAGAGTGCGGGAGACAGGAATATGGCCCCGGGGATTGTTGTAATTCAGTGTGTTGTGATTACAACTTTATTTCATGCAGAGACAATACTCAGTTGGGAAGTTGAGAAAGGGTTGAATAGTAAGGAGCTGTATTATTGTTACGGGACAATGTAGAGTTTTTTTTTATTTATCTGGCATTGTAGAAGTTAAATGGATAATGGTGCATGAAGGTACCGACGAAATCATCAGGTAAGGGGTTAATGCCGTTTTAATCCCTTCACGGGGGTCCCCGTTTGCGAGTGGTGAATGCCTATAGAGGAGAGCAGATGTGCTGTGGCTTAGTGACTTTTGATTTTTGACTCGACCCATTGCAACAGTACTACAAATTGACTGTAATAATACTTAATATTTTTTAGTTAATAAAGTAATATTCAAGCTGCGTTTTACAATGTAAAGATTTTAGTGAGCCACCTTCGAAGTTAAAAAATACTTTCCTATTTTAATCGTCATAATTACCATTTAAACAAAGTTCCAGTACTTTCACATTTTTCGTAATTCCCTGTGCGAATAAATACGTAAGTTTATTCAACGAACAATATATTCACTCCGACGATCCAGCTCGATCTCAAAGCCGACCCTTCAAAGGGTTGTACGGGAGAATAACAGGATGTGAACGCAATCAACGACGGATACGGAGACTAAAAGGCGTCGGATACGATGACGCCGTGGAAACGACAGGGTCGCAATATTGTTTTTCTTTGATGTCTACACAAAAGACTTAATTATTCTAATAATTAATTTCCCTCGACGTTGCAAAAAAAACGACAAAACAACACAAAACACAAAACGACCACAATAACTGAATTTACGCTCGGACGAAGAAAACCCTATCGTCGTTAAAATGTAAAAGACAATACCCGGCAATAAACCGCGTGTATCAAACGTACGTAATTACAGCTTCAATTTTCCACTTTACAGTCTATCCGGAGAATGACGACAATTTTACCTCCAATTCTTTCTCCTTCCTATTTTTTTCCCCTTCTGTTCCTTAATTCACAGACGACCGAGAACATTATACCACATTACCAAAACGGCAGGTAATTTTCCACGCGGAAACGGCGAACCCTATATACTCGCCGATTATGCCAGGGCTAATGTTGGAATTTAATTTACGATATAAGCAGCGGCAGTACAAATTTCCAAGCGGAAACGTGGCGCGGCCACGTTATTGCAAAATTCGCCCCCGATCCACTTAGCTTTAAGATTCTTATTTCAGCAATATCACGGGGATACGGACCTTACGGCAAAGTGGATCAGAGGAGTTTTATAGCGACACGCCCTGATGGTGCTCGAGTTTCTCCTGGAATACTTCCTTTTCTCTTCTGCGAGAGATCCCCACGGTATATTCTAAATTGTTCTAAACAAATCGCCCCCTAAGAGGGTTATTCCACGATACAATGGCGTACCGATATGGGGCAATTATGGTAGCGGTAATTAATCGATGGTCGTGACTTTGATAAGGCGAAATTAGTGCTTCACAAATTCTGCTGTGTTGTGATAATGGAACTAGGAATGTATTCGAGGAGGATAATTTATAATGTTGTGGTAATTATTAGTAAATCGGGTGGCGCTTGTATTATTGAGTTTTGTTAACTGCGTTGAGATTTTTTGGGGAATTTCTTCGTGTGAAACTTTTGTCGGGTGTAAAAATGTTAATTTGTGAATGATAGTCAGTTTAGATGATATTTTTTGATATTTGTATATTTTAATTCCCCGTTGTATGGTAAATTTTCAGGTAAGGGGGTCGCTGACGTCGAATGTTATATTTTCATAGTGGTTTTTCGTTCACATTTGCACCTTGTTTTAAAGTGAAATAATACAGTGGTACATCATCGAATGCATATTAAAACAACCGTACAGACTAAATTTCATTTAACAAACATGAATACTCCATGGCTGTTAAAACGTGAAACAACGACGGGAAAACAAAATCGGAAACTAAAAATGGGGATAAAGCGTTACTTATAACAGTGCATCGTTCAATACTGAATGAAAATCCGCGTACATACTAAAAGCTAAATTTCGTTTACCAAATATGATGTTCTATGTCGTGTTACAACGCAAAGCAACGATAAAAAAAACAACAAAAATTAAAAAATAAAAACAAAAAATCGTTATTTTGAACTCACAATCAATATGAGCTGTAGACGTCAGAACGATTTAACACATTGAATATCACCGGTATTTCGCTAGTTTCTTCATTTCTACTGAAGTGAAACTTCTGTTAAAATCACATCTTTACAAAAGAGAAACTTTAAAGACACAAAGAGATATGTAGAAAGCAGGACTTTGCCTTTTTGAGACCAACGCGTAAATATTGACTGAATTAACAAATTCGTCATATGAAATTCATATGAAATTTCATTGAATTCAATAGCGTCGGTGCAAAATGAAATTTCAAATTGTTCCGAAAGCTTAGTGCCTTCTGTGAATTCAAAAACGTTTAACAAAATTTAATTTCTAATGAGTGAATTTTAAAATTAAAAATCCTTAAATAGTTGCTATCTCCATCTAATTAAAAAACCAAAGTATACCTTTCTTCCTTCTTCTAATTTTATCGTAGGGTCAATAATCTCAAGTTTCTAATAAAGAAATAAATGATTAAATCTCACATTATGTATCTTCGTATATTATCAATTTTCAGTTAACACTAAAACTACCAAACCAGTCAAAATGACTGGTACACAATTTTTTCCAAAAATTCTCCGAGTTTCTAGGAGAGACATAGAATAGATATTCTACGTCCATCTTGTAAAACATAAATTACCGAATCGATCATCTTATCCACCTCTTACTTCCCCGTTTTTTCAAAATGCTTATTTAATATTTTTAAATATGATAGATTTAACGCTGGTAGTTCTAGTCTTAATACAGTTTCAATTCCCGATTAATCGTCTACGGTGCATCGATTACGATCGAACTGACCCCCCGTCGTAGAAAAATCGCAGACTTGTCAAATGGAAACTATAAAAAGTCCAATGAAAACCGCTCGCCTGGAAATCGTTTGTCCGAGAGGATCGTGTGAAATCTCATAAATCTCTTCCTCGTGAGTCAGCTCTTCCTTGTCAGGTTACGCCCAGTGCTCTTTTTTGTTTTGTATTTCCAACCAGTCGGATCGTCATCTTCCTATCAATTACCGTGGTTGATCGAAGCAGGAAGAAGTGGGGATATATACATAACATGCCATGAAAGAAAGAAAGAAATCTCTTGCGATGATGTCAGAGTACTTGGCGTAGTACTTTCATATTTCGCGGTCGCGCTTTAGGTGATGTGGGTTTGTAAAATATCGTAAAACCGTGGAATATGTAAAGCACTTAAACCGAGGTGAAACCACAAAAATTCCACGGTGTCTCTGATTTCTCGGAGCTCTAGCTGGATCGTCGGAGCGTTCTCAAGTGCTTTAAAAATGTTTACAAGATATGTATATGCACACAGAAGTATGTATCTCTGCTGAGCTCGAGTTCCTTTTTCAAATCTCCCATGTAAAATTCAAAATTCACCGGTTTTGCATGCATACCGCGAAATACGAGAAACCCAAAGTCCTGCCTGGAGATTATGGTTCTTACGATTACCGCAGCGTTTTTGTTTCGCGGTAAAATTACATCTGCAATTGAGATTTACGGAAGGATTGCTATAGTCACCCATAGACATGCATTCATCCATCGATTAACTTTCATTGTCTAATAGCAAATTAACCGGACACATTTAGTTGCAATAATAGCACCTACTTCACAAAAACAATCGAAGTTACGATAAGCTCCTTCAATTTCATCAATCGCTCATCGTTTATAGGTAAAACCGTTTTCGTACAATATAAAATGATGGAATACAAAGCATTTTTTTGCACCTAGAATTACTTTTATAATCACCGACACCTATATTTGCCCAATCAATCCTCCAACATTTATACGTATCTTTACAAGAAACAAAAACTATCCAACAGTACAGAATATTACCAAATCAATTTAAATTTCCCATTGCCAATAAATTGCAAAAATTATTCTAATCGCGTAGGGGTCCAATACCCGCAATTTTTCCTCTAATTTTAAATAAGTTACGAACCACCGATAAATCTTACTATTCGCACGTACACATCTACGTCCATCCACGCTGTTACAGCAGCGGGGCTTTTCGGTTGCATCTCGCCACGTCGAAAGGGTTAATAGACGACCATATATCACTTCGCGACCCGCGTCATTTGTTCTCGACACTGCGGAGCACAGTTTTATTCATGTTTCTGGGAGGATCTCCACGTAGGAGGCAAAAATATAGGAGCTACCAGGAAGGAACGAGACGATGTCAGATATTCGTCTTCGCTACAGGGAGGCCACTGTGCTCCGCGTAGACCGTTCACCGAGAGCGCTAGTTTAACGATTAAAGAAAGGGATCCTCGTACATATGTGTAACTCTTGGGGTTTCTTCTTCTTTTTTCGTGTGCTCGACGATAAGTAGCTTTCTTATGCACGAAAAGACTCAGGTCGAGGGCTATTAAGAGTCGGTGGATCTGATTCGAGGCTTGTTGGGCTGCCTGAAAAAACAAATTCCGACAACAGGGTATATACTAGCGCTACTGTGCGCTGGTGGTCTTTTGAGATTGGGCAAATCTTGCGAGGATTTGTTTGATCGATATTTAACCGTTGGTTTATAGGCAAATATTATTTTTTCGTTTTTTTTACTATTGCAAATGATCTACACCAGTCTCTCGATTTGCACGGTACTCGAATTACACGATTTCGCTTTTACACGGTTTTTAAATCACAACAAAAAATTTTTGTTTTGGTCTTCTTCTGATAGTTTTGCAGTATGCCATTTATCAGTATCATATTGATGAACGTACTCTTTTAAAAGCTCGTTCAAGGTTACCAAACGCACCCTTTTCCAAAGCTTCAATCGGAAATATTAAGGTGGTGGCATTGTGCGTCTTTTGTGTACGGGGCTCTTGCTTGCATCAGAAGAAGAGTAAAGGCTGATTTTTATTTCTGTTTTTTTAAGTTGTGGTTGTTATGAAGGTTAATCATGTTTGAATTCTTTTATTGTTTTTATTTGTACAGAATATTGTTAACTTTTACGTTTTTATTTGAAAGGAATATTGTTAATTAACACTATTCCTACTGACACTTCCCGTATATCTTTTCCTACCGCAACCGGTGAATTTGTAAAATGATAACTTTTTCCCAGAAAATGAACAGTAAAAAAAGAAGGGAATATTGAAAAATGTATTATAATGTAAATGTATTATACGTACATTTGAGGAAAAGTCGTGAAGTTTAAAGGCGATTCAATTACGTTGTATATAGGAAATTCTAATCGAAATTTTAAAAACGGTCATTTGGCCGGTCGTGGTAGGAATATTGTAAATGTTCACGTTTTTAATTTTCAAAAATAAATTGATTGAATTGAAATTGAATGAGCCAATCTCCCTTTTATTCTTCAATCCAGATCTCATTTTACACGATTATAATGAACATACCTTCGACTTTTCTTTGTCTTCTTTAGATCGATTTACACGGTTTCAGGTTAATTGAACATATCCGTCTACTTTGTATAAGCTCTGTGTCTCGTTTTGCACGATTTTTCCAAGAACGTATCTACCGTGTAAATCTAAGGATGAGTGTATATTGATAGTTTATGCTAAATTGGTTTTGGGTACGTTGATATGAGAATTTTGCTCGTATGCCTTCCGGCGTTCCTCATGGATTTCATGATAAATGTTTATCTGATCGTAGCATATATTGATGTCGATCATATGTATATTCTTTGTAGGTAGTAATATGTATTTTCATGAAAATAGTGCAATTGATTCAAAACAATGATATCTCGTGTGGCAGAAAACGAAGTAAGTGGATATCGAAGGAATAGTCTTCAGCGAATTTTTCAGGCTTGGATTTATATTGCCGTATAAAAATCGAAAATTCAGTAGAACACGGTGAAATGAATGGAATACGAACGAATGAGCATCGATGCACTTAAGACACTCCTTTCGATTCTATGAGAACGATATCGTGCGGTTTAAGCATCGCCTAGACAGCTGGATGTCAATTGATTCGAAGGAGGAAGTTGAGTTGCTCAGTCGACGATATCGAATACTTTCCTCCGATATCTGACCACGAATCTAACATGACGGCACAAATCTCATCGAAGGCTTCCTGCTTCTTTCTCATATGAAGTTCTATAAATTTATTTTCACTCCAATTCACCGATTTTTTATTACTTTTTATTCGTTATTGTAGCGTTTTCTGGAGCGTTACGAAAATTGTTAAAAAGTACGTGTTCCTGAGAATGCAATTAAACAATTTTCTGAAATTAGTATTGCTAGTGCTCACAAGGCAGCAGTCTTTTCAAATTGAATCATTTAGGAGAGAACACGATGAAAATTTTATTTTAAATATATGCTGACGTCGAAAAATACGATACGTGAATTATTAAATAGCAATCTAAAAAATCCTCCAACATCTCGCGTCGTATTTTGCAACCAATGAATTATAAAAATCTCCTTCTACCCTACATAATTAACCCACCACGAAATATGTAATGGATGCATCAAAATTGTACGAAATCGATTTCCACGTGCAAAGTGCCTCCAAAATTGATTATCTCTTTTCCACTAATAAAGATATTACGCAAAGAATACACTAACCATCGAACTCAACAATTTCCCACAGTTTGCCAACTCGAAAAGCTAATTACAACCCCGACATAATCGCTCTCATAGGCCCTTTAAAAAGAACCGTCCCAACGTTTTATCCCAAGTGGTTAGAACTGCTAATTACAGTCAGAGCGATCGCGTTTAAGCAGCTTCTCGTGAAAGCCGTAAGCCTGACCCTGACTGGTCGATCTAAATTCGAAAAGTTTTAAATGCGACAGGGTAGAACTGGTAAAGCTGTCCTCGCTCACATCGAAGAACTTCGCAGATCAACTGTTTCTAACAATAACAGGACGGCAGTAGTAACCGTAGTGTGGGCAGAAGCAACGAGGGTGGTTTTAGACGCATGCAACCGCTATCGATTGACAACCCCCTCGGCTCCGCCGGCAGTACGCCATACTACTTGCCGCCACCGCCGCACCAGCCTCCGCCGCCTCTTGCCTTTTCTCTCAATCAATTCGAGTACCCTCCTTTCCCCTTTCACCTTCCCTTTCTCTCTCTCTCCCTATCTCTCCGTCACTACGGCTGACTCTTCTTTCCTCCCTTATCTTGCCCTTTCCACCGTCCTTTCCCTTTTCTTGCTTTTCTCCCTCGACTTCCGCAAAATCGTCCTTCTCTGTGTCTTCCTCCGTGCTTAACTTCTCCGAGGTTCTGCCTCGTCGCACCCACCCTTCAACGTCTTCCTCTTTCTCACCCAGACATCCAAGCATTAAGCTCCCTCTCTGTTTTCCTAGAGACGCGGGCGAGTCCTCCCTCGATTCGCCTCTCGACCCTCTCTCGTCTTGTTCTTCCACAGTACCTCCACCGTCTCGTTCGCCCTGTTCCTCGCACTCCGCACTACCACCCCCTCCGACCCTTCTTTTCGTCTGCCCTCTTCCCAAAGCCCTACCCCGCTCTAGAGTTTGTCGTCCTCGGCGTAGTCGTCTCGTCCGACGCTCCGTCGCTGCGGGATTTCCGTGAACCCCTGTAACGGACCACCCCTTACCTCGAGAGACGACACAGGGTGGGAAACTCGAAGGCGGTGAGCATCAGGGTGACGAGGAGATGAGGAGGGTGGAAGGTAGAAGGCGAGAGAAGGGGAGAATGAGAGAGAAAGAGAGAGGATCGAAGCGAGACAGAGACAAAAAGGGAGACAGATAAAGGGAGCGTCCTCCAACGGGGAGCTTCCGAAATATTTTACGAGCTAAACTGCGCCGGCGGGCTTTGCACGCCTGCAAGAATCGATGTCCGAAGATCAGACGCCGAGAGGGCTTCCTCTTCTACCCCTTTCTACCCTCCTCGATACGAGAGGACAACCCTGTTGGCCGCTCGATGGCCGATTAAAGGAGAAAGTGCAACCACTTGACGGCCGGGGAGTAGGCTGGGAAAAGGGAATTTTCGATTTCCGATTATCTCGAAAGCGCAAGCCCCGTCCCTCGCGATATCGTATCGTTTCGTTGACCTCGTTTGCACCTTCTTGCGGACGCCCTAAGGCGGAATTTCTGACGGTTAGGGTGAAAGAGGTGTTGTCCGGCGAAGGACACCTTCTGCGGAAATTGGGTTAAGCTCGTGGAAAAATTCGAGGGATGGTGAAAAATGTTGGTTTCGTGGCTTACGAATTTGTTGGGGTGAATTTTCGCGTGGAGGTTTCGATAGATGGTGGATGATGCCAGATGATGTAACAAGGAGTTGGGAATAGTGGTGTGTTGTTTCTATAGGTATTTCTAAGGGTTGAGCGATTAGGATCGTTAAGAGTCTCGTAGATTGGAAGAGTTGTAATGCTCGTATAAACATTTAACACTAGAACTACCGGCGTTAAATCTATTATATTTCAATATATTAACCCTCTATGGGCCCGTGTAACTTTGAAGTAACACAAGACAACTCTAAGATTTTATTCTACAAAGTCAATTTTTTAACATTCTCAAATATTACAATTTAGTTCTTAAATTTCATGAAATTCTTTTCAATTCAATGTTTCAAAATCAAGTTAAATATATCATTTATAACAGTATTTTTATCATTTTCGAGTATGCTACCGTGCAACTGATCGTCAGATCCCACAGAAAATTCGGTCTATAGAGGGTTAAGTAAGTACTTTGAGAAAAGAGGAATCAAGAGGCAGGAAAGATGATCAATTTGGTCATTTATGTTTTTTGAGTTGGGCGTAGAATATTTCTCCTATGACTCTCCTATAAACTTTGAGAATTTTTTGAAGAAATTGTGATTTTGTGAAATTGTGACCAGTCATTTTGACTGGTTTCGTAGTTCTAGTGTTAAGAAGAACACAGGGGGCAAATGAAAGAGCAAATTCTTTGACCTTTTCAACGACTTTTTAAGGAATTTCTATATAGCAAACTCGGCGGCTTTTCTATCGTGTCTCACCGGTAAAAAGCTTCGAATGCTATTTCAGTGCAAATATTCTACACTTTTTGCACAGTGAAAAGGAACAGTGGCGACGTGAATTCCGGAAATCACTAGCAGCATTCAATCTCAACAATGGTGGAAGTTCAGGTTAAAATGGGAAAGTTGGAATCCCATGCATTTACACCTAACACATTTCGAATCGTATTTGTCGATCGACGTATTGTAAGCAACTTTTGAAACCTAATTCTATTTACGATCATTGTGCTTTGCAATTTAACAACTTTAATTCGGATTCTGCGACGGGCAGTTGATAAACTTGAAAGATTCTTCCTTTTCCTTGTATTTGCACGAATTTATATAAGATGGAAGTGCAGAATTGATCAAGTATGATACAAAATAGTCGAATATTAAATATTTGCAGCATACCTGTAAGCTTCGATGCAAAATTTGTATGTCTCATGTTTTTTAAGTATAAATTTAGTTATTGGAAATAACTAAACTCAACTGCTTTCTAACCTTTTGATATGAATTTGTATGATGAGAAAGGGGATGCAGAATAGCCAAAGATTAAATATTTGCAGAATGTTTGCAAGCTCTGATCTTCGTGCACGATGGTTACATGTGGTTCATAAATCAGGTTAGAATCTGGAATGCGAATGGAGGAATATGTTATATGACTAAAATAGAGCAAGTCTACTAGCTATAACTAAGATATATCGGGGCAAAAGAGGATGTCTAACAGCAGAGTTCCTTGTTGCCAGGAATCCCTTTTTCTGGCTTTTCTCCCTTTTCCGCGCTACATATGTGATACGTGCACCAGAATAGAAAAGATGGGAATTTACGGGAAAAATTTCTTTGCCTCAGGCTCGTTCTTCTGTGTAAAAGTGTAGATACATTTTATTCTTGTTTCCAGCTCTCCTTGCCATAATTTTAAAAAACACATTTCAGAACTTTTACATATTCCTTTCGCCTTTCTCATCTATTTGCTTCCAAGTTCCAACATATGATTTCAACCTGTCCTAATATTTCCTGCTGTATGTCAGACAATCTTTAGCAATATGTAATTTAAAATTCGCCGTAAGTTCTTTAAATACTCGAATTACAGATGCAGCTTGAAATTTCAACGAAAATCGTCCTACAAATTTTATTACTTCTCTACCACTGAAGGCAATCGACAAAAACTTGCAATTTATATTCTACACTGTCAAAGTATCAAATGACAGACTGAAATGATCAAAAATAAACTTTTACATACATCAATTTTGTATAATGTTCTCATACATTAAATTCATCAATGTTTCGATATTATTAGTGTCAATTTTTTATTATTGTCAATTGTCAATTTTGATAAATTCATTCCTGAATTCTTCAAGCTTCCTCTTCAACAAAATGTTTTTAACCGTTTCGATACTACTATGGGTGACTATAGTTACCCGTCAAAATTTCACACGAAGAATTAATTATTAGATCATATCTTGTACTTGGATATCTTTTAAACACCATAAGTTTTTATTTTTCCTCTGTTATATGCATTGCAACTTCAATAAACAATTGATTATTTATATTACGTCAGTAGCCATTAAAATGTATCCGTCCGCACCGTGATTGTTTCCTACCGTGTTAGCACACTCGCGGAAAAGCACTCCGTAGCGAAAGGGTTAAAGAAAATTGCCCTATCATTGAAACTACTATTATTACTAATATGATGACTAATGTTTAACTGTACGAATAATTCGAATTACGGAAAATTGAAACGGAAGTGCACTCCTACGTACGTACCAATGATCGCGTGCGAAAAGTACGTAACAGTTTCACAAGTGAACTCTGCAAATACCGATACTCGATCGACGGTATCAAAGGGACGTCGATGTAGCATCGTCGTTATATCCTTTATGGCTGCCTTCGTAGGTTGTCACGGAGACTTCCTCTCAAAGTTCATTAAGGATACTTGCGAACTCTGAAGTGTCCTTTGAACGTGTCATATCAGATGTCTCTTACCGCGCAGTTGTTCGATCTTTCCATGAGAATAGATCTTGAGTTCGGATGTTTTAGGATGTGCATGGTGAATCTCGTATATGCTGTAGTTTTGTAACAGCTTAAAGTGCTCCCTTATTCGACTACGAGCTGCGTTAACAAGTATCGTTGCTTTTAATTAGTAATAAGCAGTGTTTTTCATTGAAAAATGAATCTTATTCAAATTTATTTCGATTTTTCTGCACTTTCTAACCCATTTGAGGTTTAAAGGTATCTACACTACACTATCACTAGGTTTTCTTTAACTCGTTCGCTACCAACCGTCACACATATGTGACAGCAGTTTCTTACCACAGCCCGACGTCACATACAGGGTGGCCCACGTAACTTGTGCACCTAGAATAACTTTTAAAGTATGCGTTGCACGAAAGAATGTTATATACAAAAGTTACATGGTTTAACAGGGTACACTATGTAGTGTGTTAATTTTTTTATAGGTGGAGGCGTTTCGGAGATTTGAAGGTCAACTTTGTTTTTTTAAATGGAATGATATGTTTTTTTATTCAACATGAAATAGTACGTTTCAAGACGAGTTCAATGACCTATGACTCAAGTTCATTCAAGGTCAAACTTGCTTGAATATTAAGTAACTATAATTCAAAGTATGTCGTGTTTGGTATCATTTTAATTAGAAAAATCAGGAGGATCGGCCGTTTTCATTTTCGATTTTTTTTAAACCTTTGCTAACGTATTTGTGAGATTTTTCTGATTAAAATGATACCAAACACGACATACTTTGGATTATAGTTACTTAATATTCAAGCAAGTTTGACCTTTAATGAACTTGAGTCATAGGTCATTGAACTCGTCTTGAAACGTACTATTTCATGATGAATAAAAAAGCATATCATTCCATTTAAAAAAACAAAATTGACCTTCAAATCTCCGAAACGCCTCCACCTATAAAAAAATTAACACACTACATAGTGTACCCTTTTAAACCATGTAACTTTTGTATATAACATTCTTTCGTGCAACGCATACTTTAAAAGTTATTCGAGGTGCACAAGTTACGTGGGCCACCCTGTATATGTGACAGACGTTTTTGGACAATTTGCTAAGGCATGTTTAAACATGTTTTGTATTGAACAAAATTATTATGTTCTAAAATGGCAAAATGTATGAAGACTGTGCTTGGTTTCCCTGGCATTAGATTATTTACAGTTTGTACAGCAGTTGAATATTTCGGTTCAGCAGAGCAAGTGAAATTAGCAGGCAAGTAGTTTTTGAAAAAGAATACATTTTGTGAAACGAAATTATTAAAATTGTTATGTAAGTAGCTAGAATGTTCAGCTTACTTTTTTAGATTGTTCTAAATACACATATCTTGGGCTGTGGTGGATGTTTTCTCCAGGAGACCCTGCTAGCGAACGACTTAACTCTAAACCTACCAAGCCAGTCAAAATGATCGATTCGCAATTTTTTCGAATAATTCCCTAAATTGATAGAGGAGCCATAAAGTAAATATTCCACTTCTATCTTATAAAACCCAAGTTAGTTAATCAATCATCTTTTTCATCTCTTGATTTCTCTTTTTCCAAAGTACTTATTCAGCATGTCTAAATTTTAGTAGATATAACGTCGGTAGTTTTACTGTTAATAAATGATTTTCAATGGTCCCTCTTTCTTCATTCGAAAAACGTAATTATAAAACCTTTCAATGGGAGAAACTAACATTGTGGATATTTTTCGAACAAATCAAATAATGATAATGTTACCCGGTACGTAATTGCATCTCAATTAGCTACAAGTCATCACAGCGGAATACAATTACCAATACTCTCTGCCTCTATGAATTTTTCTACATAAATCCTCTTCCACTGAAAACAAGATAAAGTTAATAACGACAGAATGTTTCCGAAGGAACATAAAACGCCGATATTACAGGATGCCGATAGAAAGGCTGTTATTTTAAGAGAGGGAAATCGATCGCGCGTGCCAGCTCCGTGATCGTTGTCTCCCTCGTTTATCGAACGTTGCGACTTGTGCCAGCGCTCGTAACCCCTCATTAACCCCTTTCAGCGATTCGAGTAGTCCCAGTAATAACCCCCCGTTATTACTGCTTTTTTGGCGACCCTTCTTTTGTCCGTTAAACGAACACTTCGACGTCCAGACAGCCACGTCACTTTCTTAGAAAACATTGCGCTGCTCGTTAGCATGCGGTCCTACGTTCGCTTAATTGGCTTAATAGATCTCTCCACGTTCATTACTAATCACCGACACGCCGTGAGTCGTTGTATGAATTCGTATTATTATTTTCTTTCTTCTCGTCTCTCACTTACGGCCGAGTTTCGTTGCGTTTCGTATCGTGCGAGTAAAATGAGAGGAAGAAATGGCAGCACGGAGGAAAAATTTTGTCGGACGTTCGTCGACCTCTTTTTTGCAATTTTGAGAATGTAAATTCGTCTCCGGATCTTCGCAATTTCTTGCTGGCTCGCGAGTCTTGCGGAATGGAAATTATTTCGTTCTTGTGGTATGCCGTTTTTCTTTTATCGAGGCATTTAATTGTCATTATATCACAAATATATACACGTCTTTGTTTTATAATATTCTCCATATTTTTTATACTTTCAATACAATTATAAATTTTGGAAAATTATTTCATTTCTCAGCTCGAAATTGTTGGGACTAACTTTGAAAACGGTTTCAATGTTTTTCGATTAACACTAGAACTACTGGCGTTAAATCGATGATATTTAAATATATTAAATAACTCCTTCAGAAAAAGCGGACTCAAAAGGTGGAAAAGACGGTTACTTCAGTAATTTTTGTTTTATAAAATAGACGTAGAATATCTGCTCTATGACTCTACCGCGAACTTGGAGAACTTTTGCAAAAAATGAGGAACCAGTAATTGTGACTGTCTTGGTAGTTCTAGTGTTAACAATTCTAAATCGAAATGTTCGGTATAATTTGGAAAATAATTTTAAATAAGAATTTCGATTGATCAGCAGAGTTTTCATGTGTCTCCACAGAATCTACACAGCGTTCCGATGGATTCCCATGAACGATAACCATCACCCACAGTTTTCTTATGCTGGCAGAATCGTAAGATCTTCCCCGTTTCTTCCGTTCGAGCGGAATTAATAAATTAAAACGTCAGCCTTATTCCCCACCAAAAATCATACGGGTATGCCTGCGTGTGTTCGCCGACGTTTGTGTTCGTCGTACGACATAGGGACCCCCAATAAAGCGCTGGAAACGTTCCTTCTAATAAAGGCTTTCCTCTGCAACTGGTTTTCCGTGCCTACTCTTCAATTATTTCTTCTTGTGTAGCCTATAATTCGTCTGTCTGCTAAGTGAGCTGCGCAAGTTTAAAGTCTTTGTTAAAAGGTGTTCTAAGTCGACGTCAACTATAAATTATCAAATATCCGGAGGCTGTCCCGGATAAAACGTGAAATTTCACACGTATTTATTAACCCATTCTGGAAACTGTTACTCGTGAAATTGAACTGGCTTGAATTTTTATGAGAAAAAAATAGAAACTTATTTTTTAGAAAATAAGTCATACGTTTCATGAGAATAATACTTCTGCAATTATTATTGTTAGGTTATTTATATTAATACCGCTTTGAAACGTGAAACACACGTTATGTGAAATTTCTTTTTCTGATTATTAATGTCGGATTGGGTTGTGAATAAAAAAGCACTTTAAACGAATTACAGTTATTAAGTTTTCCTTTTTAAAAAGGTTAAACACTTTGATGCTTCGTAAATAAACACCAAACAAACGACGATTTTCTGTTTCGATGAATTGATTTCCTACTTATAACTTCTGTTCGTTTCAGGTCCAACGAGTTGCCCGCGCTAGTAACAAATCCATTCATTTTTTAGAGAAAATCACCTCGGTCAAAGCATTTCGCGAAACTCAATTTTTACGTTTCACTAGTCAGACCCATTTAATAACGAAACAATCAAGCTTCTGTACCGCCTAGCAAATTCTCATTATTAAATATCGTTGCGTCGGCGAACGGAAATTGCAATTCTTTTGCAACGTTGACCCTCCGTGAAATATTTCAAACAGATGAATGTCGACTTTTAAATAAATAAGGGGTTCTCGCATTTACCATTCTGATGCATAACGTGTAAATGTAAAAGTGTGACAACTATTAATATATTAACAGAATTACTATTCACCCCTAAATAATGAACGTACGTTACATCGAATCCATTTTGTCGAAATGGGAATCCATCAATTTCCGAGCAAAAATCACTTCAATTAAAGCATTTCACGAATTGAAATTTCAGGCGGACTTCAATTTTTACGAATCACCGGTTCAGCACATTTAATTACGAAATAATCAGGCCCAGATACTGCATACCGAATTCTCGTCGTTAAACATCGAATTGTGCATCGACAAATGTCTCTCGCAATAATTTTTGCAACGTGGTACCGCTATATAACTGCCGTTTAATCCGAAAATTGATACTGACGCTAACGAATGACCCGTAGATTTGTGCTGCACGGTTTTCACCCCGCATAACCCCCCTTCGTCGTTCCCATAATTCGCCGGTACTTCATTCTATATCCTTCGAATTTGTCGATGACCTTTTTCGATATCACACGCGATTTTCAACGGTTTAATTGGTATGTCGTTACCGGAATTCTTAGCGACATGGTAGCACCCGCATGATTAATTTAATGCCATATTTTTTCGACGGAGGAATGTTAATTTCAAATTTCGGGCCTCCTGAAATGCTTGGCTGTCGGCGAAGTATAATTATTAATTACAGGAATATTCCTTAAGGTCAAACTTGCGATCGATATTGGCGTGGGTTAAAATTATTAACCTCCTGACTTACGATGTCGAGACACACTCGTGACGGAGGTGGAATGAAAAAGTGTGAGATATTTCAAAATTTGCAAGGTTGGGAGGATTTTATTACGATATCGCAGAATTATTCAGATTTAGGGTAAAGTTAGTAACATAGCTCAAATCAGTTGACTAATTATTATTTCTGTAATTTAATATTGACTTTGTTTCGCATTATATATCACCTCTTGCGTGATAGTTCATGCAGTTAATAAAACCAATCAGTTGTAAAAAAATTTCATTAAAATAATGCAATGAAAGTGCATTATTGCATTTAATTTATATAATTTATATTGCATAAATTTCAAACGCATTAATGCATTTGAATCGCAGCTGGCCACGGTGAAATTAAAAGAAAAAATTTACAGGAAAGAGTTGAAGAAGGCAAATGCAGCTACAAAAAGCTTATGAATTTTTTACCGTGAGGCAAAAATGAGTCAAAGGGATTATATGGTATAATGTTTCAACGACAATTCTGTAATTGTATAGTTTAAAGGAATTTTCCTTTTTACGGAAAAAATGCAAAAATTAAAGGAAAAGCAAGATTCATAAGGTTGAACAGCTCTTTCATATTAAATACTAAATAAATTTTACAAATTTTGCGACTTTAAAGCTCTTGAAGATATTACTAGTAACGTGTACCTATTTAATTAACAACGGAATGTTGCGAAAATATGGAAAGTTTGTAGTTCAAAAGAATATCATTAAACTTCACGGTTTACGCTGTTTATTTTTATTCCCGTCTCATCAAGTTTTATAAGTTACAAGAACCTTGAGATGAAAGAATCTTCTTTCATAATACAATTACTCGACAAAAAGCGTCTTTTGTGCTTCGTGAAAAGTGATGGTACTTGCAGTTTAAAAAAGGAACGACACAAATTGATTCAATTTAAAAAAATAAATACACCGATCAATGTTCATTTTATATATACTTTTACAGTTACATTTTTATACGTAATTATAAAATCTGTATGATAATTGTAAATTACGAATTGTAATACTTCAATATCAATTAATATATGGAAGAATATATAACACGAAAACACGTATTTCCATTTTATCGGGAAATACTGCAAAATACGGGAGATACAATCGATGAAATAAATGACCGAACGCGAACAAGAGGGAGGTATTTCACAAGGGATAAATAAGAATATCTGCCCTTTCAGTGGTCCTACGTTGGCGATTCCAAGTCGGCCGTACTTTATTCTTTCGTTATAGTAACCATAACCGTAATGAAAGTTCCGAGTTGCATAAAGACTCAGCAGCAAGAGTTCATAGCTTCGTGGCAATATGCGGGGCGCTCTTTCGCGAGGCTAAGAACTTTCTTCGGACTTAATAAAAGCTGGGGAGGCCGATCCCTCCATTCTAAAGATAAGATTATTACGATTAAATTTGAAATCCTTCGTAGGAAAGAACGGTAAGGTAGAATTGCAATGTGTATCTGTCGGGAAATGGAGAAAAATCGCTGGTAATGAGGGGATTTAATTACTCGAATTTATAGGAATTCATTCACGTATTCGTATTATTTAAATAATGGATGGTAATTAATTATGTTGTTGTTCCGATGAGATTGAAGCATTTATGGAAATTAGTATTGACGCGATATCGTTCTATGTTTTCCTGATTTCCCACATTCTCGAAATTTCATCCCGATTGTACAAATACGTAATATATTTTCGCATTCGTTAATACTGTTTCATCGATACTGTAATTGATTCGTTATTTGCTCACCGTTTATTTTAATAATTATGCGGCTACGTATCTATTCTATCTACCAATTATTTTGGAAATCTATCGTGTATGATGAGCTTTTTATCACGTCGAATTTACAATAAAATGCTTTATCTGCAAGAAAGATAAAAAGACATGCATGTAACAGTAATTCAGCAGTTACAAATATTAAGTCACATGCAATAATTATTTATGCACGTGCAAATCTAGATAAGCGACTTGTAAGTTTGTTTAACACTAACCATATATATTTAACGCTAACCATAATACTAAACCATATTTTTTTCTCTCCCTCAATTCTTTTCTTCCGAGGTATTTATTTCACATTTTTATTTATATTGGATTAATCGTCGGTAGATCTAGTATCAAAGAACTCTTATTTTTAACATTAACCATATAAGTAAAGACTGTGTTCTCCGTTGTTTTCTATATTAACACGTTGAATGCCACCGGTATTTCACTAATTTCTTCATTTCTACTGAAGTGAAACTTTTTCTATTAAAATCTCATCTTTCCAAAGCAGAAACGTTAAAGACAAAAAGAGATATACAGACAGCAGAACTTTAACTTCTTGAGTCCAACGCGTAAACATTGAATGAATTAACAAATTCGTAAATATTACAATTTAAAAGTCATATGAAATTTCATTGAATTCAATAGCGCCGGTCACCGGTGACCCCCACGGCATTCAACGTGTTAACCCTTAAACTAACAGTCTTCTGCACTTCTTTCGGAAAAATATTGTCATTATTTCATAACCAGTCAAACGACCGGCTGTGATGAAAATAGACATACATAAAGTCCCGACAGAATTAGTATTATTATACGGCCAGTTAATATAGTGAATATAATTCATTTTTTACGCTCAAGATTTACAGCGGTTAAATCCTTACAAATTTTCTTCGACGATTTTCCTGCCTTTTCATCGGCCGAGGGACTCTTTATTTTCGTCCGAACCTTTCTCCTCGGTAAAGAGGATCATTCGAAGCGTGCTCCTTCCGACATTTAGAAAATCATTCGAAACGAGAGCCGTGAAATCGCGTGGGCGCGTGCATACACGTGCGCTCGCTATGCCGTGCCGTCCTCGCTCTCGGAGATAAATCTTCTCCGTTAATAGGCTTATGTCACGGTTTAATGCGAGTTCTTTGCATCCCCGTTGATCGAAAAAAGATACGCGCTAGTTTCACCGCTGTAATGTGCCGTAAGAGGATTTCATCGTCGTGAGAAACGAAATTCCGAATTGTTATTTCGTTATCTTTCGTGACGAAGGTACGCGTGGACTTTCCTGGCGTTGAACGTTGCAATATTTGATCGCGCGAATCTTTGTCCTCGTGCTTTCGTCTGTTTTTGAGAAAATGTCAATCTAATTGTAATTTATGTCAATGTAAATGTGACAATGATTTATGAGATGTTTGTAAAATAAATGTTCCAAGTGACCTGCTTAATTTAACCATTTGAGTGCGGCGAAGCGCTATCGCGCTTCTCTTGTGTTGTGCCAAAAATACGTGGAAGCGCGATCGCGCTGCTTTATGTTACTATAATTTTCGCATTAATTGATGAATTCTCAAGTACTGGAAAAAAGTTGTGTTTAACATTTTTGCCAGAATGGTGCTAAACGCTTATATAATATATTCGGAAGATTGTTTGAGTAACAAATTAACTAGACTACAATTTACTTTGAGCATTATTGATGCCATAGAGAAGGAATGGCTAGCAACCGGAAATACCACAGGAAGACTATCAAAGTTTTCTTTAGAAAAATTCCCTGGGTGAAGCTTGCGGCAGTGTGAGGTATGCAGTAAAAAAATAGTAATTGAATTAAACGATCGAACTTAATTTGCGCTATATGTGAAAAAGGAATTCATGGAATTTCTGCGGAACAAATACTCTTGTAATAAATCAGAATAAAAAATATTTTTATTAATAAAAATTACTTTTTATATAATAATTAGAGTTAATTGTAACTGTTTCTATTATTTTCCAAAAAAATAACTACGTATTTCATTCCGCACTTTTAGCACATATACAGGAAAATTCTTCAGCACTCAAACGGTTAGGGAAGAAAGAAATATGTGAGGCGGTTCGTTAAGGCGTTGGATCCCCAATTCTAACACTAATTTTATCTTGGAGTTCGCGTCAGGAATTGATTGCTACACTTTTCACTGTTGGAATCCCACTTCTGGCACAAAATTTATAATGTTGTTTCCGTGATGTGTCTAACAGTTTTATTATGAGAAACAAGAATCGAGACCTTTCGGTTACAAACGAAATAAGAGACGCAGGCCGACGGTAAGACTTCGTAGCAGAATTGCAAACTGAGATCTGTCTATTCTATTTAGAATCTGTCTATTTAGAGTCTTTTTAAGGACTCTAAATTAGTGTGGTGGGAGGGTAGGGAACTCTGACTTTTATGACTCGGATTCCAAAAAGACGGATATTATTTCTATGACATCTCATTGATAAGTTTGCAATATTTGGAAAAAGCGATATATGGCGGAAAATAATTAGTGCGTTCTGTTGAAAATATTTAAAATGAGTCGGTATCCAACATCACTACTAACTATGAAGAGTTTTATTTCTGAAGAACCAGACTTCAGGCGTGGAAGTACGTCGACCGAAATTATTGTGATAGTGGTTTTCTGTAGATTGTGTAAATCAGAGCTCCACCCCTGAGTTTTGAGAGTGTTTTTTTAACTAATGTGGAAGAGATGGATGATGACTTCCACGTTGCATCTTGCAAGAAGAGCGCGACTTTTGCTCAGATGACTAATGTAAAGGAAGGTCGCGGTGACCCTTGTAAAATAGTCATCCTTGCTTAAATATTAGCGAGAAAAATGCCGAAAACACATGCGTCATCCAACCAAAGACTGAGTTATTAATTTTGGTATGGTTTTATTCATATAAAATTGAATGTAAAATGAACCGAATGTTGTTTATTTAAATGTAAATGTGATACTAAAGGTTTTTCCTTGATCCATGGAAAATTTAATTTCGTTTCGGTGTAAGTGTTGGTGCAATGCAAACATGTAATTGCTGAGATTTGTAAAATTATGCTCTTGAAATAGCCTCGAAGATTTAATGTGGAAAAAGCACAATGAATTTCATTAAGGATTGAAATTTCACGATGTGTAA
The DNA here is from genome assembly GCA_963989415.1 of Cerceris ruficornis. NCBI lineage: Eukaryota > Metazoa > Arthropoda > Insecta > Hymenoptera > Crabronidae > Cerceris > Cerceris ruficornis. Next base: position 17,701,294 of record OZ022520.1, read on the forward strand.
CGAGTCGTACGTAGAGATTCGCGGAAAAATATTCCGCTAGTGATAAAATAGTGATTATTTTTTTATCGTCTCAAAGATCACTGAAATATGCAAAGAACGCGCGGAAAGGTTCACGCAAAGAGAAAGAATAATTGCGAATGTAATGGGGAACATCTGCTTTTCTATGGCGTTTGTAGCTGGTTTTTCTAACCGTGAAATTATTTGTGTTCGAATGCATCCTCGGGCTTATCTGTCTCGCTTTGCATTAAAAGAAGTTCACCAACCGTCGACAGAAAATACAAAGTTACGTAATCTTCGCTCCGCCGTAAATAACAGAGCGAAAAGAATATGCAAAGTGAAGAGAGGATTTACCCGTTTTTATCATTATTATGTCTCCATTGTGTCCGTATAATAACTTAATCACCTTTCGTTATCATCGCGTTTTATCCAGTTTTTCCTGACTTTTAAGTATCGCATCGTGTCATGAAATTTGTACGACTTTAATCCTTTATCTAACGGAACACTATTATCAGACTTTTCGTTTGCTAACGCTCATCGACTGACACTCTATCAATTGGCTATTACAAACGACATTTCACTGCCTTGAAATAACTGAAATCAGAACGACATTATGGGTGTCCACGTTTTGATTTTCAAATTATAGAGCTTCACAAATGGCCGGGCACAATTCTAATATCCAAAAGGCAGCGGACAAAGCGTCAATATCGAATTCGCATTCGCCAAATCGAACATATCTTATCTTTCTTTGCGTTACTTCCTCTAAATGCACTTCAGACCTAGCACCATTGACCATCCGACTTCTAATCATTCAAATTGTCGGCAACGACCACCCACGAAATTGAACCCCTTGACCTACAATAACGAGTCAGACTCATTTCTTACAAATTGGAATTAAAAAACTTTATATTTTCTGAAAGCTGTCCAACTACAAGAATCACCGATACGCAGTACCATAATATTGTTTTTACATTATCCATTTTATTCCAATTTTACTTCAACACCTTTACGTTTAACCCTTTTAGTGCCGCATGCCGATATATCGTCGTTAGCAACACTCTTAACGCCGATCATCATGGGATTATTATTTAGTTTGCTCATATGATATTAGTAATTTTATTGCAAATATTTGAGAATACACAGTTTATGCTCCATATTACATTATTCTATATTAAACTGTGACCAAATGATTATTCTTTTGAATTCTAACGACTATCAACAATAAGTAACCGATTTGTTCATTTTTCCTAACAATGTTAGATAAATATTAATTCTACGATTTTCAACGAATATTGAAATAGATTTGTCATTAATTTAATACATTTTTCCGGTCGGCACTAAAACGGTTAACTATCGCATATACTGTTAGAAAAGAAATCGTAAGGCAAAGGTTGAAATATTAAGAATTCGCTTGGAAATTCACTCGACCCTGAAATAGCAAGAAGTCACGACCTGTTGTTCTCAGAGACAAACCTAATTCCCAAGAAGGAAGTCGAATGTCTGTTACAAGTGCATCCCGAGTCGGAAGGCCGATGCCACGGAACGAGCGAAGCTTTTTTCAAAAGGATGCCGGGTATACAACTCGATGTATCGTTTTCCATGCTCGAGTCCCGCTGGTCCCAGCTGAAGGCAGTCACTTAATACGTTTCGAGGAGGGATTAGGTGTCGTGTTTCTCCGGACTTAACCGTATAATGCCAGCCCGACAGCATCTGCTCTCGCCACGGGCTCTGCACCCGACTTTGCGTCTGGCTCGACAATCTGCGGGAACGGATGATGTCACTTTTGGACGCCCGCGTAAAAACGAATTTGCGAAAATGACTTAAACGGGTCGGCGAAGCAACGGTAACAAGTTGCACGTTTTGGGTGTGATAGCTGACTTTTAACGGGCGTGGTGTGAATTTTAAATGTTGGCTGTTCCGTACTCCTTTTGGGCGGGGCTGTCGCGTTGGGAGAATTCTTTTCGATTATTTGGATTTATTCTTTATTATTGTAGGGTTCAGTTTGGTTTAATGAATTATTATATCGAAGAAGATAATGTTTGGTTCGGGTATTAGTTCTGGAGCATTGTGATGATTGTTGGAATGATCACTGATGTTCGATGCTGGATTCAGATAATATGTTGTATTAGATGAATTTATGTTAACACTTTACCGACCGGTAGCCTATTAATAGGCTTTCTGTCACTAACGCTTAGACTTTTAGTTTATTAACACTATTCCTACCGACACTTCACGTATACATTTTCCTACCGCAACCGGAGAATTTGTCAAATGATAATTTTTTCCCAGAAAATGAACAGTAAAAAAAGAAGTGAATATTGAAAAATGTATTATAATGTGAATGTATTATACGTATATTTGAGGAAAAGTCGTGAAGTTTAAAGGCGATTCAATCACGTTATATATAGGAAATTCTAATCGAAATTTTAAAAACGGTCATTTGACCGGTCGTGGTAGGAATAGTGTTAATCCGTTCCCACGGCAATCACTAATTTGTTATTTATTATTGTAGTGGAACTGTGTTAAGGAGTCGATGAGAAGCATTTGTAATTTTCAAAGAGGTTGTAATTTTTTTTAGGCAATCTAAGCCGAAACAAATCCTTTAAAGTGGGTATAATTCTCAAACAATAGCGGTCGGTAAAGTGTTAAATTAGGAAAGGAAACAGTTGAAATGCACATGGAACGGTCCGAAATAATTCTGAGAAGCACAATGTCGTTGAAACCGCTGAATTTGATAAACTGTTAATCGCAGTAGGCGCTCGGCGCAGTATAGCGGGGAGTATTTCATGCAAATTACAAATAGCATAGCATAAAGGATATTAATAAAGTCACACTTTATGGGCGAAATTTGAAATAAATGCAAATCCAACGGAATTTATTCTCGTGAGAAAACTAGCCTTGAATTATGCACGGTCTTTAGAACACCCTGCATAGTATTTTGCACTGCACCTCCATTTCGCTCGATATAAAGCTATTTCTTGTTCATTAACGTAAACTCTACATTACAAATGTCGGTCACTTATTTCAGGTTAAATATACGGAATAATTAATCCTTAAATTTCATCGATATATTAACATCACCATATTATTACTATAGAAACTAAATTATAATTAAATTCCTTTAATTATCTTTTAACGCCAATTCAACAAATTATAAATATTCAAACAATCGATCGTGAGATACAGCCGACCGAGCAATAAATCAAAATCGATTTAGAATTATTTTCCAAAGTGACAGTGGAAGTTATTTCGAAAAAATTCAATCATTCATGGGTCCTTCTTTCGTCGGAGCAGTTTCAAACTTAAACGAGCCGCGGCTGACCTCACGTCCGGTTCTCCCGGGGCGTGAATAGAATCAAATGGAACGGAGGGTTACTAAATGACAATGGTCAACTCGTACGCGCCGGTTCTTATTTCCGGTGCAACGCTACGGACATTGTTCATTGCGTCGGTGCCTCTCTGGCGACAGTCTCTCCTTGGAGTTCGTTGGGCAGCAAGAATCGAAAGCGTTGATATTTTCGAAGGATAGAAGGGACTGCGATGGAATGATTGCCCTTTCCTCTTTAGCGATCATTTACCATTCTTTCGTTCGTGAGATTGCCGCACATTTTTTAAGTGTTATCTCAATCGGAAAAACAGTTCCAATAACCAATTATCTGATAACCCTTAACGAACGAACGCACTTTTCTAGAACAATGACCAGTAGATCGACGCAATAAAAAAAAGTAAACAATTACTTATATATTTTTTGAGCGTGGTACTTCTCGCAATAGTTTCCTACGTGAATACCAGATTTTTTAGTAGAAATATCACGGCATGCCGCCTGTACGGCGGCAGTCGATTTTCTTGGAATATTTGTAATGTCGCGGATATGGCGGCATTCGTTCGTTAAGGGTTAAATTTTACACCGTTCCATAACATAAAAATGTTAACCCTTTTAGTGCCGACCGGAAAAATGTATTAAATTAATGACAAATCCATTTCAATATTCGTTGAAAATCGTAGAATTAACACTAGAACTACCGGCGTTAAATCTATTATATTTCAATATATTAAATAAGTACTTTGAGAAAAAAGGAATCAAGAGGCGGAAAAGATGATCAATTCGGTCATTTATGTCTTTTGAGTTGGACTTAGAATATTTCTCCTATAACTCTCCTATAAACTTTGAGAATTTTTTGGAAAAATAGTGCACCAGTCATTTTGACTGGTTTGGTATTTCTAGTGTTAATATTTATCTAACATTGTTAGGAAAAATGAACAAATCGGTTACTGATTGTTGACAGTCGTTAGAATTAAAAAGAATAATCATTTGGTCATAGTTTAATATAGAATAATGTAATATGGAGCATAAACTGTGTATTCTCAAATATTTGCAATAAAATTACTAATATCATATGAACAAACTAAATAATAATCCCATGATGATCGGCGTTAAGAGTGTTGCTAACGACGATATATCGGCATCCGGCACTAAAAGGGTTAAACGGCAAATAAAATCCCACTGTTTCTTTACAATGAACTCTACGCAGCATAATAAATACTTTTCAACAAATTCTTCCTCCTTTCATCATCCTCAATTCGTCGCTATGGTCGTGCGAAAGATTCGACACGCAATTATCAGTCAACTTGTTACGTACACAGCTAATACAGCGTAACGTGGAAAATAAAATTAAGGTTAATTGGTTTAGCAACATCGTGGTTTCTGCGATGGGTCCACGTTAATGACATCATGCGAGCTCTTTCCCGCGTTAGGGTCAATGGGCGTATAAAATTGCCCACGAGTGTCTCCCCCGTCGTGGCACAATCGTACGTGCAAATAATTTGCGCATACCGTGCCGTTCAACGGCCGCAATCGGCGCACGAGTAGCGATCGGAAGCGCGCGGAAAATCGTGCTGCCTAATGCGAAAATTGTACGTTATTGTGTCGCATTATCCATAGGCGGGGGCCGGCTAGCGTTGTGCGCTTTTGTGCGTGCGAATGAACGATACGTTGCACGCGCGCTCTATTTAAAGGCAGGCATAAATCTAAATCAGGCATGAATTACGGGCCGCCGAAATAATTCATTGTTGTGCTCTGCCCTGTCACTTCTTTATTTTTGGCGAGCCTTTAGCGCGCAATTGTGGGAGCGACTTGCGACGATTGATCGTTGGGGTGAGACATTTTGTGATGTGCTTTTAACCCTGGAATAAATCGAGATGACCGAGCATCGTGGTTATCCGGTGAATCGATATGTAACACGATGAATTGGGGTGGTTCTTTGTTGTTAATTCTTTAACGAGTCAATGAATTTTAGGAAGATGTGTCGGACGAACGCTTTTAAATCCGGTCAACGAGACGGGTCGGTGGAGATAAACATTGCAATGTTTTATCCAAATGATTCAGGATATTAAAATCGATTAAAAGTCTCAAAACGCTACCATTCCGGCATGGCTTCCTTTGCACTTTTTCACTGAATTATTCTGAACCCCAGAAAAACCTAACTATTTCCCCGTAAGAGTTCCTCTCTTACAAAGACCAATTCTGTCAGCGTTAAAATTAACTTAGTTTTGAATTAATGATTGAAAGACTCTGTTGCCTTCTTTTATAACCATATGTCCTATAAATTTCCAGGTGGTGACGGCACTCATGCTTTAGTAAAAGTCTCAGCGCATTGAGAGCGGAGCGGACAAGCGGCATCACAATGATGTGGCACATACTCGTCATCGCAATTTTGTTGGTGGCCACGTCGGTGGGTGACAAAGTGGGCCAAAAGGTGGCCGTTTTACCCCACGATGTTTACCCGGGCTACGAGGTGACACAATTCGACACAAAACGTCCGTCGAATTTCCGTCTCATGGAAAATGGCTTCTCAAAATTCTTCACCGTTCTGGGCAACGGACTTGTCATGACGACGTCCGATCTGTCGCCCTTGGTCGATCGTCCGGTGAATCTAATCGTTCTGGAGGAGCTATCCAACGGAACTGAGACTCATTTTCTTCACTTGTACGTGATCAATCGTAGAAACATGATAAGCTTCTCCCACGATCATCTCGGAGACGGTGAAGTAGCGGAGAACGCCGCGCCTGGTACCATCATCGAGGGTTTCCCCGTTCTCCGAACACGCGGAAGCTTTCCGGTTCACTACACCATCGTTCCGGACGAGTCTGGTGAGAGGCCATTCGCACTGAAGGAGGAAGAATCGAATCGGACCGGCTTCAATTTAACACTGAAGAATCGGAACGAAGGCGTTAGAGTTGTCACCGCGAAACCTCTCGACCGTGAGGTCAAACGACTCTATACAATCGCGATTCGAGCATCCGATGGGAATTTCCTTTGCACCTTGGAGATCAACGGCGCGGTGCACGTACTCGACGAGAACGATAACAGCCCGGTCTTTGAAAATGACTCGTACACTTTCGAGGTCAGACCGACGAACTTGGACGCCATTCACGAGAATTCCGTAGCCTTGCCAGGGTGGAAGAGGTTCTCTACCGTGGGCAAAGTAGTGGCTAAGGATGCGGATGGCGACAAAGTTGCGTACAAGTTGCTCACTCCGAGCAGTTTGTTGATCGTCGTTCCTCAAACCGGTGAACTTCTGCTGGCTGGTGAACCGGATGTCCCTCTTGATACGGATAGCGAATGTACGGTGGTAGTGGAAGCACACGATTTGCGAGCACCAAGTCGTTCCACTGAGAAACCGGCTAAGGTGATCGTGAGATTTTTAACGTCGTTACCGATGGATACCGGGAAACACCGGATACAGAAGAGAAGGGTCACGAGGGCTGTCAGGCCGACGAAGAAGGTCGATTTTACGGAAGCTGACGGCGGCGTCGAGGGGAAAATCGCGTTTTATCTTGAAAAGGAGAATGAGAAGGAAACGTATAAGATAAGGGACGAGAACAAGTGGGTCAGCGTTGGCTCTAATGGATCTGTCATGGTAAAACAGAAATGGGATTACGAGGAATTGGGTTCGGAGAAGACTATTGATTTTTGGGTGACCATCACAAATACAGGTAAATTAATTCTATCGTGATACGAATATTTTCATACCGATGAGATGATATTTATTTGACGGTGTTTCCGGAATTGTTTCTATTTTTATTTTTATCGAGGAGCGAAACAGTCCTATTCTAAAGAATGTGGAAAATTTGTTAATCCTGGAACACTGACGTTAAGTGTAATCTTATTTAAAGAATTTTTGAGCCGATAGGCAGATGCTGAAATAAATGGAACTTAAATTTATAAAATTCTTGCACGGCTATATTCCTTAATTTGAAATTACTGATGAGACTGTCCACAATGTTGCTGATATTATCTCAAAGAAAGCAATACTATAAATTAATTACTATAAACCATTTTATATTCTAATTGTAAGTAATTTTTACAGAAATCCAATGTCAGTATTCCAGGAATATACCTTCTATTCTAATTATTTTTTCCCCTGAAATATTCTCTTTATTTATCGTTAAAATAATTTCCTCAATTTTTGAAGTTTTGAAATTTCTTTGAAAGTTTAACAATCCTCGATTCAAAATCAATTACCCCAGAAATCGTTGTCAATATTATATCACCATTTCCTTTGATTAATCTTTATTTTATTGTTCGTCCGGTGCCAGCAGAACGGTGTTCACGATATCCGGCGAATATCCGGTGTCCATTTCACGGTACAAGTTTGATTTTACTCCGTACTGCCGTTACTTTCGTTCGACCATTCGCATTCACGTTTCCCTATAAGCTTAGCGCCACGGTTCTTCCTTCTTTTCCATCTGACGCGATCTCTCGGCTGTCTATCTTTAAAATGGAGATGGAAATTTCTGCTTCCGGAAAGAGTGGTGTACACACTGCACGACCGCTTGACATCGATCACGTAGAGAACATAGTATTCGTTCATTGTCAGAAAACGGCAAGAAATACACGAAATTAATTTCCTGTCTGGCTTTTGTGCGGTAGCGGTCGCACGTGGATACAATTTCGCCTCGAAGCGTGCCATTGTTCGTGCCATCATTTAATGTCGGTACTTGAACCGTAATTACGGTGCATCGGAAAAAATTATGGCGCGTATGCACGAAAGAACCGGACGCGGTGGAATAATGTTAGAATTTATATACGCCCTTTTATGAAATACCGTTGTAATTTGTAATGGCTCTGCGCCGTAATTCCGGTGAAATAAGACGATGGAAAATCGTTATTTTTTCCGATCGCACCTAGCATTGGATTTAGGTGTGATAATATGTTATTTGTAATAATTATGAGAACTATTTTTTGCCGTGAAATTCATCGAATATATTTCTTGTGCACTCGTCATTGCTGTTACTAATTATAAACCTTTTCTTTTTCACATTCTATCGGCTACCGAAGTATTCAAATGTAAGTATCACAATTCTCGTAGTTTTTCTAACTTCATTCTCTCTCGTTCAGAAGATAAAGCATTTTTATACATTCATTTCCTGCCAGCTTTGGCGATTTCACGATCACTTTTTTGCTGTTAGATGCAATTAGTTGTCCATAGTTAATGCTTTTACAAATGCTACTTCAATTCATGCTTGTAAATTGCTTTTATTTAGGCAGTGCTTTTATGCGGCTACTATTGATATTTTTGAAAAACTTGCCGCTGTAATTTGTTAGAAATTTCTTTCCCATAATATTTGTAAGATGTATAGAATGGTTTTGAGAGAATCAATTGGCAAAATATATTAAGCGCACAGTTGCTTAACAAATATTGCGCGCTCTTTCATAGACTTCCGTTAAAATTCATTTCCGTGCCAATAAATGTCAGCTACACGATCTGATATCATAAATTCGCGTTTACATTCCCTGTAAACGTAACTGTTCAAAAGCGTCATTATACCTCCAGGTACAGTCGACGAATTTTCAAAATGAACTTTCTCAAAAACGTCCTCGTCAACGACAAAATTGTTGTCGGACTTTTAAATTCATTTTCTCACAAAGAGTAGCACGCGTATCTACTATACAATCGCGTCCGGTATTTGAAATGAAAGTAAAAGAGAATAAAGTTTTATCCCGATCGAAATTCAATGATTAAAGGTCAAAGCATCGGACGTGATAATGTTTGAAGCTACTCGTTTGCCGCCTTCAAGCACTGCCTATTATTTCCCGTCTAATGAATGAACGCATATCAATAATCGATCGACGATTACAGACACGGACAATCAGCGTGTCATTATCAATATGAAGGACGTCAACGATGAGCCACCGTACTTCATAAATCGGCCTCTACCAATGCAAACAGTCGTACAGCTGAATGCACCGCCGAACACCCACGTGTTCACTCTTCAGGCCAGGGATCCTGACACCGACAGCAATATTCACTACTTCATCGTGAGAGACCGAAGTATGAAGCATCAATTCAATAATACTATTCGCGATTATTAGAGACAGGGACGGGCAGGACACACGATTCATCGTTGATAGAACGGAATTTTCAAGAAAGTATAGGGACAGACTTGTTCTTCTTTTAGTTATATTAAACTTTAGAAGATATGCATATACGGAAAATGAATAATGTTATTCAAGGTAATTAGCTATCGGCACTGACATTACATTAGTAATCTATCGTTAATAGAATGGAATTTTTAAGGAAATATAGAGGCAGATTTGTTCTTCTTTTAGTAATATTAAACGTTAGAAGATATGCATATACGGAAAATGAATAATGTTCTTCAAGGTAATTAGCTATCGACACTGACATTACATTAGTAATCTATCGTTAACAGAACGGAATTTTTAAGGAAATATAGAGGCAGATTTGTTCTTCTTGTAGTAATATTAAACTTTAGAAGATATGCATATACGGAAAATTAATAATATTATTTAAGGTAATTAGCTATCGACACTGTCATTGCATTAGTAATCTATCGTTAACAGAACGGAATTTTCAAGAAAGTATAGGGACAGACTTGTTCTTTTTTTAGTAATATTAAACTTTAGAAGATATGCATATACGGAAAATGAATAATGTTATTTAAGGTAATTAGCTATCGATATTGTCACTGGGTTAGCACTTTATCGTTGACAGAACGGAATTTTTAAAAGATAGAATTCTTGTATTTAGTAAAATTGAATCTTGGAAGATACGAGCATACAGAAAATTCATAATACTGTTCACAGTAATTAGTTTTCAAGATCGTGATTGGATTAGCAGATTGTCATTCATACAATCGACTTTTTTAAAAATATTTGGACTACTATACTTCTATAATATTATACGTTGTAGAACAACAGTAATTGTTTGACAAATATAATCTAGACAGGAAATTTTTTCTAATACACACTCGCATTTCACAATATTCCCACGTGCCGCTTAATAAACAAAAATGTCTCGATTGCCAAGGAGAAAGATAAATAAACTCTGAAATGTATGTTTGCACAAGTTAATTGCAATTTTCTGCGATACACCCAGTTATATCTCTCATATATCACGGTATTTTCACTTATCTGGAAATATGACCGCGGAACAGCCACAATAAAAACAAAGACAAGTTTACCATCTCTTATTAGGTGTATCTTTCGTTATTACTACAATGTAACGCGAGTATTATATGTACACGTTTCACTATTCTCGAAATCAAAATCAAACAACATCTGGTACATTTAACTTCAATTCAAATTCCCCGCAAAAAATTGCAAAGACCTCACAACTTAATATTTTCGCCCCTGACTATTAAACTGGGCTAATTGTAAGTTAAAAGTGTTGAATATTCGAATCGCTTATTTTACATTGACCCAATATATTTTGCGAAATAGCAGAACCACTTTGCAGAAATACTACAAATTTAATTATCTAACACAGCTGACAATTATCTCATTAACCCCTTGAAGTACCATTTCTTTTGTGACTGAATGTGCAATAACTCTGAATTAATTGCTGAAATTACAATCTATCCCTGATTTCTGATATAGTGTATGACTTAACGCAATATTAAATACCATAGAATTAATTTTATTTTATCCTGACCTAATGATATTTCTAATTTAATAATTTTTGGAACACTTCAAAATTGACTGTTACATTTATCGCGTCACGAGTGTCACTCGTTATTGTACGGCAAGGGGTTAAATAATAAATATCTCTAAGAATTAATGACTTATCCTCGCAAAATTCACTTCAGTCTCTACCTCAGAACTCTTCCAGAACGCCACGCACCTAATAGCATGGAAAGGAAATTCGCAGACTGAAGAGTGTGGAAAGAAACGTAAATGCAAATGGTTCGATTTCTTTTATTTGTTTGTTTACAGCCGGCGGTCGTTTTGAAGTAGACGAACGATCGGGAGTGGTACGCACCCGAGGGTCTGATGTCTTTCAGTTAGACATGGAGTACGTTCTTTACGTGAAAGCGGAGGATCAGAACGGCCGTATAGACGAGAAACGTTTCCAGTCGACTCCTGAAGAGCGACTATCGATCGTAGGTGGAAAACGCGCACCACAGTTCTACATGACGGCATATGAGGCCGAGATACCGGAAAACCAGAAGAAAGACTCCGAGTGAGCTGAACCTACATTTCGTTCTAAATAACATTCACGAATATTCGTGCAAATACCCCTCAAATTGCGATGAATTTCAGTCTATCGAACGAAGATGTCTCTCCTATTTTTTCATGTTTATTTTAGGATGTGAGTAAATATAAAGAATTACTTTCACGAGAGCTTGGGCAGAGATGGATGATTAGTCGGATGATGCAAAACTATATTTACAGGCCTTCGGTAGAATTCTTATTTGACTAAGCTAACGATATAGTGTATATTGTATGGTTCGTTTAACTGAAAACGATCGAATATCTCACGATTGATTAAGAGAATTAGCTAGTATCTTAAATTAGTTAGTAATTTTGTCAGACCAAAATTATTACTTCTTTAATTCATATTTAAAAGAGTAACAGTTTTTCTTTGACTAAAATTGTTTCAAGCAGGGCATTTCTTACACCTATTTGTTTATAAGTTCATCAGAAGGGTAAAAAAAGATTTACTTAACAATATGTAAAGTTACAACACGTTTCATATTTGCTGAGTTACCTCAATTACTTTCTATTTCAATTCATAGATAATTTGAGGGGTATGATAATTAATTAAAAAGAATTTTCGTTGATGAATCGTGTAATGAGAATGTCTATCTTCTTTCAGTATCATATCTGTAAAAGCAAAGTCATTTGCGGATCGTGAAATTCGTTACACCCTGAAGGCTCAAGGCCAGGGTGCCGCAGGAACGTTTAATATCGGCCCAACTTCCGGTATCGTCAAACTCGCCAAAGAATTGGATTTCGAGGATCTACGTCAACCTCACATTTACTCTCTCATAGTAACGGCTACGGAAGATTCTGGCGGTTTTTCGACGTCGGTAGAGGTATGTACGACCAATAAATTCTTCTCGGAACGATATTTAATCGAGGTTATTAAGCCTTAATTATCGTCGAAAAAAGACAAGATGTAATTGATAAGAAATTATAAAATTGAATGCCTTATAATTTTTTCTGTTTAACGTAGGTTTTTCTCTTTATGTAAGTTAATGAATATTCATTTCAGAGGTGGTTAAAATCACTGCTGAAACATTTACCTCAAAGTCTCTTCAACTGTTTTAAATATTAAATGAACCGTGGTTTTAAACAGTATGTTAACCAGTTTTCACGAATTTTCATGATATTTTTAACTGGATAAAACGATGTTGTATAAAATCTGCTTATATAAGCTGCAAAGTATAGGCGATTATAATCGAATTTGCAATTAGTGTATTGAAATAGTTGAAACAATGGGATATTTATTAACGAACTGAGAATGAATATTATTAAATTTTCTATGTGATACTTCCAGCTGACCATTCGCGTTTCGGACGTCAACGATAACGCACCGAAGTTCGAGTTGCCGGATTATCAAGCTCATAACGTCGACGAAGACGTTTCCTTGGGCACAAGTATACTAAAAGTGAAAGCAACTGATGCAGATTCCGGAGCGAATGCGGAAATAGAGTATTTCGTGTCGGACGATCATTTTAGCGTCGATTCCAACGGCATTATTGTGAACAAAAAACAGCTCGACGCGGATAACAATAATGCTTACTACGAATTTGTCGTCACTGCTAAGGATAAAGGTACGATATTTTACAATTTTAAGAAAAACATCCTAATTGATTTAAGAAAGAAAGAAAATTAACGCTAAAAGCACCAAGGCGGTCAAAATGACCAGTTTCCAATTGTTTCCAACAGTTCTTCAAATTGATAGGTCAGCCACGAAGTAAACATTCCATTTCTATCGTATAAAACCTAAATTATTTAATTGATCATCTGTTTCACCTGTTGATTTCTCTTTTACCAAAGTACTTATTCAGTATATTTAACACTAGAAATACCGCCGAGTAATCCAGTACATTTAAATATAATAAATAAATATCTGAAAAGAAAAGGAACAACGAGGGAAAGAAAGTTGAATGATACCATCCCCTACATCTATTAAGATAGGATAGAAAAATGAAGGAATAGAAGAGTTTGAAACCTCAGTTGTTTTTCAAAGAAATTAAGTATCAGTCATTTTTAATGACTCGGTAATTCTAGTATGAAATATAATACCAAAATACAACGCTGATAGTTCTACTGTTGATATGGATTAGCATGAATAATCACAATATAAAGTACATTAGCCCATTACCTTCCATGGTCCCCATTTGGGGATTTACTCATTTTCTAAGTCTTTTAGCATTCAATTTAGATATTTGACATGCTTTTGAGATTAATTGTGTTCAAGACAGTCTGTTTTGGCTATACTCTTAAGCAGTAATTTTCATGAATTATTTTTATTTTTACACTACGACAATAATTCTTCTAGAAACAATCAAACCAAGAAAAATTTGGCAGGGAATGTGTTAAACTTAGTCCTTTTTCTTTTACAAAGCATTAAACTTATTAACCCCTAACCCCTCGGTCAATTCCCAATCAACCCTTCCTACGGGCAATTCAAAATCTCAATTTTTAACACTAGAACTACCGGCGTTAAATCTATCATATTTAAAAATATTAAATAAGTATTTTGAAAAAAGGGGAATTAAGAGGTGGAAAACTTGATCGATTCGGCAATTTATGTTTTATAAGATGGACGTAGAATATCTATTCTATGACTCTCATATAAATTTGGAGAGTTTTTGGAAAAATTTGTGTACCAGTCATTTTGACTGGTATGGTAAATCTAGTGTTAACCATCGTTCATCAATATCGTCACAATCCGAATTATTTTTCAGGCGAACCATTAAAAACCGGTACAGCAACAGTGCGTATATACACCAAGAATAAAAACGATGAGGAGCCAAAGTTTTCTCAGCAAGTCTACACGCCAAATGTCGACGAAAACGCTGGTCCAAACACTCTGGTGACGACTGTCGTCGCCTCGGATAAGGACGGCGATAATGTACGATTCCGTTTTGTTGGTGGTAACACAACCTCGGGACAGTTCGTCATCGAGGAGATCACCGGTGTAATTCGTCTACACGGGAAGGAGATCTCCTTGGACAAGGACAAGTACGAACTGAATGTAACAGCCCTCGACGATGGTGCTTGCTGTCCGAATGGCGGCACAACGACTCACGCTAGCACAGCGGTCGTTGTTGTTTTTATCACGGACGTTAACGACAACAAGCCGGTGTTCAAAGAGTGTGGCATGTACAATCCGAAGGTCGAGGAAGGTGCGCCGAATGGCAGCACTGTTATTAAGGTTCAGGCTACCGACGAGGATAAAGGTGTCAATGGACAAGTGAAATATTCGATCGTTCAGCAGCCGAATCAGAAAGGAACGAAATTCACGGTCGATGAGGAGACTGGTCAAGTTTTGACTAATAAGGTAATCTTTGTGGTTTTTGATTTAGAAGTGGCTTTGAAGGTTTTGTAGGACGTGGGGATTTGTTGCGGTCATTGACCATTTTTCTGGCGAGGGTGGCTATGGTTACAACATGCTGGGGGTTGTGCGTAGGGGAGGGATGGATCTAGTTGGATGTTGGAAATTTTTGTTAGAGGAGAGTTCCGTTAGCTTTTGATGAAATATTGAAATATCTGCCATTTTCACAATTATAGTCGATAATCGAAGTTTTACTGAAGTTTCATTGAATGTTTGTTATGTCTAAAATTATGAAGGTTATCAAAACTTATCATTTGCGTAGCTACATTTTTTGATTGAGTCACGTCATTGGGAAAGGGTTAAATTGTGGACGAGATAATATCATTTTTAGGAAGATGAAATTTTGAGTGTTATGTATGTAATTGTAAGAAGGTAGGGGTTAGAGGGTGTTCAGGCAAATATCTGATTATCAATTATCCTGGTTTACAAATTTAAACTTTTTTTTGCCCGAAGAATATTTATGCTGATTCTTAGAGATTTTGTGACGCTGAACGCGAATATGAGGTTCGTTTGTCTCCGTCAGAATCCACTTTTTGAGAAAATCACATGACATCCACGAAATGATTTTACAAACCCTCCCGAATATAGCGATGCATATGACTTTAATGTTATAAACATTTAAGCGTATTTAAACAATGGTCAAAAGGAAAACGACGACAAAAATTCCCCAACTTTTGCGGATATTTTCCTGTCTATCTTAAAAACTAGACGTCCAGGAGAAATTCTAATAGAAGGTGGCGATAGAGCAGACATTTTTCTTGAGGAAACCAGAATTGAAAGTTGCAACACAAGTTTTGTTTTCGGCTGAGAAATTAAAATAGCTCCGCAAGACACATTCTCAACGCAACCGTTTCACCCGCGCTACGATTATGATATGTAGCTTGCTTTACAAGTACATTTATTATTTATGAGTTATTTCACGATAATAATGCTACATTAAACAGAGAAATATATTTGTAAAGTTTCATCATATAAATAAGCAATATTGTTCAATTGCATTCTCCAGTTCAAGATTATACGACTTATTAAAGATAAAAGTCCTTGTCACAAAAAACTCTACACGATGGACACAAACAGATTACATATCGGAATTCAGCACAAAAAATACTATTAGAATTACATATTAGAGCTTTTGTACCAAAAGAAACACATTATTTCTCTTCCAGTACTTTTCATTAACCATTTGCGGTCTTGTGTATTAAAAACAAAATCGTGTAATCGCACTTAAAACAAAACTACTAAAATCTTAACACTAGAACTACCAGCGTTAAATCTATCATATTTCAAAATATTAAATAAGTACTTTGAAAAAGGAGGAGTCAAGAGGCGGAAAAGGTAACCGATTCGGTGATTTATGTTTTTTAAGATGGACGTAGAATATTTATTCTAAGACTCTTCTATAAGCTTGGAGAATTTTTGGAAAAAATTGTGTACCAGTCATTTTGACTGGTTTGGTAGTCCTAGTGTTAATAAGAGTTACACATACCTCAGGAGTGTGTTGATTCTTTGTTGTGGTTGCTCAGAGTAAATGATGAAAGTGTTTTGGTGGCTGAGAGCAGACATACGATAGCTAACTATGCGTTGATACCACTGTAAGGATGCATTACCAAGTAGCCCAAAAAAGGATGTATTTGGTGATTCTAAATCTCGTCTTCGAAAGTATTATACACGCACTAATAGGTGAAAATAGTTGCACCCGATCACGGAGCACTGATTCCTCGCCGGCGATCGAGGGCACACTGATAGCGAGGCGAACATTGAAACGACTTGTTATTGTTAGCGGGCTCGCGAGACGGATACCTGTAGGTTACGGTCGCCGAGACCTGACGAGTATATTTTGACAACACGCGGCGATCGTCGTACTTCTTGGCCAGTGAAATGGAAATAACACTGTCCAAAACTTTTTCCTGTTTTCCAATAGTTATAAAGTGATTCTTATAGTGTTCGTCGTCCTAAATACGAATCCGCCAACGAAATTTCTCTATCACCCTCTGTTTTCGAAAAGCATCACTTTTTGTGAAAACGGTGTATTTCGGCAAAGAAGCTGGTATTACGTGAAAATTCAAAGCGGTAGACAGTTCTTCTTAGTTTAAAAAAGTAGGGGAGTGTTTCGTGAGTATACAGGTGTGAGCAGTTATAATATTCCGTACTTTTTAATGGTAGTAAATAACTGCCAAAGTTTAAAAACGAGCGGATGTGCGAACTTTTTTCGCGTTAACTTTACATTTTCACGTAGAGTACTATTGCTGGCACAAATTTACTGCACATTTTTGGATTCTGCGGACGTTTCTGAAGAAAAAACTATGGGCGAAAAATGTCATAACTGTTTTCGTTTTGGCACAATTTAATTTGCGGTCGGCAGTGTCGTAGCTAATTATGCATAAAACTTTCACGGGCCGTGAACGTCGATGAATCTCGTTTAGGTGGTATTCTCAACCCCTTTACTAACGTTGTGGCAGAAAAAACATTTTTTTTTTTATAGAGGGGAATTGCTTTACGCACACTCCGCAAATGTGTTATTTTGCGGATATTGTGGGACTCGATAGATCTATTGTTGACGTATACCCAATAGAACCCCTCTCTCATTTTACTCTGTTTCTCTCTTTAATTTAATTAGAAAAACAAGATTTGCTTCAAACAATGAATAAGAAATATCTTATATGGAGTGTTCGCGATAAATTCAGACCTAATCCAGACCGTTTAAAATTCAGCCAAGCTAGTGGAAAATATAACATTTATTAATCAAATGAAAGTACTACATTAAAAATCAAACATTTATGAGCTGTGAAAAGTAAATCGCCAATTATAAACAGACGTAACTTCACTTTTATAACTCCTATTCACCGTAAAATTTATTAAAAATAAGCAGAAACACGTTATTAAACAATAATGATTTCAATTGCAATAAAAAATTGTTTACGAAAATTGTTGTAATTAAAATTTTCAAAATTATCCATGGAGGTGTACTGCGCATGCGCGACGTTTAGCGCGAGCCTATATAAACAGCTCGTTCGGCGCGCGCCGCCACTATAGACCTCCCGCCAAGCCCTATACGATTGAGTGATAGGATGACATTTACGTTTTCGATTCGACTTGACTATCGATACCTGATCATTCCTACCTTGAATTAACGACTATTAGTGCATGTATCCAACAATATTAATACATTTAAAGAATGAACTACAAGCGTTTCTAAATAATTTTAACAATTAAGTGCAATGTTTTGTGAAAGTATCAGTGACCTCAAGTGACAGTTACCTTCAAGTGTTTTTAAATAATTTAGACAATTAAATACAGTATTTTGTGGATGTGTCAGTGACTTCAAGTGACAGTTATCCGCATGTGTTTTTAAATTATTTCGATAATTAGATACAACATTTTGTGGAAGTGTCAGTGGCCTCAAGTGACAGTTACCTGCAAGTGTTTTTAAATCATTTCGATAATTAAATGCAATGTTTTGTGGATGTGTCAGTGATCTCAAGTGACAGTTACCTGCAAGTGTTTTTAAATCACTTCGACAATTAAATACAATGTTTTGTGGATGTGTCAGTGACCTCAAGTGACAGTTTTATGCAAGTGATTTTAAATAATTTGGATAATTAAACGCAACATTTTGTGGAAGTGTAACTCCTTATCCCTATAACAACCACCCAATGGCTATTGGAAAACAAATATGTTGTACGACAATGTAATTGTTCCCGTTGCTCGTAGAATTAATCTTAAAATTGCAAATGCAATTGAACAATATTTTTTACTTATATAACCAAATGTTGGAAATATAATATTTTCTTTAATGTACCGTTGTTGTCAAAAAATAACTCATAAACATAACATTTATTTGTAAAGCAAGCTACATGTAATAACTCATAAAGTCATAAAATAACTCAGTAAGTATAAATGTATACTTGTAAAGAAAACTGTAAGACTAGCGCGGATGAAACGGTTGCGCTGAGAACCACTGGCACTACCTTGTGTCTTGCGGAGCTATTTTAATTTCTCAGCCGAAAACAAAGTTTGTGTTGCAACATTCAATTATGGTTTCCTCAAGAAAAATATTTGCTCTATTGCCTCCTTCTATTAGAATTTCTCCTGGATGTCTAGTTTTTAAGATATATAGGATGATATCCACAAAAGTTGGGTCATTTTGGGCGTCGTTTTCCCTTTGACCATTATTTATATATATTTATAACATTACAGTCATATGCATAGCTATATTCGGGAGGGTTTGTAAAATCATTTCGTGTATGTGATGTGATATTCTCAAAAATGGATTCTGATGGAGACAAACGGACTTTATATTCATGTTCAACGCGACAACATCTATAAGAATCAGCATAAATATTCTTCGGGCAAAAAATCGTGTTGACCAGTGTTATTGAAGATAAGTTGATAGAATTTAGTAGAATTTTTCAAAAAACTGTATATCTTCAGGTATTCGATCGCGAAGGTGACGATGGAAAATTTGTGTCAGTCACAGTCAAAGCAACAGATCAGGGAGAACCCTCCTTGGAAGGAGTTTGCTCTTTCACTGTTGAAATCACCGACGTTAATGACAACCCACCATTGTTTGATCGTCAGGTTAGTAAATTTAGAGAAATAAGTATATATTATTGCAGACAAAAAATTATAATATTAATGCAGACCGTATTCTGACATATTCCTATTAAAAACATGTCAGGATGACTTTTGTGCGGAATTCTTTCGTTATTTCCGTTTCAAAACGAGATGCCGAAGAAGTGCACTTTCATTAAAGAATGAAGGAGAAATGAAAAAAAAAAAAAATAATATTGCCTTTCACCTTGTCGCGTTGCGCCATTTGATGCCCTTTGAAATTTCAAGTCGACGCCATCAAAGGCTGTGAAGAGAAGCGGTTGAAAGAAATGCAAAAGACGATGGACGAAAAGCTATTTGTACTTCGTGTGCAGAATTGTAATTCCGTAGAAATTAGCTGTACTCGTTAAATATGCATTTGTAATACACAAAAGAAACATCTGGCTTTTTGCTCGTCATTCGCATCCCACATGTTTCTTCCCTTTTCTCGTTATTTCAATGGACGACGGAATTTTCTCTGCTCAAAGGGTCTTCTTCAGGCCGTAATAAAAAAAAATATAAATTCAAATTACTTGGTGTAATGAAATACCCATCAAAAATAATTTCGATTGCTTTAAAATTATAGTTGCTTTCATTTTTCCCTTCTGCCATTTACAAAATTATTCACGATACAAAATACCAAGTATCAGGCTTTTGAAATCAACAAAAATTTGACATATTTCTTTGAAAACATTTATTAACACATTACCGACCGCTATTGTTTGAGCATTCTACCCATTTTAAACAATTTGTTTCGGCTTAGATTGCCTAAAGAAAATTACAATCTCTTTGAAAATTACAAATGATTCTCACTGATTCCTTAACACACTTCCACTACAATAATAAATAACAAATTAGTGATTGCCGTGGGAACCGATTAATAAACTAAAAGTCTAAACGTTGGTGACAAAAAGCCTATTTATAGGCTACCGGTCGGTAAAGTGTTGAAAAGGAAAAGTATATATCCGATTATTCCTTGATAGTTCTGCCATTAGCTAAAAACTCCAATGTAAATCTGCATTCCATGTTTCACAAAGCATGAAAATGACGACAGCCGAGATACGATAAATCAACATTCACTGTTTTATCCCTCCACAGAAATATGTTGAAAACGTGAAGCAAGATGCGAGTATCGGCACAAATATATTAAGAGTGTCTGCATCCGATGAGGATGCTGACAATAACGGTGCTATAACGTACACACTGAGCTCACCAAACAGTGATCCGGGCTTGGAGTACTTTGAGATTCAACCAGAGTCTGGTTGGATCGTCTTAAAGAAGCCTCTAGACGTGAGTATTCTCATTGATGCTAATTTACATATCGTCTCTCTTTAGCAGTACGAATTTCGTCGCTCTCTGGAGAACATCCGTGCACCCTCGAGAAAACTTTGGTTCTCCAAGGTCAAACGACGATTCAACCTCGTCAAACGTTGGCCTTTCTATCGTGTATGAATACTCTTGATGCTCGTAAACATTAATACATCTACGATAATATAAAACGTTTATATAACAGCAACGATACGTGAAATAAAAATGATAAAGGCGACCGAAGAAGAGCTAATCAACGTTCGAGGATCCACGCGGCGTTCTCCAGGCTCGTGTAGGCTACGTAGTAATATTATGCCCTCCATACACACGTATGTATATACGTAAATGTATCATAAATACGTGTGTATGAGCCTATATCATATATATGAATATAAACTTGAGTGTACACCTTCTGCCGATATTGTACGTTTGCGTTGACTTACGTTCTTTAACACGAATCCGTTTTGTTGCTGATCGGATAAATTGTATATTAATATGCGTTTGGTCGGCAATTATTTCTCTAATTATCACTAATATGCAACGAAATGAGTTTCCTTTTTACGGCACATGTATAGAACTTTTTAATTCCCATTGATATGCACAATGTGTTCACTATGGTAAATACTTAGCTATGCCTGATTTCCTCAAACGCTTTCATGTACCTGAATCGATCGACCGTTCGGGCTATTTTTGCAACAGAACACTCTCTCTCTGTCTCTCTCATTCTCTCTATCGAGATACATACTCGCGGCGCGAGTACCTTTCGAACGATTCCAATCGAGCTTTGAAACACCTCTTGTCTCCAATTTTTGTCTCACTTCTCGGTCGTCGTATCGGTCGTCGACGAACGTACTGATTGTCTCTCTCTCACTCTCTCTCTGTGTTTTTTTTCGAATTTTTTTTCTCACTTCTTCGTTTCTCAAACTACGATTTTCACCCCTTTTTTTAACTTTGTTCGTCGTTACGTCTTACAAAACGCGATCGATTCTGTCTCTATCTTTCTGCTCGCGTTTACGTCTTTTTTTTTTCTTGTTTTTCACTATCGCGAAGTCGATTTTCGCGCGGGAATTTTCCGCGAACGAGAGAAAACGAAACACGATGAAACGCGCGCGTCCGAATTCGCGATATCATGCCCGTCGAACGAGCGTGTGCACTTTTCGTTTTCTGCGAAATCAGCCAAAGAGAAAAGCAAACAAAAGTAACAGACAATGGAACAAGAACGTCTTGCGTTTTTTTGTGCGTAACGCGTCAAAGACTTTGGCAAGAGACGACGAAAAGAATGAACGATAAACAGAGCAAAAGCAAAGGGAAACGATCGAATCAACTAATAATCTTTAATTAATCTCCTAACATACTAATGTGAATGTTTTTCAAAAGGGAAGTGATGTTTTTTGAACTTCCAGGAGCAGGTGGGAACGACATTTTTTGAGCCCCACGTACGGTGTACTTCAACCTCTACGCATTTTGTGGTGCATCAGACATAAACAATTTTTGAAAATGCTTGCATATTTTATATGAATGTGTTTTTGATTCCTTTACAGGAACGGATCTCGCTCTCGCTCCTACATCCTTCCTCTATGCTCTTTCTCACTCACCTCTTTCACACGTTCAATTTCTTCTTTATGATTTCTTCTTATTTCTTTCTTCCGTTCGCCTTCGTTTAACTCGAGAATCTATTCTTCAGTTTGCGCCGTATGAACTTGAATTCTTTCTGAGCATTTATACTTGTTTCTTCGTTAAAAAAAAAAGACAAAACAGAGCAATTAAATTTCTAGCATCGTGACTACTTTTTTTCTGCGGACGTTTGAAAATGATCTTTAATCTATGTTCGACTCTCTTTCTTTCCATTGGAATGTCTACGGTTACCTTTCAGCAATACGTTGATACTTTGATCATTCTTTTCTCTCTATTTATCGGCCATTTTATCTTTGTTCTTCTTTCTTTCTTTTTTTTTATCTACTCTCATCTCTCTGACGTTCCCCGACTTTCCTCCAATTTTTCCCGATAACCCACGACGTGACTGACAATGAGAAAAAAAAAGAAAAGAAACGAGAGACATTTTTTGACGAGAGCGCAATATCGATAAGATCGTAAGAGAATCTGCTCGTTGTGTGACATTTTTTCTTCTGTGATTGGGGCGGCATACCACTGTCGTAACGAAACAGAAAGAAATAGATAAATGCGAATTAACGCATATGAAAATACATACATATATGTATACGACGAGCCATTGAAATGCACAGTAAACGTCCATCGGTTTTTGAGTGTCGTTAATAACGAACGTATCAGACGAGGGGTCGTCATAGATCTTTTTTTCCTCCCTTTTGTAATTCGTCCTGGCCAATTCCTAATTCCTCATCTATCTCTCTCTCTCTCTATCTCTCTATTTCTCTCTCTGTCTCTCTCTCACACTCTCTCTCTTTCTCTCTCTCTCTCTCTATCTCTCATTAAAGACCCGATCCTTCCGAAATTGCCTATTTAAACGCATTCTCGCTTGCATGCAAATTGCCTGCATTGGTTGATTTCGTAAAGGAACTAATTTGAACTTCTTATTGTTTATGTTTGTGTTCATTGCACCATTTACTTTCTTCGGATTTGATGATGACAAAAAAAGGGCTGTTTTCCAGTAAGTAGGATCTACATTCTTGTGTTTCAAAAACCTTTGCCTCGAGACACAGTAATGATGTGAGATAGCATTATTGTACCTGCGTAAGAGAAAAAAAAAGAAAAAAAAAAGAAGAAAAAGAGTATAAGTATTCGTTGCAGTATAACTAGAGCGCCTTTCCGTTCGATTATTGAGTGTATTTGTGGTTTTATTTTTCGCCTCTGTTCTTGTTATACAATTATTGTCACTCGGAGACGTCACTATCTTTCTTTGTATATCGCTGTTTCTCTGTTCTCTATATTACTATAGATCTCTGTCTGTCTATCTCTCTCTCTTTTCTCTCTCTGTCTCTCTCTTTCTTCGTCTTTAATCAAGTATAATTTGAATCTTTATCACGCGCGATATATTTGTTATTTTTAAATATTCACACGTGTCATCGCGCTGTTTTTGGTTCTCTCTCTCTTTCTCTCTTCTCTCTCTATCTCTCTCTTTCTCTCTCTCTCTCTCTCTCCTGATCTCATACGTATCCGTAGGCGAAGGACCTCCTCATTGTTGTAAAAGGCCGATGACGCTCCTAATAATATTCTTTATTATTCGTATTATATTCTCGAAGGGTTAATTGAAGGCAATAATTTGATAGGTTTCTTGTCATAAGAGAATCTCACATTTGCGTTGGAAGAATAAGATAATTGAAAGTTGGAATTAAGAATGAAAGGAAAGTTAACATCGTCTGAAGGAAGCTGAAGCACGTTCTGATTAGTTGCCATTAATATCGTTATATATGATTTCTTTCATGAGTTTTAATCATTATTTAACGTTTTATGTATTTTTATAGGAAAGCAGAGTGATCGTACAAGCTTTCTTACTTTTGCAAAAGACTATTTCCAGAAGAACTGCTACTGTGTTTTAATGATGTGCACATCATTACTATACATTCAGTAATGTTACCCGAAAGAGAATAATACTTTAAGAACAATATCATTTTTGCACGTTCTTTAAAATTCAATATTTGATTTTAATTAGTATATACAACTACATAAATCTAAGTATGATAATTAAAAAAAGATAACTTTAATATTCGCACATTTCAACCAAGGAACATCATCGGTCTAACAAAAACAATACAGATTCGTTTACTAAAATTTCTTTCAAAGTATTCACGTCAAAGAAATGATGTTATTATTGAAATTTTCATTTAATCGATGTCTTCGAGCAAATGAGTAACGATATTATTGTACTACACCCAGCAATGAACTCAAATTTCCACAAAATCTACAAAACCATGTTATCCTTCGTGTTTATAAATATTTTCGTAACCGCTGTTTATAAAGTAAGACAATCATTAACATAATTAATACTTTGAGTTCATTGCAGGCATACTTCTAATTAATTGTCATTCCGTGCTGAAAATCAATCAGCACGAACGTCATCCGACAATTCGAGAAATTTTCAGGGCCATTACAGATTTACAGGCGAAGAGTAAGTTTAAATCGAGCATCGATTATAATTCACGAAGGTCGATGGAGGTCTGGAACGATAAACGGATACCTACGAGACTGCATGGTCCTTCTTCACTCTCTTCTATTTCTTTCGTTTTCATTTCGCGACTAGGTGAAAATGACCCTTCGGGTCGTCCACGACGATCTCGAACCGCGCTCGCCACCGAGTGACTTAACTCTCGTAAACGCCAACCAAAAATAAAGAAAATAGCCAAAGGCAAAAAAAAAGAAAAAAAAACCGCCAACAAAAAAAGTCCCGAAAAAGTGTCCTGTGAGTTGACGGCCCAATGTTTTGCCACTAGCGTGACAGCTATCGCCTACGAGTACGGGCCTCCGACAGAGGGATGCAAGTCTTGTACGCAGACGTGGACGTTCAGTTAGAAGTCGTAGACAGAAACAATAAACCACCTGTGTGGGATGAGATTGTATACGGCCCCATTCACATCAAAGAAAATGTCACAGTGGGTACTGTAGTGACGTCGGTGAAAGCCAGGTTTGTATGCCACGACATGACCGAGACAAGACACGTGACATGCCGTGCCGTGCCATGCAGTGCTACTTCCTTTTTTGGTCTCATTTTTTCCCTTATGATTTCACCTTAAGTTCGTATTTCTTGCAATTCTCGTTTCCTCTGTTACACCCACACCTTCGACGTCCACCATCCTACTTCCTGTTCACGCAAAATCGTTCATCCCCCTTGGTATCTTTTGTTTTGCGTATCGTGTATTCACTTGATTTTTCAACTTCGTCATTCCGGCTTTGTTTCCTCCCCTTTCCTGTTTACTTCGTCGAGGTACTTTGTGTTCCTTGTTTAGGTACAAATATGTATACATACTTTGGTCTTATATTTATGGAAGCGAAGGCATGTATGGTTAAGCGCGGCGCGGTAGATCGTTGATTGGTCGGACACTCCTACTACTACTCCTACTGCTACTACTACTGCTACTACAACTACTACCACCATAACTATACTATTACCACTACTGTCTATCCCTCACTTGTGTTGTAACATCTCGCGAGAGCCGGCTCGCGGAATGGTTTCCGGGAGGATAATGCAGTTGCCGGGATGAGAATGTTGACTTTTAGAAATGTTAAATCGGTCGAACTATTTTTACAAATTTTACGATATAATTAATATCATAAGAATCACCGGCACAGAAATAATCCCCGAAACAAAAGGCGAACTGGCTCGCGCGACTTTAGCGAATACATCCCTAGATATGTACGAGTTCGGAAAGGCCGATGCCGGATTGTCCTTAGCGCGATGATCCGTATACATATACATAAATCTATATGTATATATATATATAAATATAGGGATAGGCAAGGAGGTAGCGAGCGATCCAGGTCCTTTCGGAGGATTCTTTTCCTTTTTACGCTGAGTACGCAGGTGCAGAATGGGTGCAAAAACCTCATCAGCGACCGTCGATCCTCCTGGGACCTGGTGTCCCAGT
The DNA here is from genome assembly GCA_963989415.1 of Cerceris ruficornis. Taxonomy (NCBI): domain Eukaryota; kingdom Metazoa; phylum Arthropoda; class Insecta; order Hymenoptera; family Crabronidae; genus Cerceris; species Cerceris ruficornis. The sequence continues at coordinate 17,727,620 of OZ022520.1, forward strand.
CCAGCGCGTTGAAACAACCACAACTGGTGCTAGCTATCGCTTCCTAGGGTGTGATTGTGCTATTAGAACGAACGAGCGACGCTAGAATACTAAATACAGTGATTGGAAGGACGTCTTCGATGGTGCATGGAAAAGGACTTTCGCTGTCGTAAACACGAGATAATCGTGATTACGACCAACAGCGAAGAAACAGGTCGAAACCGGTGATCCTCGGCGGCATACGAACGAATCATCACGAAAGAGAGAGAGCGGAGGCGATACTTCGCTGCTCCTTCGTTTAAAAAAAAAAATCAACCAACCAACTACTACTGCCACGAGCCTGCCATTACGCCTGACACTAACGCCAGTTGTTTTTTGTTCCCGTTTGTTATACACGCGGTCTGGTGTAGCGCGAGACGTACAAGCTGGAGGCGATGGCCCAAGACAAGGGCTTCCCGCCCTTGTCGCGAACGGTGGAGGTACAGATTGACGTTGTGGACCGTGCGAATAATCCGCCCGTATGGGACTACGTAGTGTATGGCCCGATCTACTGTAAAGAGAACATGGCCGTTGGGGCTAAAGTTGTGTCTATTAAAGCCAGGTCTGTCACACTGTTAATGCTCCGTGCGGCTCTGCACGAACCCGCCCTGCACGCAAAATCTCGTGGCAGTATTGTTCTTGTGCACGTTAATTGATATTGTGTACGACTCCATTACACGCGCATACACAAACATATTACGCAAACATACGCATACACACTTATACGGGTTGATACGTGACGATAAGACGTTACAAGCACAATTTAACACGCATACCGATGGTGAGCACCAGCTGATTCATGTGGGTGAACATTCACGACAATGGGTGCAAGAGGTACGCGATATACTATAGGGGGAATAACGAAAGCTTGCCCGCGTGCGTTTTTTTCCCCCCGCGACTATTTCCACGTTTACTTTCGCTCTTGACGATCGGTAAATGCGAATTTCTAAAACACTCAACCAGTGCGGGGAAGTCATTCACACCAACACTAACACAATGCACGTTTTTCCTCGGTTGGTACGGCTGTATCTCCAATGGTCGAGCCTGCCTCGTTATTCTTCTGTTTTCGTCGCGTTTAACGACTTCATTCTACTACGCGGCACGCTCGTCGTTTTTTTTTGCACCGGGGGCTTTTTTGACTTTAGCGACGATGTTTGCGAGCGTTTTGTTGCCCCTCGCTGCGGAAGATTATTTTGCGAATGGTGAATGTCAACGGTGAAGATTAAATGATTTTGAGACGGGGTTGGCCGGGAGTTTTTGCGATTCTAGTTTCAGGAACTTAATGGGATTAAATTTTGCTAGATGGTAAGAAGGAGCATTTGCTTGGGAAGTTGTTATTGGTATTATGTTCATGGGCAGACCAACGTTTCTAGAGGGAATTAATTTAGGCGGAATAATTTCCGTTGGTAATTGCAGTACTAAGGTCGATATTCCTGTATTTTGGAAAATAATTTAATGAGTGTCCGATAACTGAATTGGTACGAAAATTAATTAGTTCCAGCGATAACTGTTCGAATAAATAAATTGTGCAGCTAAATTTTGTACCACTGCTGGTAATTTACCGACAATTCGTTAATCAAAGTAAGGAACTTTTTCGTTACTATTAAACCGTTTGGTACGAATTTTGTTTATATCCATTAGCCATCAAATGCATACATGGACTATCATCAACGATTCATTTTTATTTAATTCAATCATTGGAAGATCGTTATTGCAATTCTATTCCAAATATTGATGTCTAAATTCTTCTATTTTCGTTAAATTGCGTCGCAATTCCGCTTGATTATTACGTTCAATTATCAATCGTACCGCAAAATTCAAGAAATCCAAACTTAATTAACCCTTTGCGAACGGAGACATTTTTCAATATTGAGAGATAGCCATTCATTTTGCGATACAAAAGCACCTTTTTATCAGCAAGTTATACTGTTAATCCATTATAAATTACTACTTGTTTAATCATATTTCAACGGTTGTATTTCAAGTTTTCAACTCTAACTGTGTATACAAGCGGCTATAAACTATAATCAAATTTTTTCTCAGGCCGCATATATGCGTCGCTAGACCTCAAAGGGTTAAGAACAGTATCAACTTCGTCTTTATTACCCAAAAAATTCCTTTATGACTCCAAAACAAAATTTTTCACGACAATCATATAATTTCTCATTTTCAAGTAATATTAATAATCACCTCAAGAATAATTCATCTTCACGATCTCTAACGTACAAAAATGCCTTCATAAGCAACGAAGAAAAACAATCGCAGAACGAGCCGGTGCTCTAGCGGTTCGAAAATATAACCTGCCCAGTGCAAATGCTTCCTTTTTGCACGTGCAACTGAACGTTGGGTGGAAAAAAAGCAGTTAATAATGGGAGGTTTGCGCTTGATGCACTATTTTCAAGCGGAACGTTCGAGAGACAGATGGACTTCCGGCACGAACGAAATGAGCTAATTATATACGCGCTTGATATCTATGTACGTTTGTACGTGCAAACCAACCAGATGCCGTGGCCACGTGTTGTCAGTGCAACATAAGGGTCGGTGCATTTCATTGCACGTTCGACGTGCAACCCCCATGAGTAGTCACGCGACCAGTCAGATGTTAAGCTCGTGCCAATTCTTCTTTTCGAAGGATTTCGCATGGAACGGTAGATTCTGACGTTGTCCCATTGTAACGAACGGTAATTGCTACCATTGTGAATATAATGCAGCGATTGAACGTGGATGCTTTGTAGTGGCGCGATGTAATTTCAATTTCATTCGTAAGTGCTTTCAAGATGACGAGGATAATATAGAAATTATATTGCGGGAAATATGAATTATGAAGATACAAGAAAATTTCGTATTCGAGCGAAATTGTAGAATTTTGTGTACGTTGGAAGTTTGCTTCTGTGTGCACCAGCGAATTTAAAATGTAGAATACAGCTTTTTTTGCGAATTGGGGCTTCGTTTTTTGGGAAAATTGAGTTCGAACGTTTGCCGCTGTGTACTTATCGTTAGCGAGACGTGAGCTGCATTTAGTTTGTGGATCAATATTTCCATTCGTATACAGAGATATTTCGAGAATTTGTAAAATCAATTACCCAATGCCGTAGCTTTTTACAAGAGAAACTGATTTCATGCTTTTACAAAATCTCATTTCATTTTGCCACATTTTCCGCGAGGCCGTATTCCGTGATACAAAGCGTTTCAGAAAATCTCTGAAAATAATTCCGTCTACAGTTACAAATAAAAGTAAAAATTTCGCCATACACGTTCCTGCCGGAAAATTTTATGGGTTCATCTTCTATCGAATTCAAAAGCATTCAAAAACCTTCAAAAATACGAAAAAAATCTGAAAACTAGCGAGTTGGATCTGCATTGAAAGTACCAAATAGCAACAATGAGGAATAAATGATTTTAATACAAGAACTTATCAGAGTTTTTGCGATTCTAGTTTCACAAACTTAATGAAATTCAATTCCGCACGACATAAAGAGGTAGCTCTTGCTTTAGAAATTGTTATTGATATTATATCCACGTAAACCAACGTTCGAACAGGGGATGCTTTTAGTAGAATAATTTTCATTGGTAAATTAAACCTAAATAAAGATTTCACAGTACACGTTCCTGCCGGAAAAGTTCATAGCTCTATCCTCTGTTCAAAAATGTTCAAAAACTTGAAAAAGCAGAAAAGGATAATTGTAAAAACGTCATCATACATTCATCGCGTGAAAGGGTAGCAAAACGTCTCGGCACATTGATATGATTCGCAATAGTGGAGATACGAGGCGACGGCCAGAACGATATGTGGCAACCCGCAAATAAACGGGGGGGTGGAGTGACGTCGAGCACCCCCCTCTGTCCGAATTTTCGCTTCGCCGGTTAAACACGGAACAATCGAGTGGCGGATTAACGGAATCTGCGGCTCGCACGTTGCAAGGATAAAACGAAAGCCGCGGAAGTCACATTCGTTTGAACGATTATCCCGGCAATCACGGGGACGTACGAAATCCGCGCATTTAGCCGCAGACTCATTACAATTAGTGTGTGTGCCGTAAACATTTTTTGGGCATGTTTTACGACTAGATGCTTCCCTAAGAGTTCATTTCACAAGACCTCGAATTTTTGTTCCCCGCCCTCCACGAAACCCCACTTTTACCTTACAAAAAAAAAAAGAAAAAAGAGAAAAAAAAACAACATTTTTGTTTAACGTTATAATTTGATTTTGCACCGGATTGGCTTTTTTCAAAATTTTTACTTTGGTCTCGTTTTTTCATCGTATGTTTGAGGTTGCTCTCTCTTTCTCTCTCTCTCTTTCTCTAATTCACGGTACTGCAATAATTCACAAACCACGGAAACGATGGAGTCTGTCATTTTGCGCGAACGAATGGCAGACTTTTGACAACGGTGACTTTTACGAGGTAAACGAAGCAAGTTCGAGAGCGCAGTAGTGGCAAGATGAGAAAGGAGTACGACTTTTGTATGATTTGTTCTTTTGAACGATGACTCGGGTGACAAGCATTCGAGCATCTGTCCTCGTTTTAATCAGTTCGTTTCGTTTTCGAGTTTGTTGCGAAAAAGAATTGCATTGAGTATATAGATGGTCGGTACCAGTATATATATAGATATATATATATACACATATATTTATCTATATACATATACATATATACAGACGTATTGTATATTATGAATGCCGTATTAATTTTTGGGCATGTTTCGTCAGTTGCTTATCTGCGGTAGGTTACCGTATGTTCTCAATTACTTCTTTCGTTCCCTTCGTTCGTCTATTTCCCCGTTTTTTCGTTCCTTTGAAATTCTCCATTATACGTTTCTCTCTTTCTTTCTTTTTTTCGAGAGCGTAGTGTGTTCTCGTAGTGTTTTTGCCGGTGAGACTTTTTTGCGCCAATCAGCGGCAAGTTCAGTAAGAATTAGATTGGAATTCCTAGTTAGAGCATCTTTGCGCTGTTTAAAAGTCCGCCGATTATTAATTACGTCGACTAGGTGTGTTCTTTGTGTCAAGTATCTTGAGAAGTATGAATTGAAGTTGATATATCAGGTAAAAGGAATTCTGGGATAGCACGAGCAGAGTTTCAAAAAATCAAAAAAAAACAAAAACAAAAACATGTCCAGCTTGAAATCCAATGCTGCGAGTATAAGTCAATTCGCGTACCTGGGTTGCAGAAAACGATAGGGCAAAAGTAATCGTGCGTACTTTGGTGTGTCGAGTGACGTGACGTTAATTAAAAAGGAGAGAAAAAAAAGGGAAAAAAAAGAACAGATATATCACGGCTGAAACACGTGGCTGAAGAAACACCGCGCGCTATCAAACAGAGACGAAAAGCACCAATTTGAGGATGATGTTGAAACGTCTTGTGCTCTTTAATATTGCCGTTACTAATCTCAGACCGATGCCAGAGCTAATCTGCGCGTTCGTACTTTCTCGCAAAACTCGCTTCTTGCTGCGTACTTAAGGTAGAACATGTACCACATTTACGTGCACATTTGCAAATGTTGGAAAAAGGGGTCACGCTTATGAGCTACTAACCAACACACTCTCTCGTTATTTCGTATCGATTTCAACGCATCCGTTGGACGTACACGAATGAAAATATCGTATCGTACTTGCGCCTGTCCTTTTTTACATACAATAGTTCGGTGTAAAGTGTAATTCTTTGGAATTTCCTTTCGTATTGCAGCTCGATGAAATTCTTCGAGTTTCATGTGGGTACGCTTGAATTTCTTTCATTTAATGCACCGGTGGATTTCAATCAGGGAATATTTTTAAACGCGGTTGAATGGGTTTTACGAGAGGAGTATCTGGAAAATTTTACACGTGCCGTTTCACGGGTAATTCCGGCAACAAAAGGTTATTTAAATTGAAAATAGAGAGGCCTCGGCGAGGTATAGCAAGAGTGTAGTTCCGTGTTGGAGGTTTTAACGTGAAGTATCGTTCAGATCTGTCGATTAATTGTGAAATACTTCCTCTTTGGTCGAGGGAATAATTATTTGATGAACTATTATAAGAATATTTGATCACGGGGATTTTCAATTTGGTTTCATGCTGCTATAAAATAGAATTTCGAAAGTTTCGGTATCCATTTCGGTTAAGTTGATTAAAGTTTTAATACGCCAGTGAGTTATTATTAAAAAATCATCGCATTGCGAAATTTTTAATCTTGTTAGCTCCCGTGGAAACTTTAATCCCTTCTGGGGACAGATTATTAAGCCGGGGGCTTAAGATAACGTTGAGACGGAGGATTATGTGAAATATGATTTAAATTCGTTCAATAACTTCTCGACATGCGAATAATTGTTGTTATCAATTAGTAGAAATGTCACAGACACCTTTTTTGATCATTAAAAGCATACAGAATTTCTTTAAAAAACGTGATTTCCCCTGATTTCATTTTGAAAGTACCGTTACAAAGTTTGGAGATAATTTAAGTTTACTGCTTGCAAAAGTTATTTAAATTATCAAGTATACTTCCTCGATGTTGTTAATTTTGTAAACATTGCATTTTTTGGGGCTACTGAAAATTAGATGGACGATACCACGTTGACAAAGCTTGACAATGAAATTGTGAGTATGAGAGAATTTTTATTTAGAGAAATTTTATTGCAAAGGAGATTTATGGCCTTTTTAAATGAAGTTATAATAATTTACGAAGTGAAATATATACATAATAGCAACATGTAATATATCAGTTATGTTATGAGGTATTATTTTAAGGCGAAAAGAATTATGATAGTAATATTTCATTTGTTCACGTAAACGGAGCAATCGTAGGGAACGTTTCATTAAAATTTAATATCTTTTTCATGCTAGACTCGAGTAAATGTTGTAAACGGTATAAAAAAAATTTTACGCGAATCCAATAGTCGCGACAGTAGCTTTTTCACAGCAATATAAATGACTTGCAACGAACTTTTGCAGTAGCCATGGAAATTGCATTTTATAAAAGCGAATATACCTTGCCAATTCTATTAACTACCACAAATGCTTCGCGTCTGTGCTGTATTATTTCAATAAATAAGTTCTGCATGCGTGCTCGCTTAATATAATAACGTTTGTCAGATTCGATTTGCATCCTCGATATAAATACCATTCGATTCATTTTATCTCTTTTGTCAATTCGACTATTATGAAAGGATAAAATCAGTCTCTCGAGGAAGGAATATTTGAAAATTGAAGCTACGACATAAACAGTACTGAATTTCGAAGTCGATGAATTATTCCGAAAATAGGTTGGTCACTTTGAAATTTCAATTAGAGGAATTATACTTTGAAGTAACGAATTTTGTAGAAGTTCATCTAAAATTCGTTCCTCGTTGAAATTTTATCACAAAATTCGAAAGAACGTCATATTAAAAATTTGCAGTTCCAAAATCAATTCGCTAATGGAATGAACTTTCTGCACTTTCAAAAGTAATCTCTCTCCGCCATTCTTCCCTCGTGAACGTTACATTTGAATAATACATCGCGCCGAACTCTCCCAATTAAAAATACTCTCATTAAAAAACCCTCAAAGGAGCTCCAATACAAAATATCCCAAAAACCCCGGTTAAAAATTCATCGATTAAATCTCCCACCATCGAAAGTCTACCTTGCATTCGACCTAAGGCTGCATACATCTCAAACATTTACGATTCAAATTGCAATCCCGCGGAATCCCGAATCACCGTGAAACGGCATTAAACGACGAGAGGTTTTCCATAAAATACGATTTTACCATTCAACGGGATGTCTCGAGGTGCTCTCATCTATGCCCTTTCTGCATTTTCAAGCGCCCGGGGGAATTTACTGACAATGAGTGAAACATAGACGTCCAATCTTCACCATAATCAATGAGAAAACATGACGCACACGTTGCACCGTTTGTCGTAATCGTCTAATGACATCAGATGTTTGACGTGTGGAGACCGACTTAGGAGATTCCATTCCGAATTCCTCGTTATATCCTCGATCGCACATGGTCCTGGTATACCTTTGGAACGATGCTCCTAACGGTCGTTCGAATTGACAAACTGTGCCATTAATTCTAGTGGCTTTGAGTGCACCAGAGACTCTCCCTTCGGATCGCTGGATGCACCGTGAACGTCTAACGGATGATGAGGCAAACCGGACGATAGAGACAATGTTTGTACAGAAATGGTGTATTAATTAGAACGGGATCAACATGTTGCCATAGTGATTATTGTTGATAATTCTTTAGGGATTTAACACTAAAACAACCAAACCAGTCAAAATGACTGGTAGACAATTTTTTCCAAAAATTCTCCAAGTTTATAGAAGGGTCTTAGAATAAATAATTTATGTCCATCTTAAAAAACATAAATCACCGAATCGAGTATCTTTTCCGCCTCTTGATTCCTCCTTTTTCAAAGTACTTATTTAATATTTTGAAATGTGATCGATTTAACGGCGGTAGTTCTAGTGTTAAGTTGAAATTTCTAACGCTGTTTTTGAACAGCGTTAAAATTGAAATTTGAATTTTTAACTGGGCGTTAAGTTCAGTACATTTGAATATATTACACATGTACTTTAGGAAATGAGGAATCAAGCGGTGGAAAAGATGATTGATTTAATAATTTATGTTTCGTAAGATAGACGTAGAATATGTAGCCTATGGCTCGGCTATAAAGTTGGAGAATTTTTATAAATAATGAGCAACCCAGGATATTTTGACAATTTTGGTAGTTGTAGTGTTTATGGAATTATTAATCATTTTCTTGGCCTTTTCCGTGACCGGGGGGTTAATGGTCTTGCTAATTGTTTAAATATTTAAGTTTAAATAGTCTGTTAAGGGGTTATGGGATTTGTTTGCTTCTTGAAAACTGGTTGAGTTAATTATTCATTTAATATGGTATTTCTCTTGTTACTTGGGACTGGAAAGTTCTTTATTATTATGGAGGATATTGTAGAGTTGTTCTTGCAATTTGCTGCGTGGACATGTTGTAGTTTGTTTCGTTTAAATGTACTTCTAAGCTTTTTCTGTAGTTAATTTAGATGAAGAGCTTTTTCTTATTTGGTAAATATTGGAGAATTGTTTCAGGTTTGTTTTATGGTTGGAAAGAAAGTGGCTTGTCCAAAGTTTTGTTATTTTCGTAGTTTTTGAGGAAGAACGTTTACAATGACGGAAATTTAATGATGCATCAAAGAAGACAAAGGGTTAAATGGTACCTTTATTAGCTTTATGCAAAACAGTAAATTAATCAAAAAAACAAAGTCAGAATGCTTATTTAGTAAGATACAACGCAATTTAGAATTCTTTCTCCGTATTTGTATTATTTAGATATTCATAAGATGTCTTGCAATTTAAATTGAGTAATACAAAAATTGTGTATTGAAAAATATCTAATTGTTGAGTCCTTGCACATTCGGATCTTCACATTTTGGAAAGTATTCAATTGTTATTAATTTCAGATTTTTCAGTATTTATATTTAGCTTTACTGTTCTCCAAAAGCATTCCTGGCTTTGTAACAAAGGAAGCAAAATTTGCGTTGTTAAATATTTTCTAATTATTCGACCATTTCTGTACGAAGAAAATTTACGCAAAGATGGCGATGTTTTTCAAAACGCGAACACGAATTTATTAAGGAAATTTGTCGTTGGACAATTGGAAATCGCTTTGAATTTGCCTTACAATTATTATTACTTCATGAAATTCGTGTTGTAATGACAATTAGAAAAATTATTAAAAGCCTTCAAAATTCTATGAGAGCAAAATTGTTAAATTAAAAAAATTGTAAATTTCAAATTGCATTTTCACCTAAACTGCCTAAAGTATCCATTCATAGTCTGTTCTCAATTCTTGCAAAGAATTTTTCCATTTTTCGAGTTCAAGTACGATTAACAATAATCACAATAATCATATCACATAATAAAACTGAAATAATGTAAGAGTAATTAAATTCATTTCATAACATCGAAATTGAAAAAAACAGTATCGTAATTATAGCGATACATGTCTCCCAAGTATAACATAACTTTCAATATCGCATAATACTTAAACCTACGTTATTAATTCAAACAACACGTACTTGATTAACTTTATTCTCTTCAATCTCCGAGTCTTCCATCGAGTCTCTCCAGAATTTCAAGGCAGCAAAGTCGTCTTCCATAAATTCGAAGCGATTCCTTGCTCCAGCAGTCCGTAAAGCCCGCGTAAACTAGGGTACAATAAAAGAAAAAATATACACAACCGTTAACACAGCGTGTCGAGACAACCTTAACAGAGCTACCCGTAAAAATAAAACCGAGGTAGTAATTGGGCAACGCGAACGGGGGATGTAGTACGAAAGTAACAAAAGATGCTCTCTGTAAACGGCTTTTGAGTGCGTGATACGCTTAGGTTCTGGGCGCCCTAACATGTCGATGTCTGTGTTACAACACGTCCTTTATTTGTACGTAATTATATATTTGCGAGAACGCGCTAGAAACGGAAAAGGCAGGCGATGACGGGAAACACGGCGCGCTACGTAAATTTAATAATTGTCTATCTAACCTTAAACAGTCCCGTGTATCGTTCGGTTTGTGTCACAGATGCACGACTAAAGTCGATAGTGTCGAATCAATCGATCGTAACAATTGCGATCCCTCGTTTCGAGATATTTCGTCTTTTCATCAACGTCTCCCTCTGGCGGTGAGCGGTAAAACTAGCGTCTCGATCTTACATACAACTACCGTAGGAGATTTCCGTTCTCGTTTCTGTTTCCGTTTCCCGTTTCCGTTCGTTTAAATCGACTCTGCTTGTGGAGCCGATAAGAAGCGAGGGTGGAATTTGTAATATGTACCTTTGGTGTGTGTCGACAGCTCCGGAATCGAAAAGAATCCGACGGTCTTTTATCACTTAATGCCTGGCTCCACGGCGCAGACCAACAAGCATAACACGTTCTATCTTCAGCAACGGGCAGAACAGTCCATCACATGGGCTGACATTAAGGTTAACCATCCCTTGGACTATGAAAGTATGAAGGAGTATAACCTCACTATAAGAGTGGAGGTAAGTAACATTATTATATCTCCTATTAACCCTTTGCAGTCCTATGTCTAGCTACTCTGGACACAGCTTTCTGGTGTAATTAAACTTTTAATTTATGAAAGATATGTATACGTTGTCGAAGATCTATCGATATATACGAAAGACGTAACTGCATGGCAAATTTTACTTACTGTGGCACGTACCATATGCCGTGTCACTGAATCTTCTTTATGTTTAATTAAATTTAATGACATAACACTTTAACTACGAAAGGCTTGTATGTACGTTGTCGAAGGTCTATCGATATATACGAAAGGTGCATCTATAATAGTATGATTTTCGTTGACATCGTAAACGAAATTTGCATTTTTTTTAAATGAGCACACAAAAATCTCAGTGGTTAGTATAAGTGAATGACGTATGATCATTGCATTTTATATATCGATGGATTCATGCGAAGGGGCGTCGTAGTCAAAGCGGCTAATTAAACTATTAAATTGTGATTTTGGAATTTAACAGTGACTTTATATCTTCATATAAATATTCGGGAGTATTCATAGTTATTTCTATTATTAAATAAAAATGGATGATCAACGGTAAAATGATTGAACGATTGAAACTATTTTTGCTCAGTTGGCAAAATATTGAAAAACGAATTTGGACCACAATAGGTTAAATAATTACTTATTAAATATCTATCACATATTATGTAATTCTTATTTTTAACGCTAACCGTGTCATGCGTAGTCAAATGCTCGATTCAATGAAATGAAATTCGATAATTTTTTGTACTATTAATTAAATACTGTTTCTTGCGTTCTTTCGTATATGAAATTGAAAGTCTTCTGCATTTACCGGTACGCTTAGTGTTAATAAGGTATTGTAAATTATCCACAGGAATTAAAGTCGAAAAATGCAAAATATAAGACCGTATTACCCGATCGAACTTATATTAAAGTAATTATAATACTAGATATACAAGAAATTCATTTACTTACATTCTTCTGCGTATAACCGCGAGTGTGCAAAGGGACTCATTCAAATCGCGACATTTTGCGGGCAAAATTTTTTTTCTAGAATTTCATTTCTCCCCATTGTGAACGCAGCTTCGTATTATAATTCCGCACTCTAGCGAGAAGAATTTAAGAACAATGGACACATTCTTTCAACCTCGTTTTACTGTAATCTACCATTTATGACACTCGTTTTACAGGTGTCCTAGAACTTTCTCATATTTAAACTGCCGGTACTTCAACTATGTGGCTGCTAAATTCCATAAACAGTCGAGTCAATTATCTCTCGTTAAAGATGTGATACGTATTATCTAATAAATTCCTCGAAATTGACTGTCATGACGTCTAACAATAAGCTGCAATTCTCTCTTTTGAACTTTCAGGCGTTATTGTCGTCACTATAAATTCTTATTACCTTTTTGTACTTTCTTTTTTAACAAAAGACTCCACAGTTTCACGCTTGAAGCGTCCAGTAGAATTAACACTGCTAATTGACGAAGCATGTGAATCCCCAACTTAAAATGAAAGTTACATTTTTTATAAATTCCATCGATTCGTTCACAATGATTAACTCCTTGCCGTACCACTTCTTCTCTGACTGAATCCGCAATAACTCAGAATTAATTGTTAAAATAACAATCATATCCCTGATTTCTGATATAACGGATAACTTAATGCAATGTTAATAGCATAGAAATAATTTGATCGTATCGTAACCGACAGATATTTATAATTTAATAGTTTTTGGAAAACTTTAAAATTTCCTGTTCCATTTATCGCGTCACGAGTGCCACTTGTTATTGCACGGCAAGGGGTAAATAAAGCTTTGTAAACATGCCGAATACGTGGCAATATTGTATTACGTAAAAAGAAATGTTCTTTTATATGTTCGATGAGATATTTTAGGTGATTCTTTATGAATTATTAATACAATACGCAATTAGAAGGAACAAATATTACATATCTTTTTCGATAAATAAAATGTTTCGTATTGTAAAAATAAACGTCATTTCTTTTCGCTTTTCCTAATAATTGCAATACATCGCAGCAAAATATAAGAATCAAGAGTCTTCCAACAACCTTGCAATAGGTTACGTTATCAAACGTTTTCCTGTCCAGAGTTATCGAGTTACACCTGGGCAGTCGTAAGAAATTTTCTTGGAATACCTGTTCCATATAAACTTCCGAAACCTCGTCTTAAATTCACCGAATTCCACTGTTATTGTATATATTGGCTGAAACCTCGGTAGGCATCGGTAATGTCCGTGACATCGCTTCTGGCTTGTTGCCCGGATTACCTCTAGTCGCTCTTCCGCACCTTTCGAAGCAACAAGCTAGAAGCACGTGGATAACGCAGATCTTCAAAGCGTTTTTTCTTCAAAAAGAAGCAGCAAAAGACGAAATGTATTCTACAGCATGAATTCCTTTTTATACGAGGAATCATTGTAACGTCCCTTGCAATCGAATTCTGCATATATTGGATTATCGACCAGCATAGTAACTGACATCGAATACAAATTTTCTAAGTCACTTATCTACACATCTCTGATTTGTTTTACTTTGCATATGACAGTACTTATTTGCATATGACGCGGATATGACGTTATACGTGGAAAATATTAGTGACGAGGATAGCTTATGAGAGTTAGCAGCCACGAAACTGAAATGCATGCAAAAAGCAAAAATGTCAAAAATTGTTGGACTCTACCGAAACGAGATCAATTGGAATGTACACGAATCTGATAGTGTTTACATTTGCGTGCATCGTTTGGACTCTTTTGAACTGTAACGACGAGTAGATAGTGTTTAACATATAATAACAGTAGAACGACGTTTGGCAAGTATTTTCAACCCAGCAGTAAATAACAGGTAATTACTCCATTTCCGAAAGATGCTAGAGTGATGTGAATTTGAATACAAGAAATATTCATAATTTAATTCACTATTTAATTAGTTCGTTGTCCCGTTAAATTTCCAACTTCGATGTAAACATGTATTCGATTCGTCATCGTACTTTCCTTCATTTCCGTCGGAATCTCTTTATTTCTTTCGTCAATGCGGCATCGTTTATTTTCATTTAGTTGTCACAAAGGGGAGAGAAGTGTACGGACGAAATAGATAAACAAAATTTGCGCATGACGAGAGCCGAGGAATATGCGAATATTTGGCCGTTCCACGAATTACGCGAAATGAAAAGTAACGTCAACGAATAACGGGTCAACGTGATTATATTTTATCCCGTACATCGGGTGAACGCTTTCCTTTTTTTTAGTTATCCTTTTCGCGAAAAAACGTTTAGTTGCATGTTATGCAAAAAAAAAACCAGGGAGAAATATGTATGAGAGCGTTGCGCGCTTTTATTATAACCTTGCGGGAAGAATGTTGCAGCTACATTTCGTGTTTATGTGAAAATGCGTCCTGATATAGTTTCATATTCGCGAAAAAGTAGCTTGTCCATTAACGGATGTTTTTCATACTTCTTTCGAAATGTTTAATACCATTCTGACGGTAACATACGCGTCCCAGTTATTTTTAATCCTGAAACGATGATAAAAGCAAATAATCCGAGATACGTAATGGCCGTGCTCTTTCTGCGTAAAATTTCGCGAGATTAACGACGAACTGAACGATGGAGTGGTTTAACACTAGAACTACCGGCGTTAAATCTATGATATTTCGATATACTAAGTAAGAACTTTGAAAAAAGAGGAATCCAAAAGGCGGAAAAGATGATCGACTCTGTGATTTATGTTTTTCGAGATGGACGTAAAATATTTATTCTATGACTTTCATATGAAATTGGAGAATTTTTGGAAAAAATTCTGTACCAGTCATTTTGACTGGTTTGGTAGTTCTAGTGTTAACGGATGATCGAATGACTTTCTCATAAGTTAGTAGTCGTCGAGTGGAATCTTTTTCTGTGGAATGCCGTTAAGGGCCGAAGTAAAATTGCGAAATTAATTTCACCGGGGAGTGGTTTCACCCGAATGTTTTTCACCGTTCGCGAAGTTTGACCCTTGGAGTTAAATAGCCCGTTATTTAATCCGTTTTACAACTGGAATTGGAACGACTAGAAAATCCATATATAAACCATCTTTGTATTTGTATTTCGCGGAGAAATGTATATCGTTTAACTGTTTCTTACGCATCTTGATTAACCCCTTGCCGTACAATAACGAGTGACACTCGTGGCGCGATAAATGGGACAGGAAATTTTGAAATTTTCCAAAAACTATTAAGTCAAAAACATCAGTGTGTCACGATACGATAAAATTATTTCTATGCTATTAATATTGCGTTAAGTTATACGCTGTATCAGAAATCATGGATAGATTGTTTTTCAGCAATTAATTTTGAATTATTACGCATTCAGTCACAAAAGAAATGGTACGGCAAGCGGTTAATAAATATTAGATGGATGTCTTTTGCGATTATTTACTCTATGTGATATTTATTTTCTTTTGCAAACTAAATATGTTTATTAGTTTTACTACTATTCAGCGTAATTCGAATTTTAGTAAACCATGATCCGTTAAGTAGAATTAGTTTATCAGAGTTATTCTGCTTCAACCCTTTGAGTGCTACGGTGGCATAGATGTGGTCAGGGAAAAAACTAATCAGTGTTTATCAGTGTATGTATACACGGTTAGACTTGAAAAATTGAAATATTATGCAAATAGGAATTTATAATTTTCATAAGTCATTAGTTCTCAATATTCAAAAAAGTCTTCGTTCACAAAGGGTTGGAAGTTTCACGAAATTCGACATTCCTTTGCAGAACAACGGTGCTCAACAACTCGCTTCAGAAGCCACTGTCCACATCGTCCTGGAGGATGTCAATGACGAAATTCCTTTGTTCACCGAACGTGAGCAACAAACTGTCCTTGAAGGTGAGCCAGTTGGCAGCAAGGTCACTCAAGTCAGCGCTATTGACAAGGATGGCACATTCCCGAACAATCAGGTTAGTGGACGTTATCAAAATTATTAAAATTCAGAGCCCGATGCGTACAGAGACACCCTTTTGACTTTTGAGGAGAATTCGAAATTTATTCCCTCAAAGTAAACTAACTAAACAAAGAGGAAGGAAATAAAGGAGCAATTTTAATAAATTTTCGAAGTTTCATCTCGCATTGTGTTACGTTTGAAGATATATTTCGACAGAAAGGCCATGGCTTTTGTTCTATGCCTGTAGGTAAATGGTGTTGTCTTTTAATTGCTGGATAATTGTCTTTAATGACATTGGTATTTGTTCTTTTTACAATTTTTCGTAATAATCAAAAGAACCTCTGTATTATTACATTAGCCTTAATATTCATATGGATAGTCAAAAATTTCGGTGGTG
Source organism: Cerceris ruficornis (assembly GCA_963989415.1). NCBI lineage: Eukaryota > Metazoa > Arthropoda > Insecta > Hymenoptera > Crabronidae > Cerceris > Cerceris ruficornis. Next base: position 17,743,961 of record OZ022520.1, read on the forward strand.
AAATAATTTTCCTCTATCATTAGTTACTTTTATCTCATCCTATAGTTCAGTTTCCCCTAACACCGATAAAAAGTTTTATTCTTTTCATCCATTCCCGGGGAAGATAGGAATTAATTTCTGCCTTAAAACCGACATACTGAAGTCCCGATAATTTCAGTTGCAATATTTTAAAAAATTCTATTGTAATATGTCCTACGTTAATTTTTATTCGGTTCATAATTTTTCAATTTTGTTCCATGGTATGCAAAAGGAAACTGTATTGAGTAAATGTTATTATACCTACTTCGTGAAAGCTTCTAATCAAGTGAAAACAATTAAAACAGTAGATTTTAATTATAATGTAGAATTTTACTCGCTCTCACGTTTCGAAAACTTTTATTTTCGACATGTTAGTTGAGTTGATTTTTCCTTCGCTGGATTCTTTTTTTCTCGCGGTCATTGTTCTCCATTTCTGTGAAATTTTAACGTCTGTTTATCAGCAACTTTCGGATATCCACTGAATCGATTTTGCGAAATTACTGGTCGCTCTTGATGAGTAGCTTTTAGATGAAAATTAACTTTCAATTAGACACCTTGTTAAAGCGCTTGCGTGTATGCGAAAAACCACGCATTTTCCACCGGTAATTTCAGAAAGAAATTTTGAAGTGAATTTTCTGAAATTAATGAATTTACTGGAAATCTAACCGGGTAATTGAATTTATTAATAACGAACGGAGAAACTTGATTCTCCCTCAAGGGCGACCCAGTTTCTTGCCGAGGGACGAAAAAGCACGGTGATAAATATTTTATGAAAAATGAGACAGTATTTCTCCGCTTTTTTCCGTATCATAAATTTTGTGTAATCATAAACCTGGTTTCGCGAATAATGATTAATTAGGAATATTTAATGAAGTTATTTTAATGATAAAGGAAAACGAGTATTATTATTCTATTGTATACTATAAAGTGATGGGATAAAGATTCCTTTACTTTTTCATGGCTTTTTTAACTCTTGCGAGAAGGAGCTATTTTTATTCATCGATTAATTAACACAAAGGCACGCCAATATGTAGAATAGTGATAGACTTATATTAGAAAAATATTAACTGTCCTTACATTATTAAGCTTCTCTTTTTCCATATTCGAACTATTTCCTTCTGAATTATTTATTCGCCCATTAATTTTATTTTATAACATTCTTCCGTCCTTTTTTGTCAATTTCGGCATTATTTCACTGATTTATTTACTTTGTAAATAAAATAATGTGACAAACAAGCTGCGGTATGCCAATAACGTATTAGCGAAATGAAAAACAAACATTTGCGAAATAATAGCATTATTTCCGTTCAAATGGCTCGTAAAAATTGTATGGAAAATACCTTACATTTTATGTGTTTATACAAACATCGTTTTTCATATGAAGCAATGGCTAACTTAACAATAGCCTTCAGAATGTTATCGATTGTTTTACTCTAATCTGACATTAAACTGCAACAATTATCGGGAAAATAGAAATCCCATTAAATACCTTACGATTTTCTCACTGGTCGATGAAAACGTTCAGTAGAATAACAAAGTACTGGATTTGCAGAAATTTTCCTCCAGGAATTAAACAGCAACATTGACATTGAAGGTAATGTTTTGATTTGGTCGTTCGTTTCTGTTATTGTCGGTGTTTCCGTAGTTTCCCTTTAATACTCCTCTTTCCCTTCTTCAATGAAGTGAAAATAAAAGTGTCGTTGCTGCATATTTGAACAAATTCGAATGTAATAATTAATAATTTCGTATATTAGTTCGAATTTAACGTGAGGCATTACATAAATGTATATATCTGCACAGTTTAAAGAAATAATCTGCAATAATCAGATGCCATAATGTGCTGAAAGTTACTTTAAAAAGTACTTGGAAATTTTTAATGTTCCTTTTTTTATTATTTTCACGTTTTATCGAATATCAGAGAGAATTTAATGCTATTCTTTCGATTAAAATATTCCAATGTAAAATGATTTGACAGTGGTGGAATTAAAATTGATTTAAAATAATGGAAATTATTTATAAAGAGCATAAATTAATGTTTGATAAGAGAAATATGGCAATATGAAAATGTAAAACGTATGAAAAATTCCAAAACATATCGATACCAGGCGCCACATGTTATCGAAGAAATTAAGGTTGGTGTAATCATTTCTTCATTTCAATATCGGTATCCCGATATTTCTAAAAATTCATCACGATCCCGTTACACGATAAAAAACTTCGACTACATCGCGTTCTGACGAAACCTTTTGTTAACTTTCATTTCGCATAAATAACGTGCACTATAATTAATAAAAGCGAAACGTCCTTTCAGTTGGAATCACAAAACAATGTGAAAATATCAAATTGTCAAGTAAAAATGTTATTCATATTCAATCAAAGTGTAAATCTAGATGAAATTGTTCTAAATTTGGGCCGTATAAATTTCGTGTTAACGGAAATGGCAAAACGTCCCATAAGATCGGAGATAATCGAATTGATATCGTTATTGAAATTGTCACACGGCAGCTGTGCCCTGCGAAAATAACTGCACAAATACTCGCGTACCAATATATATTGGAATTTCTCTACATAAGTATCATGCTATTGACCAAATAACACGTCACATTATTCCGCCCGAACTCTGTTAATTTCGTGCTGTGAAATTGCGTTTGCCAATAGTCGCGGTTGCGATGGAAATATCGTTTAACTCTGTTATACCGTGTAACGTTGTTAAACTGCAAAACACTGTAATTAAATTTAATCGACCGAAACTCCACTGCTGTATAATTTAAAACATCGTATAGTTAGATCGCAAAATAAAACATTGCACGGAATCCTTAATGACGTCTCGTTTAAGTCGGAGTCATAATTTGACTTTAATTGCAATTATTGGTTTCCTGGTGCGTGAGAATATTAATTACACAACTATTTAAAGTATTAGTGTGGATATTAATCTTCATTATGCATCTATATTGTTCTCCCTTGATATTGGAAGCGGAGGAAATGGTAAATCAACGAGAAATTAAAATAATGCAATTTTTATTCCCTCGGGAGTTCTGTTTTTGTTATAAATAATTTGTTTTGAATTACAAAGCACGGAAGAAATCGTGTTTGAAGTAATACAGATTAATCGATACTGTCCGCAACATATTTAATTATTATTTCCTTGAGTTATGTCTTCTACTAACAATAAGTATTCTGTAAATATGAATTAATTAATGAAGATTATAAAATGTCCTTTAATGCATTGAAAAAATATAATTTTAGTACATAAAGATGATGATACATATCTAGAATGATCTTGAAGTAATTAATCGTTTTTATCTCGTTCACGAATTTTTTTATTTTAATAAGTTAAGTGCGTTGGACTTGTGCACAAGCTGCTGCTTGATTTTAATTTCGCATCCTGCGAGAGATTTTGAAATAAATTCCACACTTAACTTGTTAATGCAGTATTGTCTATATTTTTAAAATTCAATAAAATTATTGCATCGAATGTCATATCTCGTTAATGTACATATTAATCCGATTACTCGAGTCCCCGTGTTAATGCTATAATCATGCCGATGAAAAACGTGACTTTTAATAATACATGAAAGATGACACGGTTCGTTCCACTTTTCTTTTAGCATTACTTTTCTCTTCACGACGTCGTTATACATCGACAATAAGTTCCTTTACGTGAAAACTTTCCCGAGTTTCACCTAAATGAGCGTGACAGGCCAAAAGAAGTTCTTTAAGGAGTTAAGTTTCTTAACGAACCTTTTCATTGGCTTTTGATAATTTCTAGATGAAGCTCGCAATGTCCCGGAGGATTACGTCATTTCAGCCTTAATGATTTGATCCGCGACAAAGACATTTCCAGTTCTTCCGAATATAAATAAGAGTGTCGGCTATTTCAACGAATACCATTCCACCTTTTCCGTCGTAAATTTACTGAAATTTCATTAAATATCGATACATATTATTAATGAATTCTTAAGCCAGCTAACTTAACGTCTCTCCGGATTATCAAAGTTTTAACTCTTTGCAGTATATCGAGCTACACTGGACGTAGTTTGCCAATACTATTTTGTTTTTTTTATGGATTTGCACTAGGTAAAATAAATATTCAAACCTTCAGTTTTTTGCAGAAAATTTCGTTAAATTGAAAAATCAATCACTTTGTTAGTATTTGCAAAAACAAGATTATTATATTTTTGTTTAAAATAAAATACTTCGTATTGAGTAGATATAAAAACTGTAAATTCTAAAAGAGGTACAGGAATTGACTCTCGGATCACCGTGAACACACTTTGAAGGCAAACAGCAATGGTGTTTCGAAAACTCGGACAATGAGACTATGGGAGCACCCCATAAAGATGCTTTTACCCGTCTTCGAACAATCACTGGAAGACATCACTTTCCTACCAAAAATTGTATTGCATCTTTATATTCCAAATTAATTATCCAATCAATATTTTAGTGGCGACCAAAGTCGAAGTTCTTCCATAAAGAATAATACGTCAATAATATTGATATATTGGTAATTCAATATTATTTCGCAAAATAGTATTGTTCGCTTCCGCGATTAAAATTGTATACCTTAGTATTACAGAATACGCGTTTGCAAACATTGTAAACGAATATTTTGATATATTTTTAACAACTGCTTTTTCAAGTTTCGAGTCATGATCAGTAATTAGTATTTGTGAACGGTAATTATAGCACGTTGTATATCGAGCTGCATAAATTTCACGTTTAACGTTGCGTTATAATTATACTTCGTATTTGGCTATATAATTTTGATTATTACATACGATATTAATATTCTCTAATTAATTGAATGACAATCAGTATAGGTGACATTATTCTCCTGCAATTTCACATTTAATCTCGATGCAAGGAATATTTGCGAGTGAAATTCTTTCTCTCGTGGACATGTAAACAAGCGTTATTCTTGTAGTTTACTCACGTTCATCTGCGACTAATACACCGTCAATTATTTTCGGATTTTCCCGGTTTGACAGGCGCAAATATTTTCGCAACGCCATAGCCGCTTCATCCGCTGGATTTTCGCGCTCGTTTCAGTCGCAATTTCTGTGAAAGTGTACTCTTTCTTCCGCAGATGAAAGATGTCCACGCAGAGAGTATTACGTAGAATTCGTATTTATTTTCTCCTCTTATGTACTTCAAAATAGTACAGCAAAATAAACAAAATCGCAATTTCGTGGTTTTGTGTGTTTTATCATTAAAGATATTTGTCTTACAGCTATTAACTCTTTCACGTCGTTTGATAATATTTCTTTTTCATCGAATAAAATGAAATTTGATATAGAATTTCCTCTACACATTGCAATTTCTTGATAAATATTTCTTATTTCTTCGTTTATAAAAAATTAGTTAATAAACTACAATTTCACAATATATTATTCGAAATTAGTCGGTGTACGAATACTTTCTACACCCGCTGTATGTAATTTTTTAAAACATCAACTTTGCAGTATCCGTGGATAAAAATTGGCATTAAGGTTCCTGATTATGTAAGCAGAGCGAACGGTGTATCGCGTTAAAAAATGTAAGAAAAAAGTCGCGTTACTTTTCTTCCTAAGACTTCCCGAAAGATTTCCACGAAAGTCTTCTTCGTCCTTCTGAATCTTTAACAAGGAATAAACGACTTTTATCTCCGGTTTAGTTGGGATTAAATAAAACTTTTTATCGATGAAATTCGGCACGTGTCACGGGGACGTTCCAGCGTACAAGTTTTCCCATCTAAAAGGTATAGCAAAAATGACTTACTGAGAAAACAGATTAATCTTCGCCTGATATGTTTCTTTAAGATATCGCTACGTCGAAAAATCGTGTAGATGTCTGATAAACCTTGCAGCAGAGAACGTGTAAACTGCAAACGCGAATATTTCAGAATATTCCGACCGAAAGACTGTTTCAAAATGAATTTCTGGAAACGTATACATACATCGCTATCTCTTTTATTAAAACTAACAAGAATTTTAATTAAAAATCACTTTTTCAATTATACTCTTTGTTACGAATGCATCAACGAGCGCGAAAAATTCACAATTTTCCGAAATATTTGTCCTGTTTTAAAATTATCTCAACACCGCTGACCCCACGGCGTTTAACATATTTATAACAAAATACGTTCGTAATAACCGACACAATTGGCAATCAGCGTATTGAATTCTTCAAACGTCTTTCACAATGTTAAAGCGACGCGACATATGCAAATATTCCAAGCCTTCTCTCTAAATTACATCATAAATATTAGGGGGACCGGAAAGTAATGTCGTTTCTCCAGATATTTTGCTCAAAAACTAATTGATTTTTATCAATTCAGTATTGAAAATTTTCACAGTAGATGGCAAAAGGTTGTTGCTAACGAAGGTGACTGCATCATTTATTAAAAATAAAAACTTCTTACAAATTTATTTGTTTGAATTTAATGTAAAAAAACGACATTACTTACCGGTCCCTCTAATATAAATTATATTAAACTTTCATCCAACAACACCGTCCGCCCGCGAAACAAATTTCCAAAGAAAACGACTCTCCCATCTAGAAACAAATACCATTTACCGCGAAACCCATTCCATTCAACACAGTTATGCAAAATCTGTGCCAAAGACAAACCTATCAGGAAGGTTTCAAAGCAATAACCGAACTTCCCTTGTCTATTTCCTTCGTAAAAGTATTAAACTCAGTGCATCGCGTGCAAACAGCGGCACGTTCGATTGGCCAAACATAGAATAGCATACAGTTGACAAGAACAAGCAGTCCACGGAGTCGTGCTTGTTATTGAGACTACTGTTTTGATTTCTGTGTTTGGAGAACGGCTGCACGTAATCGTCGTTGTCTGTTTAGATCACGTATTTCGTGGTGGACAGCGACAGGAACGAGGGGAAGGATTATTTCGAGATCAACCGAGAGACCGGGGAGATTTTCACCAAGGTGATGTTCGATCGTGAAAAGCAGGGTGCGTACGCTTTGGAAGTCGAGGCAAGGGATGGCGCACCATCGGCGAGACCCAACAGCAACGGCCAGCCGAATTCCGGTATGTAAATCATCGAATTTCTTTCGTATCCTTTTCAGAGATACGCCACTATTCACTGCTGCGATACATTGAAATTAGTTTTATACGATACACCGTCTTTCTATTCGATCTTGAAGTATCGGCTAGTCCATGGAAATTGAATCTGTCTGGAAAGTTCGACATGGACGTTTTTCCGATTTGAATGTAAAACTCGGCGAGGACAGAGCTGGCTTTCTTAAAAGCATCTTTTTTTTTACTCGTGCTACCTAAATTGAGATTTTCTTTTGTCATTATTTTGCGGATGGTTCATCATGATTTGTAGATATTTACAGGGAATTTTTATGTGTTCTTTTTTAAATACAGAGTAGCAGAAGAAGACTTTGAAAAATAGTGCATGAAAAATTAACATCGAAATTGACATATTTTACAAATTTATTGTGGAGTAATTAAGTACTCCGAATTTATTAACACAAATAATCAAACTAAAATTGAAAATAATTTCACCTACCTGGTGCAAGTGCGGAAGAGATATTCAATATCATTCAAATTTCCCCTCTCCGTTTCTAATGAAATCATTGAAATATCCTACATAATCACACGCCTTAAGAAAATACATTCCACAAAATGACTTCCTTCGTCTTCTCAAACAGGAGTTCACTGTTAACCATAAAGTTTAGCTTTTGAGTCACCAAGATTGGTACACCATTTAAAAAAAAAGAAAAATAAATACCCGAATCCAAATCCGCTATAAATTCCGCCACTTATCAAAATCTCCAAAGATTGCCCTCGTCCCCAGTAATTTGGGTGCGTCTCGACGCAATTGGAGATCCCTTTGCGAATAGATTCAGCGCGTATCCTCTGCAGGACTTTCGTGAATAAAGTACGACGCTCGTTTTCTTCCGTTTCGGAATTCCGTAGCCGATTGGAAATTTATCGGGTCGTTCCTATACAGTATTCAATTTGGCCCGCTGACGTTGTACCTCCTGGGCTCACGTAGAATTTGTAATAGCATGATGTTTGCCTGGGAAATTACTCCGCACGTGTGCTTAAAGATCCCTGAGTGGACACGTACCTCTAATTTTTCATAAGGAGAGTTGCAACGTGTGTACAGGATGGTATACGCCACTGCAATTTTGTTTCAATCATGTTTTCCAATGTGTTGTTCATGATAGAAATTCTGATGATATATTATAATAAAAGATATATTCAACGGGGACAGGTATCTGAACTTGAGCCTACTAATTGAGAATTTCGGGCCTTTCTCTTTTCATCCGTTAATTATATTATAATGTATTACTATGTATGTATTATTCTAATGCTGCAAAAATATTATATATCAGTCTTATTTAATTAGAATAGTAAATGATAGAAGAGTCACGGACCACATGCAAATATCGGGCAACTTTTTTTTAGTGCAGGGGGTGTAGTTGTAATAATTGAGACTGACATACATTCTGAGTTCGGTTTCATTAGTTTATACATTTTGAGAATGATGACAACAAGAGTCATTTACCAATTTGTAACCCATCTACTACTGTACGGCTATATGTGCCGATGATTATGAAAGTAGTATGAGCCAGTGGTGGGTCAACTATGGTCTGCCGCAGATTTTAATATGCATATGCCAACTTATCCATAAAAATTAAAATATTTAATAAATTATATTGATCGGCCAAATGATTCCTTTTGGTCTGCTGCTAAAAAAGCTTGCTCATCACTGGTCTAAGCTAAAAAGAAAAGGAAAAATTGAACTTGGTTTAGGGTAGTGCAGGATCGATGATAAGAGGAGGAAGTGCACTATGATTTATAAAAAAGGTGCAATATTTAATAAGAAAATGAGAAGGAATCATAATACTGATTGTTTAGGATGTATAACTGTCTGTTTTTCTCTCGTTTGTTTTTCGGGGCAGTAAGCATCAATTTGTATCCTATAAACAAAGCTGTCTCTACTTCACAGTTCACAGTACTGTAATATTGTTTTAGATTTTCAATACTGATTTTAGTATAATGTCACACTTTTCGGTCAGTCACCTTTACAATACTTATTGTTTCTAATTTGTATTGTTTTTTATTCTATATTTGAAAATGTATTGCGATATAATTAGATTGTAACAGTCGACGTTTAATTTTTCATTTAACAGGTGTGAAATGTGTTTAAATTATGTATTTATGAGACCAGCTTTCATTCTGCTCGAATAATGACAGTAGCCTTGGAGGACTTCGAAAACCTGATATTTTTTGATGAGAGATAAAACTAATTTCCCGTGAATAGTTTAGAATCGCTTCCCTTGAGATTTAATTTTAGTCGTTTATTCTGTTTCTACGTAATACTTTGGAAGCACGTTTCATATTGCATAGCGATTCCATCTTGGACGTATTTTTATTCTTCCTTTCTTCGAGGCACTTAAAAAATTGTCCCTTTTTCCTCCCCTGATGTTTTATATAACTTAGATTAACTTTAACTTACCGTTAAATTGAAATCCTTGGTTATCCTAATTGCGTTTTCGTGATGTTTAATTATAAACGTTTAACATTAAGCGTCTTTATAACGTGAGCTCGGATTCCGTTTATTAGAATTTAGCAGCAACTATTTTGCATAATTTATAATTATTTCACATGTAATACTGCTAGTTCGCAAATAGTTCGTAACATATTTTCATTAATTGTGATACTATATTCTAACGTGATGGGCTTGATTCATTATTCAGAGGTTTGATGAATATCTATGAAGATGACAATATTGCTTTGTATATTTTAATATTTCACAGAAATTTCTGTTTCTCTTTTCGCAAATTGAAATGTTCATAAAATGATCAAAATAATTCGAATCATGTTTTCCAATTTGATGAAACGTATTTCGAAATTTCATGACCTTTTCTGATATCATGAAATGTGTAATCGCACTTGACAAAGTATTTGAAAAACTTTAAAATTAAAAGATATTTATAAATCACACGATTCGATGAAACTCAATGAAATTTCCGAATATTAGTCGAAGCTTGAACCGATTAGAAATTTTGGTAACCTGAACTTGAGTTAATCTTCATTAATACAGATATCGAAGCTATTCGATTAAACTCGAAGTCTCAAATGCTTAGACCGTTTGAATGTTATTAGCCGCTTTGCATTTCAAGGATTCTAAGAGGAAATATCGCTATTTCTATGCTCGAAGCGCAAATCGCCAACTTTTCGATCGATCGATTAAACCAACCAGAATTCGAACAATCGTTGCTAGTTCGAAAAGATAAACTCGTTTGAAACTACATTTATCGATGGATAAACGGAATAAAATAATCTAAGAGAACGCAAACACGAGACGAATCAGAAGCCAGAAATTCTTTTCCTCTAATATTTCAAAGTAACAATCGCAGATTCTCCACAACAATATCTTTCTTAATTGAAAATTCTCCTCACAACAACAAACTTATTATGTAAGAATACCGGAATACTTATCCGCGTTATTAAATTTCTCGCAATTATACGGCATTATACTCAATTATTTCTCGCAACTTTACAAATATGTAATATTTGTATAGTGCAGAGTTCTCTTATTTTTGTATACACAGCTGTATATTTCTAAATTTTGCTGTATATACATTCGAAATTAAATTTCTCGTTGAATGTGATCCATAAAATTTGAAAAATCAATTGCAGTAGAATTTAAAAAATAAAGTATGGATGGATTTCTGATATGCTATAAAAAACGGGACTGCTATAATTGTCCTCGGTCAGCAAGTATTCGCTGCCATTTATCAGCTTCGCCTTTTTAGGGAGGGATTCGCGAATATATTTTACAACGATCGTTCCATTATTGAATTTTCCGCACCTGCATTACCCTCGCTGAAAACTGCGAGCAAAGCAAGCAAATTTATAATTCTCGATATATTGCAAATCATAATGTATTCCGATGGCGTATCTGACATGTCTACTCGTATTATATATTGCTGAATTTTCTCCAATCGAGAAGTTACGTGATACAGTTGTCAGATACTGATTTATTATTACGAAAATTGTTGTTTGTTAGAACCCATTGAATTTTTATCTCTAAAAGGACAGACATTTCCTTTGTTACTTAGGAATTTTTTAAGTAATAAAAGGTCAGGATTAATTAGATGTTTTAATATCCTCCATTAATAATATCCTAGTGTAATAATTTTCCACGTTTGTCGTTTCAAGATTAAAATTATTTTCTGATTATTTCACAGAACATGCTTTGCTTTTGTGAAGACAAATGGATTCTTGTAATTCATTAATGTGCCATTTCTGTAGAAATATTTAACGTCCTTTGATGGACTGTTCTCAATAACTATAAATCCGCGGTTGAAATGGTTTCACACATATAAAGCAGTGGCATAGCGTGAATTCCAAAACATTGTAACTTCGGTTTAAAATACACGCGTAAGCGGATCGCAAAGTTCCTGGAATTGCAACTGATGCGTAATCCGCCCTTTGTATTCCTTGTTAGTCAACTTTTGCCTGTATATTCACTGCCGCGCGCCCTGTCGTGGAATGTTTAAAACAAGCTGACTATTCCACGGTTTTCCTTTTCAGTAAACAGCGAATAAATTGTACATGGAACCTTTTTACTGTCTTTGATTCCGTATTTAGAAATGCGAGATACATTTACTTATTCTAAAACGAATCTTGACAGAAAAGGGAATAATTAACTGGCTCGAATTTTCCAACCTTCTTTGATCTTTAGACGTTCTTCAATTTTAAAATGGATCTTCATTGAAAAGGGGTAATTAACCATCCACAGTTTTGTTAGATTTTGAACAGCTTAATAATTCGTGTGTAAATACTAAATGTTTTAAAATTTGCTGCCACGTGGTTCTCCTTTTAAATTTTGAAATTCCTGCTTGGCAATCGATTATAGGAGCAAAATTGTTTCGGGAGTTGTTTAATGAACGAAAGATCGCTCTTTTGGTCCCTACAGCATTATAAATATGTTCATTTTCATCCCGATAAATTTTATTTTAAAATGCAGCCATTAGCTAACGAAGCACTGAATTACTAATGATAATTACCTACAAGAAAAATTGTGTACATCACGATGGAACCTTTTTACCGATTAATATAAACTTTACTGTAGATGCTTAAAACATTCTTCATTTATTAAGGATTCATTTACTGTGAATAATATATTACGCAAGCTTTCAAAGCGCATATGTAAAATATTAATTGAAATATATGAATTAATGCACATGCAATTCAAGAAGTACTTTAAAAGACACAGCGACGTACGCTATATCTACGAATATTTAAACAAATAATTCTTCTAGCAATAAATACTCATAATTATATAATTGGGTCGCTCAGAAGCCAATGCGGTTAAATCCATTTTTTTGATATTTTCTGATTTTTGTAAATTTTAATAGAATAAACTTCATAAACTTCATGAGCGGCTCAATTAAGCGATAGATAGCAAAGCATCCTAATACATTCTGATTAACCGCATCTATAATATACATTTGAATACAAATTAATTGCGGAAATCAGAAAAGTTAGTATGCCGATCAATTTATTATGCATGCCAATCAATGAATCGGCTTTTGTGTGCAATAATAACATCTATTAATTGTATTATGAAGTGACAGGTAAATGAAATTGTATCTTTAATATTTTAGTACAATTTAATGGCGAATTTTAAAGCGAAATCACTAGTTACAAAACACCCTAATAAATATGTTACAAATGAAAGGAAAATTTTGTTGAAAACCGAGACAATTCGAACCAATTATATTTTTACAACGTCACAGCATGAATACACTATTTGTTAAATTATAATATGAAAGAAATTTTGTAGAAAGTGATACAAGGTCGATGTAAATACTTTAAATTGAAACTCATATATTGAAAGTGGAAGAGTTTATAGAACAAGTTTCTACGAAGAGTTGGAATTGATATAATTTGTAAATTATATCAGCGACATGAATACCATGGAATAACAAAATTTCGTAATTTTTCGAGCGATAAGTATAAACGGTTCGGAATAAATCATACGCTTCTCGAAGCTATAAAAGTCTCGAGCCTTTAGAAGTCGACAGTATTGAAGTACCAAGAACTTCCGGAAGTCTTTAGAGCCTTAAAACTTGGGAGAACTTGCAGAGAGGTATGGATATTGGCAAATTTTATGAATCTCAAACGAATATGAAGAGCATCGTGCTGACGATAAATCTAAGAGAAATTTGATATAGGCCCTGCAAGTTCCAAATAATTTTTATTGTTTCGTAAAATTTAGAAAACTAAAAAATACTTGAATAACTACATAACAGATTTTTACCACAATTCGTTATTTTTTGTAACCTATATTTTATGATTTGTTAAAATTTCGCATTATCAATCAAAATAAACGTATATTTTTTCGTGTATTTCCAAATAAACAACGTAATAATTATTAAAAAATGCGTTTGTTTCATCGTGAAATGTGTGTATTTTTACGGGTACAAATTGAATTTATTGTTATAAAAATCTCGTTATTTTTACGTAAATGATGAAAATTGATCGACATTACATTCAACAATTTACTGACAATGAGTAACTACAAATGAAAGATCGAAGTTGTTTAAATTTATGAAAAATTATATTTTTATTATTCGCCGATGAAAATTCCATTATTTTCTTAAAAACGGCAAGAAATTTCGGTTCGTGTGAAAACGGCAGCTTGATATCCAATATTGTATCTCCGTGAGCGCAAAATTATGATTCTTCAATACCCAATATCCATTCTTCGTAACTCTTATCGCAACCAGTTATATAGTCATCTTACATTACTCCGGGAGCAAAGTTCTACTTTAAGCTCAATAATTTTTCCCGCGAAAAGTTTCCTGAGAAATTTTACGAGATCGTGGAGCATCCAGTCGTTTTCTTCCTATCCGAAGAATCCGAAGGCCGAAGAAATTTTCAGAAATTTCAAACGTAATCTAATACGTGTCTCGCAGCTTCCAGTTTATCCGTGAAAGTAAACGCTATCGATTGCCCGATATCAAATTTAACAATAACATTCATTGCACAGAGAAAATAAAAGAATTTCTATTTTTATTTCAGAGAGATAATAAACTCGAAATATAAAGGAATTTCTATATTTTTTTTGCAGAGAGATAATAAACTCGAAATATAAAGCGTAATATTTCCCTTCATAAAATCGTTTGAGTCGATAATTGAAAAACAATAATGGCAGAGATTTGATTTAAAAAAAGCTGTGTTTAATCAATGGAAAAATTTCACAGTAAAAAGTGCTAAAAGTTAGGAATTCAAATTGATATTCGAGAAATTGTTGCTACAGATAACAGAGGATAAAGTAATATCTCTTTGTACCCAAGAAACCATTCTAATTATATTATATCAACCGTGAAACTCGTACCGGCTACTTTTTACTCCGTTCTTTCGTTAAATTCGTTCCAAGCAGAACGTTTTTTCATACTTAATGAATTTAGTTTTTTCTCTTACATGTTACAGGAATTACGCGTGTTGCGAGGCACTCTCGGAATAAAGTAACATGTTAGAAAAGTGCACGGTGTTGCAGATGTATTGCTACAACCAAAAACAGAATAAATCTAAATTCAGATATAACTTGAAAATATAAAGTAACATTTTTCCTCGCAAGATTTTACTCAGTTAATTTATTCCAGTAAGAATTATCGTACGAATAAATTGTAATTTTATACTTTTCAGCTATTTTTTCACGTGCTTATTTTTTACTTGTTCCGGTTCCGTCGTCAGATCGGAGAAAATCACGTGTACAAAGAACTATATCAGATAATGTAAATCGCTCGACGCACTTAAAAATACGCTTAGAAGTTTAATTTATGAAACCGCATAAACACTACAGATCAATATTCTATGAGTAATATCAATAATTTGGAAATATATATATATTCTGACAATGCGATTTCATGTTTAGAGTTAGTCGATTTCCAGTGAAAGTCTCGAATGCCTTACGACTTCGTCAGAATTTGCAGAAAAATCTGTCTTTTTCTTGACAGATGCAAAATTGTTGGTACAGATGCGTTTGGTAACGGAATTCAATTCGTAATAAATTCATGATTGATCCGTGCAACGTTCGTTCGCAGCATGTGAATTTCATTTCTGGTTGCGGAGACGCATAAATCGGGTCTGAAAAGATTTTTTCTGTCGTTGCGCAAAATTCATTGAATTCGATGAAAGCTCTTTTTCTTTCTTTCTCTGCCGGCGACGTTTTACATTCGCTGGTGTATTTTCTCGGATGAAAAAAAATTGCCGGCATTCGGTTCATTATCTTTTTATGTTACCTCTGTAAGCTGCGCGTTATTCGAGGCTCTTCTTTCCCTGATTTAAATGCATTCTGCAATAAGGATCCTTTTACGGGCGTTTTTGTTTTATAACTCTTTGAAATTGATTCTCCAATGTGATCCGTGTCGTTTAAGATTTAACGGCGATTTTACTTGGAAAATCGTGGGAATAGGAGATCGGTAAAGTGAAAGAGCTGCAGAGGAAGATAGGAAAATGGCACACGTTTGAGGTATAGAAAAATGTCAGTAATAATCATGCGATTATTTAGCAAAGTAATTCACACTTTGCTAATTTTCTATAAAAGCCTCAACATTGCTAATTCTTTCCAGTTAGCAGGTAACTGCCTTTGAAAGACATTAGTTTTCGAAACATTTATCTCGTTGTAATTCTGTCTGCTCATTAAACAAAATCACAGATTATTCTCTGCCACATTGTTTAATTCATAAAATAAAGTTTGCAATAATTCAATAAAGTTCGAATCATAGTATTTACCAATTATTCGTCCAAAGATACATAATTCCATAGCTAATCGAAAAACTGCAAGAGATATACAAACGAAATTGATTCAACCTTGTAACCTAGTTTTTGGCGGCGCTAAGGCGAACCTTAAGATTAAATCAACGACCGTTTAGGCTGTTGCAAGTTCAAGCTCCGTGGGTTCTCGAAAATGCAGAGCCTCAAAGCCGCAAAGCGATAGAAATAGATGAACGAGTTAGCGCGACGGTAATAGAAAGCAAGATTTGAGTGCAGGTAACAAAACAGGTTAGCGGAATTCATTGGAATACCGCTCGAAGTGGATAGTCTGGTTGCCTCTGCATTATGAAGAGGTAAACGTGGTTAGATTTGGGGTTGCATTTCTATCTCTTCGTGTACACGGATTTCGAGGATTCCTGAATTCGTGGGATTCTAATGGGAGCAGCGAGACGGTTCGTTAATTAACTAACACCTTGATGCATTTAACCGACGGTTCCGTTTCTTTGCTCTTGCTCTGCCACAGAATAGGCGTTTCGCTCGTTTCTCTTTGTTTTCGGGAATTTATAGTATTCTGCTTCTCTACAAACATTTCTTACCGGAACATCCGTTGGGAAAGAAAGATTTTAAGCTACTATTATGTCATTTTCGTCGGTGTTTTGAAGGTAACAACGGTATAAGTTTCAAAGTAGTACTCTGCTGATAATTTAAAAATTGGATTCTTTTAATCACAGATTTGTAGAAAATGTTATACATGCATCGATTAATTATGAGAGTGGACAATTAAAATAGAAAGTTCTGTAGATGCGTTTCGTAAGTGAAAGTAATAATAATTTGACTTTAATAATAATTGCTTTAATAACAACTTTACGTTCGCAGCTCAAACTTTATTCCTCCCTTTGTAGCATACACATTGTTAAGTCTCCGAAAAGTACGAACATTAAAAATAAATTTTCAAAATTAAACGGAGAACACTACGACGTAATATCCCCCGTGAAATCACGAATTTCCGGTTTGCTCTGAACGCGGCGCAAGATTTTTAAGATCGTAAATGAAAAGATTACGGGCCCGCTTATAATAAATAAGAATTTCCGTATAATTTAAACAGAACGAAACTAAGTACATCGGAGTTAGGGTAGGAGCGTACTGAAATACGCTAACGAGCATTTTAATACAAAAATCTTGGCGATAATATAAACGCGGATTTACCTTTAAGCTCCCGGAGAACATATTCGCGTTTTCGGCTAAGCGTCCGACTATTAAATCGCACTTAGAGCAAATTATATTTTACTCTAACTGCACACCGTGAAAGGACGACGGCTATACAGCGAATCATTTATTAATAATGCGATCTCGGTGAAACCGTTGGAGTGCCTCGAACGTGTCATAATTATTCAATGCGAGTTAACATAAACACCGGAGGCTTATCGCCTGCTATGCATTAAATTGTTACGGAATTTCATTCTAAATTCGCGACGCTGATGGGTACTTACTAAACAAATACGAAATTTGTGCAACTTTGAAACTGTGAACTAACACAATTTACTAGCGTTACATGGTTTGTGGGCTCGTGAAATAATTCCTGAGTATATTTAATGAATGTTTTCTTATAATACAAGATTATACGAATAAATGTGGATATCTTCTTACTGATTAACTTCAATCGGGTATCATGTAAAACTGAGGTGCAGGAGAGAGTTCTCAAAAGAAAGATGGCACCAAGGCCCAAAATATGTCCCCTATATAGTAAGGAACCAGAAACAAGGCACTTGAGGGGTAATTTGCCCTGATTCGCCCGGCGGATAGGGACATCCCTCTCCCTCACGCATTTTCGATTTTGACGCGCTATTGGCCGAGAGACCCGCACATGCGTTGCATCGTTATGTGAACGACGAAAGCAGTGTTTTATTTTCGGTTGTCATTCGTCGATCTCAGGTTTCCAGGACCGACATGGCGGGGATAGGCGGTGCAAGAGCAATCTGCCCTTCCGTCCCAAGTGCCTTGTTTCTGGTCCCTCACTATATCTCGTTTGGCGTCAGTTTTCATAACTGAAATTAGCAGTATGGAAAATGATGTTGATCGTAGAGAACAAACAATGAGGAAAATAATATAAAAAAAATATCCAACAACTATAAGGCATTATAAGGTGCACAGTAATCTAGACTACTTCATTTTGGATCAGTCATTATATCACAATGAAAGGGAGACATTTAAATTGAATACATCAAACGGCACTAATTGTATAGTGATGGACCAGAAACAAGGACTTGGAACGGAAGAGGAAATTGCTCTCGCACCGCCTATGCCCACCATGTCGGTTCTGGAAACCTGAGATCGACGAATGACAACCGAAAATAAAACACTCCTTTCGTCGTTCACATGACGACCCAACGAATGTGCGGGTCTCTCGGCCAATAGCGCGTCGAAATCGAAAATGCGTGAGGGAAAGGGATATCTCTATCCGTCGGGCGAATCAGAGCAAATTACCCCTCATGTGCCTTGTTTCTGGTCCCTCACTATAAATACGCAGTGATTGGCAGTCTTTTTTAAGAGCGGGCCAGAAAGAAAAGATAAAGTGTTGACGTATTTTAAATTCTATGAAAAATTTTCCATATGCAAAAAATCATCATATCATATTTCAAAATATTAAATAAGTACTTTGATAAAGGAGGAATCAAGAGGCGGGAAAGATAATCGATTCGGTGATTTATGTTTTTGAAGATGGACAGAGAATATTTATTCTAAGACTCTTCTATAAACTTGGAGAAGTTTTGGAAAAAATTGTGTACCAGTCATTTTGACTGGTTTGGTAGTTCTAGTGTTAATCATTTTAGAGTACTGAAATTGAAAATTTCTATACTATTATTTTAAAATTTGCGCCGGGCCGTCATTTCCACACCGCTGAAGTACACTATGGATGTTAATTCTTAAGGAAAATCTAGTATTATGATTTTCATCGAATTTCGACATTAATATCGAAGCATTAACATCTTCCCAAAATTGCGAACGTAATCGCATAAATGCGAAATCAGTTTCACGCCAACATCATTGACAATTTTCCAGCGGACAAACACCGAAGACATACGTCGGGAATTTCGGTGAAACTGAAAGCCGTAGAGGGACAAGTGTTAAATTGCAATTATGGTTAATCGTAGTCGGTGGCATTACAATGAACACGTATGAGTTATATCGCGTAGAGGAGCCTCGGGCTGCTATTAACAATACAGTTGCATTGTAAAATTTCCACGCCTCTGTTTCGGACGTACATAGTTACGGCCACTCGTACGTTTAACAAGTGCCGGCCTCTAATTAATTGTGTCCTTTAGACGCGCGGTAATTAAAGGATAAGATCGTCAATTGTGGTACGTGTCGTGTGTCAGAAACCGCGGCAAAGTCAACGGGAATATATATCTCCCTGGTATTCTGGACAATCGAAAAGGCTGAAATTCCTGTAAAATGTCTCGACATTTTCTCTCTATTTTCGGTCCCTCTGTCTTCCTTTGCGTATGTTCTTCGTACATTTTTGAAAATTTTATTCGACGCTTTTGAAGCGAATTATGTACTTTGAATTTATACATTTTCACCGATTGAAGGGCAACGTATTATCGCAAAACTCTGTGTAAAAATCGCCAAAGTATTTGTGAATATTATAAAAATTCAAAGGAA
This sequence comes from Cerceris ruficornis, assembly GCA_963989415.1. NCBI lineage: Eukaryota > Metazoa > Arthropoda > Insecta > Hymenoptera > Crabronidae > Cerceris > Cerceris ruficornis. The sequence goes on from OZ022520.1 coordinate 17,763,396, forward strand.
TGTAGAATTGTGAGAAATTTTAATTTTTTCAGAGAAGGGTTTCTTTGTTCATTCTGTCCCTTTTATTCGATAACTTTCTGCTAGTTTTTAGCCAGTCTCTTTGCATAGCACACGTGGTGACTGATTGCCTAAGTGAGCGAAATACTGCATGACACAGATGCTGTGTCATCGAACTCGAACGCTTTAACTTTGAATGCAAATTGCAAAGTTGTACGTTGCAAAATTTGTATTTTAGTGAAACTTTCAGAGAAGAATTTACGTTTCGTGGTATAACGCAGCTTGGAAATAGTAATTAGTATCGGAGAACCGTGAAATATTTTGAGGGAGGCTAATGCAATGTTTAAAATCCACTCGTTTAATTCCACTAATTCAGAGCATTAAACTGCAAACCGAGGCTCATACGTGATTCGAATTCTCTCGCTAACACCGCGATTCTTTTTCCAAACAGCGAACTATACTCAAAACTATCTTACGTAATTTTTTTAAAATTCGTTACAAATTAAAAAATGAATTATAATGATTAAAGCGCAATTTACCTATCATAAAGCATCAATGACATCGGAGAAGAAATACATTTACGTTGTCCAATAGAAAATACAAAGCGGGGATGGTACATCTCTCGCAAGCTTGTTTTTTACGAGCTTTAAAACTCACCATGGATTTCCACGTCGAAAGCACACTTCCTTTCACCGCGTTCTAGGAAGCCCTAAAGCATAAAGGAATATCGTTTTATTTCCCCCCTGAAAACTTTACATCAGCTCGTTATCCCGCCATAAAAGAAGTAACTAACCGTGGCAATAAGAGACCAAGTTAATAATAAAACGAAGAGAAAGAAAAAGAAAGTCAGATAAATTAACCTCGTATAAAGTGCGTAACAAAACGAAAGAGCAGAATATCGCGCCGCACGAAGCGAAAGGGGATGATTGCAAAAAACTCGAACCCGCGTATTTTCCCCCTTGACGTATAGAATCGAGCAAAAATACCTTTGCCCCGTGAAATTGTCCCGTTTGCTCGTATATTAATTCCCACGGTTCTTCTTTCCACTCTCTAAAATAAAATCCCCCTTACGGCGATCGTATATAATTAAACAAGGCGCGTCTCGATTGCCACGAGGATGAATAAGAGGTGCACCGGCTCGAATAAGAGGTTTCCGCATAGAAATCCGCGATGCCCGGGGATGTTGGCTTGTTACTTGCATCCACAATTCCAACTTGATTCACCGAAACCGACGGAATCTAGGGAGAAAGGTAGCGGGATTCAAAGGAGAAATGATAGAGGGGAGTGAAAGAGAGAGGGAGAGTTAGATAGAAGGAGAAGTAGGAATCATCCTGGTGTCTGTTGGAGCGCGGTAGAAATTCTCAAGCTTTAGAATTCTACGGTAATTCCACTTCTTCTCTCGGCTCGAATGCCAATGCGAAATCTTAACTCTTTAGAAGATATCCCGCGATACCCTGTGAAATCTGCCGGTCTCACGTAACAGTAATTCTCTTTCCGCGGGGGTGGCAGAGCCCTCGAGAACGTCTCACGTTCAATCTTACGCTTTTTCACGTCCACGGGGTTTAACGTCGGTACGTGGAAGTTTAAGTTACCAGCCAATGATATTCCTGAATAACCATCCAACGGGGTAGATCCAATTGTCCTCGGCCGATCCATTAAGCTTCCTCGAGGATCTCATTTGCGCGAGAAAATGGGCCACGAATTGTACCTGAAATATGTATATTGTAGAAGCGAAACACGTAAAACCCGGACACGCCGGGGATACGGAAATTACCATTGCGCGGATGAGAAACAATTCGTGTATGGAATTGCCTGCCGTGGCTGCGGATTTCGCGAAAAAGTAGCAGATGGACGAGCAGTTCGCGAGGAATTTCATAGTAGGGTTGGAAGAAAAGACGTGTGGAATAAGTAGGATGTTTGCTTTCGTCAACTTTGAATGTGCTCGGGGGTAAATATTTATTTGGGATGAATTTGAGATTGTGAATTTCGAAAGGATTTTTGAAGTTTTACGCGCGGATAGAATGTCGGGGTAGATTTCCGTGTATGAACTGTCGAAGAAATGTATGATATTGAATATTGCGGGGGATGTAGATGCGGCTTCTTGTTTCTGATAACGGAAAGAGACTATTTTCGGTATGACAGGAAATATAAAGTTCTGGAAGAACGATATTTGTTGGGAAAACTGTCCAAGAAAAGTGCAAGAAAAGTAATGGGAATAGAAACAAGGACTTTAGGACTTCAGGTTCTATTGCACAGGGTTCTAAATGAAAGGCAAACGTTGAAATTATTGTTTATATAAATATTAGTTTGGCGCAGTAGGAGACATACATTATGCGAGACGTATTACTTTTTAGATTAACTGCAGAAAAGCTATAAAGAACACAGTAATTTGGATTGCTCCGTTCTTTATCCCTCGTACTATCAAATAACGTCCCGAAATGAAAGGGAAACATTGGAATTGAATATATTAAATGTTATTAACTGCAGCATAACACTCGCATCGAATTTCATTCCCATTCAGTACTATTATTGTTACACAAAACACACGAGTACGATTCTATTATCACAAAATTACAGTAAAATTCTACGGAACATTTAATCTGCACAAAAGAGCAAACACCATGCCCTGTGAAACTTCAAACGACAAATCAGAAAAACCCTTCGTCGAGTAATACCTTAAAAAGGAAAAATTCAAATGATCATAATTTTCAATAAAAAGTCACCATTAAAATCGTCGTTAAGCGGATAAATTCAATTAGTTCTTCCTTAGAATATTTCTGTTTTATAAGTATCGCTCTGAAATGAATTGCGCCCCTTTTACAGATTTAAACGGCACAGGAAAGTTTGTTGAATTTCCAAACCGAGAATCGTTTGTAAGGCCATTATCTTAAATGACGGAATTAAATCAGCCAGTACATAAACATCAACAATCCTGAACATCCCCCACAACCCCATTTAAGCGGCCCGTGCGCCAAGAGAAGCCTTGAAAGGGAATTTAATGAAAATTGTTGATAATCAGCCGGATAAAAATGTCGGGAAAACGGTTTTCCCAGGAACCGTACACGAAGAAAGGATCCGAGGATTGAGCAGACATGGTTTAATTCGAAAACTTCGGTAAATTTCTCCCGGCTCTTAAGTTAATCCCTGACAAAGGGTTCGCGATAGAGGAAATAAGCACAGACCGTTTCCAAAGGGAAGCTTCGCTGGTGAACTCGAGATCGGAACTCTTAGGATGGAATTAGGAAGTAGGGTTTTACTCCCGTGATAGGTTTTATTCGATTACAGCCTGAATACATCCGTGGACGTATCAGAAGCTGTATAAATGCAGCTTCGTTAAGGTATTGGGGGGATTTGAAATTGTTGGACAAATATTTGTTGAGCAGACGTACCTTCGTTTTGTGTTTCTTTAGTAAATTTAATAATTTTGTGATATTTTAAAGGGTGTTCCGCTATTGAAGTACAATTTGTACGGTTTTATTTATTTATTTTTGTAGAAAAGCGGTTATCTTCTTATTTATGAGTTATACTCGACTTTATTGTATTGAGAATAATTAAAAATTTATAAATTGACCAGGAAATCGTATTATAAATTCTATTCTAATATTTTTTCTTCGGATTTTAGTATTCCAGTTAGGTTTTTTTAGATATCGTCATTTTATTCGAAATTGAAATTGTTAAATACAGACGAAAGAGCTGTAATCGGAAAAAGTTAGATTTATTTTTGTTATAATTTGTTAGTTTCAGGGAGAAAAAATTGATTACATTTTATATAAGAAGTATCGTTTTATTTCAGCGAATTTGAACGAAAAAAGGACAATAAACCGGGCAACGTTTCCATGGAGCTTCTAGCTTTTTATAATACTTTTATTTCCTTTAAAAACCAGAAAATATAAACTGCCAAAGCTGAAAACACCTCGCCCTAACGTTATCCTTGTTCCGTGACCTCAAAAAATTGCATAGGATAAAAGTCGGGATCTAAAAGAAAGGAATTTTAATAGTAAAGTTTACTCTGCTCCTCTCTCCGTGAAAATTGAAATATATACCTTCGAGTATTCTGACGTCGGATAAAGTTCTCTGTCGACTCGCATATTTCTGATTGAGTGGATATGCTTACGTGTTATTTCTCTTTTTCTTCTTTTTTATTTTTTCGTGGAGGCTGCGCGGTTTTTCATCTGTCGCTCTTCGTAGGAAGAAATTCGATGGGATAGATACGTTCTTTTGCAATCTTAAAATCATAGAAATTTTCTACAATTTTATAGTAGCTTACAATAATTATTGATGTGTCATATTCAGTTGGATATTATTTTTTAACGAATTATTAACAATGAATATTTCGTGCTACGTAAACTAAATGTCGAATATATTTTAAAATGTTCAATGTACGAATATTGCAATGTAACATTACGAAAAAAATACAATTTCAAAATTAATACGGGAAAATTCAATTGGAAAATATCTGCCCGCTGGCAAATATTGAAAATTCATCGAACAATTATTTTGTATCTTGATTAATTAGTTTCGCTTATAAAAAATAATCTATTAAAATTCCAAATTTACGATACAATTATCGATTCTTTTTCATTACACGTAGAAAATTTGTATTTTCGTCGAATAAAGGAAAGAACTAAATTTTCAGTGATGTACAACCTTGTTTCTGTAACCGTTGGATCTTTCATTCTGTGGTGGGATTTCACGACACGTTTGAAACTACGAAACACGATTTTGTAGTTGCATTGCATAGCGACGAATTTGAATAACAATTCGATCGAGCTCAGGACGTATGATAAATAGGATACCGTGAAACGCGGAAATTGAAAATGAAGTAGAAAGCAAGAATAAAATCTATGACCCTGCTTTGTAAGAAATTCACAAAAGATCCCGACGTAATTTTCCATCCCGAGGCAATTTATGCTGTTGCAACTCTTACAATACAGACGATTCTTGAGAGAAGGATTTCCCACCGTCCCAATAAATAAAACTCTATGCTAATGCCCGTCGAATCGAAATTCATGATGTCTCAGTTATGAAAGAGAAATTGAAATCCCTCGATCGATTCGATTATATCTTTTTACAAAAAAGAAATGAAAGAAAGGAACAAAAAATAGAACAACCCTTATGACATATTTAAATAAACCTTTCAAAGAGTAAGATAATATCGACGCTTGATACTTTATACTTGATATTAATTCAATTCGCGTTTTCCTTTTTGTCTCGTTTGCCGATTCGTTGGATTAAAACGGAATGTGATAAATTTCTGAAGGAAGTAAATCCCAGTGCGAAAAGACCGGAGAATGACGCTTCAAAGCATAAAGAGTGGACGTTGTTCTATGCAAAAAGCCACGGGGCTCAGTCAAAAGGAGAATGTGTTGTTCTCCGACCTCTTTTTACTCATTTGCCATTGGCGGATTTGCGAAGAAACTATTCGGCAAAAACTAAGAACAAATTAGAACGTGTTTCCTCCTCCGCGGCGGATCGTTTTCAAAGAGAAAGAAATGTTTTTGTCGTTCAAAGTGGATTAGCCGTTTTCACGGATGCGATTTATCTGGGGTGTCTGAATTCATCTCCTTGATTAATGAGTATGAGAAAAATGTAAGATCTTTATGCCATAATAATTTCAGATCTTCTGTTCGTTACGATCGCGAATTTATTAATTTTTGTGCGATTTATTTCGATAAATGGCAAAGAAATTATTTGATATGGAAATACATGATGGTGCAGCTAATGTACAATATTTTATATTAAAAGAATAAAAATTTTTTGAACCGAGATTGTAAATATTAACGAGCACATTTGAATTCTATCTATGTTTCCGATATTTCTTTTTGTCTGAAGTTTTTTCCTGAATATTCTCTGCAAAAATAGACGAAACGTTTAACAAACCGTACATCGTACAAAAATATATCAAAATGATACAGTATTATACATATAGTATAAAAATACTGAATTAAGTATTTCTATAAACCATAACAGTTTCACAGTTAACCCTTTGCACTCGGAGTGCTCCTTCTAGGCATTGTATTTGCAGCTTGAGAAAGTTCGAGTGCAAAGGATTAACAGAAACGGAAAACTTATTTTTGAAAATGGAGTCTGCGTAATTATTAAGTATTAACAAAAGCCAGGCTTAAATTATACCGAATAAGAAAAGCCCGGTGGCAGTCAGAAAAGAAAACCACGAATAAATATTTCATAACGAAATAAAAGAAAAAGAATCTCCGTTTCCAAGCGAGGAACAATATCCCGATATGACGGGAAAAGAATGAACGTTTTAGAATTGCACCGTACGATCCTCGGCGCAGCAACTCCTAGGTTCGCATTTAGGGTGCATTGTTATCGCTGGAACTGCAGTTCCTCGGAGGATTTAAACTGCAGAGGACACGTGGAATCAAAAAGTGGAAGAAAAATTCGAACTGTCTCAATGATGATAGGATATCGTTTTAAAGGGGTGGCATATTACTTTTAAACGAGTCGATTGCACCCCTTGAAATAACAACTCTTAGTATTTCTAAAACGTTCGCGTCGTTACGTTCTAAGACGTTGAAATTCTCTTTGCTTCTTGTTCGCCGATATTCTCGATTACCCTCGTAAAAATGAAGCTGCTTTTGTATCGAAATTGAACAATCTAGTTATTATACTCCTTTCTTTTAAATTTCAGGATTTTTAATGGATTTTATGATTGTCAATATTTCAAATAATCTTGATACGATCGACGAGTGAAAATAAATATCCCCCTTTTATGATTACCGCCGATTTTAACTTTGGTAAGCGACAGGAAATGTTATCACGATTTTCCCCAATTAAATATGAAAGTAGGTATTAATGATATGAAATAACTATGTCTCTTCTTCGAATTATTATTTTCATCATCGATTTGCATTTTCACAGAAATTGTTTATGAACTCATAAGCACATTTAAACCTCTTCCTGACACTCAGATTGTCATCATTCGAAAAACTAGGGTTGAAAAAAAGCTGAAGGGTTAATTCAAATTCAATTCTCAACAGAAATTCCGCATTCTCAATTTTTCCAGTTGACATACTTCCCGTTCATTTACACATTAAAATAAAACACCCTCTACATTAATACACCATATCCAGATCACCCACGTAACATCATACACACCATATCCAAGTATTCCTACAGACCTCAAAATTTTCATTTGACAAACACGTCCAGAAAATCTCGTAATCCATTCACACATTTCCCAAGAATTATAGAATAGCCGTACAGCAATATCGATCGATAAGAAATCTTTAAACAACGATTCCCATGAAAACCCTCCAATCGACTCCAACCTCATATGAGACGTTGAAAACGCGACCGCATCGATTTTCCAAATTGGACGGCGCATTCGAGGCACGCACGGATCGCTCGTGAAAAACATCCCCCTGCTTTCGATCGATAGGGGTTAAATTCAGACCGTGTATGCGCGAGAGTGCACTCGCGCGATCTTGAACGCGGGTGCAGCTGAATTGCATCGGCAACGGTAAGGGCAGACCGCAGAGCAATTTTTCGTTCTTGTTCTCCGCACCGCGAAACATCATAGGAAACTGGCGCCGCGAGGGCAACGATTAGAATCGTGACTATACATATTTGCCCTCGGGCAACTATCTGCGAAAACAGAGCGCAATATCGATTCTATTCGGCACAATTTCCGCGAAACGAGAGACCGTGGCCGGCGTGCGCGAAACCGGGATCGCGATTATGGCCGGAAACTCGAGATGCGAATGCCTGCGCCACGTTGCATCCAGGGAATCCGGCGGATGTAGTTGGATAAGGTCTCGATAAGCCTTCCTCAAAAGAGTCTCGCGCGGATCTGTTTCCACGGATATGGTACGGGATGAAATCGAGTTGGGTGATGCAACCCCTTAGACGGGGATACGACAGGATTTTTGACTGGACTTTGGTGGAAGTATTTCTATTTCGTTAGATTTCTGACGTGAGATTGATATGGGATGATGTTCTGTGATTCATTGTAAATTGTACGATAGAAATTTCTTGAAAACTTAGTTTTGTAGAATTCTAGAAATACATTGATTTGCAGAATTGTAGAAAGTTGAATAACATAGATTTGCAGAATTGTAGGAAGTTGAAGAACATAGATTTGCAGAATTGTAGGAAGTTGAAAAACATAGATTTCCAGAATTGTAGGAAGTTGAAAAACATAGGTTTCCAGAATTGTAGGAAGTTAAAAAACACAGATTTACAGAATTGTAGGAAGGTGAAAAACATAGGTTTCCAGAATTCTCGGAAGCTGAAAAACATAGATTTCCAGAATTGTAGGAAGTTGAAAAACATAGGTTTCCAGAATTGTAGGAAGTTAAAAAACACAGATTTACAGAATTGTAGGAAGTTGAAAAACATAGATTTGCAGAATTGTAGGAAGTTAAAAAACACACATTTACAGAATTGTAGGAAGTTGAAAAACATAGATTTGCAGAATTGTAGGAAGTTGAAAAACATAGATTTGCAGAATTGTAGGAAGTTGAGAAACATAGATTTGCAGAACTGTAGGAAGTTGAAAAACATAGATTTGCAGAATTGTAGGAAGTTGAAAAACATAGATTTGCAGAATTGTAGGAAGGTGAAAAACATAGGTTTCCAGAATTCTCGGAAGCTGAAAAACATAGATTTGCAGAATTGTAGGAAGTTGAAGAACATAGATTTGCAGAATTGTAGGAAGTGGAAAAACACAGATTTACAGAATTGTAGGAAGTTGAAAAACATAGATTTGCAGAATTGTAGGAAGTTGAAAAACATAGATTTGCAGAATTATAGGAAGCTGAAAAACATAGATTTGCAGAATTCTAGGAAGTTGAAAAACATACATTTGCAGAATTCTAGGAAGTTGAAAATCATACATTTGCAGAATTCTAGGAAGTTGAAAAACAGAGATTCGTGGCATTTTAGAAATTTGTTAAAAAACATATATTTGCAGAATACTAGGAACTTGAAAAACATAGATATGCAGAATTTGGGGAAGTTGATAAACAGAGACTTGCGGAATTCTAGTTTGTCATAAAAAAACAAAAGTTTGCGGAATTTTAGAAATTCGTCGAGAAACATAGATGTGAAACATTCTAGGATCTTGAAAAACATAAATTTGCAGAATTCTAGAAGTTTGTTAAAAAACATAGATTTGCAGCACTTTAGAAGTTGCCTTTACAAATAAATTCGTAAAATCGCAGAGCTTGAACTGCAAGTAGATTCATAGAGATGGAAAAATTTCCTGTAGAAGGATGTTGGTGGGATTCAGTGATAACGATAACTGATGCTTTAACCCCTTCTCCGTCGGGTGCGACAGAAAAAGGAGTAGTTGTGGATATGAATGGGAATTTTTTTATTGACGCAGGTGTAGTACCCCGAGATTAAATCTCTCTGAAGTTTATATCAATACCAAAATTGCTTTTTTTCTGCATTCCAAATAAAGAAACGGATTTGGTGGATACAATCTCCATTTTGTGGTCACGGTTGCGACGTGGATCGTTGCTTTGTAACTTTTGGGAATTTTAAAAGTAATATTTTCGAGGGTTATTAGAATAAGACTGTGGGAACGCCTAAGAATTTTTGCTTAAATTAGTCGGCTTAATTTTTCGCACATCTATACTAAGCTCATCTCCGAGGGTTAAACTTTTCTTTTAAGTACTTTCACAACTTTCTCCGTCTCTGAATAATTCTGGAAAAATTACAAATAAGTTTCCCTTCATTATCCTGTTGCACGACGAACTTTTCTTCCGTTATTAATACAGTCTTTTATAATTTACCGCGGCTTTCTTGCTGAACAAGTGCAACTTGTTTAAAACCTTAACTTCACTTCGTAAAATTAACGTAAAATTCTACATAAACAAAGTGTCACTGAGAACTTTTGAGACGTACGTAAATGAATCGATGAATTAATTAATTAATTAATTAACTTCGTTTTAAATTATAATTAAATATATTACCTTCGTTTTAAATTATAATTAAATATATTACCTCCGTTTTAAATTATAATTAAATATATTACCTTCGTTTTAAATTATCACAGTTAAAGAATTACATTCGTTTTCTCCGATCGCGATATCCTTTATCGCGTTAACTATTTCACTCGATCAAGCTTATTACTACAAAATAAGTTTACATTTGCATGAACAAATGTACCATACTCTGCTTTTTAAAAGCAAACGAGAATTATTACCAATTAGCCATTTTAACGTGGTGTGAAATATCACGTAAAACATTTATCATGCCTGTTACTGTGATACCGCAAATTAATATAATTTTCCTCATTTCCCGTTTAATCATCATCCTTCGTTTGCCGTCGGTTTGCCTTTGAAGCTTGCGACTCTAGTTGCACCACCATAGAAAACACTTAGAGTATCAACCGAAAATTATTTACGCTGGATACATTTGTCTGATAGTTATATACGTACAAATGAAGGTAAATTCGAAGAGAGAGACTGTGCAAGAGAGAGAGAGAGAGAAAGAGAGTAAACGAAAGGGTTACGTTTCTTGTTGACGTTGCTACGACGAGCCTCGGGCGTAAACTCACCGAGAAAGTTTAGACCGACGCACACAATTTCGTGTTTATCTCCGTGCATGCTGTATCGATAAAGCTAGCGGTGACTGAAATCGGGAGGACGACAAAGAGAGAGCGAGATACATAGAGAGAAAGAGGACCGAAGAGAGACAAGGGGACGCAGAGTAATACAGAGAGCGTAATAGAGAAGGGTGGCAAATAGAGATTCAGTTAATGAACGAGCAAGAAAGACAGTCAGAGGAAGTGCAGTGCAGAATGAGAAAGAGAAGTAACAAAGGGGTTGAAAAAGAGGATAGAAAAGGCCGAGGGTGGGAAGCGTGGTAGAATGGCGAACAGAAGGAGGCGGAAAGCAAGGCAATGAGAGGGTGAGAAAGGCACAGAGATCAAGTTAGCGTGCGAGTAAATGAACAAGGGATGCTAAAAGGGGTGGAGAGTCAGAGACAAGAGAGAAAGGAAAACCGTGAGAGGGAGAAAGAGATAGACAGAGAGTGGTAGAAACGCGTAAAGAGCAGCAGGAATTAGAAAGAGACAGAGGCAGAGAAACAGTAACCCGACGGAGAAGGGAGCAGAAATTCATGCCAGGGGCTACGATCTCTGAATTCAGATTGCAACTATACCGCGTCCCTTTTGACTTCCGGCGCGACGCGATAACATATGACATTATCAGCCTTGCGCTCGGTATTGTCCGTAGTTCCACTATTTATGAAACCGAATCTCAGCCGGAGGAGGATTCTTAGCCGTGCTGGGAGATTCTCTATCGGGATAACGACATCTTTATACATCCCCCAGACCCTGCGACATTCCCTCCATTCCTCCGAAGGTCGACTGTTTTCCATGAAGATGCAAAAGTCGCTATTGGCCAGTCCTTCGGTGGGGTCGACTATTATGAGAAATCGCGACGGTGAGGAAGCCGAAGGGGGATGACTCTCTTTTGCTGCACTTTGAAATTCGATAATGGCAGAACCGTCTTACTTTTATGCGTACCTCTTCTTCGTCCGCTAGGACGAACGTTTAAAGAAGTTCGAGGAAGTCACGAACGTGTTCGCCGTAAATTCAGTTCCCCTTCCTTCGTACTCGAGAGCACTATATTTCAGATGTCTGTCCCGGAGCTGACGATAAGAGTCCGGATTTCTGGATTTTCGGTATCAGCCGACAGGAGGTTCCCTCGTCGACGTTCCTCGTGCTTTTTACCCACCTTGTCGACGCTCGTGCAACGCTCTTTTGCAATCGCTGCATAATTTACGCCCTCGAATGGATTGCGTAGTTCACTGTTTTTTCTTCCTCTATGGGAATATTTTCCGATGTTCAATCTGTGAGAGAGAGAATAACAATGTAACGAAACGAGGAAAACATTGAACAGTTGGATATCCTGTTAGTTCTTTCTTCTTCGTTTTTGAGCATCGCGTTCTAATTTTCACGATTTAGATCTTTTTAGATGGTTGAGAGCTTTTATTCGTTCTATGCGTTGATTCTTTGATTCCGTTTCCGCGAAGGAATCGTTTGTGAATTTTGCTGATAATTTAAAAATAAAATTTCAAGTAGAAAATTGCGAATTTTTAAGGAAACAGTGAATCCTCTTACGTTCCGCCTTTTCGTTTTTGAACATTCTGATCCAATTTTCATAATCCAAGTGTGCAAATGGATCAAATACTTTTTTCTTGCTGTGTGGGAATACTTCTGACGTGAAATCTACGAGAGAACGAGTAAAAGTGCGCTGAAACGTGGAAAACGTTGAGTAATCGAAAGTCGATGATTAGTTGGAAAATATCTTCTTCTCTTCCGTTCCCTTCTTCGTTTTTTAACTTCATGCCAAAGTTTCCACAACTCACATTCGCGAATGAATTAGATGTCATTGTGGTTATAACGTTTCAAGGATATTTCCGGAATTGAATTTACAGAAGACGATAATAAAAATGCATCGGACTGGCAGAGAGAACGAGGAAAAATCGAAAATCGAAAGTCCGTTAAAATTTGTGCGGGTAAGCTTTCCAAGATTATGGAATTTCGATCTATCGTAGAATATACATATACGTGGAGTGCATAGTACGATGGATTTTAAAATATTTCCATTTCGATGCCCCCTCCGTCAGAATATTTGCCGTTGCATTTTAAAAAGCGAGTTTTTTTGAATGAACTTTTCGCATGATCCTCGCTCGTTGAATACATTTTGGAAAATGAAATTTGCGTTTGCTCTTTTTCACGGCTCTAATGGAATAAGAATTAATAACGCTTTTGTTATTCCTGTGGATTTTACTTCAACAGTGTATGCAGAGAATACCGCGGAACAAAATTCTGCGTATTAATGATATGAGAATAAGAAAATATATAAAAATGTAACAGTAATAAATGCGTAGAAGTTAGTATTTCACAGTGCAGGAAAGAAAATATGTTCCAACGAATCTTCAATTTGCGATTTCTCAAAGTCTTTCTCGTCTTATTGCATTTTATTCGCTCTCTCACAGATTCAACTTCAAAAAGATATTCCCATAGCGGAAGAAAAAAAAATGTAGTATCCAGGAATAATGCAAAACTTACTTGAGAAATCCACAGCAAAGAAATTCAAGAGTAACAGCATTTTCAAAAATCAATGAAAGTATCCTACGACAAAATTTCCTGATTGAATTCTGAAAAACGAAAAAGGCAGCAATCCAATCTGACGAAAAGTGGAAAGTGTATTTCCTGTATTAACAGAGACTGAAATTTCGACGGCGATGGTTTCGTGACATTTTTATGCTGGCACACAGGAAATCTGGGTTGTAGCTATCGAGTAATTTTGGAACTGTATGTCCGTTACGCCGTATTATCTTTCGCGAAAAATTTCCGGGAGATTTGTTCAGGGAGTTTGTAGAATTGCAAGGATTGCAACTTCACAAGTGGCCATCGCGTTGATCTCGGCCATGCCGTGTCTAATCTGTTTGGGGCCATCTACTTTTACTTATTCTTATCGTTGAAATTCAAGTTGTCCCTTTAGAATTCGTGTTCCACTTCTTTGAGAGTTCAGAAGCTGAGTTTTTCAATCTCGAGAAAACGTTGAAAATGTATCAATTAATAAATGATACGGCGTCCTTTAATCATTTTTTTTTATTAATTAACTGTAAATATTATATCCAAGGAGAAGAATTGCACTTGACTTAACTTGTATTCTTCTTCTTGAAATACGGAAATATGTGTTAAAAAGTAATAAATTCAGAAACGTGTATTCTCACAGATGTTTACAATAACCTACTTAGATGAAAAGCAAATATTGGCACAAAATTTTACTTCCGTTCCTCAGATACCAACTCGCGAAGATATCTGGAAATCGTAAATATTCCAACGACATATCATTTTCAAAAAAGTCACTAAAATCCCGTAAATATTCCAAGACACGAACGGGAAGGGCAACTTTCAAACATGATATCTCCGCCATTACCATGAATTTTCCGCCATTTTTCTTCCATATTTCCATCCACCAGCTTTCTCGCATAAATCGTACAATTACATCGACTTTTACTTCGATCGTAAAAATAAAATCTTCTGGCATGTAAATTCAAAGCCATCACCATGTTCCGATTTGACAGAACTGCCTAAATTGAATCTATCAAACGCTGCAAAGTGAAGCACAAAAGGAGTCGGGCTTATCTTCCAAATCGCGACACGATATTCTCACAGGGGTAAAAAAGATATGATTTCGCATTGCAATTCAGTTAACGGCGATGAGAATTTTTTGTCTATAAACCGAGCAATTACTTCGATCTAGTAGTCCATTGTGCGGCTGACAATAAAGTCCAGGAACAATTGATAAAGTTCCCTTACCTTAACCGGTGATCCTCTGTAACTTTTCAACCCGATGAGAAGCGATTCATTCGCTTTAAGCGGTGCACAGAAACACGGAAAAGAACGCTTTGTACTCGAACCCCCTTTCTCGCAGATTAATTAAGCCGAACAATGGAATGCGTTTCGCCGTTTCCTTAATTTAATAATGGGATGACTTTCCAACAGCTTTTTTTTCGCCCCTCGGTGCATAATTTCCCGTGTTCCTTTTTCCCGACCGGTTTCACGACCCGACGAATAAATCGTCTCTGTCGAAGTGTCATACGGCGGATATTTACATATTTAAATGTTGTACAGCACTTTTCGTTTAACAGATTCGACGGATATTGTCGTTGAAACGAGAATCACCGTACGTGATATCGATGCCGACGTCGATGCATAATTGACGATTAATTATTTAATTGCACGTTCGCCAGAGGCGTTTCGGATGTGTGAATATAATCTCGGCGTCAATTAAGCATCGATAATTCTTATTTATATCCTCCGTATGATTAAAATATTCGTAATTATCGAAGTTTCGTACGGCTGCGAATTTTTATATTTTTTTGGAAACGTTCGAACTACTGCTGAACAAGATCGTTGGTTGATATTTATTGAAGGGTGGACATCCCTTATTTCTAATTCAGTGGTTGGAAAGTGGAGAACGGTTTTAAAGTGCGACTTTGAGGGGAATGGAAAATTGCAAAGTCTATACTCGTCTGCTGTAGAATAATTCAAAACCTGATACGTTATGGAGAACTTAGGAAAACATTGTAGAAAGTTCGGTTTTCCTTCTTGCGTCTTCAAAGGCTATGTTCCACGGAATTAACATATTCTTTTTTTTTAAAGTGGTCGAAAAGGAAGAATTAATATTAATTGAAATAAACAGTTTAGCGATCGTAAAAATGTAGAATTTACGAAATATATATGACGAATGAACGATAAATCAAAACTTATTGCACACGATGTAAAACTAAGATTAAACGAAATGAAAGAGAAGGAAATAGAAATTATTGTTGACTATTTTTTATATACATCAGTATTAAATTTTAGCTTGATTCATTTGCGTTAACACCATGCCCTACGATTTCTTTTGTGACTGCAAGCGCAACGATTCAGAATTAAATTGAAGAAATAACAATTAATCAGTGATTCCTCATATAATGTATAATTTATCGTAATATTAATAGAATGTAAATAATATAATCGTATCATGTTCCAATATCATTTTCAATTTCTCGTTTATTGAAAACTTCAAAATTTCCTATTCCATTTATCGCGTCACGTCTGTCACTCGTTACTGTACGGCAAGGGGTTAAAGGTTTCGCGAAATAAAAATTACTTTCGAACCGTCGCAAATAGAATTTCTACATCCATGATGCAATACTTCCTAATTTATTTATTTCCCAAATCATTCTCCGCAAAGGTACAATTAATAATGTATAAATTACCGTTCGTTGCAACTTGATCGCCCTTGATTATCCACCCTTTATTCAGCCTGCACTGAAAACCAGTTTGAATGCTCTCTCTGCCGACGAGATTGAAGCGAGAAGATGGATCAGTGTCAAGAGCGAAAAATTTCCCTGAATTATGCATGAACCGAAAAAATGGCTCGCATCCCGATGAGCGGGGTAAAATATTAATCAAATGGAACTCTGGGAGTCTCGGTGAGTCGTCAGATCGAAGGGAAGAGCTCGGCGAGATTTACGTAAATCCAGTCCGAATCCAGGAAATGGTATTCGTTGTTCGGCTCTTTGTCTTAGTTGCAGCGCCATTTGTACGATTACAATAGGGGGCTGACCTATCGCTCCTTAGTTTGCATAGAATCTATCTGTGTGCATTTCGGTCCTCCTGACTTCCAGTTAGATTGATAGCCGTAGACGGAGTCCTGGAGAGTCTCGTTCTAGCCCTTGCAATTCTCGTCGACAAAGACAAGCGATAGAGGCCTCCTTCGAACATCGGACCGAATTTGATTATTCCCAATTAATATTATGGCCTTGTAACCATTTGCAATATGATTACAGCAAGTCCAAAATACCTCTGGTTTGAATTATATCTTCGAACACGTTGATTGCCTTGGGGGTCACTGGTGACCGGCGCTATTAAATTAAATTTTCGTATGACTTTTAAATTGCAATATTGGCGAATTTTCTAATGCATTCATTATTTAAATATTGGCATTAAAAGGGTAAAGTCCAACTGACTATATAACTACTTGTGCCTTTAAGGTGTCTGCTTTGTAAAAATATGATTTTAATAGAAAAAGTTTCACTTCTGTAAAAATGGTGAAACAAGCGAAAT
Organism: Cerceris ruficornis; assembly: GCA_963989415.1. Lineage (NCBI taxonomy): Eukaryota > Metazoa > Arthropoda > Insecta > Hymenoptera > Crabronidae > Cerceris > Cerceris ruficornis. The sequence continues at coordinate 17,780,002 of OZ022520.1, forward strand.
ATCGGTGGCGGTTAACGTGTTAAAATAACTTTGCTGTTTAACACAAGATGTATGCTTCTTCTTTAAATAGTTTTATATTCCGTGTAAATTCCCGTTTGATTTGTTGTGATTTAAAAATCACACTTCAGAAGAATGTATTTTAGGTATTACTCTTTGAATTCGATAAAAGCGAAATTTAGGGAATATTCAATTGTATGAAATATAAATTGTAGTGGTAAAAGCTATTAGTTATTATTCTATAGAGTTATTTTGTTTGGTTGAAGTATTGCAAAATTGATTCTCCTGAAATCATTATGTATGGCAGAAACGTACGAATACACACAACGGTTACAAGAATACAATATAATTAATTTACGATAACTGAATTTCAGTTTGAATAATTGATTGCTCATATATATATTTATTGAGTGACAATTTCAGTCAACCAGACTGATCAGTTTACATTTATAAACTTTTCCTTTGCCACGAAAAATCATTATTTCCGTACAATCTCCTGCATTCCATCTTCGTTCGTTCTACCGCAACCACGTACAGTTCACTTTTAACATGCCGTCCATGCCACCATTTTGTGCAACCCGTCGTTATTTCCTTAACGTTAATATTCCCTGAATTTTTTACGACAGTAATTACTGCAAAGGTAATTGCAATCGCTGTATGACAGTTTGCATTTCCGAGGAATTTGAAAAATTCGTTTCACTTTTATACCTCCATTTATTACAAAATACAAGGAATTTCTTCGGACCGTTGGACCATCAAAATGATTCCGATTTGAAGCCTGTAATACCTGGAAACAACAGGAACGAATTGTATCGGGAAACCCGAATTTCTAAGGGATATTTCATCGAAACGTTCTCCAAATCGCGCGATTCTTCCACGATTAAGAGACACAAGGAGCACTTTGGAATCGTAATAATCGCATAAAAGCTCACGTCCATGAATCCGAGCATTTCCAACGCAGAAACCAAACAGTCGCGTTTTATTTCGCGCGGATGCGAATACACGGAAGGAAAAGCCGGGGGTATTAAAAAAATCCGAATTATTTCCGGCGACCTACATTTTTCCGGCATCGTCACCCGCATAAAGGCGGACCCACATGCGCCGTGAACCTGCTGAAATAAAAGAGCAGAGTGGCCGGCACGCAGGAAGAATGTGAATTTAACGCGCCCCTATCAGTGGAAATTGACAGTATCGAAAACGAAGGGGAGGAGAGCCGTCGTCGGCGAATTGGTTCGCGTCGGAGGAAAAGAAATTTTCGATATCCCCGATGCAATTTCGTCGTGGATTATTTGCGTTGCGAAAATTGATACGTGATGATAACCGGCCCATCATCGTTGCTTCTCGTCACGCCGATGTATCTCAATCGCTGACATTATTCCATGATGGAAAATAATTTGTTTTCTTCCCTTTCATTTTTTGATAGGCGGTTTACAGTAACGAATGTTTGTTCGTGTCTACGAAGATTCTGATGTTTTGCGAATGTTTCTTTTAGCCTCGAATTATCGTATTCTTGTGAATTGCTGTTGGAACTTTGATGGAATTTTCAAAATAATTTTCCTGAAGTATTTGTTGCACATGGATGTTAATTTTTCTTCTGCGTCGATATCGAAATGAATTATTTCTTGAGGTATTTTGTAGAATTTTGCTGCGATCTTAATTGATAGCAGCAATTTACAAAGTATTACAGTGAATAGGTTGAATAAAAAATTGAATCGTCGATTACAGTCCGCAATAAATCAAAAGAACTTAAAAGACAAGCGAAATCAGCCTCGCATTTCTTTCGCTCAATATATCATCCCGCGAAACGTGGAACTCGAGTATTTGTAATCCACAAAACGGATCATCATCGTAATATCAATCAGGTAAATGTCAGATTTCTAATCCCTGAATTGAGCATTTTCAGATTGACCGATTGTTCGGGCAACATAAAATCGCCATTACGCCGATGATTTATTAGTCACTCCATTCCGAGCTGTTTCCAGTTCGTCATCATCTCTAGAAACACTGTGAAACATGCTCTTTTATATTATTTTTCTTGGTTTCTTTATCTTGATAAGAACACGTGAAATGTATTAAAAATCATTTGCTTTTCAAAAATGATACGAATTCTACCGCTGAAGATAAAAAATAAATTGAATAAAAAGTTATGTATATCATATATTAATAAAATTCAGTCGAACAACATTATTTTATAGGCTGAAAACAATCAGAATTTTGCCCCGATAAATTGTACTGTTCTTCGTAATGCAATTGTTACGTACAATAGCAATACGAATGTATTTTGCTCGAGCTTATGCAGACTTTCGACTTCCATTCTTTCAAATCTCGTAATTGGATGTAGCCGGAAATTTGTTTGCATTGAATCGCTTTATATAAAGCATAATAAAGAAAATATCGATTGTTATTTTAGGTACCTTGGAATCGGATTACGAAGATAACAAAATCAACAATATAACAAAATCAAATAATCATAGTTACTCAGTAACAAATGAGCTTATTAATTGACAATTCTCTTTTCCTCCCTCGCCTTCTATCTCAACGCCATCCAATTGTTTGTCCGAATTTTCATCGATTGACAATATTTCATTGATAAAAGAAACTTTTTCCACAACTATATCGTTCCGATGTACAACTTTTCCCGTCAACTTTGCACACGTAATTTGGAAAACTTTATTCTTTTACATATTCATCATTTTTTATTTCAACTCAATATTAGTTTCATATCAATACATAAACCGTACAGATTTTAGAACACAATCGACCTTCTCTTTTATACTATTTTTGTATCAGCAGTCTCGTCTCATAAAATTCTTCCCAATTCCAGAAGGAACCATAATGGAATTGATAATTCGCATAAATAGAGGAACACTTGTACTCCATAAAGAGAATCCAATTATCCGGAGTATTTTCAACAATCAACAATTCATAGACGCATTTAGAAAAGTGTGTCGAGTTGTCGCAGAATATAGTCGGCAGTCTTCGTCATAAAACTCGTTGAAATTCACCTACTTTCCGTAGTGTACACCTTTCAGGAAGATTGTCGTTCGGCCAACATCGGACTTGCATTTAATGCCAGTGCTGGTATGGCATTGCCGAAAATGCCATTTTCCGAGTATGCACTCTCGACGCAGTTCTGTGCGTGTTTCAGGCTGGCGGGTTTGCTGGTAGCATTGTTAATGGTACTCTCTTGCATCACAATGACAATTAATAACGGTGAATCGGACAAGTACCATTAAGTTTGAACGTTACGAGCCACCACGAGAACTCGAAGCCACTGGCTGCGTCCACCAGGACGATGTCGCGTTATAGCTGGCCGTTTAACATTTGATATGACCCCTCTTTACGTTCCGGGACTTTGAGCATCGCGAGTGCATCTTTTACACTGCAACCTCCTGTGTGCGAGGAGAATTTTTCCCTTGTACTTTTCTATCTCGTTGCTATCGTCCTTTGCCCTTTTATTCTGGCTTGCCCTATCTACTTTCTTCTCCTGGTTCCGAGTCTTTTCTGCTCCTATTTCTACCCCTTTTTTTATATTCCACTCTTTCCTCTTTCTGTCGTTTCATCTTCTTATCCTCTCTTTTTCTCGCCTTCTGTTTTTCCGTGACTCTTCGTTTTTTCCTTGTATTCCCCTTCTGTTTTCTACCTTTTTTCATTGCTCCTTTCATCTGGCGAAGTGTCACTGGACTTTTATAGACTAACGGAGAAAATTTCATTGTCGTACGAGTAATAAAATATTAAATTAAGAGCAATAAACAGAACCATATTTGCACCTGGTTATGCATTATTTTCGCAGTGCTTTAAAAGCAACGTAGAGATTCTCCATATGAACAGACGGGGAGATAATTAAAAGGAAAAACAATCCGTCGTAAAAATCTTTCTATTCAAGTAGAAAGATACATTTTATTTTATACGACTGTCAACGTCCTCGTAAAATTTCTTTTTACACTTAGATTGTCTCTGTATGTTCAAATTATATTTCGATATAATAAAAATTAATTTAGCTCGACGTCGTCTACCATTTTGTCGCTCCTGTTTTTCAACAGATTTATCTAACGTTTCTTGATACTCGATGCGTCACAAGAGCCGGCCAATTAACGATTTTCTCGACGAATTTTCCTGACCAGTCCGTTAAACAGTGCAATAGCTCTGCCGATACGACGAACTGGATCGTTTCTCTCTTTCCGAGCAGCCGGGGTTATTTATTCGGTGCATTCGCCGCTGCAGATTGCGCTAATAAATGTATTGCTGTCAGAGTGAACGTTTTTAATCCTGTCTGATGCATTGCAACTTTTCCGAGCCCGTTTGTGATCATTTTTTAAAGGGCTAACATATCGATTTAGCATCGAGATAGATATCAGGGTGATAACAATTCAATTATCCCAAATATCATTTTCTTCACTCTATACTTCTACAGTTAATGCGAATATTAGCAGGAAGCGTTATTTTTTCATATTAGACGATCACTGGCAGATACATTAGGTGTTGAAACTAAGTTTAAACCTATACGTAATAAGATACAGCGCGAAAAGTATTGTGTACATTACAATGTGCACAGGGTCCGAAGGGGTTAACACGTTCTCGGACGATCTAAATTCACATTTGAGCACCCTTCGCAAATGCAATTTCAACGCTTGATAGATAAAATCGGACAAGAGCTTTTTCATACATCTTACAAGTAAACATCAAAAATGTACTGCAAAAATATACAAAAACATACTGCGTATGCAGTAGCCGTCAGTGACTGTGTTAATAATGAATTTTGTGGATTTTATGAATGAATAATCTTTGCGTTGTAGATAATGATAATATTTGCAATTAATTATGAAATTTTTTCCTATATTCCAAGGTATCCATGATGCTTGTGCATAAAATGTAAGGAAAGTAATAAAATTAGCTGTAACGAAAGTTGAGAATAAAGGATCAATAATTTAATTGAACTTATTAGAAGAAGTAATGCGCTCTCGGTTTCCGCGGATATCAATTATATACAAATTCAGCAGATGCAAGAAACAATACTGTTACCCGTCAGATATTTTTATTGTAGTATGAAAAAAAAACAAAAAAAAACAAAAAAAAACAGAGGATTGTATTATCAGCAGGTAATCATATTACCACTCTTTTCTCTATCAGGTATTATTTACCATATTGAATTATATTTCGCAAAAGTAAAATAAAAAATAGGTAGTATTTTCACACAGATATAATTCCACTGTATCTCGCATGGAAAATGATGCACTAATTTTCAAAGAACGCTGATAATAAATTAGATATGTTAGAGGAAGAATAAACAGTGTAAAACCTGAGCTTGTAAAGACGGCTGAATTTTTACTATGTTTCGACGCATAAATGCCAGTTTAGTGCATGGAAAAGATAAATTGCAAACCGGGCGTCTAATTTGACTAAATATTTGACATATGAAAAGCGTGCAATTAGAGGGGCTTTAAAACACAAACGATACAGCCGGCCGCAGCCCGGTAAGAGTCGGTCAAGAGTAAAACTCCCCTGTTAAAAACAAACTATTGAATGGAACGTGACGCTCGTTAATTACTTCCCGGTTGTTAAAAGTTCAACGATGACGAATTGGACTTTAAACAGTACCAGTGCTCTTAATGAGATTACTTTTATAATGGACGCATTAAAGTCCTTTAATTACGCACTGTCTTTGCGATCGAGGATCGTGCGTAATGAAACAAAAAACGAATCTCCGTATTCTGGCGTAAAAATCCTCTTTTTTACGAGACATACTGCTTTTTTAATTAATATCGTACCCGTTAATACGAGGACTTCCGTGTTCGTCTTTAAAAACACCGTGAAAGTGATGCGAGAACAGCTGCATGCGCGTCCTGTCAACTTTAGAGGTGCGAGAAGGTGTTGCTCTTAATTTGCCATTTTATCGCGCATTCGGGAATGAAGTATCTCACGTTGGCTTATCGAGCTATGGTGAGATATGGAATAATAAAATAAGGAATAATAAAATATTGATTATATTGTATATGGAATAAAAAAATAAGAAATACTGCGTAAAAAGAATAACGATAAATTACATTTTATTTAGCATAATGGAGATTTCTTCTGTTAAATATTTAAAGGACTGAAATAAAAGAAAGAAAGTGGGATAATTAACTATCGCGCATATGTCAATCTCGTTTAATCCGCTGCTTAATAGGAGGATTGCATTAATGCAACGATTTGACGATAATTCGATACATCATTAAATAGCCGTTACGCGTTATTGGCAATTAACGTCAAACTCCGAGAATGCCGAAATAAACTATTTTGACCGGGTATGCGTTACGTGGCGGTGCTAACCAGATAGATCAATTTCGACAGCGATATTACTTGAATATCATCCGCTACGAACTTCCCAATGACAGTTGCATGATGTCATGGTATCGTTAGTCGTCAGAAATCGTGCAAACAATTTGGGTCGGTCGTGTCGATACGTATGCACGTTCTGATAGCTGTATAATTCGCTTAGAATAATTAACGGATCAAAGGGCAGGATATAATAGGGTACGATTAACTGAAAAATTAAATCGCTGTTTACAAAATATCACTGTAAAGTTAACGAAAAACTCTCGGATTAATCGACTGGGCAGATGGGAAATACTAAACGTTACAAAGGTATTTTTTCTTTCGAAATATAGTTCCCGAACGTTCCTGAAATGTCCAAATGAAACGGTAAAAAGAAGATAATAACTGCACGAAAAAAAAACGTGAATTTTTGCCGGTATGATTTACATCGAAAGTGTTCCCGAATATTACCCGAATCGCAGATGCATCTACGTGCTCGTCGATTCGTATAAGTCCAACGTTCTGCATCGCTAATTGCACGGTGCACTTTTCATTTTAGATAATCCTCCGAAAAATCGCCACGAATAAATAACCAAATTTCCGCTCCACTAAGTCGAATGAATACGTTAAATATAATACCACGGCTCGATGAGCAAATAAATGTTTTTTTACAGGGATGCCCCGACGAATTTCGCCCTGCGAAACAGCGTGACGCGGTATTCGGGAAAAAATTATTACCACGAGTCCGGGCATTAATTAATAAATATACAACAAAATCGCACGTGCTTTTACATGACAAGTTCTGTGAGAAATTTTCGTTAATGTGCAGCGAGATATAACGTTGAATTTAACGTTGAAGTAAGTGTACTTTTATTTCGTCGGGCAGAAAAATTGATAATTGCAAGTATTATTTTCTGTTGTTAATTACTATTTAATTTTATGAGATTCATATTAGTATAAAAGGAATATAAGAGAGCTTATATATTTTCTAGATAATAATTTCCCGACTATAAGTATAATAATAACAAGTACTCCATGCACGAATCTACGTTTTTACATAACAAGAAACACGTGTTTCCATGGATTTTTCAGGACGCGCGATCGTATTCCATCAGAGGTGCATCACTCGGCGCGAATTATTCTGTTTCTGCTTTTTTTATTTCGTGCAAGTCAATGTGAAAGGCGCCATGAATTTTGCACTATTTCAAAATGCAACCTACACGGCGCTATTATTAATGGTGAAAAATTTGCAGAATACCTCTCGCACGAGAAACGAGACTGCATTTCGGGGAAATTAATCTTCTGTTATTCGCATTTCGGATAGTTCAACGCGATTTTACATTTTCCCCGACGTTCGATTATATCTCGTAATTGCATTTTGCGAAATTTCGAATGACGGTGTTCCTGTGTCGTAAAATCGCGGGATTAAAATGTTAATTTAAATTTCGTAATTACGCTTTAGCGCAAGGGGAAACGTAGAGTTACATTCGTTGCGATTAAAGAAAGCGATTGAAGTTAGACGTTAATTTACGAATGACGGTATGGCTGCGCCATACTTATAAAACCAGTTGCAGAATTTGCAACTTTCTGATTATTACATTGCCACGCATAATTCGGCGAGTAAATGGTCGCTTTAGGCAAAGTTCATAACTTCTAAATTAATTCATTTTACATATCTTTTCTTTGGTAATTATTTGGTAATACTTATCTTTGGTAATTATTACCGTGTTGTAATAACACAATATTTTCATTCTTGTTAACTCTAGGACTACTAAGGCAGTGAAAGTGACTTTATTAAAATTGCCTAAATTTATAAAAAGACTATTTAGTAAATATTCCTCGCCTCTCTTATAAAATATAGGCAAATTACTGTTTTGATCATATTTCATACCTCTTGATTCCTCTTTTAAGTATAATATATTGAAATATAATAGATTTAACGCCGGTAGTTCTAGTGTTGAGCAGAAACACTAAAAAAATTGAGGTTATCGATTTTGTCGCACATCAATATACTTTGCGAAGTATTTAAATCTCCCTATTCGGTTTCGTCGTTCAAGAGAATTTTAATGGCAATCGAAAGGGAATTATTAAAAACAGTGTTTCGAAGCGGCAATGACAAAGCGGCAGTATTATACCGTGCTCTTACGTAATCACGTCTATTCTATTTGAATATTGGGAATACCGCAAAAGCAGCGTGCGACACAAAGGTCGTATTAATCGCAGCTTTGTCATTCAATTCTTCGCCACGGTGAAACGTATCGGCAATTTCCGATAATTAAATCGAAAGGGCGTCAAATATTTATCAGCGTACCTATACTATTTAAATAAATGCGCCCCGTTCCGTGTCACTGTACGTTGCGATTTTCAAAGTAACCGCCCAACGAAATTCGCGGAACGATGATTTTATTTTGCGTATTCTTTCGATTATATCCACCCTTTGATTCGACAGAGAATATCGGATAGAATTCCATAAAACATTAACGTTTCTTCTGTTATGAATATAAATGAAGACAGTGTTACTTTCCAAGGCGAGACACAATTGAGTTCCGGAATACCTCGCGACTTTAATGAAGAATATCAAAGGGGGTGAAGATTGCTGATGTAATTTGAGTTAATTCGGAAATTGATTGGTGAATTTATTATCGTACTTTATCGTGATATTGTGAAGTACGGTTATAAACTCGTTCCCGTAAATCAATATAGGAAGACATACAGTAATGATTTATTGGTGCAGGGGCCGCGATGCTTTTAACCGAAGATCGCCCAATATTAAAGGGATGTAAATAGGTAATAAAATGAGATGATACATGAATTTATAGCTGTGATGCAACGAGCCTTCTATAACGGGGCATTATTTCAATATCGGGAATATCTGAAACGCGGACGGTGCAATGTCGATGCAACGTGCAACACAAATTTCGGTCGATCAATCAAAAATTTACGGTGTATACCTCGTAGCAGCGATATGCTTCTATAGCGCTGGTTACAGATGCGCGTGATATATTTTTAAATATCGATATAATAATAAATTTGCACACATCAATTTTAAATTAGAATACTTCTCGTTGAACCAGCGTTGATTGATTTTTTTTTAAATATGTTCTTAAAATTATGGTAGCTCCATATTTTTACCAAAAACTAGCTAGAAATCAGCTTATTTTATTGAAAATTAAGAGTAGAGGGATGTAAAAGAAAGAGATGGAATACATTATATTTAAGATGTTTTTTTGAAAAAATGGATACGTATAATGTGCAAGATGTAAAGTAAATTTGTAGATAAAATATGATATCGTGCAACAAGAGAATAACATTAGACATTTCTGCGCCACCGGAGAACTCTTTTCCCGGGGCCAATATTTTATACGAGCATCGCTGAGGCTTTATTTTGTTATTTCTTCATTTTTATGTAAAACGCAAGAAAAAGAGAGGAAATGGGTCAACCACCTACCGTTCGGTTTTCTGCATTTTATAACTGGCGAGATAAAACCCAACATGTCTGCGAGCGTTTTTTGATGCACGTTTTTCATCCGAAGGATCTCCGGCATAAACCGGATGTAACCTCACAAAGGAGATTGGCGGACAAATACGAGGATTGATTTTTTTGTCTGTTTAATTTATCCGGAGTGTTTAAAGGAATATAAATTGTAACATCGGAAAGATTGGTGTCATATTGCACCGCACTGTTGCAAAATGCACCGGTAAAAGCGAAATAAAAACGATATCTCAGTCATTTTTATAAAATGAACGGGAAAAAACTCTTTGTCTCGTCCTGGATAAATGTTAAACTTTACGTTTTAACTTTATAGTTGAATATACTGTTTAAATATATGTCAAGTCAAATACTCTGTTCAAATTTTAGATATTTTAAATGCATGAAAAATATTTGCCTTTTGATCAAATCTCTGCAGGTAAAATAATTTTTCCAATTTGTTGTTGATCAACTGAAATTAATTCCGTAATATCTTCTACTGTGATATATTTATGTTTCTCTGGCCGTAGCAGTAATTATTTTTGTGCCAGGATCAATAAGCATTTTGGTTAAATATTCAAAACACCTATCGAAACTTAAATTACTTCAGCAGAGCATTAATTATTACAGATAATTATAAAAAACATAGTGTGCTATAATATTTTCACATTCCACGGAGAATTTTTCATCGTTATTAACAATTTCTTAACAAAATCACTTTTTCCGACGTCTTTATTCTTATTTTAACACTAGAACTGCCAATACAGTCAAAATGGTTCCCAATTTTTTCCAAAAATTCTCCAAGTTTCTGGAAAAGTCATAGAATAGATATTCAACGCCCATCTCATAAAACATAAATTATCGAATCGATCATCTCTTCCACTTCTTCATTCCTCTTCTTCCAAAGTACTTATTTAATATACTGAAAAATAGACTTAACGCCGATACTTCCAATATTAACACTAGAACTACCGGCGTTAAATCTATCATATTTAAAAATATTAAATAAGTATTTTGAAAAAAGGGGAATTAAGAGGTGGAAAACTTGATCGATTCGGCAATTTATGTTTTATAAGATGGACGTAGAATATCTATTCTATGACTCTCATATAAAGGAGAATTTTGGAAAAAATTGTGTACCAGTCATTTTGACTGGTACGGTAAATCTAGTGTTAATAAAATTTCAAAAAAATTATTTTCATCCAATTCGTATTTTAACAGCAGATCTATAGATAAAATCGGCAGAAATGCGTAATTGATTGTCACCGTTTTGTTTCCAATTATCTAAATCCACCTTGCAGCCTTTTTCTTGGAACATGTTTTTCAACAGTGCCTAAATGTACTGCATTAATCGTCTTCCATGAAAGTTCTCCCAGAAATTTCAATCGATTTGCAAAGTCTCAAGAAACGCCGTACACGCGAACGTGCAACAACGTTGAGCAAGCAGGGAAGTCACGATATTTCGAAGCGCAGCGGCAATTGCCTCGAGCGCAGTAATTGCACCGGCTCTTGTTGCATTTGTATCGCCGGAACTTTTGGGTACTCGCGAAAGAGTTAAATTGGCATGTGCACTTAACGTTGCCGCCAAAGTTCCGACGTGTTAACACCTCGCGCGAGTGGCTCGTTTCCGCTCGCGAGCGGATCGCTCGCGGAAACTCTGTGCATTTTGACCGAGCGCCGTGGCTAAATGGCCACTTTGAAAGGAAAATGTTAAACAACGAAGAATCTAGCCTTGTTAGAGCCAGCGAGCAGTTCTCGTATTCTTGCAGATAATCATGATAACAGTGAATTGCAACGTTTCGTGTAATTTTCTGAACTACTAGAAACAAGTTTAAGCTCGGAGACTTTCGGGTGTCATTACCTTGTGTAATGGAAACAATTCTGACGGCTTTTAAATTCGAATTGTATTGCTTTGACAGTGTTTTTGCAACTCTTTACCGTTGGTTATTCAGTTTTCTGATAGTGGCAGAAAGTATTCTTAACCCTTTGCACTCCTATGTCGAGCTACAGTCGACACAGCTTTCTATGGCTCTTAACGTTTCTTCCACTAATTATTGACTTTTCGAAAACAACAATAATTTTGCATTTGAACATAAATATCCTGCGGTGCCTACAATTGTTCCTGGTATCAAGTAAAAATGACTGATCAACGGTAAACAATTTTCTGATACTATATTTACTTATCTGACAAAAACTTAGTAAAATAATTCGGAGCGCAAAGGGTTAAATTAAGTTGATAGAAACTAAGTTGTACCGATATTTTAAACACTTAACTTCTCTTAATACAAAACCTCTCATTAATTTCGCTTGCTAAACAATTCTATTTCCCCATTAACTTAAACTGACTCGAACTCTTGTCTAATCCAAAAAAGACGATTTAACCCCTTGCCGTACAATTTCGTTTGTAACTGCCTCCGCAATAATTCAGAACTAAATTAGTAAAATAAAAGTTGATCAGTGATTCTTGATATATCGTATAATTTAATTTAATATTAATATTATAGAAATAATTTTATCGTGTCGCGTCTCACTGATATTTTCAATTTCGTAAGTTTTACATTTGAAAATTTCTTTATCGAATTTACCGCGTCACGAGTGTCCCTCGTTATTGTACGGCAAGGGATTAAACAACATCAAATAATCGAAACTTTTTCTATCATAGCAGAATAATCTAGAGCATATTTCGTTGCACGAGGAGAATATTTCTATTACCACTATTTTATTACCTCTAAAGTGACTGTTGACAGGAGCGTACTATCAATTAGTCGCTCAACAGGGTGCAACTACCCTGCAGTGCCATATACCCTAGCGAAACGAGTATGCACGTAGCTCATAAAAGGATATCACATGGAAATTAATGGCATCCGGTATTCCGATATCGTGTGTGCATCATTGAAACGTTAATGGCGCTCCTTTCTGAGCACAGGTCGACCGAAGTTACATAGGCTCGGCAACGTACCCGCGGAACCGGAAGTGCGCCGTCCGGAACATGTTAATGGTGTTAACTGAGTTCACGGTTCCATCGCCGGGCCAAGCATGACCAAAATTATTTCACCGCGTGGCGGAAAAAAAATCGTCGACGGAATGGTGGATTTCGTGTGAATTAATATCGTGGAGATATTGTTGAGAATTATTCAATCTGTTCGTACGTAGAATGTTCCAGAGATTCGAATAGATGTTACGCGGATTGATACGATTGCAGTGAGAAATCCAATTAACGTTTTTGCAATTGAATTCGAAAATTTGAGGGTCGATTGTTTAAGTTTCTGCGATTGAGAACGCTGAATTGGGAATTGTTGATATTAGTGCGCTATTGCACTTCCGTTTCAATTCCAGCTGCACGAATATCCGGGAGAATACAGTCTCCTCTCTCTTTATATTATACTCTAAAAACACGAGCGAAGTTTTGTGCAGTTTTTAGAAACTATCAAGTGGAAATAAAATGTCCAACTAAACTTTCATCACAAAGTTTATTAATTCATTGAATCATTAAATAGAAAAAATTCCATATCATTCAAATATCAAAAAATCCATGAGGAATCTCGACCATCAAACAAAAACAATAAAGTCCCCGCAGAATCTCTGTAACGGTAGAAACATTTTTCCAAAAAGAAACATTTCCTTTCCCACTAGCCCGGAGAGCCTACGTGAAACGCGAGGGAAAAGCTTTCCCCTCTAAAAGTGGGAGCAGAATCGATGCTGATAAAGCGCACCGGTTGCACTTCCTTGTTTCGCGCAGAACACAGCTTGCACAGCAACCCGCGAGCTTTGTAGGCACGTATCCATCAATGTACCGTTTCTCCAAGCCGGAGAAAGGGAAACCTCCGATTATTGATCTAGGTTGTCGTTGACGGATCGCGTTATTGACATTGCACATTATGCTCGAGTAAGTTTCTGTTACGTGCGGATTAGGCTTGATGAGTTAGAACAGCCAGTTTCCTGGCCGATCAGGAGGTATTCGTAGAACTCCGGCGCGACGCTGCGATTCAACGGAAATCGGCGTGGAATTGCGAATACGAGAGCAAAGAGAAGTGTTTTGGCAGAGAGGCGAAAAGAGAGACATTGCTCAAAGTGTAATCTATCGCTTCCTGCGAAGCAGTGATATTGGCTTTTGAATTCAATGTGGGAAGTAAATCGTTGCTCGGATTGTATTTTAATAACGAGCTTACCATGGCAGGAAAGTCTATGGAAAGGTATTATTCTGTTGGACGATGTCTTTTATTTTTTATTGAAATTGATGGGAAATGTGGGAGTAGTATCGAGTCGATATTGCACGGATTAACACTATTTCTACCAAAAGGTGTCAAAAGGCACCTTTGAAATTTTCGCTTAAAATTACTATCACTCGTTTAACCGTTTTTCCTCAAATGAAATTTTCACTTCTCCTATAATGGCTGATAAATTGATTATACAGTATCTGATTTCTCCAATCTCTTTCTAGATCTAAAATACTTACGGAGTATACCTATTTCTACCATTAGGTGTCTTTTGACACCTGTGCACTTGAACGCAAATATCTTGGGAATAATTGTTAAAAGGTAATTTCTGTCGAATATTTTTTCTTTTATCGGTTAAAATTAATTCAACATTGTAACATTATTAACTAAAAAACAGCGTTATAAAGGAAATGCATGATATATACACAGCGTGTTCACTCTAATGCAACGCACTATTTTTCACCCACTCCCAGCTATCTCATAAAAAAAAGTTTGGAACCAGAATTGTAGGGTATGAAGTATACAATAGATATCAGTAACAATATTTCAAAAACAGCTTATTTTCAGAGTGAAAATGAGAGTAAAAGAAAAGAATATGTGTTCCCATATATAAATCCTCAATTCCGCCCTAAGACCAAACTGTTCTTGATTTTTTTTTCTGACATCTATAATACACTCCACATCCTACAATTCTTGGTCCAAACTTTTTTTTATCAGATAGCTGGAAGTGGGTGAAAAATAGTGCGTCGTATTAGAGCGAACACACTGTGTATATATATATATATGTACATATATTTAATTTATAACGCAGTTTTTTAGTTAATAATGATACAATATTGAATTAATTAACTGATAAAAGAAAAAATATTCGACAGAAATTAGTTTATGACAATTACTCCAAAGATATTTGCATTACATACGTTGTGTATGTGCTCATATATTTCATTTATAACGCTGTTTTTTAGTTAATAATGTTACAATGTTGAATTAATTAACTGATTTTGGAAAAAATATTAGCTGGTAGTTAGTTTTTGACAATTACTCCCAATATGTTTGCGTTCAAGCGCAAAGGTGTCTAAAGACACCTTTCGGCCGAAATAGGTATACACGAAATCACGGTAGAAATAGTGTTAAACGCGTTTTTCAGAAGAATATTGAAATGATGATGTTTGTTTATTGGTACGTAATTAAAAGAGTAGAACTTCTCAATTACTCTGGTGTGACGGTATATTGAAAAAAGAATTGCAAAAGGAAGAAAGACACAAAAGAAATAAGGGAATCTTTACAGTCTGCTACATTAAACCTCTCAAAGTCTAAAGGACAATGGTGCCAAAGAGTATAGGAGAATCTTCGCCTTTCATCTTTCTAGGATACCGTATAAAACAAAATACGTGAAATCACCCATGAAAGAATATGCCGTCCGCCTTTCTATCCGCCATTTGTTCCACCTTAAAGCCATAATATCTCACCGTAGGTCTTCTCTTCGAAGAGGCTTTTTGTCGAGTGGCCACTTTTTAGCAGATCCTGTTATTAAGTGGGGAGTGGACACCGTCGAAGATTTTCCTTCTCTGAAACAGAAAAATCCCTCGACGTTCAGCCAAACCGACGTGGTTTCTATCGATCAGACGTGAAACCGTGGAAACTGCATTCCATTCTTCAAATGCGTAAATGGACAGATGTATCTCCCAATAAAGCCCCCTTTTTTCTCGCTTCTTTTCTTTCCACTTCGGTTCTGCCGATGATAACTAAAGTGAAAAATGTTCTTACTTCCGACGTCTATCGTGGGTGATCGATATTTCTTCCCGTTGATGAAATCCATGGAAACGCATCGTCACTCTTGCAAAGTACGGTGAAGAATGGGTGGTAAAACGTGAAATACAAAAATTTGAGAGTTGCAAACTCAAATTCGCAGTAATGCTGGGGATATTAATGAATCGGATGTCATACATCGCCGCCGTGGAAATTGCCGTTTAATGGAGATTTTCTTTTCCCACGAATTTATTTGTGATACTTGATTGAACGATACGTACAGTTTATTTGATATTCGTCGGAGGATTTTTTGAAATTCGTGATAATTCGTTGAGTTGGACGTTCATGCTGGTAATTGAGGCTCGTTGTAACGATGATTAAATTTTTAATTGCTGAATGCTGAACGTCCATTGGAAAGTTATGCTACCTGTTTGATAATTACAGCAGGGTGTAATAAAATAACAATGAACTTTGCATGCACGAATTTTGATCAATGCCAATTCGAAGGAATATGAAACTTCTATTTTTAAACTTCTATTATTTTTCATATTAACGAGAAGGATATAAATTTAAATCCCCCTTTAATGCAATCTACCGTACAATTAACACGACTTTATGTCCCGTAAATTAATTTACAAAAATCCAAGGAAAGTTCCTCTTAATTACAGTGTAGAGGGAGATTTATTGCAGTGAAATATCGACAATTTAAATAAATCGAACCATTTTCGTTCTCCCTTAATCGATGCTCGTTGGAATGAAGATGAAAGTTCTAATCGTTGGAGCTCTCAACGTTTATCCTGGAGAATATACGATGTTATTAGTCACGTCGTCCGTAAAACTTTTCTTTAATTTGTCATATAAATATGCGAAAAGTTGGAACGCCGGAAAACTTGGGGTAAATTAATGTCCAACCCGTTTTGGGATAACGCAGTTTCACGGTAGCGATATGTAAGTTGTAACGAAGTTTCTACCTTACTTTCTGCATTCGCCGAAATTTAGAATTCTGCAGTATACGTATAATCTGCAACACAGGCCGGATAATCAAGCTGGATTTAATTATCCGGTTAAATTTATCGACGCGCCAATGTATTGCCGAATAGGGTAAATTTATGCGGAGTAATTAGGAGAAGCTGCTATTAATGTCTCCGTGGGAATGTATTATCGGAAAAACTCCAACTTCCTGATGGATACTCTTTCAGCGGTATTGTTGCAAATGTATGCCGAATTGCGTCGAAAGTCCGTGGAATATTACAGTGCAATTTTTATCACTGTGCATAGATAATGATTGTGCTGCCAAATATGTGTGCAATGGATGTTAGAATATTTTATCGATCATTCTGGTTGTACACGAATAGAGATAAAGTAGCCTGTTTTACAGTTTTATTAAAAAATGCAATCTTCAAGCTTGAATGGTCGATGAATTTATGTTGGAAAAAGAGAAGACTCGCAAAAAAATTGCATTTCGTTGGGGCGAATAACAGTTTTAAAAAGAGCTGATATGGTAGCATGATTTTGCACGTTTGCCGATTTTTTAGGTGTTTTTTAATCTATTAATGGAACAGTAAAGCAGGATATTCATCGAACTTTTATTTAACAATTTTATTGGAACATTTCTCATGTATTTTCATTGCTAATAAAAATGACGCTTTTTTGGAAATTTGCAGTTCCCGATGGGATGTTCGGATCGGTAATATTTGGATTCTTTAAATTAAAATATAACGTGTTTATCTCGCAAATAATTGAACGTGAAATAAACGAAAAAATGTAATTCCAACGAATAATTTTCATCTTCGTTAAGCAGGGTTATGAAAGCATTCGATAATGTCATATTAAATCACTTAAAACCACCTGAAAATCTCAGATATAACAGAACGATCATAATATTATTCTGATCATTACATTGCGATAAACTTCGTTCGAGCACGCAGCAAATTAATGATCGTATGAACAATTCAATTACCATTCGAACCAATTGCTCGCTGAAACATTTACTTTACCTACATTTTCATGAATATTCCGATGTTCGGGGATCGCATATATTTTCGCATAATTACAACGAGGCTCGATCGATTTTTCCTCACGTATTAGAAGTGTCGACTTCGCATAAGTTCCATTATCACTGTTTGACACAACGATCAACTGTTATTTCTCTGTGACGCGCTGTACATCGAGAAATTACATAAAATATCGCGTTATAATTGCAAATTCGAATGAGATAGAAATTTCACATTTATAACGTTAATACTTTGCTTCATTCAAAGCTGTCACCTTCTAGCTCTCGCAATTTTGCTACCTCTTAATTAACACTAGATCTACGAGCGTTAAATCTCGTGTACTTAAATATAAGGAATAAGTACTTTGGAAAAGAAGAATCAAGCCACAAAGCTGGTGATTAGTTATTCTAATTTGTTTATTACAAGATACACGTGAAACATCTACTGTACTGCTCCTCTATAACTTTGAAAAATGTTTATAAAAAGGTATGAATTCGCCAATGTGACGACTACCGTAGATCTATTGGGTTGGCAACTAAGTGATTGCCGATTTTATATAAGAAGGAATTTCCTTAAGCTAATGAGGGACCCATAAATTGAGATTTTTAACATAGCGAAACTGTTTTCATTTTTTTTTAATGCATGTATGCGGTACATTGAGCTTCTCTGCAATCTCACGTGTTGTGGTATGACGATCTGAATCGATAATAGCCTTAATATGACTCTCATCAACTGTAACTGGACGGCCAGATCGTTGCGCATTTTGGAGTGAAAAATTACCCGAATGAAATTTGGAAAAACCAATTTTAACACTGCCTATCTTTCAAGGCTTCATTCCCATATACGGCACATAACTTCTTGTATGCTTGGGATGCGTTCCTTTTTCGGAAATAATACAATAAAATATGTCTGAAATGCGCGGTTTGTTCTTCCATTTTCAAATTGGGATAAAAACGAAACTAAATGACTCATCGATGCGATTTTTTTTACTAATGAAAGGTGGAAGTTCAAACAACAAGAAAACTATAGATTAGGTGCTTTGAACATGTTGAAGAAACAAAAAAAAGTGCTAAAACCATCTCTCGTCAAAATCGGCAATCACTTAGTTGCCAACCCAATAGTGTCCAGTCTCACGTAACTCAAATTAGTCAACAAATTTGATTAGCAAATTAATCACCTTTACAATCTTATACTACGAAATCGATTTCAACTTCTAAAACTCGAATAATAATCTAAAATTATTTGATGTACCTTTGTAAAATCAATCTTATCCGTTTACCAAAACAATACACGTGTTTTCCAAGTGATTTAGGAACTAAAAAATAAGAAGAGCACGTCAATACACAAAATTAGAATATTCGAGTGTCAATACAGAAGGTGATGCACCCTCAGGGAACGTTTAAGCGTCCCTGTGGAAACGAATCGGCGTGCAACAACCCCAAATCGTAAGCAATTAAATGGAGCATGGTGGAACCGGCAACCGGTGAGACCCATAATATTAAAAAGCTCGCGCTACGGCATCCGGCCGATACGGCGAAGTCGGGAATTAATTTGCTCGGCAATTACTACGGCCCGACTTCGTAAATCGAGCGCGTTGTAATTTCAGAGCAGTTCACCGAGAGCCCCAGTGATTTTCAGGGGGAGGCGTGCCTGCGGAACTGTTCCTCTTATTGCACGTACTTCCTGTCATGGCGTATTGACCCGGAAATCCATAAATTCCAGCGACAATATCGACGCCAGGCCAGAGAGGACCAGGTATCCGCAGATATGTTTCCAGATAATGCACGGATTCCCGCTCTATCGGCTGTGAGACTTAACGTACTATTTAAAATCTTCGGATGTTGTATGGGGGTGATGCTTCATTCGGTGCAGCTGCGAAAATTGCGATCGGAATGTGGAATGAGGTTTGATACATTTCAGGAGGATAGCCTTTTCAATTCAAGTGACATACATGATGGGGTGGTTATGGAATATTCTTGCATGGAAAGGAAATTGCGTTTTATATGAGAGTTATGAAACGAATTGTTCGTTTTTTAACACTAGAACTACCAAGCCAGTAAAAATGACTGGAACACAATTTTTTCCAAAAATTCCCCAAGATTATAGGAGGGTCATAGAATAGATATTCTACGCCCATCTCATAAAACATAAATTACCGAATCGATAATGTTTTCCACCTCTGAATTTCCCTTTTTTCAAAGTACTTATTTAATATATTTAAATATAACAGATTTAACGCCGGTAGTTCTAGTGTTAAGACCGATTTTCGAAGTTGTCTTGACACTGGAACTACCAAAGCGGTCGAAATGATTGCTTCACAATTTTTTAGAAATTTTTCGGTATTTATAGGAAAACCATAGAGTAGATATTCCACGCGTGGAAATTATAGTAGTGATAATCTTTTTCACCTTTAGATTCCTCTTTTTCTGATGTATTTATTCAACATATTTAAATATAATAGATTTAACGTCGGTAGTTCAAGCATCAACACTATCCGCCGTCTAAAGACCGGTTCACCAGGACGAAAACTTTTAACTTTTTATATTATGAACTAAACGATGTTTTTTGCAATGTTTCCATTATTAAATTGACAATCCCCTGCATGCCTTCTAGGTCAATATTTTTGTTTTTTTATAACCAATCGAATAACCGACCCTGGTAATAATAGATATACGTAAAATGCCGTTACAGTTAGTGTTGAAGTTATGAGTGCGAAGCAGTATTGAAAAAATTTCTAAAAATTTTACATATCTCTTAACTTTATCAATATCACGCTGAAAACCTTCACAAGAAAAATATGTATTCATTTTATAATGTTGCCTCGCCTTCGCATAAAGCGTTACTTCTTCTGCAACTTTACCACAATTTCCATCCCTCAGTATGCACCGACCCCTCGAGGTCGCTCAACTCCTCGAAATTCATATCGGAGGTTACGGAAATACGATGTCATTCGTGACGACGATTATTCCCCGTTATTCCAGACGACGAAAACTGCACTCGCATTCGACTTGGTTGGCTCGTTAAAATTTATATCGGACGAGCAATTTTGCATCTACGATATGCCAGCGCGTCCCTCTCTCTCTCTCCTTCTCTTCCGTCGTGTTTCATCCTAGCGATTCAGTTCTGTTATTCCGGGAGGACCTAATCAAATGCGAACTTATCCGAAGAATGGTGCATAAAAGCGTAATAAATTTAATCCCGCGAAAGTACGGGACGGGTGAATATCCCCGGGGAAAAAATTACGAGGTAGTCGTTAAGAGGGTGCAAGAGGAACGGTATGCTTCGTCGACGTGATTTTTCCCTTTGCGTATCGTGCGCAAAATGTACGAATTAAATATTTCCTGCTTGTCTTTGCGAGGTTCCTTTTGTCCAATGTTTTTCTAAGGGCAAGTTATTTTTAAAAGGACAAGAATCGTATCGAATTCTTGTATTTCTTTCATTTTTAATAAGTCTTTGACTATCATTTATCACATACAATGCGTTTTATGGAGCAGCTATCGATAAGTGGTTAGCTGTGAACTGATTCTAAATGGTTTAAAGATGTTTGAGGTGAATTATTAAACGACGATATATTCTTTCGTGAGTGCAATTAAAAAAACCTTCATTTTAACATGAAAATTGCTTTTTAACACTAGAATTACCGGCGTTATATTTATTATGTTTAAACATTCTAAGTAAGTACTCTGAAGAAAGAGAAATCAAGAGTTTAAAGGGATGATTAATTAAGTAATTTAGGTTTTATAAGATAGAAGTGAGATGTTTACTTCATGACGGAATTTTAAAAAAAATGGGAACCGGTGATTTTGACCGTACTGATAGTTCCAGTATTAATTATTTTTATTCATAAATATATCCTAGATCGTCATATTTCACAGGTGACATATTCTTTGATAAAAACCTTCTAATTCTTAATTACCAAATACCACATCCGCATTGAATTATTAAATCATCACGAAGCGTGGTTTCCAACCGCAAACCTCATTAATTTTTAGTCAAACAACAGTACCTTTTATTCCTACCGTGGTAATCTGTGTCTTAAAAATAAGAAAAAAAAATGCGTAGCACTCTCAGGACGTTTCAAATGTCCCACAGTTTTACATGTTCTACCAAGAAACGAAACGTTTAAATACTTACATTTCTCTTCACAAGAAAGGGAAGTGTCAGCAAGAAAAGAAGGTCGAAAAGGTTACACGATAGGGAAAAGGTTGAGAAACCCTGATTGCAGGTGCGGTAAACCGTTGGTGGGCTTTTTCACGCAGTGGGGTTTAAGCTATCAGACAGGAGAGATTAAAGGAAAAATAAGAGAAAGTCAAAACAAACCGCTGCAAACAGCAAGAGCAAAGAGCCGGCGAGAAAGCTGTGTATTTTCTTATCTAGCAATTTTATAACCCCTTTAAGCGCCATCGTGTGCGTCCATGAGACGTCGTTATTTCGCGAGTCGTAACTGTACCATTTTCTCCTGCGAATCATTCTGCTGGAGCAAGAATGGCAGAATAACGGCGTTGTTCGTCTTTACGAGCGGCTTTTAATCGTGTCGTCGGTTCCTCCTTTATGAACTGCCGAGAAAATCCACTTGCGACGAGTCTGCTGCATCTTTAATTTAATCATAAACGAGCGATCGTTTTGACGGAAACTAATATCGAAGGTTTTTCTTTTTTCCTAACGGAAAGTAATTTCGTAGGATATTCTTTCGAGCTAAATAGAACATACATCGAAATGGAAATGCATTTTTCATTTTTCAGTCAACAGCAACGCGATATAAGGCTGTTCTTTAATGACACTGTGCAGCATTTTATTTGTTGCGCCTCTCGTGCTCATTTAAGGCGAATATAATGGCGAAGGTGCTGTTTTAGAGTTGAGATAATTTTGAAGCTCGATAAAGAGAACGTAATTGCATTTTACACGGTTTATTGAAACATTCGAGTAAAATTGACTCAATATCCCGAATTAAACGACAGTTAGCCATTTAAACAATGTCACTTCCTGCATGACAAAAATATTTTTTCCAGAATAATTTTAAACCACCTCTGACAGATCTTTTTACACATTCAATCAAATAAATGAGTACCAAACAGTCTTATTTAAAAAATAAAATGTTTGGAAAGTGGGAAAATTCTTCAAACTCAATATGTGATATCAAAATCAACAAATGTAATCAGAGTTCGCAGCAACAAAATAGAAAGACAAATATAATTCGCAAACTTAATTGAGAGAGTAAAAACAATCTAACTGCTTTCTTTTAAAGCCAGCACCACCGTCGTTTCAAAGTCGACATAAAATTTACAAAAAAAGAACTCATCTGTCACCATCGAGAACATGGCAGTGATTTTATTTTTAAAAGAAATTCCTCTAGAGCGCGCCATGCAGGTAGAAAAATTGCCAAGCTCCTTTTAACATCGTGCTATAATTGATCCTTCGCATGGATGTCGGAAATGGAACACGAGGTAGACTTCCGTTACGACCAAACGAAAGATCTATCCATTCAAAGCGGGCCGCTTTGAGAACGATCCGTGGAAAATGTTCTGTATTTCGACACGAGACAGGTATCGACGGAAGGAGGAACGCCTTAAAGGTAGAGTTTCCGGTGCAATTGCCATCGAACATTTGTTTCCCTTAACGGTCTATGTGTTATCAAGTAATCCTGGAAACAGCTCGTTAAAATAGAGAACAGCGGTTTTGTCGTCGTTCACCTGCACGAAAGTGCTCGGGGAATTGTGGAAGCCCGCAACTGTCTTGTAATGGAATTTAACGTTTCTCATGGAGTGGGAAAATCGGAATATTTCACTTACAAAGTGAAATTGATTTTCGATGTTACCGTGTATTTTTCGTTTCACTCTACTCTCTTTTTTTTTTTATTTACGAACTCTAAATGGAAGTGTCAGCGATGGAAAACGGATTTGAAAAGTTTTATTCATCTTGAAAGATGGGAGACGTTGAAGAAAAAATATAATTCTTAGAATACCTGCAATTTTTATTATTATTTTTAATAATTATATACGTACTGTTGGAGAAACGTGGAAATTTAATTGGAAGAATATAGATATTTTGATTTGAATGTAATTAATGGAAGGATTTTAGAAGAATGTGCACGTTTTTGACGACCGTTGAGAATTTGAGATTTTAATTCTCGGGAGAGAATTGTCGGGAAACGATTTTAGGTTGCCAAAGACAGAAACTGTGTGAACATCGTGATTGAAAGCGCTGAAACTTGGTGTATGTGTTTTGCCTTTTTCTTATTTTTGCTTGTCTTTCTGTCGTCGTAGTTGACAAGTTTGAAGGATGAAAAAAATATAGAGCATCGTTCTGCAAGGGATGTCGATACTGAAGACACGTCAGCGTATATATGAAATCACATAACGTATTTTTCTTCGGAATTTGTCCACTCGCTTTAAAATTACATTGACACAGTTTTGTCGTGACTCGAAGGGCGTTTCTATAATTCATTACCGAGTTCATAATTAAATAACGTGATATCAGGTAATGAAAAGTTTTGTATTTTATTAATTAGTACACGGAATTTTTAACAATGTACCCCATTTTTGTAATCCACTTGCTGTAGGACCCTCGACTTGGGTATTATTGACTGTTATAACACCCAGGGTGCATTTGTTGGACAATTATCAAAAGGGGAGAGATGTTTCTGCGAAAGTGGACAAAAATTCGAAATTTTAATTAAACAAAGAAACAGATATCGGTTAAAATTTAGTAAAAAATATAACTGAGAATTTCTAATTTAATTTTTTCTCTGTTTACTTAGTATTGTGCTCTTTGAAAAAAATCCTTCAAGGCATAGAGTGCAAACCCTTGTAACCATTAAGGCATTCCGATTGAAAGTGTTCTTATGTTATGATTTTACGAGTACGATAACACCGTTAACATGTTATCATGCTCATAAAGTATCTAATCGAGTAACCGCAAGTAATTTCCTGCTTGACACTGAAAGAAATAAAAGATTCTTGTTTTTTACTGTGTAATCGAACTTCTATTTAAATCAATTTTACGGTAACATTAACAAATTCAGAAGTTTCTATCGAATACTCTTGAATACATTGTATTAAACGTTCGTTCCAATCTCATCGCTGCAATCCTGACGTTAATTGACTTAATCGAATAAAATTTCAACAAGATAAAGGATTAATTCGAGCGTGTGCTTTGCGTCAAAGCTTAAAAAAAATACTCCAAGCACAAAAATTCCCACTGTATTCCAGCGAAAGCAAACGTACATATTCGTTTCCGTGAGAACGTGTAAAATTCAAATCGAAAAAAGGTATCCAATGTGAATCCCGAATACGTGAAGATATTAATCCGTCGATTGACCGATTTTGAAATTTCAAGAGTGCAGTTTCATGCAAATTCCATGGCAAGTTCTACTGGTTCGTTGTGGAAAATTGAACGACGATTTCCAGGTGTATTTTCCAAAAGTTTCACAAAAGTGGACGTCAATTTTCATGGGATACTCGTGCAGTTTAAGATCGTTGTAATGTTCAGGCGAATATTAACCCCTTGCCTTACGATTTTTATTTTGACAGCGTGCGTAATACCCCAGAATTAATTCCAGAAATAAAAATTTCTCTCTGATCTTTAACATTTGGCACAACTGACTGTAATATTATTATTATAGAAATAATTTTACCGTCTCGTGATCGACTGATTTTTTCAATTTAATAGTTATTGCAAAACTTCAAAATTTCGTATTCCATTTATCGCCTCACGTGTGTCACACGTTATTCTAAGCTAAGGGGTTAAACAATACTGTTAATTCATAAGCTTAAATTCTCCTTGGAATTCAAAGGCTGAAGGAAAACTTGCAGCAGAGGATTTAGGGCGGGCAAAGCTTTGTTGAATCTAAATTTACTTAGCTTAGACGCGATCTTCCTATCTGATTGTGCATCTCGACTGATGAGGTGTAAGATTCAAGGTATCTTCTTTCTCTCATTAAGGCAAGACAATGCGTAGAGTTTCGAAGAAACGATTAATTTGGTTGCCGTACTGTACGTACTCATATGACACGAAATCCGAAACGACCTTTCGTATTTTATTTGTCATGAAACATTGTAAAGCAGAATTACAACAAAATCTTGCATAAAAAGCTTCAAAGTATATTTATTTATAAAGTGATACTCAGCAGTCAATATGAATGCTTTGTAAATAAGTTTATTTGGTGCATCTTTAACAATTTTCCAGCATTACATTCTAATAAGTATACAATGATTAGACTATGGATTTTTATGCATTTATGATAAAGTTATCACTGTTAGAATATACAAAAAGCACGTAATATAAAAAAAAAATATCCATGATCTGTCATTCATTGTAACATTTAGCGAGTAAAAGAAATCTCTGCTTGGGTTCTTCGTTCTTAACTGCGTTCATCAAACTTGAAATTTGCATAAATATCTGCAGTTATAATAATGATATTTTTGAATTTATTTACATTCGTCATTTATTTTCTCCAAAACTACTTCTTTGGTGTATTAAGTAATTTTTCTACCAATAATAATTCGCAAAAATTCTTCTTCGTTCTTCTTTAAAGTCTATTCCGTCTTCGTTGAAATACCTTTCACGTATTCCGTTGCATTACCACGGTTTTTATTGTTTGTTTAATGCACCTAAATTGTATAGGTTACTTTCGTCATTTGTATACGTATCTGTGGATCCACGAAGGCCGTTATAATTCAGTGAAATAACTTTTAAAGTAGTGTCGTATTAAAGTCGAGAGAATATCAGAGTCAAACGTTCTGTATTGCGCTTTCGCACAAAAGTTAAAAGTTCGAGGAGATTCACTCAGAGAAAGACTCGCCGGAAAGTTTCGACTCTTTTCACATACAACACCGGGAAATAAAGTTAATACGGTTATACTTTACGAGATAAATCTGCTTACCCGAGCACCGAGCTGGAACAAATAACAACACTGGAATTAGTGTTGTACGTACGACTTTGCAACAGCGGTAAAATACGATAAATTACCTTCCCCATCGAAAAAGAATAAACAGTTTCTTACAACCTCGCTTATGGTAATACTAAAAAATCCTTTAAAGTTTTCCAGCAAATTGCCCGCCGGTTTCTACCACTGAAATAGAGAATGTATTTTGTTTTACTGTTACTTCGTATTATTTTGTAACAATTGTCTAATAATGTCGCTGTAATTAACACTAGATTTACGGGCGTGAAATCTGTTAAATTGCAATACACATTGCAATGTATATTCAATAACGACTTTGAAGAAAGAAGGATCAAGTGGCAAAGGTGGTAATTCGTTAAATCATTATTGTATTATAAAATACACCTGAAATATCTACTGTACAGCTTCTCTGCAAATATGAGAAATGTTTAGAAGACAAATAGGAACCCGTCAATTTGACGGCTTCCGTAAATCTAGTGTTAATATCTACAATCTATAATTTCCTATGAAACCTATAGTTCGCAAAATTTCATGATTACGTTAACTTCAGAACATCGTAACCACTATATAATTTGATAAAATTCAGTGCAAAGCACTATTACATTCAATATGTAATAACACATTTACAATCTGCCCTTTCGAGCACTTCCTTCCAAGATACATAATTAAAAAGTTCATATTTCTATCCTGAAACCTTGCTCTATTTGCGACTTGGCGCACAAGGAAAACAATCGGCCCTCTGGAACAACGGTAATCCTCGCAAAACGAGCAGAAAGTGGTTTCCCCGTCGGTGTAACGTCGCAGAAGAATATTCACCGGGATCGTGGAATTAACGGAAACCCTCGCCGGGGAGACTCGGCATTTAATTCTTTCTGCGCTCGTAATTCGTCTAACAAGCTTTGAAATTATTTCTTCTTTCTACCAACTGCATTCTGCATTTGCATAACACGACCACCGTAGATTCTTCCTTTTAGCCGTGAGGCCGTGCCGGAATTGTTTGTCCGATGGTGAAACAACCGGTCGGCAACACCCTTAGGAGGGTCGTAAAGAAGGAACTGTTTTCGGATATTTGTTCTCACGACCCATTTTACTTAGTTTGATGGCCGGAGCTTATCCGGTGAGTTATGCCGCGAAAAGTTCGCCGCAGGATTTTTACGTCGAACCGCTTTGTCATTCCTTTTTCGGTCGCACGTTAGAGAAGGGTGGCTGCTCTCGGTTGGGTTTTAAGCCAAGGAACTTTTCTGCTTCATACCGTAAGAATTTAGTTCCGAAGTGGGAAACCTTCGATCTTGATCGAGGATTTCCTTCCTAACCGAGTCGTTCCTCCTTCTTTCTGCGAGGAAACTTTTCCCGATGTTCACTCAACGTCCGTTAATTCGCGGATCTCTCTTACATCCCGTTGTAATTGCGACGCATTCCCGCGTTAAATTGCAATGTAATTTTCACCTTTTCCGACCTCTTTCTCGCGCCACTCGCCGTCCTTGCTGGCGGTTAACTAATGTACGCGGAGGCGATTTAATTAATTGGAAATTACACAGCGAGTTGGATTCTTTCGATAATACAATATCGCTAAATGGCGAAGAAATCGGACAATTTTGATGAAATTCTTCCATTGATGTACGATAGTTGGTACGTGTATGAATTTAATATTGTGCGATTAATTCTGGATAGCAGTGATTATTGAATGACACTGAATTATTGTCGATGACAATTGAATTACTGCTGTAATTTGAGAATAAATATTAATGTAATTTAATGTAGGTTACAATTAAACAGTGATTGTTTGATCATTGAACGACACATGCATAATTTGATTCAAGAGATTTCAATTTAATAGAACTATAATGGCTGGAGGCAAAATGATATTGGATCTTCTAATTAGCTAATTGTTCGAATTTCCTTTATCTTCGGGGCAATTTTTTCCACGGTATTCATATCATAGCCTCAAGGGGAAACGAGATCCATCTGATACCAGTGAATCCTCGGCAATCCGATTATCGTAGCCGAAGCCGAAAATGTAGAAGCAAACAACTGAATTATTGGGATTCTGGAAGGATAATAAGCACACGAAACATCTAACTTAATTATTAGGGGATGCGGTGTCGAAGATCAAGATCGAATTTCTAAATAGCTATCTAATTTCGAATTCCCTTGCCATTACCTTTAGGGAATTTATCCGTGTGATATCCTTGCCACCAATATTTCAGAATTACCGTAACAGTAAACACCAGACTATGGAAAATATGTTATTTAAGTAAACGTGTCCCTCGACAACAATTTTAACTTGTACCTTATTAGTGGCTGAAGCTATTTTTCTTCGTTGGGGGTGGTTTTTCAAACTTCGAAAGAGAAGTTGACGGTAGGAGAGTTGTTTCTGCTACACAGTCTTTAATCGACAGTGACTTGTGAATTAAACAATTCTATAAAATTCGACTTTCACATAGGAAGAATTATATTCTTAGCAACATCCTTTAAATCCGAGAAACATCTTCCCAGAGCGTTCAGAGACATCGGATACAACAATGTCCAATTGTAAATCCTGTTTCTCAAGTTTCAGCACGTACAAATAATAAACTGAGATATATTGCCTATTACTATAGCAACCTAAAAATGTGCGGTTGAACCGAGGAAACACAAATTGGGTAGTTATAATAGGGTGTCGCAATCTCAGGAGATTTATGACTACGCGCATGCATAACCGACCTATCCTTCCTGAGAATCATAAAAATATGTAATCAAAGATCAAGCGATTGCAATAATGCGTAAATACTATCATAGAGTTCGAATTTCCACCGTAATTAAAATGATTTCATTTCAAATCTGCGCCGGCGTAAAGTAAATCAATTAGGTGAAATTGCAAAAAGTGTGACCTTAGAAATTTACGAATTAACACTAGAACTACCAAACCAGTCAAAATGACTGGTACACAATTTTTTCCAAAAATTCTCCAAGTTTATAGAAGAGTCTTAGAATTAATATTCTACGTCCATCTTAAAAAACATAAATCACCGAATCGGTTATCGTTTCCGCCTCTTGACTCCTACTTTTTCAAAGTACTTATTTAATATTTTGAAATATGATAGATTTAACGCCGGTAGTTCTAGTGTTAAACAACTTATCCCTGGCCGAACAATTATAATTACGTCTGAATAATTTCACAGACATCGAACTGCTGCTTCCATTATATTAATTTAAATGAAAATTGAGCACAAAATAAAGCGGTTACATTAAAGTGCAAGAAAAAGCGCAACGACACCCTTGGAAAAACGGAGCTTTCACGTTTTACGTTATTAATTATACTCCATAACTTTTTCCCCGCATTTTGAGCGTACTCGTTACGGTTTCCGGTTGAATTTCATCGATTTTCCTGGAATTATTAACCAAATTCCAAACGCTGCGGTCGTTACGAGTTTTGCGGATTTCACTCGAACCGAGCGTTACAGAGCGTGATCCATGGAATCCAAGAAATTCTAACGATATCGGCACGGCGTACATCCTCGTGCTTCGTTGTTGAAATTAATGCGATTTTCCTTGAAATTTTATTACGATACCACGCGAAACACAATATCCACGGTAAAACACGGTATAGTCGTAAAGAACGTATCGAAATTCCGTTTCGTAGAGCGGACCGATATTTATTCGATCGCTTTAAATTTCGGCCAATTAGTCGGCCGTATGTTTATGGTGGTACCGTTATGTAATATTCTGTAGTTCGTAAAATATTCTATATACGGGGACGTATATAAAGCTCCCGTGATTAAGGGAAATGGCCGAGCAGCCTGACAAAATGGTCTCTGCGGATTTTAGTGCTGCCTCGTGTAAGTACCTTCCTGGAAAGTCCGCGAAAGAACGCAAAGCGTAATCAGCGTGCGAGTGCCACCGAGATCGTAATACGCGGTTCTCTATCTTTCGTGGATCGTTCTTTTTTCTTGTGACGTTGCTCTTTTTCTCTTCTTTGTCACGGTGTAATTACGGTGTGGTTGTAATTAAAATTTGGACCTCGTGCCAAGTGGCAATGTTTTCTTCGGGGTGGCCAGAAAGAATTTCAAGGCTTTGAGGAATTGATCATGGGAATTTTTATGTGCGGTTGATTTTGTGAATTGTGTGTTTTCAACTAACAAATATTTTTTATTACTGCTGAATAGAAATTCCGCGGCAATAGGCGCTGTTTAATTTATATGAGAGTCATAGAATAGATATTCTACGTCCATCTTATAAAACATAAATTGCCGAATCAATCAAGTTTTCCACCTCTTAATTCCCCTTTTTTCAAAATACTTATTTAATATTTTTAAATATGATAGATTTAACGCCGGTAGTTCTAGTGTTAAATCTATGATATTTCAAAATATTAAATAAGTACTTTGAAAAAGGAGGGATCAAGAGGCGGAAAAGATAATCGATTCGGTGATTTATGTTTTTTAAGATGGACATAGAATATTTATTCTAAGACTCTTCCATAAACTTGGAGAATTTTTGGAAAAAATTGTGTACCAGTCATTTTGACTGGTTTGGTAGTTCTAGTGTTAAAAGAAAGATTTCGAACTTCCCAAAATTTCTCGCGAAAAGTTAAACGAATTTTCAATGTTTTTTTTTTATTAACAACTAGGTAATTATATTATCACAGTTTCAATACGTAGTAATTATGAATATGATACAATAATCTTACATATGGTGCACATTAATGCACGATGAATTAGGTTTTGCAGAGCGTAACCGATTTTATCTAGCCTTCAGGTCAAGCTTAGTAGATAATTCAATCGGGTACTGTCCACTGATGAAGCAGTATGCAAATGATGCCTATTAATCAAAGGTCATTGTATTAAATCGCACGTAGATGGAAAATTGGTACTGACGCTTCGCTTTGGAATTATTATGAAGGATGATGGTAAAAGTTATCTTCCATAAACATGATATTTTGTCGGGACGAGGAAGAAATTTATATTGCAAAATTAAAAATCTGAGGCTGCACGTGAAGTACTTAAAAATGAGAAATAAATCTAGTAACACGACTTGCATGATTAAAAAACTGATTATCAGGTTTTCCGTATTTCCAAGAAACATTTTTAACGACGATCTACATAATCCACTGTTCAGTAAAATTTTCTAGTAACTCTATGTTTAATTTTCAATATTTATAATTTTATTTGCGAATATCAAATGTGACATGCATTATTTGAAAATTGTATTACCTTCCATTTTAAAATACTTCTCCCCATGGCAATTATAAATGATCATAAAATATAAAACGTTTGAAAGAGAGCTTGGAGCATGCAAAAAGAGCGCTTTAGATCAGTAATAATTTATTCCTGTATTTATAAACAGTCAACCCAGAAACGACCGTGCAGCATTAACGAACTCCCCCAAGACTACCATTAAAATCAGTCCGAGACTCGGTCCTCTTTCTGCAAAGTAAATTTCTCCAATTTGACCGAACTATTAAGCAGAACTTTGACTATGGAATTCTCGCGACCAGTTATTCGAACGAGAGAGCTGCAAAGTGAGAGAGAGAGAGAGAGAGAGAGAGAGAGAGAGACGCGAGGTAAACTGAGTTTAATACTCGACCGGAGTTTAGGCACAGAGCAGGACCTCAAAAATCTCTACCCACTAACTTTTGGCATACTCTCTGTCCTGTACCCGAGAGCAAACTAAGTAGTTTCGGTTTATATTGAGATTAAATCACCGAACTGCAACAAAACAGCGGAGAACTAACACGATCCGAGAACGAACCTCGAATTCCCCATGGAATCGATACCCGAAAGAAATTTCGCCTCCGTTCGCGTTCACCCTTTCGCTTTCCCATCGGCTTTAACCGGCCATTTAAAGTGTTCAATGTAGTAAACTATCGGACGGCTTACACGATCATCGCCATTGATCACTCCTCCCTTTTGTTACCTTATATACGGCGAACCAAGTGGATCATGGTACCATGTAAGATTATCTTCGTACCGAACGTCAGACACGTAGCCTCGTCCTGCGATAAGGACATATTCCGGGCACGTTTGAATATCTCCAAACTTCCTCCCGGACTTATTATTATTCGCGGTATTCGTATTATTGGAAGTACGGAAATTTCGCGTATTCTGCAAAATCCGACGGTATCCCACGTCGAATCGAGAACGCGGGAAAATATTTCGACTATTCCTATGATTTCGGATTACCCGAATACGAGAAGACCGCGCGGGGTTTCAAATTATTTCGAAATTTTCTTCCATTTTCCCGCCCGTGGAATGAAGCCAGGTGAGTGTTTATACGGTTGAAGTGGTCAATTTCGAATTTTCAATTGCAGTCCGGCGTGAATCGTAATGGAATTTCTACGGTTGATTTTTTATGTCTCGCATTTTGGCAGGATTATCATGAAAATTTTGGGATTAATTCAATGACACGGATTAAACGCAATTACTGTAGTATTACTGCATTACAATTATTGCAGTCGCGGGTTTGATTGAATGTCTTTGATCTTGCGCGCATGGTCCTGAAAATAAAAAAGGAAGTGCGGTTTTCGAAGGAGAGGTAACGAGAAGAATATCGGGAAGAGCTGTAAATGCGTGCGTGAGGAGTGTTCCGTGGCGTATCTTTATTTTACTGTGTTATTAAATATTATTTTTCGTCTTTTCAAACCATCGGCGTCTTTCCATTCATTACTCAAAATGGAGATATTACATTATACCAGATGAATATACGGGAGATGAAAGCATTTTTACATTTTTCTGTCGTTTTGACAGTGCGGTCTTTCGTGGAAATGTAATTTTTCAAATTGATGGAGAATTCACGATTGAATTGAGAATACGTGAAAATATTTTAGCTAATCTCGTATTATAAATTTTGATTGCTCGAATATGAATGAGCAGTGCTGGATTTTAAATTATTTCAAAATCTCCTTCGGTAAAGTGGTAATTTAAAATTTTTTTAACTTCACTCGATTGTAGATTACATGGAAATCTCTGCAGCTGATTTTTTGTGTTTCCCCTTCCCGCGGGATTTCCACGGAAATTTTTGGATTAACTCAATGTCAGAGTTTAAACGCAATTACGCCAGCTCGATGCTCGAGGCATGCGACCTTTTTTTGCCTTTCTATGAGTCGCCTAACAGTCCGCTCTTTTGTGGGAATATAATTTTTCAAATTGTCCGAGATCTCGTAAAGGAATCGAATTACCGACGTCGGTTCCTTTGGGACTGTGTAGTACGCCGTGAAACGGGGTTTCCTTGCGTTTTCTTCGTTTGAAGCATTTTTGCGTAAGCCGCTTTCAAAATGGGAAAATTGCCCGCGTTAGATCGTTTCGTATTGGCAATGCGAATTTCCTCATTAAACTCGAGTTGATTTTGGAAACGGTGAAACAATAAGCTGCTTTGCTCTGCAAGATAGTTAATTCGCTTTTTAGGTCAATTCAAATGACACACCGATATTATCGTCTGCATCTACGTAAAAACGATAAGCGCTATGTGTGTTGCAAATTCTCTCCAAACTGGTTAACGTGATTTGTACTTACGAGAATCTCATTATGCGAAATCTATTCCTGTCTAAGCCGTCATAACACATAAGTGCCTTTCGTTCTGTGCAATTTCTGTATATTATACCATATCATTGAGCAAATCTTCTTACAATTAGCTGTTTCGTCGATATTTCAGGAAAAGGAGGTTTTTCGTGGAAAGTAAATTCTTCGCTACTTCGCAATACGTTCATTAAAGAAATATAAATTCAAAGAGAAATTGAAGATCGAATTTTGAATAAATATAATGTTTGTAAGACTGGATTTGTTGAATTCTTATGTAACAAGATAATTTAATAGCAATTTTAAACAGTTTATGATTTGTTTTGAAGAAGATCGCGAAAGTTTCTTGGTAGGAAAACTTGGGAATTTTTCCGAGCATGCAAAATTTTCTTTATATCGACAGTTATCTTTAATGCAGCTATCGTAGAAATTATATTTTCATTGGGATCTGACGGTTCTAGGTATTTTACTCTCGTAGTTCTCCGTATACACTGCACACGGGTGTATGGGGTTACCTTTTGGATATTTTATAGGATACATTAAAAGATAAAAGTATAACGGAGACTTAAACTGTAATATTTACGACATAGAGCTTGACGTATATTGCGAGACGCGGAATTTTATAATTTTAAAAATCATGCAGCTTCTAAAATGCAAGTGGACCAAGCTGACACTCATGAATGTTATCCCCGAATTTATTCCTGTTTCTGAATTTCTTATTTATTTCTCGATTCGCAATATTGATCTTTAATACTTCTACCAAAAAATACCATTCGCTATTATTAATTTCAAAATTGGTGCCATTAACCTTCTCTTTATTTCTTTACATAAACTCCATTTTGCGTTATATAAAATTGAAAAATTTCAAAACTGAATTGCAATAAATTACTAATTCAGCCATGTCGATTGATACCGTGTTCCACATGGCCAAACACAAATTAACCAGCAGATGATGAATAACAGCCTGCAACGATTTCGTTAATTATTAAAATCAATATCTGTAATAAATTATCCATTATCGTCGTCGTCAACATTAGTTTATTTCAAATCGTTAAAAACTACGATAGCTGCATGAACAGAGCCTCGCTGAATGACTATCTGCCAGCTGAAATCTCTTGCCAACACCTCTATGGAACTTTCCCTTTATAGTCTCGATGTTTCCCGATCCATCGAAAATTGCAAAGTTCCTTCGCAAAACGACCGCAACTCTCAAAGTCGAAAATATATCCATCCAGTATAGCCAGGCAATGAATAACGATACTTCAAAGCCGAACGCAATAAAGACCCGATATAACGTCCTCACGGCGAAATCTCCAGGTGGCCCCGAAATCCCCGTATCGCTGTCGCTGATAAATTCCATTGGAGTTTTCTACGGGAGTTTCGATCGAAATTTCTCGTTAGGTGCATCCGGCCACTTTCACTCAATTTGCCGCGCCGGCGGGTGCGATGGCACGAATTCGAATGGCCAGAACGTGATTCCGACGTCTGACGACGTTGACGGGAACAACTGCCGACGCAATGCGACCCGGCTGATCCGAAACTCCATTATGTAACTCCACGGCGACAATTTCGGTCGCATCTGCGTCCCGCGGAAACGCCAAGAGGAGAATTAGCTGTTGCGTCGTGATTATCAGACAAATGGTAATCGGCCGACGTCCACGGCCGCACGATTGCCACAATAATCGTTCTCTATTTAATCCGTCGACTACACCACCCCCTTCGGTCCTGCTACCCCTTCGCCTTTCCGGCATTTGTCTGAACGATTTGATTACAGTTAACTGGCACTTAGGCAAATGGCATGCCGTTGCCAAGTACAGATTACTTTCCGAGACACTAATCCTTCTCGAGTATCGACGGAATGTCGAAATGGCACTTGGTTCGCGAAAAATGACAACCGGTAAGCGAGGATCTGGTCGATCCGGCGGGAGAATTTGAGCCTGTGATGGAAAGTTAGTTGGACGATGGCACATTGTGATATATGTGCCCATAATTATGAAAGTGGTCTAAGTGAAAATTTACAAAAATTGACTTTATCAGTTATTACAAATCAGCCGACGACGATAATGATAAGGATGGTAACACATTCATTGGACGAGACACGCAAATTCACTTATGTGAATTTGTGAAAAACGAACCGTTACATTGTGTTAGCCATTGTGCCATTATATGGAATTCATTTAGTTTTATTTTGAAAGTGCATTAATTCAGTTGGGCTCTTCCGAAGTAATTATCGCGGAAAAATAATTTTTAAATTTTACCACTATGTCAACAGATAGCGATTCAGGTAAATTAACGACAACGTACTTATTATGTGAATCTGTTAATTATTCGAATAGAAAGACAAACAATATACGGAAATATTAAATTACTTCCATTATACACCATCACTAGCCCAGTAACGGAAGAAAAACATAAAGATATTATGTGTTTACTACCCTACATCCCCCCAGTTTTTCAGGAACATTTTAAGAATCTCAAAACTCATAATGATAAAAGCCTAAAATGATAAAAATGGATTACTTTTCAAAATATAATTAATAAATGTTCATGAATTATTTCATTAAAATTATTGTTTGTAATGCAACTCGTAGTTTTTTATTGCTTTAAGTCATTTATAGGTGATTCAGTTAATTTTGAAAATGGTCTAAGTCAATTCAAACTTTAAAAGCAACATTTTCGTATGAGATTCACACAAAATTTCACATTCATAATAAATTTTCATTAATCAAGATTAATAAAATTCTAAATTAAAATATTGCGTAATATAAAAATATTTTTTAACTTATTCAAATGCAATCCATTGAATATCTCGAAACAAGAAATATATGATTTAGACCACTTTCATAATTATGGGCACATATTCAAAATAGAATTTTCAATCATGTTAATATTGTTACGCAATGTTACTTGGGTTCCGTGACATGTCAGTTGTTTATAAATAAATAAGAGATTCTATGGTCAGAGCTTCTCGTTGACGGACGTGTGTTTGAACTAAAACGTCGTCATTTTTCTATAAAAGTGTGTTTATCATTTACTATGTTCAATAGGGCTTTGCATGCGTAGTCGACCGTAACAATCTGTTAACATCAGAGAAATGATGGAAGAAAAAAAGAATGATCGATTTGGCCGCTTATATGACTATTTTACAAGTTGAGCGTGAAGAAATCAGAATAATTCCATCTTCCTTAATGTGAGGATGTTTTGTAAAATTTTAGAACCCTTAATTCTAGTCATTTAGTTTTCGTCGGTAGATGTATTGTTAATCAGGATTACCACGTTGACCGATGAGATTTTCTCCACGAAAATTGGAGAAATCCGAGCTCGCTGCTCGCTCGAATTTCGTAAATGAAATAACGATTTAAGTGATAAATGAAATCCGATGGTCTGCACGAGGAGATCCGCATGCGTGAAGACGTTCGTGCTCGATGGAGGAGGCAATAGAATCTCGAGGATTCCTTTCCGTGTTTTAACTAAGGGGGGAATTGGAAACTGCAGAGCAGTTCCCGGCCAACAGCGAAATCGAATGTTACGATGTAGATATTGGAAAGAATTACTCCGAGCGATTTCGTTCGAAGAAATTCGCTTATCGGGCATATTAAGAGCTCAGATTACATTCTTGCAGTTTTTAAACGATTCCCTTCTTCTGTTCATTGCGTATTGTTGTAAAACGCAACGTGCAATATCGACAGAATGAGGAAAATGATTGCAATAACGCTATCGGTTAACGGTATACCGGCAAATTGCTTTGGAAGTATGGAAGTAACTTCTGGAAGATTGGTTGTAAAATCTTACATATATCACGCGAAATGTGTAAGAGATCTTTCTTTGCAATTTTGCACTTTAGATACTATGGTTTTTGAATTATTTTTAAATTTTTCGCTGTATGATAGGTATATCACTGATACAGTGTTTGGATTTATCTAAAATTGTAGAGGTCATCATCATTTTGCCTCGAACCTGAACACAATAGTGATACTAGTGCAGCTAGTTGGCCTGCAATCTAAAATTTTAGGTGGGTCTGAGCTACCGAGGTTGTAATATTAGTATCATGTCGGAAAAATCTCCTAAGGTGGTGAAAATTTCAGCTGATGTCGGCTACTTGACTTTATACTCTTTAATACATCCGACCTTTTAACTTTATACGAAGCCCATAAAAATGTCTCGCTTCAAATATATAAAAATGAACTCTTCTCACCTTAATCATCCCAAATATGATGAACAATCTACAATTCTAAAGTTTACGAGAACTATAAGCACAATTAGACGTTCAAAATAATTATCCGAAATTATCCCTCGGTCGATTGAAATTCATTTGATACTGTTCTCAGCCATTGGGAATTCAGGTTTCTCGAGAACAATAACTACAGATTACCGAACAGTAATTTACTTAAATCCAGATAGCCATTATGAAATTCTCAAATGACAATTAATCGAATAGAATATTCTCTACAACAAATGTTGAATGACTCTCCAATCTTTAGAAACATTTGAAAAATCGTTCCCCGGTAAACAGTTCATTAGAAGAGTCCATCAACCGTCTGAATGTAGACTCCCCTTTTAAATCGGCAAACTCCATCGAAAACGATTCCCACACTAATCGTCCGGCCGTGTAAATACGACGTTTAATCCATTATCTGCAAGATTTATGGGCCGATCAGGAGGCAATGCCAGCCGGGCGAAACGGTTGCCACAGAATCGTCACTAATATTCCATGAACAAATTACGTTAAAAAAAACAAAGAAAAAACGAGGAATGAGAGAACGAAGAGGAAAAGTCCACAAATAATTCCTGAGTGAATACGTTACGTAAAAGCAACCATGGGTCGTAGGAGGTGCACGAAATCGACGTAAAGTGCACCGAACGATGCTCGAATTAATCGCATTCACGCGTAAATACGGCATTCAATCCATTACCAGGAGATTTATGCGATGATCACGAAGCA
Organism: Cerceris ruficornis; assembly: GCA_963989415.1. Lineage (NCBI taxonomy): Eukaryota > Metazoa > Arthropoda > Insecta > Hymenoptera > Crabronidae > Cerceris > Cerceris ruficornis. The sequence continues at coordinate 17,819,059 of OZ022520.1, forward strand.
CTGTCTGGAGCTATTCTCCGTGTCTCTCGAAGCCTCGTAGTTGGTGGTCGTGTATGAAATTGTTCCTGGGCTACGTAACGGGACAGTAGAGCATCCGGATGCCGATATACCAGCGTCTTCCTTGTCGAGCCTTGTCCAGGCACATGTCGTCAGTCTTCCATGCCATATTCCGTCGATGTCCTGTTGTTTATGGACGTCAGGACATCGGGCAGATGCTTAACGATTTGACTTAGCATTGCTTTTAACACTTTACCGACTGGTAGTCTATTAACACTATTCCTACCGACACTTCACGTATACCTTTTCCTACCGCAACCGGTGAATTTGTCAAATGATAATTTTTTCCCAGAAAATGAACAGTAGAAAAAGAAGTGAATATTGAAAAATGTATTATAATGTGAATGTATTATACGTATATTTGAGGAAAAGTCGTGAAGTTTAAAAGCGATTCAATTACGTTGTGTATAGGAAATTGTACTCGAAATTTTGAAAATGGTCATTTGACCGGTCGTGGTAGGAATAGTCTTAATAGGCTTTTTGTCACCAACGCTTAGACTTTTAGTTTATTAATCGGTTTCCACGGCAATCACTAATTTGTTATTTGTTATTGTAGTGGAACTGCGTTAAGGTGTCGATGAGAAGCATTTGTAATTTTCAAAGAGATTGTAATTTTTTTTAGGCAATCTAAGCCGAAACAAATCCTTTAAAGTGGGTAGAATGCTCAAACAATAGCGGTCGGTAAAGTGTTATGAGTGGATCAGATTTTATTGATCCTAAAGGAAGAATGGTACGGAAGGGTTTTGGAATTTGAAGAAGGATTAAGTCTCTCGTAAGGTTGTTAAATTGGTTTTATTAAGATTGTTAGGCATGAAGCACCCAGTGGAATTAATGTTACTATGTTAAGAGTCAATTTTCATAAATATGAAAAGAGATTCTACGGTCTGACATCCTTAGGTACGGAAAGTAAACGTTGTATATTTTCTTAATAATGTTGATTTGGTTTTAATAGTAATAGTGCTTCGTGAACGAATGTGTAATACAGCTATTGATAACTTTTTCAGTCGCCTATTGCACAAGGAATCGAATGCTTAACAGAATTCCTCCCCTGATGTCTGGCATTTATGTTTCCCTTATTGAAAGTGTCGCTTAAGAAGAAGTTCCATTCTTCTGATATTTCCTATTGTCCATTTAAAAATGAGCAGTTGTACAATTTGAACTTTATAACGCGACTTTTCATAAAATAATTCTTGTGAAAGAATCTCCCAGTAGCTCAGAATCCAGCTGAAACTGTACACGAAAGGACCATAGCATTTAATTCCGAAATATGGCATAAAACAGAACCGAAATTAATAACGTAGAAATAATTCGGTAACCTCCAATAGCATTACGTCTTTCGAAACAATGCAGACCACTTTGTTAACCTAACTTGACGTTTTAGAGAATTCAAAATTACTTCGGCCTAATTCCGTGGCAAGAGTGCGGCCCTTGTTTGTCGCATAATCTGCAGCGTGCAATCTACGAATGTAAGTCGATATCGTCGAGGCAAGGAGTTAAAATTTCCTCGTGCACGAGCACGAAGGTGCAGTCGGAGTGTTAACTTAAAATTGAATTTAACGTAAACATTGGCGCCGTTCGATCGGCGGGAAGTTTAAACGATTCGAGGGAAGGAGACGAGGACAGAGCAGAAAGTAGAAGGTCGATCGCGTTAAAAGACGATGGGATATTGCTTTCGAGTGACAATCTAAACTTTCCTCTTGGTCCAACGATCTTGTTAGATGATATCGCGAAAATGGGACGATCCATGGTTGTGCAGTATTCTTGTAGGACTCTATGGAACATCGTTAAGCCGGTTGGCAGATTATTTATGCGGGCTTTAAGAGGCGCTTTTAAATAATGGGTGTACGATAACGTAGAGGAAGTGTATGTAAATTGTGATCGGAAAATATTGTGACACGGTCGCCCAATTCTGGTTAGTGGTGGAAATTATTTTGCGAAAGAGTAATGGGCTAAATTTGCTTCGCATACATTTGCGGTCCTACGTTCAGCAGAAACGGACATCGTATTTTATCGTAATGAACTTTGCATTCGGCTAATTTCCGGGCGAAATTTATTCGCAATTGTTACGATCTTCGCAGAGGGACGTGAGCACAAGGGAGGCGAATTTTTTGAAAATTAATACTTGGAAGATCGGTTGAAATAACTTTATTCTTGAATCACAAAATGATTATATTTTTTGGTCATGTTCGATTGTCATTTTCTTTGTATAATTTTTGCTTAAACGTTTGCAATTTCCGAAAGTATAGAGTTTCGTAGGACAACTGCGAATATTCGCAACATTAACGATCCGAGTCGAGGAACTCAGCCACAATTTATAATCGTCCGCGTCAAAGTGTCTCGTTAAAACACATTTAATTGTACCAATAATTCAACGTTAATGAAATACAGTTTGCAACGTGATATCAATAATACAATAATCGCAATATAATACAATCACCATGGATTGATATACACTGAACTTGCGATCAAAGTAAGCGTGATCGTGAATGCGCGTTACCAAAAATATATCTAAATGCAGACACATTTTTCATGGGGTAAATGTCGAAAAAAAAGGAAATCATTCGTGTTCTGTCGAAAGGTACTCCCTTCGTTGCCTAACAACATTTATTTGTGACTTTATCATCGAAAAAGATATTCATCCTTTCAATTTCTAAATCTGCTTTCTTGTAATAACGAATGCAACAACCCCTGTATTGATACATTTTGCATAAAAAGCTATGAAAACTATAGCCAGCTCACCGAGGAATTCTTCTAAAAGTATTTTCAAGAAATTTCTCAGTTATTCCAAACGAATTGATAATTCTCACAGACTCCTAACAAAATCTCAAACATAAAATTGTGTCTAGAACAATTAATTTCCACTTTTAAATTTCTCCAAACTATCATCTTCTCTCCATAAATCCCATCAAACCCTTCTACCAATATCTCGCAATTCTTACAATCCACAAATAACAAATTAACCCCAAGTTAAAAATTCTTCCCCATTTCCTCGTCCACCCTCCCGTATCAACGTCGTTGCACCTCTCATCCTCGTTACCAAAAATTACGCGATAAACCATCGACCATTTCATCCCCCCCGAAATAAGGTCGAAACGTTCAAAAGACAATCGTAAGTTCATGAGGTCTTTATTACTCCCAATAAATTGCGGTAGGTCAAACCCATAAAACCGCACGATCCCGCTCCTCCGAAAACGTCGAAGGAAGCAACAACCGGCAAAGCTTTGGCATTCCCGGTTAACAGGTAAAGCCCGTGTCTGAAATAGTTGTATGACCGGGTGACTATGTGGCCTGTCAGGATCCCGATGACGTTGTACCCGGCGCCGTTTTCGTCAACGTCGCCGTAGCACACGTCCCATAGACCGCATTCCGGCGATTCCACGTTCTGTACGCGGTGACACAGTATATTGACTGAGGGTGGATTGTGCGCCCCCGACTGATTTGCCGCGGCTGCGCAAATCTGAGCTCCGGCTGCGGCCTCCATATACCCACTGCCCTCCCCGTATCGTACGTACGGTATCCTCGTGTCTCGTACCCTTACCCGCGGCACACACCGTACTTACCCCGCGTAGGATCCAGCCGCCGTCGACGCCGACGCCGACGCCGACGCTCGACGACGCTGCCGCCGTCGGGCTCACGCTGCTTTTCTCTTTCTCTCTTCCTCTGGCCTCTTTCTCTCCCTCTTTGCTACCCTCGCTCGGTCGTTCTTTCTCTATTGGATTCTCTCGCTTGCACCCTCCGTCTTCCGTCTCTCTCTCGCCATCTCTATTCGTCCCTCTTTCACTATATTTCTCTCACTCTTTCCCTCTGTCTCTTCATTTCTCTCCCTCCACTTTCTCTCCGTTCGGACACCCGCGGCCACGCACACTGGCTCGGCGTTCGGACGAAATATACCGCGATAAAAACATGTCGATGACAGGCGCCGCGCAGGACGTACCGATACGTCAGTGCCGGTCCGCTTCTAGACAGCGCGCTACAATATAAACGGGATCGCGGGGACACAGAGTCCGGACTCGTCGAGAAAGTGCGAGGAACGGGAGAAAGGCCGTAGGAGGGAAAAAGAATCGAGCCGCTCGAGAGAAGAGAGGAAGAGACCCCCACAGTGACTGGTTCGCGGTGCTACGGTGAATTTCTTTCTCTAGTTGTGAGGAAAGGGGTGGAAAGTATAGAGGGAAGATTCACGGTGTTACTGTGCATAACTTGATCGGTTGGTGCGTCGGAATAATCGTGAACAGCGTGATAATAGATAACGTTTCTTTGGAACGTACGACGAACTTTGCAGGATCGGAACGTGTCGTTGATGTGATGAACGTGGTTTAATGGTTGATCCGCTGAAACTCTTCTGGGTTATAACCAACAGCACTTACCTGGGTACGTCTTTTTGCGAAAGTTATAGAAGTCGATCCACGAGGTGTCAAGAGTCGATCGACTCACGCGCGAGTGTTGCAGTGTATAAAGGGGAGAGTGTCGTTGCTCGTTGAACGTAGGAAAACAACGGAGTGTATATCGCATCATGGGATAACCCTTGAAAATACCTTCTCGCAGTCTCCTCGCGAGTGCGATCGACTCTTGAGAAGATACTCGGTGAGTTTGCCGCGCTCTTCCGCTTACGTGAGTTACCTTCGCGGTTCTTTTGACGATCCGCGACGATAATCCTCGCAAGGATCACGCTGCACGCGCTGGAAGAAGTTCCGTTAATCCGGTCGCATTGTGATACGGGATCCCAACAGGTGATCGAGAGGATCAAGGAAGATGGAAAAAGACGTTACACGAGCCGAAGTTTGCACGCCCGAATACGAAACTTTCTTGAACGGTCTACCTTTTGTGTTAGCCTCTTCCATTTCTTCTTCGTTCCTCCTTACTTCCCAAAGAGACTACGACCTTTGTGCATGAATTTTCACCACGTGAAACGATTTCTACGTCGGAGAGGATTCCATGAACGGAGAAATAACTTCGGTAACGAGAGTGCGCGGGATAAAATGGACAATTTAAAAAGAGAAAAAAAGAGGGATATTTCACAGGCTCGACGATCAGATTCACGTTACGGGGTTTTCCACGGTGGAAAACGCGGCATTTGCCGAACGCCGCCCGATACCAGCAGAATCTGCAGTTTTCCATGCGCGTACAACGCTCAACACCAGTCGTTATTTTCAAAAGCTACATTCTGTGTACATTGTACGCGAACAACGGGACACTTCGTTCGGGGCTGCAATGTACACGGCGCACAATTGGGATATCGTTCCATTCAACGAACGGAAAATCAATTCGGCTAGGTAATTACGAGGCGTACCGTCGGGAAAGATAGCGCGCGACATCGCGAATTTATATCGAAACTCTCTTTCTCTCTGTGTGAATTCCCCTCCGTCTCTTTCTCTCTCGCCGTCGTTCTTTCTCTTCTTCTCTGTCTAGCTCTCGGAGGGACTTTTTATTTCCAGTTCGTGATCGGGCGTGAAGTTTTGCAGATTCAACCGCTGAGATATCGTGGGCGATTTTCTGCGAGATAAATTCAAGGAGGAATTCGTGATACGAGCCCAGAGAAACTCGAATTTTTCTTGGTCCGTTTTGACGTCAGTTTGGAGGAAAAGAAAAGAAAAGAGTGCAGCTTGGGTGGGATTTGTTCGCGAATGAGTCGAATAAAAATGCTGGCGTTTAATTCGAAGGTGAAACGTTAAAAATTCAGAGCTCGCTGGGTGGAAAGCTTAGAGAAGGCTTAGTTTGTTCTTCAGCTTGCTAAACGTGGAGGTGAAGCACATTCCGTTTGAACCGAGTCCACTTTCGCGACGTTTGACCATGGGAATACCTAATGCGAAATTCTCAACGGCTATTTTCGACTTTGATCCGTTTTATAAGTAACCCAAAGCCAGCGACGTATTATTACAAGCATTTCTTGAAATTCTAGGGAAAATCTTTCGCAAAGTATCCGTCAAATGTGTTAGAAACTTCGGAAAACTCCTGGTCTACTTCCGATCGACCAATCTGAACAAAACTTACACTACAATGTCGTCGAATGCCACGAGCACTTTGCCGTGCGTATGGTGAAACGTGAAAGCAACACAGAAAAATATTTAATTTTCTAAGCAACTATGCACCGTTGACTTAAAACGAATTAAAAACTTGTCCATCCGCCTGCCGTCTAATTTCTATGGGTCGGTAAATAAACGTGCGTCCCAACCACTCTGCTTTCACTCACGTTACCAGCAATTAATGCAAAAGTTTAAACTACACACCGAAGACGTGCTTTGCGTTTAATAATCAACGCAAATCCATGACGGCATAATGAACGTGCAAAAGTGTCGGTGCGAATGAACGAGAAATGGCAGAAACAATGTGGTGAAACAGGAAAACAATAGGTCATTGAGGGAGGGGCAGTGCCAAAGGTGGTAACGACTCTATCGCAATTATACCAAATATTGTCACGGCATAATTATTTTTCTCGTTACCAAGTATTTGTAGTAGCCGTGACAAAGGGTGTCTTTATTTCGTTCGTTCATTAGCCAGCTGGCATTTCGGGACGATTAATTAAAAAATCGCTCTGCCTCGGAAACGCCGGCTGGTTTATTCTCCGCGTCGACCGAAAATTGATCCGTCACTTGTCAATCGACGGATAACACGTTCATGGTACGGTGAAATTGTAAAAGTGTCGTATCCGAGAGAAAATGGTATGCAAAGTGTCGCCGTCGAAGCCGAAATTGACGGAGATTTAAGATCGATATTAGTCCGGGTAATATATACAGGGTGTGCTCGTGCAATTCGTCTGCGAGGGGATGCTCTCTTTAGCGATAAATCGACGTGAAACGATTCTTGGAAGATCTCTACGGTGATTTTTAAACGACCGAGTAAATCGTTCGGGCGGACGTATCCAGTGAGAGGCAGGTTGTCACGATTTTCGAGGGAGATTTTTACCCTCTTGAACTTCGAACGTAGGAGTTTCTGGAGATGTATTAATTCCAGCTAACGCGCTCTGCAAGGAAGCTGAAAGATTTTGGAAAAATTTCAAACGTTGCTCGCCGCTTTTTGAAAAATAAGAGACGCGTTAGTGACAGTCACGGGGGTGTTTTTTTTTAGTAGCCAGTAAAAGGCATCGTTTACCTTCCTAAAGCGACGTTTATTTTCTGTGCACGGTCGTTACCTCGTTTGGAGCTACGTTACGTGTGAAATACACGAAATGAAGTTTGCGATAAAGGGCAAAAAATCGTAGTGACGGTAGATACGAGAAGTAAGACGGGAAGCTTGAATTTTCAGGGTCCTGATGCTCCGTAATTAATCAAACTTTCGGCCAACTGACTTCTATCGGTTAGAGCGGGTCGTTGCCGGTTCTAAGTCGCAATTAACGTGGATATCAATGCGAAATCGATTCGGAGATTAATGCCGGCAAATAGCGCCCCTTCTGCGCTTCTTGTAGCCAATGTCGAAAGTTCGACTATATTCCATGGAACGTATTCCGGATGGGTGGAGCATGTTTTAGATACAAAACTTGCACGAATAATCCGGATACTTCGATCTTGGTGTCTATGGGAAACGCTCGCCATGAACAACCCCCGGCGTTCTGCTTGCGAACGTTCTTCGTGAAACTAACACGCGAGCGGACGATACTTTTCATACACAGCCTTATTCATAACCTATACTTTAATAATTTAATGCGAATATACTGCAATGTAGATTTTTTTTATCATTTTTTTAATAGGTTTTAATGCACCATTTGAACATTTGTCTTTAATCATTTTAAAACATTATTACACCCAATTCTGTTTTTACACGGTCTTTTTTTACACGGTTTTGATTTAACACGCTCTAGAAAAAATTGATTCCGTTTTTACACGATTTCATTCGATTTAGCACGATTAAAAAATCTAAAATATTCTTAAAATAAATTTTTTAATAAATTTATTTTAATTATTTTTTACAGGGTTGAAGGATATGAAATTAATCCCCTTTTTTCTATGTATGTACGTCATGTCTTTTCTTACACGGGTTTTTTTTACACGGTTTTGTCTGGAACGTATCTACCGTGTAAAAACAGAATTAAGTGTACTTTGATATAGTTATAGGTTGCGGATTTATATGCATTTACGACAAATTTAACACTGGTAAAATACACAGAAAGCATGTTATATAAAAAAAATATCTGGAATATCCAAGATAAGGCATTCGTTGTAGCATTTGCCGAGTAAAAGAGTCCTCTACTTGGGTTCTTTTTTATTAGCTGCGTTTATCAAACTGGAAATTTGCATAAACATCCGCTCTGTAGTTATTACAAATTTGGAACGTTGGTAGTTTCCCCATTCTTCCGTCTACTAAAGTGTTTTACGCAACCCTTGAAAATAGATAAATATGTAAATATGTATGATTATTAAGGCAGAATAATAATGAGATTAGATTTTGTTCTACAACTTCATATCTTTTAACTTGTTAACCGTGGAATTAACTTTTGTTCAACTCGTTTCACAATAGTGGCCTTTTTCTTCGTAGTGAGAAGTAGTATTATCACACCTAAAGTACCACGTTGGGATTTAATGGATAAAAACGACGCAAAATGTAATGCGTTCAACATATTACATTTAAAAATTTCCATGACGAAGAAAGTCGTTATGCCTATTAGAATTGTCTACCTGGTATGACGAAATTTTCCATTTTTTTCGTTGACAGGTTAAGGATAAATCTTTTGCAATTTCTTTTTCATGACATATGAACTGGACAGTCTCTTATCACGTTTCTGTGTACTCTTTAAAAGTCGATAAAGCACCGCGGAAGGGGCCATCTCATTGGAAATGTTTCATCGGAAGTAAGTCGTCGGTGGTATCCGGGAGGACGTCGTTTTACGAATCTCGAGATCGATCCTTTGTTCCGTCCGAATCGTTGAAAGCCCTTTCACATATATCTCTTTATTTGTTGAAACGATTCTTCCCGGTTTTTCGCGGTGAACTCTTGTATATTTTCAGTCTCGTACATCGGCAAGGACGGGTGTATCCTCTTATCGAATTTAAGAATTTCCTTACCCGCGGTGCTTTTATTATCCTTTTATCTCCTCTTTAACGTCGACGTCGTTCGACGGTTCGTCGTGGATGAAATTTTCTGCGTGATTTTATCGCAACCGCCCACTTTATTTACACTGCGGCTTCCTGTTTTTTTATTCATGCAACTTAAGGGCTTGGATTCCTTGTCTCCGAAGAAATTAAAATCCTTATTAAGATATTCCCAGTGGTGGTAGGTTTTCTATTTAGCAAACAAGCTCGCGGTGACTCCGAACGGAATATTAGAAGCCATGGAATTCCCTCCAATTGTTCACCATTTGCATAGATATTTGTCATTTCTTAGTCTCGTAATCCCAGCGAGAATTATCATTTAAATTCGATATGCCGTGCACTTATATAACGGGTACAAACGTGAAAAATTTTCATCGAACTTTTTCAACACCCTGCTGTTCTTGATGCTTGTACTACATTTTTCCTTCATCTTTTTCATCCCTTTGTTGTTTTTTTTACCACGAAACAGAGAAGCTCACTTTTTCGCTAATATTTCCGTGGAATTAACGCAAACGCGGAGAATAATTTTGAACGTCAAGGTGAGTTTATCCGTTTGATGCGCGTAACGAAAATCTGCATTAATATTAAACTTTGGCCGTTATATTAACGCGCTGGACCATAGACGAAAAATTTAAAATCGCATTGAAGTATATTATTTTGGAGGATTCAGTTGGGGTAAAACGATATCAGCGTGGCAAAGAATTTAATGTTTTTCGGGGCGAGTTGTTTCGCGTAACTAAAGAAAATATGCGACCGCGTTTGTTAAGATATTTAAAATGGTAGCGCGAAGGAGGAGAGAGTAATATTATATTTTTGAAATGGTAATTATACAAATTGAAAACGGTGCTTTTCAAGTCTTCCCCTACTGCAATTATATTTACTCAACGATAATTGCCGGGGAATTATTTAAAAAAGTTTTCTGCTGGTGGTATTAAAAATCACCACAAATATTCTATATTTCGCTATGAAATTAAAAGCAGGGTGATTAATTAATTTTCCATTAACCGTTAACATATTTCAGGAAAAATAATAAAAGAATGGATTGCTTCAGCACGATAAAAGTCAAGTTCTCCTCGTATTCTTCGTAAATAATGAAACACGAGCCAAAGTAATTACAATATTGTTTGATTCTCAAACAGTTAGGAAAATTAATCCTTTTCGGCGAACACAAATTGAAATCACCACGATCAAGAATATAAACAATCTCTATCCAGTCAAAGACTCAAATCCTCTTAATTCTAGAATTACCACCGCGATCAAAATTACTAATTCTTCTTTTTAAGAAAAATTCCCCAAATTCATAGGGCAGACATACAGTAAATATTCCATTCCATCTTATAAAACATAAATTACCAAACTCATCATCCTCTTTGCCGCATAATTCCTCATTTTTCCAAACACTTATTTAATATATTTAAATGTAACAGATTTCACGCTGGTAATTCTTGTGTTAAGAAGCCACAGTCCAAATTCTCATCTCTTCTAATAATAATCACAACCAAAATATAGAGCAAACAAAAACAATAAAAATTTGTTTAGCAAATTGTATGTCTCGCACAGAAGAACCAAAGTAATTGAATTCGAAATATATGTTAAACGGAACAACAATGACTGCCGGTGAAGAGTCCACCGGTGAAGAGCATTAACCGAGGGAGAATCGTCAAAATCAAGATGAAGGTTTTTGCTGTACGCATATCATTCACGCAAATGTCAACACCGTCGATCTGGGTCACTTTGAACAAAGTCAGGAGTGAATACAAACGGTCCACTTGGTAAATAATCCAGGTACGAGAACGCGATGTTTCGAGCACACATAACAACGTCGAAGGCAACGTGTTGCAAAAGTACATAAATGACGTAGTCGTCGTGCAAAATTGACTTCCACCTTGCCGTCGTCGGTGCATCAAAGTGCATACTTATCATGAACTCGGTGCCGGTTTAGTCTCCGATAGGAATTGCGAAAATAGACGAGACGGTGGGACGAAATGAATATAAATAAGACGACTGAAGTTCGCGCGATGCATTACGATTTCACCGTAAGTCCGCAAAACTCGAGCTATAAAGGTATATTTCCCTTCTTGAATGTCCGTCGGAAAATAAAGAGATATCTTTTCTTTTCTTCCCTTTTTTCTTTTTCATTCTTTACTTTAACGTTTTTTTTGTCTCTCGTTCTTCTCGCCAGCGAAAATATTCATCCTTTTCGTTTCTTCTCCGCGAATTCCAAGCTGCACGCGCGGATCCTCCGCAGAAAGTTTCGAGTGCCACGGTACTTCCGTATTGTCGCGAATTTTAAATATTCAATCTGTTATTGTTCGCTGCACGGAGAGCCGGGGGGATCTTTTGTTTCCAGTGTAAATTTGTCCAAAATTTATTACGACTTACAGACGGTATAACGAATAACGCGGTAAGCGTTTCCGCTTTCGGGTCGTTTAAATCATTTTCCCGCGTCGCGTATGCAGACGGTATTTACGAACGTACCGAGATGTCGGACGGCTGTAAAATTAATAGAAATATCGATCTCTCTCGATGAAGCGAATTTGATCATACCACGCCCGACTGCGGATAACTTTGTCGGTGAAATTAGCAATTGAAATGTTTTTCGGAAATAATACGAGCTGGAATATTTGTGCATAATTTATAGTCAGTCCGGGGTAGAAGTTTAAAACGGCAGGAAATACGGGATAAAGAGGAAGGGACTGAAAGTAGGAGCTTTGTGCTTTCTGTATCTTCTTTCTCTTTTTTATTATATAAAATTAAATATTCCTACGCGTTCCGTTTCCATTAACTCTGAGATTAGAAATTCCTTCCATTGAAAATTCGCGACGGAAGTAAACAGGTACGATGATGGAACATTTTCCAACTTCTTAATCGATCCGACTGTAATAATACGTCGGTGTATTTAAAGCTTTGTGTTCCTTTCTTATTATTTCTTCGTTGTAATTATCGATACGTCTTTTAATATTCTGTTCGAAACTGTGGAGAACATTGTTCGATATTATATCGAAGCGCTGTTATAACGTGAAAGCAAACTCGTGTCACGAGTGAAATTTGTCGTCGGGCCACTTTGCTTTACACGGGAAAATGTTGACACGCTTCGACGAAATAAACGATGAGTGTATTAATGCAATTAAAAAACGTTATTTCAACGATACTCCAGTGGGAATAAAAAAAATGAGCAGTAATAATACTATAGCTCTATAAACAACTGGAAAAAATACAGCTGTTTGAATTTTGGCGAAAAGAAAATACACAATATTCATACGAATCGATGAGTTTGAGCGTCCAGAAAGGACGGGAAAAAACAAAGGCCTTTCGTCATCTTTGATTTACAACCTTTGACCTAGAAAGGAGACAGGACAATTTGCCTTTTTGATTTATAAAGGCTGCTCCAGCCTCAAAATCGTTTGTATTATCACAAAGTCACATTCTTCATCGTTTGGTGATTCTAGGAGAAATAGTCCCCAAAGATGTGCCGTGAAATTTATATCCTCATTAATCACGATGTAATGAAATATCGATCGGAAGGAAACGGGGATCAAATCGGAACCGATTTTCGTGGGAAGCCTTTCTCTTCTGCGAGGAAGCTGAATGTGTTCTATCGTTCAAAGCGAAATTAATTTCATCACCCAAGTAATTACGATGGATCTCATTTGCAGGGTTTCTAGAAATCACACGTCACAGATTCAGCAACGCTTTCGGAAAATTTGCCATTATAACTACAAAATATCATGGAGTTCGCGCGTTTCCGAACGCAGAATTATCAAGGGAGCAACATGAAATTTGAAACAGAAAGGTGTGTTTCAAATAACACCGGGTCTCGTTTTTGTCGAAATTACGTTGGTATTTTCCATATAAAAGGATCGAAAGTGATTTTCTCCCATGTTGCGCCTTCTCTGTGTGATTGCATTTTAAAGGGAGAATTTCATTCGGCGGGAATATTTGCAATTTAAACGTTAGCCGTAAGGAAGAAAAATCACGGTGGGGTTGGCGTGTACGAATTACACGAAGAAAATCTCCTCATAATCTCAGTTTTATAAAACAAACATCGTATTTCATTCCCCAACTTGGAGAAATAACGTCGAATATCACGAAGGGGATATATTTCATCGGTTTAACGGCGGAATGAAATTAGTTACGTCCATAAGAACGTTTTACACGTACTCTAAGAATTGAATCATAAGTATCGTCGTTTCGCAAGCGTTTAAAATTTAATTATGTGTTATTTAATTAATTTTTATCTTCTTTTCGACTTATTTTTATTGCAACATTTTCCAACAATTCTAAATAACGCAATCATTTACTCTTTCACGTACGAACAAAGAGATGGCATTCGTGAACTATTCCCTTTGTTATAAAGCACTGATGAGAACAATGCCACGTGATAATAACACGATTCGTCCATACGCTCGAATTCCGGAATATTTCAATTTTAAGCCCGAAGAATTTCCAAAAAATTGCCCAACACCTCGCGTTTCGATCCAGATATTTTGCGTCCCTCATAGAGCTGTCCTTCAATCGCTAAACGCTGTAAATAACAATTTCACCGGAAGACGTTGTTATTCATCGAGCGTAACGTAAACTCGATCAGAAAATTTCTCCGCCAAACTCCCGAAGAAGCGTGCATTAAATCAGCTTTGCGAGAGCTGACGGGCGATTAATTTTTCAACGTCGAGCAACGTTATTCAAAATTAAAATTCAAATTGAATCGCTATCGCTTTTGATTGCAAAAACCAGCGAAATTTTTTTCGCACTTTAATTCTCCTCTTTTTTCACCTATTTTTTAACGCCTTGCCAGGTTGCCTAATGGAATTTGATTAACGAAAAAACATGCTAGATGGACAGAGTTAAAGAGAGAACATCCATTAACGTTATCTCGCCGCCGTAGCTCGTTGCATCGATTTAACTTTTAGGTTTAGAGGACGAAGTTGATCGAATCCAACAGATCATATTAACTGGCGCGATCGCGAAACCGAAAACCGGGTCAACGAAAGGTTGTTCGATGAATTTTACATCGTCAAGGATGTCTCGCTGTATAACAGATATTATTTACAAATGCTCGTCATTCCTATCGAGCTTTTCTCGTTCATTAACAAGTAGGATGGTTCGTCAGCGATGACGAGACTCGTCGAATCACGAATTAATGATTGCGCGCGATGAAACGACGGACAAAAGAACGATGGTACAATTCGAATTGCTTTCGGCGATTGCAACTACTCTTTGAGGAAAATCGATGCGGTTTTATCGCGTTGATTAAAACTCACCGTTATGGAACGTGTGCAAAAGGATTTTTAAAGTTAACGCTTTAAAATAAATTCCTTGTCACTGGAAACGCGGTTTGACGGGTCGACGTGGAAATTTATCGAAAGGTGATGGAAATTTAATGATATAATTGTGGAATGTGAGAAAGAGAGAAAGAAAGAAAGAATGATCTACAGTGGGTGTAGAAAGTATTTGTACACCGACCAATTTCGAATTATATATTGTGAAATTGTAGTTTATTAACTAATTTTTTATAAATAACGAGTTTGTACATATTCGCGGAAATGTCTAGAACAGATATAAGTCTAAAAAAAATTATTTAGTTGAATAATTTGCAAAATTGTCAAGAAAAAAACGAAATATTGTCCGAAATATAAGAAATATAAGAGCAATAAGTAACCAATAAGCTCCACCACAATCTCCTGATATTAACCCCATCGAAAACCTATGGGACTACTTGGAACGTCGCATTAAAAAACGTCACATATCCTCTAAAGAAGGCTTAAAAAATAAAAAATATATTTCGGACAATATTTCTTTTTTTTTTCTTGATAACTTTGCAAATTATTCAACTAATTAATTCTTTTCGCACAGTGTCTGTTATAAAGACTTCCCAGAATATGTACACACTAGTTGTTTATAAAAAATTAGTGAATGAACTACAATTTCACAATATATTATTCGAAATTAGTCGATATCCGAATACTTTCTACACCCACTGTATATGAGAGTGCGTAGATGAATGCCGGTTTAATTACGTTTTTTATATTACTTAAATATACTTTTTATACATCTTGGATTTAAATAAAACTCATGTTTAAAGTAAGGTCCTACATAATTAACAATTTTAATGTGATATTAGTACATTACTTGGGTATGGAAAAAATGGTTGAATATTACTAACAATAAGTGGTATAGTAATAAGCAGTATTACTATAAAAATGAAAATAACTTGCACGTGTGATTGCATTTAGCATTTTTGCAGTAGCAGGTCTTCCATTCAACATCTGTTCACTTCAAAATAATACTATTTTAACTGTACGTTTTCTGATATGAATATTTTTCAATGTGAACTGTATTCTATTAATCAATCAATTTTCGGAAACAATACCTCGATACTGTGACTGCAATAAATAGAAAAATAAACGAGAAACTAAATTTCGTCAGATTTCTATTGAAGTGCAGATGGTACCAATCGAATTGAATTTTTCGTGTGGCATGAGAAACGATACTTTTCACTGTATATTAAATACAAATTAACGAGTATATATTTTTATCTAAAAATGACACTTTGATAAAGTATTAAAAATATTCTCCCTTTTCGAAGAATACGCGTCGACGTACGTTTTTCGAAATTGGAGCCTTTTAAGTAAATTGCTTCTGAGCGGTAATATAAATACTAAGTTTTAAAACGAGGAGCAGCCGTAGAAGTGGAAATCTGCCGCTTCGATTTAACATTAATTCCAGTTAATTGCAACTGTAAATATTTCACGCGTGTCTTTGCTCCCTTTTTAGAAAACTCTTTGCCGGATTTAAGACCGTAATTTCAATTAAGGCTACTCCTCCGTCGATTAAAGCTCATTCTTTCTCGTTTGCTCGACGGAGAAGAAAAAGTACCGGGAGCAAGTTATCGACTGTTCGTTCCTTCTTACCATTAATTTTTCAGTGATAACGAAACACGCTTTTTCAAATCGTTGTACCATTATAAAACTGAAACGCTAAAGTAAACCCAGACTTTAATTAAAATTTAAAACAACTTGTACCACGACGAATTGCATCATAAATTATCTCTTTTATACAGAATTCTTATAAACTCATTCGCCTTAATTTTCACCCTCATATTATCTACACTGTTCGTCGAATTTAATTCGTTAATTTAATTTGACAGTAAAAATGATCAAACGTTCAAACCTCAAATTCTTTCGTAAACGATGGATTAATCGTCCCGAAAGAAACTGCCAATTTAATTCGAACCACGAAAGACGAGGTCTTCACGTTTTAGCAAACTAACATCCACAGCGCCACGAATAGAAACAATTTCGCCGCGTTAGAAGAGCCCGAGGTGGTTATATGTGTAATGAGCGTGTTTTATTATTTAATCCCCTTAAAGTCTTCTGGATTATGGCACTTACACTGTGCAGTCCACCCTCGAGCCAGGAGGGGGTGTAGCATCTCCACTCTAATTAGCATCCTCATTCGCCTGTTTCACCTGGCTGCGAGGCACTTGAAAAACCGCGCTCTTTCTTCCCGCGTAGAGCACCGCGTTCCGCTTTTTTGCATTTTCAATTTCCTTTTTTACGGGAAGCAACTAATTTACGTAAACGACACACGGGCACCCGGAAAAGCGATATCCGTAACAAGGTATCCGGCGGCCGAAATTCGTAAAAGCATTCGTAAAACGCGCCTTCCGCGATGCCTGATGGAATGGCGCGATTTTTTATGCGGCTTTTTCAATGACAGCTTCCTCGTTCTGTTTCCCGAACGTTCGCTCGATTCGTGTTATGAGTGGAATGTAGTTTTCCGACTCTGGTTTCGGTTTGTTCGGGATGGTTTGCGGATGAGGGATATGGGTTGAAGGGATGCCGGGGGTTTTCGACGAGGTTATGGCGCCGACGGAGATGGAAGTTGGTTCTCGTGAAAGTGGACCAGAGTTTGGATCCCTTAGTCATCGACTCTGGTGAATTTTTTTTTTTGGGTGAGGTGTATATTGCGGCTTTGCTGATATGGAATTTGAATATAAAGGAGAAAATGGAAGGAATAGTAAGGGATTTTCGGAGTATTATAGTTTTACGGGTGATTTAAGAACTTGATAAAATTGAGAATTATATTTAATTAACACTATTCCTACCACGACCGGCCAAATGACCGTTTTTAAAATTTCGATTAGAATTTCCTATATACAACGTAACTGAATCGCCTTTAAACTTGACGACTTTTCCTCAAATATACGTATAATACATTCACATTATAATACATTTTTCAATATTCACTTCTTTTTTTACTGTTCATTTTCTGGGAAAAAATTATCATTTGACAAATTCACCGGTTGCGGTAGGAAAAGGTATACGTGAAGTGTCGGTAGGAATAGTGTTAATATAGTTAATAAAGAGTATTTGATAGCTTACAATATGAATGTAGAAATTGAAGTTTTTCAAATGAAATCACATATATTAACCTGTATGTTTATATTTTTTAAATAAACAGAATGGTTTTAATATGGAATATAATATGAACCTTGAAATTTCATAGCTTCATTTGCGGCATATTTGACGGTCAAATAAGTCACCAAGTTTTGTATAAAATGTAATACAGAAAATTCTAGCTTACGAGTAGTAGGGCATTAAAAAATATTGCAAATGGAAGTAATTCGATATGAAACATTAAACGACATCTATTTCCCGAACACTGAACAGCCGAAAAACGAATAAACGAAAATAATACGAGTCTCGCATTTCTAGCCACGAAACCGTGATATTGGAGGAGAAAAAATTCGATCAGACTAATTAACGATCGAACAAATTGGAAATGAAAATCGTGCGAGCGACGCATATATCTCCATGCTAAGATAAAAATCCGGCGAGTTTCATTTGTAATTTGGCCGGTAAATCAGCGGTCGGTATTTAATTAAAACACATCGGCGGCCGCGAGAAAATCCGAGGCTTACTTTTAATTTGCAATAAAGAAAATTGCATCAACGGCAACGAGACGAATCGTGCCGATCAATTTTTCACGCCCGGGCGCGTGATTCATCATTTTAATACAAATTGAACGATTTGAACGTACGTATCTCAGAAGGCTGTTCATCGAGACGGCAATGCGCTACGAACTTCGGCAAGATCGTTCCATGGAATTTCGTTGGAAAATTCGGAATTCCAAATACACGGCAGAAGTCAAATACGCAAACTAGAGTCACCCTCGTGGCTATGAATTATGCCTACTTTACACGCTCTAACTGTATTGAATTCCTCCGAGCGGTAATCGGACTTGGTTTATGATATATGAATGACGATGCATACGGCAACTGCATTTACCTATTCGAGATTAATCACGCTCCACTTTCGAGTTTGTACTCCTGCAGTACCGTTGACTATCAACACTTTCTTTCCTGTTTATTTGCAGCTAATTAGCGACGTGTTTATCTTTGGCGTTTATGGACCCGCCGTGTTTCATATCCTCTGTGTCATGGCAACGAATATCGTGAAAGATATTACCATTATTAAACCGTAACCTTATTTTTCCGATGTTTTTAGTCCTATGAAAGTAAAGGACGTGATATTATTTTTCTTCGTATCGATATTGAATTTGAGTGTTCACGCTTTTTTTAGGGGGTTTCTGAAAAAATAAGAATTTCAGTAATCAAATATATCGTGTATATTTGTGTGTATTGTACTTGGATATTGGCACTAGAATTATCGGTGTTAAATCTGTGATATTTAAGTATATTAAATAAGAACTTTGAAAAAGAGGAATCCAGCGGTAAGGAAGAAGATTAGTTAAGTAATATATGTTTTATAAGATAGATGTGAAATACTTACTGTGCACCTCTCCGATAAAGCTGGAAAATTTTTATTAGAAATGAGGAACCAGTCATTTTGACTGCCTTGGTAGTTCTACTGTTAAAATATTTATTGTGCTTTTTTTTTGTTTGAAGAATATAGAAACCACTTTGGATTATTGTACGAATTAGAATGTTTTTATTTTAGCATCTAGCTTTTTATAGGGTCTTTCCTGGATAATGTCGTGGATAAAAGTCAATTCGAATATTTAACGTGGATAGACGTCAATCATATTTCTCTCGCAGTGAGTAAATTAAATTAAAGGATGTTTATACAGTCAGTGAAAATTAATAAACTTTTTTCCTCCTACTGGTAGAGAAAATTGTACATTTTCCAGCTTATTATTCTCCAAATTCGAAATGAAAATTGTACTCACGTACACGAAGAATCCACGAATTGATATTTGCAATAATACAATATTCGCATAAAATCAAATAACATCACGTGCGAATCGGTTATTCGCATTTCTCCGAATTCGCAGCAATTTGATGGTGCGACACGTTTGCAATATTAGTTTGCATGGCATTTTGCGACCGCTACTATCACGTTTTTACAATGGTGAAATAATACCGTCGACAGGTGCACGACCTACTGAAGTTTCACTTTTTCCCCCCTTCATATTACAAAACCGCTGTGTTTTTCACCCGAATTTCCAAAAACAATGTTCATTCGGTCGATTAATTTACAAAGTGGTTTGCGAGTCTCCTTTTTGATTTCCATCGAGAAACGCTTTTGCCGCAAGCTGCCATTTTATCAACGGCGCGCAGCATTTTAATAAAATTGATGTTTCACACGAACGGGGAAACGATGTCGAGGAGAAATGTCCCATTGATATTTCACACCATGAATTGAATATCGAGGATCAAGACGACAGTTACGAATGTAACGAGAACTGGAAACATTGAAAAATGATGATAATACAAGCGATCGAAATTTAATAATATCAATTCCAATCTGTCTTCACGAAGATCGTATTTTGAACTATGCATAAGGTGTTGATAAAATTTATGTGCATTTTTAATATAACAAAAAAGCCAAGCACTTTCGAGGGAAATATTCATCTTGAAGCACAGAGATAAAACGCATCACGTAGCTCTACGAGGGTGGCTGAAAACTTGAGAAAACATACGAAATTGCAGGTTGCTGGATGCAGCGGAAAGTGCTGGAAGTTAGAGCTCTTGAAATTCCCCCTATCATTGAAACGCTTACGCGTACATGTAATTTATAATTTCAACAATATCGCACTCATAATTGAAGTAATTTTAATACGAAATGGCGTGCACGAGAGTAATATCGATGAAATTAATAAAGCGATGCCAAACCACGAAATGCACGAAATACCAAATTGATTTTGGTTAATCATTATACAGTTTAAGCATCAGATACAATAGCGAACATATTGGATTTTCTTGTATTCACACTCGCCTCTTTCGATTTGTGCAACAGACGTGCAAAACTTGACAGCAGAACCCGTAAAAAATCTATGAGAGTCATGCAACGCAACGGCTTTTCCGCGAAAAAGATTACCTACGCTTCATGTGCATCGAAAATCGTGCAGTTTGACGCACAGCTCTCGGTGTGCATTTTGATACAAAATCGTTTAAAACGACCGTGCGCGTTGAAGTCGGAGGCTGCAATAAAAAGCCAATCGCACCAGGCAGTAACTTTATTTTTCTCAAAAATACTCATGCTGCGTCTATTAATTTTAATTTAACAAAATTTCAATTTTAACACTAAACCTACCGGCTTTATATCTGTTATATTGAAATATACGAAATAAGTACTTTGGAAAAACAGATTTGAAGAGGTGAAAAAGATGATCAGTTAAGTAATTTTTGTTTTATACGATAGACCTAAAATATTTACTGAATGGCTGCCCAATCAATTTGGGGAGTTTATAGAAAAAATCAGAAAGCGGTCATTTGACTGCCCATGGTAGGTTTAGTGTGAAATAACTGCTTAATCTCACCTCAATAAAATACACAAAAAGTATTAGAAATTTCAGAAAATACCATTCCTCCGAAGACACCGCGAAAAAATTACAAAAAATGGCTTAAAAAGCCATTATATTGCGGCAATGATGTACACCAACAATGCGGATTATAAAAAAAAAACTTTACTTCCGTTGTGCATCGAGAAACTCGGCTCTTGATAAAATGCCCTCGATGCACATCGAGATAGAAAAGAACGCGTATAAACGGAACGTGCCGTCGCATTTAATTATCACCTATGAGTATGCATAAATTCGAAACCGGAAGTGCGGCTAACACCTCCAGCAGAAACGATCCCCGGGAGAAGCGTCCGCGATAAACGCTAATATTTATTCCATGTATTGTTCAGCTCCCGGCTCTCTATCCGATCATAATCTTTCTTAAGCGAAGCTTTCTGTGCCGTGGAATAGCAAAAAGAGCTTCATCAGCCGCGTTTGTTCGCGCTAATTCGTTTCTGACTGTACACAGCTCGCCGTCATGTTGCCGGAACGGAAGTGAGGCCCGACGTGTAGTTTACAACGTTCGCGGAGTTTGGTTCCATTTTTGCGATTTTTGCGGTCCCGATAATGGCCACCTATTCTACTGTTCGTTATTCGCGGTTACGGGTTCCCGTAATTCGCGAGGCAAACGGAGAGTCGACTCTACCGGGAAAAAATAAATCTGAGGGATGATGAACGGAGGACGTATGGTTCTTTTGCTACGATTAATGCGGCTTGGTGAAATGTGGTTTGAAATATTGTTTTGACGTTTGTGGAGTTTTTGGGATACTTTCACGTGAATGAATATTCACAATTTTGTACATTTCGCGACTTTGGGATAACATATCGTGGATTTGTACTTGTATATTATGATATGCGTGGTTTTATTTGCAAGTTGATGTAAACCCATTCATTTTTGTGCTGCGATGTTTAAGGGTTTTTGGTAAAGGCTTCATGCAACGACATTTAAAAGTTAAAATCCTTTTCATGAGGTCATGGGGATATTTTTTAAAAGAATACATCCATATTTAGCTGAAAGTAAGTGAACCACATTTTTAAAAGAGTGGGCTTATATTTCTTTAATAAAGTGGATTTATACTGTTGTCAAAAAGTATGATTCATATAATACTTTTAAACTATGTTAAAAATTGTGATTTCTTCTCAGCCTCGCGAATTTTCTCTTCTACTGAAGATTAAATAAACAAAAATTTGTCACAAAATGCTGATATTAACAATTAACGGTGTATTATCTTGTAATTAATTCTCCGGGAAAGAAACGGGTTACAGATGGTGAAATTAAGTTGTCGTATCTGGAAAATATGGCTTTACGAAGGTTTCTTGGGAAGACATTGAAGCGCTTTCATGTTAGATTCGGTTTTCAAGGAAATTGACTTCGAAGATTCTTCAGTTTCAGCCGTTTCATCAACTACGCGCGAAGTATCGGCTTTAAGGGATTTTCTTGAAATTTCACGTGAATTAGAGGAAATTAAAGTGTATTTTCCTTTCAAGAGATAAAAAGCTTTTGAAATTTTCGTCCCTTTGAAGAATTTAATTCGTTCCGTCCGAAAAGAATCGGCGTCCTTTAATTTGAACAGTTATTTAATTTCATCTCTATTCGCGCGAAACTTTTGTGTCTCGGTAACAATGGACGGTTTTGTGTAATTCTAGGATGTAAATGCAGAAAAAGCGAAAGCTTAATATTATTTTCAGTCCGTCTCTATGAAAAAAGAACGTCGCAAAATATTTGCATTACTTTTCGAGAATGATGACAATGTAATTACAATTTTATCATTATTATGTGTATTCAACTTTTAATTTACCTACATCCGCGTCATATTTACAGTCTCAAACTTTTAATTCAATCGTTCACTTGCTGTCCGCTTTTGTTCGAGTATTTAGCACACGAGACATAATGTATGTACACTTTCAACTGACTCTCATAAAATACAATTCCCTATTTAATAATATCGCAAATTAATTAAAATTGATGATTCAATGAATAACACTTCAACGAATTATTCTTTGAGACTTTTCCGTTTTCAATTGAATCGTTATAATTAAAAGAATTCTTTTAATTTCAAAGCATTACCTTCGATACAGAATACATGCTTTGGTACGTGCAAAAGGGAATAAAAATAACATACCTGATAGAATGAAATTAGAGGTCACTACCTTAGCTGTAACATTTATGAAACTTCACCCCGCGTAAAATATATTATACCCGCATAATTCTTCGTAGCCCCTAAATAATATTACCCTCATTCTATCGTTTACCGACAGCCATATAAATAATAAATACATATTGGAGCAAGCGCCATCTAAAATACGCGCCATTAAACATTCATTTTACGGTGGAGAATTTCACGAGGAGCGACACGGGGCAAAAAAGTGCATAAATTCATGGCGCACTATCGCCATCGTGTATAAAGTACCGTTCTTCACTTTCGCAACGACATTCGCCAAATTGAAGAACTACAATACACTTTCTTCCCAATACCGTCGTATTAACTCCTTTAAGCGTGCAATTAAATATCGTGCAAAAAGATACCGATACGTCCGCCATTAACTAATAGAATCCCATCCATCTCACTCTTCTCTTCCCCAATTACGAAAAAACGAGGGACGATTACGTACCGGAGTAAAAAGTGGAACCGGTTGAGAACAAAATGGGGAATGAAAGAGAAAAGTAGAAAAAAGCCAGACGATCTTCGAAAAACGAAGATCGAAGTCCGCGATGGAAAAGGGGTAGACTTTTTCAGCTATCCACTTGCCGACAAGTGGAGAGATCTTCTGAATCTCGGGAGCAGTAAGCCTGCAATGATCGCTCCTACCGAGATGCAATAAAAAAAGGCGCGCCGAGTGGATCTTAAGAGGGGTGCTTGAATCTTACACAGAAGATTTAATGGCCACTCCTCGAGGAACTAAGTTTCCTCCCACTCTTTCTCTATCCCTCTTCCTTTTTCTCACTCTTATGTATCTTTTCTCTCTTTTTCTCCTCTCCCACTCGAGTTCTCTCTCTTTTCATCTTACTCGAATTCTCACGTTCTTTCATCCCTCCCCTTGTTGCCCCGCCCTCCCTGCAATCCTCTAGAAGAAGGCATCGTTACCCTTATTCATTACTAGATGCACCTATGCCGTGAATTTTATTACGTGTCGGAAGCACGAATACCGCCCATGGTAAATCCACTTGGGTGAAAGAAAATCTACGTGTGGTCGTTAACGTGATATCGTAAACATGAGGTATATCCTGTGATGCATGCGCATCGCCGACTCGCCGAGCGCAAGGGGTGAAAGAGTACGGAGGGGGTTGCACCGTGGCATTCTTCGTCCACGGTATCGTTTAACTCGTGGAATTTAGCCACATTTTATGCGAACGAAACTGCGAAGTCGCATTGATATCATTCCGAAGGATTTTCACGCGGGAGGATATAGAACCGACGGCTGGTATTGGATGTCGGATGTCGTACGTGATGCTCCGACATTTTCGAGATTTGCGGCTCCCGTGTATTTTTATTGTCGGCTGAAATGTGCATCGGCTCTCGGATTCTCGGGGGTGCAGTTTCTTCATCGTGGGGATGGATATGCCGTGGCATTCTTTTAAAGCCTGACAGAGCACCGTGCCGTTTGTTTGGAAAATATTGGCAAAGAAACAACTTTCGACTAGGCTTCATTTTTGGATTGGAATAAGGAGGATGGGTATTCTTATCGTGCCATTTTGGACAGTCACCAACAGCGTGATTTTTCGAGAAAACTCGCGATCTTTTGGAATGGCAGGAATTACAATTCGACCTAC
The DNA here is from genome assembly GCA_963989415.1 of Cerceris ruficornis. Classification (NCBI taxonomy): domain Eukaryota; kingdom Metazoa; phylum Arthropoda; class Insecta; order Hymenoptera; family Crabronidae; genus Cerceris; species Cerceris ruficornis. Next base: position 17,843,713 of record OZ022520.1, read on the forward strand.
TTCCTTTCGGTGAATAACTTCGCGAATCTTTTTAGATGCAATTTTGTTATTGAATATTCTAGTGATGAGATACTTATAGAAAACAACATACAAACGGCGCAGATAATAAATGAAGTTACACATATAAAAAAAATAGGTATGATAATATTATACTGATGAAATTTGATATAATTAATATCAAGTTTGTTAATTGTTCAACATTCCTTTGCAACTCGAAGTTCTTCGTCGATTTTTCCACGTTTCTACAGGGAGAAACGATCGATGAACTATGCGCAGCAATTCAACATTATTCGAAATATTTCCAGTTTCGAAATATTTCCAGATTTTGCGTAAAATATCTGCGGTAATACGTTCTCTCGAGATTACGTACGTTTATTCTACAAAACGTCAACGTGATTGCTGGCTATGACAGTTACAACCACTGCTACCGCAAAACGCGATAGGACACATACTGTAATTGAGTGGAAAGTACATGCTTTCTAATTAATTTATTAATCTGCGGTAAAAATGCCAGTGTTCATTTTTAAAAGTCGTATAAAACCTTTCAAGCCATTTTTTCCTATTTCTATAATTCAATGTGAGAAAAAATTACAAATTACGTTACAAATATTAAAATAAACATCCCACGATATTAAAAAGAAATTAGCTAATACCGTAATCTGAATGGAACGAATTCTACGTCTAAAAGTGCACCACCCTAAAGCACAAAGTATACCAAAATAAAGAGCAGCCACTTGATCCTAAATAATTCATAAAATTCTAGTCCCAACCAACGACAACTTTTAACACTAGAACTACCAAACCAATCAAAATGACTGGAACACAATTTTTTCCAAAAATTCTCCAAATTTATAGGACAGTCATAGAATAGATATTCTACGTCCATCTTATAAAACATAAATTACCGAATCGATCATCTTTCCCACCCCTTGATTCCCCTTTTTTCAAAATACTTATTTAATATTTTCAAATATGATAGATTTAACGCCGGTCGTTCTAGTGTTAATGATTTCACGTACGATCTCAGTCTTTTATCGCCTTAAACGACGGGAAATTATAACGCAAAATATACAGCCCCAAGTAGGTTCTAATTTTAACGGTACATTTCAACACAAGTACGAGGATATTATTACGTGGTAAATTTTCACGAACAGTCTCTTAGAGTCCAATCGGCCGTAAAGGATTAAATGGCTTATGGTACGAACTACAAGGAACGTCTAATTACGTGTGCAAAATGACCGAGCGAGTGTGAATCATCCAAAGTACTTCTACATAGTACACACCCCCGCTTGAGTTTCAAATTGGCGAGGCAGAGTTTCGCGAAGTTACCTCGGCGATGCTCTCTTTCTCCCCCCACGTTGCAGTCTCGACGAGACAAAGGTTGCAAGTAAATTTTAAGCACGGACAACCGTCAAATTTGCAACAACGCACCGTTGTAATTTTCCTCGTAAAATTACATTCCAGATGCCGGGGAGCGAAAAGATGTTTGCAACGATTACCATCATGGCGCACGTAGCTGCTTCCGAAATTTGTCGCCCGAGGGTATTAAACCGCGTTAACTTAATTTATGATTGTACTTATTATTTTAAGCAGCCGGAATAATGAGGGCGCGCCTCGCAAATATAATGCAATTAAAAATGTCCATTTGCCGACAGTAATTTACGCGTGATTCAAGCCAGGGAATTTTAAGATAAACAGATACACAGAGGGGTTAGAGAGGGTCGGGGAAAAATGCTTTTCACGGTATTTATGTAACGCGGTTGTATTTTGTAGGATTTCTAAAGCGACCTCGTATTTCACGGGGAACGCTATCCACCATTGCCCTTTGTGTGGAATCTTTCGTTGCTTTTTCAGGTGTAAATGAGTAATATTGAAGTCAATTTGTAATTTGTTGCAAAGCCGTGTCATTAGGATTCTTTGATAAATTAGTGAATGGGAAATAGTTCGGTTTGCATTAGATTTCATATTACTATCTATTTTTTTATTTGCAATCTTGTAATTTTCGTTTGAGAATTTCTCGAATTATATTGTGGAAATGCGAATAACCGGAGAAATTAGAAAAATTAAAGGAAAATTTCGACTTTCTGCACCTTCCATAGAATTTTCTACGATTTACAAGGGAAAATTTAAATGAAATTATTAATATTCTTTTTAAAAATATGAATGCTTCGTTGAATATATTTAAAGTGTTTTAGTTGTCGCGCACTTCGGACTTTATTATTCGCAATGTTTACTTTACAAACATACAGCGCATCCGTTAAATAAAGTATGAAAATATTATAGTCGATTAGATATTTTTAACAAGAATGAGTGGATTAACGATTTTTTCTTCAGTTAAAACAACAGTAGGATTAGGTATACTATTGTTTGAAAAATATAAATGGAGATGGGAACTTTCCGAAAGAATATTCCGTGTTTCGGTGATATCGATTTCAACTTTCCACAAATCTCTTCGGCAAACGTATACCCACGCTGCTTTTTTTTATCTCGTAGCGTTAAACTTCCTCTGAATTCTCAGCACAGTCGAATATTCGTGCGGTTCATAATATAACCGGAAAGAAATCCATTATCTTTGCTCTTAACAAAAAGCTTTATTATATCATACAAATTTGTAAATATTAATTGAAAATATAATTCCCTTCTTCTCTTATGACAGTTTCCCATCTCGTTACCCATTCTTCGAATCCACTTTTAAAAAAGTGCGCGGGTTTTGAATGAAAGAAGTCGTCGAGGTGGTTTTGCACTTCGGTGAAATTTTGAAATGTTTTCCTACGAATGTTATGTTTTAGAGATTTAAAGAGGTGGTAATCGGTAGGTGCTAAATCAGGGGAATAAGGGGGATGACTAAGAACTTCCCAGTTTAAATCACGAATTTTTTCACGGGTGATCGATGCTGTATGGGGCCGTGCGTTATCGTGGTGAAGAATTATTTGCTTTCGATCGACTAAAGCTGGTCGTTTTTCTTTAAGTTTCTCCATCAGTCTTTCTAATTGTTGACAATAAACATTAGCTGTGATAGTTTCACCCGGTTTGAACAGCTCATAATGAATTATACCAGATATGTCCCACCAAACACAAAGTAAAACCTTTTTTAAGCTCAGTCCTGACTTGCCAGTTGGAGCAGGAGTTTGTTTAGGAGAAAGCCATTGCCTTTTTCGCTTTGCGTTACCGTAAACGATCCATTTCTCGTCTCCCGTTACAACACGATGTAAAAACGGTTTATTCCTGTGCCTTGTCAGTAAAGAATTGCAAATTGTTTTCCTCCGCTGCTTATTATCGGCTGACAATTCATGCGGTGTCGAAATTCCTATTCTGCTTGTTTTACCAATGAGTTTCAAATGTTCTTGCACTGTTGACCAAGGAGATTTGAGCTTTCCTGATATCTCGTCAATCGTTAACCTTGGATCGCTTTCGATCAGTGACTTCAAAGTGTCGTCGTCAAAGTTCGACGGTCTTCCGGATCTTGGGGCATCCTGCAGGTTCCTGTCGCCAGATTTAAATTTGCGAAACCATCGTTGACATTTGTTTATCGTTAAGACACTGCCGTAAAGATCAATGATTGACTCCGTCGCTTTAGTAGCATTCATTCCCTGATCGAAGAAAAGCAGCATACAGTGCCTGATATGCACCTCGTCAGCAATAGGCTTCGACATTTCGGCGGATTAACGGAAAATTATAGTTATCTCCTGAAAAAAAAAGTTATTGAACACTAAAAGAGAATAAATCTCAAGTAAAAGTCATTACATTGCAACGTACCAGCGTAGAATTCCCCAAAATTTAAGTATAAAAAATAATGGATTTCTTTCCGGTCCCCCTAATCATTCAGTGCCTTCTACAATCTAAGCTTATCGTTTTACCTGAAAGTAAAATGTAGTAGGACTTTGATAAATATTCCAGACGGTAAACAAAGTAATTGATAAATTTCATTTAATAAATAAATCACGGAATTATTTCATCGTAACAATAATGCACAGTGACGTAAAATGGAAATAAAATAAGAAATTGGAAATTCACAATATTTGTTATCTTATTTTACACAAAGTATCCAATATAATTTTAAATGATACAATTCTATTTTTTGTTGTAAGTCCTCTCGAACAGAAGAAAATTTCCGCAGCCTTAGAATTCTCTAAAAAAAGTGCTAATTTTACATAATTCAATTTTCCGACACTTCGTCATATATTTGCAATAATAACATTCCTTAAAAATTGCATAATAATTAAAATCTTAATCGACAAACGTGTCTGTGCAAAATAATATCAATATTTTTATCCTATTCGACCCAATTACTCTTTCTTCAAAAAATTAATACATTTTTTTTAACCAACAGCATCATTATCGCACAACGTATCGATGTATCGAGATATATCAGAAGAAAAAAAGACGAGGACTTACTTAAACCGTTAAAAACGAGCCTGTGGACTAGTATCGGTATTCTATCACTGCTCTTATTTACACGATCATTAGATACGGGCCAATGAGCTGCTGCACAACATTTTAATTAAAACGCATCTCGGAAATTGGAACGGAACGCGATTTTCGAGGACGTGATTACATGCACTTCGTATTTTCGAAATCCGGACAGAGTGTGTACCGGCCGCGCGAATTGGAAAACCGTAGCTCAATATGATTACCAGCATGTGAATAATTCTATTAACATTTGCGACCTGATTTCCATTGACCCCATGAAACGCCCGGCAGATTGCAGATTATAAGCGAATTATGAATAGCACTCGTTCTCACGTTCACGCGATTCGTTTATTCTTCCTTTTGTCGCGACGAAGCGAAGAGAAATTTGTTAAAGCCGCGTATTTTCCGTGTTTACGAAAGAAGGAAGACTTAAAGCGCTCTTGTTGAAATGAGCAAGCAGAGTATTATTGCGAAATGCTCACACGGAGACCTGAAATGCAAATATGAGATTACGGCTGGGAGTGACTGATCTCTCTGTAAAATTAGAAAAATACCTCTTCAATGGAAAGCGTGATTGTTAAAATAATTCTACTGGCGAAACTTCACACGACGCAGTAATTGTATGCAGATTTTTACAGATACGCGGGTGTTTATTAAGCCCGCCATTTAATTAGACGTTTCGGCACTTTGAAAAAAGATTGTATCGTAATTAACATTGTGGAATATTTTAAAAATATAGAAATTCAATGATAATTTCGTATAAAATTTTTAATTAAGATCCAAATTTTCAATTTGTGTCTGTCAACATTTTTATAATACAGCCGTTCGATTATTGGGCTGAAAAACTTTCATTAAAATTTATATAATCGCGAAACGTAACGCATTGAGTCGGATAAAAATACAGAGAGCAGTATTATCTCAAAATTCACATTTCTAAAGTTACAGACATCTTTTAAAAGCCGTATAGATTGTATACTGCCCCCAGCAGAACTAAATCAGAAAATTGCAGGTACGTAGTATAGATAGCACGGGGAACGAAGTTTCAAAGAAATTTTGACGTTATCTTACAACTCGAATCCCAAGCGTCACGGCCGATTACTCGCAGGATGAACGGGGACTCAGGATATCATAATAACTGCGATCGTGAATTCCGGATTTCCTCGAATTAGCCGTATCAGTATCGCCGGAACAAATCGGCTTTCACGAATGAATGTGCAATAATGCCATCCGTGTGACACGTTCGCTTAAATTTCGATATGCAAGAATTTATTGTTACTTTATTATAACAAGTCTAATGCTCACAAATTTCTTTATATCTTTCTCTCTCTATTAAATGCCAGAACGTGACGAGGATGGTTGCCATACAGATAAACATTTTTCACGATGGAAATGAGGAAGACCGGAAAACCGGAACGGTCAGAGTAATTCCCGAATTTACAGGAGCAGTTTGATCCTGCCAAATGATGCCAGCTTTAACTCTGTATTTCCCTGGGAAGACCTTTTACACTTGATTTATTGGTTAAAACGTCGTTTGCATTAATTTCAGGAAAATTTTTACAGTATGCAGTAGGATGCTTGAATTGATTGTAGATCAGTATTAATATTTGACCAATTATAGGTTTTTGGTTGTTGAAACTTGGTACCAGTGTTACATGCGCCCTGGGATGTGTTATTAGCTACGAGTATTATAATTACCACTATCATCGTCAATGCCGATCGTAATAACAACGTTATTATCACGTAATTTAGTTTTCGCTGTTATATTTGTGCTTATTAATGTCGTAATGACAAATTTTACAAATACTCCCTTTATTGCAATTATTCCAATTGTTTAGATAAAGTTCATAATAGGACAGTCGAGACTTTAAATGTTAATGTTCAAGATAATGTTTTTAACATTTGGCAAAACTCAATCACGAAATCAAGCAATAATCGTAGCAGTAAATCTCAATCGACACAAATACAGACAAAAGCAGAAACTAAATTACTTGATTTAATGTTATAATGATTTTCTATCATGCAAATGAAAGTTTGCGATCTGTGGAATTAATTTAAAAAAATAATCGTTACGCTGGGAAAGAGATAAAAATCTGACGATACTTCAACGGGACATAAAAGTGCGCAAAATTTTACGTCCGACATAAAATTGGCACGACAAGTTTCCGCAGTGGCTCTAAGGATTACCTGTACCTGAATTTGCCTCATTCGCGATGGAGAAAGTGCCCTCGAAGCGCTCGTTACGATAGATTCCATGGAAATCACTTCGCGGCTTTTTTCCCCGGAGAGATTTCCCTCTCTGGTATTGCAATTTCGCAAAATGTCGACATGCCCTACAAGAAAATATATGTCCCTGGCAATATTGACTGGAACGTCACTCACTTTTCATCTGGTTTATAAAATTTTCTGATATTTCTCTCGGCGCATCTACCTTCATGTCGATTCGGGAGTAAAGAGGGAATATCTGCCATACCTCTTTTACTTTTCGCCACTCCATCTTCTTCCTGCACACTCTCAATTTTTGCTCTATACGTTTCTCTCTTTTTTCCTGCCATGCTATTTGCCTTTTTCGCCCCTCGCTATCCCTCCTCCTCGTTATTTCGCTTTTTATCGCACTTCGCCTCTTTTACTCGTTATTTCTTATTTTCTTTTTCCACTCTGCTTTTTGTTGGCCAAAAATATCGTTCGATGAAACGCCCTGAAACTAAGAAATTCAACTAGGAAATGAGATTTAACCACTTATGAGTAAAATGTTACGGAGTGTTCATCAAAGGAGAGTAAACAGGGTGAATTTCGGAGGTGGGTAAATAAATCCCTCGTCAACAGATACAGCGAATACCTAAGTATCGTCGGCAATTGACGCAATTGATGCATCAAAGGGAAAGACATATTCGACTATAAATCAAACGTCGCTTCCGAGAATGGTATAACCATTCTATCGACGTTTCGGGAAACGTTGGTCGTGAAACTGTAGGTTGTTTTGGTGTTTTCGTGAAGTGGAAATTTCACACTTTCCAAATTCTTATTGATTTCTTTGTAAGTTGTTTAAGTCTTTACCTCAGTTTTTAGCCTTCTTTGTATCAATTTGTGCGTTGAGTTGTTGAAATAAGAATTTAGTAATTAATGCAGCTATATTGCAAGATTTTATTAGAAAATTCTCAATATACAAATGATTTAATGCTTCTGTGTCTTTCTGAATTTTTTATTTTGATAAGATTTGCAACCCTACCCTTTTTAGACTAACAACTTCGACAGAACGTTGCTGAGCGTGTAATATGCTAAATGAAACTTAATTTATACAAATGAGAAAATACGACCGCAATTTCTAAGATAAAAAGACATACACGGAGCTTTTGACGTTGCAAGGTAAAATTAGCTTTTACGTAGATGTTAAACACGCAAGATTCAGTGGTTGCAGAAATATGTCAAAAAACTCTCTGCTGATGTCAAGAGGAAATTCCGGAAATTTATAAAACGGAATTTTGGTGCATCGCGACAGAAATTCCGAAATTCCGTGGTATCGTAAATCAAAGATAAACCTTGTTGATTTAATAATGTCAATTTCATTAAAAATCTTCACCGTTATTTAAATCGAACCTCTTCTACCGTCTACATTGACCTTTTTGCAAACACCAAACCGATAACAAAAAAAGTACCTGTTATCTCTTCTAACAGCGTCAATACCATTTACCGAAATTCTCTCGAAATCGATAAAATCCATAATACCTTAACCCATTCACTGCCAGGAAAATTAAGGAAATATTACCTTTGCTTGTTAAAATTTGAGAAGATGACAGAAAGTTTTTAGAACATTGGTTTTATTAATCAAAAATATAATCTTGACATTTGTAATGATACGAAGAACATTTTTGTTCCAAAATTTCTATACACGTTCGGCCATTATTATTAATTTATTAATTCAAACTTATAGTGCAGCTACGAGATATCTCGTAGCTGGCAGTCAATGGGTTAACAGAGCCCTACACACAGCCTCTCCTCTTCCTTCCGTTCGCTCAACATTCTGATGCAATTACGTAACTGCCATTTTTCCCCATGCGCCGAGGTACGAAATCGAATTTCCGTTTAATCGCAAGCATGGCCAGTTCTTGCTTGTTAAGCGAAACAGAGATACCGACTCTGCGTTCCTTAATTATCTTCTTCGATATATCTGCTCACGCTGGTAGCGGCATAAGCCGGATATACAGGTACACGGTAGCTTCCGTGTACTCTGCCTCTCCGACTGCCTTTTGGAAGTGATTTATAGGAAATTTCCCGACCAAAAGCTAAGGCATGTGTCAGTTTAGCGAGTTCACGCGCTATACTCTACCACAATTTCCTCCTGCAAATTAATGCCCCTTTCGTGTCTTAATCCTGACCCGACTGCCATGCAATCGTCCCGATTTAATGGGAGCTTTGAAACACGAAAATTGTAGTCCCTCGTTTGTCACCGGTCCGAGCTGCCCGCAATTTCGCCGATTCCCTCGCAAAATTTATTTTCAAGCTGACCTACATACATCTGCTATGCAACTTTTTTCTACGTTAAGTGTACGCGTACTTTGCAGCGTACTTAAAAACATGTTGCAGTGGGGTATACTGGGATATGCAGTGAGTTGAATGTGAAGTATGATGGAGAGAAAGGTGTATTAAAATAAACGAGGTAGAGGTTTCGGGGCCCAATTAACGTTCTATGGTATTGCGGGAGGAATTTGAGAAAGGAATTTTTTCTGTAATGTGGGAATTGGCGAAGAATAGATTTTATTAATTGGATGATGGAGAGGTGAAAAATTGTACAATTATTTTCACTTGCTCGGCTGCGCTCTTCGGTTTCTTTCAATTTTCTGTATTTCATTTTTTTTTTTTCGTAAAAAAACTTCTAGAATTTTCAATCACCAGGCATACTCACTGTTATTGAAGACAAACGAGAAAACCATTTCTATGTATTTTTTTAACGGAATTTCTACGGCTTTAGCTCGATACAGATATTGTAACACACATTCGAGACACATGAAAATTCTTTTATTACAGTTACGAGGAAGGTATTTGATTTGTTCATAACTCTATGGAATATGTCATTTAATATCATTGTATTGATAGTATAACTCGTTTCTTTGACATCAAATTATCCTTGGAATTCATTGAAGTTTTGATAATACACAGTGTATTAAACTGAATATTGCAACGAGGAAAATTCAATACACCGAAAATGTCGAAAACCTTCAAACGAAGCGACCCCATAAACGCCCGGGTTACGTTAAAATTTTTCATAAGTACAGACCCGTCCTCCTTTCGCTCCGTTCACAATTTTTAACCGGAAATTTCATACACGGAGAACATGTGGGTCACGTAATATTTGTTTGCCGACACATTCCAGTCCGACAATTGCTTAACGGATTTTCACGAAATTTCATATTCGTATATTCTCCTCTGTTGAGGCAAAGAGAAAGAATTGCCGATGATAATTTCCAGCGAAATGAAACAATTTTAATACTCTCTGTCACGGCTACGAACTGATTTCCATCGGATTTTATGCAAGATACATTATCGATATTGCGCTCGTGAACGAATATACGAATCCGCTCGTTTGCAGCAAAAGTAATAAGATAAAATTCGGCCGACTGCGGCCGAGCAGAATGACGCGTTCTGCGAATCATCGTTGATAAATGTGCCCGACTACGATTATTCCACGAATATATACGTTCATCGATAATTTAAACTTCCATCAATACGACATTAATTATCACGAAAGCCGCGGCTCTCGCTACCAACCTGAAATTTCAAGCTTTCCTAACAACGACTTGCATTTCGCATCAGCGGATACTTTTAAATAAACCACAAAATATTCTGCAGCTAACGAACAATCTATTAACACATTTTGTACTATGATAATGCAAATGTCATTTACATAGTTAGCTTGTGAAGATCGGTAGATTATAACAGTAATTTACATCTTGGAAAACACGTGATACGCTTAACATTGAATATCAGATCTCTGTAAAGTGTTGAAAATTAACACTCAGTTGGCACTGTGTGTACCAGCCATGAATATTAACCCTTTGAGGACTACTGACGCATATATGCGTTCTGATAAAAAATCTGATTATAGTTTATCGAGGCATGTATACAGGATTACAATGGAAAAATTGAAAGATAACCGTTGAAATATTATTCTGCAAATACTAATGTATAATTCGGATACACTAGCACTCGAATTTTCCGATAGAAAGATAGTTTTTGATCGCCAAATAAATGATTATCTGTCAACACTCCAAAAAATCTCCGTCCGCAAAGGGTTAACACTTGCACGAAGGATGCTGGCTAGACAAAACGTTTAGCTAAATACGGTATAATTTCCAAAAGTCTGTAAAGGTCTGTAAAAGTCTGTTAAACTTCCTGTAGCTGATAGCTAGGTTCTTGTGGCAAGGCCAGTAGCTAAATTGGGCATTTATTGTTTAAAATTTAAAAAAGACGTAGGACTGCATTGCCCTTATTCAATTAAAGTCTTTAAAATGACGCAGAACACCGTCCACATTTGCAAAAGTGTCGCTACTGTGTTGACCCTACGGCGGCAGCCAAGTGCTAATGTCGTTTATTAAGTGAAACTGAAGTCTATCTGATTTATTTCGACAAATAAGTTAATAACGTTCAATATGTGCTTTAACTACTGATTAAAAGGTGGGGTGTTTTGAATTTGTCTGAGGAAAGGTATTACCAAATTTTTCGCACACGGTGCGTTAAGGTTGAGTGACAGGATTGAAGCAATGGAATCGTTCAAGGTATCGTGTCAAAAGCCATCGTGCTTCGATAATGGCAATTTGCAATGCAAAGCTTTGAGGACTTTGTGCTTGTCTCGATGGCCGATCTAACGTTACGATAGGCAAAGCATTATGACGTCCATACGCATAACTGCATTTGACACATGGATGTTTGTACTTTTAATTAAGAAATCATTCGTGCAGACTTAACGCTAATTGTAAAACTACCAAGGTGGTTAAAATGTCCAGATCTAAATTTTTTCTAAAAACTCCCCAAATTGATATAAATATTCTACTTCTATCTTATAAAACCTAAATTACTTAACACTATTCCTACCTCGACCGGTCAAATGACCGTTTTTAAAATTTCGATTAGAATTTCCTATATACAACGTAATTGAATCGCCTTTAAACTTCACGACTTTTTCTCAAATATACGTATAATACATTCACATTATAATACATTTTTCAATATTCACTTCTTTTTTTACTGTTCATTTTTTGGGAAAAAATTATCATTTGACAAATTCACCGGTTGCGGTAGGGAAAGGTATACGTGAAGTGTCGGTAGGAATAGTGTTAATTGATTATCCTTTTCACCTCTTTATTTCTCTTTTTCGGAAGTACCTATTTAATATATTTAAATATAATAGATATAACGGCGATAGTTCTAGTGTAAAATTGCACCGTGGAGCTGAAATGATTAGAAATCATGGATTTTTAGTTCTTGCAATTTTTAGCCGCCCGTGATGATATTATATCACGGGATACTTATTTATGCATCCCCGGACGTCTTGTTAGCGAAATTATTTGCAGGATTAAGCTGCAGTCAGTACGGGGAGACATAAGTGCTGGGATGATAACGATTTTATGAGGGTACGGAGAATGTAGGGCATACTGATGGTGTCCTAAAGTCTGGATTTGTATTTTAATTGAAACCATTGCTTAGAAAGAATCGTTAAATTGTTGGAATCTGGAAAATTATATTCTTAAAATAACGATAGGAGAAGGAAATTTTGTTGGGCTCGAATTCGTGCAGAACTTTAACAATTCTCTTTAACATATCATGCAATAAAACATTTCATTACTTTCTTATTTATTAAGTAGTTTACAGTTTGGATAACTCTTATTGAATATTCCGTGGAAAAATAATAATACAGTCGTTTCAACTTTCTCTCTCCAAATGAGCAATAATTTTCATGAGGTCCACTTGAATGCTGGACATTTTCAAAATCTGATCCTTCGAAGATATACCTGCAAAAATGATAAAATCGAGAATTTTCAGGTTTCTAATATTTCTGTACATTTAATCTCAAGTAGTACCGCAAATAAAAAAAAAAAAGTCGTGACATTATGTAAGCTATGTGCTGAAATGAATTGGAATTATTCCCATTCCTAGCTGATCGTCATTTTAGCGAGAACTTACAATATGCAAGCACGAGCTCTGTGTACAGAAGAGCACGATATTATACGAAGTTTCAGCTCTCAGACGGTAGTTCATATCGAACTAGTTCGTTGTATTTCTTTCAGAGATAGTAAAGGTAAGAGTATCATTTCTTTTTGCCCTTATTCCTGACCGTTCTACTAACGGGATTATAGAAAACCTGCGCGGCATACGAAAGCAGGAAATTATACAACAAAGAGATTTTAATTCTCGAAGGGTGGTTCCTACCAATCCTCGGTATTATTGCAGATGATAAAAGTAACTCGTTGCAACAGTCGCGATACGAATAACGCATATTTACTCGTTACCTTTGCAGTTCTATAAGTAATAAAAAATCGCATATTCCACTTTTATATCTCCTTACTATGGCTTTGCGGAATTGAAAGATTATTTCAATAGAATCATCTTAACATTTCGTTTTTCAAAACATATTTAATTAGATTCATCTTAAAATTCTATCTTATTAAAAAAATAATCAGTATTATCTTATAACAATTTGTAGTTTTCAAAGTTTATGGAAAACTCAATTGAAATGAATCCTACCAATTCCATATTTTCAAAATACATTTAATATCACCTACTACACCACGGATTTTTCTGAATTTGTGAGAATTTTTAAATTGCAAAAAATGAATGTATCACGTGCCAGTATACAGTATATGTAGAACGTCCAAGATATGAAACTTATTATAACATTTACCGAGTTAAATGAATCACTGCATGATTCTACTCTCTCAACTATGCTCATAGAAAATTGAAACGTTCTGAAACACCTTTAATCTATCTCTCTTACTCACTTCCAACATACAGTAACTCCCACAAATATTCGGACACCAATGTAAGATTATCTTTATTAATTAATATCTCGGTTCTTTGAACAGCAATCGCCCAGTCTTTTTTATCTAATAATTAATGCTGCTTTAGTGTTAATAAACGTACAAAATTTATTCACTTAGTTTACATATATTGTATAATAATATTCAATGAAGGAAACTATACCTAATTTTTGGGTCACAAAAATATTCGGACACTATACATATAAATATCTTTTAAATAAAATTTAACATTATAAATCTCATTTTAATATTTCGTTGCAAAACCATTTTGTTTTATAACGTGTTTTAAACGATTCGGAATATTAGAATTTTTTTTTTAAATAGTTTACTGATATGAATGCCCATTCATTTTCAAGCCTTGTTTTTAGTTCTTCTTTTGAATGAATGGGGGTCCTGCGAATTTTTCGATTCAATTCGTCCCATAAGTTTTCTATGGGGTTAAGGTCTGGCGATTGTGGTGGTGGATGGAGCACTTTGGGGCAATTATACAATAAAAATTCTTGCACAATTCGTGCTTTATGCTTAGGATCGTTATCCTGGTAAAATTTAAAACCTTCGGATATTCCCATTTTTATTGCACTTTGTTTTAAGTTGTTTTTTAGTAGGTTTAACACTAGATTTACGGATGCAGTCAAATTGACGGGTTCTTCCTTGTTTTATAAATATTTCTCAAGTTTACAGAGAAGCTGTACAGCAGATATTTCACACGTATTTTATGATACAGTAATGACCTTACAAATTTTCATCTTTATCGCCTGATCCCTCTTTCTCCAATGACTTTATTTAATATATTGCAATGTAACAGATTTCACGCCCGTAAATCTAGTGTTAAATAAGCATTTTTTTCCATGATGCCATCGATAAAAACTAAATTGCCAACGCCAAAAGTAGAAATACAGCTCCAAACCATTACGTTGCCTCCTCCGTGTTTTACTGTACTTCGCGTATTAGTATTTTTAAACTCTGTATTCGGCTTTCGCCATACCATAAATCTCCCATCAGAACCATAGACGTTAAATTTGCTCTCATCAGCAAATATAACATTTTCCTACCATGAATTTTCTGCTTTTCAAATACCTGAGACATTAATTCATAATGCTAGTCGTACATTGGTGTCCGAATATTTGTAGCTGTCACTGTAATTCATCTAATCTCTAGATTTTTGAAATCTTCTAAATTCTTGAAGTTTGCTAGGTACCGTCCCTCTCATACTTTGCGATAGTCTCGCGAAAATTACATCCGTATCGTGTTAGTTGAACGTGCAGTAGACACTGTCAACAAAGTTCCAGGGGGTATCTTAACTGTTCTGGAAGGACGTATGGTTTGCCTTCTACTAATGTATCTCATTATCGTCGTCGCACGTCGTCCTTGTTCTTGCGCGAGAACCAACAGCAGCAGGATCCAGCATTTAATAGCATATTCAAGGGAGTACTGCGAACTTACTGTCAACGGGCCGGTTGTTTATCAACTATCCCGTTCACATCGCTAATGGGCATATTCTGAGCGTAGCCGAGTTAATTGACACGATACCGGGCGAGAAGTTTAAATGACAGGGAAAAGTATCCATCGGGAGAAAATTGCAGTCGACGATCAGGAACCGGCGAAATCAAGATTGATCGAACCGTCAGGGGAATTACAAAGTGAATTCCAGAGCAGTTTTATTTGATCGATGACCCGTCCTGACGATACGGGTTCAATTTGTTGTCTGGAATTTTTTATCCATTTTGTTTTCACTTGATTCTTCGGTAATTTATAACACGACGGATTAGACTTCCTCGGATGTTTATCAGTGATTATAATTATTTCGTGATAATGGAGAAAATGCTCATGCGAGTTAATTACTTGAATGTTGAAACGTTAAGTAGGTAATTTCTAGTGGGATTATTTTGAATGATTTTGTACGAGGTTGATCGAATAATTGTTGGTAACGTAGCGACATTTCTTTTTGTTCTTACAATAGGATAAGTGTAGTATTAGGTTGGAGGGAAAGTTCTGTCGTATTTTAAATAGGCAGGTAATTTTTCTTGTAAATAAAAAAAACATCTGGCTAGTGGAAACAAAACAGGAATTCACAGGTTACCTGAAAGATGGCAACAGGTTGTAACAAATAACGGAGCATATATAATTGATTAATATTAAACACGTATTTTTATAAATGAATTCAAATATTTTCTTTAAAATACGATAGAACTTTCCCTCTAACCTAATATAATTTGCTCAATGTGTTGATACGTAGCTGAAACTAATTAATTCATTGTTCGATGAGATATGTCCGATCGTAGCAGGAATAGGGGGGACCACAAAGCATGGAAGGTCAGGGCACACTATTTGCGGATCGAATAATATTTCACCGAAGTAATAACGGTTTCAAATTACGAAAGACGTTATTTGGTTTATTTGAGTCTACGACCGTTTCGTGGCGACGTTACATCTAGACTGCCTGCCACGCTCGGCTCGCACAAAAAGGAACCGACAGTAGCAGACGACAGTGAGGTCGGCGAAGACCTTCGGCGCAGTTCAGCGAATTTCCTTATCGGAAGATTTCGAAGCACTCACAAAACATTCCTGTCATAACATACCGCCCCCCTTTGAACAATCTGTTCAATACAGTATAATATCAACGGTAATATAATAGTACGCAAGGGTAATAATTAACTTATCCGCTAAGGCTTACAATGTACAACTACATCTAATCTATAGGTAGCTGCGCCAGCCTCCTTATCGCTCTTTTATAGCTACCGCTTGATGTCTTAACAGTGACGACGCGAACTATACCGTCATCGCCAGGATGCAAGGCAGTCACACGACCTAACAACCATTGCAAAGGCAGTGTGGCATCATCTTTTAATAACACCATCGTTCCGACCTTTATTCCATTATTGTTGCCTGTAGACCATCTTGTACGCTGTTGCAGTTCGTTTATGTATTCATTTCGCCAACGCTTCCAAAAGGTTTCCTTAATTTTTTGCATGTGCTGCCACACGGACCGATGGTGAACAGGAAGCTGAGTAATATCATACTCCGCTAGGCTACTGGTAGCGCAACCGATTAGAAAATGAGATGGGGTCAAAGGCAATAGATCGTTTGGGTCAGCTGAGAGTTGTGTCAGTGGCCGAGAATTCAATATTGACTCAATCTCTATGAGAAATGTATTTAACTCTTCGTAAGTGAACAGACTATCACCTACAACTCTTCGCATGTGGTACTTAAATCCCTTCACAGCGGCCTCCCAGAGACCGCCAAAGTGGGGAGATCGTGGAGGAATGAATTTCCAAACTATTTCCTGGTCGGCACAGAATCGATTGACTTGCGCGATGTGTCCATCCGAATGCAACAATCTATATAAAACCTGTAGCTCATTACGAGCGCCTTTAAAATTGGTGGCGTTATCCGAATAAATCGTTTTTGCTTTACCGCGTCTTGCAAAGAATCTACGCAAGCTGGCAATGAAAGCCGCAGTTGTTAAATCTGCAGCCAATTCTATATGAATGGCCTTTGTCAAAAAGCAAACAAAAATGCATACGTAAACCTTGACTTTACCGCGGTTACGATGTCGCTTTTCTTTAATATAAAATGGACCGCAATAGTCAACGCCGGCGCATTCAAATGGACGTGAACCAATCAAACGATCCTTTGGTAAATCACCCATGATGTGACTTGGAATATGCGGTTTTAAACGCGCGCATCTAACGCATTCTCGCAACACCCTTTTAACGTAGCTTTTCCCGTCAATGGGCCAAAACTTACATCGTACGAAGTTCAGAGTCGTTTGTACACCGCAGTGATAATTGCCGATATGCGCTTCACGAATAATAAGTTCCGATACATGATTATTTTTAGGTAATAAAATAGGATGTTTTTGCTCATAGTCTATATCTGAGTGTCTTAATCTGCCACCAACACGAATTATGTTATTTACATCAAGAAATGGATTCAAGGATAACAGTTTGCTATCATGCTTTAGCTCGCGTCTCAATGATAGCCTGCGATATTCGTCGGCAAAAACACCACGCTGCACCATTCTGATGATGCAATCACTTGCATTTCGTATTTCGTTTACGGTTAGCTCACCAAGCGACCTCTCCTTTTTGCCAGCGTTTAGGACGAAGCGAAAGCAATATGCAATAGCCCTCTTCATTGTAGTAAATGATGAAAACCTTTCCAGCATGCCAATATCCTCGTGACTCTTCAATACGATGACCTCACGTTGTTCAGGTATCGTTGTCACTGGGACCAAATTTCTTGGCCAGGTCTCCTCACCTTGCAGCAGCCAGGGAGGACCCCCGATCCAAGTGCAGTTTTCTAAGAAGTTTTGTGGAAATTGCCCCCTTGACAGTTGATCTGCGGGATTTTCCTGAGACGATACGTATCTCCAGTGCTCTTGAGATGTGAGCGTTTGTATCAAAGCTACTCGATTGGCTACAAACGTCTTTAATTTATGTGGTGGCGTTTTTATCCAGTGCAGGCAGATCGTAGAGTCCGACCACAGAAACGTTTTATGAGAAGTAAGCCGTAGCGCACGCACGCAAGTGTCATACAACTTCGCTAACAGCACAGCAGCCGATAATTCCAAGCGCGGAAGCGATATCTTCTTTATAGGGGCCACCCTCGATTTCGAGCAAACCAAACGCACTAGAACCTGTTGGTGTCGATTGATAGAGCGCAAATATACGCAAGCGCCGAATGCAGTTTCACTGGAATCAGAAAACCCGTGAACCTGAATCCCCTCATATTGTTCTATTACGATTCTTCGAGGAATTTTGACAGCATTCAACATTAAAAGTTGCGTACGGTATTTACACCAGGCCGTAGCTACTTCAGTAGGAACCGACTCATCCCACTCTAGCTTGATTTTCCATAGTTGCTGCAATAATACCTTTGCTTTCACTATTACGGGGCCCAGTAGGCCCAGCGGATCAAAAAGAGATGCTATTTGAGAAAGCATGTTACGCTTCGTAATTCTCTTATTTTCCTCCTGAAGGTTTATGACATATTCAAATTCATCGCACCGAGGGTTCCAGTAAAGTCCCAAAGTTTTTTGACTTTCCCCGATGTCCAAGAATAGATGAGTATCTTCAGACGTTTCCGAAAGGGATTCTAGTAGCTCCTCCCTGTTTGAGCACCATTTTCGTAAACGAAAACCTCCTTTGGACAATAATTGTATAAGCTCATTGCGCAGTTGCAATGCATCGGGTATATTGCTCGCGCCAGTGAGTAAGTCATCCACGTAAAAGTCCTCGCGCAAAGCCTTGGCGGCCATAGGAAACGACTCACCCTCATCATTAGCCAGCTGTAACAAGCATCGCGTCGCCAAAAATGATGCGGAGGCAGTTCCATAAGTGATAGTATTGAGCTGAAAAGTCTTTACAGGGTCGTCAGGACGATTTCGCCATAGTATTTGCTGATATTTCGTGTCCTCGTCCCGGACGCCTACCTGTCTATACATCTTTTCAACATCGGCTGCCAGAACGTGTACGTGTAGCCGAAAGCGCATAATTATTGAAAAAACATCCTCCTGAATTAAAGGGCCTACCATGAGCGTATCATTCAGAGATACCCCTGTACTTGTTGGTGCCGATGCGTCAAACACCACCCTCAATTTAGTGGTTTGACTCGAGCTTTTTATCACAGCGTGATGAGGTATGAAACAACCTGATCGCTTATCCTCGTCGCATTCAACTTCCGACATATGGCCTAACGTTGCATATTCTTCAAGAAACGCGACGTAATTCTTTCGAAGCTGATCGTCGCGAAACAGCTTTCGTTCCAATGCGTAAAATCTTCGGAGGGTTGTCTGATATGACTCTCCGAGTTCCTCCTTTCGAGCGTTGAATGGCAGTGCCACATGGTATCTTCCGGTGTCGTCGCGGATAGTATTTTGCGAAAAGTGCTCCTCGCAGGCAGCTTCTTCTCTCGATAAATGTTTAAAAGAAAACAAGTCCTCCATTTCCCAGAACCTGGCAACTAAGTCGTTCAGCGAATCGATGGCCAGATTACAAGTAGTGGTATGCCTTTGCTCGTGTGAAGTCGACGCTCGAATTCTTCCAGAAACTACCCAACCTAACTTAGTCTTCTGAAGCACCGCGGATTGATTGCCAACCTTAATTTGACCTACGCAAAGCAGCTGATAAAATATTTCTACGCCAATGAGAACATCGATTTCAGATGGTTTGCAAAACTCTGGATCAGCCAACAAAAGGTTTCGAGGGATATCCAAGTTTGTTTTATTTACGTATTGTAATGGAAGACGTTCTGTGATTTTAGGTGCAACTAAGAAGTCCAATTCTGCAGTGTATCTTTTATCCCTCGATTCAATAGTTGTCGTTACGCGATTTTTAATGTGAGTTAAAGCTTGACTGAACCCTGACACCGGTACGTCAATTGTTTTCCGAGGGAGCTGTAAGGTTAAAGATAGTCTCTCAGATACGAAGTTTGATTGAGAACCTGAGTCTAATAATGCCTTGCATGGAATGAATTTTCCCGAGTTACTGCGAATGTTAATCATTGCGGTCGACAACAAAACCTGTGATGAAACCGTCTGCACACTGGCTGTAACGTTCTTAGAATTGTCCGGATTTTCGGACGGGTCCAAGACAGCGGTACGTTCCATATTCGGCAAATGCAACAGAGTATGGTGCCTCCCGTCGCATTTGCGACAACTACCAGAATTGCATTCATTAGCTGTATGATGCGGACGTAAGCATTTGTAACATAGGCGAAGGGCCTTAACCTTGAATCGCTTCGCGTTTACATCGAGCGTTTGAAACTCCAGACATTTTGTTAGCGTGTGATCCCGATTACACAAAGGGCACCGCATTTTACCTTCCGTAGCGACATAAGTCTGTGCCTTACCTCCTGAAGGTATTGCACTTCTCAAATTATACGGGCGAACAGTGCTACGAGTATTGCTCGCAGTTTCGTGTGCTATATTTTCTAATACATGACATTTGTTCCGCAAAAACTTTGTTAACTCTTCAAAGGCAGGCATTTCCGTTCCACTAATAGAATTTTCCCACTGCTTATGGGTTTCTCTATCTAATTTACTTGTTACTAAGTGTATTAACATTGCATCCCACGAATCCGTTGGCTGTCCAAGAGCCTTTAACGCGCGTACATGTTTGGACACGTTGTCTATTAAATGATGCAGCTGCATGTGAGATTCCTTTACGACAATCTGCAAATCGAACAATGCCCGAATGTGTGTTTGCGCAATGACCCGGCGATTATTGTACCTCTCGTTTAACAAATTCCAAGCTAATATGTAATTTTGTTCGGACGTTTCAAATGCTTGAATTATTTGGGCAGCCTCACCCTTCAAACTGGATCTCAAGTATTGAAATTTATCAATTAAATTGATTGTCGTATTGTCATGTATAACGGACTTAAAACTATCATAAAAACAAAGCCATTCGTCATACTTTCCGCAAAAGATTGGCAAATTAATTCGCGGCAATCGAATGTTCGCTGTATCGTTACGCGTCGCCAGCCGACCGACGGCTTCCGTGGCGGCATTCGCTTCTGACTGTGTACTTTTCGCATGTTCAATTAAACGCTGTGCTTTCGAGAGGATCGAGAAATACATATCTTCAAACGCCTCCCTTTCTTTATCCTGATCGACATCTTCTGAAATCGCCTCTATCTCGCTTTGTATCGCCTCAAAGGAATCCCAAGTTTCCTTTGCCTTTTCCGTACGCTGCGTCAATTCTTCGATTCCTAGCGGTTGCTCGCACGTCTCTAAATATCGCTTAAAACGCGTCAATGCTGCCTTAATAACACCGCGTCTTTGTGCAGCCGTCTGCAATCGCTCGTTCGGCATCGTGTACAACTAATGCGTTAATTAAGATCGACCTTACTAATAACAATTGGTGTTGCTTCTCTTCCGTGCTGAGATGCTCGTCGATGAAGGTGTAGAAATCCGTATTCTACACTGTAGATCTCGTTGAATAGTATTCCACTACTATCGCTTTCTTTACAATAGTCCGTTAGTTCACAAATATCCGTTCTGTTCACAAGTATCCGTTTTGTTCACAAGTATCCGTCTCGAAGGACCAAAATGTTCGATGAGATATGTCCGATCGTAGCAGGAATAGGGGGGACCACAAAGCATGGAAGGTCAGGGCACACTATTTGCGGATCGAATAATATTTCACCGAAGTAATAACGGTTTCAAATTACGAAAGACGTTATTTGGTTTATTTGAGTCTACGACCGTTTCGTGGCGACGTTACATCTAGACTGCCTGCCACGCTCGGCTCGCACAAAAAGGAACCGACAGTAGCAGACGACAGTGAGGTCGGCGAAGACCTTCGGCGCAGTTCAGCGAATTTCCTTATCGGAAGATTTCGAAGCACTCACAAAACATTCCTGTCATAACATTCATATTCTCTACTGATCTTCAAGGATAACAGAAATAGCTGCAAAAATTATTCTTGATGTACTTCGCCGAGAAATCATCTCATTCGTAGGTCCATCTTCCATATCCGCCTCGCAATTCGTGAAATATCCTCGTCGAGGCTGTAAATTTCTCATCTCCTCTAGCTGATAACACGAGCCGGACGAGTCGTATCAAAGATTCGCGATTCTCTCCGTGTCGCCGCAACTGCGGTTGCGGTTTTCCGGTTAATTCCGTCGAAATTTCCGGCGTGCAGACGGCAAGTCGTGTCAGTTTACTCAGTTCCCTCGGTTTTCCCTCTTTCCAATTTCCTCCTGAGTGGTGCGATAGAAACAAAAGTTACGCGCTTGTGGCCAAAGTGGAGCATAGGTTGCACCTCGACTTCCGGCGTGAGGAGTCCTCACCTTCTGCTCGATTCCTGGTAATGAGTCCTGGACGGAAGAAGAGCGACGCAAGTTTATAAAGAGTTTCGGTGCGAACGCGGACGATAGGGTGAATAATACCGTGCGATTATCGCGTGCAGGTTTGTGGCGAGGTTTTATGCAAATTCAGATTACACCTGGGATAACTTGTGCCGAATTTAACTTCCGCGGTCATTTGAGAGTCGTCGTTAACTTAGATTTCACCGGTTTGGAATTGCATAGTTGCTGGGCATCTATGCAAACTATATTTTTCAGTTTATACCGGAAGTGAACATGTAAAGTGGAGATTGAAGGAATGCTAATACTTACCTAGCCTATTTAATCGGCTTTTTGCTTGCCAACATTCATGAACCGCTGGCTTATTAATTAGTGCTTGCAAATGGTAAAGTATTTCATGGTGTTTCCTTTCTATCACTCGACTTTAACGATCTTAATACGATTTTTAGCTGTGCCGTCTATTAAGATAATTTTCATTTCCATCTTTCATATCGTAAATGCAATAATATCTTTGAGAACTGTATATTATTGCACTATCGAAAACTTCTTAATTTCTCAGTCTTTCAAGCCCCTTACGAGAATGCTTTTATAGATTATATAAGAAATACAGCTTATATACTTTCCGTTGGCAAGGTATAAGTAAAATTGTAATAGATTTTCCGGGATGCCTGAAAAGCTTTAGCTTCTCTCCGTATCTATGTTCGTTAGGGGAAGAAAGCTTCTCGGATAAAGACCATCCGGTCTATGGTTAGAACTAAAACAGTAATGCATTAACGCCATTATATCTAATGGCAAAACCCGCCACACGCTGAAAACACTTTTTGCTTTCTCTTTCATCGAGCACCGTCAACACCGTTCATGTTTTTCCATGGTAACAGTACGAGGCGACGAATACACTTTTCTTCTTGCATTATCTTGAATCGATTACCACGATGGTATAAAGTAAAATACACTTAATCCTGTTTTTACACGATAGATACGTTCCCGAAGAATACGTGTAGAAAAATTCGTGTAAAAAATATACTGCAGCTATGGAAAAATAGAAGATTGGTTCCAGTCATAAGAAAACAGCAAAAATAATACAATAAACCATGAGTTTTCATGTGAGGATCTTAAAAATATTGTTTCATAAAGATTGCAAATGTATCATACAAAGTAAATTATCATTTGAAAAGGAAAGAAACATGTCACTAACTCATGAACAGAAAAATTAGGAAAAAGTAATATGGGTTACAGGTAAAAAGATTTTATTCGTTATCACTTTCTGACAATAAACGCATACGTTTGCATAAGAGTGCAATATTACTGCTGTCATTAGAAATGTCTTGGTTATCGTCTTCGTGCTCCATTGGTGAAATTCTTTCTGTAATCTGTTCAATAAAATTAAGATTAGCCTCCTGTGCTCCCGATGTTTCAGTGGATTTAAGAACGAATTCAGTAATTAATCGCTGTGTTTGTGTTTTGCCTAGGCCACAGAAAAGCAAAATTTTCTTCTTAGTATTTGGGTCGATCCTGTTAACGCTAGAACTACCAAACCAGTCAAACTGACTGGTACACAATTTATTCCAAAAATTCTCCAAGTTTATAGAAGAGTCTTGGAATAAAAATTCTATGTCCATCTTAAAAAACATAAATCACCGAGTCGATTATATTTTCCGCCTCTTTGTCCCTCCTTTTTCAAAGTACTTATTTAATATTTTGAAATATGATTGATTTAACACCGGTAGTTCTAGTGTTAAATCAAAATAAGCCGTGTAAAAAGAGAATTACATTTATTTTTCTAATTCGTGTTAAATCGAAATCGTGTAAAAGAAGTTCGTGTAAAAACAGAATTGAGTTTATAAATTACGTAGAAAGACACACGGTGAATTATTTCAAATATATTCGAAAGTATCGTGCAGGATGTTTTATTCCAAGTGCAATCAATCGTACAATTTACTGCCGGTGTTATCTTGGAAATTCGAGATGTATTAGAAATGAAAATTCTTGGCTAACTGAAGTAGCAGAAAAATCCAGGTCGCTGAATTGCTTCGGGCATTCGAAGTAAAATCCTTCTTCGAATTGTTTCTGTAATTGACTCTGCGGTTTGTCGCTAATGAAGTGTGGTACCCCGAAGAAATTCCATTCGTGAAAACTCGGTGAGCACGGGGAAGGAGACAGCAAGATTTATCTCGACATTTCCGGGTGGCATTAATTTCTGTGAAATCTAATGAAAAATGTATGAACGGCGATGGACAAATGTTTATGTTGCATTAATTAAATTGATGTTCACCTACGCTCACGTACATTTGCAATTCTATGAATCAATTTCAAAGTTAAGTACGTTATAATTAATATTAATCAGCGCACAATTTGTATGAGCGCTTCTTGCGGAAGTGTCAGAAAGTATTACGAGAGAGGAAATTATTTCTGGAATAATTTTTCTCTTCTTGGAGTTCAGACGGACAGCGTGATAATGTTATCAACAGTTTAAGATATCGTCGACGTAGAACATATGATAAGAGGTACCATAAAGAGAATAATTTTCTTCGCGTTAATTTCTAATAATATTGTTAGAATCATATATTTCTAATTATAGAATATCTCCAATTATATATTTCTAACAATATTATCAGAAAGTAACGCGAAGAAAAGTATTCTCTTTATGATACCCCAAGTCCAGTTTTATATAGAACTAACGATAAAACGATATTCTACCCTTATTAACAGTAACAGACAAATACGATTCGTTCGGTTGAAAACCTCTTTATTTCTCTTCTACTAATAAAAGAAGGAGGTATCCGTTTTGAAGTAGTCGAAATAAAGGACAAAGTCAACGCGATCGGAAGAGCCATATCGATGAAGCCCATTCGATCGATTCCCTGCGAATAACCCGCAGACGGAAGTTACATTCGCCACTCAAGGCGATTGCTTCGAAAAAGTATAAATTCTCCCTTTTACGTCTAGCACGTTATTTTCTATCTTTCATCTCGATACTGTCGCACTCGCCCGATAGTCCATGGATGCCTTTGGTTAAATTCATACACGCAAGATCATCCCAACCGGAACGTTTCGCTTATATTCTTTCGAGTCGCCCGGCAATATTGCTAAAAGCGTCGTTTAAGGAAGTTAACGGTCCACCTAGTGGATCGTAGACGTCGCTCGGAGTTACGTCGCGAATTTTAATACTTCCTCTGAGTAAACCTGGCATCTCCGTAACGTCGACGTTGTAAATCAGGTGGAAAATTTTAATATCCTTAAGACTTCAATACAATTATGATGGGCGAAAAACGAACAATGAATTTCAAGTGTCACCTGTGAGACCTTATTCGTAGGATCTATGGGATGTAAAAGGAGATCTTCTGTGGGATACTGCTTAACACTAAACCTACCGGCTTTATATCTGTTATATTGAAATATACGAAATAAGTACTTTGGAGAAAGAGATTTGAAGAGGTGAAAAAGATGATCGGTTAAGTAATTTTTATTTTATACGATAGACCTAAAATATTTACTGAATGGCTGCCCAATTAATTTCAGGAATTTTTAGAAAAATTAGAAAGCGGTCATTTGATCGCCATGGTAGGTTTGGTGTTAACCCTGTAAAACGAAAATGAAATTTCTTCGACAAGAAATTGGTATCATTTATGTTGTTTAGCTATAATATTATAAAATTAATATTAATGAAACCATTGCTGCATATTTTGTGCGAAATAGAGAAAGAAGCGATGGTTTCATCGGATAACCATTGGGCCGTAAGACAACGATTTTTATTTGCCGTGGTTCCACAGCATCATCACTGGTTATCATGTAACAAATTCTTTGAAATGTGGTATTATTGTAAAACCACTGGGAACAAAAGGATTGATGGGATCAGATCGACTGAAGGATAGTCGTCTGTGGAAAAGTTTTTTATAGGCTCAGTACCCAAAACCAAAACTATTTGTATTGGATATTTTAAAAT
Organism: Cerceris ruficornis; assembly: GCA_963989415.1. Classification (NCBI taxonomy): domain Eukaryota; kingdom Metazoa; phylum Arthropoda; class Insecta; order Hymenoptera; family Crabronidae; genus Cerceris; species Cerceris ruficornis. The sequence goes on from OZ022520.1 coordinate 17,869,906, forward strand.
AATTGGATGTCGATATCTCTTCTTGGTCATTATTTAATTGAATTTTACTTATTAATTTTCTATGATGCTGCGGATTTATATGGTTGCCTTTTGCGCAAAATTGTGAAGGATTAAATTTCATATTTCGCATCACTCTAATGTGCTTGAAGCGAATTCAACATGAGAGGGCTACAACATTTTATTTTATTGTTAATTGAAGACCGATAATTCTGCTTGACTTTTGGCTCTGTAATTTGCTCAGTTTAATTAACTCGAATTGATTTGCTACTTCAAAGCGGAAATTTCCGCTGTTAACAAAAGTAAAAAGAGTTTTGCAAAAGCATTGTACAGTTGTAAAATCTACTTGTTGAAGCAAAAGCCTTCGTTCTGAATTTACCATTTGGCTCTATCTTTGGTGAAAAATGACCGAGATCCCTGAATGATGAACTTTCAAAATTATTTAATTAAATTTCCCTTTGTTTTTACATGTTACATGGAAACGTGATTTCCAATTAATTTTACAGAGTACGTGGAACGGTATTCAACGAAACATTTACAAAATTCCAAATATTAACGGCTTCCAAACCTACAGTGAATTTTCCGGCGATGTCTGCTTATTTAACTTTTCATCGCTGAAAGGAGAAATACTCCGTCTACTTTATAACTCCATGTCAAAATTCACGCCATATTGTTAATTACAAACTGATTTTCGCTGGCGAAAGTATCTCGAAATTAATGTCCTACATTAATGTCAATATGCTTACTTGCTGTACGTCAAATGAGAAATGTAATTACATATCATTAATTAACATACCATGATTTCCCTTGCAAATATTACCCGCTGCAATAGCTGAGAACAGGAATAACGTTAAATTTGAAAATACAATTCAAAAACCATTTGGTCCTTAACACATATTTTGCCACGCGAATTGTGTAGAAGTTTTACATGAAGATAATCTGATGTAATTATTTATTAAACCTTAACAAGTTGCAGTAATAGTAAAAATTGCAATATAAAATTGCTGATTAGGCTTTAACTTCATGCCTAACTTCATAGGTCCCTAAATTGTTTTCTCTGTGATAAAATACACAATAATTTCGACGGTTCGGAAGATAACAAAATTGTAGGTTCTAAGTAAAATATGATTTGAGGTGAAGTGCAAAACAAACAGAGAAGCAAACATCAGAATTACGGTCATACACCCACATACAACCTACCTACAAATACAGAAGGTGTCTTCCTAAGGGAAACAAAGGCGAATTCTAGCCAGAAACGGTCTTAACGTCAAAGGATCATGTAGAAACGCTATAATCTAACAGACACTAACTTCTACCGCATAATCCGCTACACTAATGGTAGACTTACTAAACCTCAACCTAGCTAATTATTTAGCAGTAGATGCAATACATAAAACTATCGAGTAATAATTACCATTTTCCTAAGTGACTCTCAGCTGACGTGAAATCCCTTCGTAAATTGCTCAATTCAAAATACCAAAGTATGATTAAATACCAAACACCTTCATCAAAATGTAATTTAATCAAACTCAAGAAATTCTCTTTCCCATACTCTCATGTCGTTTTAACTACTTCAAATAAGGAAGATCCTCCAATAATTCCATCGCCACATATTTGTCTAAAATATCGAATATAATAATTTAATTTAATTTTTTTTATTTAATTTCTTTTTTTTGAGGAATATCATATTCCTCGCATGATTTGTAATTTCCAAATTCATTAATATCTGCTTCAATTTCGATTCTTCTCTCATCCTCGATGATCCATCCGTCGTTTGAATCCTGAGAATTCCGTGCATCATCGATAGAAAATAGGGAAATGATGTCGCTAAACCACGAATAGTGGTGGTCCCTTTAACGAAGAACGATAATACGGCTTCATCAGCGGTTCTGGGTCTGACGCAGCTGGAATTTCGCAGGCTTTCCTGCATTCCGTGCAAGTTCCACCATGTCTTTTCCGACCTGCAGACAAACGACGTGTCAGGAAGGCAGTAGTCGAGAGTTTTCCAGGCACGGCTTCTCCGAGAATATCTCCTCCCTCATAAATACAGCCACGCGATTCCGAGCAGCTGATTTTAACGACCCCATTCGAGTGACAAATTCTTGAGATTAGGCCGAGAATCGCGAGTGACCGTCGTACATTCTCGTTGTCCAGTCGCGATTTTTATTGCACGGTGTATCATACGTCCGAAGGGATTGCAAGTTGGAAATCGTGGAGCTTTCTTGGGGATGTTTGTATTTTGTCTGTCAAGAGAACTGGATGTTTGAGATTTTCGTATTATGTTTTCAAGTTGTGTAATCACAAAGCCATTGGTCGTGAACGTCTTCTTGTAGTTTTATCGGATTTAAGTCCTTCCGTTTGACGATATTAAAAAGGCTTTTATTTTCTGATGATTTATTTAAATAGTAATATAGGTTTGTTCTTTCCCTGAATTTATTTTCATTTTTATCTATTTTTGTATGATATAAATTTGATCAGAAATGAAATTATTTGATTACTTCTTTGATATAACGCAAAATTTAAGTCACAAAATGTCAATTAATTAAAATACTGCGATAATTTCAGGCGAATATAATTCTCGTCCATCGAATCTTATTTAGAAATACTACCTGCACACATACGTTACATGCTGTCCGTCGATTAACGTAATAGCGATAATAACAATTAATTTCAATTATAAATGCAAATTTTGACGAATCCCATTATAATTGACGATCGATAACATTAAATAATAACATTAAATGTGTAATTCCGCGAATTTTCTTGCCATCCTAAATTCCCATACAATCGGTTTTCGTTCATTAAAACGCATTCGTTACAATGTCACAACGAACACATTGGTTATTTTGCAACGAAACAACCGTAGAACGATTCAACTGTAGCAATCTTCTATACGATGGCGACGTATTGTTGCGTTGAAAAATCCAATTCGAGGCCATATTTCCTGTTATGTTTGCTAGAACGTAAGTTAACCTTGTAAACTTTGCTGGCAGTACTTTTGATTCGATACTGCCATGTAACTTTATTACTTCGAAATACTCTCCCCGATTTGAATGTTTTCGCTTTCTCATCTGTCAACGAGAATTCGATATTCGATGTTAAACTTTCGAGCGTTTTGGTGAAAATAACGTTCACGGTTAAATGTTATTTGGAAATGAATATTTTCACAAGAATGTTTCATATCAAGACTAATTATTGAATTTGTGAATTGTAAATTGAATACCTAACGTCAGCTGTACTGCAAATTTTAATATAGAATTTGAATTTAATATTAATTATTAATTTGTGTCGTGATGAATTTTGCAATTTTATACTTTTCTGTAATACTGAATTCTTTAGTTCCTGTTTTTAGATCGGCAGTGTACTTTAATGTTATAAAGTAAGACGTTATTGAGTTAATATAGATATTCGAAAAGTAGCTTTTATAATAATTAATATTCGATATCTGTAAATCTTCGGTTTCGGTGAGAGAAAACAGCTTTTGGGCCGAAACTTTTTTCTATTGATATACACGGTGCTCTATAGGAACTAATAAGCAAAAATACAGTTTCATATAGCTGACGCTACATTAATGAAATGAAAAAGAAACGTTGAAAATCAATACCAATCAAGATAATTGTCAGTTCATTTAACAGCTTCTTCTTATCTACGCAAAAGTTTCCTCGCTTCGTTCTTATAATATTATTTTCTCCTTCATTCAAAAGAATTCCTTGCGAATATCTGCAGATTCATTTAAATTGAAGAGAAAAATTAAATCCACCTCTTTAAAAATCTTCTACCCGGCTTTCAACAGTCACTCACCCAGAATGTTTTGTACATTTTTCCTGCGATTTTAAATGTGAAATATGGCAAATCTTTGTAAATATTGACATCCTGATATCTGCGATTTAAAGATTCTTTAAAATTCAGGGAAAGTCAAAGTTCTTCCAACGAATTCGAAGAAAAAGAGAAATGAGCAAAATGCAATAAACATGTACATTTGTATTTTACATAATATTAAACATAAATGTGGCATATAGACACCGCAAATAACACTGATCTACAAAATTGAAGTTCTCCTTTCGTCCCACAAAGTTTAATATGTGATACTAATCGTGTTTCATTTTATCGTGTCGAGGAAAATAAAATCGCCACACTGCAACCACGAGGAACAAAGAAACACGAGCTCAAAGTTTCGCAAAAATAATGAAGTACGCAAAACGTTGAAATTTGAGAATCGGCGCTTTCTTTAAAATTAATTTTCTCAAAAATGAAAGCTGATAGGAAAAAATGGTTTTCATATTTGTGTTTACCGCCAGAAAATACCTAAAGATCAGTAGGATTTTTCACGAAGCACTAGCTCTCGTCTATTTACTCGGAATTTTTCAGAAAAGTATTTCAGACTTTGGTAATTCTAATAAAAGACTTTCATATCTGCCGACCCACAGCAATCGTGGCCTACTCAAATGGTGATAACAGGAACTTGTATATGTTCTTCGATCTTTCTTTGCTTTGCATCAGTAAAACTCTCATAAAATGATAGCCCGTTAAACAGTGCAAAAGAAGTAGAAGTATCTAGTGAATTTCAATTTTAATAAAAGTCATCCTTCAGATATTTGTCGTATACGAAGCTTTGATCTTCACCGAGATTGCTCTGAAATTAAAAAAAATAAAACAGCATCAACCGCTTCTGAAATTGTCTGGAATAGACATTCTCAAAGAAACTCATGTAGGATTATTTCATTGGTAAAATTTCTCAACGAAACAAAAGTGTTGGCGCAACAGGGTTAGAGTAAATTATTATTGTAGGCGTGTAGGATAATTTAGAATTAATCCGTAATATGTTCTTTATTAAATTCATATACACGTAAAGCTTATTCTGTTTCACAAACGTGCTACATCTTCTCTTAATGTGATACAACCATTTTGGATAACAAAACACAACGAACCTTTTTATTCAATTACTAGGCGCACTGGGGCCCGTGATGACGCACCGCGGTGGGCCTCAATACTATACCTGGGCACGAATTATAACTCTATTAGAAAAAGTAACTGATCTCATGAACAATCGCAATCTCAGAACACATGCTTCACGTGATCTCCAAACTTTAACCTCCATAATTTGAAATCTATCTAAAGTTCGAATCCAGAAATTTCCACAGCAACTAGAACACGAGAAGAAATTAAGAAGACTCAAAAACCAACGAAAGTTCAGAGACGTAGGCATTTTTAAAGGAGATATTCCTGTAGCATTCTTCCAGACCACAGCACCAACAACTCTGAAATATTTCTCACGCGTGATGTCTATATTTTATGGCGCGAAACCCGCCGCGATGTGGATGTCTTCGACGAAATATTTCACAGTGGCGAAAATAAAATAGCAAAGAATAGTAAAGAGGAATATATAAGCATCCGAAGCAATATATTACACACTTCTTCCTATTTACTGTAGACGTAGGTTTCAGGATCCAACTTGGTCTCACCTTACAATATCACCTTCCCTCTGGCATTTCGCTAGGTCGTCGTTCATCCTTGGTTACAACCCTTCTGAGAACAATTCATTCACCGATCGATATTTGCATCAGTGCCGGTATTCACCATCAAAGCTACGTCGTTTATGGTCGCCTTGCGTCGCTTATATTAATTAAGTTTACGACGTAGCAAGGCTTTAGCCGATGCTGCGAACAAGCAACGTAGAAATTGCAGTTCAGAGAGAACCTACCAACTGCAACGGAGCCCTCCCGCGCACCGGAACTTCTTTATACCGGGGTTATAACGAACCGAAGAAATCTTGTTTATGTCGAGCACCGTCCCCGATGGTCATAAAGTTTCTTTTCGCGGTGTATTTACACGAAATAATAAATTTACAGTGCAACGTGTACGATCGTGTACCTATGGTCGGAAGAGGTACGATTTGGTGGAATGTCTTCCGCTTCTTTCGCGGACGGTTGCACGGTTGAAGTGTGCAAGGGTACAGTTGCTTTAGAAATAATTGCCGAGGAATTAATTCCCTTCAGAGCGGTGAGAAATAGTTTCGGAAGTTCATACATATTTTCGCGGTTCCTCGCAAGTTCGCATACTCGAGCGGGAAAACGGGGAAAATGAATGAGCGAGGGGAGGACAATGAAATTAGCTCAAACACCGTGTACTGGATGAAGTGACGACATGGAATAATGCGGCGAGTGTTGTTCCATGGTGTGACTACTTTCAAACAGGACTTGCAGACATTTTTTCAAGTGTAATCGTACTCGATTGTGAATGAAGATTTTCTTTTGGGGATCTGGGTGTCAATTTTTTTTCGTGCTTTTGATGGGGGTGATGGAGGATTTAAAATTATTTTTTAAATTGAATTATTTTGATGTATTACTTGGTGATATGGAGACAAGTGTCTCGCTGGAATTAAAGAGACTTAGCTTATGAAAAATTTAGCGGATCATACATTTTATGTGCTTAGAGTTGAATTCGAGTTTAAGTTCTTTGAGTCATGTTTGGAGAGGTCTGATAAGAGAAGAAATTTATACTTGCGACTTTTGGAACTGATAACAGAAATTTCTCCATTTGCCGAGTTAATTCGAAAGTTAATAATAGAGTAATTTCAGAACGTTCGAATATAGTTAATTAAGATTAAAATATTTTTCCCGTCAAATCTGCGACAGTAAAATTCAGATTTATCTTCCATTTTCTATTCTCAACGAAAAGTGAGCTGGATATTTTATTGAATTTGTTACTTTATGGAATTTAGATAAAGGTGGGAAACTTTGGGTTTGACAATCATTTTTTGAAGAAATTCTTCGAAAATCGCGCTGGATGATGGCAAAAGGTGCTTAATAACATTTTTAAACGGCGAGCATTTAAAAATGATAATAATGATATTTCTCCTGTCTCGTGACATATGTATGTATGGAGAGTTCATTTAAATATTTCCACGGTGTTATAATAGAGATTACTGTGTCAAGTGAATGGTAGCTCGAGGAAGGAACTCGGGAATCTTGAATGCAAATCCCACAGGCACTTCTGAAACTTTTCCACGTGATATTTATATCATAGCCTCGCTGGCTCGAAACTCACTTCACTCTTTTTCCACTCGACGTTTTCCTGCATTGATAAATCTGAAAAAATAATGCCGGCTAGCAGTGACTATGGTCATTTTTTGCCCGATACTTTTATAGAGCTTTTGTAGAGATATTTAGAAACCTTTCGATTGTTCCGATTGCCTCAAAGGAAAATTGATTTTATTAAATAACAAAAACCTTCGAAATGGCTAACAGACTTTAAAGAAAGCAAAAAAAGTTTCTTTGTATGATTTAACCCCTTGCCCTACAATAACGTGTGACACTCGTGACACAGTAAATAAAATATGAAATTTTGAAGTTCACCAAAAACTACTAATCTGAAAATATTGCTGGGTTATGAGACAGTCGAATTATTTCTATAGTATTAATATTGTGCTAAATTATACGATATATCAGAAGTCAGTGAGAAATTTTTATTTCGCAATTGATTCGGTGTTATTGCGTACGCAATCACAAAAGAAATCGTAGGGCAAAGGGTTAAGAGCAGCAGTTTTATAAAACTGCAAATTAGTTTATAAAATAAATGTATTCTAATTCCTAATAAAATGTAATGCTTTATATACATATCATTTTATTAAGGATCAATGTTCGCTCATGGGGTTTATCTTAATATTCAAATGGGCTGCACAGCAATCGAAACAATGTAAAAGATCAGCCATAAATTCCCACGAATTCATTGATGCGAACCATTTGCAATTGTCCCGAGCATACGTTCGTTTTGTCCATATATTTCGGAGCCTGACGTGCCATTTGTATCGAAAACAGCATTCCGAACTTGGCAATTGTTCCGAATATTGTAAAGGCAACAACATTTTCTTCCCGCAGCATCGTTAATTTTAAACGTCAAAGAGCTACGTCGCAGAAAATTAATTAATTCGCGACTGTAAATCGCCGTTCGTTAATGGATTATTTCGTCCTGGCGTCATCTTTAATGGATTATTTTGTCAGATCTTGTCATTAATGGATTACTTTCGTATATTAAAAGAAAACCTCGTTCGGTGATCACACTTTCCAATTATACGGTTCTGCAAAATTTATAATACTCTCGTTTCATCAATATTCTTTGACCGCAAGGTGACAGATAAATTTTAATATTTTAAATAGTCTCATATTATTATCATGGCAAATTGACAACATCCACTCGTGAAATTGTAATTCTCGTCGTAGCTATTATTAATGCTAATTATCGTCTTTTGCGAGGCTTGATACGAAGTTACAATATCTTGAGGTAGATAAATTATAACAGAGAATAGAGACGTTGGTAGACTTTGCATATTGTGAGATTTAACAGTCACAGAATAAAAATATTGACTTTTTAAAATTGATAAGAAATTTTACCCCACTTTCTGAAAAAGTAAATAAAAATTAAATATATTGCTTATAAAAAAAAGTGTCTTTAACTTTAATTAACTAAAAAGTGAATTCAACGATTTGTAAGGCACCGTTATTTCCACTGCCGCAGTAGTTCCAGTGTTAAATTTCACTAAGAACACTTCGATTCTTTTAAGATTCCTCCTCGCATAAATAATTCTCCGAAATACTAAGTATGTTCGACGTTAAGCTGCTTAAAGCCCCGGTAATTACAGATCCATTAATCAGAAAGGGCAATCCAAGCCGCACAGAAGGCGAAGACCGTAACTGTTCGACTTAATTGCTTGAATTTCGTATTCTCCAATTGGTGGCTACAAAACTCCCCTTAATTCGAGCGAGTTGGTAAATTGCTAATTTGAACTCCCCATTATTTTCCTCCACGGGCAACTCTGAATGTACTCTTCAGAATTCATCGGATCGTGCGCCATCAATCTTCATGCTGAAAATGAAGATAACAACGAAGAAAACCCTTTCACCCTTTCCTCCACCTACTTTCTATATCATGCATGCTCCCACGGAGATAAGCTTAATTATGCTACCTCGTTAACCTCCCCGTAAATCAGATGAGCCTTTTTACAATTCTCTTAGCCGAGCCGTTGACTCTTCGTCGTATCTTCATTCTGGAAACGTAAGATTGAAAGGCAAAATGAGATCCGCTCGGTCGACGATCCTCGTGGCAGGCTGAAACATAATCCGACGAGAGTTTCAATTTAGCAAAGGGTGACACACTTGCAATTGACAATCGAGCCTGCACGAAGTTCGAGGACGCTCGAGGAAATGAATAGTTTCGCTTTATCCTCGAATTATGCTCGCCAAGTAATCGTTCCGTTCTGGACGTTGGTATTTCAAAGTCCGCTGACAGTTTCCTGATAGGAGTTTGGATAGATTGAAGTTTGTAGAATTACGAGGAAAATTGAATAGCTTGTTATTTAACTTCATTACTTCAAAATGTGCTGGCAATAACGGAAATTACTTTTTCCTTCACCCTCGGGGAATGTCGTTTTCATAAAGTGATTGATGCTCCTTGTTTTTCGTTACGGGACATTATTATTATTATTATTATTATTCTATTCACGGGAAATAATCCCTTTGATACATAATGTGAGATAATTTTCTTACAAAAATAAAAGAATTATAAAAATTAAACCTTAATACTAATACTAAGGGAGGTGAGAATATCTATGTAAGGTGTCGAACTGCAGTATATGTAGTGTGTTTAAAAGAGGTAAACGGAGGTGAATAAAAGTCCACCATTTCACAAACTCGGTTTGAATTCAAACAGAGTCGATTAATGCAGTTATTAGTTCCATAGTGAGTACGATGTGTAGAGGGAACTAAGAAAATGTTCTTTCTTGGGCGAAGTGTAGGTACATATATGTGAAAATGGCTTAATATATCAGGTGAATTTACCAGGTGATGTAAGATCTTGTAGACAAAATGAATGTCTGCAAGAGTACGTCGTTGTTCAAGATTAAGCAGCCCGAGCTGGGATTACATCTAAATGGAATTTCAAAAATTATCAAAAATACTTACGAGAGAATTTTTCTCTAACTTCGCAAGCTTTATTTTTCCACAGTTGCTATCCTCCGTTGCCCATGCAAGAACGTCATTACTGGTTATCAGTATTCAAAGATAATGTTTTCCATGAATGTGAAATTGAGAAATTCTCATTCGTTCATGCTGAAAGCTCCCTCTCTCTTTCTTTCTCTTTCTCTCTCTCTCTCTCTCTCTCTCTCTCTCTCCCTCCCCTCTCATTGTCGATAGGATAACAAAAGGAATTTTATCATTCGTCGAAAAAGTATTCGTTGTCGCTCGAATTTGTGGTTGCAACGTTGCACGAAAGTAGACGAGATACCGAACTCGTGGAAGAGTAAACGAAGAAACCAGGAATATAGTTATATCCCGGTTGCGCATGGTGGCGCAGGAAATGCATTTCTCCAGCGTCTAATTTTCCTGAAGGAAAAAAACACAGTGAAAGAGAGAAGAAGAAGAGAGAGAGAGAGAGAGAGAGAACGTAGGCGTTTTCTTTGTTTCTTTAAAACCACGGCATTCTACCTCGAAGCACTAGTAACGGGGGATGGAGATGCATTCAACGCCGAATCCTTTTAAGTCCAATTCGGCTGATGCATTGCTGGTGGCGGACTGCAGTGCGCGAAATCATCCGACAACCGTGCGGGTAAATATTTAAAGCGAGATGCACCTTTAATGCCGTCGGATTTTTCTGTAGGAATAACCGAGAACCGACGAAGAATAGTTGGACGTGAATTTTAATGGGGGAGAGGGCGAAGAAAAAGTGGGGAGCCACGGGAAGAAAAGAAAACGGAGGAAGAAAATAGAGTAAACGTTCGAACACGTTTCCTTTCTCATTAATGCAGGCATTAAATTCTACCTCGGACGGGGACTCGAATCGATAGAGAGGAATCGCCCTTAAAAAATACAACGAAATGTCTTGATGATTCCTGCCTTTACTTTTGAATATTTCGTATTTCATTTAGCAATTCAGGACAACGGAATTTCAGTTTGAATGTCGCGTTAAACGAACTCTTGTTCGGATATTGGCAGACTGATTTTTCTATTTTCCGACTGATTTTACATTTTCCTTCCTGATGAGATAAAACCAGTTAAAAGCAGCAAAAAAATGTGGGCATTTTTATCTTCTAATTAAGTTACAATTACAAATGTTCCAGATAGTATAAAATAGTTGCTAAATTTGCAAGAAATCTCCCACTGAATTCGCTTTGCCGCATAATTCACGGAAGAGCCGCAGAAGATCGCAAATATTCAAATGCACCAAATAAACATAAGTCCTGATTATTGTTCAAGTCGCTACAGTTTCTTAAGACAAAATAAATATTTATGTTGGCATATCTTGCAAGATCCTTCGAGACAGTAAATGTATCTCCAGAATTTACTCTACGAGATAAAAAAAATTCTCAAGAAAAAGCATTGTTGAGAAAATGTCGTAATCCAATTTATTGCAATTTTATTCGAAGATAAAATGTTTTATACAATTCTTGCATAATATTAATATGTCAGAATGATCCTGTCTTTCGAAAAGGGATTACCCGAGTCCTCTGTTGGGTCTTGCATCTGATGCATGCATTATCTGCTAATACCATCGGGGTAGTTTGGATTTCTGCGTATAGGGTTCCGTTGTTCTTGAATAACAAGGGAAGCGATTGTTCTTGTAGTTTGCTGCTACCTGTCCCGGCGCATCTCGCACTACAAACTCATGTTTGAATCGTGGCATTGTTGACATTAGCCTAACACTAAAATCGTGTCAATTTCGGTCAGATTGATATTTGAATATCAACCTCGGATAACACGAGCAGAAGCCGCGTAAGGCGACGCATTATCTAAGGAATTTCACCTGCTGTACGTCCCATCTCCTTGTTGTGCCTGATTTACTGTTCCAGCGCGATTCGAGAGTTAAATTTGAATGTTTCATAATTCATAAAGTTTCAAAGTCTAAGAAATTATTAAGTTGGTTTTAATGATCCAAAAGAATACGGCGTGTTCCGTTTGACTGGAAATGGGTGAACATCTTAGAAGCCATTTAATTGTGAAAGAAATGTTACAAGAAAAGTTGTTATAACATGAAATCATAAAATTAGTCAATGATTCTCAATAGAATTACACTGAAGTTTCTTCATATAAAGTATTTAATACAAAATTAAATAGATAATTACAATATAACGATTATGTGGAATAATACAAAGAAATTCTATTACATCGTTGTAACGTGACGATTTAATTCCAAAATGAAAATCGGCGGACATGATAAAGCTGGAAAATCATTTCCAATCGTCAGTAGATGGAACCAAGCGTACAGGGCTTAGGATTAATCATCGGATCCTTTAAGCTTGCCAGTAGTCCGCCAGGGGATCCAGTTTCGTGTGTGGTCCGCAGAAGAATGATGTGCAGGCGATCAGTAAATCAACCAGACTGACGTTAATGTCGCATTTATCGAAATATCTCGCGCCAATTCTATGTACCAAGCCTTGACAATAACAAAATTTGATAATTTATTTCTGTTCAAAGTACCAAAGGCAAAAAGAATTTAATATACTACTGCAAGTGAATTAATAATGAATAAATATGTATATTTCAAGAAACACGAGCATATTGATCGTTATTAAACAGGTATATTTAAAGAAACGCAAGTGAAATAATAATTATGAAATACTTATTTTTGAAGGAACACGAAATTAATTTTAATTAGAATTTGATGTAATCTATGTTTGAAGAGGTATGCTAAGGTGGCCAGCAATGAGGCTACCAAGAATGGCGACGACGATTAGAACGAAGACAACTTTGTTGCTCATTTCGAAATTTGTCGGCGATGCTGAATGAATTTCTTTCGAATTTTTCAACTGAGAGGGGTTATATAGCCGAAAGCTGCGTGCTCTTGTTGGACAGCATAAGCATTTGCAAACACTTGGTAATCTTCGATTGCTGATTACGTTTAGTGAGACACTGTTATGTCAGAATAAACACACGTTACCCATATTTTGAGAAATCCTTCGAGATTATAAAGTTTATTTCAGAAATATGAGATAACAGCTTGTAACGTGATACAGTGAATCCATAAAGTGCTACTAATGCTCACAAAATGTCATGGTAATTAATTTTAACTCTTTGGCTTACAACAAGTGACACTCACGTCGCGGAAAATGGAATAGAACATTTCAAAGTTTACCAAAAACCGTTAGATTGGAAATATTAGAGGAACACAACACGATGAAATTAATTCTATGCTATTAATATTATGATCAATCATGCGGTATATCCGGAATCACTGAATCATCTTTATTTGAGCAAATTAATTCCATATTATTCCCCATGCGGTCAAAAGAAATCGTAGAGCAAGTAATCGATATAATAATCAAACATAATTTAATATTGCCATATCAATTATACTTTCCCACATCACAATTAATTTCCCCAAACGAAACAACCTCCACGTCCACCTTGCCAAATAATTTTCCGCTCGACCAAGCATTACCTCGAGCGCTTCTTCCACACAAAGCTAACCCATCAAACTCTCGGCAACCCATCCCCATGCATAATGGCTCTTAATTACGTGGCATTGATCGAATGAATTAGGGCACAGTAAAAGTGTCAACGGCCGGCTGTAGAATGCCGGTCTCGTAAAAGAACGAGGCAACCGGCAGCGGCCATCGAGGGTGAAGAATCGACGTGGTTACTGGCATCCCCCTTACGAGCAAACTTTTTAACGGGACCAATTTGGAATTTTAAACGATCTCTGCCCTCGGAAAGAGCCGACGAAGGAGATTTACGGCCTCGCTTATACTGCCCTCGACATTCCTCCCCTGTACTCTTCCATCCTCACTTTTTCCTCCATGGCAAATTTACCTCCCCCTTTCACCAGAGAATATTCACGGAAGACGAACGGAGAAAGGAACTTCCACGACGATGCCTTGAAACTTCGTCGGAGTTCATTGACGAGGCGCATCATCGCGAAACTTTTCGTACATGGACGAAGTAGGCTAACGCGGAGGTATCGGCGTCGATGCTGAAAGTAGAGGAAGTCCTAGAAACATACGTACTCGAAGGCGACGGAATAAACGTATAAAAGGACACGTGTATGATACCATGCTGGTGTGCACATATGCTTGGAGGTATGTTCGATGAAACGAGGCTTACCGTTGTATGTGGAAACTCCTACGAGGACGATGCTGCCTCGAAATATCCATTTTCTCGAGCTAAGAAGCATCGAGGAAGACGTTCGATCCTGAAACCAATATTGGAACGGGCCTGCCCGTTTCCTCAGCGTTGGTACGTCGGCTTCTATTATACTCCTGTACCATCGTGAAAAATTATTTCGCTCCCAATTTCCATGGTAGTTCGCCCTCCCACGTCGACGAGAAACCGATCGGTTTTACGTTGTGTGGATTAGACGTTTTACAGATTGTTCTTTTTTTCGGAGAGTTGTAGGGAGTTTGACTTGGTGTTAGAGAAAAAGTTCAGTGTTCTTGAATGTTGAAATTCGGATTTTTATTGAACTTTACGTTAGAATTGTGAAAGAGAGGATGAAGTTTGAAATATTTCGAATTTTGTTGAGAATAAGGAAATTCTTATTATCATTATTTTTAGTAACACTGTGGCACCGTTGTCTGGTGATTTCTGTTTTTAATCAGCTTTCGGTGGACGAAATTATTAAATCATATTTGTAATATTACATAAAACCAAATATAAGCTACTCCATTGTTTTTAAATCTCTAGAAATGGAAACAGCTATTTAGATCAAAATCACGCGCAAAGACAATGAATTACATTTACTGTAATTCGTGCAAGGGATGAAACTAATCCGATTAGCCGTAAAACAGGAAGCATCGGTTGCACAAACAGGAAGTAATTCTTTGCCGCAAAGCCGCTTGGAAAAGTGTATGCTAGTATAATGAAGCTTCAAAGCTGCGCGATATAAATATGAAGTACTTAATCTATCATGGCGTATGCCCCTGGAATAATTCCACAGTAGATAATCACCTTCCGTGAAATTACGATCGTCGCATCGACGCACGAGAAGTTATGGAGATCGGTTTATTCGATGTGCTATAATGAAGCACATAATCACTTTTCGTGACGTTTTCGAAATTCGTACGTTAAGCGTAACGTGCAACGTGCACTGATTTAATATTGTTGCGTTGATGAGATCCGCTATAGCGATCGTTAAGGCATACTCGTTGAATTTTCACACTTTCGTTTACCGATTTCTAAAACGCTATGTTGCCGTTGTGAACGTCACGTGTAGAGTTTTACAGATAAATTGTTAAATAACAGCGAATAACGATACTTCAAAATTATCTGGGCGTTTGGAAGGAATTTTAATGTCTTTACTATACAAATGTGGAGATTTTACGATCCTATTTGTCTCTTTACAAAGGGACAGATACATTATATTAAATTTCGTATGGATTTACATATTTTTCTATAATACACATGTTATTAAAAATATTGAACACAAATTCAAAGGCAACGAAGGAAGGGGAATTAAAAATGGCATTAATATCGCCTCATAAAACCCCTAAGAAACTTAAACAATGAAAAGAACGGTATACATAGATAATTAAAAGTTTCTCACAAACCATTGCAAATTAATAACGTTCTTTACTTAAAATCCCAATGCAACTAATTTCAAAGATAGTATTTTTATTAGTGCAAGCACAGTCGTAATTACTTACTGTACAAACTTCTGGCAGAATTTAATTATTACCAAACTGTATAAAGTATTTTGCCCGGAAAATTTCATTACTGATCTGCTATCTTTGGAGAGTATTCGCAAAATGTGTTTTAGCGCCTGCATAATTACGAATAATCGGATAAGGCGAATTGTGTTTGAGAGCTTGTACTCTGTACGCCCATTATTCCCGTATTCCTATGTACGAGGGCCTTTGGAGAATGTCAATAATCGACATCGAAACTTTCAATGGACGCTGGACCCGTCGAAATATAAGGATGTGAAATTGAATTACTTCCTTTCTCGGCCGTAAACATTTTCCAAAAATACAGCTAATAGCATCGACTCTTCCGGCTCAAGTTTGAGCTGCGAAAGTGCTTTCGTCAATCGATCTTTAAATGGAAATTCGTGATAGAAAATATATGCAACTTGTAATTTACTTTAAAAATTGAATATGTCAATTGTTTCTATTTCCATAACGAAAGACGATTTTTATTTGCGTTGGTAGAATAATTGGAACGTGATAAAATTATAAAGCAGCGTTGTATGGAACATTAGCTTCTGAAGTGTTTCAAAATTTCAATGATTTTATTCTTAAAGATCTCAAGATCCTCGAGGTCCTTCATTTTATTAAGAATCTCGAGACTTTCAGGAGTTTCCATCTTTTTGAGCTCTTCGCAACTTTCGATATTCCAATCCTCTCAGGAGTTTCGAGATTTCGAGGACCGTGGAGTTCCGGTCGCCATTTGTGCTGCTATGAAAGTACACGTTAATGGAGTCCTTTCAAACTCCTTTGCGAATATAAGTATTATTAGGATGGCAAAAATAATAAAGCGGATAAAGTTCTAAGAAATTGAAGCAGCTGAGATTAGTTATTATGACCGATGGAAGAAAATTATTTCCGATAAACTACTTAAGATTTTAATAACTTTTTGGAGTGTACGGAGAAACTTAATTATATTTTGTTGTCCACTAACATGTGTCTTTCACCGCAAATTGTTCCCTATTCACGTTGCGTAAATGAAAAGTTTATTTTCACTTGCCGTCAAATTGAAGTGCGCGAACGGCAACATATTCCAATTGAAACTCAATTAGAACTTGACTTTACATATTTAAAATAGTGCTTCGGTTATTTCGAAAACACTGTTATATTCTACAAACCGTAAAACAAGTACTTCAAATCGCAACTTATAATTACAGCCTTGTTACAGACGTTAACAGTTTCACAATCGCAAGATTTTCAATTTCTGCAAATAATAGGGTTGTAAAGACGATGAAAATTGCATGCAAAAGAATTTTATTAAATTATCATGGGGGATTTCTTTTTACAATATAAATACTGCAAAATACAGCAACGGAGTGGTAAAACGTTTCCAATGAAGAACAAAGGGCCTGGATTGTCAATGGTTGATCCGCCGAGAAGAGCTTCTTTATGCGCAGAAGCCGAGAGGTGGGTTTAAAGGTACGAAGTCAGGACCACAGCACAAACAGGTGCAAGCAATCAGAAGTCCGTCAAGGCAGACACAGAGGTTGCATCCGTCATTGAATTTTTGGTTAAGCACGCACCTGCCTTGAAAATTAGAAATTTGATAATATAAATTTCTACCGAATGCTAATAGCTGCGCCTGTCGATAGTTTTAAGTTGCAAGAAGAAAATGTAAAATAAGCAATTAAATATGGTTACAATATGAATTATCTGAGAGACACTTACCACTGGGGCAGGAGTTGTATGCATTAGCCACGGCGCCAAGGAGGACGACCACGAGGACAACAGCGAACATTTTGGAGTTCATGTTGAAGGTTTGGTAATGGTTTTTTGTTGGCTTGTGGTTGGTTTGTTGAGATCCTGATGGATTCGTTAATGATGTTCCAACCGAGGTACTCACCTTATATACTCGAAATATGGCCTTCGGTCGCCTAAGATCACGAGGATTCTGGTACACCGAGTAAACAATAATCGTGATTACTGTTTACGCACCGCTGCAAATTCTTTTGTCAAGATAAGAATTTGTGCTACACATGTTATATAATCATTTGGAACAGCGATTACATTTCAGGAGTATGATATATGAGATATTAATAAATTATAGGAAGTTCAGAATTGCTCGTTCTAATAACGTAAGGTTTCTCATAAACAATTGTACTAACATGGAAAGTATGTTGTAAAACTATTTAAAGTGTATCGGAAAGATTGTTGGAAGACAAACTTGACTTTTTTTTGTAATGAGAAACTTGCAAATTTATGAAATCACTTGTGAAGATTAGTCGCGTACGATTTTATTGCAAGAAATTTATAAAAAAAACAAGAAACGAAAGTAGCTTTTCATTTTCCGCGGTCTCTGAAATGTACGCGAGCTACGAAGAGTTTGAATATCAACTCAATTATAACTTGTTTTAACGTATTTGAAGCGATGTTTCATTTAGTTCTAATTGTAAGACAGAGCTAGATATATCGAATGATAAAGTAGTCATTTAAATTAGTAACGGAGCGAGTTTCCGTTATGGAAATTTATAGATCGAAATTTGAAACGAATAGCACAATTCAAAAGGCAATGCATAGTTTTACGTATATTAACAATTTATTGTTTGCTGAAATTTGAAATTACTAATTTGTATAACGAAGATTCGCAATATTGATAATATTAATAATTAACGTGACCATCTATTCGCAGAAGGATAATTATTTATTTTCCAATACGAGAAATTTCTGTTCTTCATATTTATTTCCTTTTTATTTGTATACAGTTTCTATTTTGCATTCTTTTCACAAAAGCCTCGTGTCTTCCTTTCCTCTTTATTTCAATAATAGCGTCAACCGAACTAATTTTATTCCATAATCTACTTACTTGAGTTAATTATTTTTACTTTTAAATATTAACACTAGAACTACCAAACCAGTCAAAATGACTGGTACACAATTTTTTCCAAAAATTCTCCAAGCTTATAGAAGAGTCTTAGAATAAATATTCTACGTCCATCTTAAAAAACATAAATTACCGAATCGATTATCGTTTCCGCCTCTTGATTTCTCCTTTTTCAAAGTACTTATTTAATATTTTGAAATATGATAGATTTAACGCCGGTTGTTCTAGTGTTAATAACTTGTTTTATATACCTTATTTATAGCTTTATGTGCAATATTACTTAAATCATGTACAATTATATCTTAAATCATTACAAAATGGTCCGCATTTCAATGAATAGTTTTTAACAGCAACGGTCAACGTTCTTCATCGAAATTATCCGATCAGATTTCTCTTACGATTTTATGATAAATCCGTAAATTATTTCTTACAACAATCTTTTCGTTCAATACGGCCATGTGCGGATTTGAAACATTGCCAGAGAAATTGGGAGAAAACATCAGGTATTCTGCCGATTCCATCGAGACGCGACGATGGCTCGCTTTCTATTCTGAATAAATAACATGTCCGTGCTGGTCTGAGATTAAAAATTTCGGACTTGACGCGCGCCTCGGACCGTCGTTTCATAAATAATTTCTCTCAATGGGAGAAACCGCCGGAGAGAAACACCGGCTCCAAGTTATGCACGTACCGGTGCAACCTGCTTGCAACAGCAGGCGTTGCATTTTAATTCCTATAAGACGCGACAATCGAAGGCAGCCGTGACATGAAAAATATACAGACCGCAGTGAAATTTTCCTGTTTTCGAGAGCAAAGGCAATGTGTTACAAATTTCTATGGTTTCCGTGACTGTTCTGTTTTCAATCGATGCACCACTTTCTTTGTCGCGGCTCTTGAATTTTATGAATGGCTATGAATCTCGAAAAGACTTAGGGAATTTTGTTTAACACGTTGAACGCCACCGGTGTTTCGCTAGTTTCATCATCTTAAGTAAAGTGAAACTTTTTCTATTCAAACGACATCTTTACGAAGCAGAAACCTTAAAAACAGAGATAGATATATAGCCAGCAGGACTTTACCTTTTTAATGCCAATATTTAAACATTGAATGTAATTGAAAATTCGTGAATATTGCAATTTAACACGTCAAATGCCACCGACATTTCGCTAGTTTCTTCACTTCTACTGAAGTGAAACTTTTTCTATAAAAACCACATCTTTGCAAAGCAGAAACGTTAAAGACAAAATATATAGGCAGCAGGACTTTACTTCTTTGAGACCAACGCGTAAATATTTCTTGAATTAACAAATTCGTAAATATCACAAATTAAAAGTCACATTGAATTCAGTGCCGCCGGTCACCGGTGACCCCTACAGTGTCCAACGTGTTAATTCTTGCTGTTGAAGCAAAGTCTATGAAACAGTAGCATATATATAATCAGAGGTGAACAGAGGTCGAAAGAAGAGCTTCTTCGCAACAAAAGGTATACCTAAAGATCGAGTCATATGCCTAAACAACTAGTGGTCTACGCAATCCATATTTCAACGATGTATTTATATGCAATTTTTGCATCCGTCGAAGAACGAGGGGTCTTCGATACAGCACATGCCTTGGGAATTATAAATTTAATAATATATATATAATATATTCATTGAGATAACCAGTATTCGAATCTATTGAGATTAAACATTTCAAATTGTAACGGGAAGTAAATTACATAAAGTAGGATAGTCATAATATCAATTAATTATCCGTGAAACATTTGTTAAACCGATTGCAAATGTATACAGAAGGAGAGGCTGCCAAGAATAGCAATAATGAGGAGCACGATAATTATATACTTTGGTGTTCATGTCGAAGATTTTTCGATGATTCTAATGAACTTGCCATGAAGTTTCAACTGACCAACCTTACTTAGATAAAAAGTAAATCGCAATGGGAGATTTGCTTGCAATTAATCTATAGAGTGACGCAAATTTACTTAAGTATAATTGCGTATACAACTGTTTAGTATAATTATACTAAAGTAACAGCTGCAAATGCAATTATGTTAAAGTAATTAAAGTATCATACTAGCTTTTTTACAGTATACTAAGGTGTGATGTAATTACTATTATATTATAATACAATATAATTATTAATATCTCATATACAATATTCCCAAAGTATCATTGCTCCTCATAAAGATTATATAATACGAGGGTCACGAGCTCTTATCTTGACAAAAGAACCTGCAGCGATGCGTAAACAGTAATCACGTAATCTTGCGCGACCGAAGGCCAAATTTCGAGTATATAAGGTAGGTATTTCGGCTGGAATATCATTAACGAATCCATTAGGATCTCAACAAACCTACTACAAGCCAAGAAAACATCATTACCAAACCTTCAACATGAACTCCAAAATGTTCGCTGTTGTCCTCATGGTCGTCCTTCTTGGCGCCGTGGCTAATGCATACAACTGCTGCGCCAGTGGTAAGTGTCTGCCAGATAACTCTTATTTTAATTATATTTAATTGCATATTTTAGATTTTCTTCTTGCAATTTAAAACTATCGACACACGCAGCTATCAGCATTCGCTAAAATTTTATAATGTCAAATATCTAATTTTCAAGGCAAGTGCAAGATTGGCCAGAAATTCAATGACGGATGCAACGACTGCTTATGTCTCGACGGATTACTGATTGTCTGCAGTTGTTTGTTGTGTCCTATTGGAGTCACACCCCACGGCCCACCTTCCGACTTCTGCCTATTATAAAGCTCTTTTCGACGGATCAACCATTGACAATCTAGGCCCTTCATTCTTCATTGGAAATGTTTTACCACTCTGTTACTGTATTTTGCAGTATTTATATTGTAAAAAAAAATCCCCTATGGTAATTTAATAAAATTTTTTGCATGCAATTGACAATCTGCGCAGGTTTATTTGGGAAAATGTTAGCCTATTATTTACACTGGCAATAGTTTGGCGTAGTATAGTTTAGCGTAATATAGTTTAGTATTATAAGATAATTTACTTTATACACTGCCTTTTTATTCGTATTACTTGCAACAAATTTTAAATCTCGCAATGGAGAAAAAGGATCAAAGTTGCGATCCGAAGTAAGCGAAGAAATCTTCTGAAACCGTGATAGACATTTTGGGAATTCAGGATGACAATTCCTAAGGGCCTATATTTTATTCACCCCATGCTACAATTATCAAGTTTGCAACACTGGAAACACTTCCACATTCAAATCTCTCCTGCAAAATCCTCCAATAATAATTCTCAGTTTTCCTTCTACCCTCGGTATGACATAAAATCACTCTCTTCTCATATTTCATACCGACACCAGCTCCTCCATCCAAGTCCAACAGAAACGCATTCCTCCTTGTCAAACCCTTGTTCTTAAAAAAAAGAAACACATTCATCCCACTAAAAAATCTTTCCCATTACCATACATCAAACCACCCTTTCCAGCTAAAAAATCCCACGCGTCCATCCCTCCCCAAAAAACATTCCGAAGAACATCAGCCCGGCAAGATGAAAACTTTCAAAAATTACCCCATTACTTCACTTCCACCGTATCACATTGATCAAAAAACACATCGCCAGATTTGATCTAAAACATTTTAACCTATGCAAATGGCCGAGCGATCGAATCGTGGATGCTGGTAGGACAAATGTGAGGGGTTAGCTCTAATTCGCGGCATAGTCCCGCATACGTGGCCCCACGAGTACGTACTCACATATGAACACACGGAATGGGGTCCCGCGGGCGAAATGCGCGAACGTGATATACTTGCCCGGCATTGCAACGTGACACTATTTTTCCTCGGCGATTTATTACCGCGGATTTATCACCGTAGATTTATTTCTACGGAAAACAGGAAGGAAATTAAGTCGAGAATCCTCTTCCAACCCCCTTCTCTTCTCTTTTTTTTTCGCCGTGAGCCGTGTCTCCCCTTTTCGAGAACGTAGGTAGTTGCTCGTGAAAATGATGAGATTCGCGTTCACGTCCCGATCTACGATAGGATTCATACCAGATAAGCGTGCTCGGGCGTGCTATAAATCTTTCGGCAGACTGGTCCTACCTGCGAGAGATCTATCTCCATGGTATACTCGCTGGAGAATTAAGCCCCGACAATTATCTATTAAAGAAAGTTACCGTCTCTCCCCTTCCTTAATTGTCCGCGGCATTGTGCGGAATCCCTTGGGATGCTTACGTAATACCTGTGGAGGCATTCACTATCCCGAAGAGGATTCGGGGGTTAACGAGGCGGATCGGTGATGTATCGGCACTTTTTTTTTCCTGTGTCTCCGGTAAAAGGGGACACTTGAATGGCTTTTCAGGTTTAGATGAAATTTATGGACGCACTTTGGCATAATTAAGGCATTAGTTCGTCAAAAATGTCGGGCAGGGAGAGGCGTCTCTTTTAAGGGGTATTTTTCACTGCCTGTGAAGTTTGTCTCTTATGAATAGGTCAATTAGAACGTGTTCCCGGATGTTAATAACTCTGAGAAACTATAAACTGCCGTTGAATAATAGGATAATATCGTGTAGAATGAGAGATTGTACTTAACTTGCTGACAAGAGCTGTTTGTTCTTAGATGACTTACGTAAAATGTAAGTTTATGTTCGAAGTTATTGTTGAGTTTTCCGACGGGGGGATAAATAGGAAAATTACGGATAAAATATTCGCGATGTAGAATCTTCAATTACTTAACATTGCAATATTACTTTCTTTGTAATTGGTACTCATCTTATTGTTAGCAAATTAAGAAATTGGTATTATTCCCCCTCTTTACAGAGTTATATCAAATTCTCAGATAATAAATTTTACGCAGTAAATCGTATAAAATTCTATTGCGCTGAGAGTCTCGTGCTGTTTGAAATTTAAACTACATTTAACTACATTACCAAAATAATTGGTTTGCTTTGCGCAGAGTGTAATAAACGCGCCTCAGTTGATACACGGAGAATTCGTATTGTTTTATAATTACGGTGGTTATTGATAATTTACAAGTAATTATCCTACGCGTTATTACAAATTACGTAGTTAAAATTAAGAGCAATCAACGAGACGAGGTTTTCACTTATTTCCATGCTGCTGCTATGATATATTGAAGACATGCAAGTATATCAAATAAACTTTTGAACATTGTTTGCATGTGGACTTGAAATGAACATTTCTTGCGTTAATTTCAACTTTGAAAGCGTCATGTAATTATAGCGTAAATTTTCAAATCTTATATAAACCAGAATTTTCAAATGCATACTTATTGAAAATTTCTCTTACTTTACGAACCCAATTTTCTTCTTTCATTGGGATTACTGGATTATCTTCTCTTCATCGGAAACATCGACAGACGGCAAAAAAATTCATTTCCTCCAGGACTCAGCTCAAAATCCTGTTCTTTCGACTCGTAAAATCGTTTTCGCTCTGCTTGATAAGATATTATCTTACATCATTGTCCCGAACATTGTCAGTTAATGGGAAAACTGGTAACAATCGGTTTACATCCTTCGAAATCACTTCCACCGATTGAAAGAGCGATTCCTTAGTTTCTACTTTCATTTGCAAATCCAGTAATTATTCGACTGCTGCATTAATTATAATATATCTTTTTAGTCATTAAATATATGCCATAAACCGTTATTACAGCAGATAAAATACTAATGAGCAAGATAAACAGCTTCTCTTCCGAATATAGATGTCATATGAAATTGTACATATATCGCGTTTAATTCCGCGCCATTATTCCATAATAAAAGCCAAGAGTGAAATTGTTAGAAGCAGACCGTAAAAGCAGAGAAAAAAGATGGAAAAGTGTGAGGGAGAAAAGGGAAAAGGGACATACATGCATCGCAGATATACTAGAAATTATTCATCCGGCGTGAGAGTTAATTAGTCAGGTAATTAATTAGCCGGGCATCGCTGGAATTTCCGGGAAACGAGGCATTGGCGATATTCGCTGACATCGCGATGGCAATTTGCGTTAATCGTTTACCTGGCGACGGTCCAATTTCCACAGGGATAAAAATTGAGGGAAATCCTCGACTAAAAATACTCGATGGTCCGTAATGGAGGACCCCGACACTCTTCTACTTGGCCGAAAACTAATTTTAATTGCATATCGATCTTATGCTTTTTATATTCTTATACATTTTCATTAATTGACTTGGTTTACGGACACTCCAGTTAGTTGAAATTCATCCCCTATTCCGTTAATCCCTGAATATTGCCCAGCTTCGTGTGACTTTAATCGTCTTTTTCGTAATTAACTTCCATCACTGGAATTCTGTCATTTTTCTCCCGTTATTTATTTTTTGTTCCTTCCGAACGGCGCAAGATTTATTGGTTTTAGAAGTCCTTATCGGCGCAATCCAGCAGCATTAAGACTGTAATCGCTTTAGTCAATTAATTGATGTCACGTACAATCTGATTGATCGACCAATATCTGGTTTCTGTATTTTTCCTTCCTTCTGCCAGTAAGCGTTACAATTTTGAAGTTCCAATCGTGAAGTATCGTTAATCCTTCTTTTCCGGATCAATGATACGTAATTATTAATAGTCTGAAGTTTCCAAAAAGTATATCTTTATTTCTCAAGGTAATACAATTTTTTCTGTTGGTATAATAAAGCAGAATTTCATCCACTTGCAACAGAAGTCAGGCTATCGAATTAATTTAAGTGGCTCATAAAGTTCCGCGTTATTAAATCATTAACAACCTTTCACCGCTCAAGTCATCGTCCAACGATCAAGATTCCAGCATCAACTTAAAAAGAATCCCCTTACATCACTAAATCTCAACATCCACTTGCAATTCACCTCCGACAAACATCTCGACATCTCAAATGATCAGTTTCAAAAGAATTGTTCATTCAGAAGCTTCATTAATCGAACGTTCATTAATCCAAGGACAATCGTACATCTTCAGTGGTTTCCCTCAAACCTCTTTCCTGGATTTCAACGTACAAAGTCTCTTTACAAGGTATACCTACCTCGAATTAGTTTCTACCTCTCTCTCCCTCTCTCCCACCCTCTCTCTCTCCTTCTTTGTCGCGAAGCTCTTTACGTAAAGAACGAAACGGGGGTCAAGTATTTTGAAAAGCAATCGAGTGTCGGAGGGTGCGGCTAAGGAGCGAGTTCTCCGGACCGTTGGAGCTTGCAACGTGCTTGGAAAGGGGTTGAAAGAGGGTTGGAAGGGTGGACGGGGTAGACGGAGTGTTGGAAAGGGGTTGAAAAGGGATGTGAGGTGGGGGCTTCATCGATTTCTTACCCCGTGCCCCAGTAACGCGTTTCGTACATCCGCTGTACCGTCATTGGGTGTATCCCTTCTTCGTCACGAGAAAACATCCCCCTCCTCGCCCTTCCTTCCTCTCCTTTTTTTTCCAAAACGGCACCGATAACCGATCGGTCTTTCGAACTCGTTAAACTTTACTCCCGTCGTTCCTCCGGGACCTTAGCGCGCGATAGTACGCACATCCTCTGACATTTTAGATTTAAGAGTACCGGAGTAGGGTAGATTTCTAAGGACAAACTTTGATTCACATTAATCCCACGGGACTTTTGTCGCGCCTGGCTGTTAACGGTTTATCGGGAACATGAAATGTTTGGTGTTTCCGATTCGTAATGGTTTCACGTGGCTGCCTTTGATGCGATGTATAGCATGAACTTTGCTTTGAGTATCGCGTTTGGTATTTTACTGTTACTGAAAGTCACTGTAGTAATGTATTTGTTAGAGTGATACAGGTTGTTTGGATGCGTTTTGTCGATGATGCACGTTTTACCGATATTTATTTTAGTTTCGAAAGTATTATTAATCGGATAAATAATTATGGGGTGGAATTGAGTTCGGTGATGTTTAATACGATAGAAGTATTTTTGAGTTTTAAAAGGTCCTGTTCGAACAGAAATTGTGTAACTAAGACTGTTATTTATTTATTTAAACTTTCATACGAAAGTGATATACGCAATTTTCTCATCTTCGATTCTTAATTAGCGCAAGCACTATCGTAGCATCGCTGATTCGAAATCTATTTAAAATTTCAAGTTCTAAGCGAAATGATCATAGTACTTAATACTAAAACTACCGGCGTTAAATCTGGTATATTTACATATATTAAATAAGTACTTTGAAAAAAGGAGAATTCAGAGGTGGAAAAGATGATCAATTCGGTAATTTATGTTTTATGAGATGGACGTAGAATATTTATTCTATGACTCTCCTATAATCTTGGGGAATTTTTAGAAAAAATTGTGTACCAGTCATTTTGGCTGGTTTGGTAGTTCTAGTGTTAAAGCCAGAACATAGAAAACGAAAAACATTACTATCGAAGATTAAGAAATTTTACCTCGATGTAAACCTACTGCCTATAATTGTAAAACTACTTACTCCTGCACTATTATTAGGTTGGTGCGTATAAAATGTCGGATTAGGTCTATACACTACATTTTGGCCATATTTTGTAAATAGTTAGCCGTAAAATTTATAATTTTATAGTTGAAACAGGTTATTTGGTCTATTCGCTCAATGTTGAGTGTATTTTATTTGGAAGGCTCCTAATTTCTATAAAAAATATACTTTTTTGTGTAACGCGAGTACTAGTGAAATGCAAGTAATAATCCGATATGAATTTAAACTTGGTAGTAATGCTGCTGCTGCATGCATTAATATAAACAGAGCATATGGGAGGAAATTGTTAACATAAAAAATCGTACAACGTTGGTTCAAAAAGTTTCGTCCTGGATATGCAGTGGGTGTAGAAAGTATTCGTACACCGACTAATTTCGAATAATATATTGTGAAATTGTAGTTTATTAACTAATTTTGTATAAACAACGAGTGTGTACATATTCTCGGAAGTCTCTATAACAGACACAGTGCAAAAAGAATTAATTAGTTGAATAATTTGCAAAGTTATCAAGAAAAAAAAGAAATATTGCCCGAAATATATTTCTTGTTTTTTAAGCTTTCTTTAGAGGATATGTGATGTTTTTTAATGTGACGTTCCAAGTAGTCCCATAGGTTTTCGATGGGGTTAATATCAGGAGATTGTGGTGGAGTTTATTGGTTACTTACTGCTCTTATATTTCTTATATTTCGGACAATATTTCGTTTTTTTCTTGATAATTTTGCAAGGTATTCAACTAAATAATTTTTTTTGCACTTGTATCTGTTCTAGACATTCCCGCAAATATATACAAACTCGTTATTTATAAAAAATTAGTTAATAAACTACAATTTCACAATATATAATTCGAAATTGGTCGGTGTACGAATATTTTCTACACCCACTGTAAGTATCTTCAAAATGCGCCTCGTGGTAGACCCACAACCGTGTACCATAATGATGTCGTAATTTATATATGAAAAACAGAACTCCCTTTTTTGCAACGCGATAGAAACATTACACTGACAGATGCTGTAAAAAAATTGAACAAATGCTTGTAGAATAAAAATACTGCGTTCGGTTTCAATTAATCGGCAGGGGTCTACTTTATTGCATGTCAACGCAAGACCATATCCGTCAAAAGTGGACTCAAAAAAATTTCGTGAATTGGAATATGAAATTTTACGGTACCCACCTTATTCACTTGATCTTCCTTTAACGGATTATCAAATTTTTAAACACTTAGACCACATCATTAAAGAAAAACAATTCAATAATGAAGGTAACGTTAAAAAAGTCACCTCCAACTTCATTGTTTCTAAAAACTCAGATTTTATTAAAAATCGTATAAAAGCCCTTGTTGATCTTTGACAGAAGTGTATTGTTGTCGATGGAAATTATTTTGACTTATAAACATTCATTTTGCAGAAACTGTGGCATTTTAATTTGGCCGCATACAATCCGACATTCCATATGCACCAACCTAACAATACGAGCTTTCTTGTCACTGTTTTAGCTTTATTGGCAATAAAGTTCGTATTAATTCCAACGAGCCTCCATTATTTCTAAACTGATAAAAAACCTGATAAATGCGCGCGTAAAAGAGCGCACGATAAACTATCAAACGCGAAACGTTATTTCGCCGAAACTCACAGACGCTTTTCGAAGCATTGAGATCCGTAGAAAATTACTTGGACACGGGATTGCATTGTTTCGGCGTAGTTTTATTGTGAAACTCAATGCGACACGCGGAAATAAAACGTCAAATGGCAGAGTGCGAAATAGCGCGAGGGGATGAGGACGAGGAAAATAGGATGGAATTTAAATAAAATTGAAAATTCTCTCCGGCTCTCATCTGCGAAGATAAAATTCGTGATACCAGTCGTTTGCAAATCGTGCACGGCATCCTTCGGGGACTTTAACGAGCAACGGAGCCTGGGAACCGACGTTTCCGGTTTATGTGCAAAATTTCGGGTGTTGCCCGGTAAAATATGCGAGCAATAAAATCGTTTACAAACTGCGTTCATATATTCTCGCGATTTTCGACCGGAACTATCGTCCTTTTAGTTTTTCACCGACTACAGTTGATGTGACTTTACCGATTGAAAGAACGCATTATAAAAATACAATCGTAAAAAGTCAGGAATCTTCGTCTCTCATATTTCCCTCTCATTCTCCTTGCATCGTCACGTACGAAATGGCATCGCGATATCGAGTATCCTCGCGTTTAATATTCAAGCTCTTTGACCTCACTTTCAGTGAATACCTAATGCTCTAATTAATCCCCTGAACGTTTCCATCCCCGTTGAAATATTCGACGATAACGGAACGTCCGTATTTCGCGTAGTTTGAACAATTTTAATCGCGCCATCCGCGATCGATTCATACGCGGTGCGTCAATCCGATTTCCGTTGTTGGTAATCAAAATTTTCGCGTCAAAGCCGTCCGACTATGGCAACAATAATGTATGCAAAATTCAAAACGTCGCGTGCTCTTTTAATCTCCATCAATATTCATATCTCGGTGAAAATCGATGCGTAAAATCGTTATTGGTTCACGTTATTGGTAACTCTTTTCAAATCTTCCGCGGGCTTCGCGACGGATTTGCGGGAAGAGGGAAATGGGAAGAATTTTTGTCTGTTAATCTTCGGTGAAAGAGAAAATGCATTTTTCCTCGTAATCAAGCGAAAATGCGGGCTGTACATTTTTCAGGCGTGCGCCCGTGAGCCTTTTTCGAAATATTCTGTACATGGTTCGGTGCACGGTGCAGTTGCAGGGGTCTGTCCATTTGGAATTTCGTTATTCGCCGTGCAGCAGTCTGTTAAAAATTAACGCGCTTACGGGTGCACGTTTTACCTAGGAATTTTGCATTACACGCGACGCGAGTTAATGGCAGTTGACAGTCGAATTTATCTTTGTTTGGTCGAACCATTCACTGTAGCGAATTTTATTCGTTAATTCGCATTACTCGGAATTCAGAAGGATTGCAGAATTACGGGAATTATCGCAAAGTTTCTTTCGTATTATTCTCAAAGTTAAAATTTATGGACGATTGACTACGAAGGACTTACCATTTTCTGGAATTCCATTCAGCATGGAAATCGTGAATGGAATATAAAACGAAGCACCTTAACGTGACGAGATTATGCTAAATGTATTCTCACGCTTGCTTCCGTTCTATTTCAAAGATAATCTCAAGAAAAACCCAATTACTCGAATCTTTTTATAAAACTGATTCCGATAACTTCCTCCTCTTTTCTTTTAAGTCTCTCTCCATCCTATTAAATGCACATTTCTCCAGCTCTTTCTAAAATTCCATTAAAATTTTGCACATTCGAACGCACAGAAATCTGCGACCTTTCTTTTTCTTTTTTTCGAGAAATTCAAAAATCAAGGATTAGTTTTGACTGATTTGAAATGTAATCTTTCCTCGGGAACAATGCCCGATAAGATACGGAAGATAAGATACATTTCCCATCGTCGATTCTTTCTCGTATGTACATAGCATCTCTTTATCTGTGTATTGTATATACACGGCTTTTTTTTTATTTCGACAGTTCATTCGGTTGCTTTTCGTTCCAGTGCCTCTGGTTAGCAATAAATCGTGGAAAGCCGCGCATTAAGAATTACGGTCGAGCGAAAGTAGGTCGCGAATCAATCGAGGGAAGAAAACCTTCGAATTGTAACGCCGGCAGGGGCGTTGTTCTCATTGAAAGAGAGTAATAATCGCTGGAGAAGAGCCTCCGAGCATAATTAATTCTTCGCTCGAGATTCGTGGCTCTCTAACGTTAACGCTTCAACTGCCATGCAAATTTTATGCATTTTTTCTTGTGGCCGGCGGAAGGACATATTATTAAAGTAAATGAGTTGAATGGAATTAAAAGTTCTTGGATGATCTTGAAGTTGCATCGATTCTTTTTGCAAAGATTCGATACATAGATTTAGAATACAGTTGTCAGTTTGGTGAGTGAGTAGTTTTAACTTTATTAATTTATAATGGAATTTCATTAAAGTATCGTTTGCTTTTGGGTTTCGTTTTTGTAGGTATATAAGATTTATATTATATTTGTTAACATCGGTATTAGTGACAATTAATTTAGTATACTTAGACTGGTGTAGAAGAAGAAATATGACGAAACGGACAAGAAAATTGATTGATTTATATGTTTTCTTGTTTATATGTCGTTGTGACTATTTCACCAATGGATTCGTAAACATCGGTAGAATTTTTGCCATCTTCTTTAGACACATTTCCATAATTTTTAAATTACACCTGCCTTGTAACACCAGTTTTGAAACCATAGCTAATTTCATTTTGAATCTTTCTCATCAGAGTAATAATTATTCTGGTAGCTTATTAAAACGTAATAATCGATGGTTTCATTTCTCTCAACTGTACCGATGTTTTCCATCGGCTATTTTAAAATTCTCTAGGACGAGCATTTGGCGCGAATTATTTCATCCAGGTATTTTCATAAAATCGAGAGACATTTGACGGAAAAAAATTAAAGTGGCGTTTATTAGCATACAAAGTATTTAATAATTAAAGATAAAATTAGTAAAATTTCATCCAGGAATTTGTCGCTTGCGCAACATTCTTTTTATCCCTTCAGAGACGAATATTAAATACTTCGCCGAGGAGTCTTTGCTAAGAATGAATTTCAAATGAACAAGATATTTAATCTTACTCTGCACACATAAAATGCATAAAACGTTTTTGTCGGTCCGACTTGTAACGTGAAAATCACGGTACAATTTTAAACGTTCCGCGAGAAAGAGGATGAATGTTCTTTAACACTAAACCTACCAAGCCGGTCAAAATGACCTGTTCCCAATTTTTTCTGAAAATTACCTAAATTGATAGGGGAGACATGAAGTAAATATTCCACTTCTATCTTTTAAAATCTAAATTAATTAATTAATCATCTTTTTCACTTATTGATTTCTCGTTTTCCAAAGTAATTGTTCGTTATATCTAAATTTTAGTAAAAATAACGTCGGTAAGTTTACCGTTAAGATAATCGATTCGCCGTTTTCTATCTTCATAGAACTTTGATAAATTCGCACGTTTAACAGTCTAAAATTATAATACAAATTGAAAATTAAATACGAAGAATATTCAGAAGTTATGCAAATTTTCAAATATTATTTATTCAGTCCATAAAATTCATCCATTCTAGAATAGTTTCTCTACTCATACCAAAGCATCTGTGAATTATCCAAACATTACACGCTATAACATTCATCGACGCTAATCACCATGGATAATTATTGAAGCAAAATTAACCTCCTGTTAGAATTCAATGGTAACACGTTCTCTTTCCACAGCAGCGCGCTTCGGTTTCGCTTCGTCGAATATTCGAGTCAAATTAACTTAATCAAGCTCTTGTTTGCAGTGCAAAGAGAATGTACACGTTAAACTTTGGTCTGCATTCGACCGTTTCAAGATCCACGGTTGGTGTGTATCGACAAATTGTCTGAAACGTTATATCACAGCTTCTGCCTAATTGACGTTAAAATTCATCTTAATAATCCGGATATTAGCGGTGTTTTCACTGTGTTGCTATATCAGCTACATCGATATGGTTTTGGGTTAACAGCTTCTACGTGCTAATTCTCAATATGGATGATTCAGCAGAGTGATAGCTTTTGACTAAAGTTGTAATTTTTATGAAATTTTACGTTACATCGAATTCCGTCGTATTTTTTGATGTTATTGCGAATTATTCTCTATTGGAATAAACTAATCGAAGAAAATTGTATATACAGTGGGTTATTATTGGTTATTATTATTATATACCCCCAGTGGGGTATTATTTAGTTGAATAATTTGCAAAAGTGTGAAGAAAAAAACGAAATATTGTCCGAAATATAAGAAATATAAGAGCAATAAGTAACCAATAAGCTCCACCACAATCTCCTGATATTAACCCCATCGAAAACCTATGGGACTACTTGGAACGATACATTAAAAAACATCACATATCCCCTAAAGAAGGCTTAAAAAATAAGAAATATATTTCGGACAATATTTCTTTTTTTTCTTGATAACTTTGCAAATTATTCAACTAATTAATTCTTTTTGCACTGTGTCTGTTATAGAGACTTCCGGGAATATGTACACACTCGTTGGTTATAAAAAATTAGTTAATAAACTACAATTTCACAATATATTATTCGAAATTAGTCGGTGTACGAATACTTTCTACACCCACTGTATATGGTAAAAGTAACTTACTTATAATTGTCTAGATTTATTTACACGTCTAATTACTGTAGGTATCCTTTACACGTCTAATTGTAATTTCTATCTTCATATCGTCATTCACGAAATACGTTTCGACAAGAAACATCAACATTCCTCGTAGAATTCATAATGACATTTTCGAAGCGAATCAATTTTCCATCAGCAGTTAAAGTAGTTTCGAACGATTTGATATTTAATTAATCCCTCCAACTATCCTCGCGATGAGTTTTTGCCTTTCCCTTAATCATCCTGCCTGAGAAGATCAATACTGGTCTTCCGAAATCTCCGGTCGACGACGGAAACTAATAAATCACCGAGCATGAATTTTCCATTAAATTATCTGCATAAATTAACTCCCGAGTGTCGGGACACTTGGAGATTCGCTCTGGATATACGTGAAAGTCTTGTTGAATCATGAATTCAACCGTGGAAAAAAATCCCCTCTGACAATGTCTAACAAAAAGAAAACGATGTCATATGAAAACGTTGTAATAACAATTGTGGCTTTTTGTCTGTTTACAGTGACGAAATTCATCCGCATTGGAATAGCCGACAAGAACGACAATCCACCTTACTTCGACAAGAACCTCTACGAGGCCGAAGTAGACGAAAATGAGGATATCCAGCACACGGTTCTCACTGTCACCGCCAAAGATCACGACGAGTGTAAGTGAATGCATCTGCTATGCAATTTACAGCGGAATCGTCTGAGCAAGAATTCAAATCCAGAGAGAAATCTGAACCTGAGGAATCTAGGATTTAATAAGGACTCTGGCATTGAAGGATAGAGTTTCGGTTTTTAGAAGACCGGCTTAAAGAGCAATTCTGTTATTTGATATCTTAGTGTCTTCTGTGTCTCCTCTGATTGCAGAGGTTTGATAGTAGATCTTTCTAAATCTTCTTTCGCATTTTATAGGATTTGTTTCATTCGAAAATTCTTGATTTTAGACAATAGAGACAACTTGGGTCGTCAAATATGTAGAAGTGTAAGATATACAACAATGATTTCTACCTGAAAGTTGTGAAATAGTGGAGAACTCTGTAAGACAAAGTTTTCTGTCGCGGAGTTGGAATACTTTGGTGCACAGATTTATAACAATGACGTAGTAACGATATACTTGCGACAGCAATTTTTCATAAACCGATGTCACGTTGCAGGCTACAAATAAAATAACGTGTAGTATAAATATGGGGATAAAATAATTAATAATTTTAATATTAAATGATTTACACGGACAGCATTAAATATTCCCGATAGTTTAATGTCGCGTATATATCATAAAGTGCAACGAGATTAAACTCGTCCCGTGAAGAAAAAAGGACAAAAGCCAAATTCAGCGTGTCAGAGTGAAAGACCGGGTTATTTTCTAATGCAATTCATCATCACGGGATATTTTCTCAATGTCTCCGAATTTCTCGCGGAGGAAATTTCCATTTGATATCCGAATTCAGGATCTTCACGCCCGATTTTTCTGCACGAATTTTCCCGCCGAAATTTCGTACCTTTACCAAGTTTCGAGGAAATCCGTCCGCTGCCTTATGATTTTATCCAGCTGCAAACTGCTTGGGAAAGTTTAAATACCAGATGGCTCGAGTAAAGTCGTGAAATATATTTACCTGGTAGACCTCAATTAAGAACTTAGACGTAAGTAGTTATTAAATTCTAATAAAAGACATTTAGGAGGGGGGGGGGGGGGGGCACATTTGCGTCTTTAATTCTCCGTTCGAAGGTAAAAAGGGAAAACCGGGGAAAGCAATACCCAAAGTTTCCTCGGACAAAGTTTTCTGGCTCGAACAACGCTCGGCTTTAAATGCGCGAAAAAATTGGCACGCCGTTAGCGAGGTAATTTATTTTCACGGAATGAACTTTGACCTTCTTCGTCCGTGATGTTTCTCGATTCGATGTTAACTAAAATTCTGTTAAACAGTTATTTGATACACAGTTCTCTGAAAGTGTATTAGAATTTTCGATAATTTGAAATTTTTGTTGTGCTGATAAAATGGTAAAACTATGAATGTTCATTTTTTATATGTTGCAAAATATATCTGTAAAGGGAAATATTTCATTGCTATGGTAGTGTGTAAATTTGCAGTATGGATTTTTCGTTTAACTGGTAAAGTCAGTAGATTTCTAGGGAATCTTAGAAGCAGCAATTTACGGGCTACGATGTTAGTGTTCCGATGAGAAGTTGAAGGGAAACGAGGAACGTCAAGCTGTGCAATTATGATAAACGAATAAATTACTGTCATCGCGACGCTGATACATTTCTGCGAAGAAAATCAGTGCTATGCTTGTCACTGTTCTTTTCGCTGCTCTTAACCCTTTGCACTCCTATGTCGAGGTACACTCGACATAGCTTTCTCTGACACTTAACGTTTCATCTATTAATTATCGACTTTTCGAAATCAACAATAATTTTGCATCTTAACATAAATATCCGGCGGTACCTACAATTGTTCCTAATATTAATTGAAAATTAATAATCAACGTTAGACAATTCTCCGAGACTATATTTGTTTATTTGACAAAAAGTTAGTAAAATAATTCGGAGTGCAAAGGGTTAAGAAGCAGTTTTTGAATTAAACATTTTTTAATTTACCCCAAAAAGCGATTAGTAATCGGACACTCTAAAGTAACATAATTATATTTGAAGCAAAAAATTCGCTCAGCAATGCAAACCTTGTTAAAAATAATACAATGTAAAATGAAGTATTGAATATTTAATTTCGAACTGGACAGATACAGAAGACCATAGAGACATCAAATAAAGTCGCATATTCAGCACCGGAATAATCGTGAAACAAAATTAGTACAAAGATAATTAAACTTGTGCACAGAATGTTCATAATCGAAGCGCTAATGCAATTTTTATTAACATTTTGATTTCCATGTCCTTGTATTCTGATGATGTTCAACAAAAAGTCTCGGATTTAAATGCCTGAGGGAAAAAATTAAAATATTCTCAATTAATAAAGAAAAATCTAATATTTCATAATGAAACATTCTAAGTTCCTCTCGAGTCAGAGAAATCTAGAAAGAAAAATTCCCTCAAAATTCTTCGACTTGTTTAAAAGTATGAACGATATTAAAACGGGAATTCTAAACTGAAAAAAAAACTTGTAAAATGATTTTCTACGTTTTCGTTTCTTTTTCCAGCCTCGCGTATTCGATACGAGATTACGAGCGGTAACATAGGCGGTGCATTTGCCGTGAAGAATATGACTGGCGCCATTTACGTCGCAGGTGCATTAGATTACGAGACGAGGAAAAGGGTTAGTGCATCAATTCCATGGAAAACAGTAACGGTTGTAAAATGCGAGATAACCCGACGACCCCGTAGTTAATCCTTTTAAACGCTTTATTTCGCTGCTTTATTTGTCCCTATAAAATTCTACGACGGAGTGCAAACTTTTCTCAGCTATTTCGTTATACGTTTCCTTGGCGCTCCGTTTCCTTGCCGTTTTACGTAATTTTCCATTTCGGTAAGAGTAGACGGAAAAAAAACGACGATACCGATATTCTAAGAGGTTGTATAAATTCCATGGGTTATCACATCGTGCGCATTTTCGTCCGTTTGCTTTTTATTACCGTTAAAGTATCTCCTTTTGTATGTTTGTACGAAAGTGCTGATCAAAGTCGTAGAGGAATTTTATGATAAAAATTGAATTTTGTTATTACCAGTGAAAAGTTAAATTTTCTGAATGAAACTAGAGTCATTGAATTTATTTATATAGTGATAAATGTTGTGTAAAAGTGAACGATAGATAAACCTCGAACAGTATTATACATTTTAGAATATATTAATTATACTTGGTTTGGACGTATGAAAGTAGAAAGAGGAATACGATAAATAAATAAACGAGAACGATGTATCCGTGATTTCGACTCGGCAACTTGATCGAGGGAAAAGGACGAATTTTATTTCGATGAATCAAAACGTTAGGTACTTTGAGAATGATTTAAAATTCCATCGGAATCAATTGTATCGGGGAAACGATGGATCGGAAAAGCGATTATTTGAATACGATGAAACATTTCGACGTTTGCCAAGACGTGATTTCTCGGAGTAATTTGAATTTCAACGACTCCTTAATCTTCCAGTACGAGCTACGTCTCACAGCCTCGGACAATTTGAAAGAAAATTACACGACGGTAGTAATTTCCGTGAAAGACGTAAACGATAATCCGCCTGTCTTCGAGCGTCCAAATTATAGGACGCAGATCACCGAGGAAGACGACAGGACCCTGCCAAAACGTGTCCTTGGGGTAATTATGATTCTTGTCTAAAGTCCTCATAGACGAAACTTGGACGATTTCAAGTCAGTTTCTAATTGCGCGATAATTAGTTCAGAATGAAGCGCGCTTCGGCAATTAATTCCCTTTACGCTTTAACGCATGGGCGCGCGTTGTCAAAGTTAATGAATTTACCTTTTTAATGCAACGTACAAGGTAATTGGAATTAATGCACTTTATTTGCTGAACCATGTAATTTGAGTGAATCAAAAAATCGGCGAGAATTGGTAAATAATTGAGACCCGCGACTAATTTTACTTTGTCGTTATATATCGGAATATCGCCGGTATTTCTCAATTGGCCGAGCAATTTGTAATTTATCTTTGTGATTTAATAATATATTAAATAATTTCTTTAAATGTTATTACATTTATGAAAGTATAGAATGATATGGAATAGAAAGAAAGAAAAACGTTGAGAGTACGATTGAAAGGCGAAAAACCGATTTGGAGAACGAATGGATGTCCGTTCGTGTTTCCTAATCGCAAACGTGGGCATTGCAGTTGGTACTTCATTTTTAGGTCACTGCAACTGACGGAGACAAGGACAGGCCACAAAATATCGTGTATTTCTTAACTGGACAAGGAATTGATCCTGACAACCCAGCGAACAGTAAATTCGATATTAATCGGACCTCCGGAGAGATTTTTGTTCTAAAGGTTTGTAGATACTTTTAGATATTTTCCCGACTGAAATCCTTTGATGTTTTTCGTCAACTCGACAAAACCTGCAAAGAATTTTGACGCATTTTTTATTCTGGTATCCAAACAGTATTGCCACTATA
The DNA here is from genome assembly GCA_963989415.1 of Cerceris ruficornis. Taxonomy (NCBI): domain Eukaryota; kingdom Metazoa; phylum Arthropoda; class Insecta; order Hymenoptera; family Crabronidae; genus Cerceris; species Cerceris ruficornis. The sequence continues at coordinate 17,908,094 of OZ022520.1, forward strand.
TTTAGTTCATTTTTAATATCGATCGTTAAACTCCCCGTAAATCTTCCGTCTTAAATGAATAATTAAAATATAGATATGTAGAGGCTGGGGGGTTTTTTCAAAAGAGGAGGGCGGATTGGTTAAAACTTTAAACACAACTCAAAATAACCAAATAACAATAACGATATATTAAAGGGTTATAACTAATTAACAATAAAACCACTCAGAACTCCTCTTAGTTACAACTACGACTAATAACTACAACTCTCGACACTCTTACAACACAACTACTCTGACAACACTCAATACAACACTACTGCTAATACGACTCTTCTCGCAACACTGCTCGTCCCTTAAACTACGCTTCCTTATATTCTACTCATTCATCCTTCTCACACAACTATTCACTCTCTCGCACTCGTACTCGCATTCGCACTCACTACGTCTAGAATATTCGGGCCTTGGGGGAGAAAACGGTCGGCCTGCTGACCTGAGCAGGGCCCAACCCCCGCTTTCGCCTTCGCAGCCCTTCGTCACTCTTAAACAGAACTACCGATATTTTCCCGGCTCTACAGATATGCAATACAATTAACGTATATACATTTTTAACTCGAATTCTGAACACTTTGCACGACACAAAAGAATAATTCACCGCATAAATATCTTGCAATCTCTAAATCTCGAAATTTCAAAATTTACTCTCCCATTTGCGCCATTAACGCCCATACAATTTTATGAAATGCTCATTTCCTACGTGGTAAACGTACAAATCCCATAACGAACCTTCCATGCAATCAATAATCCACCTCGACGTAACAACAATACAAGGAACAGTGCGTCGCAAATGATGATCGTACAGGGATTCAGGATTTAAGTAATACAACGAGCACACAGATCCGGAATATTCAACGAAAGTTTTTTAATACTGTGCAACATGCCGTTGAAACTAGTAGCAGAATTCCGCGCGAATCGTATTTAGCTAACAATTCTTCCCGAGGAAAGTATTTCCCGCTTAAGGAGTTCGAAACTGCTCGAAAGTTCTGACGATCGCTCCGTCCTTCCGCTTTCTTTATTAAATTCGCTTTACATCCAAGTTAGTTAAGGACGATAATCCGTTGATTTTACCGCAGCCGTTGGATAGAGATCAGCCAAATGGAAGACCGCAATGGCGTTTCACCGTTTTCGCGCAAGACGAAGGCGGTGAGGGTCTTGTCGGCTATGCTGATGTACAAGTCAACCTGAAGGACATCAACGACAATGCTCCAACGTTCCCTCAGGGTGTATATTTCGGAAATGTCACGGAAAATGGCACTGCAGGTAGAGGCATTGTGATTTCAATTGTTGTTTAACACATTGAACGCCACCGATAGTTCGCTAGTCTCATCATTTCTACTGAAGTGAGACTTTTTCTGGTAAAGTCTCAGCTTTACTGAGCAGACACCTTAAAGACACAAATAGATATGTATGCCAGCAGGACTTTGCCTTTTTAATGTCAATATTTAAATATTGAATGAAATTTCATTGAATTCAATAGCGCCGGTCACCGGTGACCGTCATGGCGTTCGACGCGTTAATAATTATGTTAACACTAGAAATACCAGACCAGTCAAAATGACTGGTACACAATTTTTTCCGAAAATTCTTCAAGTTCATATGAAAGTCACAAAATAAATATTTTACGTCCATCTCAAAAAACATAAATCACCGAATCGATTACCTTTTCCGCCTCTTGGATTCCTGTTTTTTCAAAGATCTTTAATAATATATCGAAATATCATAGATTTAACGCCGGTAGTTCTAGTGTTAATTCTATAAATTAATTCTTCGGTTTTTTTAATTCCTCGAGATTTATTTATAAATTGCATTTATTAGTTGACGCTAATGATGACAGTAATCTAAGTGACTTATTCTTCGCTTTGTATAATTAGATTTTTGCTTTGCTGTGCGCGTTGATTTTGTGTAATGGATCGACTAGTAACTCTATGAAATTATTTAGTTTTTTTATTATTTGTGCAAAGTAAGTTCACTATATTGTAATGTGCATTGGCGCAACACGATATAAGCGATAAATGAGATAAATGAGTCTTATTTAGGAATGGTCGTGATGACTATGACGGCGGTGGATTACGACGATCCGAGCGAAGGCACAAATGCTAAACTGGTTTATTCCATTGAGAAGAACGTTATCGATGAGGAGACTGGATCGCCAATTTTCGAAATCGAACCGGATACCGGTGTCATAAAAACTGCAGTATGCTGTTTGGACAGAGAACGCACCCCGGATTATTCTATACAAGTGGTCGCGATGGATGGAGGGGGGTTAAAAGGTTTGTTTGAACGTTCAAGTGATTTCTTTCATAAAATATAAAAATAATGATTCGTTAATTTCAAATAATGTGCATTCTTGGTCTCTTTGATCTCTCAAAACGTAACCGTGTCGTTAAATGCACTTGATCACCTTCACATATATTGCTAAAAACGAAGATTCAATAAAAAATAAATAAAAGTAGTTGTCAGAGTTAGAAGATTCATTGGATAAAAATTTATAATAATAACAATATGAGACTTAGAGTGTATATGCTTTTTCAAATGTGAAATATACATTTTCACTGCAATTCAGATTAATATTTATATTTCGTATGTAATCGATTTAAATGATTTCATGACCTCGATTTGAATTTAGGTACGGGGACGGCATCTATACGAGTAAAAGATATAAACGACATGCCCCCGCAATTTACGAAAGAAGAATGGTACACCGAGGTAGACGAAACGGAAGGCCCCGATCTACCGGAAATGCCGATACTAACGGTCACCGTGCACGACGAGGACGAAACTAACAAATTCCAATACAAGGTGCAATAACCTTCCATTTTTACATTTTCTCTTGTTTAAAGGGACTTCTCGTATAATAAGAATTTGTAATTTATCAGGTGATCGATAACAGCGGCTATGGTGCTGACAAATTTACCATGGTACGAAACAACGATGGCACGGGTTCACTGAAAATCGTACAATCGTTGGATTACGAGGACCAAATGCAGAGCAACGGTTTTAGGTTTAGGATACAGGTGAATGATAAGGTATGTAGAAATTTATTTTGTATTAAAAAATGATATTTTACCTACTTAAATCTTTCCATTAAATTATATCTATTCAACTTCTATACTTTTAAAATTCTACGTTCTAATTAGCATTTTAATGACGAAATAATGAAAAAACACATTTCCATTATTTAACACTAGATTTACGGGCGTGAAATTTGTTACATTGCAATATATTAAATAACGACTTTGTAAAAAGAGGGATCAAGCGACAAAGATGATAATTCGTTAAGTAATAATTGTATTATAAAATACACTTGAAATATCTACTGTGCAGCTTCTCAATAAATTTGAGAAATGTTTATAAAACAAGTAGGAACCCGTGAATTTGACGGCTTCCGTAAATCTAGTGTTAAAGAAGCTTCAATATTTTGATCTCCCACAGGTTCCTAACTTAGCAAACTTTTCGAGATCCTTTAGACTTTTCATTTATTCATATTTTTTTAAGGCGAAATATAAAATATATCTTTTATTTATTGTACTTCCTATATCCTCTGAACACCATATTGTACAATTAATATATTCGTTTCGACAGGGCGAAGACAACGACAATGACAAGTATCACGTTGCCTTCTCTTGGGTAATCGTGAAACTACGAGACATCAACGATAATCAGCCGCAATTCGAGAAGGCTAACATCGAGACAACCGTGCCGGAGGATGCTCGCATTGGCAATAGTCTGGAAACCTTCACAGCTACCGATCCCGACCAGGGTGGCAAGAGTAAAGTGTTTTACTCGATCGACAGAAGCTCCGATCGCAAGAGACAGTTCTCGATCAACGAAAATGGCACGGTGTCGATTCAGCGAAGTCTTGATCGGGAGGAGACTCCTCGTCATCAGGTGTGTTGCAAATAACAGTTCTTTTCACTTTGAAATGTCTAATTAAAGAAACTTTTAACTTTAACTTTTTTTATCGCCGATTCGTTAAATGTATTACTGCTGATTCATTAATTTTCATCTCGCTAATTCAATAGTATTTAGACGTTAATAACATTATTATTATTAATTGTTACACTCTTTCCGTTTACGTGTACTTCGTGCCAGTTGATATCTAACTGTGTAATTTACAAATCTCATTAATTTATTCACGTATAATTTAAACAATCAGTTGAAACACTTCAGATACGTTGGAAATAGAAAAAGCAGATAATTGTAAATTTCCATTTTAGTAATTTCGAGTAATTTCCCTTCCTTTTAGAGTAACTTCTTCTTATTCGAGGCAAACTTCCTTTGGAATTTTTTCATTTTATTCAAACGTTTCAGGTGAAAATATTGGCGATCGACGATGGCATACCGCCGAAAACAGCTACAGCAACGTTGACAGTGATCGTTCACGATATAAATGACAATCCTCCAAGATTCCTCAAGGATTATCGGCCAGTTCTGCAAGAACACTCGCAGACAAAGAAGGTCGTTGAAATTCTAGCAACAGACGACGATGATCGATCAAAAAGCAATGGTCCTCCATTTACATTCCGAATGGATGCAAACGCCGACGATGTGATTCGCGCTAGCTTCAAAGTTGAAAGTGATAACAGTAAGTTCAAGTGAATTCTTCGTACTTGAAGAGAGTGCCTTTCAGTCTCTGGTGCTTCTTTTAAAGGGGAATATTTTATTCTCATTTTACAGAGGGTGCAAACGGTGATGGCATGGCGATTGTGTCGTCATTGCGCTCGTTTGACAGAGAACAGCAGAAGGAATATTTGATTCCGATCGTTATCAAGGACACCGGGGTACCTTCCATGTCTGGGACCAGTACTTTAACGGTTATAATCGGGGATATTAACGACAACAAAATGCAGCCCGGCTCGAAGGAGATATTTGTATATAATTACGCAGTACGTATATTTATTATCATGATTTCGTAATTATTTAATAATCTTTCAATGTAATTATTCTCTTGAGTTCTACGAATTTCATTGCTTCGGTTTTTATTACTGTAGTTTCTGTCTGCCATTTTCGTTTGCAGATATCTTTTAGACTTTTGTTTCGGAGTGTGCGTTCAGTTCTGTATAATAAGACAGTTCTAAATTGCGTTGAACAGTTGAATTGTTTTTACACCAGTGCAACGCAAAAGAAGTGATATCTTCAATTTTTCAAATCTAACAATAAGAACATATACTTTTCTCTAAATATTACAGCATACATTCTTTTTCAGTTTTATAAAATATCTGACGAAGGATTTATTCTGTTAATTAATCTCTCTTATTCTCTTAACTGTCCTAAATTTTTCGTCAAACATAACGGGGTAAATTTTTGCTAAAGAAAATATATATTGCAAACCAATGTTGTTTTCAGGGACAATCACCGGATACAGAGATCGGTAGAGTCTACGTCTACGATTTGGACGACTGGGATTTACCGGATAAAAAGTTTTATTGGGAGGTTCTGGAACATGATCGATTTAAACTTGACGAAGACACGGGGATGATTTACATGAAATCGGGAACCGCAGACGGCAGATATCATCTACGTTTCAAAGTCTACGATCGGAAGCATACACAAACGGATGTCCCGGCGAATGTAACCGTCACCGTGAAGAGTATTCCACACGAAGCAGTCCTAAATTCCGGGTCCGTTCGAATATCCGGTATAACGGACGAAGACTTTATCCGGGTTTGGAATTATAAAGTGAGTTTTTGTCCCTCGTCTGTCTTCATTTTACATCAACCCTTTGCAGGTATCTTCAAAGTACCGCGATCATTTGCCTTTTGTTACAGTCACAGATGTTATCGCGCAGCAAATCCGAGTTATTCCGGGACAAATTAGCTGTTTTATTAAACATCGATCGAGAAAACGTCGATGTTTTCAGCGTACAATTGCGCAGAGTGCATCCTCCATTGACCGATGTCAGATTTGCGGCACATGGCTCGCCATATTATAAGCCCGTCAGGCTCAACGGAATTGTACTGATGCATCGTGAAGAGGTAAGTTACATTCATTTTTTTTCCGTAACTAAATTAACATTCAGAGGAGATTCCCTTTTCTGGGTTATCAAAAACTCCCTGAGATATTATGGACTCTCGACAAAAAGGTTCAATTGCTCCAAATTTATACAGCAGAGGGAAAAAGGCAATCGTCCACTCGTATCTATTCAACAGAGTGAAGTTAGTTTAAAAGCGACACGCTATTGACAGACAGTGTCATTATTAGCTTAACACTATTCCTACCACGACCAGTCAAATGACCGTTTTTAAAATTTCGATTAGAATTTCCTATATACAACGTAATTGAATCGCCTTTAAACTTCACGACTTTTCCTCAAATATACGTATAATACATTCACATTATAATACATTTTTCGATATTCACTTCTTTTTTTACTGTTCATTTTCTGGGAAAAAATTATCATTTGACAAATTCACCGGTTGCGGTAGGAAAAGGTATACGTGAAGTGTCGGTAGGAATAGTGTTAATTAGTCACTGTAGAAAACCACAAGTTGTTGCCGAAGGACCACCTCTTGTTCCCTCTCCCCCTTTAGCTTTTAAGAAGTGAATCATCTTGTCATGAGTCTACAGTAGACAGACAATCGCACGAAAATATTTGAATTATAAGTTAAAGACATTACATTATACAAATATGACAGATCGAAAAAACGGTTGGAATCAATATAACGATGGTCGGCATCGACGAATGCTACTACGAGAACGAAATGTGCGAGGGAAGTTGCACCAACACCTTGGACATCAGCAGTTTACCTTATATGGTGAACGCGAATAAAACAGCCCTCGTTGGCGTTCGTGTGGATGTCGTAGCTGAATGCACTTGCGGTGCACGGAATTTCAGCAAGGACGAATCATGCAGAAGCAGTCCTTGTTACAATGGTGGTCGTTGCGTGGAAGGACGATTTGGATTATCGTAAGAGCAACACTGATAATCCGATTATAATTGACCTTTTATTTTACTGCATGATTAATGTTTTCTTTATTTTCGCCCCCAGATGTCAATGTCCAGCGGGATATAATGGGCCAAGGTGTCAACAAACTGCAAGAAGCTTCCGCGGAAATGGATGGGCTTGGTATCCTGCTTTGGAGATGTGCGATAATAGTCATTTGAGTCTCGAATTCATCACCAAGAAATCGGATGGGCTACTTCTTTACAATGGTCCGATCGTTCCTCCGGAAGCTGATGAAATTATGGTTTCCGGTGAGCTACCAGTTGTATGCTTTATGCAGACTTAATATTATTTGTGACGCTGATAAATCATTGTATGCATCGACAGACTTCATTTCTATCGAGTTGGATCGAGGAATTCCGCGACTCTTGATCGACTTTGGATCCGGCACCCTCGAGTTGAAGGTTAAACCAAAGAGAAAACTGGACGACGGAGAATGGCATAGACTGGACATCTTTTGGAACACGGAGGTACCTTTGCTTGATTCACTGTTTCATAAATGAAAAATAAAACTTAAGACTTGACCACTTAAATAGACCACTTAAATAAATAATTCCACGTGAGTGGAAATAGGATATGCCTCTGAACTCGAAACAGTCAAATAACGATGATTCAGCTCAATCAATTAAACAATTAACTACTTGAAGCACAAATATAATTTTTCATTTCCATTTCTTAACACGGCTTAAAACAGCATAGCTTACAGTACAATGAATATTAGGAGAATAAGGCAATCGGACATCTGTTAACCTACTATTCCCGAAAGAGTTGATTCTTCGCAATTTTCCAACCCGATTTTCTCACATTTCACAGACAGTGAAGCTCATCATCGATTACTGCAAATCCGCGGACATATCTGAACTGGAGGACGGCACTCCGCCAGAATTCAACGATACGAGCTGCCAGGCACAGGGCACGATACCACCGTTTAATGAATACTTAAACGTGAACGCACCCCTACAAATCGGCGGCCTTTACGTCGAGCAATTCGATCCAAATCACTACAAGTGGAAGCACATGCCAGTTGGCAAAGGTTTCGATGGCTGTATCAAGAATCTCTTCCACAACAGCAAGCTCTACGATTTGGCGCATCCAGGACTTTCGAGGAACAGCGTGGCCGGTTGCCCTCAGACCGAGGAGATTTGCAATAATCAAGAGTCGACTTTCCGCTGCTGGGAGCACGGAACTTGCGTTGGTAGCTTCACCGAGGCTAGATGCCAGTGTAATCCAGGATGGACAGGGCCAGGATGCATGACCCCAACTATTCCGACGACTTTCAAGCAACAAAGTTACGTCAAGTATGCACTCAGTTTCGAACCGGATAAATATTCTACCCAAGTGCAACTGAGATTCCGCACGAGGGAGATTTATGGGGAGTTGTTCAGGGTCAGCGATCAGCATAACAGGGAATACGCTATTTTGGAGGTGAGTCTTATTTTTATCGGTGTGGAATTCCTTTTTATTTGATTATTTATTTTTTTGTTTGATTATTTCTCATTTTCTTTAACACTTTAATGGCCCCTGGTACACCAGTTATGTCGTGCTCCGTTATATGAGCCGTTCAATGCACAAATCGATTAACTCCACTTTTTGAATTTTTTAAAATTTAAGTCTCAAAGCACACGATTGAATCCTAACTTTTTACGTTTAGAACAAATTTTCATAATAATAATGATTAACACCATTAAATGACGAAGTTTGTTTGGCCATCAAATAATAAATAATTGAATTCAGAAGTCAATATAATTAATTCCAAGGCTATTCCACCTTATTCATGTTGTACTTCGTTAGAGGAAAGCTAAATGCGATTATATATTATACAATACTAAATTGTATTTATATTTTGAAGGGAATTTTAAAAAGGAGTGTATACTATTTCATCATGTTTCTCCACTTTAAGTTTTATGGAGTTAATCGATTTGTGCACTGAACGGCTCATATGTCAGCATCTGTCAGTCTTAGTTTAATGTTACGCATACCTTTGATCATTTAAATTTAAATATTGGTAAAGTTTACGTGGTAATTGATTGCTGATTTACAATCTACAGTTTAATTATAATTTTGTTCATCCACAAAAGAACAGTTTAATGTAAGAATAAACGCCGGCCTCCCATGAAGTTTTTTTTAGCAAACCGCGTGGCCTGTTAAGTGTTGTTGATATCTGTCGAAGTTGTGATTATTATTTTCTGGTGTGATTCCCTTGACGGTATGTCTATTGATGATTAATCGAGTACACTTGAGCCAATTGGATAAATGTTTTAGGAGAAAAGTAGTGAAGGCAGGCGGAAAGATTTGGTGACTTTTTATAAAATATCTTTGATTTTTCCGTGGCAATAGATCAAGGACAGCAGGCTGCACTTTAGATACAATCTAAACAGCTTGAGAACCGAAGAACGAGACATTTGGCTGACCGCAATAGCCGTCAACGATGGACAGTGGCATACTGTTAGAGTTTCAAGATACGGATCAGCCGCAACTTTGGAATTGGACGGTGGCGAAGGGCGAAGATTCAACGAGACCTTCTCTTTCGAAGGTCATCAATGGCTTCTCGTTGACAAGCAGGAAGGAGTTTACGCGGGCGGCAAAGCAGAATACACCGGTGTTCGAACTTTCGAAGTCTATGCGGATTATCAGAAAGGTAAGCGCTGTTGATAACTGTGCCGAGCATACAATGAAATATAGGAACATCCATAAATTATTCTTGTGCTTTGGATATCGGAAATTTTCTGTAAATGATGATAATAAAGTGATTTATTAATAGCACAAATTAACACTTTACCGACCGCTATTGTTTGAGCATTCTACCCACTTTAAAGGATTTGTTTCGGCTTAGATTGCCCAAAAAAAATTACAATCTCTTTGAAAATTACAAATGCTTCTCATCGACTCCTTAACACAGTTCCACTACAATAATAAATACACTGCGGATGTTTATGCAAATTTAAAGTTTGATAATTGCAGTTAATAAAGAAGAATCCAAGTAGATGACTCTTTCACTCGCTGAATGTTACAACGAATGCCATATCTTGGATAATTCAGATATTTTTTTATATTTGAGGCTTTTTGTATATTTTAGCAATGTGAAATTTGTCATAAATGCATAAAAATCCGCAGTCTAATAATAAATAACAAATTAGTGATTACCGTGGGAACCGATTGATAAACTAAAAGTCTAAGCGGTGCTGACAAAAAGCCTATTAATAGGCTACCGGTCGGTAAAGTGTTAAAAACAAGTGAAGTAGGAAAATATTGCAATAATGATTTGTGTGCCAGGGTGTCTCGATGATATAAGACTCGAAGGGAAACACCTTCCTCTTCCACCCGCCATGAATGGAACACAATGGGGTCAGGCGACAATGGCCAGGAACTTGGAGAGAAACTGTCCCTCGAATAAACCTTGCGCCAATGTCATTTGCCCGGATCCTTTCGAGTGTATTGATCTCTGGAACGAATACGATTGCACGTAAGTTTCATATCATCGACTCTTTTGTCAATTCAATAAATCAGTTTTAGTAAAAACAAAACAGTTATCAAAAGATTGAAAACAAAACAGAAGTCCCGAATTTTCTGCTACTATAATTTACAATACATTTTATGCGTAGATGCGGAGAAGGAAGAATTCCATCGCCTGATAACAAGGGATGCATGGACAAAAACGAGTGCATAGATTATCCTTGCCTGAATGGTGGCAGATGCATCAATCAGGATCCTCGATTCCGATATCGGTGCATGTGCCCGACTGGATTCTGGGGTGAAAACTGCGAACTCGTGCAGGAAGGTCAAACGTTGAAATTGAGCATGGGCGCTTTAGCAGCCATCTTAGTTTGCCTGCTGATAATTCTCGGTAACTGTCTTGTCATTTTGATTAATTTCTTTCAGTAAAAAACCTGATTCAAATGTATTATTTTACTTATTTTAATCAGTTGATATTTAAAAACAAAAAGTAACTTTGGGTAACGATTATAGTTAAAATAAACAACGAATTAAATGTCAGTGATACAGAAAATAGCCCAATTTCAAGCCGAATCATGGTGCAGAATTATGCTTTCGTGACTATGACTGATGAAGTATCACAAAAAGAAGAAAAAAGAGGAAAAATATGACATTAATTACGAATTTTTTCAATTTTAGTTCTAGTCTTGGTATTCGTCGTTTACAACAGAAGAAGAGAGGCACACATCAAATATCCAGGTCCCGATGACGACGTACGAGAAAACATCATCAATTACGACGACGAGGGTGGCGGCGAGGATGACATGACTGCATTCGACATTACACCCCTTCAGATCCCGATTGGCGGCCCGATACCGGAAATTGGTGGAAAATTACCTCCGTGTAAAGTGGCTTGTACGTTTTTTTCTTTCCTTCGTCATCGATTGTTCAGATTCGTGACCGTTGCTTTTACGATCCGCTCGTGAAACTCTTTCCAGATCCATTGGGACCGGAGCCAAACGTGGGTATTTTCATAGAAGACCATAAAAAGAGAGCCGACAGTGATCCAAATGCACCGCCGTTCGACGATCTGCGAAATTATGCTTACGAGGGTGGCGGAAGTATCGCAGGATCGTTATCATCGTTGGCTTCTGGTACGTATAATCGTTGACGATTGAATAATTAATTAAAAAAGAACAGATGTAACGAATATGCGATTTTTTAATCCTCTTTGGATCAACCATTTGACCATAAAAGAATTCTTTGCTTAACACTACAACTATCGCCTTTATATCTGTTATATTTAATTATACTAAATAACTACTTTGGAAAAAGAGGAATCAAGGGCTGAAAAAGATGATCAGTTAAATAAGTCATTTTTGTTTTATACGATAGACATGGAATATTTACTGTACGGCTCTCCTACCAATCTAGGGAATTTAAAAAAATAATTAGGAACCGGTCATTTTGACCGCCTTGGTAGTTTTAATGTTACCATAAAAGATTTGAACTTAGAAGATTCTTCGAAACTTAACTACCCTGGGCAACAGAACTGAAGAGTATTGGTGACGGCACAGGGGCAAGAGAGATCTCTCCTGACGTAATATTTCGCATAGTAGCAACGTTTCCCGTGTTTACAATGTGGACACAACCTTGCTACATTTAAACTGTCGATAGTCACTTTTTAAATCCTGTGCGTACGCCTATGTGCGACGTTGGCCTTTCGCTTCGCGCTTTCTCAATCAGTTCCGATGCGAGTCATTCATTCTCTTCGTCATGCAGTCCGATTTAACACTAGATTGCCCAAGGAAGTCATTTTGACTGCTTTTTAATTTCAATTAGAAAAAAAATTATGTATATAATGATACAGTTTCTTAGAATTTTGTGACTTTTTGTACAACATACAAATGCGTTTATTAATAATTGTAGTTACCTCCCCCCTCCTTCATTTCCGGTATATATATATGTGTTATACCTATATTGCCCAAAAGCAGTCGTTTTGACTGCTTGGGAAATTTAAAATAATCAAATGACTCTTATTATTGAATTGAGTAAATTTCTTATATGACCAGTTCGGCTCTGTATTGAAATAACATTTTTTATTTTTTTCGATTACCGTTACATGATAACATACAAGTACATGTGCTTCTTCATTCCGTGGGTTAGGTGAAAGTTATTTTGATGCTAGCATCAAAGCTTCGTCTCTTTCCGCGTACCTCCCTACCGCGCATAAAATGTACAAATAATAATGCATAAATTTTTTTTTCCAAGTGAAGTAAATTTTTTTTATTGTTAATATTTACTAATAACCTGTTATATAACTGTAAATAATATAAAAAAATGTTAAAAATTAATTTTAAATAAATTTCTTTACACATTAGTTGTTCTTTCACAATGCAGTCAGTTTTACTGCTTTTGGGCAATATAGGTATATACTAAGTTTCAGTCTTTCTAGTGTTAAACGTGTGACTGTTTCGGCAAATAGCACGTTAGAATCGAAAATACGTGTGAGCCGAGGGATGACTCTTGTCGTCTGACAAATCAGATCCACGTTCCATTCGCATTCCTTCCGCTCGCCTTCTCTTATGTTGCTCACGGTACTTAACATATTGTTGACCAGTCACGAGTTAACTCGTGTTTTCATGCCCGAACGTTATTGACCGGTCACGAGATAACTCGTGTTTGCACTTGCATTAGCTATTTTAATTTTGCCACACCAAAAAACTTGCTAATATATGTAATATGTATAAACTATAATACATAGCAGATATGTACAAAGTTTCATTTAAATTCATTGTGTATAAGCAAAGAATACTGAAGATTATTTAGATTCCTTTCAATTACGGAAAATATAGCCGGTGACGTGAGTTAACTTCTACGTAAAATTGCCGGTCAACAATGTGTTAAGAGTGCTCAAGCGGTAAAAAAAAATGAATCAATGGCAACTCCGCAGGAACAGATGACGAGCAGCACGAATACGAGTACTTAGGTGCTTGGGGTCCTAGATTCGACAAGTTGGCCGACATGTACGGCCCCGCGGAGGAGAGTGAGGAAGAGGATTAAAATTCACGAGAGAATATTCCTACGACTCGGGATTCGCACTATTCACGATACTCGAGACAGTGTTTCCGTGTTACCCTAAAGAGAGACTGTCCTCTGCAATACACCATGTCCGAGATAATCCGAACGAAATCTGAAGAGAACCCGAAGAGCAAGAAGAAGTCTACCTTCGGAGTGATGTTTATTTCGTTGGCCAAAGAGCAAAGAAAGAGCCAAAGCTTTCGTTTGATAATCGAGCACGTCCACGTCGCAGACTTTACACCGATGGTACTTTTAAAGCGTGGAATTTAATGTAACACGCGCGATCAAGCCGATCGTTCGCGCGATAAACGAAGGCATCGTTTCCTCTTTCGTTTCTTTCCTGTGTGCGCGCAACGAGAATGATAAGAAAATAATTTAAAAGAAAAAAAAACAGAACGAAGGGGAGACGAAGGAGTCGTCAGTCAAATTACACGCGACCTTACACGATCGACAGTGATCTCCGGAGGGAAGGAAACTTTTATCCTGTCGCGTTACGAACGTTGCAATAAAATCTTCGAGTCATACCTAATCGCTGGTATACGTAGGTGGCACGTAATCTCGAAGGGGATGCATACCTATACCTGTATAGTACGTTACGCGTATACGTAGTGAATTCGCGCGTGTGTACGTGGGACTTTTCTATTAATAAATATAAATATAAATATAAATATAAATATAAATATATATATTATATATATATATATATATAAATATAATTAATTATTTTTAGTCACCGTCATAGTTACTATTATCGATATGATTGACATTAACATTACTATTCGCGATTATCGTCAAAACATACGCATCCTGGCAATCGTTTATGATTATCACTGCCAATCATTCTTCTCATTCTCATCGACTTTTATTTATTAATTCGCCGTTCGAAGGGTGTCGCGTGCAAGTTAACGTAAAGGTGTCTCGAGAAGGGCATTCACATCGTAAGTCTCATTTCTGCTATCATTTTTCCATCGTGCAAACGTCAACCAATTTGTCAATCATTTGGTTTATCAACTTTCGTCGCGAGATCTTCTTTACTTGTTGTTTTCCCCCGTCTTATGAAACGCACGAGCCTCCGATATCTCGACGTATCGTTGTTGAATGTAAAGAATCCTGATGAAGGTGTTGGCAAACGCCATCCTCGGCGAATGCCGAGAACGATCCTACCGTATGTGGTCTGTCATACTAGAGATAATTAATACACGTTAGCTATTACTGCAACTTGGGTGTGTTTGTATGAGTGTGAACGGGAAAGGGAATGCTAGAGAGTATGAGAGAAATGAGCCATCCTCATCGTTGTCATTGTGTCACTGTCATTGTCATCCCCAATTATTATTAATGGTATTATTATTATTGCCATCTTCAACACCATTATTTTCATCATTATTATTACTATTACAAATGGAACACACTTACTGTCATTATTATTATTATTATTATTACTATTATTATTATTGACATTATAATATATATATTATAAATATGAATTTATATATAGAGTCGCACTAAGAGGAGAGAATAAAAAAAGGGTACAGCGACGTGGAAAAATAGCGCGAAAGTGAAAGAAAAATCAGAGAGTTACCGCGCCCGTGCGCGTATGTAATTATTATAATTAATATTACATAGCGATATAAATATAAATGCAAATATAAATATATAAATATAAATATAAATATATAAATATATATATATATATATTATGTAAACACAGAAACACGCAGACGGAGACACGTGAAGTTGGAAGGAGGAAGAGAGAAATTAAAACTAATAAGTGGCGCGAGATTAGCGAGAGAGAGAGAGAGAAAGAGAGAGAAACCGCAGTGTCGTCAAGCTCACGAGAATCTCGATAATAGTATTAACACTTATTTTCCGTCGAATCGGCCGAAAGACGAAAATCGGAGAAAGCCAAATCCGCGCGAACAAGCGCGCGCGCGCTCTCACGAAATGGATGAAAAGAATTGACGATGATAATAAGGTAGATGATATGTATTCTCCTTATCTTTCATTCACGCGCGAATCTTCAATGCCGGATGAAAGCTTTCGAGCGTATTAAACGAGACGGGACGAGGAGAAGCACGTTTATACGTCATCGAATGTAAACGACAGGACGGAACGGCTTGGCCTCGCGTCGTCGGTGTCTCGACTGATTTGTAAAATTCTCTACGGAAATATTAATAGTCAATTTATCGGTTAGGCGAAGCCCGGCTCGTACGATCGAGCGGGCACGGGCGTAGTATAATAAGCACTTGTATGAATATTGTAAGTAACATGTAACGAGTGTGCAACGGTGTCCCTCGTCCTGCGCCGCGACCGACACCGAGAGCAACGCTGTATAATTGTTCTACCGGTTGTCGTCTTGCGTATTAATCGTTTCTTCTTTTCCGACGAATTTGTGATATTGCGTTCTTTCCGCCCGTTTCTTCGTCGTATGTTTATCGCCCGTTGTTGCGAAGACTACGAACACTGAGAGAAACCTTCCGACGTTCGAAATTATGAGAAATTGAAATCGATCGGAATGAAAGTCTGTTACATTACACTTGGAACATCAGCAAATTGATATTTCTTGGATAAATTCGTGATTAATGTAATGTCTGACCTTATCAAATACCATAATACTCGAAACACTTAAAAAGTAAGAAAGTTCTTACCAGAAATTCAACCCTGATTGCTAATTCTTCTCGAATATTTAGTTTTATGATAAAAGTTACTTTAAAATGTACAATGCACGTGGTTCTACTGTAATTGCGAGTGCGTGAGGACTCGAGGAACGCAGATTAACTTTGAACCTCAAACGTTCGTTTAAACGATGTTTCCCGGTGTTCGTAGATTCGATTCATCGAACGTCACGTTTCATTCTCCCACCGTCCTCCTTCGTAGTTGTACCCTTTCGTTTCTCCGGCCATTCCTATCGTCGATTTCACCCCGCCAAGTAGATTCTAAGCAGAAACAGTATTCGACGGATTGGCATTGTGGGAGGACGAACTGTTTATCGTTGAGTATCTGAAAATGTGTTGAATAGTGCGCACGAGCGCGCACGTGTGTGTGCAGTGGCAAAAAAAATGATAAAGATTGTCGCGCGATTTTCTTAATGCCAACGAATTGCGCACAATCGTTAAATCGGCACAATTTGGATCGTCTTGGAGGTTGGCTTTCCGTGTGCGAAATATCGAAAGTCTTTAATTTTTTCGAACGATGTAATTATATTATAAAGCCATATCTTATCTCGTACAATCTCGAATTCGTTTGATAAGCTTTGCTGAAGCAACGGTAATATAAAGGATCGAGGCTTCATTTTACTAAATTTCTATAAAGTGTATAGTATTAAATAATTTCTGAATATTATGATAACTTTTGTCGGTGATTACAAATTCTAAGATTTAAATTCTAATGGAATTATGAAACCTTAACGATAAGCAATATATTTGAAGATACTTTGATGATTAAATATCAATTCAGTAACTTCACAATGAAATAATTTATAAAATACTGCGTCTGAAATATCGTCCAGAAAGTTCTCACGATAATTTATGCATTCCTTCCAAGATTTACGTTGCAATTTAAAAAAAAGAAACACGCGTCAAAGTCACCCTCTAAGATTTTCTTATCATAGTGCGCGTCGACGCACATTGACGAGTCTTAAAAAACTCTCCTCCATTCGCTCGACCTAGGCACCTCGAAAATAAAAATGCACCTCCTTATGCAAGTTGCATGATGCAACAACGAAAGAATTCTATCAATCAATGAGCGATCAGCAAACAAACCAAACGCTAGCTGTCGGAAACGTAAGATGGAACTCGAAAACGATGAATCCTGTCTGTGATTCGTGGAGAAAGTGGTCATACGGTTTTATCTGCCACTGACGAAACGTACTTACTTTCGAGATGAGCGAGAAAAATAGAAAAATCGAGGTTTTAACGTAAACAAAAAAAAAGAAAGGGAGAGACAGAAAGAGAGAGAGAGAGAGAGTGAGAGGAAAAGAGGGAGCGAGAGAAAGAAAGAAATCCGAGCTACGAAGAAACGTTCCTTATTCTCATTCCATAAAATTGTTCTCACAATTTTTACGTTAGGATTAAAATATCAGTCGCGAATTCATCTCTTATGTTCCTTCGGTCATATTTTTCGAGCTTCTTTTGTAATTAACGCTAATTATCTTCGTTCTTTTCCTGGGTGCAAGGGAACGTGAAAATTGATCCCAGACCAATGTATAGTTCGTTAATTGCCGGGTCAATGGGTACCTGAAGACGTCCGAAATCTTTTTATCGAACAATATTTGCACGAACAATCGACATTCCTTTCAAACGAGCTTTCTTCGTATCATTTTTCGATACGTTCGACACTTTTTCACGTGACTTCCCACGATTTCGATTTCAACTTAAAATTGCCATCCGTGGCTTTATCTCGACACTACTGATTTTGATCGTTAAACGAAATGAGAGAACCGCTTTTTTCTACATTTTTATAAGATTCCGGATGTAAAAGTACACGAAAAAAGTCGACGAGTGTAAAACGCGAGAGCATCCTACAAATTGATTGCACAAACGTTCTGTATAACTCGTCGCTAAATACATTGACCCACGAGACTTAATTTTAGGCGAAGTTAACGTTCAAAACGTTAACGACTCTGTCGCTCAATTTTTCGAAAAGGAAAAAAAAACCAAAGACGAAAGAGAACATGAAAATATGATAGTGGCGTACAGTGAAAAGCGTACTTACCGTCGAATAGATCTCATTTATCGAGCTGGAACACGGTGTATTTCCCTCGGAAATTTCCCGTAGCTGGCGAGAACGAATTAAGAAATAAGATGAAGGAAAAACGAGAAAATCCAAAGCCGTGGAGCCTCGTGGAAAAAAAGAAAAGAGGAAAGAAATAAGAATAACGAGACATGGAAAAAAGCAGCCACGCAAGCTCATCCTACATATCTGTAGTTTTTCTAAGCACTGCCTAATCGTGCACAAAAGGAAAACACAAAGCGATCGGTCGATCGCGATTGAAACAATTCATTTTACAACGGCACTAGTCCGCTTCATCGAAGCTCACCGAAGACAGAATTCAATGCGAACACGATTTTATTTGCGTTCGTGCTGTCTCGATTGAATTTTCAACGAAATCCTACGATACGACGATGAGCGAGATGAGACACCGTGAGAAAGTAGACACACGAGTATTTTACTCCTCGACGTGATGTCAAATCGTGAGGGATACAGTGCTAGAAAATGAAATTTTTCTCGAAGGAAAGGTAACGGGTCAATTTTACAGTCTTCCAAGTGCTTTTCAGTCGTTTTCGCAAAGTTTTTAATGGAGATATATTTATTTTTCATGAATTATTGATCAAGAGAAAACCGCGATATCATTTTTTAAATTAACGGAGATTCAACTTCTCGCAGATACTTCTTTGAAAATTCTTTTCTCCGAGTTTCCATTCCTTTGACACCATGAAGATCGTCGTCTTTTAAGAAAAGAATTTACATTAACTCCTGACAATCTACCATGAGAGAAACACGAATCGCTATTTTGAAAATCGATACAAATATTTCTCTATGCTTAAATCTCTCATTAACGTTGACCATTCACCATCATTTTCCGCGTGGTAAAAAGGTATCATCGAAAATCCTATTGAAACTGGCATTGTTACCTTTTCGAATTTGACAAATAGTCGAGTAATTAATTATTCTTGCGATTCAAACGGTGTCCTCTCCGATATAAAACAATCAATAGCGTTAATAGAGCAAACGAAAAGTGGCGCGTGAGAAGAAGGACAAAACGGTCGAGGAAAATGTAGAACCAATCGAGGATTCTGACCTATGGCCGTCGGTCAGCGAAAATGGAAAAGTCACTGTAATATACGTATACACACAATTACATGATGTAACGCTGCCACTGAACACATCCCGTGTAGTACAATTACCGTATATTATATATATACATGATAATCCGTATTACTGGTACACACCGTATTATTAATTGAATTGATATTTATTAACGATTAATTAATTACATTATTACCACTATATTATCTATACCATTTGTACTTTACATTTCAGTTCGAACGAAATAAATGCCTTCTTTTTCATAAAAATCGACAACGGCTGTTTTAAAAGGAAGAGACGAAGACCTCGTTGAGACCTTATTCATGATTGTATCGATAATTACGACAGCCTAAGTCATTTATCCTTTGCTTCAAGATATTTAGATTATCTTTGGTTGCATGCTGAAATAATTATCTATAGTGAGGCAACTAATCGACTTTGTTAATCGGTTCGATCTTTTTTTATTATTTCTACAAAGTAATTACACCATATTGTAATGTACATACATTGTTGCAATATAAAATAAGAGACGATTTCAATTTTTTGAAATGTGCACTTAGAAAACTATCGTAATCAACGATACAATTGATTCTGACGAATAGGACGGAAAGGATAAATTGGAATGAAAGAGTGAATAAAGGGTGAGAAACATAGCATTTTAATGTGCAAACAGTTCATGTTGGTGAACGTTTGGAGGTAGATAAATTTGAAAATTAACAGGATTAAATTTCATAATTGAATCTAGGAAGCTTTGCTATTATTTCCACGGCTGTTGCTGCGGGACCTTTTGCGAGTTTTGCAATAGCAAGACTTGTTTTCCTGCAACTTTGGAAATTCACGCTGCACTCGATCCCAGAGTTTTTCCTTCAAATTGGACGCAAATGTTTGTGCTCCGTAATCTCTGTACAGAAAGCAATCGATTAATTTTCTTATATATGCAGCTTTTAGAAAAAGTAGAAACCAATCATATTAAAAGAAAAAACGAAGAAAATAATATTTACAAAGCGGCAGAAGTTTTTTTAGATAATAATTAACGTGAATATAAATTCTTTTACTAAATATCTAGATAATTTTACATTACTACATTTTTTATAACTCACAAACCAAATTTTGCATCGCAAATATTAGGGGGACCGGTAAGTGATGTCGTTTCTCCAGATATTTTGCTCAAAAACCAATTGATTTTTATCGATCCGGCTTTGAAAATGTGCACACTAATTGACAAAAGGTTCTCGGCAACGAGGGTGATTACATCAATCATTAAAAATAAAAACATGCTACAAGTTTGTTTGTTTGAATTTAATGTAAAGAAACGACATTACTTTCCGGTCCCTCTAATATATTTAGTTCAACATTCAGGAAGTAAATCAGTAAATCAAAAGAGCAGTAAAATGTAGTAAAATATCACCTGAGAATTGTAAAATCGACAGCATCGGTAACATAAAGAGCAACGAGAAAAAACGTCAGTGCCACGGTGTATGTTACAACTGCCATTGCAGATTTATTCGCAAGGAATGCATCTGCTATGTCTTCGTGTCCGAATTTATTGAGTAGCTGATTTTACAAAAGTTGCACAGATTGTCAGTCATTATAATTCTAACTCGGAAATTATGTACAAATATATTTTCGAACGTGCTGATCACGTTAATGAAGCTTGTATAGGACGATAATTTGTTGCAAGTTAGTTTTTTAGTTTTATGATCACATAAAATATATTATTACATTACCTGGCAAATACGGTTTGGTAAGGTTGTCAAAATTAGCACATCTATTGGCGTCCAAATGCAAGCCATTGCAAATTCTAAGAAGAACGCTGTGGCGAGAAACTAATTAACGAAGGGAGAATATTAATTGTAGCGCTATAACGTGAACGGTAATGATGAATTTTCGGAGTAAGTTTTTAAATAATTAGACCGTTGTAATTTATTAGCCAAATTAATAAAGAACTGGAATTATAACGTGAATCAAATAATAAAGTACTACGAATAAAAAAAGGAACAAAGTTTGCCAATTGAATTTAAAAGGTTAGTGGAAATAGGTAATAATATTAAAACGTTTCGAGAGTATTCCTTTTGCTAAATATTAACAGTTAATATTTCAACATTTTGTTATTATTCAAAACTAATAGTAAATGTGCAGTAATTAAATTTCTTCAATTCCTTTCCTTACTTTCCAGTAAAATCTAATATTATACAACAAAAAGGATACACTTTAAGATACTAACCTCGTACATAATTAAGAAAACTGCTTTAGGTTCTCGGAAGGTAGGTGGGAAAAGCGTTGAACTCATGATAATGGTGTAAATACCAAGGCTGAACAATAACGAAGTGAATGGTGGCCCAGAAAGCAAAGATTCACCCTCTTCGTCTTCCATGGCGTTGCCGAAACAGGTTTGGAAAATTGAAAATCCGCAAGCATTGAGGATCAATGGCCAAATTGTGCAAAGTAACCTTGCCATTTTTCGTAGTATTTAATACGTTTCTAAAATTAATTTTCATCCTTATAATCTCAATATTTACGTCAGATTATGAATAGCAGTAAATCGGCGAAAATCATGTCCATGACAAACAGAATGACACGTTTCTGTGACGTATCGAAATATTTCACGATACATCAATTACTCTTGTTTCGATGCGATACAAGGTGACAATTTATTTCAATGGTGCACTTTACATTGCATTTTTATGACGTATGATATTTCAGTTAACTGATGAAGTAGATGTGGCTGGTATTCAATTATTTGAATTCGAACTAATCGAATATAACGAAGAATGATTAAAAATTGTGCCAAATATCTGTTTACTTGATATATTAATTTGATATAAAAAATTCATAAATTATTGAATACTGACTCAATAATATTTACTATACGTAGAGCCTAAGTCGTACCTATGCCGTTTTTCAAGTTCTATTATTATAATATACTACCTATTATTCTAATATTAGGATTTAATAAATTACAGAATTATTCCTTAATAGAAATATTTTGGATAATTTATTGTAAATATATTATGCCAGCAACAAAATTTAACGAATTATACAACTTTTACGTAAAACAGCATGTTAGAAGATCTATTATAGATAAAATACATCACAAAACAATATATAAAGACGGTCATACAGAATTTCCATCGAGAATGGCAAAACCACGTTGTTTTATGTTTCCGATTGTTCATTAACAGAAGGACGTCTACGACACATGAACTTGTAGAAAAATGAACTCGTCACTTCCGGATCCGCGAAACTTATTCTTCTTTTTGCGCATTTGCAGACTTTCAATGCTTCGTCAGACTGCAGACCTTCCCTAAACGAAGAATGATATAGATTTCATAAATCTCTTCACAAGAATTGATCAACATTGATAACAGTTTATATTAAATCATTTACAATCCAACGTCGTAAAATATTCCTTTTTATGTAACAGATAGATAATTTTCCCAGGATTTCATCTATATTTTTCAATTTTACGGGTCAATCATGTGCATTGGGTTGAATGTAATTCAACAAATCTTATAACAATTAACACTAGAACTACCGGCGTTAAATCTATCATATTTCAAAATATTAAATAAGTACTTTGAAAAAGGAGGAATCAAGAGGCGGAAAAGATTCTCGATTCGGTGATTTATGTTTTTTAAGATGGACATAGAATATTTATTCTAAGACTCTTCTATAAACTTGGAGAATTTTTGGAAAGAATTGTGTACCAGTCATTTTGACTGGTTTGGTAATTCTAGTGTTAACATACAACCGGAGTGAAATTTTGCAAAAGACTAATCAGATACACAGATCAATTTGAACCCGTGTTTCGGCTGTTCCATTTTTACTCTTTTTTTTTATCGCGGATACAATTTTGTACTTTTCATTGTTTCACTACTTGGCCCATGTGTCCAGAATCGCGTCCAATGTTTCGGTAGCATCCAACATCCAAACAAACGACAACAATGATGTACAGAAAGCCATATGAGCCGCGGCGATGTCTTTTTCCATGTAGTAACCGAAATTTGTTAAAAAGGAATACCGGCTAAGGCCCAGTGCAGTGTTCAGCCAGAATATCTGCAAAGTGGAATTTTAATGATCCATAATATACAGATTTTACCCCTTTTTATTACAATCTTGATAAAATGCAATTTGTTAATTAAAAGAACGTACGCATTTACTTGATTCCTGAGTTAAGCAATAAATTACGTGCATAAACGGTATCCAAATGGCACGCGTGGCCAAGTTTGTTGTTAAAGTAGCTACCAACATCTGTGGGAACGACGAGGAGTCAAGAAAAACCGGAAATTATATCATTATAAAGTCTATTGGCAAAAATAGAACATAAAATTATATGAATATTTATACGATGTTATATAAAATGTCAGATACTTTATGGGGAAATAATGCAGAGAACAATGTAGATACGATAATAATTCTCTATTTATAGCTAATTGTAAAATCCCTATAAAATATCTCGTTAAAAAATAAAAAATTCTCTTTATATTTTAGGTATTTTTTCTCGCGGCAACACAAATATTCAACATAAGTAAAAACAAATACTTCAAAACAGTGATCATGAATATATCGAAATTTCTATAGTAAAGCAGAAAAGAGAAAATTCAGATATATGTGAAAAATACAAAGATCGTTCTTACTTCATAAAAATATAGAAGCACAATCGGTGGATCTTTGAGGGTCCTCGGCCAAAGCCTATATTCCGCGAGAAGACACAAAACGGAAAATATAAAAAGTACCGATGCGTACGATGGATCAAAAGGAGGATTGTTCTCTTCGTCGAAGCACAGGCCAATTATGCAGATTTGTCGAAGATGCGTGTACATTCCTGTTGCAATCACTGCCACCCAATGGGGATTTATAAATCCCACGTACTCTTTTATGGCTTCCATGTTCTATCTTATCGTAATTATATGTTAAGTGCTGTGCGCTAATTTAATTTCATCTGATTCGTTATAAATTCTGAGGTAACCTTACTGTTAATGGCAAGGTTGAAAGGAAATTTTGTATGTGCAATACTTACCATTAAAGATTCTCTCAATCGTATTGAACACAGGATAATATTTGCCAGAAACTAGCATCGGGATAATTATTCTAGCCGCAATTAATCCACATTACAGTGAAGACATAAGACGACATTGATACAATTAACGAAAAATTTTGTGTAGATATTTTTATCTTACCAGTTCCAATTGTAGTCACTTTGAATAATATGTGATTCGACGCTAACGATTGAAACTCTGAATTTAACAATCCCATGGATTTCCCCCCGCATCGATGGTTTAGGTTATGACATTTGTAAGATGAAAACACTGTCAATGCCTTCTTCAGTCTGTTGCAACGGCATTTAATAACACACGATGATTTTTTATCGATTGTAACTAGTATCTGACTGGCAATCATAGACATATACGAAAATATTCGGGGACAAAAAATATATGTGCAAAATCTGAAAAATATATGTCTTAGCTTGTTATTGGAGAGGATAAAAGTTATAATAAAACTGATTTGGGTTATAAAACATTTTTATTCAAAAAGAGAATACTAAGTTATAGTAAAATTGATCGGAGTAATACACAAATTTACTACAAAATGAAAATACTAAGTTATAATAAAACAATTTTAAAATAATTTTATATAAAAATGAAATACTTTGCTTAAGTGATACGAATGCAGCGATTACAATTTAAACAATCATAACCGGATGATTATAGTACAAAAGTTATCCTTCCGATGAAGCTTTCCATTTCAAATAATTTAAATGGATAAAACTGATATAGAAAAATCTGGAAACGATGGAGTTGTTCAATTACCATTTTATTTTCTCTACTTCGATAAGAATGGGGATCGAGGCATTCAACATGAGCAAATGCCAGAAGAAAATTACGAATCTAACAGACAACTCATTATCGTCTAAGGTGCAGAAGAGTGTTTTGTTGAAAACCGCTTAATTCCCCGATCCTTTTTCGCAGACACAGAAGGGCAAACTTCGGGGTAAACCACAGTTTGTGTGGCGGGTTAATGGAATTCCCTTGTGCTCGCATTTTTCTTCGTCCCGTGGTCAACCTCCGTGTTACGTTTCTTTTTATCTTTTTTTTATACGAAACAAAAACTGATTTTTCAACTAAATTGCCCCGGAAATACGTCGGTTTTCCTTTAGCGTGTTATCGCAATAATAGCAATAGAATGTCATAGCATTCTTTGATGCCAACTATTAACTGCAAACTGTTGGATTATCGGTATCTTTTATAAATATATTATTTAACATCATCGCGAAGATTTCTTAAATAAAATGTCTACCCTTTAAGTGGTAAAAGTATATGCTTAATAGCATACTAAATTTTGTTCCATAAAGTAGTGATACGTATATACTAAAAAGTAACAATTTTGATAATCAACAAATTAGATAGTCTTATAATTTTTTTACCGAAAGATTTTAGCATTAAAATGCAATCTTTTCATCGAGCAATAAAAGTATTTCTGTATCAATGGAAAACAGCAAAATAATTTTCCACGAATAAATGTCTCGTTCTTTGATTGAAATCTGAGTTGCCAAAAGTGCATTGTACGTTTCACGCGAAATTTTATCTTTTTGGAGCTTTTAATAAAACAAAGCGTTATATTCTCAGGTGGTATTTCCAGTTATGGCAGCCCTTAAAAGGAGTCAGACTTCGTTTTCTGAAACGAAGCTGCCTGCACTCTGGTATCACGCACTCATACATAATGCATTGCATTTGCGGATAGCTTTTCCCCTCGACGACGGGAAAACGAATGGCACCGAATAATAAGCTTTTCTTTCTCGCGAAACTCGCCGTTGATTTTCAGCATTAATCGCATTAACGCTACTTCCAAGGATAGAATAGAAGTTATAGTGAAAATACATTGTAAGAAGTTTGAAATAGGAGAGATTCTTCATTTTACATGTATTTTACAATTCTGGCAATTGACAATAATATATTTTGCATTTATTTTAAAAAAGTTACCGATCGAACTTAAGTATTTAGAGTTATACATTTTACAATTATACAATTTTGTATTTACAGGATGCTTGAAATTTCCAGAGGTTTAATATTGAAATTTAAATTTCCATAGGTAATTCAAAATTCGTATGGTTATTGCGACAATTGAAAATAATTTATTTTGTATTTATTTTAAAAAGGCCGCCATTTGTAGTGAAATACAATACAATTTCACATTTTCAGGGAGATCGAAGTTTGCAGACATTGTACGATGGAAATTAAACTTCCACCGGTAATTAAGAGTTCATAAATGTATTTCCATAATTAAAAATAGTTCATTTCGTATAGATGTCTAAAAATACTTGCCATTTAAAGAGAAATGCAATACAATTTCGTAATTCCATGGAACTTGGAGTTTCTAGATGTCAGACGCGGAAAGTTAAATTTCCATCGGTGATTAAAGGTTCGCACAATGGATGACAATTAAAAGATTCAAAGCCTGCGGGTCCTCCAAGGATTGAACGGCCGAGGAACTTCGGTCAAAGGAAACGTCGGATCATGAGACAGGAAATTGTCCCTTCGAGTTCACTCGAATCCTTCCTTCTGCTAATGACAATTCTCTGCAGAGATTCTGAGCACGGTAGCAAAGTGGCTGTTCTGATAACACTGGATTATAATAGAGGATATTTAAGAGATCCGAGAAAGGCATATAACATTGATTACCGATGATTAACCCGATATTTTGCGCCTATGAAATTGATATATTAAAGGAAGATAAATCAACTAATTTAATTTAAAAAATAGATATAAAAGAGTTTCAGAACATTTTCGTAGAAATAAAGGACCAATTTTTTTTATCATTTTAATAGATCTAGCAGGAAAAAAGGAAGACCAATATTTTATCTTGCTTTATCTACACGTACAATAAAACCATTTTCCTCACAAACAAAACCATTCACCTCACAAACAACGCCATACATGCTGAACACAATATTACATATTCTAATAAATATACTAAAAACTCATACGAATCATCCTTGAAACTTTCATCGTTACAAATCAAACTCGATACTTCTACCTGGAGTAAAATCATAGTATTTTCTAAGAAATCAGAAGCAAAATGGCCCGATATAGTGGAGAACATGTCCTCAGAGGCTGAAGATTATCCAAGACGATGGTAGTCATGACGACGGCACAGTGTATCGAAGAAAAAGTACATTCGTTTCTCGGCTTTTCGACGTCTGAATAAGGGAGGCGAATCGACGAAGTGAAAACGGAGGTGCCAGCCGGAGAATCGGACTGAGGGTAACTTAGCTCGGATGTTAAAAAGAAAGAAAAAAAAAAAAAGAAAAAAGAAACGTCCTTTCTTCCCTCGGCGAACACTCGACCACTTTACCCTCCTTTCTGTTTCACCCGGTAAAGAGGGCTCATTCTCTCAAGCACTCCCAGTCATTCTTCCAGACATTCGTTCCTACTTGTCGGATTATCCGGCTTTCTTTTTATTTTTGCGGCGAATTAAAATGTCCACCGATATCTCCTTTTCCCGAAGGAATCGTTATCTAGGACAATCAAGAATTAAGATGCGGCCGAGGATTTATTCTTTTGTAATTAGAATTTATCCTTGTGGCGGATAAATGTAGAAATGTAGGAGGTAAATGCAGGGGGTTGAGATCAGTGGGGGTGAATTGTAATTTTTTCTTTTTGAGATAAGGCAAATTTCTGATTTGGTAATATGTATTTTGTAGCTTAGATTGGCAGCTTGTTTTTCTTGATAATGGACAAAGAATACTTGAGAAATATTACACGATGGCTGCATGAATGGTGATGTGTAATTATCATGTGGTAAATCTATTATGGTTTTTTTGTCGATAGGCGTGGAATATCATTAGTAATCCAAATTAATATCAGGATGTTACGTCGACAGGCTGATATTCTGCTCATAACCATAATCTCAATGAAACTTATGTGAACTCGCACACATGGACGACGTGTAACGTAAGATCTCGATTTGAAAGTAGATCCCACTACTCTTTCTCAATCGTTTGCGTATCCAACGTCGTAGTAACAATAAACTAGTTTTATTATTCGTTTACGACACCTGCTATAATTTAGACATATTTCATATAATGTTTCAAAGCACTTTTGCGCATTTACGTTTTAATTTTTTCCCAATGGAGTATCTTTCCAAAGATCTGATCTTATATATTTGCAATTATCATTCTACTTTGCTGATACTGTATTATACGAAATTTCAATAGCAAAAGTAATTACATTATCGGTTATTGGCAAAATTAATATTAACTTTATTCATTAATATTAATATTAACTGTACCGTTACAATTAAGATTGCAAAGCTACAATAATAGTTTAACGCTCAATTTTCACGCAAATGTAATGTAACTCTGTTTCAAAGAGAATTCGATGATGAAGAATTGAAAAACTTGATATCTTGGGCGAAATCACCATAGCATTCAAAGTCGAAATACAGAATAACAACTCGATTTCGAGCGATACGCAGCTCGTACGTCATACTTGTAATCTTTCCTTCATCCAGGCCTTTCCGCTTCTCTCAGGTGAGTCATCGTTTCGTTTCTCGCGAGATTCTACTGGGATATTTTTCCGAGGATCGCTGGAAGGGGGAACACCGAAAGCAGAAGAGAATAAAATCAGATCCCCACTGATTCAGGTTGGCCGAAGCTACTCGGGGATCCCGCAATTCCGTGGCTGATAATTATTCAGCAACTCGACAAAATACAGTTAGCGGTTTCGCGTTCGATGACGTTGATAGTTCCACGCTGCGTTTGAAAGTCGGCTGTCATTGACGTAATAACGTATTGGAATAACTAGGACTGATACTAGGAAAAATGTGTATTCACGTAATATTACGTATTTTTGAAAATTTATCAGTACTTTGTCCTCTGTAGATCAAAGGGAAAATGAACTTTGGGGCATTGGCAACATGAATTGTATAATTATCGCTGATACGTCAGAAGGTCTTTTGTAATATTCAATGAAAAATGGCATTTGGATATTTAATTCTGAATTCTAATCTATCTAATCTATCTAATGATTCTAATCTATCGACTATTAACACTAGAACAACCAAACCAGTCAAAATGACTGGTACACAATTCTTTCCAAAAATTCTCCAAGTTTATAGAAGGGTCTTAGAATAACTATTTTATGTCCATCTTAAAAAACATAAATCACCGAATCGAGTATCTTTTCCGCCTCTTGATTCCTCCTTTTTCAAAGTACTTATTTAATATTTTGAAATATGATAGATTTAACGCCGGTAGTTCGAGTGTTAATGCAATGTGTTGAAAATTCTTAAATAAGTACGATAAAAGAATAGACATGGAGGCAACAAACTCGATTAATTTAACACTAGAACTACCAAGGCAGTCGAAGTAATTGGTTCTTAATTTTTTATAACAATTTTCTATATTTACAAGGAAGCCGTACAGTGCATATTGCATGCCTATCTTACAAAACATAAATTACTGTATTAATACTCTTTCTCACCGTATGGTACCTCTTTTACCAAGGTACTTATTTAATATATTTGAATATAATAGATATAACACCGATAGTTCTAATGTTAATCTACTGCAATCTACAAAATAGACGCAAAAAATTGAAAAAGAAACAGCGTTATATACTTCAGGAACATTTAAAAAAAAATCGGTACAAGTATTTTTGACCATCTTCGTAGATCTAGCGTTAAAGAACTCTTTATTAGGAGCGATTCTCTTTCTTGATGATGCTGTGCAAGATATTAAAATACTGTCGTCTTTGGTTAAATGAAATTAGAAGATTACAAACGTGCGGTTACTGAAATTCCCGTATAACAGGCAGCGTCATCCTGTCGTTGAAAGATCGGAGGTTCAGAGCTGTGGGCTTGGTGAAAACGTAATATTACGTCAGTGATAATCAACTTTTGAACGTGACGTGGAACTACGTCATCGGAATCTCTGTGAAAGTGTACTGTACACTTTGAATTACCGCAGTGAAAGGATTATTAATAGGGATAATCATTAATCTTCGTAAGAATGAAGTAAAATTCATTTTTGGCGAAAACTTCGGGTTTTAAATAAAATTTTTCAAGTTGTGAAAATTATTCTGTGTCGTGAAATGTGGCAGGAAAAATGTTAATAGCCTGGAACTCGTTCGTATACTCGGAAGCTACAGGTTTCCGTCTCTCATGAGACAACTTGTTGATCGGCGGCCTTATTATCGAAGTCGTTTGCGGGAATTCTAAGAACGTGAGTTATTCTTTCTTTGTAAATATTTCTGAGATCGTTATAAAGTTTATTTTTAATCTTCGAGCGCGAGATATTGTTCTTCGTTCACTTTATTAACGTAAGTAACTGTACGTCGCCTGCTCGAATGATTTTTCAAGTTTGCGTGATTTTGCAAAATATGTTGTAACGAGAAAAATGGAAAATTCTCAGTGTTCAATGCCTTTCTTTGCGGATGAATTTTATCGAATATTAAGTGCTGTCATTTTGCAGAGAATTACATCGATCTGTTAAGTTCATTTGTCTGACAGATAAAGAGTCATAGAATCATATTTATTTACAGTGTAATAATTTTTTTTTCTCTAAGCTTGTTATTTCAGATTGCATAAGAAATACATCATTCCAAAAATAAAATATGAATATCTAACGCTACAACTACCAGTGCACTTAAAATGAGTAGTTTATAGGGGAGCCGTAGAGTAGATAGTCTACGTCCATCTTATAAAGCATAAATTATTGAATTAATCATCTTTTTCAACTTTGAATTTCGCTTTTTCTAAAGCGCTTATTTAATATATTTAAATATAATGGTTTTAACGCAGGTAGTTCTAGTGCTGAGCACCAAGTTACAGACGAAAGAATACTTTCTTAATCGACAAAAAGTAATGTATCACGAAGACAAAATTAAGTTTGAACTGTCAAGACTCTGAATTTTCATATTTCATCTAATTAATAGAGAAAGTGAGAAAATTCTCACGGTAAACTTCCAAAATCGTGACAGTCGATCACGAAAAACGCGGAGTTCCGCCCCATTTCAAATGTCCTTCGCAGGTCGTTCACTGTATCCGCTGACATTGTGTCCGCGGCATTGCAATCGTAACAGTGAAAGTTCAATCTGGCCGTGCCAATAAAATAATTTCGAGATTACGAATGTCTCGTCTAGCGTTCGCAATGGAAGCAAAAACGTGCCATGATTTTTCGTTCCGAGCTCCGTGAGACAGCGAACGGTTAATAGTAGCCGGGCAACTTCAGAAGATTTAATTCGATTCTACACTATGAA
This sequence comes from Cerceris ruficornis, assembly GCA_963989415.1. Classification (NCBI taxonomy): domain Eukaryota; kingdom Metazoa; phylum Arthropoda; class Insecta; order Hymenoptera; family Crabronidae; genus Cerceris; species Cerceris ruficornis. Next base: position 17,939,649 of record OZ022520.1, read on the forward strand.
TGGCACCTTGATTTCAAACTTGAAATCGAGTTACGATTCTCGTTGCACTTGCCTGCTTTGATTCTCAAAATGTCATTATAACGGTGACATTTTAAGAGTCGAAGATATACGAGCGCGGAGATCAGCTTCCTTTAATTATCTACGGCTACAAGTAATTGATAACGATACTTTGATAAAGTATTGCGAGATTTTTACGTGGCATGAAATTGATACGGTGTAGAGGATTATGCTTAAGGATTATGAAATTTTACTTCATAGCTTTTTTCTCATGAAACTCGTCAAAGAGTTTCTGAGAAAGACGGAGGAGAGAGGAATTGAGAGATGAACGTGTATCATCGGTAATGAAAGTAATTTTCATAGATGCAAGGATACCGAGAAAAAATGTTAGGAGAACATTGCAAAAGACGTTTCAAGCAACATTGCAGAAGACTTTTCCAGCAACATTGCAGTGATCAATCGAAAAATTACGAAGTATAAATGCTGTTATATAACGAACCTATTCTTATAGCAGAACGTGTTGTCTGCAATGTTGATTGTCGGTGGTCGATGATGCATGAAACATCGAATGACATTTAACCAAAGACGGCAGTTTTCGAACTTGTATTGGATCTTTACCAGAGAGAATTTAAGCAATCTTAGAATTGATAGTTTCATATGTTTAAAATTTGCAATGCCTGAGACAACTACTGGTTTTCCGTACTAAATGAGTAATAGGAAAAGTTATCAATCTTTTTTATGATGACGACAGCACATTTATTTCCATCTCAAGAAGATTAAGCAGCAAAAAGTCAATTGACTTCACGCTACTTGAATTCAAATTTGCACTATTCGTAATCACATCCTGTTAGTCGATTTACATTCAGTCACGCCACACCTTCGCAATAGTAAGTTTCAGGGATATAGCAAGTATAAGATCTTAGATTGAATATATTTATGTCAAAGAAGTATAAACATGGCTAACAAATCAAATTTTCCATATCCAATATAAACCCAAGCCTGAGGCTCCAAGTGTGAAGATTCTGTCTCCATTCATCGCTCTTCATCCCTCAAAGAAGACGGGCGTTGATGAAATACCAGAATATATAAGGAAACATTAAAATAATGGAAATAATCAACTGCACTCGATACAAATTCTGATTTACACTACACATAAACATACTCTGACCATAAATCGAAATTCCACCATCTCGCAACCTCAAAGCAGCTAAATACCCTTAAAATTATCGATTCAAGGACGTCTCTGTTAAAACAAAAATCAGAAATGTATACCTTTATCCTTCCTTAACCCTTTGCGGACGGAGACTTTTTTGAATATTGAGAAATAATGATTTATTTGACGTTAAAAAACGACCTTTTTATCAGAAAGTCAGAGTGTTGATGTATAGAAGTTATAAATTACAATTTGTGTAATCATATTTCAACTGTTATATTTCAATTTTTGAACTCTAACCGTGTATACATGCACCGATAAAGTGTAATCAGATTTTGTCTCAGGCCGCATATATGCGTCCGTCGTCCTCAAAGGGTTAACGTGCTCCTTCGCAAAATTCGATATCAACCAAACACAATTATCTCTACTCGATACAAACCCAAGCTTCCACGGCGCACCTTCAAATTTACAAAAAGCTCCCCGATTCAAAGACAACAACAAAAACATAGACAAACCAAAGTCCCATTCATCTCATTTCACCTAGTACCAATACGGTCCCAAATAATGTCTAACCACCTACAACGTCTTAAATAACAATTAAACAAAAATCAAATACTTGCTGTATCAAACAAAACCCTTCTCATTAAATATTGATATAGTACCAATCACTCAAAATTGCGAAGTCTTCAACTCAACCCCACAAACTTGAAGTCAAAGCCCCTAACTCCGTACCCATCATATTCCCATCTGTCTCTTCTTTCTCGGATTCTTATTTCTACATCACACAAAGAATAATAATAACCACCTACAACATCTTAACGCTAAAACTACTAAACCAGGCAAAATGACTGGTACCAAACTTTTTGCAAAAGTTCTCCAAAATAGTCGTAGAATAAATATTCTACGTCCATCTTAGAAAACATAAATACCAAAATCGATCATCTTCTCCGCCTCTTGATTCCTCCTTTTTCAAAGTACTTATTTAATATATTGAAATACGATAGATCTAACGCCGGTCCCATTTAACCCTTAACGAACGAATGCCGCCATATCCGCGACATTACAAATATTCCAAGAAAATCGAATGCCGCCGTACAGGCGGCATGCCGTGATATTTGTACTAAAAAATCTGGTATTCACAAAGGAAACTATTGCGAGAAGTACCACGCTCAAAAAATATATAAGTAATTGTTTACTTTTTTTTATTGCGTCGATCTACTGGTCATTGTTCTAGAAAAATGCGCTCGTTCGTTAAGGGTTAATATTGATATATTACAGATTAAGTTGCTCGCAATTCCCAGAGTCTTCAACTCGACCCCACAAACTTCAAGTCCAAGCCCTTAATTCCATACCCACCATATACCCATCTGACTCTTCTTCCTTGCATTCTCATTTCTACATCATAGAAATGGAAATAATAAATAAATTTTACCATCCACCTCAAACATAAAACGACACGTACACTACATACGTGAATACGTCCGTCGATCAATGTCCGACCTCGTCGCGCTTTCAAAGCAGCCAGGTGCCCGCGGTATCACCGATTCAGGGACGTGTCAAGCAGATTCGATCTACCTGCGCAAGTCGCAATCTCGATCGCTCGAAAGGGTCCGTTCGGACGAATCGACGAAAGCGCCGACCATCGTCGAAGGGTGGGGTGGTACATAAAGCACGCGAACGTAGAGGAGACGGCAATTTCACGCGGATCCTCGCGGACACTGGAGTGCTCGAACATCAAAGAAGCGAGTTAACAAACAACTAACAGACGCTTTTTCTCCCCTCTTGCGTCCGCTCGCACGTGGATAACAGAAGTTTGACGAGGTGGACGGTGGAACGTCGTATTGGGGTATGTTTGAATTTCTTTACTATGATTATTTTTTAATTTTGGGATAGTTTGATATTTTTTTTTAAATTGGTTTTAGTGTGAGATTACAGAGGGTTTTTGTTAGAGTCGTAATGGATTGTATTGTTTTGAAGGTGTGAAGTTTGGAGGATAATGGTTTTAGGAACAGTTTGTGACTGGTGAACTTCACGGTGTTTTTGATGGTAATTGTAATAATTTGTAGTGAGATGAAAGAGTATTGGTGGAAAGATCTGATGGGAATTGTAGATGGTAGAGGGTTTTTTTTAATGATTTGCAGAGTTAGAGGATGATAATATGATTCTTCATTATTTTCGCTTGAAATACAGGAAATTAGCGCTGGGGAGTTTGAAATAAATTAGTCATGTTGAAATTAACAAGATTGCGTGCATGTATACATAATATATGTAATATTACGATCCTGAATAAACAAGATATACACCCGTGTTACGTAATTGATAATAGTTACAAGGTGTACAAGAATCAGGAAACGTCCACGAACTTTCTATATCTCTGCTCAACTGCATAGCTATAAAGTAAACGCGCTCATCGATCAAATTGATTGCCGTTCATTAAGAATCCGTAAAACAGATTTTATCCCGATAGTAGAAATTACTATTCCACTTTCGTTAACCAGAAATGATATTGTAGACTACAAATTTTGGCATTAAGTAATTCTTAAATGATTATTTTACCGTCCTAAAAATTCATATTTCAGTAAAGGCTGCATTATACTAATTTAAATTGCAATATATTGCAATACTCTAGTTTAACTAATTAAACGACAATTAACTCAAACCTGACAAATTATAATTTTACATCGTAAAGAATTAACACGTGCACAAAAATTGCAAGCGCGAGTATATCGATGAAATAAATAACTAATTCTACCAAGTAAGAAGCCCCAAGTGCATCTATATTAATAACAATACACAATTCCCTCTCTTCGGGTAATTACATTCAGGAAGGGAAAAAAAATCCGTATCCATGAATTAAGAGATGATTTCCAATGCGCAACAAACGTAAGATATCCTTCACTGCGTGACAGCCAAGACAGAAACTGTTTGGTAAAACCGAGAAATTACTATTCACCTTTTCGGCACGCAGCAGCGCAGATAATACGACTCTGACGATGGCAGAGACAATTGGATAAATATTCGTGTGTCTGCTGTTAAACAGAAAAGGGGAGAGCGAAATCTGTGGCATGTACCTGAGATTAATTTTTTATACCAACAATTCTCCAGTATTCCTTAACAGGTTCGCAATAGCAGTCGTTTTTCAAAAATTTTCTATTTCACGATAATAAGTAAATAGACTTCGTACTGGACTTTCCATTCCGTTATTATAGATTTTGCTCGAAGAATTTAACTAAAAAGTCAATTAGAGTTCTCGTTGGTAAAAATGAAAATATTTCGTGTTACATCGAATCAAGATTTAATGATAAAAAATATGTCTACACGCGAAAGTACTAACAGAAGGTAGAGATTTAAGGACTCACAATTCGTACGTGGCTGTTGTTATGCTAGTTAGATTATAATTTGTCCAATTTGTAAAATCTCTAATGGCGATTTAAATGGTAATTATGTAAAAAGGAGTTGCGCGAAATCAATTACAAATACAAATAATCGATGATAATATTACAGTGCTTTGTACGGTGATGAAACAATTGAAAGTATCGGAGATACAGTGAAAATTCTTGATACTGCGAGGTAAAGGAATAATTGGAAATTAAACGGTAGGACATTTGAACAATTCTTGTTGAGTAATCGGTGAACAAGAATTTAACGGTCATATAAGAACTTAATAACAGCGACCTTACTCGATGATGGCAGAATTAAAGAAACGATAACTGGCCATGGCCGATCTGGGCCGAATATTACAAAGCTATTGTGAAATTTACGAAAGCCTGGGAGAGAAGTCCATCTGACAGATTTCTCTTGCACGTACGACGTTACTTGGCTGTTTATTTCATCGGATCAACCCGTCACTTTTTGCCGTTCTAACGAAATTCATTGACTCCCAATTTCACGATTCAAAAGCAATTAAAATCTTTGATGACTCTGGACTAGATTAAAAGAGAATCCGACTACAATTATCAAAGACTGTCTAATTACTGTCTTGGCACCTTCTTACAAAAAAAATATTATCGACGTTAGTAAAACACCTGGACAAAGTTTTATACATTGTCGAAATGAAAGTTTAGCAACAATATTACCAGTAATTAATTTGGTACGATTAGAGGTAGTAGATAAATCTGTTCTAAACAAAGGAAACAATTGAGGGCAGAAATTAATTGATTTAATCAGTTATATCTTGCAAGAGATATGTAAAGTCAAAAGAAACGTTTCTTTATACATTTGACATTTTTTTCGAAAGTTCAACAACCCTTTCGATCGCCTTGATTAATTTACTCGAAGTTATCTTTAAAAAACGTTCATTGAAATAGATAATGATATTATTTCAAGCGGTTGCCTGGTTAATATGATAAGATATACCTTTACTCCTGCAATTAATATTGTTCACCGTGATTGCAAATAAAAATAATACTCTTCTCTTGGCTATCGATAGCTCATTGACCTCCTATCGTTAATGTATTCCTACGAGCGAGACTCTCCTGTTGCATCTCTGCTTTCTCGAAACATCGTGACGTCAAAGCTGCGAGAAGGAAATCCCGCCTTTCCTGATCTTTCGTCACGCAAGGACTCGTAATGTTTCTTTGATCATTTCTTCTTCCTTTCGTGTAACTCTTGAGTCTGAGAAAACAAGGCATTTGGTGACGCAAAGAAATTCTATGTTTCCGCGGAATTAACACTCACCGTGTAGTGTTATTTAGAAAAAGTTGGTATTGGGATAAATACGAAAGATTACCAAGTAATTACATTGGTTTTGCTGGAATAAAAAACGATGTCGAATTCCAATAGACGCAGAATCGCAAATAGGATGTTTATCGATTTATTTCAGTATTTACTATTTTTATTAATTGCTTCTGCTGTATTCTGTGTTAGTAGCAATGTTGATACTCGAATGTTGATTGATATTTTTGCAATTATACGATGGCAATTGATATGTTTCAAGTTACTGAATGAAAATTGATATTTATGCAATTATAGATTACTGGCGCAATACTTATTATATGTATTACACAATTACTGGTATAATATTGCTCTTAACGTGCAGTTATCGGAAATTTTTAATAAAAAATATATATTGTGCCCTATTGATCATGGTCAAACATTGTAACTGTATTCTTGACTTACTGATCTTTTTATCAACAATTAACACTGACCGTACTGACAGCTCATGGTTACTTATTCTTAATATAGTAGATCTTTTGATTAGTTATGAAAAAACGGTAACACCTCTCTTAAAGAAATGCAGGCGACTGTCAACTTAATACAGAGAACGTATAGAATAGTCTTCACTTAATAATACAAAAAATAATATATTTTCATTCCATTGAACCCGTCATTTGACCTGTATCGTACGGTTACTGTTAACACTAGAACTATCAAACCAGTCAAAATGACTGGTACACAATTTTTTCTAAAAATTCTCCAAGTTTATAAAAGAGACTTAGAATAAATATTCTGTGTCCATCTTAAAAAACAGAAATCACCGAATCGATTATCTTTTCCGCCTCTTGATCTCTCCTTTTTCAAAGTACTTATTTAATATTTTGAAATATGATAGATTTAACGCCGGTAGTTCTAGTGTTAATAATGATTTCTACAAAATATCAACTTTCCCCCATTATAATTATGTACACCATCAAATTCGTTCCAAAATGTTCATGTAACACCTTACACATGCATTTAAGCCGACAATGCTCGGAAGTATCGCAGAACGAGACACTCCGCGCCTCGATCGCCGATAAAGATACACCGAAAGGGAAAGGAACAGAATGGCAACTGCTTCGCAAAAATAAGTCATGGTCACTAATTCCATCGAGAGTCAACCTGACTTCAGCACGCGACAGAAACTCTCTGCTGATCGTTGTAAATCTACGTCTTCCTTTCTTTCTCTTTGTCCCTCCGTCTCTTTCTTTCTCGTACTCTCAGTTTGCCATTTATTTTGTTCAATAACGAGACACATGTCGCTCCTCCTACCTCCATTCTCAAGACGCACATTGAGAAGGTTATTCTTGCAAATTATCGTGACGACCGAGCACTAAATATGCACAATTCGAGTGTCCCCGCTGAAAAGAAAAGTGCCAGCCATTCTCAAAGGATTTTCTCTCCTCGTTTTCGCAAACCTCGAGGTCGTAGATTTTATCGCAATATTCTCATGAACACCTCGTCCCTCGATTTTACGAGGTATTCTTTGCAAGATAAGTAACCACGGCAGTTCTTGATTTATGACTTATTAACTAATTATAATTTATGTAGTATATCAAAGAGAGAAAAAACTGCTTCATTGTGTACGATATGAACTATCTAGAAAAACAGAAAAAATTGGAGAACAATGGGTGGATAATGCAAAATTTTTCGAAAGATAGATGCAGCTATTTTGAATACATTCAAAAAATGCAGATTGTTTTGAGGTATGTCAACGATACGGAATAAAATTTAAGTTTGTTTTTCTGCACTGTTGTTACAGTTTTCGCGTTACTGATAATGAAAGTAAGGTGAAGTAGACAATTTTACTCGTACGATTTTTTTGTCTACGTACTTCCGTTGACGTATTCGACTTACGGGATCTTACAATTAGTGAAAGAGTACCACGCGGTAAGTATCATATACGCGAATATAGAGTTGTATTTAAGGCCAAGTTATTAATCGGTCCAATTGAAATGTTTAAATTAGAGAACAACAATTCGTGGCGCTCTTACGGTGTTACGAGACCAGGGTCGTTGACTCAAGCACGCGGTAATGTCGCGTTATTTTGAGATGATACGACTTTAGTAATCAGTTGTGTTAACCTGTTGTATAAAAAAGTAAGTGAGTAATGAGAAACGGCAATAAATCTAAGAGGGTATGTAAACAGTGTAATTCTTCGACAATGCAATGCGAGTATTAACCTTTTGATCTCGGAATCATTTTTCCAATTTGTTATCAGTTAATTGAAATTAATTTAGTGATGCTGTCGAACATTTAATGTTTGTTTCATCTTGATGATGAATCCAACTGTTTCATAACAATTTAAGTAAAAATATTGCGGAACAACACAATGAAATAAACATATTAGTCATTAAATATGAAAAGTGAAACGACTTCGAAGGATCATTAATTTGGACCGAAATTTCTATGGATAAAATACAAATAAATTCACAAGAAGTTAAAAACTTCTTGTAATATCAAGAACTTTGCGATCTTACATGACTTAAACTCAATTTCATCTTGCACAGAATTTTCTGTACATTTTATTATAGAACTTTCGTGTTTAAAGATTTCACATATACAATATAACACACAAGTTGTTATGTATGTGTAAGGTGTTACATGAACATTTTGGAACGAATTTGATGGTGTACATAATTATAATGGGGGAAAATTGATGTTTTGTAGAAATCATTATAAACAATTTGAAAATAAAGAAAAATAAAATTTTTCGATTTAAATATATTTTTGATTAACACTAGATTTACAGGCGTTAAATCGGTCACACTTAAATATATTAAATAAATGCTTTGAAAAAAGAGAGATCAACGGGTAAAGACGAAGATCGGTTAAGTAATTTGTATATTATAAGATACAAGTGAAATATTGACTGTACCACGTCTCTATGAATTTGGAAACCGTTTTTAAAAATGTAGGAATCCGTCAATTTGACGGCTTCCGTAAATCTAGTGTTAAACACCACCTAAAGATTGGCATACGTTGCTTTTAAAGATAATTCTTTTGGTAAATATGCAATAAAGGAACATGGCAATTACAGTTTCCTCGCGTTCAAGAGAGGGAAAATGTTTAATCGATTCTGTAAGGGCATTTCGGTTACACGATTTTATAGCGATAAAATGCGGAACTGAAACTTGAGGAAACTGTAACAGAACGATTTGTCATGCAAGGTCGATTAACACGGTGCATGCCACTACCTGATATAGTTATGCGTATGTGCAATTAACTGTAAAACCTTGAGATATTCTCTCTCGCAACACTTGCACTCGCAATAATACCATTTTACACATACACGGATAAATGGCTACGCGAATAACACTTTCACTTTTTATTTGCATTTATAATTTTTGAGAAACGTGTACAGTAACGTTCTTAAAATGTGGATACTTGCAAAATTGCTTAATGTATGTTTATGAATGTCAGATACGTGGAGTTGGCATTTAATGAAACGTCATTATCTTGGATCATGTGATCAATTATTTAACGAGAGAGAGAATTATTTTGGAAGGAAATATCGGAAAATTAATTTAAAGATTTCTAAAGATCTGAATTAATTGCTAGTTTCATAATGTTATTACTTCTACCAGGAAAACTTCTATTATATATAACGAACTTTATATTTTTATAAATACTATTGAACAGTTATTGATATCAATTAAATTGCATCAGTAGATATGTTTACATTTTCATTAGTAATTTCTATAAAATTGATAGAATTTCGCAGTCAGTTGTTTTGAAATCTGGAAATATAATTTAAATTATTTTATCTCGATGATTGTTTGTAACATGTAGCTTTAATTAGACATACATTCGCAAGTATCATTGTGACCGAATCGCGTGAGAAATTGAATTGAAATAGGAGAGGAAAGAATATCCAACGAGAACATCCGTCGTTGAGTCAACGTAACAAAGACAAACGAATAAATTTCTCATTAGAATTTATAGCGAGTTCTATGGCTCACCGAGGAAATATACGGGGCTATCAGTGGGCGCGTTAAATCAAGTTTAGGTGGGCCCATTAGACGCGTTAAGGAAGCCTAGACCGGACGAATGACTTCCATAATCATTCTCTTCTACGAGATCATAGTACGAAATCAAACCACTTTAGTCTAATTTCCAGTCAGCATCTGTTGAATTTTCACTTAGATTTTATTAAATAAACGTCGACTTCTTTAAATGTCTTCGCTCTTTAACGCTAGAACTACCGGTGTTAAATCGACTATTTAAATGTATTAACACTCCGACTACGTCTGAAGCTGGGTGCAGCGAGACCCAATATCGATACTCACTAATTCTTAAATGTCGCTCATGGATGCAGATCCAACCAGCGTCGGTTGCCCGAACTCAAGCTGGTTCCCCGCGGCTCGGTATTTGATTTTATTTCCAATTTCCTTGCATATATATAAAAAATAGCATCACGAATTATGAAAAAACATATACGTATTATGAAAAATATTTTCTACTATACATTTTTATTATTACAAATAGTGCGTTTCATTTCCGTCGTTTAAGTTGAGTGATTTTAACACACATGTGCATGGCTTCGAAAATATGAATGTAATATAAATAATAGAAAGAGCAAAAATAAATTAAAGGCATTTTACGAAATAAATTTTTTAGTTTGCCGTGCAATTGTTTCATCTGTAGCTCGCTTTTCGAAACTGAAGTATCGGTGCGATGTAATGGTTTCGTTACTTTGCATATGTGACGTACGACAATTTAGCCGCTGTGTGCGTACTGCTCTCGAAACGGCGCGAAACACTGGTTTTTAAATGATCCTAGATCAGGATAAGGAAAGTTAAATAAGGACTTTGGAAAAAAAGAATTCATGAGAAAAATATGACCAATTCAATTATTTCTGTTCGACAAAGTAGACGTGAAATATCTATAGTATAGTTCCTCCATTAGTTTGGAGAATTTTTATAAAAAATGTTAGTTCTTTATGACATTCGAGAAATGTAAGGATATTGAATGAAAAATCTTCCGAATAGTCTTAAGTCGTTGTTGTTGTTTACAGATATGGTTTGAATTAATATTCGAATGAATAATAGCATAGCTGTAAAATAGATGAAGGTAGAGAAAAAGCGACAGATTAAAGTGACAACGATCAATTCTGTTTTCTTCCCATATCAATTCGCATATTGCATATGGTTAAGTAACAGGATATAATGTCTACCATGTATTATGGTTGAACTATTTCATGCATAGAATCATTGAATATTAATTTCGTAAGATTAATATTCTCTTTATTCCAGGTGACAAACAAAAAACAAGATGGATTCCGATTCGTTCAAGGATTTTGCCAAGGAAATGGTGGAATATATTAGTAATTATTTAGAAAATATCAGGGACAGGTTAGTTCTTTCACTTGCTTCATTATCGAGTCGTACTACATTGGTTTTTTGTACTTACGTATGCGAGTAGTTTTTTAACTGCGTTAAATGCATTCAGATTCGCCTGCGCTTTAACACTAGAACTACCGGCGTTAAATCGATCATGTTCAAAAATATTAAATAAGTATTTTGAAAAAAGGGGAATTAAGAGGTGGAAAAGATGATCGATTCGGTAATTTATGTTTTATAAGATGGACGTAGAATATCTATTCTACGACTCTCCTATAAACTTGGAGAATTTTTGGCAAAAATTGTGTACCAGTCATTTTGACTGGTTTGGTAGTTCTAGTGTTAAATAAGTACTTTGAGAAAGGAGGAATCAATAGCCGGAAAAGATGATCAATTCGGTCATTTATCGTTTTTGAATTGGACGTAGAATATTTCTCCTATGACTCTCCTATAAGCTTTGAGAATTTTTGTAAAAAATTGTGTACCAGTCATTTTGACTGGTTTGGTAGTTCTAGTGTTAAGTTTCTTTTAAGTTTTATCAATCTATTTTTCTATACACGCGTGCAATATTTATATGTTATCTATTGTAAAGAATATATTTAAATACTCTGATAAAACTGAAGCATTTAAATTGCAAAATTAAATCTGAATGGCCAATGTTGAGAATTAATGAGCGACAGAAATTGAAAGTAACTTTACTGTAAGGTAGTTAGTGTGAGTTATTCGTGCTACAAATCTATGATGAACGAGTAATTTGAAGTAGTTTTTAACATTGTTTGTGCAATATTTATAGGAGAGTGTTGCCGACGGTAGAACCGGGTTACTTGAAACCTCTTTTGCCGTCCGAGGCCCCGCAAGGACCGGAAGAGTGGAAGGACATTATGGCTGATATCGAGAAAGTAATAATGCCTGGTGTAAGTAACAATTACTTATGTTACTTCATGAAAACTGCTCAATCTGCTTAAATGTACAAAAGTTAGTTAATTGTACGCATTTAACAATTTTCATATTGATTACTTTATTGTAATAAATTGAAAGACTGAAAAATCCTCTCAATTTTACATTACACAGTGAGATTATGTTATTGAACCGAAACAGTTTTGAATCTGGAATTAAATTAGCCATGATTTTATTGAAAGTTTTAATTGAAGCTATTAAATATGAATTTCTCGTGTTATATATCATTCAGGTGACTCACTGGCACAGCCCGAAATTTCACGCTTACTTTCCAACGGCGCAATCTTATCCAGCAATAGTGGCTGATATGCTCAGCGGTGCAATTGCATGCATTGGATTTACCTGGGTGAGATTTATTAAGATTTATTCTTAAGGAACATTGCAATTCATAATTACTATTTTTTTTATATCTACTTTATCACTCTGTTGCTGATTGAATTGTCTATTCAATAGGCTTTGCTAGTTAAAAATTCATAAATCTGCATTAACATCGACAAAATGAAGAAGTTTCTTACTTTATAAGAATTTATAAATAAAAAGACATAGTGTACGTAGTAATCGTTAATTAGATTTGATATTATTATAAATGCAATTTTTACACCGGAATATTAAACGTATGTAAACAGATTGCAAGCCCTGCCTGCACCGAGCTGGAAGTTGTTATGCTGGATTGGTTAGGCAAAATGTTAGACCTCCCGGAAGAATTCTTGGCATGCGGTTCTGGAACAGGCGGTGGCGTTATTCAGGTAAAGAAAAACATATTTCGAACAACCATTTTCAATCTGTAACTCATTTTATTCCGTTAAAGTAACAGAAATTTTTCCTTTTACGCCGACGCCCATTTTGAAATTCAATTTTACAATTAAAAAACGAATTGAATGTTCTACAAAATTAAAGCATAGCAGAAAAAGCTCGTGGTTGATGTTCTTATCTTTGTTAAACAGGGAACAGCGAGTGAGGCTACTTTGGTTGCACTTCTCGGCGCCAAAGCTAGAAAAATGCGACAAGTTAAAGATCAACATCCCGAATGGACGGATAGTGAAATAATAGGAAAACTAATTGCTTATAGTTCCTGTAAGTATCTCTCAATTAAAATAAAAAATAAATAGAAACCATTTACCCGACTGTAACTATAACATCAGCTGCCAAAATCAAAAAATCAAAATTACTCTAAAACGAAAAAGTCCGCCGCCGAAGAAAGAAATTTTAACAAAAAAGCCATTACTATCCATATTGAGTCTCAATTTTCACATCCCTTGTTATATATTTTATAAATATGGGTATCATATTTATAAAATATATAATAAATATAAAAAAAAATGTTATAAAAAATATTAAAAAAACATAAAATAAAATGTTGTTATATATTTTATAAATATGATACCCATATTTATAAAATATATAGCAACATTTTATTTTCTACGGTCTCCTATTTTATCCGTTAATAAAAAATGGCAAAAAATAATATCAGAAAAGGGTTAACAAAAGCAGGAGTACAAGTATGACAGCACGGGCCGTGATTCTCCCTAAACAAGATTAACGATGACGTTAGCGAAGTCTCTTTAACGTTTGACAAAGGCATATAGGCCAGGCTGCACGGAGGGTGGAGTGACAGGGTGGGTATGGGGTTGCGGCACTTCATCAGGCAGCACTTTGTCCCCATAGCAACGCGTAATAACCACTCGAGTTATTCCATCCCAACCACCCTTCGATAATTCCAACCCCTTGTCGTCACTTCTGTCCATTACCCGTGTTGAATCGCAGAAAGTTATCGGTTGACAAAAGCATCCGATATTTTTCTATGGCTCATAGTGCACTTGCGTTAACAGCAAGAAAAAACAATAAAGTCCCCGGAGATAGGATTGTTTGTATTCGTTACTCATTGATGATTTACATCTGGTCTTATTGGCCAACGGAGAACATCGTCTTTTTTTATATTTTTTTACAATATTTCTTTAACGACGTAGACGATTAAATTTTAAATCGAGAAACATGAAGAGTATTCATTTCGCGACTTATAGAATTATTGCTGTAATAAAATAAAAAATATATTGCGGTTCATTAGGTCAAGCTCATAGTTCTGTTGAACGAGCCGGTCTTCTTGGAGGAGTGAAATTTCGATTACTCGATGTTGACTCGAAGCACAGTCTTCGTGGTGAAACAATCGCGGATGCTATTCGTAAGGACAGAGAACAAGGGCTGATTCCTTTCTACGTAAGTCTCAAATTGATACTCAGTCTTTAACCCTTTGCCCTACGATTTCTTTTCTGACAGGATATGCAATAGTTAACTATATTTCTACCATGATTTTGTGTATATTTACGTCGATCAAAACGTATCTTTTGACACTTCTGGCCTTGAATGCAAATATCTTACGAATAATTCTTAAAAACTAATTTCTTTTTAATATTTTTTATTTTATTAGAACGTTGATTCAACGTTGTGACATTATTAACTAAAGAATAGCGTTGTAAATGAAGTATATCAAGGTGTCTTTTAACACCTTCGGTAGAAATAGTGTTAAGCATAGACTTCCAGAAATAAAAAATTACCAGTGGTTTCTTCCATACCAAAGACTTTGAGATAAAATTGTTAATGTAAAAACAATTTTCTGGTATCGCGTATCGCTAATTTTTGCAACCAGACAATTTTTAGAAACGCAAATTTTTTTATTTCAATTTTTACGCCACGAGTTTCACTCGTTATTGTAGGGCAATTTGTTCGACTCATATAATTCGGTTATTCAAAATACGATTAATCTTTCTTGCATAACCGAGAGAGGATTAACAAATGTGCTTTTAAATCATCGTCTTTTATATCTTTTCTAAGGCTGTCGCAACGTTAGGAACAACCACCTCTTGCGCGTTTGATTGTCTCGAGGAAATAGGCGCTGTTACGAGTCGAGAAAACGTTTGGTTACATGTGGATGCGGCTTATGCTGGTAAATAGATCAATTATTAATAAATAAATAAATAATGCTCTGTCGAATACAGAAAAAAATTATGTCAGTTGTTGAATCAAAGGAAAAAGGTATGAAGGTAAATGGAAATGGTTCGAAATTGAATTTCAGGGTCAGCCTTCATTTGCCCGGAATTTCGGTACCTGATGAAGGGGATAGAACTAGCTGACTCCTTCAATTTCAATCCGCACAAATGGATGCTAGTTAATTTCGATTGCTCTGCTATGTGGTTGAAAGATCCAACATACGTTATCAATGCCTTCAATGTTGATCCATTGTATCTGAAGCACGATAAGCAGGAATTAGCCCCGGATTATAGGGTAAGTTTCTATTTTGGTTCTAACAGCGATCAAAACGTTTCCGTTAACACTAGATTTACGGAAGCCGTCAAATTGACGGGTTCCTACTTGTCTTATAAACATTTCGCAATTTTATAGGAACGCCGTACAATAGATATTTCACGTGTATTTTATAATACAATAATGACTCAACGAGTTACCATCTTTGCCGCTTCATCCCTCTTTTTCCAATGTTCTTATCTGATATATTGCAATTTAACAGATTTCACGCCCGTAAATCTAATGTTAATAAAGCACGATTCATCTTAGCGTTATTTTTAATTTTTTTATCATCATATAGAAGTAAAAATAAATATAACGGAATGACTCCATTTATTATAACATTCCATTTTTATAGAGAAAATTAATTTTCTCGAAAATTACAGTTAGGGCAAACTTCGCAAAGAAACAGCAAAATCTATATTTATGATTCAACGTCTGTTTCACAGCATTGGCAAATTCCTCTCGGGCGCAGATTTAGAGCGCTGAAACTTTGGTTCGTCTTGAGGATCTATGGGGTGGAGAATCTTCAGCGACACATCAGAAATCACATTGCCCAAGCTCATGAATTCGAAGCGCTCGTTTTGTCCGATCCACGCTTCGAAATCGTTTCCGAAGTTGTAATGGGACTTGTTTGCTTTAGATTGAAGGTAACGTATCTAGAAAATCGTCTGAAGTTTCCATCGGTATTCAAAATTCTGTCATTCGGCGCCAAAACAATCTAATGGTCTACAATTTCTTTCTGACCGTTTATTCCATAATACCGCGTGAAATTGCTGAAATAAAAGTTGAGCAATAACTTCTCCTCAACACTAGAACTATTAAGGCAGTCAAAATGACTGGTTCCTAATTCTTTTTTATAAAAATTATCTAAACTAGGGAAACCATACAGTTGATATTCCGCGCCTATCTTATAAAATTCAAATATCTGTATTGATAATCTTTTTCACCCCTTAATTCCTGCTTTTTTCAACGTACTTATTTAATATATTTAAATACAATATATTTAACGCTGGTAGTTCTAATGTTAACTTGACACTTCTTGAAAAGTTTCAAAGCTTTTAATTTCGTTTTGCTCTACCACGATCGCAACCCGTAGGGTAATAGGTTAAATTCGACAAAGAAAATTATTTTTATCCGCCATTTGATAATAGCATTGCAAACTCATTAGTTAAAATGTCTTTCACTAATTTCACGCGTTCAATTATTCCTAGGGTTCAAACGACATAAACGAAACTCTGCTGAAGAGAATCAACGGTGCCGGAAACATTCACTTGGTCCCATCGAAAATAAAGGACACGTATTTCCTGCGATTCGCGATCTGCTCGCGAATAAGCGAGAGCAAGGACATCCAATATTCGTGGAAGGAGATAAAGCTAAGGGCCGACGAAGTCCTTGAGGACAATTCTGTTTCGAAGTGATGGCGGGCTCAGATAGTTCGTGGTTGCAGATCCCTCGCTCCTGCAACTTGCAATCAATCGTAGTTTTTCAATTATCTCATCCGCGTTTCTTTGAATGCCAGAAGAACGAGCGGGAAGATTCGAAATACGGGATTATCCTATGTATTTTTAAATTATTGATTTCTCCGTGGAGGGGTATACTTTGAAATGAAGAATAATCAGAGCCTCTTCGAGCTACACTTTTCTTTCAATTCGCGGCTTACAAGAACTAAAAAAAAAACTATGGCACAAACATTTAATTGTCGTAGAACGGCATTGATGGGAATTCTTTGCATCTAACAATTGCGTAACGTTCTCGGAAAGTATTCGAGTCAGCGGATATTCGTCATCTTTCCTCAATGTCTCCTAGGAAAACCGAACATTCGATATTCGACGAATCCCGTATAAATGGCATGCCAAAGATCGTTCTTCGAATTCTTCTAGTTTTTCCCCCCGAGCAACGCGCGCAATCCGCCTTATAGGTAGTGCTACACGATGACAACCTTGTGCTACTTTTTCGACGCTTTTCTAAACGTTTGAAAGGCAGTTTAAGCACCTATTAGATCACTTTCCTCGCACGATCTGTGCAACGATAGACACGTGCAACGTTTCTGATAATATTGCATAATTATTGACCTGATGGCGAATCGCCAGAGTAGTTTGTAGGCTAGTAGTCGCCAATTTAAGGATGAAATCTCATTAAAATTCGTTCCAAGGACGTTTCTTTTTCATTGTTCTTCATATCTGAGATATGGATGTCGAAGTAGGAAAATAGCATATATTTGGCAAATGCTTTTACTGAAATAAGTCTATTTAATTTACAATGTTTACGAATAAATGTAAAATTA
This sequence comes from Cerceris ruficornis, assembly GCA_963989415.1. Taxonomy (NCBI): domain Eukaryota; kingdom Metazoa; phylum Arthropoda; class Insecta; order Hymenoptera; family Crabronidae; genus Cerceris; species Cerceris ruficornis. The sequence goes on from OZ022520.1 coordinate 17,957,377, forward strand.
AGTCGTTGAAGTATTATTGGCAATTTTTGTTTAAATAATCTATTTGTATAAGTACGAGTACAGTGTTGAATTTTGATTTTTCAAGTAATCGTTTCGAGATACTTTATTTTTCTTTTTAATAAAAAAGAATCAATATTGTCTTGCTTTATAATTTGAGTATTCTTGAGAAGATATTTATTATTGTAAAATATTCGTTATAATGCGATTTCAACCATATTAACACGTTGAACATTATAGTATTATATTATCAAATTATAGTAGTATTGCGTCTAAACGAAATGTAGAAAATCGTAAATTCAAATTTATTGGATACGATAAAATTTAATGTGCAGTTAGGAGGTGCAGCAAGCATCGAAATCTACAATCTATTTCCCTTATGCACCGAAGACATACATAAATGCATCTTCTAAATTCAGTTATTAAAAATATTTCGCATGAAGTGTAAATAGAAATTTCGTGAAAATATTATTTACTTACAAAAAGATTCCTTTCGTTCGATAATGGAATAATTCTATTTTATGTCAACAAATTTCAATGACTTTGTTTATTTCTTGTTTTTTTCATCGATTTTAACAGTTTCATATTTCTTAGATAAATCTCGCGATTATTGTGTACCTTCAGAAAATGATTCAACAAAATTCATTTTTTTTACGTTTTCGCGATGTGAATTTTGTACAATATTTTCCGTGTATGCGATAAAATATGTCTGGAGTCGGTGTTGTCAAACTAACGTTCTAGATTCGTGCATTTCGTGCACAAAAATTACATTGTGGGACGTTCTGTAGTACTTTTAGAAGCATGCAAACAATGTCCCAGCGCATTTATTCCGTACTGTGCTGTAGGAAATGTGTATAGATGTTCCCTAGATTTTAAATGTAAAGGAAATTTCAAAGTTTTCCTTCTCATATTTGAAATACTTCGTATAATGTCGGAATACTCGATGTTCAGAGTAGATTTTATGAAATTAGATTTTGGTAATACCTATTACCGTAACTTCCAAACGTTAATGGCAACGATGATATCGTTAATTTGATTATCGTCAACTTTTACGCTACCTTTGAATTATTTTTTTAAAGAATTCTTTATCTTTGTATAATTAAAAGTAAAAGTATTCGAAAATTCAATTCATTTATTTGCTTATCAGCATTTAATTTTTTTATAATATCACTGTTTGTTACTTACTTGTGATAAAGAATATTCCTTGTGCAAATAATTTGATGTAAAAAATGAAGAAGTTTTAAAACTTTAGAAATTCAATCTTAGATACATCACAATTTATTCGTAGATACAAAATCTATGAAATTTAATAAATTTAATCTTAGGTACAGCATAATTATTATTACACTGCGGATGTTTATGCAACTTACAAGTTTTACAAATGCAGCTAATAAAGAAGAACCTACGTCAAGGAATCTTTCACTCGCTAAACGTTACAACGAATGACGTATCTTGGATATTTGCGATATTCTATTTAAATTGCGCACTTTTTGTGTACTTTGGCAGCGTTAAATTTGTCATAAATGCATAAAAATCCGCAGTCTAATTATTATAAATTCGATTGAAGTTGACGTGTAATTTTGGAACGATATAATCGTCGGCCGCAATTAGATTATATATTCGATATTCTAATTAATTACCCGCAATTATACGTATACTCCCACCGAAATATTTATCCAGGTTCAACATCGAAGACAAAAGTCCCCGGATTTCTTCTTCGCTATTACAAACTTCGCATTACACGTAAAACTCGTCAAGTTAATTATCGACTTGTATGTAGTGTATTTATGTTGTATATAGATACTTTAGCTGTAAGAATATCGCAAATGTATAACATATGTGGGATCGGGCGGAAGTGCTCCTAAAAGGAACTTAGGTGAAAAGGACGTGGAAAAGAATTGTCATCAGGAAGAGGACGCTGGCGCAGTGGAACCGCGCCGACCCAGGCGATCTCCATGTTAAGCTACTCAGCCCGAGTACGCTGTTTTGGATGGGTTACCGCGCGCCTCTCTTTCTTTTTCACGATCCTACACAAATCTTTGTCTTCCTCTTCCCTCGAGTTCTCGTCTTTGTTCTCGAATCTCATATTTATTCGTCACGATTACACTCGAATGGTACGTAATTATAGTCACTAGATCAATAGCAAAAATACAAAACACTTACTTCGAATTGTCAAGATGAAGGAATTCCACCGTTTCTATTAAAATGTAACTAATATTAAGCGAAATATAATGAGGAATTAAGCCAAGGCATGGAGAAAATTAAAATTGCAAACGAATCAAATGCAATCGCCAAATACTTAAAAAATAACAGATTGTCGCTGTTAAAATATTCCAAAATTTATACGAAAAACGATATTCAAAAATATATAGGTTCAATAATTTTAGAAATCGATACTAACAGAGTAATAATGTTTCAACGTAAAATTATTGGCTCACAGAGACCTTGTTGTACTCGATGAATTTTTCATGGCGGTCCATTTACCAAAATTGCCCAGCTGGTACCATTGTTACACTGAAACCCACTTTACACAGTTAAATCCGGATTAACTTCAAATCACAATCCACAGCTGTCCGTATTTTCACGTGAAAAAACACACGGAATTTTGTTGCAAAGAATCGTCTGCGTGGCAGATTGCAAATATCGCAAATAATATTATTGCAATTGCTGCTTTTATTGCAAAAGATTGAATGAATTGAAGAAGCATATTACACTTAAAGAAACATACGCAGAAGTATTGGCAAAACATGAACTCGTACAATTTCGCGCTCTTCCGATTCAATGAAATAAATTTAATTGAAATGTAAGATTATATCTAACGATCTCGTGACTAAGCCACTTCGAGTCGTTCGAATGACATTTTTCATGATAATGTAGTGCTGCAACTGGGACAATAATAGATCTAGAATTACTTTGCGAAACTTGGTCTGTCGTACGAGCGAACGTTCTTAATAATAATCGAGATTGAAACCGCATCAATCGCTTTTAATCGCACTGGTTAGGATTTCGCACGGTTAGTTTTAGCACGGTTATGCCGTATCGACGGATTTTTGTATTTTCGCAACGAGCAAAGAGATATATTTTTGTCAATAACTTACCGAACGACACGCTCAGTGTTCCGTGACAATAATACGAATTGTAAATGTACATTGATTTTGTAAGTTTTAGCATTACTAATGACAAATAAGCAGTGATAGATATTGATTTCTAATGTAAGAACGTTTTCTCGGTGAAATAACACGTGTTGCACGGGACCAACGGAAAGTAAAAGAATTATATCGTATGTGTATTACGTACCTGCTGTATCGATGTAGAAAAAAAAAACAAATATTAAATACGTTTGAAGTAGTTGCTCGTTACAATCAGCACGTATATATATGTATATGTAAAGTATAATGAATGTTGAACATTTCTGCCGTGTATCTCGTCGTTATAGAAATGGATTTGGTGCAATAAATTATGTGTTACGTGTACCTCAACGATCACTTTCGCTGGTGTTTTTTCTGGCTGTTTGTGAAAGTAAAATGTACAATTCATAATAAATCTCAGGTGAAAGAAAAGCAAACAGATTTAAACCAGGATTAAATTAAAATCTCGGCCACGAAGAGAAATTGGAAAATTTTCCTCTTTTCTTTTTGTATACGCTAAAAGTTATTGGAAAGGCAAGCTAATGTAAAATACGAGATTTATATTGCAATAAGGAATAATGAGTTTACTTGAGTTAATAATAACAATTGTAGGATTATTTTGAGATTGTTTTTTTCAGAGTTGTTTTTTTAGGTGGGTAAGATATGTTGAGTCAACGATGAAATCAAAATTTTAACTTCAGTAATAGTAAACAAATTATATTTCTGACAAATCGACCATATAAGTATCAAAATATATAATACACCTAATTAGAAAGCACAATCTTCAAATATTTATGAAAGAATGCTGATAAGTATCCAAATATAAAATCCAACATAGCAATGTCAATGAGATGATAGAAATATCACTTTCCAAGAAGTACAATTTTTACATTATTCCATTTGACGATTAATGAACAATCGGACGGAAGACCTGATCCACGTTTATATACAGCTCACGACGATTCTCACTCGACGAAATTCTCTTAAAAGGCTCACTTGTTTTCAGAAACTTTCTTCGGCGGGCCGCCATAGCGTTTTGTCAATTGAATTATTCTTTCAGCTTCGCGAATTCCGCTCAATCTCGCGCCGTGTACCGTGCTATAGTGTCCAGGAATTGTTGCTTCTCCGGCGAACAAAAGAATCGGTGGTATGGGCTCGCAAGTTCCTGCAAAATTGTTGAAAACACCATTAATTTAAGAAGCAAGGCCATAACTTCGATCATATTCGCAAGGTACCAATTATTCTTCGATAAACAGCATTTCACAATAACATCTAATAAAAGAAAGCATTATCTGAGTAACATCTTTATTGCTAAATAAAGTAAAGCCTTAGACTCGTCACTTTAAAATTTGCAACAGATGATAAAGAAATAAACGTAGCATATTTCGGGATAAATTATGAACTGTAGAAAAAATTGAATCTGATACCTGGAAGAGGGCTTGCCAAATCGCACTGATGACCGACAGTGCTATCCATCGCCATGTAACTGTATGCACCAGCAAAATGCTGATCCATGCACCATTTGCTTCTCAAAAGATTAGCTGGGTAAGGAAGCGTTGGATCGCCGGTAAATTGCCGAAGTACTCTCGTTATCGACTCCACGACTTCTTCGTCCGAGCACAATTCCATGTCGGCTGCCTCACGGCCGCAAATCCAAGCGCACAACACTTGCTGCGAACTCATTAGTTCTTCTATATTGGAAATCCCTGGAAGTAAGAAGTTTATGCAGGTGCCGTGATTTAAATATCGTTCCTTTTTATTATCTGGTTCGTCAGTGAATAGGATATTAATGTATCTTTGATTCAATGATAAGCTTAAGCGAAGTGGGACCCAGAAACTTTGATGTATCAATTTTCGTTAACAGTGTATCATGGAAATTAAGAGATTAAGTAGGAAAGTTAATTTATAATTAATTATGCTACGTATGAGAAAATAGTACAATTAATTTGCAATTTCGGGCATTTTTGGCGCCGTTTTCGCTTTGAGCATTGTTTAAACATATTTAAATGTTTATACCATTAAAGTAATACGCATTGTTATAATCGGGAGGATTTATAGAATCATTCTGTACCAAGAAAATTTGAATAACTATTATAGTTAAAATACAAAAAATTCTGGAAGTTGAAAATTTACATTTTTTTCAAAACTGATTTTCTCACAAATGGAGTCTGATAGAGACAAACGGGTTTCAGATTCGTGTTCAACGCCACTAAATCTATAAGAATCAACACAAATATTCTTTCGGCAAAAAAAAAGTTCAATTTTGAAGACCAATGTAATCATCGTAATAAATGACACTAGTACGTCTTGTCTAGAAATGAAATAAATGAACATTACTACGTAAGAATCTCACCTTTCACCCAATCACATCTGTCGGCGAGTTCATCCGCCGACCAAGCCAGCTTGATGCCACCTTCTCTCCAAACCCAAAACGGCCTTGCATATTCCAGAAAGATTTTATTAACGTAACCGTATCCCAATTTGCAGATGGCTTCGACTTTCTCCGCTGGCAGAGCAGGACAGAAGAGCTTGTCGTGCTGATGTTTCAGGACTCCAAGAGAAACGGTAACGATGACATAATCGGCAGGGAATTCATCCCCATCGCAGCACTTCACCACGGCACGAGGACAGGAATCGGTTATGGCGCCCCATCTTACGCAGCTTACTGGCTTACAATATCTGATACAACAGTTAAAATATAGTAGAGAGTCTAGCCTTTGTTTATATATTTGATTTTTCAATTACTCTTCAATATGTTTGCGCTAACGCATTTTAATTTCGCGAAAGAAAAAGGCTAGAGCGAGTAGTGTAATTAAAGTATCATGAAATAAGCTATTATCATAATTCACAATTGCCAAAATATGATTAATATCAACAATAGTCCTAAATTAATTAAAATTTTGTATATTTTTCCAACGATAATATTTACGAATGCGCTCATACATTCAATATTAAACTACTTGTTTAACCCCTTGCCGTTCAATAACGAGTTACACTCGTGATGCGATAAATGGAATAATCAATTTTGAAGTGTTCCATTTATTAAACTAAAAATATTAGTGGATCAGGATAAAATGAAATTAATTCTATGCTTTTTAATATTGCCTTAAGTCAGAGGCTATATCAAAAATCAGGGATAGGTTCTTATTTCAGCAATTAATTCAGAGTTATTGCGCATTCAGTCACAAAGGGAATGGTACGGCAAGGGATTAAAAAACCTTAAGCATTATGAAATATATAATTGTTTTTATATTTAATGATTGTACTCTAAAATGATATTAGCTGGCATTTGATGTGTTGATGATGTTATTTACTTCTTGCATGAAGTATAATCATGAAGCAATTATCCGTCACTTTTTTTAATGATCACTAACTTAAGACAGCAACTTGGCAGGTCTCTGAGCAAGGGAGCCAAGACACCGACATATCCGAGTGGCACCCTGATGTTACCACCGGGGATTTCGATATAACTGCCAAATTGATCGGCGGAAACCAGGGATAAATCATCTCCGCAGCGACATCTTATGCAATTCGTCATTCCGTACATCACTCTGGCTGCGTCGTATCTAAAGACACACAATAACGAATAATGTAAAAGAAGAACCGGTCCTCGATCCATCGTTTAATTAAAAAGTGCAGTGATGCAACACAGGAAGTATAGAACTGACACAGTGTTTTATGGAAATTGCGGTATTATTTACGGTTGGTTAATGGAATATTAAAAACTGATATTCTTATTTGACGCGATACAGCGATAAATAATTGCAAGGCTTCAACAACTTAACAGATGCTTCGAAAGATCATGAAAAACTTTCTGGTACATTTTAGAAATTAATTAATTTCTTTAGTAATAATTAAATAATGAATTAATTAAACAATTAATTCTCTAGTTACATAAACTCTAATGCGATTGTACGTTAAGTAAATATATGAAAAGATATATGTTCAAACGTAAAAAAAAATCTCAAAAATCTTAAAATAACAAAATTTGCTTTCAACGGTTCACAGATTTTTGCAGAAAGACTAATTAAATAATTCATTATAGACAAAACAGCTTGCACACCATTAACTCTCAAAGCCTTCAGTCTCCCGTTGGAATACATCGTCGGTTCAAACAGAGCACACTATCATCACGAAAGTAAAAAAAAACACGGTTAAACAGATTCCAACATCCTTTTACATCACTGCCGATGAGGTTTGCAGTTGACCCGGGCAACTGTACCGTTGCTCCTCTGGGAAATTGTGTAGCTCCTGCTGAATTCTGACGCCCATGAAATTCAGCAACGTACCGTGGGTACGGCCACAACCTAGAGAGAAGAGGGTTGCTGCTTGTTGCTCGATCTGTCGAAAAGTGTGATAAGCTGTGATGCTGACAGGAAGATCAATGGCACGTCCGTCGCTGGTGCAAAAAAGGCCGCGGCTTGGATCGGGCCTGAAGAGCGGCGGTTTCAGGAGGCCCTCTTGAGCGGCCAGGGTAAAGACAGGATTCGCCATACAACCACCCTCTATCCAGGTCGCTCCCATTTCTGCAACGACGTCTCCCAGCCAACAGGAATGAATCCGACCTCCTGGTCTGCAAACCAGGTTCGTTATTGGTATCATGAAGGGATTAAAGTTGAATTTTAACCCTTATCGCTCCAAGGCTGTCTGTAAGGATGTGATAGGCAAACTACGGACCGCCGCAAGTTTTAAAATAATAGTAAACAAATTTTGAATTTCAGTTGTTTGCAAAAAAACGCGTAAGGAGTGTTCCTTTCTTTGAGTATGCAAAATTTTCCTTAGAAATTCAAATGTTTAATTGGACCGCTGAAATATATATTATATTGGACCGCTGAAATTTGACTTTCTGGCCCGCTTCTACACAAGTTTGCCTACCACTGCTCTAATTGTAAGGCATCATTGATGACTGGGTTTCTACTCCGGTAATTAATATTATGTTTCAACATTGCAGTCCTGTGTCTCGCTGCATTTGATGTTGTTTTTGGTTATAACTAATTCTCTATCCACTTAAGTTCAACTTTTAAATTTCACGATGACCGTGTACCTTCACCTAAACATCCTTCAAAACCTATAATTATCGCTTTTATCTGATAAAGATGAATTACCAATAGCAAAGATTTTTCTAAAATTAATTTCACTGTCCTGACGAAAAAGTAAAAAAACTAATTCAGCCTGCATAGGTTTAAAGGTTGTTTTAAATAAATTGAAGGTTATTATTTATACAAGGTGTGTGTAGTAAGTATGTATGTCCACCTTGAATAATGCCGTTATTTGTAATAATATGAAAAAATGTTATATGCCAAACTTGCATGGTATTGAGGTGGATATATTGCGATATAATTTTTTTTTGCGTGGGTGAAGGTATTGAGGTGAATATATTACGATATACATTTTTGTTGCGTGGGTGAAGGCATAGTGGACATTTCAAAGGCATCCCTATTTTTTTAATTGGAATGCAATGAGTCTTTTATCGCTATGTGATAGCCGATGTTGAGACGATTTCAACAAGTTATCGTGGAAGCTCATGCAACTTCAGGTGTGGCAGTACAATACATTATGCCTTTAATACCACCAATGATACAGTTGGCTGCATGTATTTTACTATCGCATCGCGATAAAAAAAAACATTGCATTCCATTTAAAAGAAATAAAGACGACCTTGAAATCTCCTCTATGCCCCCACCCACGCAAAAAATATTTCTAACGTAATATGTCCCCCTCTATACCACACAAGTTTTGTATAAAATACTTTTTCATATTATTACAAATAACGACAATATTCCAGGTGGACATAATTATTGCCCCACACTACATATAATTACGTATATAAAATATGACATTTAAAAAACATACCGACAATCGAGATAAACACTCGGAGTGATAAGCATTAATAATAAACGTTTTCGTTAATAATAAATATAATAAATATATATAATATATAATAAATATTACATTAATAATAAATAAGTTGTGCATGATTCGTCGTCTCGTAGGGTATTGAGTACTTAAAAAGGTCACGGTGCGCTAATCATGATATTTAAAGAAATTAATTTATTAGGTAGTAGTTTTAGTTTTGCTGGAAAGCTATGGAATACGGGTCGAGGAATCTTCTAACGCTCTCAAGGAGCGGGTACAGATTGTAAACAGACTCGTCCTAGCGAAGGTCCTGGCTCGGAGACGAGTCTTCAAAACAGAGCGCGATGAATGACTGGGTGTAACCGGTGACAGAGGTCAACAAATCCGAGCTTTAAACGGAATGTTTAGAATCGAAGAGCAGTAGGTCGAGAGAAGTCGTCGGAATAAGACGAGCCGGAGAATCGAAGCTTGTTAGACGATAGAAAATAAGTACCGCGGTTCATCTTGTGACTTTCAAATGTTCAGTGCAGTGAGCTGATTAATAAAGTTCTGCTAATCTTAAATAATAATTCGTTAAGAATCAAGCGGGTCAGTGAATTAAAACTTAAAGAACTTGCTAGTTTTCAATATTGATTTGTCACCGGCGAATTAAATAATTTATTCATTTAAACTTTAAAGAAAAATCCTACCGCAATTCTTTCTTGTAAAAGTTGATATTAAAAATACGCAAAAAATAGTAAAGAATACTGTGTACCTATCCGTCGCCTCTAATATCGTGAAATTTTGAAGACCGCACTGGGCAAGCCGATGGGCAGCCGATAGTCCTGCCATGCCTGCACCGATAATTACAACTGTTGGTTCTGGTTTGCATGGATCGAGCATGCAAGGATCCAGCTGGCAGGAGTCGAATTTCGCAACTTTGGTGCATTGTGGTATCTCTTTGTTCTCTCCTTTGCCACCTTTCTTCGACGAAAATATTCTGTAAGTTACCATGAATTACTTATAATTCAGTTTCTAGCAATGACTAATATTTCTATAGTCTTTAAGACTTTTCGTAATTGAGAAATCAATGGTAGAATATTATTTTTATTTATATTTGTAGATGATTTATTTACGTTTATGAAAATTAGGTAATATGCTAGGAGTAAGGTAACCATATTTAACCCTTTGCGGTCCGAATTATTTTGTCGATATTGTAGTGAGCCAAATGAAATTAATTTTACAACATTTTCTATCGTTGGTTCTTCATTCTTTTTTGTAATGATAGCAATGACTATAGGTTCTGATGGATATTTAGGGGATATTACAAAATCATTATAAAATTGGAATGTTGATATTATAATGTCAGAAAATAAAATGAAGTAAAAAACTATGTTAAGTATAGCTCGACATAGGACTGCAAAGGGTTAATGTGTGACCTTGTGAGTGGATGCAAATGTCGTTTATGACATTAAGTGTATATAGGTTAAATATTTTATTATTTTTAATAAAATAGAATATAAAGAAAAATAGATAATAATGAAGCAGTGCTCAAATCCTTTTTAATGACAAAATTTCATGTAAATTTCAATGGCAAACGTATTAAATGCCGGGGTTGTTTAAAAGTATTAAGTTTTAAGGATGACAAGCAACTTGAATGACACTATTTATGTCTGAACATAGTAGAAAGAATAAAATAAGACTCGTATTGACATAATTCCTAGCAAATTGTGCTAACCGCCTATATCTCAGCTGTAATAAAGTTATAATTTTCCTCGTAGTTATTAAGTCTGACAGAGACAGTAGACGAAGTTGCAAACACGCCAATTCCAACCTCAACTTTCGGACTATTTAACAGTTTCATATAATATTCGTTGCATCGTCAGACGTGAATTTAAATTGAATCATATAATTTCCTACTTAACGACGTAAACGTAATTATATCCATAACTTTTGACGATAAAGTGGAGAATTCGATTTCTACCTTACAAAAAGACTTTGAAACCTCCAAACCGGCTGCCTCGTCTTCGTAAGTAGCATCTCATTGAACATAAGTCAGCGAAACCAGTAAATTTTTCATGAGGACGATAATGGTTAAATCTTGAGCGAAATTTAGAATTTAATTAAGGCGGGATCTCTTTTTGCAAACGTTGCTAGGAGGAAAGCATGTCAGTCGTAAACAAACGATAATTTCCGTTACGACATTCTGTTGTCGTTAATCAAATTTGTCATAGCCGACTACGAGAGATCTGAGACTTGTCAAACAATCAGTTTTATTAACAGTTTTCGTCCTTTTTATATACTATTCTTAGATTCACGTTTGAAATTCTATTTAAATAATAAGAACACTCTTTTTAATTACATATAAAATTGAATAACACTATATTGAAATAGCTGTACCACCTCAATTTAATTGAATTGTAAAACGGATTACGTTTGAGGAAGATAGGAATGCTAAAAAATATTATAAGAATACGCAAAAAATAACATAAAAAAACACTTTTAAATAGTGTTAACATAAAAACTAAGCCCAGTATGAAATTCAGAGAGTATGGAGAAAATGATATAGAAACTAAATTACAGTTTTAACATTGATACTAAAATTTAGTCTTTATATTATTTTTTGCATACTCTTAGAATTTATTAGTGGTTTTAGGTTTTATATTATTTTTTGCATGCTCTTAAAATTGTCTTTTAATTTTAATATTAGTACATTTCGCTGCAAATATGAGCCATTCAGTACACAAATCGATTAACTCCATAAAACCTAAAGTGGAGAAACGTGATGAAATAGTATACACTCCTTTTCAAACTTCCCTTCACAATATAAATACAAACAAGTATTGTAGAATATATAATCGCATTTAGCTTTCCTCTAACGAAGTACAAAATGAATAAGGTGGAATAGCCTTGGAATTAATTATATTTACTTCTGAATTCAATTATTTATTATTCGTTGGCCAAACAAACTTCGTCATTTAATGGTGTTAATCGTTATTATTACGAAAATTTATTCTAAACATAAAAGGTTAGGATTCAATCAAGTGCTGTGAGACTTAAATTTAAAAAAATTCAATCAGTGGAGTTAATCGATTTGTGCATTGAACGACTCATATATTTATTTATATTGAGCATTATTAAAATCGTGTATCATTGCCTTGGCACTTCAGAGCCTACCTAAACCAATAATCCTAGGCAAAATGTCCACAGCCTTTGAAGGCAAAAAATTCAAAAAGAAAGGGAAAGAAAGAAGCTCCTTTCATCGCTCCTCGTCGTTACTTTGGGTATATGGTATGGTAAGTATATGGTGTCCATCGTAAATTACAATGGGGAAAAGGACTAACGACCCTGAGTTCGGGGAGAAAGTCCTGTTTCTTCTTGAGAAAGTCTACAAAAACCGTGTTTCCCAGTACAACTTTCTGTATTCTCAACTTTTCAAAGGTCGTAAAACATTAAAAAAACAGAAAGGAGGAGGGCGACGTGTGTATATGGTTAGTAAACGTAGAACATGAAAAGCAAAATACTGCGAGGAATGATAAGAAAATCGTATTTTATTTACACTATACACGTGTCTCGGAAAGTAATCAGTAAAAACAATAGGCTTGTTACAACAAATGGTATGTGACGTGTTTTCCTGACGTTCTTCAAAGAGAAGTAGTTCGCGCAAATCAATTGAACGAATCGTCAAAACGCAGATTCTTTCCTGAGAATGATTAATATTTAAGTTACCATCCGAACCTCGTTTCCCGATTACGTCCTAATTCTTGTCTTATTACAAGTCGAACGAAATACAAGGAGAAATTAGAGGAGCTATAATAATAATTCTTAACAGTAATGTTAATTATTAATCACGAACGATTATTTTAATCGATACTCGCTATTCACTTAGCCGTGTAATAAATATTTAGATTCTTAACGAAGAAGTACCGATTCTAAAAGATATTTTAAAAACGATACCAATTTTCATTTGTTGCAGCGAATATTTGTTTAATGTTTGCTAGTAATATTTTAAATAAAGAGTTAATTAATAGCGACCGATGTTGGAAAAGCGATTTTTACGATCAAGCAGAGTCAGTCTTTTGCTTTCCTTAGAAGAAATTACGTGAAAAATTGCAAAGCTTGGACATCGAACTTTAAAACTTTAAACCTTTAAATCTTCAATTTCAGACCTTAAGTCTTAGATTTTCAAATTTGTATTAATTTCATAGTTCGTTATTACTACAATTACTATCCCTTTTAGAACTTTATCCTTCTTCGTCCTCCATTACTCCCTCCATTATCCTTCGTTTACAATATTTTCTGCGAATGCGTCTTTGCCTCGAGCTTCAAATTTTCTATCCTCGCTGTTATATTCTCCGTGGATTTTGCAAAAGGAAGGAACGGTTCTTCTTCGAAAGGCAGATCTCTCGATCGTAAAATTTCCCTCGCCTGTTCGCAGATCTCGATCCATGCAAATGTTATGTCCTCTTCTTTCGTCAGCTCACTGCAAATCGTGAATCTGGCGACCATTTTCTCTTTATACATCGCCGCGACTATGTAAATCTTTTTTCTTGCCGTCAGTCGTGCGAGAAGTTCTTTCGTTAATTCATTATCGCCCTGCAAGTGTAAATTAATTTTATGAGAATCTTAATAATACATGTGTTTCAATAAATTTAAGAAGTTCATCTTTCTGGCTTTGATCCTCATTTACTTCGCGAGGCAAAAGTTCGATTATTTAGGAAATTTTTATCAATTATTTGTATTCTTTTTGAGAAGTTGCACTGCTGATACATTCTTAATTATTCTTATTATCCACATGATTTCCTATTCTTTATATATTTGTATTATTCTCAGTATTCACACATACCTTCATTCTGAAGCACACCAAACCCATAGATGTGTCCAATATCAATTCGAAACTACTATCCGATTGCACGTATCTCTTGAACATCTTTGCCAATTTTATGGTGTGCCTGATGTGAGCTTGCAATCCCTCCTCGCCATAAAGACGAAGCACTATCCAAAGTTTAAGAGAACGGAAACGTCTTCCTAAGGGAATCTGCCAATTCTGATTAAAAATAAAAAGAATTAAACGATCTGTACAAATCCTCAAAATTGTTATAACATTAAAATAGTTAAAATTACAGAGTAACTTGAATTTATATATTTTTTACTCCCATTTACATTATACTTGTGTAAATTGGCGACAAATAAATATTAAATAATATTTTCTAAATAAAATTTAAATAAAATATATGGCAATAAATAAATTGTGTTAATTGTACTGTAAATTGTCGAAGATCATCTCTGCGAGTAAAGGTTTTTCCGCATAATTTGATATGATATCGAAGAAATACATTTTTTAAGATAATGAATTTTAATATTAATTAAAATAAAGATGTTACCCTGTAATCTGGAGCAAGGCCCTCTTTGTCGTGTGATAGGTAAATTCTGTCTATATTTAACGCTTCGATAAGTCGCCTGGAATCCCTTATCCTGAAATTTATGCGTGTAAATTTAACTTTTTATGCTGATAGTGGAAGGACTTTATCATGAGAGCATTATACGCACCATAATGCTGAACAATCAAAATTAACAAGCAGCCACTTATGGGGGTTGACGTTGAATGAATCACCGTATTCAATACCAGACATTAAATGCCGATACTCGGGGCAAATAAAAGCAGCGCCTAAATTCAGAATATTTTTAATTGGCCATTAATTTCAATAATCATTCCGATTGGGCAGAAATAAATTCATGGTTTCTTTAAATTAATACACTTAAGTTGATTAGAAATTTCCAATAAAATGAAAATCAATATGTACAGTTATTCAATATTAATTAAATTTATAAATACTAATAGTGGTATACGTAAGTAATTACATAAAAATTCGCACGATTATTACAACTAGTTGTCCAGGCATTATTTTTCTCGTTTACCTTGGCAAATTTAAAATTTACAAATAATACTAGCACTAGTAAATAATTGCACAAAAATTGCACGATTATTATCCAAATCGTTCACGGATTATTCATAAAGTTAAGGTTGTAGTATTTTAAGCAAAAAACATTTATTAACCTGCATAAGCCGCATCGATGTGCAACCATATGTCATACTCCTTGCAAACAGGTCCCAGCTCATCAAGATTATCAAAAGCACAGGTACCAGTAGTGCCTAAAGTAGCCACTACGTAACATGGTATCAAACCTTTTTCGATGTCCTCTTTCACCGCTCTAAGTAGCGTTTCACCTCGAAGAGAACATTTATCGTCGACCGGTAAAAGTCTCATTGGCATCGAGCCTAATAATCCTGATTTTTCGACCGACGAATTTGATTGATCTGCCGAATGTTAAAAATCAATCGATGTTAAAAAGAAAATGTAATAATTCTTTCCTGATACCTTTTCTTTGTAGATATAATAATTAGCATAATCTCTTTTTAACACGAGATCTACGGCCGCCGTCAAATTGACGGGTTCCTATTTTTTTAAAAATTGTTCTCAAATTGATTGAGAAGCAGTGCAGTAAATATTTCATGTGTATCTTATAATACACAAATTACTTAACTGATCGTATTTTTTACCGCTAGATCCATCTTTTTTCAAAGTATTCATTTAATATATTTAAATATACCAGATTTAGCGGCCGTAGATCTAGTGTTAATGAAGAGAATTCAGTTGAATATTTGAATGATGATATATCGAATATTGAAGATGTAATAATTTCAGAAAGAATTGAATTTTTCGAATTTATGGAGGAATTAAGATCGTTGAAAATTAGTGACGGTGATCATCCGGTTAGCAGATTATGTGTTTGTGGAAAGAGTGTAGGAGATAAAGAAATTAATTACCAGATGTATAGGCAACTAGTTTGGTTTTAATTATACTCTCCTCCCAATCCGGATGAAGACGTTTGATGCGACGCGTTGTGTATTCTTTTGCTGCTAATAGACATACGAGAGTAGATTCGCTCGCTGAACCCTAACAGAAGATAAGAACATGATTTATTATAATTTATTTATTACTATTCCAGTGAAATTTCATATCTAATCTTGTAATGTTTTTAAATTAATTTTATTCAACTTTGTATTCTTCACAAACATTTGCTATAAATTCTGAGTCAGGACCATTTATCCCGAAATTTTCTGTAAAGAGGTTTTCAATATTTTCCTAAGATTTTCTTCAAGAACAGGTATTAGAATAATATCTTCTAAATTAATTACAAAATAATAGATACATTATTAGAATTATGAACATTAGGTATTCAAACATTAGTAATTTAATTGGTGCGCTTAGAATCATCCGTAGTTGAGAGAAATTAATGGAAGTTAATTATGTAACATTGCAGGCAGATTGACAAAATAATTATTTACATGATTACATTTATAACCCAAAACAAAATGATGTATGTCCTGCTCAATTTTAAAAAAACAATTTCGATATACAACGGCTCGTTGGTCTAGGGGCATGATTCTCGCTTAGGGTGCGAGAGGTCCCGGGTTCAAATCCCGGACGAGCCCGTTTTTTTTTTAAATGTCAAATTCAAATTGAATATATTCGACCATCGTATAAACGTACGAATTATTAATTCGAATCGGCATAAATTTTTGTTTACATAACTTTTTTTTTATATCTACTAACTTTTACTTTTGTTGGTAAAAATAAAATGTTCCGAAGTACTTACAATAAACCATTCATAGTTTGTACTATACAATGTTTATACAGTACATTTAAATTAAAAATGTCCTAATTAAAGCTGTAAAAAAATTATGTTTGCATGTAATTAAGGACCCAACTTGCGTTGGGTGCACAAAAAATTCAATTAAAGACTCATCAATTGTTCCTCTCCACGGAAATCTTTAGTAAAAGGCGAAAGATTTAATCGTGTTATGAAGAGAAACCAGAGTGCTTTATGCTGCCGCTGAACGGTCTAATATTTAGGGCCCCATAGATTTTCACATGCGAGAAAATACAATGCTCCCCCTGGTGAGAGTTTCGAATATTACATATGAATAGACTCGATTCAAGTACCCTATGTATCTGATAACTTGTAGTAAAACTTTAATCAACGTTTTCTAACACGTTGTTATTAATTATTTCTATAATTTTTATAAATTATAATAATTTTTAACAAATAACTATTTCACTTGTATTAGAATTTTGAACTGGATTATACCATGATATTCTGATGTAAACTTTTCACTAATATATTATTTCCCATTTCTTCGTACAAGAAATTCTTTAAATTATCATGTTTGGAATAATAAATATGGATTAAAGTGCGAGAAAACTGATTTTATTAATAAGCTATCCAAAATCGTACCTGAATAACGCCACCGCCAGGTCCTTCGCTGCAATTTAGAAATTGTTCAGGCAATCCAAGCGATTTTCCGAGCCAATTCAAAGTGATGACTTCGAGTTCGGTGCAAGCAGGTGATGCAAGCCAAGAAAATCCAACGCAACTTAAACCGCTGCTCAAAATGTCCCCCACGATTGAAGGGAACGAATTTCCCGTTGGATAGAATGCATGGAAATGAGGGGAATTCCAATGGGTTACCTGACATAAAAATAGAAAAATGCATTTAATACTTCTTATCGGAATTAAACATCGTTTTTGCACAACTTTTCCGGCGTTGAAACATCAACGCAGTTAAATTTTAATGACGAAGGTTTTAACGTTGTTCTTTATACATCCGATAAAAATTAGACAAGGAACCGTATAACATTATATTTCACTGTTTACTTTTCCTATGAAAAATATTTATTAATATAAATATTTGTAGGTGTACTAATACAGTAATACAGTAATATTTATAACTATAAATTCTATAAAACATTTTATATTAATACATATATTATAATGTTATGTAACTGTGATGTATAAATCCGAAGATTAGTTTCAAACGGAAAAATTGAAATGTTGATATAACGCGTCTATAAAGTACGTTATTTCTTTGTTATTCGTATCAAGCTCCCCCTTTCTTACTTTACAATGAAATGAATAGCTTACCCCCGGTAGGATATATTGTTCGAAATCTTTCAGTACTTCCTGCCATCGCTCCCCTTTCTCCGGTGTTTCCTCTGGTAACAATTGACTGAGATATCCGGGCTGAACAGACGGAAGGACATCACGGTTTCTCAAAGATTCCGTGTATCTGATCACAAAGTCGATGGCAGCTCTGCTAAATTCGCTAAATTCCTTGCTATCCATAGCAGATGAATGATCTTCTGATAAAATGATCAAGTTATCATTGTAGAATTTCGCAGTTATTATTATTGTATTGTAATTATGCGATGAAATTGTACAATAACTGTATTTCTCCAGAGATGCTAGAGTAAACCTGACTTCCTACCATTAGCTCGCAAATGCCCGCGCGGTTCGTCTGGTATTACTTCTGGTTCGTTCGAGGACATTCTTTATTTAGGAAACTACAATTTAGTTTACCAGTGGGTGTTTATTTAACTTATAACAAATTGTACTGGGTTCGCTAAATTGACGTATAATGATTGTTTAAAAAATACTGTGCTGAGATGTGCATCGGTACGTGTTCAAATATGTTCTAACTTCAAACGGCTATAAACCTCCATTCGTCGCGTCCCAGTCCCCTCAGTCCAAGGATATTTAGTCGGCACTCCGATAAGCGAGGAACGGGACAGCCGGTCGTAATCAGTAGGTGGGAAATTATTAATAAAAAGAAAAAGGAGAACACAAGGAACTTTTCAGAATCGGCGGCCCAACACCGTTCTTCGTTTGACTGACAAAAGCACCGGCTCGAGTCCCCACCAGCCACGGCGAGAGTATTCAAATATTATTCAAAATCAGGGAACCTCCCGAGCTGCCAATCACCGATTTTGATAAAACTCGAGTATGCTGTAGTACTCGTAAAAATATTCGACACCTATTTTTTTTATCGGCAATCGTCTACGTTAAAAGGGTGATAACCGCCCCAAAGTTAGGGTGGTAAAGCATATTTCGTTGAATATCTTGGAAACTATGAGAGATAAAGTAATTTCGTAAATTGTCGAAAGCGCCTTTTTGTGACAAATTTTTCCCGAGAATCTCCATTTGTTTAAACAATATGCTTAAAAATAACATATTTTGACAGTTTTACCAATTTAATGTCAGTAAACCTTCTTAAGTATATTTCTATAAAAACTACATATCCACTACAAAATTACGGATAAATAGGAATTTCGATTTTTTCATCGCAAAAAAAGTTATTTTTAAGTTGTTTGTCTAAAACAATTTTTCATGGTTCCAGAAGGAAATTATTTATTGCTACCTACGATTATATTATTACAGTTTACAGCTTGATTACTTACACGTGAATTATCTCCAATTGAAGGCGACACTACCGATTTTATATTACTATTAACTTGATGATACGTAGATTACGCCGCAAAGCAAAGTACTTAATTTCAATCACTTCTCAGACGCAAATGTTCTAAATTACCAAAGAAACAAATACACTTTATATATGTTCAATGTCAATATTACAAATCGAAAAAAGAAAGTATTGATGTCACATTCTGTGAGAATGCTTTCTGTATAAACAATGTTTTTAAATAAAAAAGAATGTTAATTTTCCGTGGAATGCACAACGTAATGAAACATCAGGTTTAAATGCACTTTTGTAGACACGTGTCGCACTGAAGACGATCCACGAAAAACTGACTTCTCTCAAACAGCGTCCGATAAAGTTAAACGTTGAGCATAGAAAACTTTCTCTCGCTTTCTCCGTAATTATACAAAATATTGGACCCACTAAAGAAGAAACGAGAAGGGATTCTATTTCGAGAAAGTAAACTGTTTGGGGACACACGAATTCCATAGGGACCCTACGAAACGATACAACGTCCGATAAAGTTGATTTATTATCATTGCGTTAAAAAATAACAGAGATTGAAAACCGACAACCTCAATAGTTCTGTGATTTACTACACCCTTAATTAATACTGGAATTACAGACGATACAGTATATTCAAACATATTACATAAATATATTAGAATTATATTATTGAAAGAAAATTCATGTTTAAGTAGCCGTCATCTGTGGAAGCGTTTTCTTATCTTTTATTGTGATACTAATAATAATAATATGTGAAATTATTATATATTATTAGTATTATTATATGTGCAAATTTAGTATTTAATGTCGCAAAAATCGTGGCAAAAAGAAAACACGTGGTCATCCAATGCACTTGTGCACCTTGTGCAAGATTGCTTGACACGCTCATCATTTCTCATTCGCTGATCCTTTCTTCCCTATGTTTTTTTTTAGAATATTCTTATGCATACAGTATCATTTGTCAATAATATTAACATTGTTACAATTAGCATTGATTAGAGCAGCATTTAATGTATTAAGAAATGAATAAAATTACAGAAATCTATTGGTTTGAATGAAATTTTAAGCTCGGGTTCTTATTAACACTAGAACTACCAAAGCAGTCAAAATGACTAGTACACAATTTTTTCTAAAAATTCTTCAAGTTTATGGGAGAGCCATAGAATAGATATTCTTCGTCCATCTCATAAACCATAAATTACCGAATCGATCATCTTTTCCTCCTCTTAATTTTCCTTGTTTCAAAGAAATTATTCAATATATTTAAATATAGTAGATTTAATGCCGGTAGTTCTAGCGTTAAGGAAGTAGGTATTTAACGAGCTGAATTCCCGTTAATTCATCGACCCCATTGGACTATGTCGCGCTTACTGATCTCTATTATGGATCATTGATTTTACGAATGAATCAGAAGAAGGTAACGTACAGAATCAACGTCCTTGACCTCCACGTATCTCAAACGAACGCTTCTTATCCTGATAATACATACCCGGAAGAGAATAAACTAAGAGCGTTCAAGCATAACGGCCTTCCTTCTTCCAAACGAAATCCCATTGAGAGGGAAGAAACATTGTTTACAGAGATATTTGTAAATCATTTTCTAAAGCAAACATATTTCAGATTTCACTTTAACGTTATATATATAAACCGTATGTCATTTTTTTTGCATTCAATGTTTCACGAGAAAGAGACAACCGGGCAACGATTAGAAACATTTTAGATTCAGATGAAAATTATACAACAAATCCGTCACGACGTATTGCGAAAAGACAATAAAACAACAACGTTCTCGTCTTATCAGTGCTATCAATACCCCGTGAAAAACCGTCCTTATAAAACATGTTTTTTTACTCAGACCCTGACGTACATTCACTACGCAAAAGTTCATTTACACACCAGTTTAAAGCATCCTAAACAATTCGCCGACATTCCCTCCAACGAATGGCTTATCTTGAGCATACAAATCGACATGAACACTTGTATAAATCAAAATACGAAATATTCATAACACGAAACCGCACGATGAGCTGCAAGGGGACCTGGTGCACTTGAATGTGCAACTGATAACAGAACATTAAGTCCAAACTTATAACGATTCATAATTTATGAATGAAGGAATGATTATTATATGTAGTGCCGATAAACGATTAATCGAGGGTTACCGGTGTGACTTACTTGCTTGCGAAGCAAACTTCGACGATGAATTGACACGAGGAGAAAGTGGAATTTCTTGGAGATTCTGCCAACGATGAGAGAACGTGTTCCACTGTGAATGATAGCAGAAACCTCCCCCTTTATATATCCTCGGCTGGAACGAGATTGTTTTTCGTTGATCGGATGTAAAATGGCCGGCACTTCTCTCCACGCTTCTTTCTTCTGTCATTTTCATTGTCCACGCGAGCAACCTTGATCGAACGTAACGCGTGGTGGAGAGACCATTTTTTTCTCCCCTCTTTTAAGAAGTTTACGTTTAAGAGATTTTTGCGGCACGATAGTTTCGATACTGAAGATTTACTTTGCAGTGATATGGAGAAGAGTTGTCGAGCTGTCGAGAAGAACAATGCAGTTCGAGTATCTCGTTAACACTAGAACTACCGGCGTTAAATCTATCATATTTAAAAATATTAAATAATTATTTTGAAAAAAGGGGAATTAAGAGGTGGAGAATATGATCGATTCGGTAATTTATGTTTAATAAGATGGACGTAGTATATCTATTCTATGACACTCCTATAAAGTTGGAGAATTTTTTGGAAAAATCGTGTACCAGTCATTTTGACTGGTTTGGTAGTTCTAGTGTTAAAGCTTGGATATGATGAATTTCGAAATATGACGAGATCGAATACGGAGATTAATATTTCAAACATTGTTTTCATGGAAAACACGCGAATATAGGTGAGATTAATGTGCGGGTGAAGGATTATATAATGGAAAGAATGTTCGTAAATATTTTTACAGCGTGATTCGATATGCGTTGAGCAGTTTTATTAGTAAATTTTAGTGTTGTTGTTGGTTGTAATGATTTAAATTAAGATTGTTCATTACAATTTGTGAAGAATGACTTTACTTATTTTTGTTATGTTAAATATTGGTATAATAATATTTCTGTTTTTAGGAATAACAGGGAAATTTTAATTCAAATATTTGCTTTAATACTGAGACGGATTATTTGCAATTTAGATTTCGCAAAATATTTGTTGTTGTCGCTAGTAAATACGGAAAAATGTTCAACTTCATCGTTAATATTAAGAAGAGATATTAATTAAACAGGCTTCGGTGAACATGGATAAATTGACAATGAACATTTGATATAAAAGAATAATAAATAATTTTAATACATATTTTGCACTCCAAAGCATGACGTTCTTCCTTCTTTTCAGGATTTTTTACATTGATCCATCGTTTACTTATTAAAAAAATCTTCATACGATTATACTTTCAAGACTCAATATTACTCGAGTTGTGTTAGCATAAAACGTTTAAAATACCAATTTACCAAACAATAAACTTACGAAGGACTAATTACTTCTTAATAATACAGTCTCAAGTTGTTTAACGATCCAACGAGCCATCGTGTTTTATACTTATTTCTTCCCTCCGGATACTTGCCGCTTCAACAAAACAGACAAAAGTGTAAATGATTGGTAGAACATTGAATTTCAATTTAATAAGGGATTCCAGAAAAAAGGTAGATAATGAACAGGCAAACTATTATTAGAAATGTTTCATAGGTCAAAAAATATTGCCGTTTATATATATATCGATTTCATCGAGTACTAAAATACAATATTGCATGAGAATGAACAAAGACAGAAACAGGTAATAATAGATATATTTTTATTAAAATTACATAATTACAAAAAAATAAATATCAACGGGCTCGTCCGGGATTTGAACCCGGGACCTCTCGCACCCGAAGCGAGAATCATGCCCCTAGACCAACGAGCCAACTTACGAAGTTTTTTCTTCATATCCGTCTACATCGTCAGAGAAATAAGCCCATCAATTAGCGACATACTTTCCAAAACGTTATTCGTCAAATACGCCATGAAAATACTAATGTTACGAACAGTACTACTGATTATAGGAAATCTTGTATACTTCGATATGACAACGGACAAATCTTCCAATTCTATTTCAGTATATCAATTTAATTAAACAAATATTGAATATGGGCTATATTAAGAATGCATTCTTAAGAATTTGAAAGGTTTTGGTGGTTTGTACTAAATGTAGTGCGCGTACATTACTAGAAAGACAGAATTAATGGATTAATTATCTAAATGCACTTATCACAATACATATTTACTTTCCACGATAGCCTTCACTATAGAAGCTAATCAATTTCAACGTGGCTCGTTGGTCTAGGGGTATGATTCTCGCTTAGGGTGCGAGAGGTCCCGGGTTCAAATCCCGGACGAGCCCATCTTTTTTTTCTGCATTATAACTTTTTTTTTAATATTCTACGCTCCGTTGAGCAAATAATTTTTAAATCTATATAATTAAACATACAGTCTTATATGTACAACGTGTAACTTGCTATCAGGTCTCGAGGATGATTAATAATTATTTAAACTCCATAATGGATGCGTAGAATACCATAAAAAAAGTAACGTCCTTCAAGTACAAGGTTAGGGAGCCATACCGGTTAGTCTTTCAAAAGCCGATTAAAAAAATCTTAAGAAGTAATACTTTAAAGTTCAGCTTTTAAAATTACAGTAGAAAAATAGTAATACTTGTAAATTTCACGAGGAAGTAGCAAAATGCATCTATTTCCTCTAAAACAATAAGTATGGAAATACAACTCAGCTGAATCTTCTGTTTCACAGAAGCTAAAAAAAAAGATTTTACGATTTTACCGTATTTATTGTACGCTACGTTAAGTTTAAGTGTCTTCGGGGCCTCTTACGTAAGTGCGATTAAATGCAATAAAAAGTATGACCATGAGCGCGTGGCGACTGTCACGGTCAACCCTTGTTAATCGCATACCATAGAACGGAACCCGTCATTTGGTTTTTTATCATTGAAGTTATTGCCCTGAGTCAATGAAAATGCGGATGGAAAAATCGAGTGTTTGGCGAAGTAGAAATGCAGGGAATTTTAACATTAACGAGAAAAACTTTTAATATACTTGTAGGTTTATGTGACAGAAATGAAAAAACGTTCAACATTACAAATGATTCATTATCCTAACATTCAAAAACAGTAAATAAAAAACATTGAAATATCGGGGGCGTAGCTCAGATGGTAGAGCGCTCGCTTAGCATGCGAGAGGTACCGGGATCGATGCCCGGCGCCTCCAAATAAGTTGATTATTTTTTTTTCAATATTAGAAAACAAAAACCCATTTTTTATATTATTCTTTTTGCACGACAATTCAATTTCCTTTTAACTTTATGACTACCGATACACGGACGATAAATTTTATTATTAAGCAGAACTTGAATTTTCTGTGACCTTTTCAATTTACAACTGTTGTTAACGGCATTAAGGGGAGACGATACAAAATTACACGATTATTAAACTGGCTTTATAGACTGTTAATTATTACAATTACAACTGTTATTATTTAGTAATACCTTATTCCTAGAATTAACAGTAAATGGTATCGTATTTTATGTAAATTGTTCTAGGATTTATTATTCCATTAGAATAAAGAAATGAGATGATTAAATTTGCAAATAACAGTAATATTTTTAATATATATTTATTGCATGACTATGTATATTATAAAAACTTTTCGTTAGACATAACGGCGCCGTGGCTTAGTTGGTTAAAGCACCTGTCTAGTAAACAGGAGATCGAGGGTTCGAATCCCTCCGGGGCCTATACGCCGTTTTAACTTTAAAACGGTTGTGTTTTTCTTTTTTACATTAAGTAAATAAAATATGAAAAACTAACTACATTTAATTTTTACAGATTAATTCATGATATTATTGCACGCTGAAAGTTACGAATACTTTAACTATAGATGTATAATTAGCACAAAAAATATTACCTGAAAGAGTGCAAATTTTTACGCTGTAATATATCGTATCCGCTGTGCTTATATTTATGCTTCAAGTAGCATATGATTTTTGTTGGTGCAGCATACCTTACAGTGAATGTTAAAATGAACATTAGTAATAAAAACGCACAGGTCGAATAATATTCGTACACACGGATATTTGGAATATTAAACCAATGGTAAATGTTGTTAAAAATGCACATATATAATTATTAAATAAATTAGAGACAATCTTTCCAACGCAATTTAAAGTTTTAATGATAAGATATAAACGATGTATAAATTGTGACTGAAATTAAATGATATAGATTTATTAAGGATTTTCGTATTTGCTAAAACACAATTTACCATTGAAATCTTAGTTTTCAAGAATAAAGTAAGAACACAGGAAGTCTGTACGTCTGTAAAAAATGTTAGTGTTGGTGAAAGGAAGGGTCGTTTTGCTCCAGTTGTCGAATATCAAGGTTTCTGAACATAATTCCTTCCTGCTTGTATGAGTTTACACATAACACGTGTAAAAGAATAACGTTCTTCCTTCGAGGAAGTGTTGTATTTTCGATTATAATAAAGAAATTAAATATTTTCCTTTATATTTTTGTATTTTCTCTTCTATAATATAAGAGATGCTGATATTCTCATCTTTTGCGATCGAATGTTTGGTGCGATTTAATGAAATAATTGTAAATAACGAGCGGAATTGCCGCTCGTCTTACAGTTTTTACTTGCTTTAAAATTTCTTCCACGAATCGAGATTGCATCGATTGTTCAAAACAATTTGCAAAATACAAGCAGCAATTACTTTTTTAACCAAGAATTTTATACTTTGCTTCTCTGTAAATTACATTCCTTTATTGCGAAAATTACGTTTTAAAATTTTCTAGCCAGCAGCATATAACAATAATAAACTTCAATTCGTCTGGTAGTTAACTTTAATTCATATACGTATATTTAGACGCAAAGTATTCAAGAATTTTCCAATGATGAATGCACCTCGTCATCGCCAACTAATAAGGTTATTAATTACACATTTCAATACAGCCTAGATTATTTATTATATTTCTAATATCAACGCTAACATTATATAGTACATGTTATCTAACATGAAATACTTACCGACAAATCTTTTAACGTAATGTCAATACTACGTTCAGAAGATGTACAAACTTTGCGGATCCTCCTAATTGGAGAGGGAACTTTTGTTGAAAGTCCCCTCAGATCCAAAAAGAGGACAAGAATTCTTCCATTCTAGGACCTTTTTTGTTCAAGGCAGAAAAAGAAGCAGGAAAACCTAGAAAAATTGTTTTTGTATTTATTACGACCCGACATACGTCGGGTACTGCGAAAAATTAGTATGTAGACTCATCAATTGTTCCCCTCCACGGAAATCTTTAGTAAAAGGCGAAAGATTTATGCGTGTATTGAAGGGAAACCAGAGTGATGTTTGGAACTTCTACGGCATTTGATATAATACCTCGTTCGTACTTTAACTTGCGAGCATAAAGAAGCGCCATCTGGCGGCGCGTTATGTGTTTTATCTCGATTTAAATAACCGCTATATTTATTTTAATCGAGCATACACATCACGCGCAAAATAACTACCAATGATTTATTACAGTGATCACAGAATCACAATCAAAGTTTTGATTTGACTTCATTGACGACAGTGATCGTGATTTTTTATCTTGAGTTAATCTGTTCACTATGATTATAATTTTTGATCTTTAAAAGAAATATATTCGATATGACATAATAAGGAATTGTATTCCTATTTGTGCTTTAAAACATCAGTAGTAAATAAACGAAATTATAAAAGATTGTGTTGCTATAATCTTATAATGGAATTGAAATTATTCGGTATAAGATAGGAACGAAGAACATGAATTAAAAAACCGCCATTGTTAATATAATATTTCAGTTTATTATTTAAAAGAATATATAGATACAGAACATATATGTATCCCATTAAATATTTACGCTCTTAGACAATTTATTATGATTGCTCAACGCCGTCTGTGGTAGGTAGTGTAGCATGTGATCTGTAGCCGCATTTCGATTGGCCCGTCGTTTCCCCACCAAACGGCAGCCGAACCGCCGTGAATACCCCCCACTCCTCCCAGAGGGAGCTCCTGCCTCATTCTGCCTCTTCACTTGGTGCCGTCAACATGTATCCGCTGTAAGTGTCGTTTTTACATTTCCTGGTTTACCGATCTCTAAAAAATAGTACTCTCGTTTATCTATTACGTTTTGTTTCTTCTATTATTCCGTATTGATCAATTTTTACAATATTAATTCGGAATCTTGTAATGATTCCGGAATAACTATACAATTAAAAACATCCGCGTGATCTCTCGCGACATTTACGCTTCACTTTTCTCGTTTACAACATTGATACTCGTACTATACCTTCAGATGTTAGTGATAAATAACAGGAGTAATATAGTTCTGAAACGCGATTATACAGGATTTTTGAAGTTTTACGCAGTTATGTAATAGTTTACTCTCGTGTGCTTACAAAAGTCGAAGTTATCCTTTGGGCGTCCTTGCGGTCGGACAGGTTGGGACAGGCTCACGGTACAACAGCATGGCGTGAGGCATCGCTACATGAAAACACAGGTAATGTTTCTATTACTTCGTATCCTTGCAATAGTTTGTTACAATTTATACCATACAACTATTAATTGATATCGGGTCGAACAACTGACGAGTTGAATTTACATTTTTATGAATCAATACGGTTTTACGGAAGTATACAACGATTGAAATCTTTCGATATTACTTTGAATTGTTTCCAATATACTAGTATTAATTCATTAATTACAATACGATAGTCGACTTTTATGACAACTGTCACACTCTGCAAGTGGTTACTAATTATTGTGTTAAATTTTGACGACTACAACTCGATGCTACTAAATAAATCGCGGTCGCTACTATTTAGTATTTTTATGTTACGACTTAACCTTCTGTATTAAGATGCTGTGGGTATAGGCGTAATTAAAAATCATAATTGCCAATGTAGGATATTAAGTTCCAGTTTCTATAATGATATTCGTGAATTTATCAGAGGGGTTTATAACATTTATATCTAATAAGATACAAGCATGATTAATCGTATAACTTTAACAGTGCCAACCATGGCATATATATTTCTTATATATACATTTATTTAGTAATATATTATATTATACAAAGAATATTATGAATCAATGAGTAAAACGTAATTCAAAAGCAGTATTTCTTGTAGTAAGCACTTGATTTTATTTGAAAAACAAAAAGATGATGTTTTTTTATATCCTTGTGCCTCCCCTGTACCTATCTAGAATGTATAGATTATGTGAAGCTCGCGAGAAATAGATTTGCTTTTCAACAATCAGAAACGATAATGAAAAATCGCAAATCACTGTGAAAAATCTCCGTGATTGAGAACGAACGTGATCGAATCACTCGTGATTCACAAGCAGCATACCACGCCATCTCTAGTCGTATCGTTCGAAGACAATGCTACCACATTATTTTTCCGAGAAACAATTTAACTTTTAAAGAAACAGTGAAGGGTCGCAATTACTTATATTATTTTTTTTATATATTTGGACATAGATATTATGGTACTTTGCAGAATTATATCCTACTTAT
Source organism: Cerceris ruficornis (assembly GCA_963989415.1). Lineage (NCBI taxonomy): Eukaryota > Metazoa > Arthropoda > Insecta > Hymenoptera > Crabronidae > Cerceris > Cerceris ruficornis. Next base: position 17,986,304 of record OZ022520.1, read on the forward strand.
GGTATGTAATCATACATTGAATATGTAAGGTTACGAAGTATCTCTTTTTGCTGTTATAAACAGTTAATTAAAATTAAAAATACGTTAAGTTCTTATTATGATATAATAACATTTCGTTATTGTGATATATAAATCTGATATAATGCAACAAGTATTTACTTCGTTTGCATAGTTATTTATTTCCAGGTTCAAATAATTATATGTATCGATCTTTTGTGTAAGAAAATGTTCCAATAAATATAATCTACTGTGAATACAATATTGGAAAAACGAAGTTAACATAATTGTTGCTGCATTAAGGAAGAGTAGAACAAACAATAATTCATAGTATTTTAAATTTATTCATAGAAGGCCAATCAAGTTGGAGAAATATCTTGAAGGAGAGACGGTAGATGGCACTGCTGATGCAATCAGTAGAAAGCTAAGATGGCGCTTCCAGTCTATCATATTTCACTCTATGTCATTTCAAAACGAAGTTTGTGCGCGTGTGATATTGTTAACAATAGTTCTTGTAAAAGTCTTGTTTTCAAAGTGCCCATATCATGAAACAGTGTGCTGTTTGTCCAAATAGACGTTTCAGCTCCCCGATCTGAGGTACGCTTTGTAAATTCTATTTAATACGTGAATGCATGAAAAGAATAAGACTTTTTACATCGTACCTACTGAAGCGTCATTAACCGTCAAGTCATTTACTATTACGAGGAATGGTATCGTACAATGTATTAGCCATTTAGAAAGTATGTTTTTGCTAGAATTACTACTTCCTCCGTCGAATTACTTTATACGCAATTGCTCAGTACATATGTACGATTTCATTAGTGAACAATAATTACTACTACTTTTTATGCGATTACTATATTGCTGTTTACCTAGCGTGGCGCGACAGTCGACGCGGGAATAAATAGATTTTCTAACCTAGTCCGAAATACGTTATCAAACTTCGAACAATGCTACGATTTCTTATAATTTTCAAATTAATATTTAAATTTTCGTCTAACTGGTAAATCAGTATGAATTGCGACATATTATTATAGGAGCCAAAACACAATACATCGTAATATATAGGTACTGATTTATTCCATTTCTAAAACACAGGTCAGACGGACAAGTACACAAAGACTTTTTCAAAATTAACGCTATTCTCCTATAAATGTCTCTATTCTTGAGCCTACAATTTACAATAGCTAAGAAAACCAAGGCTTACAGAACCTTTAGAAAAGCATATATTAAACAAAAATCCCATCGCTATTCCTAACTGAAAAATCATCTTTCTCCTCCTTGGCTCACGTATTCGTCGTCTTTCTAACCATCCGTTTAAAATCCAACGCTACCACTTGGAATCTTTCTTATCCGTCGATGTTCAAGATTAAAATTCCCAACGACACTTTCGCGTCGACTATAAACGCGTAAAATGTGACGAAGAGCACAGACCCCGGCTCGTACACATCTTGCAACAGGCAGCTCGCGCATGAAGATGAACTTGCGGGGTACCTCGATACCCTAGCAGCAGGGGTTCCGTCGATTGAAAAAGGGACAGCCGATAACAGCACGAAGGGTAGATGAAATGGGGGTTCGTTTACCCCTGGAAGAGTCACCCTGTCCTCATCGATCCTCATCCTCCGCCTTTTCCACGGGCGTCTCCTCTTCCTCTCCCTCTTTCACCCTCTCTGACACCACCAACTACCCTCGTAGCGCCTCATTCTATTTCTACTTCCTTTTCCACTCGCACTCTCTTCCTCCCTTTCGCTCTTTTCCTTACCTTTTTTTTCTTTCTTTCTTTCTTTCTACTACAGCTTCGTTCCCTCTTTTTCTCTTTCCTCTATCTCTTGTATGTACTCTTCGCTCTCTGTACTTTTCATTCTTTTTCACCCTCTCTCGTTCTTCCTCTCTTTTTCCCCCCTCCCCCCACCTTCTCTCAGCACTCTATCATACTCTCTCTCTCTCTTCCACTTTTTCATCCCCCTCTCCCTCACTCTCCTTCTCTCGAGAACCCTCTCGACCGTCAGCATCGCGAAGAAATTCACTTTCGCGAAAAAAAGAGTCCGCGAAAAATCGATGCCCATCCCTGATTGGCGGTTTCACCGGCGAATCGCCACGTCATTGGTCCCAGTAGGGTGAAAGGGCGTGGCTTAAAGATGAGCTCTCGCTATGTCATCGCTTATATTGATCCTACACTCGGTACCTAGGTACACACCATAGGAACACCGACGGTACCGCGTATATGTACGCCACGTTACACCATGCGTTTTCGAGACTTCATCCACAGGCGCGCGGGCGCACATCAACGAGACCTTCCGTTTCCGCGCTTACCTGTGGCGCACCCAGATAGAACACCTATCGCGCGTTTTCCTTCGCCTCGCTCGTACAGGCTTATCCATTTAAGACGTAACTCTAGACTCTTAGGAGTTAACACTTTATGAGTCGGCGAGAGTCAACGAGTGGAAAGGAGTATTCCTTCTTCTTTCTTTCTTTTTTTATTAAGGATTCTCTGGCTTTCGCTTCACGGGAGGAAGGTAGATATATGCGGTACATCTTTGCGATCGGATGAATTAGGTGGTAGTTTTATTCATGGGGTATTGATATGTTTGTAGGAATTTATTGTTTGCATTTGTAGGATGTTGATGACTAGTTTGGGGATTAAAATGTGTTGTGAGGAGTTAATTGTGAGACGATAAATAAGAGGAGTTGGAAAGAAGATTGATAGGAAGTATGGAAAATAGGTATTGAATAAATTTCTTTTTGGTGATATTTAGAGTTTGATTTTGGGATGGGAGATGAGTTTTGGGCGACTGGAGAGGTGTTGACTTGGTTAAATGGCGGTTTTTTATTATTTCTGCAAAGTAGCTCTACCATATTCTGATGTATGTACATCAGTGCAACGCAAAATTAACTGTAAGTTCAATTTTTTAAACATTTGACTTTATAATCACCGACACATATTAACTTGATAATTATTAGTACATCTTCCAATTGCTAAATTTCACTTCGCCCAATAAATTTTCTTCTACATTCCTAAATAATCTACATAAATCTCAATCGACACTTTGCAATTAATCTTAGCTTCCATTGATGAAGCAGGATATCATCCATGAAATATTAAGAAAAAAAAGGTGTCCAACCAGAGATAAGGATTCGTTTGCCCGATATCAAATTACTCGTTAAATTCTCCGGATCCAATTAACCGCGTTTAATAATCGAGGATGTAAAGAGTTATTATCGAGCCGGCAAATTGCTGGATAATCGTATTACTGCACGTTGAAAGTGCAAAAATAAATCCCGGGTGAAACTTACCGATGCCGGTTGAATCTTTCATTCGCTCTTGAATTGTCAGATCAGGGGATTTCGGGATCAATAATACCGAGGAATGCACGAGGGAGGATCGTGATTAATTTATCTACTAGGAAATCTCTTCATAACGAACGACACATATATTTGGGTTAATGGTGCCAGCTGGTTTCAAGCCAGAATAGTCTTCGAGGTGGATGTGTGGTAAGAACCACCGTAACTTCACGAGTCGCATATATGTCTGTGAATTTCCTGACGTCCATTAATTTTCCATAAACGTAAAAATTAAACAATAGGAGAAAACTTTGTTCTTTTACTTATTTCATGATTGGTTTTACCACTAGATTTACCAATGATTAATCCAGTATATTTAAAAATGTTAAATAAATAAGTTAGAAGAATAATAAGGGCAGCAAAAGTCTTGATCGATGTAATTGCTCGCGATTTGCAAAATTGACGTAGAAAATTAAAAAAGGAACAGCCTCAGAAACTACAGGAATATTTTCAAAAAATTCAAAATAAGTCCTTTGATCATTTTGGTAGATTTAGTGTTAGTTACGAGACGAAATTAAATACCTTGGAAGAATAGAAATGAAGGATGCAGAAATCTTGATAGATTTAGTTGCTCGTACTTTGCAAAATAGATGGAGAGAATTGAAAAACAGAGTGCGAAATTTTTGGAATATTTGCAAGAAATTCAGAGGAAGTCCTCTCAGCACCTTCCTAGATCTAGTGTTGATTCTGAAATGGGAAGCATTTCATTGAAAAATTTACGTTACAAATGATAGCATGTTGCGGGTATATTTGTTGAACTCAGCAAAGTGTTTGCAATTGTATGAAGAATCAGATGCAATTATTATATGGGACAATGTGCGTTTTTTTATTGTGCTGATTTTATTCTAATTGATATTGCTGTACGTAGTGACGACTGAAAATTCGTATCTAATCTTACGAAGAAGTGACCTATATTTTATGAAAGTTTCAAAGAAATCTAATAATCTCTAACTCGTGTCATCGGTTCGCTGGCCTATCGGAGTATGTTTTGAATTTATCAGTATCGCGGATCGAACTTATACGTCTTTACTATTCGTCGTTTATGCCCCACGCAGCGACATGCTAATAATAAAAAGAAAACATTCGCAGAGCAGTTTAAACAATGTTGACATTAATTACAAATTAAATACGTTATTACTGGAACTTTTGAGCGCAATCAATAGATTAATAGCGAAAGAAATAATGTAAGTGAAATAAAGGTACCATATTTGCAGCAATTTACAGTAATTTCAATTGAATTTTAAACTTATTTCAAACAATAAAAATAGCATTTTATTTTTCTATCTAATTTTCAGTTTCAATGTCATAAAATTATGTTTATATGTTTCCCGTTTGCTATATAAAAAATTGTACTCCTTTGGAGGTAATCCTGTAGAGAATAACGAATCACTTTTTTTTGCCAAATCTTTTTTTTTTTGCCATACTTAGAAAATCCAAAATTTCTTCACACTTCTTTCACTTCTTTTCTTCGATGAATTGCGAAAAAGTTAGGATAAAGCTTACCCTTAGAATTTATTTGTTAGAGGATTTTCTACACTTTCTAAAATTTCTAAAACGAAGAGTGTACACGACCCCAGTCGAGTTTTCGGGTTCCTCGTTGTCGGTATATTTAAATATGTCCTGCAATCAATTTCCAAACTTTAGAACGTAGTCACGGGGTGGAAAAAGGCGGGGTGTGAGTTATACCGTGACTGTTTTGATGGATTAATTCGCGAACCGAATGGAAGGCTGCAAGGACTGACTTCGATGTTGGGTTCGTTTTATTTTTCTAGTTAGGCGAGCAAGTATTGGAAAACGATTCCACGGGTTCTGTTGACTTTCAAAATGCAACCGATTCGCTACAACAATTAAGTTAAAGGTGAAAGAAATAAAGAGTAATCGTGTCTCGACCAATTGTGTTAATGCCGTATGCAATTACTACCGATTTGAAAGAAGAGCATCAATTACATTGTCCACAAATTGCAAATAATACCTTATTATTGAAACATATAACTCGCTCTGAAAGCCAATGCGGTTGTCTATTTTTTTGATATTTTCTAATTTTTGTAAATTTTAATAGAATGAAGTTTATTCTATTAAAATTTACGAACATCAGAAAATATAAAAAAAATTGACTTAACTGCATTGGCTTCTGAGCGACTCATATATGGAAGTTAATTCATTACTTGTAAGAATTTTCTTATCAGGATTATTAACCCTTAACGAACGAATGCCGCCATATCCGCGACATTATAAATATTCCAAGAAAATCGAATACCGCCATACAGGCGGCATGCCGTGATATTTGTACTAAAAAATCTGGTATTCACATAGGAGACTATTGGGAGAACTACCACACTCAAAAAATATATAAGTAATTGTTTACTTTTTTACGTTTTTTTTATTCCGCCGATCTACTTCTCATTGTTCTAGAACAACGCGCTCGTTCGTTAAGGGTTAATAACGATACAATTTTTTTTATAGACCTGGTAACATTTGCCCCGACAAAATCTTTCTTTTGTAACTGTTGCAATAAACAAAAGTCATACAGAAAATTGAGAATTTTATGAAAATCCATAAGAAATATTTTTCAAAAGATGATAATAATATATTGTTGCAAAAAGCTATATCGAAAAGAATCAACTTTATACTAACATCATTTGAAATATATAAAATGATTCGATAATACTTAGACTGGTGTTCGCAACAGAAGAATCTCAGGACTTCGTAAAAATGTCGATGTTTACCCAACAAATAATTTCTATGAATTCGCATAAAAGCAGTGCTTGTCGCGCAATACCAATTGCACTTGTGGCTGTACGAACGATTGAATCGAATAGCAGGTAGTCCGCACCATAGGCTATAGTAATTGCAGGTCATCAATGGCTGTCATAGGGCAGTGCAAAAACAGCCCTTGTTGTCATACAAATAGCCGCGAGCTCTGTCCCCCATGAAGCACGGATGGCGACAGGTAGAGTAATATACCGAGGACCACCTAGTGGCTTCATGACTTAGCCATATGCCACCGTGACTAAGGCACACATGGTGGCTCGAGATCAATGTTCACGGAACCCCATGAAGGTACAGACTTTTACAAAACCCCTCCAATGACGATGACAGCGACTAAGATCGAAAGATCGTGGAACGGAAGCCGATAGATATAGGTACTATATTTTCAGGTATAAGAACGCCGGAATCTTATCGGTAAAATGATAATACTTTGTACCTTGGATGTCTGCGTGTAGACTTTGCGTAATATGGTTATTAGCATTGCGATAGATAACGATTGCATCTTTCGTGAAATCGTTGGATCGTGTTACGTTATTAATTCACATCGTTTTGGGAAGACATTATTTTATCTACCTTTAGGGATCTGTGTTTATTGTTTTAGTGGATTTCGGCGATTATGGATTATTGATAATACGAAATGCAAATGATATTTTCGGAAGAGTTGATCTCGCTTAGGAAAGTAAACGTTGCGATTTTATGTAATTTTGCGATTAAGAGTTATTATTGAATTTTATGTTTTGTTATTTTAATAGGCGGAATTTTAAGGAACGAAAGTTAGCAGATTTAGTTGCATAAAAGACATTTTAACGAGTTAAAGTTTCAGAGGGGTGACAAGCTTTGAATAACATCAATCTAAGGAACAGGGAGATATAATGTAAAATTCTAACGTATACTTGTTAAAGAATTAATAATTAATTTTTGTCTATGTAACATTTCATTTAGTTAGTACTGTAAGGGATGATCAGGAAGCTTAAATAGTAACATACAATTTCCTTCCCGTTATACTTGAGAAGCCGGAGGACTCGCAAACCATTAAGTACTAACTTCCTAACTAAATAAATATTTCCCGTAAAAAACTATTAATTAATACAAAACATCAAAAAGACGATGCCGCAGAGAATTCATAAATACATTTACATTTCACTATTCAGTCTAAAATAGTATATCATATTTTATTTTGATTATCAACGATATTAAAGAACAATTTATCATAGGTTGATACAATGATAGAAGTAATAGATAACGTTTATTACAATTAAATTTGGGAACAATACGAGAATGTTATCACAAGCAGTGCTGTCAAGTGGGGGTATAGCTCAGTGGTAGAGCATTCGACTGCAGATCGAGAGGTCCTCGGTTCAAACCCGAGTGCCCCCTTCCCCTTTTTTTAATAAGTTCAACACATATTTTTGCACTTGCCATAGTAATATTTGTAAATTGAGTTTCAATGATGTGTCTATCCGTTGTCCAAGAATTTTTAAGCACACGATCGCTGCTAATTGTAAGTCACGACTAATGAAGAATTCGTTAGAACGGTTAGGTGGCATTTTGAGAACATTATGTTCATCACAGTTTTCATTATTTTCCGGTCAAAATTTTGGAATATTTTACAGTAATAGTTTAAGATAGCAACAATAATACAATTACGTAATTTAGCATTGTGGCTGATGAATTTATTTGGGACGCTGTAGAAGGATAATCTCATAATTAGCTATTTTAGAATTAGAATGATAACTTTGCTTCGTAAAATCGTGAATAATCATATGATCAAAAATAAATTGCGAATCATTTTTTTTAACAATTTCTTTTATCTTGTAAACATAATATTAATAACATAAAGAATACTAATATTAATTAAATTAAATTAGCCAAATTGCTATATTAATATTAGCCTCAAAACTTGGATTATAAATAAAATAATCACATTGACCCCTTGCCGTACGATTTCTTTTCCGACTGAATGCGCAACAACTCAGAATTAATTGCTGAAATAACAATCCATCCCTAATTTCTGATATAGCGTGAAACTTAACGCAATATTAAAAGCATAGAAATAATTTCATCGTATCTTCACCACTGATATTTTTAATTTAATAGTTTTTGGAAAACTTCAAACTTTTCTATTCCATTTATCCCGTCTCGAGTGTCATTCGTTATTGTACGCTAAAGGGTTAAGAAAACAACAAATATAAGAGTAAGCTACTATTAATAACAATCTTTTCACTCGTTAAAACACACCGATGAATTACTTGCATTTGCCCGATCAAGCAATAACGATAAATGCATGGAATAAATTGAACGAATTTATGACGCACAGCATTGTAAGAAGGCAAGGATCATTGGTTAATCCATAGGACGTTCAACCGCAGGAGACGAATGTTGGATGTTGAACCACCTGCTTCGATATGGGGAACGTTAAATCCATGAGTCCCACGAAATATCCGACGAAATCCGTGAAATGCCCGCAGTACTCCGGATGATCAGGCCAATTGGCCGATCGCCAAATGAAATGTATATCCCACATAAGTCTCCCCATTTGACCCGTTTGCCATATTTACATTCTTTCACCCTAGTAGATTCTGTCGTACATATCCGTCGTTGTTATCTGGCATTTACGTTGAACACCCGGAAGACACCTACAAACTCGACACTTTGAGGTTTGCGTCTGTATTTTGTTTCTGTGATATTACAGTATGCCGATAATTTTTATTTTATTTAAATGTATTGAAAATTAAGTCAGTCTTGTCAGGGCTGGAAGAATGATTTTAATAACATAAAAAGTAAAATGGGATAGGTTCGAGCAAGTGGATAATAATTCTTTTCTAAAACGATGTCTCTACATGATAAACGACGGTGTTTGAATTGTACTCTTCCATATATTATAGTACAAAAGTCGTCCCTTTTTGATCTTATCTCGAGCTGCACTCAAGATCGTTTCTTATGATAGTAATTGTTGCAGGAAATTGATCAGAATAGAATTTGTAAAGTAAAGAGTTAAAAAATTGCTCGTTTATTTATTCATGGATTGTGTCAAAGGTAAATGCGCTGCAGAGCATAGTATTTTCAGATAGGATACACGTACTTTATAATTACAAACTCAAGTAACTCAAGTACACAATTATTCGATAAAATAAGATTGTCATTCAATAATATAATACTTTGTTAAATTAATTTCAACATTAGACAGAAAACTGAATTAAATCACATACAAATTTTCATTTTTTTTGCCCTGCTACTTCAATCCGCCTTTTACATCTCTACCAAACTTTAACTGTTCCCGAAAAGGATATCCAGAAAGTTATCGCCGTATATTTTTCCTTGGGTCGTATTTTTTATACAAAAAGTAGCGAATACTTCCCAAATTTTATTCATAAATCATCAAAGTCCGTTCTTACCACCATGCATTGACTCGAGGATTAAGCTACTTTAATTCATCCCCGATAATGTATTGGCTATCGTTGGTACCTAGCCATGCTTCTACATAAGTCAAATGACAGATGGGGCCGTGCTAATCCACCATTATCGTCGGCAATGATCGGCCCTGCATTGAATACAACGCTTTCAATTCACGAGACTTAGGGATCCTCCCCGAGCCTAGTTCCTCGTTCGCGAGTAGTCGCGTGAATCACGTCTGATCGCTCTAGCCACTCCAATCTAACGACAGATCAAAAAAGGCCCACCGATTCGTGTAATTTTGATCAGGTGCCATACGATGATTTAAGTCAGGTCAGTTTCGGTCTCATTGTTAGATGACACGTTTATGGAACTCGCTTTCCATTGTTTCAATTCCCTCGCTTCTGTTTGAACATGTCCCAGCATATGATCATAAATACCTATGTCAAAAAAACTTCGTTGAAAATCCATGCAACTGGGACAATTCAGTATTTTATGGTTTCAAAGCAGCATTTACGTCTATGGGCAAATAAATGAATCTTTAAAGGTAACATAATAAATATTCTATAGGTAAATAGAAGCTGTAAAATGAAGACTTTGCGTCAATTGTTCTAAGCAACAGATTGAAAAACGTACATAGATGATGTGTAAAATGTGCAGTCTCCCTTTATGAATGATGCGTTTCAATTGTTTTTACTCTTACAATTAGTGTGTCATACTTAACCCTTTTAATGCCGGATGACGATATATCGTCGTAAGCAAGACTCATAACGCCGATCATCATGGAATTATTGTTTATTTTTATTAGTAATTTTATTGCAAATAATTGAAAACACAATTTATGCTCCGTATTACGTTATTCTATATTAAACTATAACTAAATGATGCTTCTTTTTATTTCTAACTACTGTCTGCAATCAGTAACCGCCTTGTTCATTTTTCCTAACAATCTTAGATAAATATTAATCCTACGATTTTCAACGAATATTGAAATAGATTTGTCATTGATTTAATACATTTCTCCGGTCGGCACTAAAAGGGTTAATTTGTCAGTATCACAAGGTTCTATAATACTGATGGCATATATATGTCTCATCATTAAATATGATTATGACGCATACCTTACGACAATTTCTTTCATAAATAATTGTTAAAATAAAGTACAAAGATCTGTTTTTATATCAAAAATGTTGTTTTCTTTCGTGTCATCGAGAAAATGTCAAAAGAACTTAAGGGAAAAAATCCACAGTGAAAGGGTTAAAACATTAGACATTGAAGTACCTTAACGTGTGGATATAAAGTTAATTTGCAATGTGTGAAAATAACAATAAATCTTTTGCTATTGCGTGAATAATTAACCAACTAATTTTGTAATTCTTTGTACTGCGATTTCTTTTGTGATGACGTATGTCGTAATTAATCCTTTGTAGTTCTATGTTAGACTCGAGTAGATTTCTTTTACTAGAGTTACAAAAGAATAAGGATAAATAAACTTTTAATTAACTAAAGTAATAAGAGAATCTTTGCAACATTTCAATATATAACCGCACAACGGACAGAACAGGAGCAAGTTCGAAATAAGCAAATTAATCAAGGAAGGAATAACTCAAACGAAAAACAAACGATAATTTGTTTCTCGTCTACCTTTCAAAATGCCCGCGATATGTATATGATTCAATAGCTTTCTATTGCAACATATTTTTTATTGACTTAATTTCGACATGAAATCGGCAGATTTATCGGATATCTTTGAAAATTCACATACTTATATTTGCAAAAATCCTCTGTACCTATATGATCACTAGAAAGAGTGTTATAGCATTGGAGAAGCAATGCAAACAGCGGCTCACCACGTGCGATGGGTTCAAAGAGCGGGATCCTTGCTTCAACCACCAGCAAGGCGGTAACAAAGGGTCTTCGTCCCTGAGGGGTTTCTGCGTTTTGTCCTCGGAGGATTGTCAGTCTCACCCCAGCCAATATCCAGGGGCTGAACGTTTAAATTATTCATAAACAGTCGAGTGATTTGTAGAATATAACTTACTATTACGTCCCATAACGTCCCCGTTTTATTCAATTTCGTCTCGTCTGTTTAACCGGCCGAAACTTTCATTCACCGGGCATGATAATTTTCGCAGGTTGAAAGAGAGATAGAAATTTTGAAATAGCAACAGTTATAAATATTTCTTTCAGCGAATTACGAGATACAGGTTGGAAGGAATAATTTAAAATAATATTCGTAATTGCTAAAGCTTCGTTGTTAAAGTTGGTGGGATTTTTTCATTATGCGTTTTAGTCAGCTCTCTTGTTCTTTTGTTTTTGTTTTTATTACGGTCGAGGAAGACAGATTAACGGCAGAACGAGGAATTATATTTGTCGGTCGAATTTTCTCGTGCGCGCTGCTAATTTAATTTTCCATCGTTTCCTCACGGTCTGGGAGAGCCTCTTTGTTCAGAGGGAATCCAAGATGGAAACCAATTCTGAATTCTGCTGACCGAAGGCAGCGCGAAGGAGGAAACTTTCCCGAAGGCAAAAAAGGGAACAGTGGGATTCGTTATAAAAGTTTGTAGATCTTCGTTTCTCAGTTGCTGAAATTTCAAACAGCGATTGCTAATTTATTCCATTATACAATTCTCTGATCGTGGGTATAGCTGTACCAATCCTTTTTTTTTCTACAGTGAAGTGAACTGCATATACCATAGGAACATTTGAAATGTTAACAATTACGGTTTTCAACAATAGTGATAATAACTATTCGTATGCAAACGTTGATTTTAATTAAGTCTTTATTTAATTCGAAGTTCAGGTATGATTGCTTGTATGCATACCTTAAGAAGCAGACATAATTAATGATGAAGAACTAATTATTTTTAAACATAGATATTTAACATGTGTATTTTTTAAACATTTTTCGCAAATATAATATTACCACGTCTTAAGCGGGAAACGTCCAAACTCGTTTCGTGCATATTCTTATTAAAACGCGGGAGAAGACAAAGCAAAGTGAATAAAGGAATTATTTTTTAAAATGAAATTGAAAGTACATTACAAAATAACCCATATTTCAAAAGCTATAGCTATTTGATGCAGAAGTAATTTTGCACGCGAATTGCAGAAAATCGCCCGCTATATGGTAAGAATTTGACGAGAAAATACCCGCTTAAGATGTGTTAACAAATTGCAAATCTTAAGTAACAGCTTGGTATTTTCATAAAATCGTATTAACGTAATAAGTAAAAGAATCGATGTGAATTTCAATGAAAATCATCACTACGGAAAAATATTTTTCAATTTCTCTTAGCCTGCCAAGTCAATTAAAAAATTATTAGAAACTTTCCTTCCGCTCAAGGACATTGAGTTTAAATTGATTTAAATCATTACCATTTAAAATTTTTCAAAGAAATCATTATTACACTCGTAAAGAAGAGGGCCCATGAAAGGGACGACAATAAATAAGACTCTTTCATATTATCGACTTTTTACATAAACTCTGAGTACATCTTTTACTCTATCACTTCTTCGATACTACTCTCTGTTTTAACTTTCCAAATGCAAATCTTTTTTTCTTCGGTGATATTTGTGATCTTATAAAAAATAGATATTTCAATGAATACAATGTAAAAGCTGCAGTTAGAATTTTAGCAAAACAATTTCTTCTCTCAATTCCGTTTTGTTAGCCTTTCTCCCGTGAGAAAGAAGCATTCTAATCGACATTCGAAATATATTTACTTATTTAAACAGACGATAGCTCATTTTTGACTTAAAGTCGTCTTTCGACGGAGGGATAAGAACGTATCCGGGTATATATGCGACATTCTATCAGTTAAGTCACCCCAAGCTGGCTAGTGATCTAATTTAATTGACACCATAATAGCAAGCCTGCACGGCCGTTAGAGTTCCGGACACGGTGCTCATGGAGGAGGACGAAAATATAAGGGTGGTTAGCCGGGAAACGCATGGGGCGAAGACAATTGAATTTCATGGGGGTTTGGCCGCTTAACCAGCTAATTGGTTTGTTCATGTTATTGCAATTACATAACTTTTCTTCCATCTACCACGCAGTTGACGTTTCTTCGTTACCGCTGTTTTGCAAAATTTAACAGACCATAGAAGATAATGGAAAGTAATTTGCATGGCCTTCTAGGAGATATTAAAAACGTTAGAATTAATTATTCTGTAAATAGGGAATCGAGGAATTATTCTTGCAATGAAAATAATTGCAGTGCAAATTTTATTCCGATATTATGTGTATTTAATGGAGTTGTGAAATTTCTCACAATACTGTTCAAAACTGATAAAATTATTTATCACAAATTATTATTTTTTAAGGCAAATTGCGTCATCCACTATCTTCCAAAAATTCTATTATTCTTAATTCGATTATTTGACCATGATGCAACGATCTTCTATTTTATCCTCAAAATTACATTTCTATAGTTCAATTATAATATTGAAATTGAATAATGCAGATATGCGTAAGCATTCTGCACAAAACACAATATCATATAAACAAACCTAATACAAGTTATTCTCAATTCTTCATTAAGAAGAAGCCAAAAGGAGATAAAGAAGCCGCTCTAAATTAAAATTCTAAGTTCACAACATCCACACAGCTCGCAGAAAATTCGCTGAACGATGCCTCCGAATGCAGTTGCATTTAAGTTATAAATAGAAATTGCAAATCACGCGAATCGCGAGTTATTGTACTTCCGCATGGGGATTAAGTGAATTTCGCCCTGTTATCCCGTACCGACAAGCCAGTCAGGAGAGAGAAAGAGAGAGAGAGAGAGAGAGAGAGAGAGACCTGTGCCCCTTTACGGCACTTTCATGAAGTGAATATTTAAGTTTACGTCTTGCGGGTTAAAAATGCTGACCCGCCGGCAGAGGTTTAAAAAGTTGGCGAAGTACCGAGATAAAAGATAACGGCTGATAAAACTTGCTCCAAGTTCTGAGCCAGACTTCGCGGCACACGCGTTAGGCACGCCGAAATTACTCTGTTTTCCCAATTAAAAACTTTTCATTGCTCTTTGATAAGCCGTTATCAATTTCTCTTCTTACTAGCTACCTTTTCTCACCGTGTGATCGCGTAAACGTGAAATTAAAATGAGGGATTCTTACGCAGCAGAGTCGACGGGCGAAATACGTGTGAAATTTTGAGATGCACGAATATTCGTATTTTTATCGGGCATTTGAGTTTGTGGAGAATTTATAATTTGATTAGTTGTAATGATCGCAGAAGTTCCTCTCAGTAAGAAGCTTTTTGAAATTTATTTTTGTAATATTTACATGCACCTTCTTTTTATAATTCACGAGTTTTTATCACCATTTTAATTTAAATGAAAACAAGTTGCTTTGTGCGATGATGCAAAATGTTGGTAGACGATTTTTATATTACACGTGTAAAATAATTCTTTCTCAAACATTTAACTCCCATTCGTTTTCATCATTTTTTTGTGCTGCAATTGTAACGTTGAGTGCTGTAGCAGTAAAAAAATTTGATGATTTTTATAAAGGATCATCCACAAGATGAGGCCCCGGAGGGATTCGAACCCTCGATCTCCTGTTTACTAGACAGGCGCTTTAACCAACTAAGCCACGGCGCCGTGTGAACTCACCTTCACCATTACATTATCTTCGACTGAGTAATAATTTTTAAGTTTTTCAAAATTAATAACTCAGAAACTTAAACAGTGATATATGTTAATGAATCGACACAACACGCTCCGAGTATTTAATTTCCTAGAACGAACGAATTAAAATTTTGCTTTATAAATTCACTGTGCATGATAGTTTTGTGTCTACGTAATAATTTCTTTATTGAAGAAATTGTTTTTATACTGCAAATACAGCAGAGATTACGCATTGAAAATTATATAATTATATTATTATTCTTTCTTATCTCAGAAACAATATATTTTGCAGAGCCCTTTTTTATTTTTTTTTATTTTACATCAGATGGTTAGAAACTTTGATCGCGAGTATGACAAAGATTTTATTTATACTGCATTAAAAATTGGAAAGATATTTCAACAATTTCCGATGATATTCAATTATTATGTCCACGTGATATATAATCAACGCAGCAATGGAAGTCATAATTGCTAAGTAATATTCCCCCTTGTCTGAAAATAAATTATAGATTAATAACCACTGAACAAGTAATCATCTTACACTTGCTAACATTCTGTACAGCTTTCAAAGGATTCCTCCAATATTTACAAAATTCTATCGTTTTTTAAATTAATTTCTATCGGAGGCTAGAATAATAAATACTGAGCAAGTAATCATCATATACCTGACATAATACTGTACAGCTCTCAAAGAATTCCTCCAATATTTACAATATTCTAATGTATTTTAAGTAGATTTTTATCGGAGGAGATAGGAAAGGTTCGTTTACCAAGCTTTATTTAACATCAGAAAAATCCATCCGTCATTCCCTTTGCTTTATGCTCGCTCATAAGAATTATTATTCCTTCCGTGGGCGATTTTATACATCGCTGATGCGCCTTTCGTTTCATCTCGAGATTTCCCTTCCGTTCTTTTGTGAATACGAATGATGCGAATATAACGTGCTCTTCCGGCATCGGAAACTTTTCCGTGATTATTGCCAATCGTAAGAAATAGATTAAAGACGTTGCCCGAGGCCAAACGAGATTTCCTTTTCGCCGGGTTATCTCGTTTACCTCGTTATCGCGTAATAATTCACGAAATTGAAGAGCGTGATCTGTGATTCATTAATTTCACATTAATTCGCGCGTTAATATTAAAAAGGTAGGGAGGAATCAACTGTTAAGCTTCCTCCCGGTGCGTTAAATGAGATCCTCCTTGGAAACGACTCGTCCCGACTGAGTTTATGAGATGGCGCAATAAGAGGAATAAAATTGTGTAAAGTTTTTAATTCTGTGAGGACGATGCCTTTTTTTAATATTGAAAGATAATTATGTGTCAGTTTGGCGATTAAAAGGCAGGGTTAGAGTATAACAGTGAAATGGTTAGAGGATAAAAATTATAAATTTCAATGCACATGATTGAAGCGATGGTTCAACTCTAATCGCGTGTATATGCGTTGATAAACTATGACATAGTCATTTCCCTGAACGCAAATACGCGTTTAGAGTAATCAAAGGGATTAAATAAAAAAAAAATCGCCTGAGGCTAATAGAAACGGTCGTTGGTTTTTAATGTAATTGAAAATAAATGCATTAAATACTTTTAATGAATAATTTCGCAGTTGTACCTGCTTGGGTCATTTCTTTCACTTGTCCATTTAAAATAAAATAACGTAAAAATACTATCTACTCGAAATTTCTTCAATTCGAGATATAATTCGTGTTTGATGATTTTTTAATATTGGTATTCGCACGCTTTAGATTTTTTAGCAAGATTGGCAACTTTGTATTTTTATTTTCGCCGGGAAATGTTGAGTCGATTCGCTTTGTCGTTAATCTTAATTCCATGTTACCTGCACATTTGCTAATATTCTTCTCCCGCGCCAGTGCTATTTTTCTTGATTAAAACTTCAGTGTTTCGTGCAATCTTTCATTAATTTTTGCATCGTCGTTAATCCAGCGAGAAATACGTACCATTAATTATAATAAAATAATAATTCATTAACGATGTTATGGAAAATCCATTTTTTTAGATATACTGCATATTATAATTAAATTTGTTTGCCTTTCATACATTCGTAACGACTGATATTAAAATTCAAGTAACTATTACAATTTCCATCAAAACTCGAAGAAACTCCCAAAAAGTTGTAATATAGTTCTCTTATACTTTCTTCCTTTAACTTATTCATGCTAATCTATTTGTTAATTGCATAAGAGAACACGTAAGAGGTAATTACAAAGTTCCAAGAAAAGATAACATTGCCACATCAAAGATAACTTCGCACACGAAATGATTGAAGCAACCCCCATCACAAAAACCGTTTAACACTAAAACCACGAAGGTGGTGAAAATTACTGGTTCCCAATTTTTTCTAAAAATCCGCCAAATTAATAGCGAAGCAATGCAGTAAATATTTCACCTCTATCCTGTAAGACCTTAACACTAGAACTACCGGCGTTAAATCTAGTATATTTAAATAAATTAAATACGTACTTTGAAACCACGTCAATTAAGAGATAGAAATGCTGATCGACTCGGTGATTTAGGTTTTTTCAGGTGGACGTAGAATATTTATTCTATGACTCCCCTACAAACTTGGAGAATTTTTGGAAAAAATTGTGTACCAGTAATTTTGACTGGTTTAGCAGTTCTAGTGTTAATTACTTAAGGGGAAAAATAGGTATAAAAATAAACACTTTTTTTGACGCAGCCGTTAAGTATATAAAATGTTCTTTAGTTTACACATATATATAGTAGTTTTATGAACAATTTGCAATGTTAATGATTAAAAAATGTTAAAAAATGACAGAGATGTAAGGCGATAAGAAGGACTCTCTTTTGAAAACCCTTACTCACGGTGTACATGATTTCTCTGTTAGGCATTGTCTGAAATATAAAAAATTGTTGTTTTCTTATTTATAAGGGTAATAGCTAAAATGTGACGTAGGGAAAACGTGACGTCTTCAGTTCTCCTTCTTAAAACTACTTAATTTTCTCAATCAGTATATATCAATATAATAAATATAACGCCGGTGGTTCTAGCGTCAACATTATTAAATTTTCTCAAAATCTTCATCGGCATTTCTCGCAAATAATTCCCGGAAAAAAGAGAAAGAAGACTGGGACTAAAATTCATAAGGAACTGTTCTTCACCGTAACTGCAAAGACTTTCGGTAGCAAGGAGGCACGCGGATCCAAGGGAGAAATATTGTTTGATGTCGAAGGAAGGCAGGGAAATATAGAGACAGGGAAGGAACGAATATAGGAGGAAAACGAACGAATATCTCGCATATCCCCGTTCTCATGTGCTCGTCCGAGAAAACGGAAACGACGAGTATACAAAGTCCACGAGAACGAAGTGAGATAGCCAGGAGATAGATGTATGGATAAAGAGAAGGCGAGAGAGACGACGAGGCGGAGGAGAAAGGGGGCCTCCTCGTAAATTCTCGCGAATAGCTTCAAGTAAAATATAGAGGTGGCTACGTTCCGCATATGTCATTCCTGCTCTTTCTCGCTCACTTTGCGAATACGCGTGGACGATCGCGTAGAGACAGATAGGTGTGCAAATGTGCTTTAGTGCAGTGTCTCTCAAATTGTCATCTTGCTGCGAAACGATGACGATAATTCTCTATAATGGTCTTGAGAATTTTTCATTTTTTAACTTTTGCGCATCTCGATCGAAAGTTCGGTATTAACCCCTTGCTCTACGATTTCTTTTGTGCGGTCAAATGACCGGCGCAATAGGATGAGAATATGTGAGCTGTTTAATTTTGAAAGTAGCATAAGTCACTTTTTCAAAAAAATCGAGTTAATGATAGTCGAATTAATAAGTTACAGTTTCACTCTATCTCTTTATTTTCGTCAAATTTCCAATCAATATGATGAAAATAACTTAAACTGTGTTAGAGGGAAATTTTGCTAGTTAACAAACATGTTTATTTTAAAAGTGGCATAAGTCACTTTATCGTAATGAAAAATAGTGATTTTGCAATGGTTAAACAACATCATTTATACTAAGAAAAATATAAGTATTCAAGATAACAAGTACGAGTAAATCTGCACGAAAATTGGCACCAATATTTTTAAGCACGTTAAAACGCAAACACTTAGATATCTTGATTTGAAAAAGAAAAGGACTTATGGCACTTTCAAAATAAACTGCTCATACATTTCTTTCTATTATTATTTAAAAATTGTCCTCTGCGTTCTTTCCTATATTAAATCGACCATCTCCTGTATTTCGCTCGCAAAACCATAATCTTTATTTCATAATCGGTTAAATCACCGGCAACGGTAACACTAAGAATATATGAATTATTGGTACGGTTAGTGTTATTAACTCAGTATTTGTTTTATAAATAAAAATTTGTCACTGATTTCTGATATAGCGTATAATGTAATGCAATGTTAATAGCATGGAACTAATTTGAATGCATCGTGACCTATTAGTATTTTCAATTTAATAGTTTTGGGCAACTTAAAAATTTCCAATTCCATTTACCGCCTCACGATTGTCACATGTTATTGTCGGACATGGGGTTAAGTGATAAAAGAACGAAATAAATCGCCTTATTTCGATGCACATGTAAATTTGATTTTTGGGTGAAACATTCTGTAAGTTCTGTGAAGAAGAAAATTAGTGAGAAAAATTTAGACGGGGAAGAATACTGAATTCACAGTAAGAGAATAATAATTTTCACAATAGTGATAAATAATCTCTGGGTTTTCTTGCGTAAAAGCGTTGTGTATCCTTCTTTGACCTCTTACAATTAGCCTACAACAACGTGTGACACTCGTGACGCGGTAAATGGAATAGGAAACTTTGAAATCTTCCAAATACTATTATATTGAAAATATCAGTCGGCCACGAGACGATGAAATTATTTCTATACTGTTAATATTGAGTTGAGGTATACGAAATAAGAGAAATCAGAGAGAAATTTTGATGTTGGGAATTAATTCTAAGTTACTGCAGACGCAGTCAAAATAGAAATCGTAGGGCAAGGGATTAAAAAGCAAGGGGTAGGAAAAGGAGTTGAAGATGAGGAAAACCTGTGGGGTATTTTTTGTGCACCAGTAGACATTATTACAATTTCTATACACCTAACGCGTAAAATATATTATCTCATTAATGCCGTACATATTAACAAAGACGTAATTAATACACAGACTTTAAATCCTTCTTTTCATATTCGCTATATCAATCAGATTACAATTTCAACTGTACATTCCCTCCGTTTCACAATTTCTGAAATAGCAATACAATTAGTAATGCAATATCACATTTTTTATACAATTTCAAAAATACCACCAATATCCTATCCTCAAGAAAATTCCCACGATTTTAGAAAGCACCCATCCTTCTATTTCCTCCATAGAAGCTTGACGTGTTCGAGAAATAATTTCGACATTCCTTTTTAATCAAGTATAAAAGACACACGTGTAAACAAGAAATATTTGAAACGGAAGCTACGAAAAATCGATATCTTTGTCGCTGGAAAATTCAGGATGAAATTTCATCAAGCCTTTCCCGCTCTCCGCGATGTCTGAAAGTTTGAGAAGCGCTGTTTTAACTTACATAAACGGCGGTGCCGTTTGCAACATCGGGCATAGGTGGGCGGAGAACGAGAGGAAGAGAAAGGGCGAAAGAGCGAAGAGCAAATCGTGGGGACATTTCACACGCGAGAGAGCACATGCTCCAGCCAGAAACTACGAAGTACATTGGAAAGGACAGAAGAAGATGTGTGCCCGATGAAAGTACATTTTCCGCTTGTGTACCGGTGCCGACGACGCGGAAAACTGTTTACCGAATGTAACATTTTTCTCTTCGCGAGCGCATCGACGTTTGTCGCTTTATCTTTCTGTAAATATGAGATTATTAACCTTCTACGTCCGGAATTTCTTATCGTTACGACTATATAATATTTGATTGTTAGGGTATAATATTTATATTAATGATAATAATATTAAATTATTCGCTCTTAGTTGAAAGGTAAGAATTGTTTTTCTAGTTAATCACAGAATATTAAGTTTTGCCTATTTGAATTAGAAGTAGAGGAAGGTAACTGTGATTCCTGAACTTATGAAACGAGGAGTATAGCTATGTTAGAAGTTTTTATTTAAATATATATTTTTTAGTTATCTGATGATTTCGGCTTTGATTTTGACGAAAAGTTGAATAAAAATGATAACAAGTAGAAAACAAAATGGTTATGCGGCTTGAAAACGTACGGGAATTAATGTGTAGTATAAAAATAAAGAATTTTGTCAATATCAGAAGAATTTGAAATTCAAAACTTTATTTTTCATCATTCAAACCAGCTTCAAGTTCTTGTACAAACGCAGAAACTGTAATACCTGTCTTTGGTATTCGCAAGAAAAGAAGATGATAATTATCTGTTTTGGTTCTCTTGAAAAAATCGAGAAAACAATACACCGAAAATATCACGTACTACTACGATTCCACTTTTCGAATGATTCTACTTCTCCGTTCGCGTCCATCTGCCTGTCGAATTTTAATTATCCTCCCGAGAAAAGTGTGGCAGAAAAATCGTATTTCATGGTTAGCCGATGTCAAAGTCTCCAAAGAGGGAAAAATGGCACGGTAGCGTAAAAATCGGGAAGTAAAAAGGCAGAAAAGAGGCGGCTCGCGGTATCGCTATATATTTCGTGGAAACCGAATAATTTTTCCCTTCGGTTTGAGAAAAATACCGAGAAATATCGTTCTTTCGCGGGCGAGGCCTCGATCCTCCGCCGATGCCGATGCGAAGAGTGCAAAAGCGGGGAGAAGAGAGCAAGCCATAGTAAGCTCGAAAAGCTCGAACAGCTCGAAAAGCTCGAAAAGCCCGAAAGAGAGTGTCACGTTTCCATGGAAACCTGGCGGGGCAACTCCGCCTCTGGACTTGCCGGTTCGATATCCTCTCGTCTGTTCCCTTGCTCCAACGTCAACGTGCTCCACATTTTTCCAACGCGAGCTCGTGAAGCATTTTTCAAGCCGGTACGGGAAAAAAGGAGCTCCCGATGGCAGAGTGCCGATATGGAAAAAAAACACCCCCCTCCTTTTTTTCAGAGAAACGCTTCGATACTACGAAGCCGTCGGAGCGTTCCTTCGTTGTGTTCGGCCGCTTGTAACCCAATTTCCGGTACCGTTGTTTCGCGGAGGTACTTCCGTTCCGGTGGCGACGGGGAAAAGCGTTGGAAGTTCGATCGATTGGGAATATTTTTGAGGAAATAATATTAGTAATTTATGTAATATGATCACCGTGATTTTATGGAAAGGCGGGTGTTTTTAGATGGATGAATTTACGAGTGGTGGATTATTGTTGAAAGGGGATGAGATCGTGTGGAGGTGGAATAGATGTAGGATTTAATTATTACGAGGATATCTGTTGAGTTGCGAGTGAATCGGTGAAGCTTGGGTGAAATTTGAATAAACGTTGCATCTTACTTGTTACTGACATTATACTCGTAAGGATTTCAGTTACTTTTCTCGATGTGTGCAGTGTGTATTTGTGGAATATATGAAAGAATAATTCGTGAAGTTATCTCGTAATAGCACATATCGACAGGAAATACGAATTGCTTATTAATCATTTTGAAATTTTGATGCGAACACGTTCCTCTGATTTTCGACATCTTACATTTTCGATTTCCGCTTGCAACTTTAGACAATTGAAATCATTTTTGTACCTAATCTAATACATATTGGATAAGGTTTTATAGAACAATGTTTCTCCTGGACTACGTTCATTATCATAATTTCGCAATTGCTCCAATTTTTAGGTACAATTGGTCACAACTTAGTGAATAAAATTTAGCGCAAATTAATCGTACCTACTTTCATAGTTTGATAATTTACATTTACATTCTTTTCTCCGAATTTTATGAAAACTGAAAAGTCTTTCATCTTTTCCACCAAGATCACAATTGAATTCACAACGATAATAAATTGCTTCAGGACGATACAATTTCCCCTCATATTTTTGCATTACTATCTCAGAATTATAATCGGTCGTCAATATTAAAATTGAAATTAAATCATCCCCATTAAATCAGACTTTGGAGGAAATTACCCCTCAAACATCCTGCAAAATGCGATGTTCATTAGTACACCCCGAAATTCTATACGATTCTACACAATTTCTTGCATTTTATACAATATTTCTTCAGCACAATACACATCAGGTCAACATAAACTCTAGATCAGTTTTAAATACATTGACATAGTTCCAGCACAGCTAACAATCTTAACCCCTTGCTTTGCAATAACGAGAGACACCCGTGACGCGATAAATGGAATAGTCAATTTTGAATTGTTCGAAAAACTATTAAATTAAAAATATCAGTGGGTTAGGATAAAATAAAATTAATTTTATGCTATTTAACACTAGATTTACGGGCGTGAAATCTGCTACATTGTAATATATTAAATAAGGACTTTGGGAAAAGAGGGAACAAACGGCAAAGATGGTAATTCGTTAAGTCATTATTGCATTATAAAATACACGTGAAATATCTACTGTCCAGCTTATCTATAAATTAAAGAAATGTTTATAAAACAAGTAGGAACCCGTCAATTTGACAGCTTCCGTAAATCTAGTGTTAATATTGCGTTGAGTCATATGCTGTATCAGCAATCAAGGACAGATAGTTATTTCAGCAATTGATTCAGAGTTATTGCGCATTCAGTCGCAAAAGAAATGGTACGGCAAGGGGTTAAGATTCGCCTTCGAAAAATTTCGCGGGAGTAATTTTTGCGCAAGCGCATGTGCAAAGCGCCGTAAAAGCCAACGCTACTGATATCTACGCTGGACGTGACTGCGACGGCAGTCCGAGGTCGAGGAACGTAGGTTTAATTTCGTTGAGTGCATCTAACGGGTGATCCGGCGGGTCGACGCTACCCTCTGGATATGTGTCTATGCATGCACGTATATATACGTGCAACTCGGCCTCCGCGCTCGCGTATACAGCGATCACCACTCAATGCACCCTTGAGTTAATTTTCAAGCAAATCCGTCATTGTAGCCTTGCGAGCTGCTACTTGAATCGTTGAATTCGATCGACGACTCGATGTTCGATTTGAGAATGACTATATTGATCGTGTGGGAATTTTTTGGAATTTAATGCTGATTTTTTAACACTAAACCTACCGGCTTTATATCTGTTATATTGAAATATACGAAATATGTACTTTGGAAAAAGAGATTTGAAGAGGTGAAAAAGATGATCAGTTAAGTAATTTTTGTTTTATACGATAAACCTAAAATATTTACTGAATAGCTGCCCAATCAATTTGGGGAGTTTTTAGAAAAAATCAGAAAGCGGTCATTTGACCGCCCATGGTAGGTTTAGTGTTAAAGATACTTGTCAAGGCTATGTTGGGCACCTGAAATACTTGGACTGGAAATTAGTGGGGCTGATTGTGAGATAAATATTTGCCACTTCTGGGACATTTGTGCTAAATAATTGTTTAATGTATCATAGACTCGGGGGTGAGACCGGTCTTAACACTAGATCTATGGTTGTTGAAGGTGTCGCACTTAAATACATTAAATTGTTACTTTGTGAAATGAGGGATGAAGCAGCAGTGAAGGTGATCAGTTAAGTGATTTGTATATTAAAAGATACAAATGAAGTATCTCCTGTATTGTTTCTCTATAAAGGGAAATGTTTATGAAAAAGTAAGAAAGCGTTTGACAAAGTTTGACGGCTTCCGTAGATCTAGTGTTAAAATTTTAGGTCTTAGGCGAAATGACGATAGTAATTAAAGATTAAATGGAAAACGATAATTCTTGGGGACATGGTGGATACGAACTTAAGACTCAGACTTCCAATTAGTGGAGCCGAGTTTGAATTTCTATTATTTCTAGAGAATTTTTCTTAAATATTTTACAATACTTAATATTTTTCTTATTTTTATGATGCTTATATATACATTTAATGTATCGTATTCTCGGAGTTTTGGAACCATCCTGAATTAATAAATTGTAGGCAAAGTAAACAGAACAGTCGAAGTGGAAGTATAGAATAACAAAAATAAGATTTTTCAGCAGGTATTTAATTAAATACAATAAAAATATGTACCGCTATCCGGCATCGGCTAAAATCAACCCCGTCCACGTCGAAGAGACGAAGTGGCGGCTTAAACCACCCCTGTGCACGCCCGACGTCCGAAGGGTAGGTTGGTCTTGAGTCCGACCAACCCGTGGCCGCCATTATTGACCATCGCTCTTGATTAACGCGATATTATTGTCGTTACTCTTTTTTTCCTCTTCGAGCTTTCCTTTTTCTTTTTGTATGTTAACATATTCTCAAGTTTTGCATTTTAATAGGAAAACTTTTGACACTTGGCAAATCTTTTTACTCTCTTTGTAACGGCTATGAGATCCTAAAGTCGAAATTACTTCGAGAAGAAATTATTTATGACAGAAGTATGCGTCAATTATAACTCAAGAAAATATCGGAGGGGGTTAAGTTAAAATATAAATATTTCTTCGAACAGACTTTTCCGATTCTACTTTCAAAATGAGGTTTTTGCAATTATTGGTAATTTTGAAAAGGTGTTTGAAGAAGTTGAGAGTAATAGCATGTCAACATTGATGTTTATATCGCAATTATTTAAAACTTTTAAACTTTTAAGGAGCTTTCGCTTCTTTCAGCGTTGGAGCATCAGTGATATTAATCTTAGTCAGTACATGTATTCGCTTTCGTGGAAAAGTGGAAATTACGAGAATTCCGCGAGCAAGTCAAACAAACCGGATTCATATATTATCCGAAGAAATTACGTACATTAGATAATTACGATATCTACTCATTATGGGTATTGCAAAAACGTAGAATTTTGAAAAGTTTAAAAATCTAATATTGAATTATTCCTTCTGGATTTACTTCCATCAATCTTTCGAAGTTATAATTGTGTTGTTTTACGTTCGGCTGCCGTTAGCAAAGGATATATAATTCATTGAATTTAGCAATGCTACTCGCAAAATTGATTTATTTCAGAATTCTGAAAGAACCCGACAGATAAACCACTAATCGATAGAACGAAGTTCATTTTATAGCAGCAACATATCAATTAAAATAATTTGTCATACAAAACGCTTTAACAGCATTATCGATGCCCCTTTTGAACCGTTTTCACGCATTAAAACGATTATAATTTCAGTCTTGCCATCTTTACACGAATTCACCACAGCAAGTCATAACAAAGAAAAGGCTTCCAATACTAATAAATGATGTTATTTATCAAAATATAGAATTCTACTACAATATCAAGAAACATAGAATCAACTTTACAATTTTGTTCTGAATTTACATAATGTTATCAATTTTTCATTCAAATTTTATCATAAAACCATGAAAGTATATTAATTTACCTTTGCAATACCAATAATACTATCTTTAGCCGTATTTAACATATCAAAATTATTGATTAATCACTGAAATATATATAGAGTATCCAAACTAAAAAAACAAATACCTTAAATTTCTTAACACTAGAACTACCAAACCAGTCAAAATGACTGGTACACAATTTTTTCAAAAAATTCTCCAAGTTTATAGAACAGTCTTAGAATAAATATCGTACGACCATCTTAAAAAACGTAAATCACCGAATCGAGTATCTTTTCCGCCTCTAGACTCCTCCTTTTTCAAAGTACGTATTTAATATTTTCAAATATGATAGATTTAACGCCAGTAGTTCTAGTGTTAAAGTACATCAAATGATTCCAATATAAATACAACCCCAGCAAAGGAGAAAAACCCGCAACAACAAACCCAAAAATTACACATTCTCCTTCACTAAAAACTACAAAGAAATCAAACATCTCCTTCATCCAAACCCAAGAAGAATATACTCAAGCAAAATCTTCCCACCATCGGCAAAATTCAAACCCTCAATTATTAGGTCGGTAAGAAATTAATGTCGGTTTTGGAGTTTTCAAACTTTGGCGCTTAATTCTAAGGTAGCCGTTCATTTTAATCGCTTTGTTTTCTTATATCATTTTAGAAATTAAAAATTATTAAAAAACTTGTTTCTCGTTGGGAAAAATGTGTAAATTGTAATGGAACTTATTTCGATTAAAAAAAGTTATTCCCCTTCTCAACATGTGTATTTAAAGATAAAGTTTGAAAACCAACATTAATTTTCTACCAACCTAATACAATACCAACAAACATACCAAGTCAATTCCACAATCCCTCCAATTTAACAGTATCCCCAAACTTTTTCGCCAACATCCCCCCCACACGTCAGAAGTACCGTCCGTAAGACACCTCTTTCATCCACCTTCTTCCCGAGCTTCGATTCGCCCGAGGGGGTACCACAAATCCTAGGAAAATCTTGTCCGCGAAGGCAGCAGTGTCCCCGGTATCCACGCACGAGGAGGACAGGTTGCGGCGCAGGCGTGGAACGTCCATTTCCCCACCAAACTTCTCCCCCCGATGATTTTGATGCGAGGTAGTCGTAGGCGGCTCGGTGGTGACCGTCGATGGTAGGGTGGAAACCTCTCCTCCATGCGAGGGCGACGCTCACGGTTTCACCGAGCGTCCAGAACCACCTCCACCTTTCTATGCGTCCCTCCAAGTCCCTCCGGGTCCCTCCTGGTTTCTCATCCTCGACGTCGAGGCCGGGAACCCCGCGAAGCCGGCTCCATAGTGCCGCGATACCCGCTAATCAAATCGCACATTCCGAGATCTCGCGGCAGTGCACTTGTTACCGTTGATTCTGCAGCAGATCATCACCGGGAGGCTGTTAATGTGCATGGACATAACTGCGAGGTAGTTTGATGTTTGAGAGAATAGTGGGACTTGTTTTTTATGTTGAGTTTAAGGAGGAAGTTTCGAGGTTTTGGTGAAATTATAAACGACGGGGGTAGTATTATACTTGGTAATGGTATAATTACAACATGAGCTGGAACGTAGTCCGGAAAAGGCTCGTTTCTTGGATCGAAGAATTGTTTGGGAAGTTCGATGGGATTTCTACCTGAATACGGAAGAATTGGTGAGATACGTAGATATCGTCTGTTGGAATCATAGTGGACAAAGTAGTCGAAGGTCATAGTTTGGAAAGTCGAAAGAGGGATAGTCTTCGGCTGTTGACACCGGGGATAATAATCGTCGGCTCGATGGAGGAGAATAGTCGATGACGAACTCGAAACGAGTTTGCTCCACCGATGAGAGGGAAAAAACAGAAAGAGAGCGTGTGGCAGGTCGAAAATCGCGATTCAAGAGCCGTGGAATTCGGCGTTTCTTACCAGTCGGCGCGCTCCGGCGCATTCGGGTCGAATCGCCGAGGGAAAAGAAGATTCGCGACAGGGAGCGGTAGCTCGATCGTACCGAAGGTATCGCTGGCTACGTGATTCATTGGGTTTTTCTCTCTATTGGCATCCGGGATTTACATCGGGACCCGTCCACGATTTACATCGACGCGCGTGTAAAAACCTCCACGGCTGACCGATGCTGATCAAAGAACGCATCAGCGAGATAGAGGAGCGACGAGAGGATTAGAGGATAGAAAACTAACAAAGCCTATCGGCGATCTTTGCCGGTATTCTGCGAGACGATTTGCCGAATGTCGGCGGGAGAATTCGAAACGATTTTCTTCGTTTCGACGTTAAAAATTGCATTGGAATAAGGGGACGTGAGGAGCATCTTTAACGAAGAAATATCATTGCCAGGAGAAATTCGAAGACGAATAATAAAAAGGACGAAGGATGTCATTATAATTTCGATGTGCCAGCGATTCTTGTGTATTTATTCCCCGTCGATTTGCGAAAGACGAATTGAAGGGGATAAAAATTGAAGTGATTCATTCAGATATATCATTATCACTTTGAACGCTCTACAATGTGTACAAATATTAACAACAAACTTGATTGGAAATGAAGAATGTTATATTTACCAAAAAAAATCTAACGTTCATCGAATTCCTTCAAAGTATTGTCGACAGCGATCGGCGAAAAATTCATTGGTAGTATGATACAACGATGGACGAAAATTGCTGTGAATAATAATAGAAAATTTCGAGCGAAGAATGTCAGTGGAATTCAAGGTAACCTTTAATCGACAAACGCAACACGACGCCCGTTCGAATCATTTAGAGAGGGCGATAAAACGTATGTCAAAGAGGCGCGAGAAGAAGGGTAATCGGTAGGTCAGAGTCAGAAATTCGCAAGGAAAAATCGTGATCGGAGCAACATATCCAAGGTTATGGTCGAGATAAACCGTGAGCTGCGAACGGCCCGATAAGCGTTGGACCGTCGGTCTGGACTCTAGAAGACGGAGAGAGGCGGACGAGTGTGCGTCTGGCTTTAGGCTCGCTCGGACCCTCTCGGAAGGCCAGGGTGATTCCAGTCGGACCCACGATCTCGATCAGTCGACGACGATCCGATCGGAGCGCGGTGCAAAAATTCTACTCGAGAATTTCAGTGATGCGAATCATCCGGCACTGTGACGGGATCGTTGGAGACGCCGAGTGACGGTTTTTCTGTTTTGTGAAAGGATTTACGTACATTCCGGCGCGATTGGATTACATGAAGATGCACGTAAAACCGCGGATATGTTGAAATTTCACCGGCTCGATATGCGACGGAATTATAAATGCCGAGGGACACAATCGCTGCGAAGTTATAAAACGGGCGTATCGAGAGAGCCTCGAGTGTATTACAATGAGTCAAACGGAGTACTCGAGTAGACGACGTCGGTATTCATCGGTCTTTGACGGCGACAGAGCGAGGAACGTGTAAATACACGCGAAACACGCGTACGAATCGAGCCTTCGCTTTATTGACGGCAAATCGCGGCTTTTGTTTCCCCGGAACCGGCTGACGGGAGTATTTACAAACAGGTCATTCAGCTTCGGCTTCTGCAAGCCTGGCTCTCGTAAACATTCGTAAGAGAGCACTCGGTACGCTCGGCGATTCTCGGGGACAGAGACATTGACGCTCTTCTTGTGCGCGATACGCGATCGTTGAACTGACAAGTGAACTCGCGCCGAGACAGACAAAGTCATCGGAAGGTGACAGAACCGAGAGCCTCTTGACGATCGATCGCATCGGCGCCTATTCTGCGACGGCACAACCGACCTCGAGATTGTAGACGGAACTTTGGACGATCGAGCGATAAAGAGGGAAAAAATAAACTACGGACGTTTTGTGCGAATTCAATCAACGAGACGAAAAGTTTCGACGGGAAGGCCCGCGGAGGAATGATGCGTAGGATGCGGCGAGGAGGCTGACGCGAGAGAGAACGTTGTGTTGGTGTTGGTTACCGAATCCGACGTAACAATGATCGACTGTTAATTCGACGATCCTGTGATTCAAGATGAACTGAGTTTGTTGCAACGAGACTAGTGAAACTGTGCTGGACAATAGAACTCTCTTAGAAGTTATCAACCTTTACAAGCATACCGGTAAGCGACGGAGGTCTGTGATCATCCTGGAAGAATCTGAAAGAATCCCAATCGTAACCAACGACCTTTCACTCAGCGCATTTTGCAGTCAGCTGGATTAATTCTAAACACCTCACCACTAGTTTTCTCAACCGACACTTCTAACACGAATCACCAACCATAGAAGTATATTTCTCCGTTGCTGAAACTCAGAAATTCCCAGCAACCTTGTCAACCGACGCAACCGTACATCCAACCCCACGAGAAAGAAACATCTATCTCAATCCTATCGCCTTTGCCCAGTGCTCCACTGCCGATATAACGATACTCCGATCACAACAGAGTGAATCAACCTAAAAGACACTTCCCGACAGTGGTCGGTGTTTGTTCATCTGATCCTTCTCGTTCTTATACTGGAGCTGTACCTGCCGTACGCACCACTGCCGGGGGGTGGCGGAATCCTCCCGGCGGTGAGCAGCGGACCCGGTTCAGGAGGGTGTCGTCCGGTGCTGTTGGGTGGCGTCGATCTGTCCATGTCGGCAGCGGTGCAACCTGTCGCGACGCTGCCGACGCTACCGACGCTACCGACGCTATCGAGTAGCGGCCCGTCGGCTCACAATCCGCTGCATCATACCGCCGGTGGTCTGCCTCTGCCACCGTTGGGATCGGCATCGGTGATGATGCCGAGACCACCCCCCAGCGCTATGCCATCTTTGGGACCGTCTTTACCGCCTTCGCATCAGGACACCGCCGATTTGGCCGAAGCTGCGCCGAATCAGGACGTTCTTCTTGCGCTTCTCGCTAGGAACAAGAATCTGGAAGGTAAGGCTTGCGGGAGATTTTGTTTTTTTTTTAGAGAGCAGAGGAGACGGTTGATGATGAGAATTGTTGCGAGACTTCGGTCGTATGGATTATTTATGAGGTGGAGGATGTTTTGTGGGGGATATTGTGGGAAAGTGTTGTGAGGGGTTGTTGGAAATTTGGGAGGGATGCCTGAGGTGAGGATAGTAAGAGTTTAAGGTACGAATTTTTTTTCACTTTGGTGGAATTGATTTTGTGGAATTTTCTAAGGGTATTCCATTTTATCTGGTGATAGTAATTGTTACGGGTATCGAGAGATATTTAGTGTGGCACAAGTTTTATTGTGGCACGATACCATTTTAGAAATTCGAAGATGAAATTTAGTCCAGTGGAAATTGAATGTAACAATTAAAGCTTGTGACGTCCTTAAATAAACAGAAATTAATCTTATTCGAGTAACAGGATAAAATAATAGTCGGGGAGTAATCAAAATTTTCTTGAGCTGCACTTCTTTTACAGTTCTCAGATTTAAAAAAAGGAGAATAATTTATAGAGTTATCGAAAACCGATGGCAGTTGAGGATTTAAATTAAGAATCATGAGATTAAGTTTGAAGATCTGTTTTGTATACAAGAATGAGACATGCAATGCGGAGCGCACATTCTATTCCGTGATTGACTCGAATTTCTTCGGTTCGATTGTAATGCCTTCTTCTTCTGATTGCGGTATCAATTTTTGAAGATTGTAGTATCTCTTTTTGAAGATTGTACTATCAATTGTACCGAGGCAGTTTCGGAATATCTGATTTTTTGTCGCAATGATTTCGATACACACAAACAAAAATATATTTCAGAGTTCGGAAGAAATATATTTTCTTCGGGCTGATGAGATTCGTTATACTTTGTTTCATTATTTTTAAAATTACTCAGAAAATGGTCTTTAAAAAAATTAGTCCACTAAAGAAGTGGTTCGTTTCAGGATTTTCTAGTTCATTTGCAATAATTTCTTTTGGATATGTTAGCGTAAATATTGTGCAATAATTCCTTGAAATTTCTTAAAGATGAGAAAGTACGATCAATGTTTTTATGACTGCATTACCATAAACATTGATTACCTGCACGAATAATCGTCCTAACAATCTTTCAGTTGACATCCTATCACTTTTCAATTATCTAACGTTGCATTCATAAATTTATTTATATATTTGCTCAAAATTCTAATATAAAAATAAGATTCGAACGAATGATTACATCCGAACAAATCCAATTTATAATTCTTCCTATTCTTCCTGCAATATCCCTACTAAGAATAATACCTCGGAATTATGAATATAATGAGAAGCAACGTTATAGACGGAATTCAATTTCAGATTACAAAAGTTCCTTTTCCCTTCCGAGAGTTACGATTCGTTGGAATTACGAAATCAATTACGGGGTAGAAATTAATCGAGAGAAATTAACTTCAATTCCGAGGCATAATTCTACATAAATGAAGCAATCATGGGAAGGAACATGTCGCAATTACCTCCGTAAATTTCTCGAGATAACGAGAAGTTCTAGCCTCGATGATTTCGTCGCTATCGCAGAGTTCTTGTAATATCGGGTCAGGTTAAAATTTTTGTGCTACATTACGCGAACGGTGGCGACTTCTCGATAAGGACTCCCGATCCGTACAATTGATAAGATTATCGTCTACCTCAAAAGCTGAATGATCGTCATGTTTAATCCGCCGTTTCGTCACGTTTTGTACCGATCTTACAACGCGCACTCTCGTTTAATTGTGAAATTGTATCAACAAAAGTATTGGCGTTTTTGCATTTTACAATATTATTACATTGACAAGGTGAAGACATTTAATTTATACATTGAAGAAACTGATAACGAGGATTTATTTCACTACTTTTACACCCTCTGTTGAAAAATCGAAGATTAAAGAAATACGTAAATTTAACAAATGAAACTAAGTATAGTAAGCTGAAAGAAAGAATTTTTTAATATATTTTCGTCTCTCAAAACGTACAATATATCGGAATAATACAAAATAGATATGCTTTGCCTATTATTAATTTTGATCTATGTAATTTACTGAGATGTGCAACATTTAATTGTTCATGCTAAATTTAAAGGCAAACGGGAATAGTTATAAACATCTATAATGTCTTTACGTAATCAGAGAGTTTCTTCTGCCGACGATTGGAAGTGACACTAATTAGGCTGAAAATATTTAATTCATCGTGGAATATTTCGTACTAAAATATCGGCACCCTACATCTGACCCCTTGTGTTCGAAGATAGGCCAGTGGCCTTTACATCTACAAAGCTGCAATTAAAAAAAATAAAAAAGAGTTTGATTTCGATACGGACAGTAAGGCGAGCAAAATGAGGTCTGTATTCAAGGTATTAACCTTCTAAACTTCGAATTTTTTGTCTCGTCCGAATATTAATTACAAGATATCAAACGTTACAATTTATTCAGAAGTATGTGGATTCTGCTTTGTTTTTCAGCCCTTATTATAATAAATGTAATAAATATTGGTTAAGATCGCCAATGCAATAACATTGGCAATTGTTATAAATAGAATTTTAACACTAGAGCTACCAAGACGGCCAGGACAACGAGTTCTTAATTATTGTATAAATGATGCCCAAAATAGATGGGCCTTACAGTACATATTCTACGTTATCTTATAAAACGTGAATTATTTAATTAATCATCTTTTTCACTCCTTGGTTTCCTTTTTTTCAACCTACTTTTAAGTAACTTTAAAGCCCTTTTTCATATATTTAAATATAATAGATTTAACGCTGGTACTTTTAACGTTAAATAATTTGTTATAACTTCATTTGTAAACAGCGATTCACAAAGAAAATTTGTGACTTTCAAAAATCAATTTATAATGTAATATTTTCGGAAGTTTGAAAAATGATGTCAAAGAACAGAAACACATACATTTTGTCCAATTTCAAACTTCAAACGCTCTATAAAGTATTAATTTTCCCGTAGAAATGGAATACAGTCCTTTAGCTGTAAAATCCTCAATTTTTCTTCGTTTTCAAAAATTAAATGGTTATGTTACTCGGTGAAAAATAATCGAGCAAGTATCGTTCTATCTTTCATTCGTTAATTACATTCTAAATGATCCTGTCTTTCGAAACTAATGCAAGTGTTCCGACGAAAGATAAACTATCGTGTTCGTTGATGCGTCGAAATTACGGTAGCCTTTCGCGTGCAACAGATTACTCCGTGTGCATAATTCACCTGTTTCGTACATGCAACCGTGGTATTCCTTTTCTATCCGGCATGTGCCTTTCAACGAAACGACGGGACGCGTGAATTCACATACAAACTGGTAAATGAAATATATAGAAAAATTGTCTCTCGGTTAAAAAGCCTTCGAAATTCATTACAACGTTTTTAACACCAGAACTACCGGCGTTATATCTGCTATATTTAAATGTATTGAAAAAGCACTTTTGAAAAGAAGAAATTGAGAGATGAAAAGGATGATAGATTAAGTAATTTAGGTTTGATGCGATAGAAGGGGAATATTGACTGCATGGGCCA
Organism: Cerceris ruficornis; assembly: GCA_963989415.1. Classification (NCBI taxonomy): domain Eukaryota; kingdom Metazoa; phylum Arthropoda; class Insecta; order Hymenoptera; family Crabronidae; genus Cerceris; species Cerceris ruficornis. The sequence continues at coordinate 18,021,173 of OZ022520.1, forward strand.
CCAATCAATTTGGGGAAAATTTAGAAAAAATTGCAAACCGGTTATTTTAACCGGCTTGGTAGTTTTACTGTTAAAACGACCTCGTCACTTTTAGGTGGTACATTTTTCAGGAATAAATAGATTCAACATTTAAAAAAAAGTGACTTAACTTATAAATGATAAAAAAAATAATAACTTACTTATACTTCATTATTTTTATATAATTTACATTCTTCTCAATATCTCTCTTTGAGGAAGAGATACAATTAAAGGAAGAAAGAGTTTCACTTAATCAAATTTTGCGATTGCAGTCTGTAGAAGAATTTGAATTCTCTCTTGAATAACTTTAAAGTCTATGAATTGTTTGTCGGAAAATATAGGCAAGCTGTTTATTTTCACATTGTCCTTCCCCTGTTTCTCTTTCTCAATTCCCTTCGCCCCGACGTCGTTCCGTCCAATTCTCCGTTTCTTTTGCGCCTGCTTCGCAAAGCCACTTGTCATCTGAGTTATTCATACGGTCGATTTCGGTGAATGGAGCAAGGTCGAAGATTTCTTCAATTATGAACACCATCGCCCGCTGATTCTACGTTTCGTGACTGTATTCGCGGGTACCAATCTTCGTCCCGTGAATTTTCGCATTAATCCGCGAGGCTGGATCTAAAAGAAGATGTTAAATGAATTACAAGAATCACCACCTTCCTCTTTCGAGATCGAGTTTTACTTGCTGTGGTGATCGAGACACTTTTCTGTCGCATTTATTATGAATTTACGGGCGGAAAGGAGAAGAACATTTGTAATTGAAAAATGAAGGAAATTCTGGCAGTCGAATTCTTCCTGGTTTCAATGTATCTTCAATATTGTATGAATTGTATGAATATCCGCGGAGAAATAATTAATATCGATGCACGGTGAATGAGATTATTTCCTGACGTGTATTCACGGCTGTTGAATTTCGTTAAGTAGCTATAGATTTCAGTGTATCGTAATAATTCATAAATATTCATTCAGAGGATATAAACGCACAGGAGTTCTGAAATTATCGTTTATGAATCATTACGACTTCCGTCGTCAAGAGGTGCATATATTTCGGCTATTACAAATTTAATGAGAGATCAGAAATATCTGTTTAACTCTGAGATTGGAGACTGTTTCGTATATTGGGAAATAATTATTTATTTGGCGATCGAGGGTCGCCTTTTCATAAAAAGCCGAAGGATTAAGGTTTCAAAATTATAAATTACGGACTGACGGTATTTTAACGACACATCTGCGGGTGTGAAATCTGTTACAACTAAATATATTAACACTAGAACTACCGGCGTTAAATCTGTTATATTTAAATATATTAAATAAGCACTTGGAAAAAACGGGAATTCAGAGGTGGAAAAGATGATCGATTCGGTAATTTATGTTTTATGAGATGGACGCAGAATATCTATTCTATGACTCTCCTATAATCTTGAAGAATTTTTGGAAAAAATTGTGTATCAGTCATTTTGACTGGTTTGGTAGTTCTAGTGTTAAGTAATTAGCGACAAAGAAGATAGTCAGTTAAGTACTTTGTGTATTCTGAGACACACATGAAAATATCTATTGTAATCCTTTTCCACAAGATTGAGAAATGTTTATGAAAAAGTGAAAACCTGTTAATTCGACGACTTCCATGGAACAAAATGTTAATGTCATTCAACGATTGTAAACACAAAATTCATCGCTGCCAACGATCACCACTAATACCTCACCCTCTCGATCACTCTCAACAATGTCAATAAATTCTAACGATCGATGATTATAATTCCGTTGATCCCAGTGCAAGTGATATCGCGAATCGATAGTAAACCTTTGCGCGAATTTGCATTCTTAAAAAGACGTTAAATGACAGGAAGAAACGATCCAGACGTCGGCTAAACGTTCCCGAACAATGAAGAGTAGCCAGAGCAGAGTAGTCCGCGAGTCGGCGTAAAGGTTTTGTTAAAAGGGCGCGGTGAGGGTGGCGGATATTTTAATAAGGTAAGTGCTGCAAGGCCGGTTGCTATGCCATTGGGGCGGTTTAATCATGTAATGTGTTCGGAGGCTCGGCCACCCCACAATCAATACGGTATTGCTTCGGGCACGATAGCGAATGTGCTTAAATCTAAACCTAAACCCTAAATCTAAATCTAAATCTAAACTCGGGCCCAAATAACGGAGCTTCGACCCTTGCCACGGTTAGCCCTTTCTGCGACGTTGTCGATTAAACGCTTTCACCTGTCGATTCATGGAGGAATGTTCTTTTGGCAGGCTTAAACGCCTGCAATGGAACGTCGAGTTTGAAAAGTATGTTGATCCTTTATTACGTTGAGATTTTCGAGCTTATTTTTCGTAATTTGGCAAATTTCTGATGGAAGTAAAGATTTTGGGTGGAATGATGGGTGGTTGAGATGATTAGAGAAATTCAGGTATTTGGAATAAATTGTCAGGCTAGGCTTGGTAGCCATTGATCACAAAAGCATTTTTACTTGTCACAAATTGTAAGAATTCAAAATCAAGAATTCAAAATCTGAGCTGAATGAGAATTTATCAGCATCGCATCAACGAGGACTCGGTTTCTCGACAACCCCATCAAACATCCCAAACACCACAAAAAAGCCTCCAACCTTCTCTCCGATCCCTGAACTTCCCCGTTCTCCGTCAAATTAGAACCCCAGCCTCTCGTTAATCTCAATCACGACAACAAAAAAATTACCCCTCTCCGTTCTCGCAAAACGACCAAACGCGAATTAAATTCGCGATTTGCCATACCCTTCGTCAAGGCTTCTCTACCAGACCTCGTAAAACGTAACATTCTCGAAATAAAGTTCACCGGGAAAAAGAAACGATCAAAATTCTCGAAAAAAGAAATCAAACAACACAAAACGAAGGAACAAAATAAAAAATTTCGGAAGGAGAGTCAGTTGGAAAGAGAGACAAAAAGTTTCGGGAGAACGAGGAGAGCCGTAGTTTGACAAGAAGTGGAAAGCTCCAATGAGGATGTCAAGCATCCCCCGAGTAAATGGTAACCATAGGAAACCCCGGCTCATGGCGAATGAGAGCCGGATAGTACGGGGGTGGAAAGAAAATGGCGGCTGGTTAGAGGGCGCGTAGTATTCACGTGGCTGGGGTGGAAGAGCCGGCGGGAAAATGAGGATGAAGGTTCGTATACCTTTGTTGCGGACGACGCTCGGCTTTGCCATCTTGAAAGCCCTGAAATTTAAGATTCCTCCCGTGCTTTTGCGCACGTACTTACACACGTTGGAAGTCGGCGAAATCAGTGCACGAGAGAGTACAACCGTGTATAGAGTGTTTCACAAATGGACGATCAAACTTTAATGCAAATGTGGGAGAAACACGAAATCGGAAAATGTGCACGTTTGCTAGTAAACGCGAATAGTACTGGGTTAAGCAAATGGACGTTTAGAGGCTCTAAAATACATTGCTGTTCCGGCTGTTAGATAAATTTGTTTTTTTTTCTGACTTGATATGTGAATTTAGTTACTTGGTGTCACTTTGTGTTATATTTTGTACTTTTTGGTGTAGATTGCTGTAATTTTTACATCGATCGTCAAAATATTACTGTAACAGATTTGTATCTCTGACGTTAATAGTGTTAATGCAGTGTTCAACGTTTTCATGCAAGATTCTTTTATTTTTCTAATTCTTATGTATTTTGCTAAAGGTAGAATTATAAGTACTAATTTTATTAACACTAGAACTACCAAACCAGTCAAAATGACTGGTGCACAAGTTTTTCCAAAAATTCTCCAAGATTATAGGTGAAACATAGAATAGATATTCTACGTCCATCTCATAAAATATAAATTACCTAATCCATCATCTTTTCCGCCTCTGAATTTCCCTTTTTTCAAAGTACTTATTTAATATATTTAAATATAACAGATTTACCGCTGGTAGTTCTAGTGTTAAATGTTAAAGCACCTTTATATTTGATAGAAATTCTTATTTAATACTGTTTCAATTAAGAAAAAGCCTGTGTACGGTTTGAATAGAAAGTTCATGCAAATCACATTATCATTTTCATGGCAGCGTGAATATACATTAACAACGTAGCCAGCAATTTGAGAAATACTCAGTGTGTCATTGAGAACGATTCTTCTGTTCGAAAGTAACCGAAAGCTGATGATTGGAAGAGTTGATCGTATTACGTGGGTGGAAGAAGCTTTTCTTCCTTGCCGGGCTTAAATTCCTCGCACTTCTTATGGCAGCCAATGGAGGTTTTCTTCGTTTATTTTTCTACTCGGTCGTTCTCTCGATTGCTTCTGCAATAAACGCTTTCTTACTCTCTGATTATCGCGTTTCCTTTTGCTCAACACCATTAACATTAAAATTCCAATGTCTATAAAATGCTTCGAACATTTTCGGAAAAACAGGGCGATAAACTTTTCTTACAACGTACCGAAACAGTGATCGTTAGTAACTACAAACATTTTTATTCCCAGTCTGTTTTAACATTGTCAAAGAATCTTTGATATACAATATTACAGATGAAAATGCAATTATATTTAACAATCACATTAGCAGTAATTGCGCAAAAATGGCCCTACGCATTCAAAAAACAGTGGGCAGATGTAGAAACCGAAAAGCCCATGGATCTCAGGAAAAAAGTATAATAGCGGTTTCATTGCACATCGATTACGGCACGGGGTACTGTAAATTTCTCGACGTAATAAAAAGTTGGGCAATCCTTTTTCCACTGTATAAGAGAGCAGTAACGTTTTCCCACCTACATTTCTCTTGGCGAAAAACTCGTGGACCAGCAGGGAATTGCTTTCCAAGTCGAAAGTTTCTGCGGTGGCGGTGGTTTTTCCTATTTTTTTTATGGCATCGCCGCATCTCCACCACCCACGCCAGAAAGCCATGGAACGAACCCCACCGGCTCTTCTCGCATTTTCCTCCTTTTCTTCCTTTTCCCGGCACGACTTTGCCCCGAGCGACCACTCGGTTTGATACATCGGCTTGCTAACGTCGTTAAACACCGGTTATCGACCAGCTATGGTCGGTCTTGTCTCTATAAGGAAAAATTATGGGGTGTCCATATATCGATGGTCGACTTCATACTCCAATTATTCGATATGATTCGCAGTATTAACTGTTCTACCTTATTCTACTATCAAATACCTGAGAAACTCTCAAGTATTGTGACTCTCGACACATTGAAACTCTCAATGCGCACTGGTGATTATGTAAATGATTTAAGTGATATTATTTTAATTGAACTCGTCAAGCGTCTTGTGTTGCATCAATGTTCATTGCGATATGGTGGAACGACTTTGTAGAAATTATGAAAAATTGAACCGCTTAGGGGAGTTGATAGATTCATGAGTTGATTTTAACACTACATTTACGGGCGTTAAATCGGTCACACTTAAATGTATTAAATAAGTGCTTTGAAAAAAGAGGGATCAACGGGTAAAGACGAAGGCAGGTTAAGTAATTTGTATATTATAAGATACAAGTGAAATATTGGCTGTACCATGTCTCTATGAATTTGGAAACCGTTTTTAAAAAAGTAGGAATCCGTCAATTTGACGGCTTCCGTAAATCTAGTGTTAAAGCTTGCAGGATGTTCGAAACTGCCAGGAATTTCAATTAGAGACTTGTCTTTTTGAATTAACAAGGATTTGTTTTATTTAATTATAATAAATGTTTAATTTTCTAACTGATGAGTCAAAGACATGTTTAACTCTTTCAATACAGTCATCCATGGAAATTTTTCGCCTAAAGAAAGCAGAGATATCTTTTGGTAAGATAACGACATACTTCTTATTTCGAGTACTTCGGCAGTCACTTAAAGTTTCACTTAAGCATGGATTGACTTTCAAATCTCAATAATTATTAACCCATTTGCAGTATTAGCGTATCTATACACACACTGTTCCACACCATTGTTACCAAACTTCAAAAATATACATTCACACCACATAAAAACTACTCAAAATCAAATATTGTATTTCAATGCAATACATCTCTCATTCCTCCATAAAATATTATTATTATCTCCATTCCTCCTAATCGCACATACACCCTCACAATTTTAACATTCCTCGCATCCTCCATCCACGAAAAAGTCCACGAAGCTCCCTCAAAGGATCAATGCACCCCGTTGCTCCCGTTCCCCTAAAATCTTCAGAAATACTGCACAAACTTGCAGGACCATTTCGCGCCTCCGTAAAACATGCATCGCGCGAAAGAATTGAAGAAATTGACGATTCCGTCCGCGGCGTTACTCGGGATTCATGTAACTTCGTGAACAGAGTTCCCAAGTCTACAAACATTTCAGGGCTGGTACGTGTCGCAGTTACAGCGCTGTAACTTGCCGCGCGATACGAGCGAATGTAAAAAGTTTCGGTGCGGCGAATCGCGAAATATCTCTTCACTCCTCGAGCAGCTCCTGTTACGGGAATTAATGGGACGATAAAACGACGCAAGGACACGGAGAGAGATGCAAGTGGAGTATAAAGTACCTCTGGGAAAGGAACTAACTATTCGTGGGTCCTTCGGGCACGCGTCCTGCCACGGCATCAAGTTACTGCCCTTTTTCAACCCCCTCCGTGGGGTATTACGGTATTACCGCTTTCCTTTTTTTTCACCAGCGTGTGAATGATCGAAGTAGGCCCATTTCCGGCCTGACGTTTCGAATTTGAGGTTTGATCGATAGTAGCCTTTTTTCTTTCTTGATCGGCGCCGTTTTTTCTACTTTTTGTCTTGGTATACTCGTGGGACAGTGGATGAGTTTGTTTCTTAAATTGAACTTCGAAGTTTCTAGGTTGCTCGGTGTAGGGAGGTGGAATTAGGGATTTAAAATTTGTTGCGGTTTTTGGGTTTGCGGTTTGTATTTGAGCTTTAACATTAGAACTATCGAGGTAGTCAAAATGACTGGTTTCTCATTTTTAATAGAAATTCTGCAAGTTTATAGGGGAGCTATACAGTAGATATTCTACGTCCAACTTATAACACATCAATTGCTGGATTAATAATCTTTTCTATCTTTCGATTTCACTTTTTCTAAAGTACTTATTTAATATACAATATTTAAATTTAATAGATTTAACACCGGCAGTTCTAGCATTAATGGCTGTGGATTTATTAATTTTAATATATGGTTCCACGACTTTCTTCTGAAAAATAAGAATGTTTCTCTGTACACACTAGTTTTAAACTACTAGTCTCAGTTCCCCATAGAATTCTATTTTGCTACAAGCCTATCATAACTTCAAAAGTCCTTTTTGAAAGACTCCCGCAAGAACAAGCAACGCTGTTGTTATAATCTACAATTTAAGAACTCAAAGCTGTAAAACAACTTCGTCCACTTTAATCGGCAATTTGGCAGTTCAAAGCTGTTAAAACACCTTCGTCCACTTTAATCGGCAATTAAAGAACTCAAATCTGTTAGAACACCTTCGTCCACTTTAATCGATGCAGCGTACCCCCAAAAATTTAGCAGCGATGTCTTCGCACACCCTGTATGTCGTAGAGAAAGAATATGATTGCGTCAGTATTTTTGGTTACACTTAACAGATCAAAGAAATTGAGAAAAAAAGTCCACAAGCGGCGCGATAAGCCGCGTTGAAAAATGAACGATATCAAATGCTAAATACGCTGATAAGTTGAAATCTATGTCCCATGGTGTGCACACTTGGATCGCGCGTAAGTATGAAAGAAAAATTTCTGTCCAGAGATCATAATACACAAGTCACAAAATTTCCTTTGCTGATAACGCGTCGCGACAAGATTCGACCTCCTTTTAGAAGACAACACGCGAGTTAGAACGTCTTAATCCGTCGTGCTATAACCAACGGCTTATGCGAAGATAACCGCGATTAGTGTGTCATCGATTCGGGCGACACAGTCTGAGGAGAACCGGCTGCTTTTGATAAGATTACGAATTTCATTTGGCTGGTGTACTATGCTAATATTTTACTGCTGCATGTAAAAAGTGAATGTAATAATCAAGTATGCACTTCATGGTTTTATTATATTTCATATTTATGTTAAAATTCTATTTATTGAAGAAAACAACAGGCTTGATCTACGTCGATTAAACTGCAATTATTAACACTATTCCTACCGACACTTCACGCATACCTTTTCCTTCCGCAACCGGTACATTTGTCAAATGATAATTTTTTCCCAGAAAATGAACAGTAAAAAAAGAAGTGAATATTGAAAAATGTATTATAATGTGAATGTATTATACGTATATTTGAGGAAAAATCGTGAAGTTTAAAGGCGATTCAATTACGTTCTTTATAGGAAATTCTAATCGAAGTTTTAAAAACGGTCATTTGACCGGTCGTGGTAGGAATAGTGTTAAATTATAAACGGATTCCTCCTACTTTACAACAAAAATGCATTTAATCAAAGTGACAATTTTTGTAGTAATTTCACATAACTGTTTGTAACTTCTAATCTAACCGTGGAACTACTAACCCTCGTTATGAAGTATAAGGACACCCTATGAACTTTGGCAATCTCTCACCTTAAGGTCTCCTAAAAGTCAACTTTTAATCATACTTTAACACTAGAACTACCAATCATTTTTGTACACAATTTTTTCCAAAATTCTCCAAGATTATAGGAGGGTCATAGAATAGATATTCTACGCCTATCTCATAAAACATAAATTACCGAATCAATCATCTTTTCCACCTCTGAATTCCCCTTTTTTCCAAGTACTTATTTAATATATTTAAATACAACAGATTTAACGCCGGTATTTCTAGTGTTAATGAACTCTACAACATCAAGAATTTAACACAATCCTTAACAAATTCTCTACTAACATACTTCAAAATAATTCCATAACAAACCACCCCATAATCAATCTCTCCCACCGTCCACCCCGCTCCGGCCGAATTCCCAAAACAACCCTCAAAAGAGTTCCAAAAATGATTCTTCCACAAGCCCCGGCTAACATCCGAACGAAAGAGCAATAGCCGACAGCAAAATACCGTGTAATCCGAAACGTTACACGCATAACACAGGGGTTGCTTATACGGTTCGTGTTGCAGATACCGACGTGGGAACGCGTGACTCGAGGTTGTTTTCCTTGTAGGCGTCGCCTCGTGGATCCTTTCGGGTTTGCGGTTAGGTTTTTCGATCGGAGAATCAACTCGCGTTGATGTTGAGCCCGGTTTTTCCAATGGCACGTGACTCCTCGATGGAGCCTCGTCGAGCATAATCACGCGTGGCCCTCCTCGGGACACGCGTTCCCCATTGTTGCGGGAGTTTGCGCGCGATCGGAGATTAAGTGGCTCTTGATGGGAACTAAACACCGTTTAAACCGCGCACCGTATAAACTTACGATTATGTACATTTGATAAAACGAGGGTTGCAGGGTAAAAACAGGACCGGGGGGTGCAGGGATGATTGAGACGTGTGGTCGAATGGCGAGGTTTTTTTGGGGTGTTATGTTTGACGTTGATGATTTCTGATTTTGGAGGAGAGGTGGGGAGAATTCTTTTCTTCTTCATTTTGTAGTTTTCGGGTTTAATTGGTATGTTCATTTTGTCTACGATAGTTTTTGATGGCTTTTAACACTTTGAGTGGAAAAGGTGAGTGTAGCGCGCAACAATTTTTTATATCTTTAAGTCTGACAGGCTACAAATTTACAATATGATATGAGTCCACTGCAATGCGAAATTAAATATGATATTTGACCCCTTAACCTACAGTAACTGGTGACACTGGTGGCGCGGAAAACTGAATAGGAAATTTTCAAGTTTCGTAGAACTTATAAAATTGAAAATATCAATGAAATGAGACACGATAAAATTACCTCTATGATATTAGGTTGGTAAGAAATTAATGTCGGTTTTCGAGCTTTCAAACTTTGACGCTTATTTTTAAGATAGCCGTTCATTTTAATCGGTTTGTCTGCTTATACCATTTTAGAAAAAAAAATTTTATTAAAAAACATGTTTCTCGTTGGGAAAAATGTGTAAATTGTAATGGAACTTTATTTAGATTAAGAAAAGTTATTCCCATTCTCAACATGTGTATTTAAAGATAAAGTTTGATATCGACATTAATTTTCTACCAACCTAATATTAATATTACGTTAAATTATGAGATATATCAAGAATCACTGATCAATTTTTATTTAACAATTTTATTCCGAGTCATAGGGGGCAAGGGGTTAAGTTGAAAACCTCAGAATTAAATTGTAAGGGGTTAAACCATCGAGATGATAAAATATCAAAGATCTCCCAGGTGTGTCTTAATATTAAAACTAAGTTCATTAATAGAAAATTAACTGGATTTAGGACGCTTTTGTGTGGCATTACTTATATGTTTGTTAATCGTAAGTTTTCATCCAGTGTGTCTGTTTATGCATGCGATATGGTGTTTAGTTTTAGTAGATTGTATCATGTAAAATTTCTGCTAATTGTTGACGAAGTAAGCTGTAAATTTTGACCAAACAAGTTTCATGAAGTGTGAATGAATTTACAACATTGAATACAGTTATTTATTACTTTCAGGTAACATTTTGTAATTTTTTCTGTAAATATGTATTTGGTATTTTTACTATATTTAACCAAAGATACCAGCATTGTAGATCTTTTGCGATCGTTATGCAAAAGTTAAGTCTAAAGTTATTAAGAACTTGATAACATTTCATAACGAAATATTTTATGTCTTAACACTAAACCTACCATGGCGGTCAAATGACCGATTTCTGATTTTTTCTAAAAATTCCCCAAATTGATTGGGCAGCCATTCAGTAAATATTTTGGGTTCATCGTATAAAACAAAAATTACTTAACTGATCACCTTTTTCACCTCTTCAAATCTCTTTTTCCAAAGTTCTTATTTCGTATATTTCAATATAACAGATATAAAGCCGGTAGGTTTAGTGTTAAATATATCTGACGAATGGACTTCCCATGAATCTCCATAATGCTCTTAATGTACTAATTTATCAGCTCAAGTGTTTATAAATATTGGCATATCGAATGCAACCAAGAATCGTAATTCATTATTTTTATTCATAAGAATATTAATTTCTACCTCCATCAACGTAAATCCCAAAAATGACTTCATTCAACATTTACACACAAACGATTCCATAAACGCAGGTGACGACGAAACGAGATATCGTTCAGGTAGGTCCATGCAAACGAGTATACTCGTTGATAGATAAATTATTTATGGCCACGTCGGAAGGAAAGTATCGTATGGTTGAAACGCGGCCGGCGCAGTGTCTCGTAAAAAAGTTATGGTGCTCGCGTCGAGATAAGGCAGCGCATTGTTCCAGACAGTGAAATCTTGCAGTGAAATCTCGAAGTCGTAATGAAACGGCAGAGATAATTCGAGAGAGTCAGCTGCAATTATGTACTTTTTTTTTAAAAATAATTAAAACAAGCAATATTTCATCGTTACGTGATTATATTCCTTCTATCCTCCTCGAATTTTATTCTCTTTTTTTTCGTTCTCGTTGGTCGTATATTCACCTTTTTTTTTTAAGTACGACGTTCGTTTCGTTTCTCGAGGTTGTATCGTTTAAGTTCAGAATCGTATTTATTTTATCGAGTTAATCGGTTTGTCTGTTTTCCTTTTGTTTTAGAACGGAAGATCGATACACCAAGCTGTTTCCCAATCAAGGAGGAACGTGAGTCTTTTTTGATTTTACATTTTTTTCCCCTCATTTTTCGCCGTCATTTTTACCCCTCGTTTTGTCGACCAACGAAAACATTTAGTTTCTATTGTTTTTACTGTTAATCAATATTTTTTTTTTATTTGAAGTCTTTGAGAAACTTTTATGCCAGCTTTAAAATGACACGAAGGAGACATAATCTTTCTCCTTGAGAAATGGCTTACAATACATTAATTGCCAACTGTTGCGTATTTAGGAAAGTAATTAGGAATTTATTAGTGGCCATGAAATTTCTCTCATTGGCACAGGTATTTTTGCAGCTTCGACGCTGATCGCAAATTCTATTGGAAATATTCTATTTAAGAAATGGACAGGTATACAGATGTAAAAACTAAATTGTGCACCTTCAAGCAGGTGTATCAATATTCACAATACATTGACGATACAATATAAATAAACTAATAATCCTTCTCGCCAGAATCTCGATAATTCATCTGGGGAATCATGGTATTGTTTGTTTCGCAAATCAAGACGAATTGCGACACAGTGATTACAATTCAGGGCAAATTCTAATACAAGATTCGTAACTAAAGGCAAACGGTAAGACGAATTATTACAATATTCGGAGTTCAACAACGCAACGTTAAAAAAATTGATGTCATACATAATCAGCTGTTGCATCAATGACAAGTACCTTATATCAAAGCGCACGCCATACTGTGTATTTAGTATCAGAGGAATCAAGATCATTATGACCCGGAGCTTAGACTTTGAAGTACTCATCGAAGTACGTTCTATGGGGTGAAGAGCAGAGAGACATTAGGAAATCATCGATTCCACCCCATATGTCGTCGACGTAGTGTCATTCTCGGCAGTTGGTCGCACTCGTCGTACAATGCCATTGTAACGTGCGATTAGCAGTTGCAGTTGCATTTGGAGTTGTTTATCGTTGCTCCGCGATATCCTTGAAAGCTTGAGAGTCGAGTGGCGCACTTCGAGCCGACAATGCGGGCAACTCTTTCCACCACTTTCAACCCTCTTGACATTTTCGAAACACGTTAGAGACAGTTCGCTGACTTTCGAGACCTTTTTCGCGGATGAAACTCGATTGTATCTCTTTGTTTCTGTTGCTATAGACGGTTGTGTTGGATATAAAGGATGTTGTTATATAGCGATTATTTTTTCAATAGATGTCTCTTTTTTTTTAAATTGAAAGAAGTGACTTCAGATGGAAAACTGGAACATTCTTTTTTATGGGAATAGAGAATGGTTTCGTTTAAATTGCTACGTCATTGAGGAAGGTCATCGTCATTCCCTCGTATCTTAGATAATCATTAATAAGAATTCATTCTTCAACTACCAGAGAAAAATGGAAATTCAACCCTCCGATATATTCTACTTGCTCCGCCATATCTACCAAACTAAACATTTTCTCACTAAAATACAAATATCCAAAATGAAAGTAGTTCCGAATGTCTTCAGAAACTCCTCACCATTAAACTCTAAAACGTAGGAGAAACATTCACAATATTAACCAACATCGATTGTCAATTCCTGGGTAACCATAAACAAAATTCACCTTTAATTCAAAATGCAAGTAATTCCGAATGTTTTCAGCAACTTCTCAACGTCTCATTATAAAACGTAAAAGAAACTTTCACAAATTTTACAAACTTCAATTGCTAATTCCTCGGTAAACATCAACAAAGTCCACGCTTCATAAGGTCAACGTTATTCATTAACAATTACCTCCACCGTAGGAAATCTTTACAGTTGCCTTCACCAAAAGAGAAATTAATCACTGCCGGTCGATGTTTTCATCTATTTGTACTGCCACGTACAATAAAGCCGTCACAGAGTAACGTATACGCACGTTGCAACAAAAAGAAAAAGGTTAACGCCCGCCACCGACAAAGTGGTCTTACATCGCAAAAAGGAAAGGCGTGCGTCGGGCGCGTACATATTCATTGGCGCACATGGTGCCAGAAGCGACGGGGCACCAGTTGTCCCGACACGTTCCTGGCACGTGCGGCTCACGTGGCGGCTCTGATGAGTAGATTGTTCATTCCTGCGTTTCGTCCGGCACTCTTGTGCCAACCTGAAAGACCATTCGTCTGCACTTACATTATCGTGTTTGCTGTATCGATAATGCAGAATGATTGATAAAAGTGGGATACGTGTTCTGGAAACATTCAAAGACTAAATTAACACTAAACCTACCGGCTTTATATCTGTTATATTGAAATATACCAAATAAGTAGTTTAGAAAAAGAGTTTTAACACGTTGAACGCCACCGGTATTTCGCTAGTTTTATCGTTCCTACTGAAGTGAAACTTTATGTAATAAAATAAAATCTTTATAAAGCGGAAACTTAAAAGACACAGATGGATATATATTCAGCAGAACTTTATCTTTTTAACGCCAAAATTTAAATATTGAACATATTACAAAATTCGCAAATATTGTAATTTAAAGGTCATATGAAATTTCATTGAATTCAATAGCGCCGGTCACCGGTGACCCCCATGACAGTCAACGTGTTAAAGAGGTGAAAAATATGATCAGTTAAGTAATTTTTGTTTTATACGACAGACCTAAAATATTTACTTAATGGCTGCCCAATCAATTTGGGGAATTTCTAGAAAAAATCAGAAAGCAGTCAATTGACCGCCATGGTAGGTTTAGTGTTAAAAAAAGGTATTTTTCTGCAAATTTGATGCTGATGAGTGTGAGATATATGGATCGTTTATTTTGAAAGTGGTTTAAGTCCATTTTCCAAAAAAATCGAGTTAGCTACATTAATAGTTACATTTTTACATGATCTTTTCATTCTGAAGCAACTTGTTATTAATATATTTAAAATCATTAAGATTTTGTAACACGAAAATTTGTTGATTAATGAAGTGATGAAAAAGTTTATTTTGAAGGTGGCGTGAGTCCCACTGTGAGAGTTTTAAATGGATATGGAAAATATTATGTAATAAAATTTTATGAGATTACATCTTTATATTTCATTATCAAAGTAGCAGTTGAAATATCAATATGCAATGACTTTGTTATAAACAATTTAATTGCAGAGTTCACTTTGGATCCGCTAACGGATTCATACGAGAAGACTGAATAATAATTAAGAAAAGAATATTAATTTTAATGTCAAAATTATTTAACAAAGAATAAAAGTTGAATATATTTTTGATTTTATAACATAAAAGTGCGTACATTTGTTTTTATTTCAAGGGGAATTTACTGTTCCTATGGACTTGTGCTTTCTTAAGAATTGAAAACATCATTTCATTGATTTTGAAAGTGGTGTAAGTCCATTCATAGTTATCATAAATATATTATTTCTTAAATAATGTTAATTATACTAATTGGGATGATAAATTTGATACCCTTAGAAACCCATAAACATTATTCTACTATGTTATCTGTTACCCATATTTTTAAATTTAGTCCAACGCAAACCCTTCAATATCCCGATTCGAACATAAATGGACTTACACCACTTTCAAAATAAACGGTCCATATATCACGCGTCGAAGTGATTGTTCACTTCGATCGGTAATTTGTCCTTCAATAATCAGCTCAGGAATAATTGCCCCGTTTTGATGTTTGGGCGGAAGCTCCTTATGTTGGAGCTCCGAGGAAAATATATTTATAGATTGAAAACTCTGAAAATGAAATTGAGGTGTCAATTTATGTATCAGAACACTCTAAAATGTAAAGAAAGTAATTTCCAATGCAACTTTACATCACCAAAGACTTCTGTCAGCCCCTACTCCTGGCGTGAAGAAGAATTTACACTATCATCATTTCCTTACTCATGATATTACTTAATCCTCGTTATGAATTACAACAAAAAGCAAGTCAACAACATGTGCTCTAATCAGTCTTATTTATTGATACCTCCTGTGATGAAAACAATGAAGAAAACTTTGAAATTACCCTGTTCCACCCCGGAACCAATATTGGTACCCCAACTAGGATTCTTCGGAACGAAAAAATACAAAACCCAGCGCTTATTCCTTCCAGAAAATAAACTGTTCTTCATTTTAAACAATATATATTTCCAACAATTACTAAAATGTAATCCACTCGCAGTGCAAAAAAAAAGGAAATATTTTTTTCTCAACTTGAACGGTAGCAAAATTACGTGGCAAGGTAGCGACGTTTACGCGTCGAATCGATAATGCCCAGCGGTGTCCACAACTCCATTAAGATAATTGTACGCCGCTCTATTTCTCCTTCCATTTGTCCATCTATCCGTCTGGCTATCTATCTCGCTCGAACTTCTTCGTGTTCAGGAGGTTCACGAGCGCTGAAGTATGGACCACAAAGCAGGAAACTAAGTGAGTTCTAGGAGCAAGTCCTCTACAGAGGAGAAACTCTGCTGGAGTAAGTCCTGTGAGCTTTCATGCTAGCCAGGGAGAGGACGAAAAGCACTCTGTATTACCTTCAAGTACGAGAAGCGTGCTTTTGTTGAATTGCATTGTTCTAAAAAAAAGAAGGAAGAAACATTTTCATGAAAATTTTTATTTATCATGGCACGGACATGCTTGATAATGAAACAGAACGAAGGCAAGTAGTACTGTAATTTGCTTGCGCTCCTTGCAGTTCCTTTCACGATTGACCGAAAGATCAATTCACTATCGAAAGGATCGATTTAAGAGTTATGAACGAATCAAAATGATCGGTTCTCAACGTTTTCGAAAAATTACCCAAATTGATAGGGGAGCCATTAAGTAAATATTCCACTTCTATTAAATACAACCTAAATTGCATAATTCATCATCTTTTTCACCTCTTGATTTCTTATTGCTAAAACACTTATTCGGTATATTTCAATATAACAAATGCAACGCCGGCAGTTCTAGTGTTAGACGTTAATGAATTAATTGAATTACGTTTCTACATCGATTCTACATATCCGACTTTGCAGGAGCAATTACAATACTTCTTTTTGATCAAAATTTAAATACATCATTCTTTCATCCATTCAAATTGGAGGTGCGAATTCTCAGTAGTCCAAGTGTTAATAAATATTCAGCACAATTGTCTAACTCAGGGGGTTAGAAGACGAAAACAAAAGCACCCTCCTTTTGTCCCGTCTGAAAAAGACGGAATCGACGGTGCTCTGTCAAAGTGGTACGCGTAGCCTGAGGAAATAATTACAGTTGTCAAACATGGAGATTAAGTACCATCGCAACGAGCCGAGCGAAAAAGCCACGAACAAAGCGCCTTAACGGCGTAACGATGCCTGAAACGGTGCTCGAGGTGCCTTCGACGAGTACTCTGCTTAAGAGCATTGAACGGGTCACGTGTCGACCCGTGTCCACCGGATGTCATGGTTTTGTCGCATTTAACGCCTCTTCTGCGGACCATTCACACCACAGTAAAGCCATGGGCGTTTCCCTTTTCCGCCCAAATGATCGCCGCTTCAAGAGCGGTCCATGAGAAATTGGAACACTCTTTGGTTCTTAATATGTTCGCTATTTGTACATCAGTCTTTCGTTATTCTAAAACCTGCCATCAAGGATTTCTATGTGGCTCTGAGATTTTCGACCGAAGGCCATCGGATTTTCATGTTTCACGATTTAAAAATGTTTCCTCATTTGTTGAAGAACCGTACGAATTTTTGTTGAACCAGTGGACAAAATTGTTACATACTTTTTTAATGTATATTTGGGTTTTTACTGGGGTCGTTTCGCTTAGAGTGTACTGTTTTAACCCTTTCAAGATACTATTTAACACTAGAAAGGCTGAAACTCAGTATATACCTATATTGCCCAAAAGCAGTCAAAATGACTGCATTGTGAAAGAATAACTAATGTGTAAAGAAATTTATTTAAAATTAATTTTTAATATTTTTTTATATTACATTGCAACGATTTTAATGGAAAGTAACATTTACAGAGTAGAAATGCAAATTGATTAAGTGGAGTTCGCAACACCTCTATGATACGTAGGCATATATTTCACGGAGAAAGAAATTTGTTAATGTCAATGGACACAGAAATATTGAATTGTATATCCTTCTTTCCAAGAACATTTCAAACTCGCACGTAACGAGGTTATTGATAAGACAAATTGTTAATCTCCAAAAGAAGTTATGCTTCTGTGCAATATCAAAGGTTCTGCACAACGTGATATGGTCGAAGTGACATTGTTGATTTCTCGTGGAAAGAGAGGAAAATGGTAAATTCGTATTGTTTCATTGCAACGATTTGAGACATGGAAAGAATTGTGCTTCGATACAGAGTCGTTTGAAATTTTATGATGTGTGCGCTATTATGGGGATAGAACGGCGTTGTTGATTTTTCAGAGTGAGAGGAAAAATGGTAAATTTGTATTCCATCGTTGCAGTGACTTGACGCGGAAAAAAATTAAGCCCCGATGCGATGTCGTTTGAAATTTTATGATCTGTGCGTTGTGATATGGACGAAGTCGCACCGCAGATTATTCGGAAAGAAAAGAGAGATGGTAAACTTTTGTTCCGTCGTTGCGACGATTTGACGTGGAAGATATTTATACCTCGATGCAATGCCATTGAAAGTTTAAGGCTCGTTCAGTTTAATTCGGGCAAAGCGAAATCATTGTTGTGTTTTCGATTTTTTTTTAAAAAGGAACTCCTGGTCCGAGTTGATAAATATAAAAAGCTATTATGTTTGAGTATTACGACTGGCTTATTGTTAATGAAGTTTACAGAATACTTGAGAAGACTCCTGGAAACAAGTTAATAATTCTCTATAATTTTTAACGCTTGCAAATTTGTCATTCTATCGACAAACAGTTTAAAATTCCTCTCTTCAAGTTCGCGTACTGCAACGCAGAATGAGATGTATAAACAGAATCAATTATTTCCATTTTTTACAACAGTAATATCAAATTGCACAAATTATAATACGCGGCCACTTATGTCTCCGAGTTAAACGCAATCTCTCCGCAATTAAACAAATTTCATAAAAGGATAATCATTAAAAAACAACTGCCAGCTGCAGATATCCAGACGAACAACAATTGATATCCCCGACAACGATTCTCTATTTTCCATGGCGTTTCGCAAATCCGCGTTTTCGGAAATCCATTAAAAAAAGCAAAAGAAAAGAGTCAACGAAGGTCGATTTCGGCACTCGCGTGGCATTGTTTACGGATAAGCGGATCTTCACGGACGATTACGCGATGGAAGCATGGGAACTGGGCTATGGGACGTCCCGATTCAGCCATAAATCTACCTGTAATTTGCAATGCATGCCATGGACGACCGTGAGGTATTCCTCTGGAAACGTTTGTATTAGTTGCCGTTGCCGCGCAGGAGTGCCGCCGGCAAGTATTGTCGCGTAAAACCGTTTTGCTAACAATGGAGACTGACAAAACCGCGAAGCAGTGACCGTGATAGATCGCCTATTATTATCGTAATTGCACATAGCGAAAATAGAGGTAGAATCGTCTATGGAATTCCCTCTTTTCTCCGATGGAATTATCTTGCCCCTTTTATCGTACTTCGACGACGAATCGTTCTTTTCGACCTTTGGCAGCACAGTCTCGTGAACGTTTTCGCGAATGGGTGAATTTTATTGTACTTAATTCCCCTCTTTGTACTTTGCGTTACACTCTTCTTTTGGTTGAAATTTCCTTCATTGAAAATACTTAATTGTGTATACAATGGGAAATTATAAAAGGATATTGTTCCTTAGTTGTAATTGGAGTTGTTGAATTCATAGGGTTTATAAGTATTCAGTGTTTTGGTGAAATAATTATTTTTAGATATCTAAGGGAGGATTTGGGGGAGAAGGTGGTAATAATTGTTTATTACTATTGTTAGTTGTATCTTCGACTGTAATACAGTTGGAAGAATGAAATGTGGCATCGATAATACAATAATAACCCGCGGCGATACAAAGAGCTTTGAAAGTACCCGCATTTCATTCAACCACGATCAGTGTTGTTAAAACTGCGACTCTTTTTAAAGGCATTATTAACAACACGTGGCATTACGCAATGATAAACATACCATACACGTCAAATATTTACATATAAATAATTTACAAGCAAACAATTGCTCGAGCTTGAAATCTTCATGAACTGATTTTTCCCAAAACTCGTTGGTTTCAAATCGTGATATAAAAAATACTGTCCCCCCTGCTGGATTAATCTCAAGTATAATTCAACAAGAATATTTAATGCGAAAAAATAGATTAAGAATATCATTTAAGTTTAATAACAGTACAATAAAGTAAGGGAGACGTTCACCTGCACCCCACTGTCAAACGAGGGTTTTCGTACAGGGAAGAGGGTACATCAGCTAAGCATACATTTGGTTTCTATTCAAGTCTCCCCGAAACCCCAAAGCTTTTCATTTCTTTTGAGGGAGAACGAGACTTTCTTGAGCTTCCGGTCAATGTTATACGAATAGTAATCCGAAGCAGATTATTTTAAATGTCGTACTTATTGTCCCCTTCCCAAAGTAAGATATACTTTCTATCCTGTATAACCGTAACCCCATTACTGTCTTCTTGCAAACCTCGAAGCAATCTTAAAAATTATAAACTTTACCAATCACTACCACCTTCCGTTATCTCAAAGCGTGCAATCCAAGTCATCCTACACCCACGTGATAATATAACAAATTATTTAGCCTACTATCTACCGAAATCGACGAAGCCACAGAACACAACAAATCCACTCAACGACGACATACATCCTTACAAACTTGAACTTCCGGTGAATGTTATACGTATAGTAGTCCAAAGCAGATTATTTTAAATATTGTACTTACTTTCCCCTTCCCAAAGTAAGATATATTTTCTATCCTGTATAACATAAACCGTATCACTGTTTTCTTTCCACCCTAACAATAAGTCAAACTTCAAAATTATAAACTTTACCAATCATTACCATCTTGCGTTATCTTAAAACGTACTATCAAAATCATTCTACATGATACGGTTAATAATTATTTATCCAGCCACCCACCGAAATCGACGGAAACCCAGAACACAACAAACAAGTTGAACAAATCGACTCAACGACGACATACATCCTTACAAACTTGAACTTCCGGTGAATGTTATACCTACGTATAGTAGTCCAAAGCAGATTATTTTAAATATTGTACTTATTTTCCCCTTCCCAAAGTAAGATATATTTTCTATCCTGTATAACATTAACCGTATCACTGTTTTCTTTCCACCCTAAGTCAAACTTCAAAATTATAAACTTTACGAATCATTGCCATCTTGCGTTATCTTAAAACGTACTATCAAAATCATCCTACATGATACCGTTAATAATTATTTATCCAGCCACCCACCGAAATCGACGGAAACCCAGAACACAACAAACAAGTTGAACAAATCGACTCAACGACGACATACATCCTTGCAAACAAGCAAGAGTCAATGCATCGCATAGAAATCTGTGAAAAGGAAAAACATATCGTCCCCTAATAGCCCTCATTGAGGAGCATACCCGAGACGAGTATAGTTCGGGGTAGTCTTGTTTTCATTTCAATTTCTACCCCTTAGTGCCGGAGTCCCTTTTCGAGGCCAGATGGCGAACGTTCGCGCTCGTTCCCTCCCTTCCGCTTTCTTTCTCTCTCTCCTTCCTCCTCGAACACTGAAACCATGGTTTGGTGGTAGGTGGAGAGATCGAAATGATTGAACATGTCAATGTTTGGTTTGGCTTATACCAGCGTGCCTGTAACGTGGTTAACGAATCGGTTTGCTCTTCGGGAGCTTAGCCTGCCTTTGCGACGATCCGCGCGAGAAGAATCGTCCTTTTGGTTGAGGGTGAAGACGTTGATGTAGGTGTTGATAAAAGTTATGAAAGGGTGAGATTTGTAGGGATTTAAGTTCAGACTGGTTTCGATCATTAGGAATACGGAATTGTAGAAAGCAGTATGTTTATTGAAGTCTGATTTTAAGGTTGAAGATGTTGAGTGTTGAAATTTCCAGCTCTCGAACTACTATGGACATTGATCTTTCGTTTTTAATTTAAAGACCCCGCGTTACTTGATAGAATGTAGGAAGTTTTAGAATTTAAATATAAGTAATTATGTTGTAGTCAAGAAATAGTCAAGATGCTTGAGTAGTTAGGTATTTGCTAAGTATGCAGATATTGATGTAATCATTAAAAATTGCAAAATTAATAAAGTGATGCTTGTGATAAATTGTTGCAAGTCATTTTATGAGTGATTAACCATGTAGCAAGCCATCACCAATACTAATAAACACATCTCTATACGTCAAAGCAGCCAGCAAAATTCCAATTAAAATTCATACTCTTTCGTTTCCAACACAGTATCTAATACCCCTTTCAATTCTATTATCTTCACTCTAAAATTATCTAATATCTGAAACGAAAGAATGCACCACCCTATTCCCATTATTAGCACATACGGCCGTCAATAAGCAGATCGTCTCAAAAAATTCGACTCTCATTATTAACACTAGAAGTACCAAACCAGTCAAAATGACTGGTACACAATTTTTTCAAAAAATTCTCCAAGTTTATAGAAGAATCTTGGAATAAATATTCTATGTCCATCTTCAAAAATATAAATCACAGAATCGATTATATTTTCCGCCTCTTGGTCCCTCCTTTTTCAAAGTACTTATTTAATATTTTGAAATATGATTGATTTAACGCCGGTAGTTCTAGTGTTAACCTGAAAATACTAGTTTCCATAATTCGAAAGAAGTTTCACAATGACAATCGAAGGAACTTCACGTGACGATCCAAAAGAAAACGGACCCACTTCAATGTAATTCCGCAGACGTCATTTTTCGAGCAGGTCCAATTCAATTACCACTCCTGCGACCACGAGAGAGCACAAACGCCGACGGCGGGGGGGTTTGAAGTGTTTAAATTTCGACGAATGAAATAATAAGATCAAACGGTAAATATCCCCGATGAAAGGCACCGCATGCAAACAAAACTTTTGAAACGAGGGTGTGCTCGGCCGCGCTGCTGCTTCTGAAAATACATATCGCGATCCTCCGGGGATACCCGGTGCTCCGTATCGATTGTCCGCTTCGTATACCACCGCGAAGAGTTTCGGTAAACAGTTACGCGACACGCGAATTAATAATAGAGCAGTTAATTAATGTAAATATCGGGAGCACGGCTTTTTCTCGTTTTACGGAGCTCTGGAGCTTTGGATATTCTCCGTCGATATTTAAAAGTGCTCGTGATTCTATGCGAGAAGACTGATGGATGATCAAGTATTGGATTTGGGGAAATAAATGTTTCTTGATTTTTCACAGCTTTGGTTGTGTTAGGTTGAACGATGTGGTTTTAGATGTTCGAATTATCTAGACTGTTATATTGGTGTAAGGGAGGAGACAATGTCCATTTGAATTATTTTGAAAATTTTCTCGGATATATTTATCTTTTTAACCCTTAGAGGTCTAACTGCACTCTCTTGATTAACTATTCAAGGCGCAAATGAATAGTAATAAGTTATAGTAATCCTTTTGCACGAGATTAAATAATTAAAAAGCGTTAATTTTGTGTAATTGTTTATGATAAACATTAAAATTTCCAATAAACTGAAGAAATAAATATAAAAAATATAACAGAAATTAATAATTTAATTGGGTGCGAAAAACTTCGAAACATCGATTGACGCATAAACCAACATCGCATTTTTTGCATTCATATCGCGTGTCTCTCCTTAGCTAACTGCTACAATTTATGCGTTGTCTATGCGACACAATAATCGTTACTAAGGAGTGCATCTGTATTAATTTTGCACAAAAGTAACTGCAATACTTCTACGTAGATGATCGAAAAAATCAACAGACGCAAATATGCGTCCTTCGTCCACACCAATGGCTTTCGCCAGACGCATATATATGTCCTTAGAGCTCAAAAGGTTAATTTATTATGAGACTGAAACTTGAAGAAGTTGTTGCTAATTTCATATCCCTGACGATCTAAAATTGACGATGATATCGCTGAAAAGTTCGACCGAAATAGCAAAGAGTCGCGAGAAAAATCAGAAGTAAGAATTTAAAGATGGAGAATCATCATAAAAAATCACGAGAAGATTTAGCCGATCGGAAGGTAGAAAGGAGTTGAAAGTCATCCAGTTAATTACAGGGATCGTTCCAACAAATCATCACGGGGCGACCGCAAACCCCATAATTGCAGGCCTTATGGTTTCACCGGTGGCACGAGCGCTTCCGCAGCTGACCATCGAGTACGACGAAGTCTATAACGGAAAGGCAATATCCCGGAACACCCGTGGACTATGGAAGCCATAATGTAGAGCAGAGCCTACCGTCCATGAACGGAGTGATTCACCAAAATGCGCGACAGATGCACGATCTGGAAGATAGCTGCTAGCTAGAACATTTAACGTTCGGAAGTAGCCCGATAACTTCTGGAAGCCTGTACGGGGTTCGCGCTTGTTTTTGCGATGATTCTCCGACCCCTTTGGCTCTTCCTCTTGCTCTCGAGAAAGTCGAGAGAAGCCGATCTCGATCGAAGGGATTCTCCCTTTACTTTGCTGTTTGCGCGGCAGCCATTGAGAGGAACTTGGTGTAACGCGATACCCGTGATGAACGAAAACAATCGGGTGCTTTTAGAATAGTTATAATTTACTTCTGTGTTATTTTTTTTAACACTAGAACTACCAAACCAGTCAAAATGACTGGTGCACAATTTCTTCCAAAAATTCTCCAAGATTATAGGAGAGTCATAGAATAAACATTCTATGTCCACCTCATAAAACATAAATTACCGAATCGACCATCTTTTCCATCTCTGAATTCCCCTTTTTTCAAAGTACTTATTTAATATATTTAAATATAACAGATTTAACGCCGGTAGTTCTAGTGTTAAATTCTGTAATTTGGCCCGGTATGAAGTCAAAATATATAGCAGAGGTTAACTTCACTGTCCTGTTGATGGTGTAGCGAGCGTTATCCATGGAAAAGAGGATGGAATAAGCTCAATCGCTGTCACGTCAGCAATATTTGTCTTACTTGGCACATATATCACACCTTCGACGGCTGGAACTTATAAAATCATAGCAGCCTAGGTGAAACAGATAAAGCTGAAAAATTAAAAAATTGTAACTCAACCAATGCATCATATTCCAATACCCTATTCCCCCATTTAGTCCAAATTTTATTTATACAGTTTTCAAACTGGATTTGAAAAAGAAGTATTAGAAATAAATATTTTATCTGCCAATAAATATACTCACTGTAGAAATATCACCAGTACACGCTTTCGATTTATACGATATTCTGAGCAACCGAACTTCCGTGTAAATCGGGGAATAGAGTATACAACATATTCATCATTCCCAAGCTGTCAAAGAGCAGAATAATTTGCAAATTTCTCCCAAGATCGAAGTGAAGAATATAACCCCGCGTACGGAGTCCCCCTTGCACGTACATCATTCTAAACAAAAAAGATACACACTCATCTTCCTCACAGCTCAAAGGGTACATTAGAAAGATTTTTCAACTTTCCCCTCGGATCGAAATTAAGCACACAATTCCGGCGTAAACGAAAGGCACCTATAAAAACCTCAGTGACCCATGCTTATAATTTCACATTCAACTCCGCCGTAGAGAGCTTCGACGCCGTGCACTTTTCAATCAACAACAAAGCAATGAGTCGATCGGTACATTGAATACTTCATGCACGTCAGCGACATTTAGAATGTTACGTTGATCTGAGCGTACATTAGCCGCGCCGTAGGTGCAACGTAATTCTGTTTAATTCGACTGGACGTTAATCTCAACGTACATTAGAACGATCCACGTATGACAGTAGCATATGGAATACGGAATGCAGAATCGTATGCAGATATGTATGCACACGGAGAACGGCTAGCGTGCTCGAAACATGGGATTCCGGATGGACACGGTTACGAGCTGGCGTTCGGATAGAAACGGCAATATGGATAGTCATTAGAGGTACAAATATTTGTCGATATTCAAATATATCGTTGCACGCGATGCAATCGACGATGTGCAGGTAAATACGAGACAGGCAAATTCTGCGAACGAGTCCGTTGCGGATTGCACAAAAATACGAATTTTCCTAGAGGATTCCGGATACGTGAATTTTACGTGCAGTTTTGGAGAAAATTGTTGTTGTTTAATTGTTAGCATGTTAGGTGCGCGGAATTAACACTAGAACTACCAAACCAGTCAGAATGACTGGTACACAATTGTTTCTAAAAATTCTCCAAGATTATGGGAGAGTCATGGAATAAATATTCTACGTCCATCTCATAAATCATCAATTACCGAACCGATCATCTTTTCTACCTCTGAATTCCCGTTTTTTCAAAGTACTTATTTAATATATTTAAATATAACAGATTTAACGTCGGTAGTTCTAGTGTTAATGAATAAGCGTCTTTGTCTGTGATGGGAAGTTTATCAATTGGCGTTTTGTTGCTTTTCATTGTTCGGTAGTTTGTTGACCGTAAAAATATCAAGACAGTCAGAATGTCCGGTTGTTAAATTTTCCTAAAAATTCCCCAAATTAGCAGGAATGCCATTAACTAAATATTCCAGTTCTATTTTGCAAAAAATAGATTACTGAATTATTCATCGTTTTACTCTTGATTTCTCGTTTTCCGAAGTACTTATACTCAGTATATGTAAATCTAATAAATATAACGCAGGCACTTCTAGCATTAATTGGATTTCTTTCTAGCTGCAGCAGTATAAAAATTCTTTTACACATTCACACCTGTCCTCTCAATAATAATAGCGTTTCATATGTTTTTCCATAATTGCACGATAATCTTGATCCCTCATATTGAATGCTGCCATAGAAAGCAAGCATTTGAATTATTTGGCATTTATAATGACACAAGGAATTTTATTCTATTCTCATCCTTCCAGTTTCCCCCAAAATGACACTTCACATTCAATCAATTCCAAACTTCCACCTTAACAAACGACACACCCCTCAAGTAATAGCACAAATAATTAATAAAATTATACAAAAATAATCCAAATTTTCATATAAAATTAAATTTCATCTCCCAAAAATTATTATATAAAATATTCTTAAAAAGTCGTCAACATCGACATTTTCCCTCTTTAGTCCGAATTTTTTGTGATATTTGACGAGCAGTTGCACGATAGCACATCAGGAAATGATAAAAATGAAATTTTAAATAATGGATTTAACTTGATTTTTAAACACTGAATTGTAAAGGATTTCATGATTTTTCAAAAGTAAATTGTAATATTTTGCAGAGATGAAAAATTCACTTGGTAGAAAGGAAGCTTACATGTGACTTGTGTCACCTCAAAGTCACAAGGACCCATAGAGGGTTAAAAAAACCGTAATCCAAATTCTCCAGCAACTCCAATACCTAACAAAATCCATCTCCAATCCCAACATATTCTACCTTCCATCGACGGTCCATCGAAATCCTCGTATTCCCGGGTATGTTTACTCCCAATTATCAATTCCAGGATTTCCCTCCGTTATTCCCTTTCTATTTCGCGCAAACAATGCCGCATCGCCCCACCAAAGCTCTCGTCACAGCTGAAAAAGAATGGAACGGCAGAGGCGAAACGGGAGTGCGCGTTAGGTAGCCGAGGCAATGGCAAAAGCTAGAAGTAGAGAAGAAGAGGGTCTGGTATTCGCACAAAACACAGTGCATTCGTGCGCGGCAGATACCGGTATCCGGAGCCTGGAAATAAGGGAATCACGCATAATCGGACGTGACAAGTGACGTTCTCGCCGGGTAGTAAGTCAACCCCTCTGCTTTTCGTCGGAGCGTTACGATGCCAAGGGGAGAAGCACAGCTCTCCCCACCGTTGCTTGTATTCACGGTACACCCACGCACAATGACTGTCCCTAATAGGTACACGCAGGCCTTGATTAGAATCTAGGAAGGCTCGCCGCGAGAGCCGAGAGATGCCTGACTTTTGTCAGCGTTTCCTCGCCCGGACGGCTATCGGGAGCTTTCATTTTACGTGGAAACGTCTCTCTTGGTCACGGAAAAATCGACGGGAATTGTGGACGTGTCTTTTGTTTTTATACGCGTTGAGAGGGGTAATGTTGGGTGTAGGAGAAAATCGGTGAGAAATTTGTGATTAACGATAAAACAACCAGAGCGGTGAAAATGTACGGTTCACAGTTTTTTCTAAAAATTCCGTAAACTGATAGGGAAGCCATGTGGAAAATATTCTACTTCTATCTTACAAATCGGAAGTTACTTAATTGATCATCTTTTTCATCTCTTAATTTCTCGTTTTCCAAAATACTTATTCGGTGTATATAAATATAGATATAACGCCGGCAGTTCTAGTGTTTAATTTGCCAGGGAAGGTGGATGTGAAGGTTGCAGTTGCTTCTAGGATAGAAGTTGTTTGGCATTTCTTTTAATGTTTGGGAAATACTCTATTACCTTAGGCTTATTTTAGAGTAGCATCTAATTTAAGATTTTCTATAAAGTACAGTCTCATGAAGCCACTGTTTCTAATTATTTCTAACAAACAGCACTGAATGTTTTTAAGGTACACAAATATTTCGCGTTCTTTCCTCAACAATTTTTTGTCTCTTGTTTTCTCATAATTTTTAGTCAATCCACCTCAATTAGGTACATAGTAACTCCTAGAAAATTTCGCATTACAATACATCATCGCAAAACCGTAGAAATTCAACGAGTATTCACGCTTATTAAAAAAACATATTTCACCGCAATACTTCTGGATTTCCAATTTTCCTTCGTCGTTCTCTCCAACAATGAGCCGATTTTTAACCCGATCTCCGCAAAACCGCACGAAATATCGTCTTGTCGCGAAAAAAAATTCGAGCGGGAAAAGTGTCACGCGATCCTCGCGTGTACACGTTTATTTATGCAACGAGTTAAAGAGCGGCGTTACGCGTAGATTGATCGCCGGGTATCTGATGCGAGCTTACACGAGGGACACTCACGTGTAATTATAATAATGAATCGTAATTTATGATTTATGATGCATTTCTGAGTAGCCGCCGTGACGCGCGACGCGTGACAGCATCGCGGAAAAAGAATAAGACAGGGCCTCCGACCTCGTTGGACATTTTATTGAATGGATGACCCAAATGTCGCGGACCATGAGTATAACGTCGATGATATCCTGGATTATATATTCTATTTATTGTAGAATTTTTTATAATACTAAAATATAACGCATCAACGGGAAATATGAGCCGTTCAGTGCACAAATCGATTAACTCCATAAAACCTAAAGTGGAGAAACGTGATGAAATAGTATACACTCCTTTTTAAAATTCCCTTCATAATATAAATACAAATAAGTATTGTAGAATATATAATCGCATTTAGCTTTCCACTAACGAAGTATAAAATGAATAAGGTGGATAGCCTTGGAATTAATTAGATTGACTTCTGAATTCAATTATTTATTATTCGATGGCCAAACAAACTTCGTCATTTAATGGTGTTAATCGTTATTATTATGACAATTTGTTCTAAACGTAAAAAGTTAGGATTCAATCGAGTGCTTTGAGAGTTAAATTTAAAAAAATTGAAAAAGTGGAGTTAATCGATTTGTGCATTGAACGGCTCATATGTCGACCCTCGACTTACGCACATAATTGGTTCCTGAAAATATGTGCGGATATTGAATGTTCGAAAGTAGAGGGATGTAGAAAAAACATTAAAAATTTTATTTTATAATATTTATTTATCAGTGTAAGTTTTCTTTGTAAATACTGTTCTTTGTAATACTGAAATATTAGAGAAGCTCTAATAAGCAATGCGTGAGTGAGCGCGAGCTACAGCGCTCCCATGAGAGCGATTGCATGGAAGCGAATAATTTTTGCAATGTCGACAAAAGTCTTTAAAAAATTGAATTTTTAAAAATGTGCGAAATAGGCAATTGTTCGAAAGTAGAATTTGCAAATGTCGAGGATTGCCTATGTATTGTAATAGCGGCATATTTCAAAAGCTTTTTTTTGAGAAGAGGTTTGTTAACAAATTAAAGTTTTGCAGTGTACAATTTTGAATATGAATATCTAGGGAATAATGAACTGACAGAAAGAACGGCCAACTATTTGTTGCGCTACAAAAATATTGTAATTAACGTTTTTTAAAGCGAGGAGCTACGCAAAGTAAATTAGTGACTGAACATCCGCGAAAGAATAAACTGACAGGAACAATTCACAACTATGCAAAAATATTGTCATAGATGTTTGGGCGGGTTTGTTTAGGCATTAAAAATTGTGAAATAAATTGCGACTAAATATCTGGACGATACTAGACTGACAGAAAGAATCGCCGACTGTAGAAAAATATTGTAACAGACATTTTTTGGGGCAACGTATTACACGAAGTAAATTGCGACTGAATATCTGGGAAACAATGACCTCACACGAGGAACAAAAATATTGTTACAGAAATATTTTAAGACAACAAACCCGATGAAATTGAATATCCGCTGGAAAATAATACACAAACCTTGCTGTTTATATTTATTAATTTTATTTATGAATTTTAATAACGTTTTATACAGGTCTCCGCAGCCCCACCCACGTTATCAAAGTTTATATTGATCGTGGTAAACGATCATTGCAGTTGCGATGTGTATTTTACCAATTCCATGTATGGCTTCGCAAACAAACACACACACCCATATGCAGATCCCATGAATTCCGATGAACACACGGTGAAAAATTCAAATCAATGTATTTATTTGCATGCGAATTTACTCCGCATCGTAAACTTCATAAATGCCAATGAGGACTCAATTAAACGGTTAAATAAAATTATCCGTTTCATTAGCGAAATTCGCCTGCATCTACAATTATAAATGCGGAATATAAACGTGTCGTTATGCTTTAATTACGATGAACGCGTATTCGTCGTTGCTCTAACAAATATACAGGTGCATTTCGTGAAGGTAAATTAACGAAGGTCCTTTTGATGTATTAAGGCTCGATTTATAATACGAGGTCCCATATGGACGGGTATAATTTTCGGAAGGATTAAAGGGTATACTGGATCGCGAGGATGCCGTAAAACCAACATAGTACCGTCTCCTATTAATAAACGGTACGGCACGTTGACTAAGTTTAACGATGCACCTTTGAGCGAGATAGGACCTTCGATCCTTCGTTTAATTATGCAGATTTTGAGCGTGTTCAGAGCGAATAATATCACATTCGGATTGAATGCTGTTTAAATCGGGTAGAATAATTATACCGGTGATTATAAAAGGTAAATAATTATTAATGCCAATAATTCATTACGTATATTTGATGGTAATTATGAAAGTGGTTTTATTGTAAGTAACAAATTTGAAAAATTGTAATTATCACTTGCTCATTGTTGCGACAATATGCATTAAAATAGGGTGAAATTAATTTGTAGAAAAATTGTCAAAAATCATACAAAGATTTCTATAAAATAAAATTACGAATCTTCCGAGGCTTTGAGCTAAAAATTTAAGAATTACTGGTACTTTTCACTTGCTCGACTTTGCAACAATATATATTCAAGTATGGTGCAATTAATTTGTAGAAAACTTGTTGGAAATCATACAAAGAGTTCTATAAAATCAACTTATGAATCTTCCAGGGCTCTGACTTACAAATGTGAGAATTCATATTTCTCACTTGTTCGGCTTTGCAACAACATATAATACATTGCAATATGGTGCAATTAATTTGTAGAAAAATTGTTGAAAATCATACAAAGGGTTCTATAAAATCAACTTACCAATCTTCCAGGGCTCTCAGTTACAAATGTGAGAATTGATATTTCTCACTTGTTCGGCTTTGCAACAATATATAATACATTGGAATATGGTGAATTAAATTTGTAGAAAAATTGTTGAAAATTTCACCCAAGGCGTTCTAGAAAATTACGTCATGAATCTTCCACGTGAATCTTATCCCAGCGATGGATGCAATTGGCTATAAAACGTGGCCGCGGAGAAAAGGGAGCGAAGAGCTGCGAGCGCGCACGCACGGTTTGGATTATGGGCCGAGCAGGACTCGACATTAGGTCCTCATGGGACGTTATTAGCGTTGGCTATCATGCGTGGTGCAAATAGAGCGTGCCCGAAACACGAAAGCATTACGCTTGATTACTCAACCTGCCAGGCATTGGACAGACATAATACGCGCTTCTGGCACTGTTACGTGCGCATGGTTTAGCCAAACTGAATTCAACTTTGAAAACTTGCGGCTGGAAGCTACGTTCCCGAGATGTCTGCTGCAAGACAGAGTTTTGTTTGAACGATGCCTTGAATTACGTTTTCCGTTGCAGGAGCGTGGCTTAATTAGCGCGTTTGAAGGCACGAAATTGCCTGTTAATTAAATGCACTGTTCTCGGGGGAGGAGGATGCTTTCTTTGCAGTTTCTGATTTTTATTTGGGGGGAAGGTAGTGTTATAGTGATTTTAGGATAAAGTGTTTTAAATGGGATAACAATGAAGATGGAGGATTAATTTAGTTAGCGAGATGTGAAAGCAAGATGTTAGAAATGAAAGTGTATTAGGAATCTTTGGAGTACTTCTTGTTGCTGTGTTTAAATAATGGGAATTATTTTTATTTTAGTATAATAGAAATCAATGCCACAAGAAAATTCCAAGTGTATTGAAAATATTATTCACTTGCAATTAATATTACAGAATATAACACTAACTTTTACGCTATTTTTTATCACACTGTAACCCAGGTAACACTTTTTCACGGAAAAATTTTGATTCACTAAAATCGAATCTGACCTAAATACAAGACAGGTTGTTAAGTAACCTATAAAGTCATTCTACCTTATTCTTTAAAAAGAAAAAAAACAAAAAAAAACTATAATTTTCCTCTGTTCAACAAAAGAAAATCCCTTGCGAAAACAGGCATTGTCAAAGGAACCGCGATCTAACAATTTGACAGAATCTACTCCGAATTTCCACGAGTATTGCCGATAACGATCTACCCCAGGAAACTAACAATTTTATTATCAATTTCGAATCTCTCTCTCTCTCTCTCTCTCTCTTCGCTCGTGGCACTCGAAACGATCGCAAAATTGGCAGGAGGTTCTTGATCGTGGGATTCCATATCCCCTGGGATAAAAGGGAATGATCTGGATTTCGTTCTGCCACGGCATCCCTCGGGGAAACTTGGACGCTCCCTTAATTACTGCGTTTTACCATTGGCAAAATAATTAAGACCAGCGGGAGCAGCTAAGGGAAAGCGATTATCTCTCCGAACTAACGAAATACTGTAATTAAACTTTACGCAAATGCCATCGAAGGAGTAGTTCAATTGGCCTGTATTTCATTCAGAAAACTATTAACGTACATTTTTCTATGTTATTGTGACGTCTTTTGTTATAGTTTTGCTACTCTTCGTAATGCAAAAAGTGTAGAAAAAATGTTGGATAAAAGTAAGACATTTGTTTTTGCTAAAACATTAAACGTGTAATTAGGAATGTTTTTAAACAATAACAAGTTAGTGAAGAACAGGGAATATAATGTAAAGTATCTCAGATTGTCAATCTTTCATTATTTGAATTTCGTTTATTAACACAACGAATGCGCAGAGAATAATGGAATTTTATTTTCCTTTTAATTAAATGAATTAAATTTAAGATTATAACGTATGAAGGTTCAATGTTTGATTAAATATCAATATTAATTATTAATAACGCATATTACGTATCAACGAACATCCATATTCTAATTTAATACTGTTTTTCGTATGATTCACGCCGGATATTTATCAGCATACTTAATTAAAATAAAGTTTGCAGGTTGGGAGGAATGAAATTCCAGTATATGTTTACCCATCGATGATTTATTTATATAAATACAAGTGTCAAATATTTTTGAAACAGCGTATACAAAATTATTTGAAAAATCTATTCTTCTTATATTTCATCAGATATGTAGAGCATGTACTTTCGATCGAATCGTCAAAATTAAATCGTCAAAAATAAAACAATGCTTCAGCGTTCTAGTCTTAGGGTTGGCCATAACCAGCAACAAGGTTACTTTACCTCCCAGCAAAATATTCAAATGCTGTTAATTCAAGTGTTTCAAAGAACTTCTATAATTTTAAAAATAGGACATAACATTGCATTAACGGGTTATAGTGATTATAACTAAGAGAGTAATCAAGTTATAGTGAGCATTGAGGTAAAAGTTCGAACTCCCAATGATTGGAACTGAATTCAAAAATTCGAAATTGTTCCCATGTGATACGTAGGAATACAATAGCCTTGTTTGTCGGAACCCACCTAAAACAGTAGATCCTGACCGAAATAACCATAGCAATGAAATCCGAATAGATACAAAAAAAGAAGAAAAATCGTTGCCTTCCTGATTCCGAAACTCCTATATCTTATTATCCACATAAAGCGATTATCAACTTCACAACGTTGCAACAAAGTTATACAACTTACAGGATAATATTAATTTCCGATTTACCATAGTAAATTTTTGAAAATAATCCCTCGAATAAAGGGACGATCGTTCATGTGAGAACAATCGTTTAAATCACTTCAAAGTCCACCTGTCGATATCCGTGACTGCAACCTGCTCGGTGGAGTTTTCGGGCCTTATCGATCTTTAGGTATCAATGGGCACAATTATCCGGTCACGTGCTGATCTGAGTGCGTGCATCCGCAATCGAAGTAAGAAGGGAAGCCGCAGGGACGAAGGTCGAGATAGAGCAGGTCCTTTGGTCCTTTGAAGGATTCGACGTTGATAAATGTTGCACACGTGGCGGACGGTTCGACTGGTTCGCTTTTCCACTGAGAAATGGGGTACAGTGTGCACTGTGATTGACCAGTGTATTGTGCTGGACTGTTTGAAAGCTTTGCACTAATTTTTTGGAGTGTAAAACTCCAAAAGTTTGTTTATTCGTAACGAAAGAAATGGTTCTGATGTTTGGTCGATAAATTTTTGTGATTTCTTTTTAATTAAAATATACTATATGCAAGAAAAAAATCTATGCAAATTGACAATTTTGGATTTACGATATACTTTGGAATTTTTAGTAGTATCTGCAGTGATTGGAAGTTTGCAGTTAATTGTGCTTGCTGTTTTTTGAGAGTTTATTAGTTTCGTCGTTTTGTGATATTGCATCGTGTATAAGTGTACGGTCGTCTTCAATTTGTTAAACACATTATTGCAACGTTAACAATTGATTAGTGCAATTTATCAATTGATACATTTTATATCTTTTTAACAATTTTACCCAAAACATCGTAAGAACAATTACCATTTATTTCACAATTGATTCTGTAGTTCAAAAATAGTAATTTAATGCTTTAACAGTAGAACCACCAAACTAGTCAAAATGACTGGTGTAAAATTTTTTCCAAAAATTCGCCAAGTTTATAGGAGAATCGTAGAATAAATATTCTACGTCCATTTCAAAATCATAAATCATCGAATCGATCATCTTTCCCGCCTCCTGATTCCTCTTTTTTACGGTACTTATTTAATATACTGAAATAGATAGATTTAACGCCGGTAGTTTTAGTGTTAACGAATCCTTTGCTTCTGTCTCGACACCTTATCGTTGTTTATCAAAATCTGATGGATATTATAGTGAATTTTATTCAATATATCAAAAGAAATATCGTTATTTGTTTTGAAAAATAAATATACTAGTATTGAGACACGTTCCGAATGCAGAATTAACGAGAAAGATTTCGCCGGCGATAAAAGAAAGTATTATCAAGTTGTATCAATACGATGCGCGTGTCGGATACGTGATTTCGAGTTGAATCAATGGATGACGATGCAAACAAATCGACTACCCCGGTTTTATCCGATCCTCGATGAAACTCAATTTGCTCAGCAGCGAGTCGCTAAGTGACTCATGATTTTGGTTCACATGTTTAACGGTAATTTGTACAGTTTCAGGATTATTACAATTGCCGCTCACGGAATCATTATGTTTGATCAAATAACAATTAATCTAAACAGAGTGTTTGTATGATATGCTGCATTTCACATTTCGATATTAATTTGACATGTGAATTAATCAAATAATCACTTCTCTGACATAATATGATATTGTACGACAGATTATACGAGTTTTAATAGCGCGCAAACAATATTGGTCAACACGATTTTTTACCCAAATTATCATCTTTCAGAATTTTTTGCATTTTAACCGTAAAAGTTATTTAAGCTTTTTTTGCATAAAATGATTCTACAAACCCTCCCAAATATAATGATGCATATTAATTTAATGTTATAAACATTTAAACATGTTTAAACAATGGTCAAATAGGAAAATATCTACAAAAATTGATGCGCTTTCGGCGTCGTTTTTCCTATCTATCTTAAAAACCAGACGCCCAGCAGGAATTCTAACAGAAGGAGGCTATAGAGCATTTTTCTTAAGGAAACCATAATTGAAAGTTGCAACACAGCTTTTGTTTTCAGCTGAGAAATGAAAATATCTCTGCAAGACACAAGGTACTGCCAGTGATTCTCAGCGCATACGTTTCATCCGTATTATATGTAGCTTGCACTACTTATAACTACATTTATTGTTTATTAGTTGCTTTCTGACAATACCGTTACATTAAACAAGGTATTATACTTTTAAAATTTCGTCATTTAAGTAAATAAAATTGTTCAATTGCATTTACAATATCAAGATTAACGGTACGAGCAATGAGAGGAATTATTTCCACTTCACTGACTGACGAGTATTATGACCGCTGCGTGTTGTCAAAACAAACTCGGCGGTCCTCGGCGATCGCACCTTCCAGGCATCCGTTTTGCTCGTCCTCTAACAATAACAAGTCGTTTCGATGTTCGCCTCGCTATCAGTTTGCCCTCGACCACCGACATGTAATCATTGCTCCGTGGTCGGGTTCAAGCATTTCCAATTATTAGTGCGTGTACAATACTTTCGTAAGTGAGATTCAGAAGGACCAAATACCTCTCTTTTTGTGGGCTATTTGGAAATTCATCCTTGCAGTGGTATCAACCCTTAGTTAGCAGCCGTAGGTCTGCTCTCAGCCACCGAAATATTTTCATCGTTGCCATTGTGTGTCTACTGTTAGCCATCAAAGCAAAGAAGCGTCATGTTTGTGAGGTATATACAATTCTTACTAAGATTTCCGTAGTTTTGTTTAAAGTACGATTACACATTTTGCTTTTAACGAAACATGACCGCAAATGGTTAATGAAAAATACTGGAAGAGAAATAAAGTACTTCTTTTGGCATGAAAGCTCTAATATGTAATTCTAATAGTATTTTTTGTGATGTATTCGGGTATGTAATCTGTTTGTTTCCATCGCGTGGGGTTTCTTTGTGACAAGCGCTTTTATTTTTAATAAGTTGTATCCTCTCGAAATTAAGAATACAATTGAACAATATTGCTTATTTATATAATGAAAACAAATCCACAATTTTACAAATTTACAAATCCACTTCTCTGTTGAATGTACCACTATTGTCGTGAAATAACTCATAAACAATAAATGTATTTGTAAAGCAAGCTACATATCATAATACCAGCGCGGGTGAAACGTTTGCGATGAGAGTTACTGGCAGTAGCTTGTGCCTCGCGGAGCTATTTTAATTTCTCAGCCGAAAACAAAACCTGTGTTGCAACTTTCAATTATGGTTTCCTTAAGAAAACTGTCTGTTCTACCGCCACCTTCTATTAGAATTTCTCCTAAACGTCTAGTTTTTAAGATAGATAGTAAAATATCCACAAAAGTTGGAGCATTTTTGACAACGTTTTCCCTTTGAACATTGTTTTAAGTTTAAAACTTAAATAACTTTTACGGTTAAAATGGAAAAAATTGTGAAATTTGAAAATTTAATTGTTTTCTGAAAAACGAAGTGTAATGGAGACAAATAGACTTCATATTCGTGTTCAGCGCCACAAAATCTACAAGAATCAGCATAAGTATTCTTCGGGCAAAAAAAGATGTTCCAGTTTGCAGATCAGTGTAATTAGTGATAAAACCCCAATCACACATTCAAGAAGCGAGAGTATAATTTTAAAGAATTTTGAATAACACTCTTTAATTCATTTGACTGGACTCGACATTTTACATATGTATAACATTTCCATAAGAAATTCTAAAATACTTTTAATCCATTAGAACTAATCCATAAGACTTTATTGGTTATTTAGGTTGGTGATTAAATATTTCCACCGACTTTTTAAACAGTATTAATTGTTTGATAAAGCTGAAATATATATTTAGAAGTCTATGGTATGTATGTAGATATGTATTCAAACTTCCAATTAGTAGGCTCAATTACAAATCTCCCATCATCTCTGCCAAAAATTTGTACTACGTATATATTCTTTATTAATTCCAGCTTTACAGCCAAGAAATAGACTTGGTTTGATACATATTATATTACGTACTATATAATACATAAAACTATAAAATTATACCTTACATAATACTGTACATAACATTATACCCTGGTTATCAAGTCTATCGTGACCTGTTATTGCACATATCTTTGGTCTGTTTTCATTGTTTACTCATCACGGCCCTTAGCCATCCTTCTACCGTCTCATTTTGCTTTCCTTCTACCACTTTTTCTAGTGTTAAATTGCACCTATCCAATCCTACACAATCCTCCAAAAGATGTTTCAGAGTCTCCGGCTCTAGCTCACAGATTCTACATTTTCTTTCATCTGAGTCCGCCCAGTACATGTTGCTTCTCTCTAAGTTCCCGCATCTTGCTCTTGCCATCAACTTCTGGCAAATTTGTTGTACGTAACATGCCCTATTTCATAGACTGTACTTCATAGCCATAGGGTTCAAAACCCATTCAAACCAGTAGATCCTAGCTGAAATAACATCAATTAAAATCGAAAAATGTAAAAAGAAGTATACACCCCTCTTTGCCAATGTTACAACAAAATATCCGTTGCTCGAAGACCGCGTTATTTTTATTCCTCCCATAGAAAACCTAGACCCTTTGTTCCTTTCGAGGCAAGGAAAACTCTCATGATGTCAACGATAGTAAAGCTAGGAGAACGCGTGTTTCGGGCGCACGCCCAGGACGATTCATCCGCCACGTAGACGGCGAAGTCCCGTGCCTCTCTGATTTCCCATGGGATTCAACGGCGCTTCGCTTCTAGAGTTCTACCTACGCCACCCTCTCGAACGCTGCCTCTTCCCGGACGAGGACTCTATTCCCTACCGTGGAAACCGTGAAACTCCCTGCTGCACGGTCACGATTATTGCCGTGCATCTGATTGCGTTCGTTCACGTAATTCGAACGTGGCAAAATTCGAGTTTTTCGATAAAACTGGTGCTCACGATATTATTTGGACTATGGCGACTTTCGAGTAGTGGTCCGGAAGACTCCTTAATCCAAGTTATGGTCCGGAAGACACCTTATTTCGACTTATGGTCCGGAAGACACCTAAAGTTGTAATTCTTGGGCGAAACGACTGTAGTTGTGAACACTAGAACTACCGGCGTTAAATCTGTTATATTTAAATATATTAAATAAGTACTTTGAAAAAAGGGGAATTCAGAGGTGGAAAGATGATCGATTCGGTAATTTATGTTTTACGAGATGGACGTAGATTATCTGTTGTATGACTCTCCTACAAACTTGGAGAACCTTTGGAAAAAATTGTGTACCAGTCATTTTCACTGGTTTGGTAGTTCTAGTGTTAATAATAGAACTATCGACAATTAACCCTTTGCGGACGGAGACTTTTTTGAATATTGAGAAATAATGATTTATTTGGCGTTAAAAAAGTACCTTTTCATCAGAAAGTCAGAGTGCTGATGTATAGAAGTTATAAATTACTATTTCTGTAATCTTATTTCAACTGTTATATTTCAATTTTTGAACTCTAACCGTGTATACATGCACGGATAAAGTGTAATCAGATTTTGTCTTAGGCCGCATATATGCGTCCGTCGTCCTCAAAGGGTTAATGCAATATATTTAAAGATACTAGACAAATACTTCAAAAGGAAAGGGATGATGGGGGCAAGGAACTTGGTCAATTTAATCTCTCTCATTTCGCAAAATAGATATCGAAAATTAAACAAGATGCAACGTTAAAAATTTCAGGAACATTTAAAAAAAATTCAGAGTAGATCGCATTGTCCACCCTGGTAGGTCTAGCGTTAATGCGGAAAAATGTATATAAAAAGAACAGAAGCAGAAAGTTTTGGTTTTGGGAGAGGGATGCATCAAGCTGCTCAGGATTTTCTGCAGTAATTAATGTATTTTATATGGAGAATTTTCCAGGCCAAATAGCGTGTATCTGACAATTTGTCCTCGTCGCTGTTATGGCTACACTCTAAATAATTAAAACGTTTAAATAACATTCATTAAAAAATTCTGATGTCACTCTCATGCGCAATGCAACAAACGTTTTACATCGGCAAATGAGTCTTTGTATCCTTGGTAAGAATTGATTATCCCGACATTTAGGAAGCGTCATTTAACATTCTCTAAGATTTTGTTGGTTTCACCTTTGATTTTTGGGGTAGCAGGTGCGTCATAACTTTGCCGCTCAAAATTAAACCAACATCCAGGTCGAGCAGAGCTTAGCTTATCGATCTTCGATAATTCCCACAGTTCGCGCCGGTGGTGTTTAATCCATTTACGTACAGGAGTTGTTATCCTCCTGTCACCCGATAATCCACCTTCGGTAAATTGCCGCACGTTTGGGAAATGAATTTAGACCTGTTTGCTTTTCTTCGAGGAAAACTAGTATTTCTCGTACAACAGGCGCACGAATTAACATCAACCAGCTGGTGATGTCACAAGCAACATTTTCGTGTCATTCCTACGAAATTACTGCAATGACATTAGAAAGTATTTGTGTCAGCATTTTTATAATCGGATTAAAATATTATAATTTCTATAATAAAAAACGACTAGTCTTTTTTATTATAATTTCTATAATAAAAAACGGCTGGTCTTTTTTATTATAATTTCTATAATAAAAAACGACTGGTCTTTTTTAAGATGTTCAAGCTCTTCTTCGAACATGCTTTTCGATCTTTGCCAAAAGACAACCACCCGATCGGAGTATATTATCAACAACAAATTTCAACCCTTACGCGATCGAGAAACTTTGAGACTGCACATTTCCAGTGTCTTTTGTAACTCGTCGAATTTTCTATCGTATTTATAAATCACCACAAATATAGACACATGTGATTTCAGATAACAAAATTATTCTTTATTACTTCTGCGTCGACATTCGACCCAGATAGAAGTACGAATGTCAGGTGTACGGGAACGTCCGAGCGCAAAGGTTAATTAACAGAACCATTATAAATTTCAATGAAAATTTCAATTTTATCCGTCTATCCCATAAAATAGAATATACACCCTTGATGACTAAAGTACGTAAAACCTGTCACTGACACACGTAGCATATTTATCATGCCAGTATCAGCATTTTTTTCGATCCTCATCGTGAGAAGGCGAGTAGCCGATCGGCGCACATCACCCCATGACCCATGGGTACCATCCTGGAACGTGTCAAGTGCGCAGCAAGAACAGTCATGAACAACGACCGTGAACACAATGGCAGGTCGTAACACTTGCACACTGCCCCATAAGCGGATCTCTTCTCCTCCCTTTCTCTTTCTCTTTCTCTCAGCTCTCTTCCTCCGACTTCATCGTTCGCCACGAATTCGCCCTTTTCTCCTATTACTCTCCCTTTCTCCCGGCTTCTCTCCCCGTGTCGTCCGTCCTCGACTTCTAGCGCGGAAAACCCCACGGGCGCCTTCTACAATATGCTACCGCGTACATCGGATACTCTTGGGTTTGGTGTTTGCTGTACCGTTCCCATAACTCCCCGGTGAATATGCTCGGCTTGTTACATCTCATGGGACACGACGGTGATATAATGTGAGAATCGAAGCGAGGGCCTTGCTCGGCCCAGTGCCGCGGCTCTTCGAGGATCGGTCCTTCGACGATGAACTGCGACACGAGAGAATGGATGGAGATTTAAGGTGGGAAAGGAGTGAATTGTTTTGAGCTGATGCGCTGGTGTGGGATTTGGAATATGAAGGAGAGTTTGTCAAATAATTAGGGGAGAGTTGCCGAATGCGTACACACTTAATTTCGAAGGCAGTTTACATATTCTTTAGGAGGAATTTTAGCAAATATTATGTTTTGCATCTATGCATTAACTATCGAAGTTGCAATTTAATATGATTTTTTAAATATTTATTGATAGATCATCGTGATATGAACACTTTTATAAGATCATGCAAACAGTACGATTTCGGCAACCGGTATCCTAAATGGTACCACCCGGTTTCCAAAATCGTACCTCATGTGTTGGATTAAAAAGACACAAAAAAATCATAAGAGAAACTGTATTTTGAGCTTAATTTAAGTTTAATATACAATACAACATAGAAAGAAAATGTAATATTACACTACTTAACGTAAATACAATTAGGACAATAATAAATATTGTCTTCTTTCGAAACTCCTCCACAAGCTTCATGTACCCACTTTTGGCACTTTAAGCGTTGGATCATGTTTTCTAAATAAGAATTATTGCAAAGAAAACAGAACCAATCGTTTTCATTCTCCACTTCTATGAGAACCTGAGCAGCGGTGTTAAAATACTGGCACGATTTCGGAAACCACGATGTGGTACGGTTTAGGAAAAAGACGTCCCGCCAAATAATTCAATCTAACTTTAAAACATTATCAGCATATTTTATAAACTAAATAGAAATAAATAATATAATATAGCTAGTTTTCAAAAATATATAAGACTACCTCAGAAACTGTAGGTTTATATTAAATTCAGCCGATTAAAATTGTTTAAAATTAACATCAGACTTACCTGATTTCTTTGTGCTTCTGTTATTCACAAAACAACACTTGATGCGAATGACTTTTTGGTCCTACTTTATTGACATAAATAAAAATTCATATATTTACCACCAGCAGCCATCGCAATGCATTAATTTTTAAATAAAAGAGCTGGTACGATTTAGGTGACCAGTATGCATTTGGCAACTCTCCCTATAGTAAATTAACGCATTCACTGTCACCTTTAGAAGCAGTTATACCAGAAGCCTTTTTATTTTTTATAAATATATCGCTCGTTTCTCACTACAGGGCATATTTTGATAACAATTTTATTGAGAACCCAGTGAACATTTTTGAAAACGGTGGGTATTTTAAAAAGAATGAGAACATTCCCTCTGTGGCATTCTACGCTGCTACTCGGAGGGAGAAGAAAAATGCATTTGGATAGAGTATACATGCGCGGAGTTTAACCCTTTGCACTCCTATGTCGAGCTACACTCGACACAGCATTCTATGGCACTCAACGTTTCATCTATTAATTATCGACTTTTCGAAGTCAACAATAATTTTGCATCTTAACATAACTATCCCGCGGTACCCACAATTGTTTCTAATATTCATTAAAAATTAATAATCAACGTTAGACAATTTTCCGAGACTATATTTGGTTATTTGACGAAAAGCTAGTAAAATAATCCGGAGTGCAAAGGGTTAATAGTATTTCGAAACTCACGGGAACATGATATGAGCCCCAAAAATTTTTATATTTGCGTTGGGCAACAAAAAGAGGAAATTTTGCAAACTACTATAAGCCATATTTTTCACATAGGAAAGTTCTGATTTTAAGAAATCGGAGTAGCACAGAGCAAAACGTGTTTTCAATTGGAACTCACGGCATTGAGAAGCATCATAAAGGAGCAGGCTGGCTCTGATGCTAGTATCCGGCAGCGAATGCGTTAATTCACAAAGGATCCATTGTTTTGGATCTTAAACCTTTGCGCTCGAACTTGTTTCTCCTAATGCTTACAGTGATCAGGGTTTCTTAATTTTTTTTGGCTGTGTGAGATATGATTTATTTGGAAAGAAAATTTATATAAAAATAGTTTTACATAGCTTATAATTGGGCGCGTCAACGATAAAAATTCGTTGACAAACTCAAACGATGATCGACAGTGTCAGCGAAGAATTGACACGTGCCAGTGAACAGATGGCGAAGCCTTTGGTGTCTTCACTTTCTCCTTCGATCTTTCGAGCTTCCTGTTAGAAAAAGGAGCTGACCGATGTCATGAATGAGCCCAGAAGTCAATGGGTTGTTTAGTATCCTGTTACTCATTCGACACCATCGGCTTCCACGTGCTCTTGTCACTCGAGGATCGGTTACCTTCACTTAAGTATAGTGTATCCGATCGATGCACCTTTAAAGAGCAATTACTTACCTTCACTTTAATTCTATCGTAGATAACTCCCTCCTAATTACTTCACATATTTCCATCTTTCTGGAGCCGTTTAGTAAAATTTATTTGTAACTATTCCGTCTCTTCGCAATGATAATTTTCGTGAGGAAAAGTTGCAGCGGCTGTATTATAACTATTTATTAAAAGCGAATTAAAAATTAAGCCGAAGTAGTAACTTTTAGATTCTATGATAAACTTAATTAACTTAGCACGGTGTCAACGTTTACGTTGAATATTAATCACTTAAAATATTTGCGCCCATGTAGACAATTTTTATCCAGAATTATCGGTGTTGACATTCTTCATCAGTCATCCGTGCTTTTGTAATCATTTTAATGAAA
Source organism: Cerceris ruficornis (assembly GCA_963989415.1). NCBI lineage: Eukaryota > Metazoa > Arthropoda > Insecta > Hymenoptera > Crabronidae > Cerceris > Cerceris ruficornis. The sequence continues at coordinate 18,065,338 of OZ022520.1, forward strand.
AGTGGAAGGATCCTTTAATTTTACTGATAATTTCAAAGAGAAATTCCATAGCCGCATTGCACTTTTTTAAGAAATGAAGATATTATTTGACTACAAAAGGCGTAGCCTTTTTTCCTTTTCCATTTTATATGAACTTTTATCCATAGTTAATGATATAAATTAAATCATCATTAATGCATTTGAAGCGAAACGTAATTATATGCTAAGACACAAGAAAAATAGTCTAGATAATTGCATAATATTTAAATTTCCACCGCGTCATCGTGCAGTTTATTAATCGGTTCAAAAGGGGTTGCCGTTTCATTCGGTTGCCCTCGATGGGTGGCCATGAAAAGACAACATAGATTTCTGCTCGTGCCTCTGCAATCCCAGCGTGAAAAGGTAAAAGAAAATGAGTGCAATGGCAGCTGTGCTCGCTGAGGCAAGAGAAAATAATATTAATAACTTGCCTCCGGGTCGTCCACTTTGCTGCCCTCTGATTTCCGGTTTCTCGACCTTTCCCGGAAGCAATACCGACGTGTAAGACCCCATGACGTTGCACTCCGTGTACGAATCAGGGTTGCGGATAATTTGTTAATCGGAAGGAGAAAAATAAAAATTGCTCGAAGGCATCTGCGTTGCGTTTCCGGCTCGGAGATTTTCATGAGAATCATCAAGCGTAACGTATTTTTCTAATTTATCAAAAGTAAGAATTAAAATTTGTATACTTCTGAAACCTCCGGGTAGAACATATCTTTATTCTTCGTTTGAAGCAGGTAATTTTATTTGTTGTAAATAGTGCAGAGTATTTAAATAATTATTAACTCTTGGCGAAGTGAGCCCAATATAGCTTTCGGTCATAGTCAATTTCCTATCAAATTAGTTTCGACGTTAAAAACTGAAAATAATTATACAAATTAACTTGAAGTATGATTCAGTGGCTGTAATTGTTGGTACTGTCAAAAGAAATTGAGTATTTTGCGGTAGAAAATTGTAATAATCTGCGTTCAATCAAGTGACAACAAATAGGGGATGAAATTCAATCTACGAAGTTAATGAATACTGTAATTTCCATAATTCTTTCCTGTATTCGATAAACCACCATTATATCCAGCAAGAGCATCCCACGCACCTAAACCAAATCAAAGACTTTATACCAAAATATAAAATCCACGAATCCTAAATTAACACTAGAACTACCGGCGTTAAATCTATCATATTTCAAAATATTAAATAAGTACTTTGAAAAAGGAGGGACCAAGAGGCGGAAAAGTTAATCGATTCGATGATTTATGTTTTTTGAGATTGACGCAGAATATTTATTCTAAGACTCTTCTAGAAACTTGGAGAATTTTTGGAAAAAATTGTGTACCAGTCGTTTTGACTGGTTTGGTAGTTCTAGTGTTAATTATCATTCGCCGATCAAACGAAGAATTTTAGGAATAAATTGTGTATATTTAGTTGCAAAAATTAGACGAATGTCAGTGCCATTTCCTTGCTAATGTGCCAATGAAAATGATCGTGTCTTGTTCCATGACGCACGTATTAATATTTCACGTTAAATATACCCAAGAAGAAATAGGTTATCGCTCTCAATTCGCACGATTTATTAGCATTAGGGAAGGCATCACCGTAGTGGATCAGTTTAGAGTTCGTTTCGTCTAAACGAGCGTGTAACAAGAAGCCACTTCGCCCGAGTCGACCGGTAATAGATTAAAGCCATCTTCCACCCCAGGCCGGGAGCGTATATTGTCCCCTTAACACCCCTATCCCAGCAGTTTTGCTTTAGTTCACTTGACCCTACTTGTCCCACCAGCAGCCTCTATGGCACGTTTCCCTTCGATGTGTTCCTCTATTTCTTTCTCTCTTCCTTTCTTCCTCTCACTCTCTGGCTCTCCCTTCCCGTTTTCATATAGGTCTCTCTATTTCCAGGACCAAATAGTGCCATGCCGTCCTGTCCATTTCTCTTCTATCTCTTTTTGTATCTGACGATTTTTCTCGTCCACCTCGCTCCTTTGTTCTCTGTTTTCAGATCGGCAGAGTGCACCCTTAGTGTTTGTAAATCTTTTCTCGTTTGTTACTGTCACTCGTCTCCTTTATACGTCTTGCTGACAGTCTCGATTTAGTGGAAAGCTCGGTTTTGAATGTCAAGAAGTCAGTTTAACTTTACTTAATATTTTGGAGACTACAGATAATTGTTTATATACAAGCTTGTCTATAGATGAACAGGGTCGTATTCAAGATTAAACTTACTGTTAGCCTAGGGCAGGGGTTGGTTTCTTCAGTAAAGAGCCATTTTTCCTTAGCTTCACCTGATGCACTCTTCAAAGAACCATAAACAGCCAAATAGCCAACTTTCTTTCTATAAATATTAATTTGAATCTTAAATCGAAATTATTTAACCCCTTGACCTATAATAACGAGTGACACTCGTGATGCGGCAGATGGAATCGGTAATATTCAAACTTCCCAAAAATAATGAAATTGAAAATATCAGTGGAACACAACACAATCAAATTATTTCTATGTTATTGATATTGCGTTAAATTGTAAGGTATATCCGGAATCACTGATAAATTTTCAGTTTAGCAATTTAATTCTGAATTATTGCCCGCACAGTCGCAAAAGAAATCGTATGGCAAGGGGTTAAGGTAACACTAATTATTTTAGTTAAGCTGAACAGCCGGAGATTTAAGACGAAGGAGTTTCAACTTACCGAATCCTGGTCTAGGAGACTATTGAAACTATAATATTGAATCATAATTTGTTTAAAAATATAAAATAAAGGAACGAATAAAAGGCATGTCTCACATGTTACGCGGCACCCCGTATATTTCTTCGCGCAGACACTCTGCCCCGCATATCCGTCCTTTTTAATTCCACCCCCTCCAACCCTCCAACGTTTCTAACACTATCTGTCTATCCGTGGCGACGCCTGCGCGAATGCTTTCCATGTCGCTTAGAAAAAGGCAGCCCTCACTTGCTCCCCCAGCGTGTGCGGTTAATACGAAAGAATGTGAGAGCCGGCTCCCCGTGGCAGGGAGGGGTGCGAAGAGTCCACGCAATTTCCTTAATGTACTCGCTAAATGTTCTAACCCTCGATACATATAACCGAGGACGGTATTACGCACATACGGGTTTTATGTATCGTACCTGAGTAGTGTACGTGTTATCTCTTCGAGAGGGTGCGATCACACGTGGGTGGCTCGGGGAGAAACTAGGCTAAGCGGACACGAGTCGGTGTTACAATCGAAATTTATCGATTACGAAAATATCACGCATGGATGGCACGTACGTGCTACCATGTCGAAGAACGCGATAGGATTATGATCCTCGAGGTGTCCATTCGCGTTGAGTATAAATATGAAGAGGTTAACGGATTCGGATGTGGTATAGGGATGTAGATAGTCTGAGGTAGTACTTTATTTTTAAATGGGTTGTTGTCATTTGTGGTTACAAATTTGACGTGGTGTTATCGGTTACAAAAATGTCACTCGCTTATTGATAGCTCGTATGTGATACTGTTAGAACTATACAAGAGGTGCCCGCATATCAATTTGTACTGTGTACGGCACTGCGCATAGGAATTTAGTTTATATTATAAGTCTTAAGTGTCGCGGCCGCCCTAGCTCTTTTTGAGCGCATCTTAGTCAGTCTGTTCGCTGTATACGCCCTACGCGGAAACACTAGATATTCTTTCTCTGCTACGATTCAAATATATATTCCACATATATTAATTTGTCTACAATTAATTCAACGCGCACCCTGTTTATTCCTATCAGATACCATGTCGAAGAATGCGGAAGGGTTATAATCCTCGAGGTGTCCATTTGCTTTGAGTATAAGTATGAAGAGGTTTTGAAGGGTTCGGATGTGGTATGGGGGATAGCGATAGTCTGAGGCAGTACTTTATTTTTAAATGGCTTGTTGTTATTTGTGGTTACAAATTTGAGGTGGTGTTATTGGTTACAAAAATATCACTCGGTTATTGATAGCTCGTATGTGATATCATGTCGAAGAATGCGGAAGGGTTATAATCCTCGAGGTGTCCATTCGCTTTGAGTATAAGTATGAAGAGGTTTTGAAGGGTTCGGATGTGGTATGGGGGATAGCGATAGTCTGAGGTAGTACTTTATTTTTAAATGGGTTGTTGTTAATTGTGGCTAGAAATTTGACGTGGTGTTATCGGTTGCAAAAATGTCACTCGCTTATTGATAGTTCGTATGTGATACCATGTCGAAGAATGCGGAAGGGTTATAATCCTCGAGGTGTCCATTCGCTTTGGGTATAAGTATGAAGAGGTTTTGAAGGGTTCGGATGTGGTATGGGGGATAGCGATAGTCTGAGGTAGTACTTTATTTTTAAATGGGTTGTTGTTAATTGTAGCTAGAAATTTGACGTGGTGTTATCGGTTACAAAAATATCACTCGCTTATTGATAGCTCGTATGTGATACCATGTCGAAGAATGCGACAGGGTTATACTCCTCGAGGTGTCCATTCGCTTTGAGTATAAGTATGAAGAGGTTTTGAAGGGTTCGGATGTGACATGGGGAATGAAGATAGTTTGGGATGGTACTGTATTTTTGGGTGGGTGTATTGTTTATTGATGTTGCAAATTTGACTCATGATACGATTCTGATCCTCTAGGTCAGTGGTTCTCAAACTTTTTTAAGAATTTCTTACGTGGAAAGCAGTTTACAATTTTTTAGATTGCTTACGGAACCTTTAAAATGAAATAGAATTAACATATAGGCTCCTGTCACCGAAACCTTTTTTGGAAAATAGTTATTTCGTCAGAAAATGGCAAATGTTAGTCATCGATTGTACATTCAATGCTACATGTGCATCTGCTTTGTCTGAATCAGCTCAAAATTTTAATAAGTTACTAAATCGCGGTCCGTAGAGGCCCCTTTGCGGTACCCTAGAGCCATAGGTTCTTCAACTGGGGTCCGTGGACCCCTGGGGGTCCATGGAACAATTTTGAGATTAAGTTTACATCTTCCAACTTTTCGCTTTTATTCAAATAACTTATTTAGTAAAAGTCCTACATGGTTAAGACTTTTTGTATTTGTTGTTACTTAGCTAAAAACAATGCAATTTTTTGCATTCCCTCGCAAATTGTGGCCAAGCATCCGTGCGATACCACACGTTAAACAAATACAGAATAGCTAATAAAAATGTTCATCTCTATAAATAAGCAAGCTCATTCATTAAAATAACCAGCGATAAATTTTTACCGATACTTATTATAACGTAGTGCCTATGAGATTATGAGCCAGAAATTAAGTCTCAAAAACGGCGTAAAATGCCTAGGATTGGGATGGGGCCCGCAAAAAAATGCCACAGAGGACAATGGACCCCCGTTTGAGAAACACTGCTCTATGTTTTCATTCGCGTTGGCGGGTACAAATGTGAGGAAATTGAAGGAATTTAATATAACACGAAGAGTTAATGTAGTTTTTAATGGCGATTTGTTTGTGTATGTGTTATTATTAATTGTTAGCACAAACTTTCCGTGGGTAATCAAGGTTTTCATAATTTTTTAATAATGTCGGTGAACATTAACTGTGTAGGAGTTGTGCAAACTAACTGAACAATATTCCTAACCGAAATTTAAACCGAATTCATAATTAGATTTATTCTCATAAAGAAATGAACATCTAAGATAGCCATCCATAGCAGAATCGAGTTCAGACCTTTGCTTTCGTAAATTGGAGTTACAGTTTGATTAGCACGATCGTTCGTTATGCATCATTTTGTAGCGACGTCGTTTCTAACATAGAAAGATTGGATAAAATGCTTAATGGGCTAGCTAATGTCCCCATATGCCTAAGTTGGCGCATGGATATGCAGGACACGCAATGGGCGGTACGCATAAATAATTTAAGCCCCGTACCATCATCCATCCTCGGCGAGAACCCCATTTGGTCTGACTGGCGCTAGCTTTAGTCATGCGTACCTTCGAACCACATTTGATAATTCAATGAACAAACTTCATTGATCGCTTCATAATCCTCCCGAAGTGAAGATTGTTCGATCTAGGGGATTATTAGAATTTAGTGATTATAATGTCAAATTGAAAAGTTTGATTTATTCCGGCAGAACGGCGCGAAACTTTCGGAACAGTTCCATTTACTAACTTGGAATTTTGACACGGAGAATATAATATTTTTACTGCCCATCGTCTCCTTTATTTTTCTCAAAATATAGTTATTTATAAAAATATTACATTCAAATTCTCAAGTTCTCCAGAACCGACATTCATTAGAAGAAACTCATAAAAATACTTCTTAGCTTTTCCAAAATATTCGACGTTTAAACATTTTTAAGCAGGTGGTCCATCCATGCCAAACTTATTTTTTATATAGAAACTGTCTACATTTTAACACTAGATTTACGGGCGTGAAATCTGTTACATTGCAATATATTAAATTATGACTTTGGAAAGAGAGGGATCAAGCGGTAAAAATGGTAATTTGTTAAGTCATTATTATATTATAAAATTCAGATGAAATATCTACTGTACAGCTTCTCTGTAAATTTGAGAAATGTTTATAAAACAAGCAGAAACCCGTCAATTTGACGGCTTCCGTAAATCTAGTGTTAAAAAAGATAAAATCAGATTAATTACAATATCCTATATTACTAATTTCTTACAATTCCTGCCATAAAATTAAAAGTAATAATTACCAAATAAATTGATTCAAAGACTGCAAATGTAAACAACACCACCAATCCTCACAACATTTAAATCTCCAGTAAAATTTCAGTAATGTCACACGCAATCTCTTTTACACAATTCTTCCAATTTTACCATACATTCCTAATGAATGAACGTTCTTTACTGATTTCATAATTACCGATAAAAGTCATTAACACGACTGCCAAATCATCTCGGAACATGCACCCCATGTAAAGAAGGGTCGAGACGGAACCCATGGCTTTTTATCGGGGTCCTCTCCGAGCCGCAATGTACCATTCGCGTATTAGCCGGGCCCGCGGACACATTGTGCGCATTTTATACGTATTTGCACAATTCCCGGTGATTTTTCGTCGGCGGAGAGACGGGCCAACTGTTTGCCATATAGGAACACATGAGACGGGGGGAAAACGAATTCGATGCCTCGGTTGCCGTTTTATCGGTCGGAAGATATTGGATTTATTAATGTCGTTGGTTAGGCGCGTCGGATTTATTTTATTGCCGGTATCGCTCATCCCCCTTTAACGTTTTCGATGGCTGTCGAATGTTTGCGAGCTACTCAATAATCTTCCCTTTACATAGAATTTTTTTGTATTTTTTGCGCGAAGGAGATTTCGTTAAAAATGAAGAAAAATGGTAATTAGTATGTGATGATGATGTTACGTGTGATAAAGCTTCTATGATAAGGGAAAATTGTTGCTTCGGTAGCGAATGAAATTCATAGCCATTAATGAAAGCTAGTTGAAGTAAATTATTGTCTTTTAAAAGCTAATAGTATTTTTCTTCTAATATAGTTAACGATAATAGAGATAACACAGATTATTTGAATCGAAGAAGAGAGCTTTCGTTAATATCGAACTTTTAAGCTCCTATATTCTCTGATGGAATCAAGAATTTTTCTGCATTTCTGTGCATGGTGCAATAGCATCGTATTCCATTTTATTACAATTGTCGCCAATATTCTAATACAACTTATTATAACCGTATTTCTCCACACTTTGCAGCGTCTCATTTCCTTCTCGTTCTACTGGCTTTCACTAATTGCATTATCCTCGTCGTAAGGACCTTATTATCATTCCGCACTTACATTTTCTTCCAGAGAACTTCATTGGGACAAGTTCCATGAAATTATAAAATTGCACCGAGAGATCACAAACATATGTTAAATAACAATAATTTCACCGCTTAAATGAAGATCTCAAAACTAAAATGGAAGCTTTGTACGTGCAACCTATTCCCTGGAAATCCACAAAACGATTTCTCAATCAAAGCCACTTCATACCACCAAAGAATTCCCTATCTCGCAAAAAAAAAATGATCCAAACCACAGCCACCGTCAACCACAAGCAAACGTTCCCTCAAAGATTTCCAAATGTACAACTGCAAATGACCAAACAAAAGCTCTCGTCTACGAGGAGCATCGAAGCCACCCTTCTCCGAAGTCAAAAACTCTCCATGCGAGGCATCGCGCTGATCTCCGGGGATCGCGTTACTTTTGATTATCCATGGAAAAGAGGAAGGGAGTCAGACTTGAAAGGTTCTCCGAGCACGGACCGGTGCACGCAAATGCGCGGGCGTATGTCGTTTAAGCCCATTTAACCGTACAAACGTTTGAGAGATCTCGGCCGGTGCCGAGGAGACAATGAGGGGGTACTGTCGTCGGGCTTTGTGAGGGGCTTTTCATGGGGCTTGCAGGAGGATTGCACGGACCCGAATTCGAAATGACGAAGGGTGAATCGAGGGCCGCTACCATGGGCCGAGGTCGCCAGTGGAGTCGGTGGAGCCGATGGAGATGGGGTTGCCGGTGAAACGGTAGTTATCCTGCCGCTACGGCACACCCACGCAACCTCCCTCTTTCACCTAGCCTCCCTTCTCCTCTCCTATTCTATTCCTGTTTACCGTCGACGTACCGATAACGATGCCCCCTTGCCTTTTGCCATGGCTGCGTCTCTTTCTTCCTTCCAACTCGACTGCCTCTATCTTTCTTTTTCTGCTTTTTTTTTTAGTTGCCTTCCATTCTCCTTCCGCGTCTGTTCCTTGCAGTCTGATTCTACTGCCTAACATCGCGTTCCTCTCTGCGTCTATTACACAATGGCACATCTGGTGCTAACTCCAGTTTTCGGCTGCCACGGTTGTCGCGGAAAATCGTTGCACTTTTCACTTTTGTCGACTTTCGCACCGATACTTCAGGATTTTTATTTGAACTGTGTCTAACGAGCTTGATGAACGGTGGATCGAAAGGATCTTGAATTTTTTGGGTGAGGTTTGAAGAATTTCAAGACGTGGAGGTGTTGGAAATTGTAGAGTAACATTGAAATTTATTTAATTTGCTGATAGAGTTTATCTTAATTGAATTAATAATTTACATATTTATTTTAAATATCTGAGAAACTTATTTTGTATGATAATTAAAATTTGTGCATTCGCAACAGTAACATTTCTCTATCGAAACTTGCACTTTATTTACATTCAATACGTCCTTCTGTTGGTTTGAGACAATGTTTTATATTATTATATATATACTTTTCGGTGCTAGAGACATTAGAAAATTTCAAATGTTCCATGCTCCGTCGAAATATTAATTTGACTCGCAGGCGCGCTCAGTTATGGGGTTACCGAAACCTCGCACGCTAAAAAACCATATGCGTAAATGGGGCAGACTACCGAGCGGCATAAATTCAAATGTATTTACGCGGTAAGGGTGCCGTAATATATTACCCGCCAATGTAATGGAAACGCCCATAGAGAAACAGATCTGCCCGTGCAAATTCGATTATATGCAGTTTGTATCTTGCCTCCGATTTCTCCCTCGTTTCGCAGTGCTCCGACGCGAGAAAGAGAGCCGGATTAAAAAACATGCACCGTTGAAACGTGCATATTTCATCGGCGCGTCGACTTTTTCGTCCTTTAATTTCGAAAGTTCGCGAAATCCCCATTCGCCGGGTTTCCTTCGGAGATATTGCACGAATGTTGCGATTCGGCTCCTTTTTTTGTATAGTTTGTCTCGTTTTTTATGTCGTGGCACGGAATTTATAGCTTGAATTCGTAGGAGGCCATATTTTCTTTAATGCGTGAGACCACTACTTTCTGGCATAGTATACGTCTTCATTTTGCTTCATAGTCAAGAAACATACATTTTTCATATGCAGTTAAACTAGTGTTATTAAGTTAAGATAAAAAGTTTCAGGCAATAATACTCAATCCGTCAGTTTTGAATGTTAATTCATCCGGTATCAGTATTTACAAATTCCTTTAGTCTAATGATCAAAAGACACCGTATCTTTTCAAATCGCGGTTTCTCTCTCCAACTGATCAAAAACCTTCATTATCGCACCCTTCAAATTCCTCACTCTAACACAACCATAAGAACAAAAAGATAATTCTAAAAAAATAAACAACCTCTATCACCAATCAACGACACATCTCCCTGAACTCAATCGGCAAAACCAAAGACCACCCAGTAAAGACAACTAAAGCAAAAAAAGCCGATCATGATCCAGATACGAGCTCCATCCTCTGACCTCTCGATCCGAAAGTCGATTTTCACTTATATTTACGGCATCCTCGCGGTAAGCGAAGCGAAAAAGAGAAACGTCATCGTCGGTCGGGTCAAGTGTGCATTCGGAGCCCTGGGGAAAGGAGACGATGTCCCACCCTGACGAGTTCCGCGCTCGTTGCACCCTCTCCCCCGTTTTTCTCGACTTCCTCCACGTTTTCCTCCGTTTCTCGCAAAAAGGGAGGGTGAGGGAAAGAGAAGAGAGAAAGAGAGGAAAGCACCAAAGCGAAGAGCTCGGCAGAAAGCCGCGGGCGAGTAGAACGACGTTGGCCTCGCCACCCCTTGGATAGGCCGCGGATAACCACCCCTGTGCTGATGCTTTTTACGGTGACGAACGACTCCTGGAGGCGTGTCGACATGTGCAACGGAACCGACGAAGGGTGGGCTCGCGTGATCGAAGCTCCAGGAGGACGCCCACGGAAATCACGGGGTCGCGCAATCGCAGAGACACCCCTTTAATGGATCTTCACGATGGAAACGAGGGGGTTGTATCGGATGTATCGGCGGTGGGCGACATCTTTCGGGTTCGCGCCTTGGAGAATCTTGTGACGATCCTGAGCTTTCTTGCGGTGGATTTCACGATTTTTAATGGAATTCGTGGATTCTTTTTTGTTGGAATCTCGTGATAATCTTGGTTTTTTCGGGGTTGTGGCTACTCTTCGAGATAATCAGAAATAGAAGTAAATTGTGGTCGCATTAGGGTTTCAGAGTCGATAGATAAACTAATAAGAAAGTAAAAGAAATTCCTCGTATAGTAATGAAGCTGATGACAGATATCATTTTCAAAAATATTTTTTACTATTTGTTATAATTGTAAGAAGTTGCATTTATAAAATAAAAAATAATAGATTCTAAATTCTAAAGTAATACGACTAAAGATACTTACGGTTTAAGATATATTTGGTAATTTATAAATGTGAAAACACTATTGTTTTATTGCTTACAATAACTGCAGAATTTCTATTTTTACCTTTTTCACTTTATAAATATTTTGTAAGGGAAAGAATTCATGACCGTAATAGAAATAATTGAGAACGCGAAAGTGCAACGGTGCATATCTAACGAGCGTTATTTACCACTGAAAAAGGGTGTCATATCGCATCTGGTAAATCATTCGCGTATCGAACACTTTCATTGGCATGTGATTTTGGATTCAGGTTAGAAGTTATCGCGCGTGCATAACAGATTTTATGGGCATCAACCGTCATGCACGCAAAGTGTCGTGCCATCTGTTATCGGAGGCCCCATAGACGTCAGGTGGAAAATTTTATATTCTTCGTGGCTAAAATGGTTCGGTGATTATGGCTTCGTAGCGCGATCATAAACGCGTGGATAACTTCTATAATCATTTTCACGGCCGACTGAAATTTCGCGAAAGGGTCTCCAAGTTTCGTTTAAATGAATTTTACTAATTGCACAAGTGAACTCTTTAATAATTCTTCTTATTGTTGGACCCTACCATCAAGAAACTTTTGGAAACGTTTCTCATTAATCTGCAATTATTATTCTCTATTTATATTATTATTTCATTATATTATTTATATATTATTTATTTATATATATATTTATATTATTCTATATTATTCCTATCTCTTATTAGTATTCCATTTTTTTCAAGAAACGCACAGAAATTTTACCCCAAGCAGAAATGATATTTGCTAATACTCCTTATACACTGCGATGCTTAAATTTAGAAAATATTTATTACTTTATAATGACTTATCTACGTCCAATTATTATGTTATTTTTTCTTCTTCTATCTGTTATATTGAAATATACGAAATAAGTACTTTGGAAAAAGAGATTTGAAGAGGTGAAAAAGATGATCAGTTAAGTAATTTTTGTTTCGTACGATAGATCTAAAATATTTACTGAATGGCTGCCCAATCAATTTGGGGAATTTTTAAAAAAAATCAGAAAACGGTCATTTGACCGCCATGGTAGCTTTAGTACTCTTTAACAGTGAATTCAATTGCGAATTTTCTCAAACTATGGCTAAAATTTCCACGCAGAAAAAATGTTCGCTAATATTTCTTATATACCGCGACACATTAAATGAAAAAAATATTTATTAATTTATAATATCTTATCCTATGTCCAGTTATTATTTCATTTCTTCTAAATCCCTCTGACAGTGAATTCAATTGCAAATTTTGTTTATTCATGACAGATTTCTATGCAATTCTTCTACTTCCACGAAACACTTCCAGCGTTCGATCTGAACATTTCGAAGTACTTGTAAAAGCACCTATACATTATTATCGAAAATGCAAAATACCACGGTGGTGCAGGCGTTCATGGGGGCACGTTTTCCATGCATAATTCTTATTGTATACAGGCAATATTCTCTGCGAGGGAATTGACCAGTAGCTTAACCGCTTGGCATTTAGCAGTAAATTTCGTTAAACGTTAGCACAAAGTATAAATCGATAACGCCGTTTACATATTTGTGGAGAAACGTACACAAAGTACCATAACGTAGAACGGTATAGTGTAATAATGTTTATCAAATTGCAATATCACGTTAATTGCGTTTCTTTGTATTGTATAGTATCCATAAAGTTACAGCAAATTCCCACCAGTAGAATACGTCGATTTTCATGAACATCCAATTCGTGAAATAATTTTATTTTATTATTTCTAAGCCCCCCTCCCCCCAAAAAAATTAAATATAAGCTTTGCATAAATACGAATAATTCTCGTTATTTTATTAACATGATTTTATATGGTACTAATTAAAATAATGTTTCATTCCTTTCTGAGTTAAACAAAAAACAGTTAACTGGCAGAAAAGTTTTGCACGCCACTGCATTTTCGAGACTTTGCTTTTAAATTCAGCTTGCCTCGGGGTATTTCACTGCAGTTCATTTATTCCGGTTATTTATTTTGATAAACCGAATAAAAGTCTGTTGCGTTTGTAATAATAAATATAACTTACGTTTTTTTTAAATGAGATAAATCACAAAGGATTATGAAAAAAAAATGCGGAAAATATTTTCAAATAAGAACATAAACTTGCTTCAGGGATATTAATATCTTCTGAATTTTTCTTCCAAGAAGGTAATTCATTGGGAATTATGAATCTAAAAAGTATACGCCTCAGTTTGAAATTAATTTTTTCTTCTTCAAAATGATATGTGTAAAATTACTCATACGTCCGATTGTGTCCTGTAATAATTTGTTTTTCCGAGCACTGACAATAATTTCCGGTAGCATCGCTGGACGTAAAAAAAAAGCCATAAACTTCGCAAACTTTTTAATTGCTTTTTCGATGCTTTCATACGCCTACATTCGTCAATGAGCGAACATTCATACGTTTCCGAATTTCGGCTCAACGTCAATCGATCGTCGCTGATATTTTGTTCATCAAACAGTCGCCGAAATTCGCTTTATTTGCGCGTCGGACCGAACACGCGTATTAAATGTGAATATGCAATCAATCGGGTATTAAGATGCACAAAAGGGTGAACACGTATTTGTTTCCAAATAAAAATTGCACCATACGCGAAACAAAACAATCGTGGGTCGCATTGATTATTATAGCAATTACAAATTGCATTACTTATTTCACGAATTCCGAAGATAGCAAATAAATCCATGATAAACGCGACGTTTGTAAATGACGCATAATGTTTGAACGTTACTCTCGTTAATTACATTTCAGAGAAGCCTGTTTTAATTATAACGTAAATTATTTATCAATGTAAGGACGCTCAAGGAAATCAACGTTTAATATTAGCAGATAGAGAAATAGACACGTCCGTCAGGATTTCATTTATGTAATTGATCGTATGCTACGTAAGATTCTTCAACTTATTTGTAAATTATAAAATTAAGTCCCTCGAAACCTTCCAGTGACCTGCATCCATTTTCCGATCTGCCTTGACGTAATTATTTCACACCAATGAACTATTAAACTCACAACTAATTAACACATATTTCTTTTATGCCAGCTCCTCTTATCTTCCTAACCATATTCATTGCTTTTCCTCCTCTCCAGAATCAACCAGAAACTTAAATTTTCACAATTATGCAGACATTACCTTGCACTTGATATAGTTATTTCCATCCAATAAACTATTAGACTCACTAATTATCACCTATTTCCATTATGCTAGCTCTTCTTATCTTTGCAAACTATGCTCATTACTCTTCCTCCTCTTCAGAGTCACTCAGAAACGTTAAATTTTACCAATTATTCGGACATTAATTGCAACCGAAATAATATAAAAAAACTTCCATACGAGAAACGCAAACCTAATAATTAGCTTGCATCGAAAAAGTTCGTCTGAAATCATCGTCCGTCATAAATTCTCGACCCTGAGGCACTCGCGAAATAAAATGTATTCCAGCAAAATAAATTCACCCTCTTTCAGTGGACTCGTTGGAAGTCATACTTATCTCGTCCATTCGCAAATTAGCTCGTGCCGAAACAAAAGATTAACGCGTTCGTGGACGCGAGAAAGAGGATCGGCGAAAGTGTCGCGCGATCAGAAGTCAGACGGTCACGAGAAAATCGCGAGCGCGCACACCACAAGGGAGCTCCATATTTCAAGAGGGTCGGTGGAGTTTTCATCTGAAAGGGGATAGAAGAAGATGGAGAGATAAGGACAAAGAGCAGACGAGCCTCCTGGCTGGAGCGAGAAAGACAAAGGCTTCTATTGAAAGTGTGCCGGTTGATGCTGGTAGACGTATCTATCTACTGGGTGGATCGCAAGTAAGAGGGAAAACTTCAGTTGCGTATCGTGTTTGTCGTAATGGTAGGAGAAAGTGGAATGATGTATTAGAAAAATGCTTTTTATTCAAAGTATAGAAAAACAGACTTTTATTTGTAACATTATCCATATTTCTTTAGTAATGCATCTGAAATAATATATTCTCTGTAAAATGAGGGTGCAGTTGAAGTTCGAGTTAGATTTATTGCACCCGAGATCAATTTCAGACTGTGAGAGTAATGCAGTAGGTGATAAAACGACTAATCACAAATCCGGCGTGTGATTGCCGTAAAATAACTTTAGTTGACCACGAAGAACCTGTCACGGTGATAAGATCGTTTATCGTTTTTACACTAATTTAAAGTTAAGGGAGAGTAAATATTTAAATTTGTATCGGTAAAAGGCTAAAATTATGAATAAATAACCCATAATCAACTTGCACCATCGTGAATTGTGGCTTCTAGGAACCGTTTTTTAAATAGACCCTGGTCTAGAATAGATCACAACAGGTCAAAGTTATCACAACAGGCCTATTGAAAAATACAAAAATGTAATAACCATAGATTTTTAAACTGTAGCCAGCCATTTTCGAAACACCCTGTATACGTCTACTTATACATCGACCTAGGTGCACCCCCGACTTATTCGGTTCAGTGTAGATGCGCGCGAGAAAGGAAAGGATGAGAGAGAGTATACACGACTGATCTCGACTAAGATTATAAAATGGCGACCCTCACCCCCCTGGCTGTTCTTAATTTCGCTCGGATCCTTTTGTCCCCACCTAGCCAACCTCGTTTCTCTTCTTTTTCTTCTTCTGCCTGCGCTCCTTTTTCTTCCTTTTCCTCGAATCCACCCACCCCCTAACCATCCCACGGATCCACCTCCGACCACCCACTTTCTTTGCTTTTCCACGTTGCTTTCAGAATCGGCACAGTCCTCTAGACGTTGCCAAAGAAACTCTTGGGAATTCTTTTACGTGACGATTCCGATGAATAGGACCCTTGCCGCGAGCAGTGGAAATGAATGCGCGGATGGCAGCAACGGATGATCGTAACTGATGAAGGAAAATCCAAGCGGAGGGTATAGGGAATAGAGTTTGCGAATATCTTCGAGAATATTGTCGAGGATTTACAAGGAAACTTGGTGGAGATCGGCGAGTTTGATGGAAATATAGGGAGAGATTTGAGGTACCGATAATGGAATGTTTTATTGGGACCAATATGGTCGACGGGGGATGAAATCTTATGGAGCCATGAAGTAAAAGTGTTATCTTATTGAAATTGACGAGGGAAATGCAAGAATTTAAGAAATGTTTTTTGTAGATTTTTTTTAGAAATAGCATAGAAATCTTATGAAGAAACTTGGTGAAATGGAAATTGATGGAAATATGGAGAGAGATTCGAGGCACCGATGATGGTATGTTTTATTGGGACCAATATGGTCGACGGGGGATGAAATCTTATGGGGCCATGAAGTAAAAGTGTTATCTTATTGAAATTGACGAGGGAAATACAAGAATTTAAGAAATGTTTTTTGTAGATTTTTTTTAGAAATAGCATAGAAATCTTATGAAGAAACTTGGTGAAATGGAAATTGATGGAAATATGGAGAGAGATTCGAGGCACCGATGATGGTATGTTTTATTGGGACCAATATGGTCGAGGAGGGATGAAATCTTATGGAGATTTGAAGTAAAAGTGGGATGGTATTAAAATTGACGAGGGAAATGCAAGAATTCAGAGAATATTGTTTGTAGATTTTTTTGGAAATAGTATAGAAAACTTATGTAGAAATCTGGTGAAATGGAGATCGACGGGTTTGATACAATCATGGGAAGAGATTTGAGGTACCGATGATGGAATGTTTTATTGGGGCTGATATGGTCGACGAGGGATGAAATCTTATGGCGACTTGAAGTAAAAGTGTTATCTCATTGAAAATGACGCTGGAAATGCAAGAATTTAGAAAATATTGTTTGTAGATTTTTTTGGGTAAATAACGTAGAAATGTTAAGAAGAAACTTGGTGAAATGGAAATTGATGGAAATATGAGAAGAAATTTGTGGTACCGATAATGGTATGTTTTATTGGGACCAATATGGTCGACGATAATAACAGAAGATGAGCGAAATTAACGTGGGAATTATTGTTATTGGATTTGTTTGAGGATAAAGTGGATGATTTAAGGGGACATCGTCCGAATTAAATATTAATAATCTTCATTTATTCTCAATCACCATTTATTTAAAGTTTGATACGTCGAAAGAAGAATGCAGTATGAAATATTAGTATCGGATGTAATAAAAAGAATGTTACGAACAATAACTTTTATCTTGAAATATTTAAAAGAAGGTTGGAAAGCTAGTAAAGCTCGTAAAATTGTTGGTGCAGTTAAAGAAAACGGTTTCTTCGGTTCAGAATTCCAAAGCTACAACTTCGAGTGCAAATATCGATTTCACCTTCGTACCGAGGGCAATCGAATTGAATATTCGATTCGCTTTTGGACTTTAAATATTCTAGCATTTGACTTAGTAATTTGACGAGTAATTTCAATTTCGAGTAGTCCGAAATGCCTCACAAGGCCGACTTGGCAGATTTAGGTATCTCAGGTAAATCTATCGGCTTTCAGGCCTTACAATTTCGGAAGCCGATGAATGCACAGTTAAGTTATTACAAAGATAGGATTTGCAGTAATGTAAGAATAAAATATGATCTTTTAATTAATTCTTCAGTTAATATGATAAAGAATTTTCAAATTAGTCGCGATAGTAAACAGGTCTCTCATTTCAAAGCACGTAGTTAAATTTCAATAAAGAATGCATTTATGTTCTACAATAATTTACGAAATCGTGGAACTCATCGATAGTCCACCAATTACTAATTATTTAGTACACATTCAATCCGATTACAATTATCCGGAATCAAACATCATTCTCATAATTCTGCAAACCTCGGCCGCTCCAATAGACAATGAATTTCCCAATTTAGGAATTTCGCAATTCGGAATAGCATGGTACACATTAAAAATCTATGTTTAGTACCATCGCTACAAAATAATATTCCCTCAGGATGATTCGAAATTAAAAATAAAATACACCAACCTCGGTCTTTCCACCATGCAATTAATTTCTCAATAAAAATTGAAAATACATTAAAAACCTATGTTAAAGCCACCCCTATAAGGACCAATTAAAAATATCCTCCTACGGTCGTTCAAAATCGAACCTTTTGCACAATCATCCATCCCTGGTCCCTCAAACGAACACGAACCTCTAAAACAACAATACGCAACATAATAAAAATCTATGTTAATAACCTCGTCTATAAGAAGTGATTAAAAATAATATCCTCCCACGATCATCCGAAATCGAACACAAACAAAAACTTCCATCCGCGGTCTCTCAAAAAAACATTAATAGTCCGACCAAAAATACTCAGCATAACAAAAATATATGTTAACCCCTTGACATACAAATTAAATGGAACTTGATGTGACCAAAAAATTTTAATTTCGCTATTTAATTTCGCTCAAGTGAACAGTTACGTGAAAGCTGAGAAAGAGTACATTTTATTTTGAAGTTTGGATTTTTATTAATCAGATTGATGTTAACAAAGAACATCTAAATAACATTACAAAATAATAATTTAATAGTTCTGTACAGTAAACTGTACTCTAATTGTAAACTGCGCGGCGTCCGCCGAAAAAAGCGCTTGACGAGTCAGACTCGTCAAAGTCTACAGTGGCCCATGAAATGAATGACGAGTCAGACTCATCATTTTATGTCAAGGGGTTAAAAATCACAACCGCAAGCACCCATCAATATAAAATCCTCCCGCGATAATTTAAAATCGAGCATAAACACAATCTCCCATCCTCGGCCTTCCAAATGTACATGAATCCTCCAATCAAAAATGCTCAACATAATAAAAATCTATGTTAAAAATCACCTTCCTAAGCACCGATCAAAATAAAATCCTTCCGCGATCATCGAAAATCGACCATAAACTTTATAATTTTCCAAACACCAGGCTGAAGTCTCTCGAGCGCAACATCGATGCCTCAGCGTCGTATCGGTTCTACCCTTCGAGGACTTCCGTCGAAGCGTAGGGTTGTCGGGGACGCGTTTCGCGGTGCGTCGATCGCCATATTGGAGGCGGTCGATCTTCCCTCCAATCGGTATCAAAGCCTGAAGAGCGTGGGTGCGAACCACACCCAATAACCCTGACACTTGCCCCACCAATGACCCGCCACACCCACGAATGTCACGTGCGCACGAGCAGCACCAACATCACCGGAACAGTCGCCCGCGAACCCCGGTATCGGTCGCACCGGTGACCTTCCCTCTTCTCTCGTTGCAAACCCGACGATCGTGTTTAGTTATTGCATCGCTCAAGCTCGTTGATATCGCGGAAACGATAAAAACCGCTTTATTTACTTTGAAGTATCTTCGTTGATAGTTCGTTGCACCGATAAGAAGTGTACGTTTATAATTGAACTGCTAGGACGTTCGCGAAGGCGGTGAAAGTTTGTGGAATCGTTTGGTAATTTGGACAAAGTGTGCCGATGTTTGGGCAATGGTTATTGAAAACAGTTACATAGATTTACTCGACACTTGTAGTCTTTAAATACTGAGAGAAGAAGCGTCAAGAGGATTGGGATTAATCGTAGTTTGGTGAAGTTTGAGGAAACTACTCTTCGATGTTCATCCAGCGAGCTAAAGTGGATTAATTGAGTGTTACGATACCAGTGTCTCAAGAATTGATAATATTACAATAGAAACCGTCAAGTAATCATTAAAACATCAATTCGATAAACATCGTAGAAGAAATCCAACAAAAGGATTCCATCGATCCAACGCTAAGTCAAACGTAGTTGAAGCGCGCTACCGGAAGTCCCAGTAAAACTGCAAATCCTCAAGTATACACGTCTCAGGAAAGCGAGTCGCCTGACGTAAAAATCATCGGTATGACGAGGCACAGGTAAAACCCGATCGAAAAGCGCCACTATGACGATGATAAGCCTTGAGATGTTGGGCCGCGAGGCTCTTCCCCTGGAAGGGATGTATCGGCGCGCTCGTCAGGAAGTCTTGACACCGCCGCACGACACTTCGGAGACTCGGAACGTTCATCGGAACGTCAGTAACGCCGGAAACGCGAACAACGTCGGCAACCTCGAGAACGGGCCTCGAAACGACATGCATCCGCTCGATCAACCGGCCGTGGATCTTGGATTACCGACGCATTTACCTGAGATTCTTTACTGTAAGTGTAGAGAGTCGAACCGATCGGAGAACAGATTTTGTTCGCTCGATGAGGAAGAGAGAGATTTTTGTGCGATGAGGTGGAAGAAGACGCGAAGGATTTTGTGGTTGTTAATGACAAAGCGTTGATGGATTGTGAATTGTTATGATTTGAGAGCTGAAGTAGAGACTGATCACGGAAATATGTTCCATAGTTTGGTTAGGGATTAATTTATGAAGTGGTAGAGTAATAAATATTCATTTGGAATGTGTGTTTAACAAGGAAGATAAGAAATTGAACAATCAAGATATAGAAAATTTTGGGGAATAAATTTTCTGGTTCGCTATGTGTTGAAATTATTCGTATCGATAATAAAGTGTAATTAAATGTTTACTTTGTGCCTTATACCATTGCGAGGACTGAAGATTTGAGTAAAAAGTTTCTGTTTATTTTCTTTATTTTAATTGATGCATACTGTAGAATAGGCGATGAGAATTGAAAACAAACAGTTGCTTCGGCCTTAACGTAAACGTAGAAGTTGGTAATTGAAATTGACGAGAACTATGTTAGAATCAAATTAAAACTGGCTCCAAGTTCATGTGAATTAGAGAATATATTTTCATGCACTTCCTAAATTCGTGGACATTTACCAGATGTGATCGGAATTAATGTCAGGTTCTCTGGTAATTCTCTAACCAAATATTTCTCGTGTTATCTTTGCAGCCTCGATACCGAAATGCGGTGGATGCCAGGAAGCAATTTTGGACAAGTACGTCCTGAGGGTCCTGGAAAGGTGTTGGCATGCGAGGTGTCTCACGTGTCGGGATTGCGGTGCAAGGTTGACCGACAAGTGTTTCGCGAGGAACGGCCATGTCTTTTGCAAAGACGACTTCTTCAAGTAAATACCAATAATTATTATTTACAGCTAATCTCAGTATATCTATAAATATTTCGAAAATTGTAGTACGTATGCAAACCGATATTTAGTTGCGCTCTGACAAGCTTGAATTGACCTTTTATTTGCGACAAGTTGTACACCAATCAGGCAAGACTATTAGAAATTTTGGTGCTCTTTAAAGCTCGAATTCACAAAAAAACGTGAATTAAAGGATGTAAATTTTCCAAGGGATTAAAATAATTCGATATTTTCCGATGTATTGATATCGAACACCGGTTTACAATTCTCTTCGATAGGAAGCCCATTAACGACAACTGCAAATATTGTTTGTTTGCAATTTTTCGTTAATACATATTACAAATTTATAGATAATTGAGAGTTAATTGTGTTATGCAAATTTTATAAAAAGGACCATATTTGGAATGTAACGAGTCAGTACAAATTTTGATATACATATTCATATTTGAAAGCAAAATTTAAAAAATTCATAATAATAATGAGAAAGAAAAGAAACAACGATGCAAGCCCAGTAACAAGTACACGTCATTTTTTCCTCGATATCGTCATCGAGACAGATAGCAAAACCTTATCGATGATCTATCGTCGTTGCAAAAAGTCACCTAAAAATTGAACCTCCGTACAACTTGTCGCGGATAATAAAAAGGGGCAAGAAAAAGGTGAGGAGGGGAGCGACAAAAAGTTGGATGAGACGCGTGTATGTATATATCTGGTAGTGGTATTGATTGTGTCAGAAGAGCGTCCCTTTTCTCATCCACCCACACCTCGGCAAGAGGACTAGACGCCATTTTTCTTTTCCTGTGAGCCAAATCGAAGTAACTTACTTCCCATCCCCTTACCTTCTACTCTTCTTTGCCGTGCTCGCCCTTTTCTTCGAACGCGCACTTCGAGGGGGGCACAGAGACATCCACTTTTGTGACGCACTCACAATCACTGACGGTCGGCTTTCGTTGGTGAACCGTGATAGAAATACTCCGATCGCAAATGGAGAATGTTTTTAGTATTTCTCGCGAGGAATTATTTTTCCAACATTTTTCTTTCTTTCATAGAATTTTTAGACTCGTGGAATTTGCTCTGCCATGGAAAATAATTAATGACAAGGAAATTTGGGATCTTTTGCAGTGATGTAATTTGTAATGCTTATTGAATCTCAAAGCATTTTTTATGCTAGCAATTGGAAAATTGATATTTGTGAAATATTAGGAATTTCTGAACTTTTGAATTTTGGTATATCGTATCGATAATTTGATAGTATTATATTAAGAATAATATTCCAGCAAGATAAGACGGATTAATGCAGATATATCAGAGAAATAAATTTCTTTGGAATCAAGCATCTATTTCAATCAGATTAGAGATATAAATATAAAAATCAATCGATTACATTTAAAATCCTCCGGCTACTTCCATTTTCAAAGTAATTTTAAAACACTAAAATTGACCTTGCAACATATGTCTTTCGTTACAATGAAAAAAGTGGTCAGAAACTTTACGAAAAATCTCCCACATGCGATAGGAAATTGACTTCTGACCCCCTAAACAGGAGATCGGGCTTTCAACTCCCTACGCGTCATAATTTCCAAAATATTAGGTTGGTAAGAAATTAATGTCGGTTTTCGAGTTTTCAAACCTTCGCGCTTAATTTTGAGGTAGCCGTTCATTTTAATCGGTTTGTCTTCTTATATCATTTTAGAAGAAAAAAATTTATCAAAAAACTTGTTTCTCGTTAGAAAAAATGTGCAAATTGTAATGGACCTTATTTCGATTAAAAAAAGTTATTCCCCTTCTCAACGTGTGTATTTAAAGATAAAGTTTGAAAACCGACATTAATTTCCTACCAACCTAATATATTCTTGTCTTCTATCATCGACCAAATCCGAAAGGCGAACAACCCTACATCCTTGGTCTACCAGTCATCAAATGCTATAGTGCCAAACCCTCCCTCATCAGGACTGTCAAATTTTTCCTAAATAATTAGTTAACATGTCATAGCCTCGATGCTTCCAAACTTGTCTCAAACAATGGGTCCTAGACAAAATAACCGTAGTAATTAACCAGTTAACTGTGGCGCCCTCGTTTGAGAGCGCGCACCGTTTTGTGTCGCCAAAATCGAGCCATGACGAGTATACTCGTCAATCACAGAGTAAGTTGCGCTGGTAAGATATTGGATCAAAAAGATGGGTTTATTTTATAAAATCGAAAATTTTATTACTAATATTTACTTATTTGGTTAACATAAACATATATTAAATACATATTAAACTAAAAAAGCAATAAAAATTAAATATTATACATATAAAAGTAAGAATTTAAAAAGGATTATTTAAAAAGGAACCCTATTATAAATCAACTTTCTGACTTTTGCCTTTGCCCCTTTTAGGCTAACATCTAAAAAACGTTATCATCGCACATAAATAAATTCGTTATGCGAACTGGTAAGCTGTTTCAACCGGTGCATACGGGGATGCATGAGTTCATCTCAAATTATTTATATTTTTTATTTGTTTGTTTTATTCCGGCATGGCCTCAAAATATTCTAAATATCTTGAAATTTGAGAATATGTTTCGTTTTTCTCAAAAATTACAATTTAAATAGTCAATGGTCATTACTTTATACGCATGACAAGTATACTCGTCAATACACAAAATCGTGCCACTTCTCCGTGACGAGTATACCCGTCAATCACAGTTAACTGGTTAAAAGCGACAAAATTCCCCTATCACTGCCACCAGTCGTTGTCATCGTACCCCAGTCAATTGATCCTCCTTCTCCAACGTCCCATCGTCGCCGGAAAGCATGGCGATCCACTCTTATCACTAATGCGCGAACGTAATGTGAAAATGTTGCATGTTGTTGGTGTGGCAGGCGTTTCGGGACGAAATGCGCTGGCTGCGGCCAAGGATTAGCGCCGTCGCAGGTCGTACGAAGGGCACAAGAATTGGTCTACCATCTGACTTGCTTCTCGTGCGCCCTTTGCTCACGGCAGCTCGACACTGGCGATGAATTTTACCTCATGGAAGACAGGAAGCTCGTTTGCAAGCCCGACTACGAACAAGCAAAGGCGAAAGGTGACTTTCTTTTTTTTATTTACGAAGAATCTTGATCAGTTGCTTGGCAAATTTCGTAGAGTTTCTTTGTTGGAAAAATCCGAACGGGTGTAATTCTGCACTTTTAGACTTACTCAGGTTCGAGTCCTACAGTAGTTTCAACGGGTGCGTCGCGTAGAGATTAGTGTGATGAGTTGAATCTTAACCCTTTCGCTACTAATGAGATATATGTGTCTGAAGCAAAAAATGCTCCAAAAAAACGATATTTTAACACTATTCCTACCACGACCGGTCAAATGACCGTTTTTAAAATTTCGATTAAAATTTCCTATATATAACGTAGTTGAATCGCCTTTAAACTTCACGACTTTTCCTCAAATATACGTATAATACTATCACATTATAATACATTTTTCAATATTCACTTCTTTTTTTACTGTTCATTTTCTGGGAAAAAATTATCATTTGACAAAATCACCGGTTGCGGTAGGAAAAGGTATACGTGAAGTGTCGGTAGGAATAGTGTTAAATTTTGAGAGAATTTATGTTTCTTCGTGCTAAGAAAAAGTAGCACCGTAATTGAAAAATATTTCTGACGTAGAATTAATTTCTACGGAAATAGTATTTATTTAAATTTGTTTGGCACTAATATTATCTGGCAGCGCTTTATAACTGATAATTTTGAAAATGAAGTCATAGCAAAAGGGTCGAAGAGCAATTAAAGAGTTATAGAAGATGAAGAAGACTGTAGAAGAACATTTTTTTAATTACACTCTTTTATTTCTGAAGTTACTTCCCTCACCATAATCGGTGATAATTAGTTGTTCAATTTGAAATTAGTTAATTATGTTCTTCTAAGTTTTAACCATTTGATTATTTACTAGAGTTTAAGTAACATTATCAGTACGCCCCTTAAAATTACCCCTTTCGTTCGAATGTCGAGTTAAAAGCCACAGCGATCGTCGACGACTCGCCGGCTGCCAGAATGTTTTTCAGCAAAGTTTCCGTCTCTAATGGCGTTGCTATAAATTTGTCGAGAGTTCGCAATGTTTTGCGTGAAATGAATTACGTGACCCGTTGAAATATTGCTGACGGAATTCGCAGGGTAAACTATGCAAGCGGTTTTTCATGCTCGCAGGGAGAGAAAGTTTTTCGAGACAGCGCCACGGTGAACGAGTTAATTCCGAGTTGCTAATAATTTTTCGCACGAAAATTTCAAACTGCTTCGAATAAAAAGTATAGTGAAAAATACGAACAATTTGTCAGAAATCAAACGATAATTCTTACGGGCTCGGATGAGCGGATAGAAAATAAATTTACCGGAAACCCCACGCTTTTACTTCTTCAAATTCGATGCTCTGTCTTTTGTTGCTATGTATTGTTTAAAAGAAACAAAGATGGTTGAACATTTTTATATGAAATTCTCGATGAACACAGCCGCCAGAAATATCGGTATCATGCTAACCGTGGATGAACCTTAACGAAAATTCTTACAGGCTCAAATGAGCGAATACAGAATATATTTCCCGGAAGGATCACGTTTTTAATTCTTCAGATCCGATACTCTCCCTTTTATTGCTATGTATTGTTTGAAACACAAAAGATGGTTGATAATTCCTATGTAAAATTCTCAATGGATAAAGCTGCCCGAAATATCGGTGTCGCGGAAAGCTAGGAGGACCCTTTAACTAATACCTTTGTCACGAATTTCTATGTTTTTATTCCGCTGAAAGGCAAACGCGAAAATGTTGTCCATTGTGAATCGCAGAATTGGCAGACGGAGGAAGTATAGACGGAGACCAACCAAATAAGAGGCCGCGAACGACGATTACGGCAAAACAGCTCGAAACACTCAAGTTGGCGTACAATACCAGCCCGAAACCGGCGAGGCACGTAAGAGAACAACTATCTCAGGATACGGGACTCGATATGCGCGTCGTTCAAGTCTGGTTTCAAAATAGGTATGTCATTCAATTTCTTCATTCATTCAATTTCTGATGGAACAGCGAAATTGAGAGATTCGAATTGTTAGATAAAAAAATTTAGGCGATGTTGAAAGACCTTTAAAGGAATAAATTCAATCGGTGAAACGGCACTTCGAGTAGACGAATTGAAAGTTAAGTTGGACGGTCGATATACACGTTGTTCAAGTCTGGTTTCAAGATAGATATTTATGTTGCATTCAATTTCTGATGGATCGACGAAATTGAAAGACTCGAATGGCTAGATAGAAAAATTTAGACGATACTGAAACACCTTTAACACTTAAAAGGTATCATGGGTGAAAAATCACCCCATGTAAATTGTTTTTCTAATATTATTAACAAAGCGAATTACTGGTAACACTGATTTTTCCTGTAATTATTTATGGCGTAAGTAGGGATACAATTGTCATAAAAAAGTTCACTTTTGTTATGTACTTCGTTAGCTGCACAGCGCCAATACCACCATCCACATTTATGCAAGAAAGTTGAGAGATCGGATGGTTGGATGAAAAAAATTTGGGCTGCACTGAAAGACGTACAAATGAATAAGTTCAATTAGTGAAACGAAATTTCAAGTAAAGGAATTGGAAGTTTAAGATCCTGGTTTTAAATGTTTTATGCATTTCGAATAATTTTAATGGGAAAAATTATAATAGAGGAAGTTCGTGTTAGTTTAACATGTTAATTTTGAATTATGTTTGTAAGTAATTTGAATATTTCAATGAAAGAAGTTGGGGAAAGTATAAATGCATTAATACAAATGCTAAATTGAAATTTAGAACGAAGGAGTTTTGAGTTTACTTTTAAGTTCTGGTTAGAAAAATGATAGTCTTTCACGTAAAAACATACTCATATCGCAATGCTATTTAATTTCATGTATGAAAGCATAATAAATACGAATGATTGACAAACTTGGAGCGATTTTGGGATGTGAGAGGCAGTGATTGAGATACCATAGGAGAACGAGTTCAGAATGGTTTCAGAAGCCGTTTGGGACGAGACCAATTGTGAGGCCTTAGATAAGCAAAATGCTACGAATTTATTTGCTCCTTTCCTAAACAAGTGGCAGTCTCATTTATCAAAACGATTCTTGACACCTAACACGATTCTCGTTTAAAATGCCACGCCTATTATTGTTTTCTGCTTCCTTTTTCTTAATGTTTTAATACTAACAAGTTATTCTCCACATTCAAATATCCGCTAGAGTTGAGAATAAATTTTCCATTACTCATTTGTCTCTTAAAAAGGGGGTTGTTAATATTTTTCTCTTACCTGCGATATTATTTGAAAATTTGAATCTTCATATAAAATTCTTTGCTAATTAGGGGAGAATCTCGTGTAAAATTTCAATTTTATATTAGAATGCGTTGTGACACTTCTGCGCCTATAAGTGTGGCGCGTCATGAGTTAGTTTATCACTTGTCATAATTTCGCAAATTTCTAGGCATCTCTCCAGCTGATATTCCTCTTATCTCTCTCGAGAGCATAGTAAACAGAACTACATACAAAGTAACAATTCACGTAAAAAAAGAGTTAGCTTTATCAGCGTACTACGAGTACGTCAACTGTAATCTTGAGGATAAACGTATCGTTATCATAGCTTCTGTCGTTGATCGCCACGATGATAAGTTTGTAAGAAAATGACAGTGAAAGTTATAAAATGTGCACGTGCCGAATAGTTTTTTCTTCGGTGGCGTTTGAAGTACACCTTACTTTTCCACTTAGTCATACGGTACTTTTGCTGCTAGATAAAATTGATAGTTTGTACTCTTATCGATAATAAATGTAAACTTTCATTTCACATATACACACTGCAAAGTTTAAGCAAAGTTTAATACAAAGTACAATAAATTTTCCTCTAAGTATATTCAAATACTTATAGTGCATATCTATTCTAAGTATATTTATATATATAAAGAGGCAAATAAATAGACAGAGAAAGGTAGAGAGGACGAATCAAAGCCACATTTTATTCAATTCTAAATTTCATAACTAACATCTCTTTACTCTATTTTAACCGTTTGGGTGCCAGAGCTCTTGGCGAAATCATGGTCGAAAAGTGGAAAGCAGCGAAATCGCTCTTATTTCGTTTTGCATCGAAAAATAAAATAAAGTACGATTTCGACGTGTTTCTGCTTACAAATGGTAGATATTATTGTTTTATTTGTCAGTTAAAGATATTGTCTATATTATACCTACACTGTCGTAATGAGAATATATTACTGAACAACTTTTATTATTCCTGAAAACAATGCCATTAATTCTATATGTCGATCAACTTGGCACTTTTCAGTATTGAACAGAAGAAGCGCGATCGCGCTGCTTGGCATTCAAACGGTTAAAAAATTCTACGCAGCAAAGAGCGCAGAACCAACTCCAAAGATCAAATTGCAAATGTAAACTGATAAAAATTGTATATCAACAATTTTCATAGAAAATTTCAAACGCATGTCTATAATTTCTTCATTTTTTTAATGTAACAATCAATCAATTGTCGAGAGCATAAAAGAAACATGTCAGATTGCAAGAGATCAAAAGATTACATCGAAGGATCGTCATTTGTCTGCAGGAGAGCGAAAGAGAAGAGGCTGAAGAAGGATGCCGGCAGGACGAGATGGTCCCAATATTTCCGAAGTATGAAGGGCACAGGAGCTGGTGGACATTCACCGAGGCACGACAAGCTTCTCGACAAGGACGAACTTAAGGTCGACTTGGATTCTACCTTTGGTCATCACGGTACGTAAAGCACTGAGATTTCACTTGCTTCATTTTTGTTATTTTGTATTTTCAAGTTTAACGCTGGAATTGCCGACGATTAATCCAGTATATATAAACATAATAAGTAAATGTATTAACACTAGATTTACGGATGTTGAATATACAGGGTGGGGCATTTTAAACAGGTCACCTGAATAACTCGCTTGTTTTTGAAGATAGGAAAAAATGCAGTAGACCAAACTTACTTGGTATCGGGGGGCTCATAATCTGGTATTACCAATTTTTCTGTAGGTGGAGGCGTCAATGAGATATGAAGGTCAATTCTGTTTTTTTAAATGGAATGGTATGGTTTCTTACTTATAATCTGATAGAGTGTTTCAAGGCGAATACAATGACCTATTATGAAGGTCATTCAAAGTCACCCAAAGTCAACTGCAATAGAAAATAAATTGACATGCAAGAACGTATAAGAAGAGCTTGCTCTGTAATAATAGATACAAATGAAATTCGTCAGGCAGTGTCATCAGTATTGCAACGATTTAGACTATGTATCCATGTTCAAGGTCACCATTTTGAACACTTGCAGTAGCAGTATCAAAGTATCCAAGTATTCCAAAAGTACTCTGAGACAATTTATTTTCTATTGCAGCCAGTTCTTGCGCCAGTTTGACTCATACAAGAAAATTGAAGTTCTTTGCAATGAAAATAGTTCCAAATCAATTAAAATAAAAGATTTATTATTAAAATATTCATTGAAAACATTTTTTCAAAAAATGGATTTTATAATATTATATTATTTCACTAAAAATGCTCTGTTCACACGCGATGTATAAATCGAAATGATGACAGAAGTGGGTAGGTAAGAAAGATAATGTGACGGAGTAGCAAAAAGAAGTGAGGATAATTGTTTGTATGTGAGAAGAGACAAATTAGAGGAGAAACAAGTCTCGTGCTGCTTGCAAGCCGCAGTTGCCCAGGCCTGATGTAAGCTATAAATTTCATTTGTTATGCGATTAACTGTTAAATCATTTTATGAGTCAAATTGGCTCACAACCGTAAAAATAGGTATACCGCATTTGATAATGCGAGTTGAAGGGGTCTGCGGGAGAGAGGAATCAACATTTACATATATTTCATTACGTAACTAAAAGCCAACATAAGTTTTTAAAAAATGATATTTAAGTTTTCTGCATACATAGTAACCCAATTTTTAATGAGTCAAATTGCCTCGGTCCGTAAATCTAATGTTAAAAGAAAATGTAGAACGAGAAAAGAAAATGAACGATGCAGCTTTCTGCATTTAGCAAGACAGCCATAGAAAAATGAAGGAGTAACAGCGCCAGAAACTTTAGAAAATCAAAGAAATTAAAGAAAATTGGAGTAAATTAAGAAAAATAAACGGTATGGGTGTCTTGATAGATCTAGTGTTAATTACCCTGCACTGATCATAATCTTCTGAACGATCCCATTAATTTCTCTGCCTCGATTATATGTGTTTAGTATCAGCCATCATTGTTGGCTGAGTGAATCGTTCAAAATGATGCAGGATGAATAAAATCGTCTACGCGAGTTTATCATAAGATGAAAAATTATGATATATTTTAATACCTCTATTATTTGCTCATTTCTCGGAGAATGATTTTATTATAAGTAGAAGTTAAACAACTAATCCGGTTTTCCATTACTTGGTAAATATTACGAGGCAAAGACATTTCTCTGTATATGAAATTGGTATCTACGAGTGTTCTGAAGAACAGGATTTGCAATAGTGAGGTACGCAAAAAGTTTTTCTGCGCTGCCAGAAATAAGCATTGAGAGCAGACCAATAGCGTGGTATTATTTGTACTTTCAATATTGCGAAATGCACATACGTCTCCCCTCTGTGTACACATGCATCCCCTTCGATTCGCTGAAAGAAAAAAATGTTAAAAATGCAGCAAAGAAACGCCAATCACGTTCGGCGGATAGGAAACACGATGCTGGAATATTTGATATTTATCGATTACGGGTTTCCGTGCTTTGTCAAAAGTGCACACCAGTCTATTAATTAAAACGTATTGTTATCAATTATTGGCCTTCCCCTTGGGAAATATTGATTTGTGTCTGAATAGTAATTTAATACAAATACAGTCATGCAAAAGGAAAGTTTTTCCTCGACGAAATAATTTCCCAGATATAATTCATAATTTCTTTAATTATGATTTACTTACATAAATATCCGCAATATTCTCGTTGAAATGTAAATACGATTATTCATTTATAGTGTAAGTAGCTCTGCATCATGCTATGGATTAATAATTTGGTTGTTTAATTCGAGTCATTTATAGGATTGGCAATCTAGATTCCCGGTTAGAGTTAGCTGAATTAAATGACTAGATAAATTTAACTATAGAGAGATACCATGCAGATCACGTTAATCAAAAATAGTGACAGAAATTAAGAACACCTAATGCAGTGAAAGTATGAAATATTGCATAAAACTCAGCCGAGATTTATATCGCAATTAAATCATTCCACTTATATTTAACATCTGCAAAAATTTAGTAAGAGTGTCGCAAATTCGCAGGACCATTATATTTTTTCATGACTTCATATTTCAAGTTTTTTTTCACACTTAGTTATGGGGATTTATTTGGGTACGATTCGCGAGATAAGAAACGTGCAAAAAATTGTTTCCACTTTCACTCCCACTTTGGTATCGACTCTAGGAGTTTCGTGTACTCCTGCGCTTAGCAGAGGGGAAGACAATCTCGTCAATTATTCAAGAGTTCGTGGAGGCTAACTGGCAGTTCACCGTGTCCGAGATTTCAGGAAGATTGCGGACCATCCCCGAATTTATGTCCACCGTTAAGAACGCGCGCCATGGAACCGCATAAACTTCGGCTATTGTGAAAATTTTAAAGGGCTATGCCCTGAGATCATTTTCCTTAGACCCTACAAGTACTTCTTCCGAGATTATTCGCATCGTGTGCAGAGTTTACTACGTTCGAATCACAGTTATTCTTAGGTTTATTCAAATATTTCCAGCGAGAGTTTATTACATAATTTGCAGACATTAATTGGGAAAAAATAGAAACAGATAAATGTTCTTAATGGAACCACATAATATAGCGTAAAAGTTGCGATACGAGTAGAAGGAAATTTTTTTAGCAGGGTGCTTTCTTTTAGAAATTCATTTGGAGAAGAATGATAAATCGCTGGTTGGAAAATGACGAGTATTATTAATGAAGTTAATAAATCAGAATTTCCTTCTTCTGTATTTTTCGACTTGAACTACTAGGGTCATTTTCTCCAACGATGTATGTGTCACATAGGAAAGATCTCTCATACTTAACCAAAATTAGAACTGAGGGCCACTATTAAAAAAAAAAACATTTATTTCTGTTCGTCTCACAAATTTTTATAATTAAGTTATGTTAAAATATTATACCCAGCTTGTTCCCTCTTAAGGGGTTACGCCACCTTGGCGCTCGGAAAAATAGGTATAAAAATAAGCACTTTTTTTGACGCAGCCGTTAAGTATATAAAATGTTCTTTAGTTTACACATATATATATAGTAGTTTTATGAACAATTTGCAATGTTAATGATAAAAAAATGTTAAAAAATGACGGAGATATGAGGCGATAAGTAGGACTCTCTTTTGAAAATCCTTACTCACGGTGTACATGATTTCTCTGTTAGGCATTGTCTGAAATATAAAAAATTGTTGTTTTCTTATTTATAAGGGTAATAGCTAAAATGTGACGTAGGGAAAAATTTTTAAAAATTTTTTTGTAGAAATGACAGCTATTTGAAAAAAGAATTCGTATTTGCATCGAGATGTTGAGTTTAAAAACTGTATAACTTTTGAACATGGCAT
The DNA here is from genome assembly GCA_963989415.1 of Cerceris ruficornis. Taxonomy (NCBI): domain Eukaryota; kingdom Metazoa; phylum Arthropoda; class Insecta; order Hymenoptera; family Crabronidae; genus Cerceris; species Cerceris ruficornis. Next base: position 18,098,057 of record OZ022520.1, read on the forward strand.
CCAATCAAAAAAATCCTACGTCACCTTTTAGAGAATATTATAAACAACAATTGTTGTAAATTTTAACCAAATCGGTTGAGTAGATATTGAGATATCGTGTACACCGATTTGAAAAATGTAGTTTCGAGAAAAACGCAAGAGTCCCGCTACGGCAGGTCCTAAGTTTCATGATTTCTTACTCCGGCGCGCCCACTGCTAATTGCTATAACTTTGGTAATAGTTTGAATTTTGAAATGGTTAAACGCTTAAAATATTCCTAAAAGTATAAGCAATTCATCTAGCCAAAAAGAAAATCGATTTTTTGAAAATCTCAAGGTGGCGTAACCCCTTAACTTTCTATAGCGATAAAGAGATTCAAAAATCCACGTTTGCCAAGAAGAAAACCAATTACACTACTCGTGATTATCAATTTCTAGTATTCCAGATTATAAATAAAATTCTATGGAAGCAGCGATTAAAATTTTCAATTAAATGTTTGCATTCAGATCTAAGTAACGACAGCTACGGGACCGTGGTGAACATGGGGCTAGACGGCGAGGGTGCGAGTCCAGGAGGGGGTGGAAATGGAGCTGGTGGCGGTCCTCCGCGTGGTTATTTAGGTGCAACGACACCCCCTTACCTCTCAACGTCCAGATCGCCGTCCTTACCACCTCAGTTTCCGTATCCACCGGATGCAGGTCTCTCCGTGTACACCACCCTTGGTAAGCACTTTTAATATTAACAATTTTCATTTATTATTCGCTACAAACATCGCTCGTTTCATGTACTATTCATTTAAATATGGAAGATATCTTATTTAACCCTTTCCACTCGGATGTCTTGTCTAAAGGGACATTCGACTTTATTAATGATTACTACACTGCGGATTTTTCTACAAGTTTCAAGGTTGATAAACGCAGTTAATAAATAAGAATCCAAATGTTCAGTGTTACAACGAATGCCATATTGCATATTTTAAATATTTCTTTACGTTACATGCTTTTTGCGTATTTTAGCAGTGTTAAATTTGTCATAAATTCATAAAAATCCGCAATCTAGTGATTACGGAGGATAAATTTATTGCACCGCGATACTTTAAGAAATGCATGTTTCTCTGAACTTTTCTATTGAAACGGCACGAAATAGCAAACTGTAAAGTGCCATTGAGTTACTGATAAATAATGTTAGGACTGGCTCCGAGTGCAAAGGGTTAAGACTAACACGATTAATCTGCCAGCAGATAAATAGACCTATGATTTACCGTATGTTTTATTCACCTGTAACAAACTCACACAAAAGTTTAGCAAAATTTGTTTAGTACGAAGGAAGACGTCATATACTGTAAATAATTCAAAGTAGTTCAAGTAAGGAAGATTTCAAGATCAACTTCATTTTTCTAAATCAAACCATATAACTTTGAATGCGTCGATAAGTCAATCCAGCTAATTTTCATAAATTCTAATCAATCGGCAACAGCCAGGAAAAATTACTTTCACCGCAAAGTCAGAGCTCACTTTGATCACTAAGAAATTCACCAGCTTTCACGCAACTACTCTACATCAAAGAAAAATTTAACTAATCTTAGAAACACCAGTGCAATTCTCGAGCTCAACAAACTTCTACATGAATATTCACCTACCATCTCGAGCACTTATTTTTCACACCCGCCGAGAGAATCGACAACGATCAATGAGGATTCCTCCTACCCCCATAAGAAAGAAACAAAGTAGACGAATCTTGCAGGAGGTGCAGGGGGTATGGTGCCAGGGCCGGCATCGGATTTGAGCAACGAATCGAGCGGCGGTGGCGGCGGAGGCGGAGGCGGCGGCGGAAGTGGTTATCCAGACTTTCCACCCTCGCCGGATTCATGGCTCGGCGAACCACCACCTCCGCACGCTCACCACCATTCGCACTACGCCACATAACCCGCCAAACCCATGCGTCGCCATGCACCGTCTAGAACGGATGGTATCGGCACGAGACGTTCACCAGTCGACACCTTCGGCGAAGCAGGACTGAGCCTCGTTTCGAGGGTCACCGAATGCCTCCGTCGAGGCAACTGATGTCCTCCTTCGTCGTGTTCATCGACGTTGGAGTCTCGTTTCTCGAGAGATGGCCTCGCTGGTCGTTGAGAACCGATCCTACTTTGGCCTCGGTTCACCAAGGGTTCGCCATCCTCGAGCCGACGTCGATCAATCCTCGAACGGGGGGACCGAGTCGAACCAAGGGGGTTTTTATTCTACGCCGTATTTCACACCGTCCCGCCCGGTTTTCACGTCATCGTCGGAATTGGCCGTTGGTCGCTGTCGTATACACATACGTTACATTTTACAGCGCACGTACGATACGCATTCGATAGTACGATTAATCTGAATATATTTATGTACAAGTTCCTCGTTTCCCGGTACTATGGAGTTTAATCGTCGAGTAAGAAAAAAAAACAAAGGTAACAAAATATAGAGGGTAGTTTAGGTGTGTGCCACGTACACTGACTCGTTGGAAACGATGATCGCTGATGACGAGAAAGAGACCGGTTGGGATGATCGTTCATCCCGAATGTGGAGGGTTGCTTCGAAGCCGTCGAACCATCGAGGTGCCCTGGGGATGAACGGATTGATGGTCGATTTCAATTTTCACAGGGGATGATTCCGTCGAAATCGACCAACGAATCGGACTCAGTTTCTGGGCGACATCGTCTTCTTCGGGAGTGATTCGGGGCACGTTTCTGTGGTATACCGCGCTTGCGTGATGCTAGAAGTTTCAGGTGTCATTTATTGTAAATAGTTCAGATTAGATTCTATTGTACTTAAGTAAGAGGAAGGAGAGAAACGGGAGCGGTGTATGCAGCTGTCTTCGAACGAATGGAGTCCATTTACGTGAAACGGAGTGGTCGGTTAACCCTGAAGCACTGACGGATTTTTAAGTGTTGTTGGGGATACTCGAATATCGTAATAATTGTCGATCGATTTAATTGGATGTTGCACGATTTTGAGGAGGAGATTATTATTTTTATTTTCAGAAAGGATTATTCTTGAAGGATATTAGAATCTTATTCTTAAGAACTATTCGTTGGAATAGAACCATCTTCTGAACCGTCTTTAATTGTATGACTTAGTTATAACTTAGTTGTATAACTAAGTATGATATGCATGAGACAAAAAAATATCAAGGAGATTTTTATTTTCCTTGAATTATTACTTACTGTAATTTGGAGAAATCACATTACGGTTGTAATGAAAATTGAGATTACGAGATCGCAAATAAATTTGTGGATCTCGATATGTCGGTGCGAGGATCAACAAGTGTTAACGATGTATACAATGTCTGCCAATTCTATTTTTGATACTCCAAAGAGTATCTAACCAAGATGAAGAGAATTAAGTACTTTATATTAAAATACTGTGAATATTCTTCGTGGAAATAGTGGAAAAATTCTGCCAACTTAACTTCTTAATTATTATGAGCATCAGTGCTGCAGGGTTAACGAAATTTCGTGGCAAATCAGAGAAATTATGAGCCGAGAATTATTCCTCGGCAACACAGCCGCAAAGCCGACTTCGGAAGTCGAGGAACGGAGAACGAGCTTCCGGTGATGCGATTACTATCGATGCAAAATTCCCTGAATCCTATTCTTTCCGAAGAAAGTCGATGCGGCATCGTGATTGACTTGGATTAATGAACGACGAGTTGAGTCGTTTAACAATGCTTGTAAAAAATTCACTTTCGATCGACGAATTATGACGACACACAATTGCCAATTGTATGATCAATATTTATTGTCAATATCGATATCGTCAGTGACTAATTTCCACTAACACGCGAAATATAAATCTCAGAGAATTGATATACATCAGCAATAATACAATTAGTAATAGCTACTGAAATATTCCAAATGAACTTCAACATCTACTTGATTTTTGCAGTAAGTAACTTTATTTTTTATTAAACTATTAATTACAAATCCTCAAATTCTATTAAAATCCATAATACTTCAGTAGGTGAATCAACGTACATTCTAATTAAATAAAAAGTAAAGTTATAAAAAAATAAGTTATTCTTGACAGAAGTACAAATTGTCTGAGATATCATCGATAAAAATAACCGACAATAAATATCGATCCTCAGGCATCCCTTTCGAAGAATTACGAATAATCGCCAGAATTCAGTGGCAAACTATAAACACCTTTGCTTTAACACTAGAACTACCGGCGTTAAATCTACTATATTTAAATATATTAAAAAAATACTTTGAGAAAAGAGGAATCAAGAGGCAGAAAAGATGATCAATTCGGTCATTTATGTTTTTTGAGTTGGACGTAGATTATTTCTCCTATGACTCTCCTATAAACTTTGAGAATTTTTCGAAAAAATTGTGTACCAGTCATTTTGACTGGTTTGGTAGTTCTAGTGTTAAACGATTCTTCGAAACCACGCCTGTCGTGTTCGTCCATCGACAGTAAGTTTTTCCCAAACGATCTTATCGAAACATCGTTGCCCGGTTTCATCGGTGATGGTGAACATCGCCGTGCAATAAATTGTCCGGCGTGATCCGCCGAAAGAATTCATCCTTGCGATCATTCATCCATCGTCGATGAATCCGCGCATCGTGTATTCTTGACGTGACGTATTATCAGCTGGTATTATACGATTCGGCCGTGCGTTTTGAAATACGTCAATCGAACGATCCCACTTAAATGCGCACGTTTTTCCAACGTGACGAATGGGCCCGAAATAATCAAAATCGTAGCCATGTCAATTCACGTTTCCAAATTGCGCACCTGGACATGTGATGTATGTACATGCAACGTGTCCAACGTCATTCGGTGAGTCGAAAAAGTTTCCAGGTGGGTTGCGAATGATGTGGACATTATCAAGAAGTGTTTTTTACTGTGTAACTTTTTTAATGTCGGTAGGTGTTAGTTTTCTTACGTGCTTCGTGGAATTTTTATAAATCGAGGATTATCGAAAGGGTTGGCGAAGTTGTTGGGAACATTTGAAAAGCTGTTTGGGAAGTGAATAAGTGGAATAATTCTAGAAATTCTTGGTTTTCTTGGGTCTCTTTTGAAAGTGGAATTTTTGAATAGAGAATTGCTGAATGAATCGGAGAGTCGCAGGAAAGATTTGAAAATTGGCTCTGTGGAATATAAATTAGTAGAAAGTGATTTGAACAGAGAACAGATCGTAACTGAGATAGATAATTGAAAATTATTACATTCTCAATCAATGAATGAATGCTTCAGGTTCTATAATTGAACACCGAATTTCTTCTATATTATGAAAAAAGAAAATTTCTAGGGGATATTTGGAAACCTGCAATTTTTTTGACTCACTGAGTGATATTCACTGTTGGAATGTAACATAGATAGAGTGAGACCCTTAATTCGAAGGCTTGGAATAGTTCGTAAAATAATTATTGCGCTGGAAGACATTTGAGCTGAATGCCTCAAAGGAACACGGATCGCACTGAACAGTTTTATGTTAATTTCCTTGTTCCAACCACTTTTAATTTTTCAAAAAGAAATTTAAACTTCCCCTTAGAAGTGGCTGTAACAGTTTTTTGCCACTTTTCACAATACACATAAATAATTCTTTATAAATAAATCAAGTTTGCTGCATAACCTACGCAAAGCAGCCATAAAACTGATGAACGATCAAAAACTGATCATCTTGCCATAAAATTCGCGCAATGTCTCTTTAAAATTTCCCAGCGCGATACACTCGTTACAAATTACTCCAAGTCAATTTTCGTACTCTGTACAATGTACATATTAGCCATAATACATCTAATTTAAACGATACCCATAAAAAATCAAAACGGGACAGGCTCAGTCGTTCGATCGCTCGTTCCTCATCTCAAACGGCCAGTTTCTTTGTCACGTGAAATTAGTATGAGGCGCATTTCCGTTCGACGATATACCTCGTGAATTTTTTATTCCAGCCCTTTTCGCGACGCGTGGGTTTCGCAAACGGAAGAGGTTTCAAAACTGTTCCCCCTTTTTCGCCGTGCTGCCTCACGTTATTAAAGATTCGAAATACGAAACGACAGACGAAAGCAGAGAACGGAATATCACTGTAGAATTGTACATAAGACGTCGTCCCCGGGAATTTTACTCGTGAATTCGATCGCTCGAAAGATCGAAAGAAGATGCGTTGAAGAGAAAGGATATATTATGTTCAATTGAGCATGCTGATCGAATGTTGTACAATACGCGAGAGACGCGTTTGATGCGCTCTCGAACGCCGGGTTTTTCGCAAGAAAAAAAGGAAAAAAGATTCGCGTGACTGGCGCAATTCATAACTTCACATTGACACGAGTTACTACGGATCTTTATATTATTATCTAGTCATCGAGTGATAATAAAAATTCTATCATAATCTATGACGTGCTGTACTTCTTTTCAATTGTGCTTGGCTTCTTACAACTTGCATGGAGGTTTATGGAGGAGCATCGAACAGAAGAGAAGACTTGAGAACCGATTGGATGCATCAAAGGTGTCGACGAATTTTTTATTTGGATGGAAAATTATTGATATAAATATTAAAAGAGAAATATAGAATTAAATATTGTTATGGAAGAGAAAGCATTAATAGGAGCGTGAAGAAATAATATAGTAAAACACTATTAATAACAATGTCCAACAAATTATTCCTGTAGGAATCGTTATCCTGAACATGAATCCACCAACGAAATTTCTTTATTACCCTCTGTTTTTGAAAAACATCAGTTTTTGTAAAAACGGTGGATTTCGACAAAGAAGCTGATCTTACGTGAAAACTAAAAATGGTAGACAGTTCTTCTTGGTCTCAAAAAATGGAGGAGACTTTCCTGAGTATATATGTGAGCATTTATAATATTCCGTACTTTTTAATGGTAGTAAATAACTGCCAAATTTTAAAAACGAGCGGATCCGCGAATTTTCTACGCATTAACTTCGCATTTTCACGTAGAGTAATATTGCTAGTACAAATTTGCTATTCATTATTGGATTCTGTGGACATTTCTGAAGAAAAAATTATTAGCGAAAAATGTCATAACTGTTTTCGTTTAGGCCCAATTTAATAAAATATCCGTTAAAAACGTGTGCCAACCGTTTTCCCACTACGACGCCATCGCTCGTTGAATCGGGCTCGTCAGTGCCGTAGCTATGCATGATACTTTCAGGAGCCCTGAACGTCAATGGATCCCGATGATGTGGCATTTTCAACCCCTTTATTAACGTGGTGGCAGAAAAAACATTTTTTTTTATAGCGGGGAAATGCTTTACGCACACTTCGCAAATGTGTTATTTAAAACCCTTCTAAAACCCTTCTCTCATTTTACTTTGTTTCTCTCTTTAATTTAATTAATAAAACAAGATTTCCTTCAAACAATGAATAAGAAATATCTTATATGAGGTGTTCGCAATAAATCCACACCTAAATTCATCGAAATTAGTTGAAAATATATCATTATTAATAAAATAAAAGTGCTACATTGAAAATCAACTATATATAAGCTTTAAAAAGTAAATCGTCAATTATAAACAGACGTAACTTCACTTTTATAACTTCAATTCACCGTAAAAGTTATTAAAAATAAGCAGAAACACGTTATTAAACAATAATGATATCATTTGCAATAAAAAAGTATTCACGCAAATTGTTATAATCAAAATTTCCAAAATTATCCATGGAGGGGTACTGCGCATGTGCCACGTTTAGCGCGAGCCTATATAAGCAGCACGTTCGGCGCGCTCCGCCACTATAGACCTCCCGCCAAGCCCTATACGGTCGAGTGATAGGATGACATTTACGTTTTCGATTCTACTTGACTATCGATAACTGATCAGTCCTACCTTAAATTAACGGCTGTTAGTGCATGTGTCCCACAATATTAAGACATTTAAAGAATGAACTACAAGTGATTCTAAATAATTTTAACAATTAAATACAATATTTTGTTGAAGTGTCAGTGACCTCAAGTGACAGTTACCTGCAAGTGTTTTTAAATAATTTCGACAATTAAATACAATGTTTTGTGGAAGTGCCAGTGACCTCAAGTAACAGTTACCTGCAAGTGTTTTTAAATCATTTCGTCAAGTTAAATACAGTGTTCTGTGGATGTGTCAGTGACCTCAAGTGACAGTTACCTGCAAGTGTTTTTAAATAATTTCGACAATTAAATACAATGTTTTGTGGAAGTGCCAGTGACCTCAAGTGACAGTTACCTGCAAGTGTTTTTAAATCATTTCGTCAAGTTAAAAACAGTGTTTTGTGAATGTGTCAGTGACCTCAAGTGACAGTTACCTGCAAGTGTCTTTAAATCATTTCAACAATTAAATACAACGTTTTGTGGATGTATCAGTGACTTCAAGTGACGGTTACTTGTAAGTTTTTTTAAAATAATTTTGACAATTAAATACAATGTTTTGTGGAAGTGCCAATGACCTTAAGTGACAGTTATTTGTAAATGATATCATTATTGTTTAATAACGTGTTTCTGCTTATTTTTAATAACTTTTACGGTGAATAGAAGTTATAAAAGTGAAGTTACGTGTGTTTATAATTGACGATTTACTTTTTAAAGCTTATAAATAGTTGATTTTTAATGTAGTAATTTTATTTTATTAATAAATGATATATTTTCAACTAATTTGGATGAATTTTAAACGGTCTGGGTTAGGTGTGGATTTAGCGCCAACACCTCATTTAAGATATTTCTTATTCATTGTTTGAAGCAAATCTTGTTTTATTAATTAAATTAAAGAGAAAAACAGAGTAAAATAAGAGAATGTCATTTCCCCTCTATAAAAAAATGTTTTTTCTGCCACCACGTTAATAAAGAGGTTGAGAATGCCACATCATCGGGATCCATCGACGTTCAGAGCTCCTGAAAGTATCATGCATACCTACGGCACTGACGAGACCGATTCAACGAGCGTCGTAGTAGGTAAACTGTCGGCACACGTTTTTAACGGATATTTTATTAAATTGGGCCAAAACGAAAACAGTTATGACATTTTTCGCTAATAGTTTTTTCTTCAGAAATGTCCACAGAATCCAATAATGAATAGCAAATTTGTGCTAGCAATAGTACTCTATGTGAAAATGCGAAGATAATGCGTAGAAAATTCGCGCATCCGCTCGTTTTAAAATTTGGCAGTTATTTACTACCATTAAAAACTACGGAATATTATAACTGCTCTCATACATACTCAGGAAAGTCTCCTCCATTTTTTGAGACCAAGAAGAACTGTCTACCGTTTTTGGTTTTCACGTAACTAAAGTTTTTCGAAAACAGAGGGTGATAAAGAAATTTCTTTTGGCGGATTCATGTTCAGGACGACGATCCCTATAAGAATCACCCAGTGGCTATTGGAAAACAAAAATGGTGTGCGACAGTGTAATTAGACAGACAGTGTGATTAAGTATGAGAAAGTTGTGATATTTAAGTTTTGTGTGGAGAAGGAAAATACTCAAGATTTGCAAATTTCATTGTGTTAAAAACGAAAATAGAATGGAAATTCAGTCGACAATTGGAGTGAAGTGGCCCAACTCCTTTATATCGTCGATGTTTAATCACTTCCAAGTTTTCTTGAAGTGCACTATCACTTTTATCGAGATTGTTCAAAACGATTCTGTTTCAAGTAAACATACAATTATTAATTCTTTTTGTTTACTAATTTCCACAAGATCGAGAGTGGAGTGATCTTTCACAGACACGATCAAAGCTGCAAAGCAAAAATAAGGTATTGTATAAAACGTTTTCATTCGGTACAAAATATTAATTTTGAACAATTAATTATTCAAAATGTATTTTAACATAAAAACATAAAAGAGTAGTAGATTCCACAGGAAATGTAATTTGCTTTGGTGGCAAACTCAATCGAACGATTCGTTATCATTTATGAGTTGCATTCAACTGTTGTCAATATGATCCCCCATAATATTTTTCATCACAGATAACATTTATGAATTTATTCAAAGTTCCCTTTGCTCCGTTTTGTTTCTAACAGTTTCAATAATGATCGTTGTATAGTTAAATTAATAGACCAAAATTCAAATTACCTATTACTACTTTTATTATTCCGGAGGCATAACTTCCAAACACTAACTTAACTTCATTATTTCAATATTTCGAATACAAACTTTTCTTAATAGTTCAGGATATACATAATGGGATAAAAAAAAAAGATTCTCTTTGAAATCCCAAATGTCAATGGCACTTTATTCATGATGACTATGTACAGATGCTGCGTAATGATACATAGATGTCTTTATGTACACGCGCGAATTCCCGTGATAAGAAAAACGTGAAACAATGCACGAGGCAGTTTCGATGGTGCGATGGAAAGGTCGCGAAAAATTTTAGAAGAAAAAACAATCTACAAAAAGTCTCCGTGTCGCTTACACGAATATTATATACAAAGCCGGCAATGTACAGTTTTCTGCCTGTCCTTTTTTTGCATTCGCAATTGCAGAGTCGTCTTTATCACGTTTAAAAAACGATCTTGCAGTGGATGTATGAAAATACTTCGCCTTTTCTTATGTTTCGTCGTTTTTACAAGTCGATGTCATTCGTTATTTTGTACAGTTGACACGTTTGCCTCAGTAAACGTTTCGTTCGAAGATAAAACAGTCGGGGAACCGGGGATCGGAGGAGAAACGTTTGAGATCGGATTATAAAAAATAAGTCGCAGGAAGGAATTTAAGTGAGTCTTGTCAAACGATGACTTCAAGACTCTTCATTCTCATTCCTCTTCGTTTTCGTTCGCATGCCCGTTTCGGTTTCGATCGCCTTAATTTAGTTCATTTTCTTCTTCAATTGTCCAAAGGTTCCTCGTATGTCCTCGTTTTTTTTAGAATAGTTTTTGTGATCTGCAATTGCTTCGTAATGGCTTTCTCCACGTTTTTCTTGTTCTTGTTCGAGGCGGATAGATGTTGGAAAGTGTCTTCAAGTGCTCTTCTCGTTTTCATCAGTCGTCTCTTTAACATCTCGTTCTCGTGCTTTAAAGCTTCCTTTTCGTCGAGACCTTTGGGAATAATATAAAAAAGAAAAATTCAACACTCTGCAGGCAGAAACTTTGTTAAGTATAGTAAAATAACAATTTGTTTGGCAATCGAAAGCTGCCTTTTTGTCAAAAATCCAGAAGGTTGAGCTACGAAAACTATAAATTACTATTTGCGTTATCATATTCGAACAATTATATTTAAATATTTTAACTCTAACTGTGTGTATATGCGCCGATAAACTTCGGCCAAATTGCATCTTTAATCACATACATGTATTAGCAGCAATTCGGAAAATTGTGATTGGAAGAATCTGAAAATTTGCCATTTTTGACTGAATACTATTAAGTGAAAGGGTACAGCCAGATAACGGTGTCAAAACTGCCCTTGAACCGATGCAAAGATGTATCGGCGAGTGTAGAATATGACAGAATTTTTTCGAATTTTTTGCACCTCAATAAATAGGTGAAAAAGGCCAAAAACCTGTTTTTGAATTTACCCCATAACTACCCTTCCGGTCAAGATACACAGTTAAAATTTGGTATAAAATGGTCGCAGAGCATTTCCTATCGAATGACACCTCCCCCATTGAAATTGGTTCAAGGGCACTTTTGACCCCCTTATCCTGCTATACCCTCTAGTACTAATATCGATGCGAAATTCTTCTTTATCCTTTTTCTTCCGGAGAAAGTGGATGCGGCATCGTGATTGACTTGAATTAATGAACGACGCGTTCAGTCGTTTAACAGTGCTTGTGAAAAATTTACTTTAGACCGACGAATTATAACGACGCACGATTGCCAATTGGATGATCAATATTTATTGTCAACGTCGATATCTTTCTTTTGATTAAATGCTATCAAGTGAAATTTAGTGATTTCTTGGTTTCTCAGTGTAGATAGTAAATCATCGCGAAAAAGAATTTTAATTATTTCGTAAAAATATAAACGGAAGGAACAAAATCAGAGATAAAACAAACACGTACCTTCCATCGGTAATGGGCTCTCACTGTCCACTTCTCGAATCACGCGATTTCCATTAGCATTATCATCGTCACTTAATAAATTAGTCATTGATTCCGTGATCTTCAAAGTGTCTTTTAGCGGCCTCATTGTCGTAACGGCTGCGTCGCTCTCGATGCCTAAGTCGGGCGAGCAACTCGATTTGCTTCGTCCTCCAATCGTTGGATAATTCACTGGCAGCCAGTATTGCGAGTTCTACAACAAAATTGATTGCTATTTAAACACTATCTCCTTCAAAAACACAACTTTTTTGCGGTGGTTCGGAATACACCTAAAATTGTAGGTCCTAGACGAAATGACCATAGCTGTTTGGATTAGGGTCTGGGTTAAAGTTTAATCTAGTTTGAGTGTAATTTGAAATCAGCTATGGCCTAATTTGAGCCTAATTTAAGTCTAGTTTTGAAGTTTGTAGTCTAGTTCTGTAGTTTTTAATTTAAGTTAGCTTGAGCAATTTTTCTACACTTAGATCTTAGTTCAACAGAACGAAGAAGCGATGACAGTAAAATTTAAATCTGTATCATTTCACAAATTCCAATAATAGTATTTCCTAAGTGTCTTTTACTATTTTTCCAACTAAAATTTATAGAAATTTTAAAAATACTCTGGCCATTGCAAAATGTATATTATTATTAATTGTTACTGCTAAAAATAAGTGTTAGTACTTCAAAAACGAAGGTATTAATGGAAGTAAATGTTGAACTAACATTATAGGGCTGATATTCTTGCATAATGTCGTCACACGTCTGTTTGAGCACAGTGTCTGTAGGTATAGAAGACACGCCGCTGGAACTCGGTGCAGAATCGCTAGCTTCGCAAACTGCGACGTGCCTTCGAAGCTCCTTATTCGCGGTTTCGAGTTCTTGCAATCGTCCTCTGTGCGAATCGTTGATCTGGTTAAGATCTGATATCTGAAAGAAAATTTTGAAAATTACAAATCATTCAGTCAGATTGAAGTTCAATCATTTAACATTCGTTTAATTTTTTAATTATCTTGAACTGCAATGGAGATTGTTTGGAAATATTGGCTCTTTGAATATTTCCTCGTATTTACATTATTATTCAATAAATATTAACCATCAGAGTATTCCTTGTTTGGAACTTATGGCTTTAGGAAATATTTGTTTTTCGTAAAGATGAATTCTCTCCATAAAATAATTATTTCTCGACTTCACTAACTTTGGATATTATAGAATATTTCGATCAAATGCGCAAATTCATTTTCGGTCTCTCAGTAGAAAAATTCGCTATCGTAAAAAGCTATGACAAGTTTTAGCTAGATGAAAATCGTCGAAGAGGTCATTTTTGCGAAAAGTCGATTCTTACCTCTTTGCTGAATTTATCGTGCATGGAACGAACTGTCATATCACATCGACTTTCGGTTTTCCTTAATTCCTGCTCCAGTCTTAATTTGTCGTTGGTCAATTTAGTGTTCTCTACGAGGATTTGACTGTGCGAAAGGGTAAGATGATCAAGTTCCTTCGTAAGTGTCGATATGTTTGCTTTGGCAGCTTCGTTTTCGTCCTCTAATTTTTTGATTCTCGTTCGCAACTAAAACCAATGTTTAATTTGAAAACTTTTGTTATAATCGTCGTGACAAATAATTCTATGAATAATTCTTTACCGTGTCATTTTCCCTGTTGAGCGTTATCAGCATCTCCGCGGTCTTCCGTTCGGCGTTTTCTTTGTAATGAATTAAATCGGCCTTTTGTTTTGTCATTTCCGCGGCCATGTTCTCCACGTCGATTAATTTCTTCTCCAGTTGCACTTTCCGTATGCTGTTTTGTTTGCTCTCTTTCTTCAATGCATGAAATTCGTGCAGCCTTTTCTCCAAGGACGACTGAAGCCTCTCGCAGAATCTCTGCGATTTTTCTAGTTGACTAATTAGGGGTCTTAATTTTTCGTCGAATGTCTGAAATATTTCAAATCAGAATTTAAATCGTTATAAATCATTTTTCCATTACTACCAGATTTTTATAGATCAGAAACATTAAGGTCAAAAAAACGTTCTATATTCGATAATATACTTATATACTTATATACTTATTTTACAATAATATCTTAATATCAAGTGTATTAACAAACTCGTGGATATTATTGTTTAAAAGTTAAAAGAAGTTTTACTGAATTTCGCGACGTTTGTTATCGGCGATCCTTGTGGCGTTTAACATGTTAATTAAATTATTATGAAATAATATAAAAATCCAAATTGAATAATTTTAAATAATTATTAAAATAGATCAAGAAGAATTCATTGAAATCTATACTTACACTGTCGAAGGAAATCTTGGTAGTCAAATCGGTTCTTAGAGCACTAAGTTCCGAGTACAAAAGGGCATTCGTTTCTTTAAGCTCCTGTATCTGATGGCTGGACTCGGAATCGTTGAGATCATTTTGATAAGTCTTATGATAAGGCACGTATTCCAAAGAATTCTCCGAGTCCGTGAATGTTTTACTATACTTCGAGAACCTCGATCGACTGAGAGACTTCTGTTGCGTTTCCTGCAGACCGATTCTCGCCATCGAAACTGTTCTATCCGGTTCCGAAAAAGCCTCAGAGTCCGACTGCGTGGAAGCTTGATTGTTAATAGCATTCAACAGATTCTCCGATCGGCTCTTCTTCACTAAACTACCAACCATTCTTTCGTTAACTTCATCAATATCAAATACCAAATCATTCGTCGATATTCCTTCAAGCGCGTTGACGAAGTCCTCCGATAATATTTTCGAATTCATCAGAACGTCAAGAACGATCTTCTTATGCTCGTTACCAATCGTATCCGTATGATCAGCATCCTTCAGCATCTCCTTCATGAATTTAACCAGGTCTTTTAAATGTGTACGCAAAAGTTCGCAATACTTCTTAGCCTTCTCCGTTTGATTTCCATCGCAATTCTCCTCAATCTCTGTTCCGATGTCCGGCTTCGACACCAGTTTTAGCCACTTCAGGTAATCAACTTCCTTCTCCAATTCGTTCTTCTGCGCCACCAGTTTCTGTACATAGTCCGTCATGGTTTTCACGTCTATGGGATCATTTCCGTCGACGTAGTTCAGCTGTATGACTTCATTGGTAAACGTCACTCTGATACCAATATCGTTGAGTTCTCTGACTAGGGTCGACAGTTGTGCACTTGCACTTTCTTGGACGATTTCGGACTTGTTCCGAATCCTTTCGTAAGAGTGAGAGGCCGTCATGTGATTGTGTAGTTTGGCGATCTCTTTGTTCTTGCTCCAGAGCTCCGTATTAACGAGTTTCTGCAGGTTCTGGGTTTTGACTTGTAACTCTTTTGTCAACTGGTCGATTTTCCGATTTTTATCCTCGATCTCGGTGTTTCGAAGATCAAGCTCGCGAAGAAGTTCCTCGCGGTCTATGGGGGTGACGTGTTCATCGTCCTTCGTCGCGGTTGCTTCTCGCAGTTCATCGAGTTCTTTCAACTTATCTTGAAGCTCCTCTTTCATCGTTTGTTTCTCGATCTCTAGAATCTCAATCTTCTGATCCTTGTCGTGGAGACGCTCTTGGAGTTCCTGAGAAAGATACTCGGTAATTTTTGCAGACAGGGATAGCCCAGGAATGGATAGTAACAGAGATATATTTTGAAACAATCCGCAATTGTTATGTGAGAATTTAATAGGTGTAGAAAAAACAAAATTGTATTCGTATCGAGAAAAATTCCAATTTAAGCTAGAAGGATAATCACAGTTTTTGGTAACAGTGTTTAGAAACCTAGTGTTAAAAACATAGTATTGTGTTAATTATTTTATGGAATACAAATTGGTCGTATTTGAAATAAGTTATGTCCTGATGTACATAATTGCTCGTACGTCTCAATTATTTACGTATGCATTTAGAATTGCTATATATAAATCTGCCTGCTTTTAATTGTCCATCCTACGAGAAGCCAATTAACTCTGTTACCATCATGCTGCTAATCGCATTTCACAGTATTAATTCATTAGATCAATTTAACAAATCGACTTCAAATATCAAATCAATAAATATATGGAAATCAATAAAAATTCCACATTTAAACCCGAACTATATGTTCGAAAAAAAAGAGAGAAACATTAATTGACAGAAATTCTTTAAAATTACCTCAGACTCGACCTCAATCTGCTTCTCCAATCGATTCTTCTCAGCCTTGATGCTCTCTATTTCGTCTCGCAGGTTGTTAATTTTGGCTTCCATTTCGTCAAACCGTTGCTGCACATATAAAGTATTGCTCTCGTCAATGAAACTCGGAAACAGATTCGGTTTCGATGATCGAAAAAGGCTTTATTTGGAGAACAACTGCGATTACAGAGATAGCGTGGTACAAATTAAACGTGCAACAATTTGCGTCGACGCACAGAAAGGGGAGGGGAACTTTGTGTTTCAAACGTGAACGAATAATTAAGAGGAAATTAACGAGGGCTCGCATGCTAATTAGAGGGCGCACGGTTTCGCAAAAAGGGGGCTTAGTTTTTCGTTTTCTTTGGCCAACTGCGCGGCGGTACGAGCGTAACGATTGCCGGTCCCTAAAAGGAAAAATGTCATCAGTTTTTCTTTTTTTTTTATATTTTGTTAATAACCTTAATGCGATCGCCATTTCTCTGTGCATTAAACACGACAAAGTTTTAACATCTATATTTAATAAATTCCCTTTTTTAACTGATATTTGCTATTTCGTCTGCTGTAAGTTTAACTTTTCATACTGCTTTATTTGCGAAACTAAAAGAATGATGGGCGATATTAATAAGTGAATGGGGAAAATGTACTTATTGATTTTTACGCGGATAAGAATTATTACTATTATATTTTAGTAAACTATGGTGTTTCAAGTTGATGAACGTAGCTTGATTTTTCAAGAACATACGATAATTTTTTAATTACTACTTTTTTTGTGACCAGATCTATTTCGCAATTAAGCAAAACTCTTAAGAAAGAGAATTTCGTTAACAATGTGCGTAATTACTTTTTGATTTGCAGCGACATTTAATCTTATTTTTTACTAATTTGCGTCAAGCAAATAGCACGTATACGGGAAACACTAAAATATAATATTTATCTTCAATATCTAATGACTCAATATTTATAAAACTGTTTGTCTAATTCTACTGCCACTTCATATTTTGTACAAATAAAATTCTAACCCACCATTAATAACATGCATCTATCAGCTGTCGAATTGTACAAAAACTATAATAACTTCAAAAATACGTCAAGCTTTCAAACTTTCATTTTTCAAATCCATAATCACCCCGTCTCAGAAAAACTACCGTCACCAATCTTCAATTAATATAACTGTACCACAAACACTATTACATTTGCATTTTACAAAGCACTACAATACCTCATCAAGTTACCCCGACGTGGAAAACAAAAAAAAACAATTAAGAAACCAGGTCCTCATCGAGAACACTGTACGTACCTCCATCCTCATCGAGGCGCACAAGCAGGAGAACATGTTTATCGATAATTCGATTATCCTATTCGATCGAACTAATTAAACTCCCCGTAAATACTCGAGACTAGTGCTAATAAACGACTAGCACTGGCGAATATCCGCGAACCAACGAAAGTGGCGATTTTTCCTCAAAGGAACTCCCGAAATTCACCAACGATCCTAAGAACTGTATCGATCACTCGAAAGCAGCGTCACGAGGGGAGAAGAAAAAGGGAAAAAAATATCACGTCTTTCTCTTTATCAATTCTCATGAGAAAATCTCGTTGATCCCTTGATTGAATCTGATCGAAAGTGTCTCTCAAATAGAGAAATCTTTCACACCGCTCGCTTTTACCGCGGGGGGTTCGTTGTACTCGTCGAAGGAGAACGTTTGCGTAATATATACTTCGTTATTTTGATCTTCTCGCGTTTTTTTTTTCACACGATCGTATCTAATCGTTTTGTTTTATATTTTATTTTTGTTATTGTCGTTCGTTGTGGAAGAACCACGATGGTCGGACTAGTCGGGATGAATTTTCGTGCGAAGACTGCCGGCGAGCTGATCGTTCGCGAGGAGATCGTCTCTATTATTAGACGAAAGGCATGTCTTCGGTTTGGTATCTCCGAGATACCATGCCACCCGGATTCTGATTTCACTCCTCAGGGAAATTGTTTGATTGCTATGGCTTTGATTAGACATCAGAACACTTGGATTTTTTATCTGGTGTCGGGAGAATTGACATTCACTTGATGTAGGTATTAGGTTGGTAGAAAATTAATGTCGGTTTTCAAACTTTACCTTTAAAAACACATGTTGAGAATGGGAATAACTTTTTTTAATCAAAATAAAGTTCCATTACAATTTACACATTTTTCCCAACGGGAAACAGGTTTTTTAATAAATTTTTTTTTTTCTAAAATGATATAAGCAGACAAACCGATTAAAATGAACAGCTATCTTAAGAATAAGCGCCAAAGTTTGAAAGCTCGAAAACCGACATTAATTTCTTAGCAACCTAATATTATGACGTACCAATGAATTTGTTTTCTGGAGAAAACTGGTCGAATGTTAAAGTTTTGTTGAGTATTAAAATAGTGCTGAGTGATATCTGATGTTAATTAATGTATAGCGACCTAGCGTTGAGAATGAAGTATGTGTCTAATTTTGCTCTTCGGGGAAACTGTTTAATTGCAACGGTTTTGATTGAACATCAGGATACTTGACACTTTGATCTAGTATTGGTACGATCGGAATTTCTTTTCTCGTCGGTCATTTGACTTAAAACGAAAAAATGGGAAAATGAGGTTTGTTTTTGAAATTCTATAATATGGACTTCGCATTTATTTTGTCGAGGTTTTAATGTGATGAAGATTTATTAACGAATGTATATTATAGAGGAAATTGCTAGGATTCGAGACTTTTATTATCATTTTAATTGATGTAGGATTAGTGAATGATCCTGGTTTGAGGATTTGGTCAAACTTCATGATAGTTAATTTTGTTAAACTTTGCTTTTTCTAAAATGCGCTTCAACACAAGACAAGTACAAATTTTGAAATTTCTAAGTGGGAGAAAGCAGCAGATTTTTATTATATACGAAGACGTTTACAAATGACCAAGTTAATAATTTTATGTTTAAAAAAAAATCGTTCGTTTTATATATTTTATTATTAAATTATTATTAGATGGTCTGAAATAATTTTATTAAAAGAATCTTTTCGAATCCTTCATATCGCAGCACTTCCATCAGCGCAATTTCCTGTTTCCCTCCTTTCTTTATAAACAAATCATGAAAGACACCTTCGAAAATTTCAACCAGAAACAAAATCAGGGAAGGAACTCAACATGGATGATATTTCGTCGAATACTTCGGAACTGGATTTGTCGGTTTGTTAGTCGTATTTTCATCCATTTCATCGACGAGATCAGCAAAGTAAAAAAATATCATAAGCACAGAATTATATTAGTTTTAATGCAGTATAAAAATAGAATTATCTTACAATTGCTCCTTTCGAGCATTGATAAAAGAAAAACTCGTACGGTAATAAAATTATTTTCACCAGAGTAATATTAATTACGAGACTCGTATGACAGTTATACAAAGGTTCATAAAAAAATACATCAACAGATCGAGCGCCATCTTTCTGCATAAAAGCGACAGGTAGCACCATAAAGTAGACAATTATGCATTTTTGGTTGCTGCTGCGACAAAATCGACCCAATGAAAATTACGTCGGAACTATGCAAACTTATGGTCTCCATTCGTTGCATGCATCGAGACACTAAATGTTCGTTCATCGATCATACAAGCGCGTGCAAATTATGAAATTCATTGCCTTCCCATTAGCCTAAGTCGCAATTAAGTAAAAAAAAAGAACGTGATATATAAACGCTATAGTTTCAAGTAATCTGTAAAATGCAAAATAAAAACTGTCAAGATCGTACTCAGAAAATGAAGAAAATATTTATCAAATATTACATGTTTCAAGATACCTCAACAAAATTCAATAAAGTCAGAGATGTCAAATTATTTGAAATCAGAAACGCATCGATAAAATCCATCGTTGAATATACGCGACCGAAAATTCCATTGGCATTTATAAAAATCGAATCTGCTTCACACAGAAGATATCGAAAGTATAAAATAGTACCCCAAAGCGATAAGTGTCATGCAGTGAAAGTGATGATTGACGAAAAGCAGAAAAGGAGAAGTAGAAGTAGAAGTTAGGTGAATTCAGTGGCTCTGAAAGAAAGAGAAACGTTTGGTATACTAAGCCATTCCACGATATCGGTCGTCAAATAAGCGGAATGCATTGTAATATTGCAACAAACCCGTCAGCACGTCTGCAAAAGTTCAACAGCCTCAAGTTTAGAAGAAACAACTTTCAACCCCTTTCACTATAATTTTCCCCCACTCAATCAATAGGGGCTTGTTTTCATTTTCAACTTTATCTACTAAAATCATTCGGAGTATCACAGTTTCCACAAATTAAAGAAAAGAATCCCTCAACGTTTCCAAAATAAATAAAGAAAATAATATAAATGCAAAATTCGATGTGCTTTACGGACATACATGAAGTGCAGACTTAAAGAGGAAACGGTAGATTACTCTTCCAATGATTCTTAAAGCTGCGAAACCGTTTAGCAGTTGAACCTTCGCAAACGCAAGGACGATGAAACAAAGTCGAAAAATCATAATATCGACCTGATTGCCGTGATCACGCTCAGGATCATCCACAGTGGCGAAGTCTCTTCGTCCGAATCGATCATGGCCGTTTTTCATTTTCGAATTCTCAACCTCCTTCAGCTTGGTCATCTCAATTTCGAGATCCATGATCTTCCTCTCCTTCCTCAGCAAACTGGATTCAAGTTGATCCTGCTTCTTCATGAATCCCTGGATGGTCTTGATTGCCTTTTCATGCTCCACTTCGAGTTTCTTCAGCTTCCAATTCGTCGCCTCTGAATGCTTTTGAACGTTGCACAACTTCAGCACCAATTGCTTCCTCGCCTCTTCCTGACTCTTTAGCTCGGCATCCTTCTCTTCTACCTCCTGGAGGCATAGTTCCGTTGGGAATGATTGATGAACGTATTTTTGGGTATTGTGTATGTGAGCCGGTAATTATAACAGTGGTGTGAGTGATTTATTTATTTTTGTTTTGTCTTAACTGCTACGCTCATTTCTTCTAGGATCTATGGTATTAGGTGGATGGGAAACGTTGAAAATACCAAGAGAAATTTTTTATTTGGGATGTGGTTTAAGTTCTGTATAATACGGAACTATAAACTCAAAAAATACAGTAGCAGAGTTGAAAATATAGAAAATTAAAAGAAAGAATTAGGAATCTGTGGTTTTAGCCACATTGATAAGTCTGGGTTTAACTGTGGTACTCATAGGATTAACACTTCAACCCCTCGCTGTACGATTTCTTCTGTGACTGCGTCCGAAATAATTCAGAGTAAAATTGGTAAAATAAAAATTGATCAGTGATTCTTCATATATCATATAATTAAAAGTAATATTAATATTATAGAAATAATTTTATGGTGCCTCGTCTCATTGATATTTTCAATTTAATAGCTTTTGCAAAACTTGAAAATTTACTATCCAATCTACCGCATCACGAGTGTCACTCGTTATTGTACGGCAAGGGGTTAATTGAATTTTACATAGACTTGATTGTCTTTTTCTTCAGGATGAGTCAAAACTCGAAAGTCTTTATTACCAGCGACTTACTTAACTTTATCTAACTTTACTTAGCTTAATTTATAATTTAATAAAGTCAGTTATTTATTGCCTTTTAAATAAAGTTTGAATTTTAATCAGTTAAAGTTCAAATTAGTAAGTTAATTGTTCTATCGGATATAGTTTATAGCTGGCAAGTTGAAGCAAACACGAAAGAATCTACTCGCACAGACTTACCTTAACAAGGTTCTCCACATCTTTCACTTCCCCGAAAAGTGTCTGCAACGGCAACTTAGGTTTCAATGACCTCTCCTTGTTTGGCTCCCAATCGCTGCATCCTCTCTTATCCATGCCTTGCACAAAATCGATCTTTCGTCCCATTCTAGTCTGCAAGGGATCTTCGATCGTATTCGACGCCAACGGGCTGGTAGGCGGTGATCGCTTTATGTAACCATTTTCAAACTGTGGTAGAAGCAAATATAAAACCATAAATATTCTGGAAATTTGTGTAGCGAATTATAATTTTCCTTTAGAATGATTTACAATTAAATTCTATGCATGATATGAGAAATACTCCAATCACTTTCAATAAACAACGAAATCTTGAGTTTATGAATGAATGCATGAGAAGATTTTCTATAATTCGAATTTTTAACGCAACACTTTGTTAGATTTTGGCGGTAAAAAAATTCCCGTGATGACATCGTAAAAGTAAATGTTCAATATTCAATTAACCCTTTAGACTCCTATGTCGAGCTGCACTCGACACAGTTTTCTATGGCACTTTCGTTTTATTTACTAATTATCGACTTTTCGAAATTACCAATGATTCTGCATCTTAACATAAATATCTCGCGGTACCAACAATTGTTCCTAGCATCAAGTAAAAATGAATAATCAACGGTAGACAATTATCCGAGACTATATTTGCGTATTTGACGAAAAGTTAGTAAAATAATTCGGAGTTAATAGTGCACAATCGTACGTGAAAAGTAAAATTCCGGCATATCTGTGAATCCGCGAGACACAATGAATTTCGTAACGAAGTCTTAATGTATTTACAGATTTATTTCTCTTTTGCAAGGTTCACAAAAAGAATTCGAGTAAAAGATCGGAACAAAAGTAAACAATTCCAAATTCGAAATATAAATATAACCGATAATATTTACAGTGATGGACCATGAAACAATATCGTTACAAATTAAAAATGCACCCCACCTGAGAGAGCAAAGAACGATGCTTATTGTTCAAATCCGTGAGTGCATCGTCCCTGCTTTTTATGGACGCTCTAAGCTGATCCACTTGTTTCTTCCTCTTTTCAGAAACCGCAGTAAGTTCCTCGTACGCTCGACACTTTTCTTCCAGCTGTGCATTTTTGTCCTTAATGATCCTCTCCTTCTCCGACAGCTCGTTTTTGCTCTGCTGCACCACAGTGTCCCTTCTCAGCAGCTGTTCCTCCAGCTCCTTCACCTTCTCCCGTAATTCTTCTATATCGCGTACTCTTTCAGCGGCCAAATTCTCTCGTAAAAGCGTTTCAGCATCCAAACGTTCCCTGAATTCGTCTCTTTCGCTCTCAAGTTCCTGCGCCCAAACGCGCTCCTCCTCCAAACTGCTCGTTACTTGCTTCACCTAAGTTATTTCGTTAATGATCGCGTTAAAATCGCACAGCTTGAAAATAGGGATCGGAGCAAAAAGTAAGGTCTACTTGGTCGGTAGCTTGCAATAGAATTCTTCGAATTTGAAGATTTGTTCGAGGTCTTTTGAGAGTCTCCACGAGGAGATAATTAGTTTGACGGTAGTTCTCGAAGTTAAAGGATCGTTAGGATATTAAAGAAATGGGAGAAATGAAAATTTTCTGTCATTGATGGACAAATTGAAGCTTTAGCAGCAGTGGTTGCAGACTTTGGAATTTTATAGTGGCTGAAGTTTCTTAAGATGAAGTTCATTTCAATTCTCTCTGCAAGCTGCATGCAAGTTTGGTTTATCAAAATTTAAATAAACTCGCATTTTTGCAATGTAATGCTTCTTTAAACATCGTTTTGGTATCCGTTCCAATTTTTGCTTCAAATCATCTATCAATCCAATTTCGATATTACATTGCCATTCTATTGTTATATAAAATCCTCGATTAAAACGTGATACCAGAAAATTACATGTTTTACTAAATAACTAGTTAAAATTTAATAACTTTCTAGTAGACCCAATAAATATTCAGCCCTCAGTTGCAGCTCTTTGTCTCAATTTTAAGTAAAGCAGTCGCAAACTTAAATTAGCACCATTGCAAACTTAAACAATTTCCGAAAATAATTAGCTACCAGTCATTTTGACTGCCTTCATAAATGTAACATTCAATCTCCACGTTACAAAATATTAATTACCACCAAATGAAAATTACATTTCGATAAAACTACAGCGAATCAATTCACCCACCCTTTTCTTCCACCTAAACCTCGCGCTTATCATCCTCGCGTCTCGTAACGAACACTCGAGAATTTGATACAGTACTTCCTTTTATAAAACGTAAATTAATACTTAACGTAAGAACGTCCAGAATGATTTCGATTAATCGCAGAGGCGGAAAAACGAAGCGTTTCGCGCGCGAAATGACGCGTAACGAGTCTGCCTCCTCTGCGTACAGAAATGTACTGATTAATTTTTTGAAGCGACGATAGCGACTTTATCGAGGGAATGTTCCTTTCGTGGTAACCAAGAGGAAGTGAGCTGAGATAACGCTGAATCACAGAAAACATACAGGACACGTCGACTGACTTCTTTACGTGTTAATGTAGAGATTAAAGCAAAGAGCACGGGGTCGAAATTATTAATTAGTTGCTCTTTCGTTTCTTCACTTCATTTCGTTAAATGAACTGATCTGATATATTTCTTGGAAGTTAATTTAATAATAATATGTACTTGATTATTATGACAGCGGTGTAAATCATTTCTTCTTTGACTTGAGACGTGAATTTGTTGAATTGAGATATTTGGACTCTTGTTTAGAAGTACAGGATTGTTCTGTGTTACGGGACAACTATTAGGTTCGTTGAACTGTTCAAATTCAGAATCTTTACAAAATAAATTAAACCGCTCTCAGAATTACTGGCATATTTGGTAGAAGGGTGACTTTAGATTTTTAGCTTCTTTGTAATTATGTGAAATTGTATTCATACTATCTTTTATTGTGCATTTAATTAAGTTGTGGCTTAACACTCTACCGACCGCTATTGTTTGAGCATTCTACCCACTTTAAAGGATTTGTTTCGGCTTAGATTGACTAACAAAAATTACAGTCTCTTTAAAAATTACAAATGCTTCTCATCGACTCCTTAACACAGTTCTACTACAATAATAATTAACAAATTAGTGATTGCCGTGGGAACCGATTAATAAACTGAAAGTCTAAGCGTTGGTGACAAAAAGCCTATTAATAGGCTACCGGTAGGTAAAGTGTTAAGTTTGTAAAAGAAAGTTGTACGAAAATATACAGGAAGGTAATTTTGTAGGATATAAAAATTCACGGTTATATTTAGAATACAATCAAATCGTTTGCAATAGTTAATGCTGCAAAGTTCAATTATGAAGGGTCGTCCATTATTTATTACGCGACTGAAACGAGCTAAGGCAAGTAGGTCGATGAACGAGCATTGCTTTGAATTATCATAGCAACTGATAAGACCGCTTCCCACGACTTCAAACACCCAGCGCTGAATAGAAGATGTTATTATAGCTCTGACGATCATATTGAATAAAATTCAAACTTTCGCAACAAAGTTTCAATTTTTCATTTAAAATATGTCCAAAAATATTTTTACATACTGTAAAGATCTGACTGTACAGTCTTCTTACTTAACGCTAGAACTATCAAGGCAGTCGAAATAACTGGTTCCTCATTTTTTATAAAAACTCTCCAAATTTATAGGGGTGGTACAAAGTAGATATTCTACATCCATCTTATAAAACACAAATTAGAGAATTAATCATCTTTTTCACCATTTCATTTCTCGTTTTCTAAAGTACTTATTTAACCCTTCACGATCGAAAGGCACGCAACGGGGACATAACGCTCATGCCATAAAAAACGAAAGGCCCCAATACGAGGACATGTGAAAAATTTAGTTTTCATTTCACTTACTTATCATTGCTGTAGTTTTTTAATCAAATATTGCAACTTACAGCATCAGATAGTTGATCATGTACTGACAAAAATATTCACAGTTACGTAGGATCGTGGACAAAAGCTCCCGACCGTTAAGCGTTAATATATTTAAACATGATAGATTTAACTCATTACGTATTTGCTAATATTTGTTATCACTTCTTTCAAATTCTGATATCCACAAAGACTTATCATTTTCATTTCTAACACGAAATAAAGAAGCCCCGAATTATCGTATATGAACAAGAAGTCAAAAACATCTTTGCCTTCGTTAACACTAGAACTACCGGCGTTAAATCTAGTATATTTAAATAAATTAAATAAGTACTTTGAAACCGCGTCAATTAAGAGATAGAAATGCTGATCGATTCGGTGATTCAGGTTTTTTCAGGTGGACGTAGAATATTTATTCTATGACTCCCCTACAAACTTGGAGAATTTTTGGAAAAAATTGTGTACCAGTCATTTTGACCGGTTTGGTAGTTCTAGTGTTAAACGGCTGTATCTGCACCATATTTGTCAAAAATGTATGAAAATTGAAAGGAACTTCAATTCTTATCAGTGGAAGCCTACACTTAAGACTCTGATTACAGTCAACGTCCAAATTGAACCGAACAACTGTTTTCTTACCTCGGCCTCGAGAGATGCAACGAGCTCTTCCATCTGATGTAACTTCTCCTCGTTCTCCAATGCCTTTTCTGGCGTAATGCCGAAAGCCTCCTTGTAATAGATGGAAGCATCTGCTACCTTTTCCTGGTACTCCGCTAATTCTGAAGCAAAG
Source organism: Cerceris ruficornis (assembly GCA_963989415.1). Classification (NCBI taxonomy): domain Eukaryota; kingdom Metazoa; phylum Arthropoda; class Insecta; order Hymenoptera; family Crabronidae; genus Cerceris; species Cerceris ruficornis. The sequence continues at coordinate 18,124,588 of OZ022520.1, forward strand.
GAGCGATAGATCGTTTCATTGCACCCGGAATAAATTGAATTTGCGGAAGGAAAGGGAACGACTCGAAGGGAGAGTTTACTGGTGCGACGAATCAGCTCTGAGAAGTCGAGGAACGTCATCGACTTTCAAGGTGTTTCAATTTTTACGGTTAACCTCTTCCTGTGCGATTTCTTTTGGGGACACCTCCGCAATAATTCAGAATTAAAATGGTAAAATAAAGATTGTGCAGAGACTCTTGATATATCGTGTAATTTAATGTAATATCAATATTATAGAAATAATTTTATCGTGTCGCGTCTCACTGATATTTTCCATTTGATAGGTTTTGCAAAACTTGAAAATTTCCTATCCTATTTACCGTATGACGAGTGTCCCTCGTTATTGTATGGCGAGGGGTTAATGCACTCACAGTTTATCTTTTAGGTAGCATTTAATTCTTATGGTATTTTGAATGAATAAGAATTGCATTAACTTGTATAAACCTACTGAAATAATGAGAATATAATTGTAGATAAAATGATGGTGTTCCGCTTGAATGGAATAGGAATTATTCCAACTTGAATACGTCTGTTGAAGTTGTAGGGAGTCATTGAAAGGAAATTATGGAAAAAATAATAGAGTTGTGGAAGTTTCAGGAAATCTAGGAATATTCTGAAGTCCTCGCCCACCTTTTTCAAGTTCTCTGATTTTTTCGCGTTCCTTTTCAAGCGATTGTTGATACTGAGCTTGATTCCGCGAGGATGTTTCTTTCTGTTCTTCAATCAACTCGAACGCTTTGGCCGCCTGACTGAGAAGTTCCTGCTTCTCAACCAACTCTTTCCTCAGTGATTCGAGCTCGACCTAGTAATTAGAAATAATCTTCTTAATATAAACGTTATCATAAAGGCAAGCAAATAAAAATTGAATTTAATTTATCATTATCTATGTCACAGAAAAGAAATACATTTATCGGTAATTAAAGGATTTCTTTCCAATATCTGATTAAACCTCTCAACGAAAGGAGGGCAATGCATAATGTTTCAAATTAAATGGAGCAATTCTTCGACATCCTTTATGTAAATTTCTTTGCTTCTGAACTACTTCCAAAAAATTTTATTCCAGCTCGTCAAAATTATATCGCTAACTTTGTTGATATAACTATCAATTTTCTTTAAAATCATGCAGTTTTGCGGAGTAGTAACTTTTAACGGTAGAAAGTGAAAAACTTTAAACGAACCTTCAATTCGATATTCTTCTTGCTGGCATTGTCATCCGCGGACGAAATGCCCATTCGTTCTTCCATAAAATAAATTCGTAATTTGAGATTAAAATTCTCCTTCTTCAGTACTTCCAACTGATCCGAGTACTCCTTCATCGTTCTTCCAGCCCCCGCGCCATCCCTGGTCCCGATCACCCCCGTAGGGGATGTTTTACCAGGTGAGGTTACATGTCTACCTGAAACACGTTAAAATAAATCATTTATCATTTTCGCATTCATAAAGTAGCGATTACAATATTACAGCGATTTTTAAATGTTTTCTTTTCAGGATTTTGATTTTACGAATGACGGAGATAGGTACTTTAAGGACCTTAATTTATATCGCACATTCAGGGACATATTTGTTATATGAGTGTTAATTAATTATTTTTATATATTTTACACTGTCCTTCGGAGGGAAATTCGTTGAAAAATAAAAGGCTTTTATTTTGTATTAACACTAGAACTACCAAACCAGTCAAAATGACTGGTGCACAATTTTTTCCAAAAATTCTCCAAGTTTATATGAGAGTCATGGAATAGATATTCTACGTCCATCTTATAAAACATAAATTAGTGAATCGATCATCTTTTCCACCTGGTAATTCCCCTTTTTTCAAAATACATATTTAATATTTTTAAATATGACAGATTTAATGCCGGTAGTTCTAGTGTTAACTAACACTTGCAATAACATTATTCTGTATTTAAATTTCTGTCAGTATTTCAACTGAAACAATAATTTTTCTGGTTTAATGAAAGCTATTAATTTTTAGTTTACGACTATATTACGATCGACGGAAAAGCACCACGATCATAAAGCAGTAATGGTAAGATTTCATAACCCCTGCGGTAGCAGAATTATTTGTTAAATCTGTGGAGCTTTAAATCTTTACTAAATCTCTCGAGTAAATGGCATTTAATTATTTCATCAAAATTCAATACACTTCCGTATTCTTCGGCAAAGATTATAAACCAATACTAATTAAGTATATTGAAATCTTTAATCAAACCTCTCAAAAAGGAGAGGACAATGCAAAATTAATTTTAAACTTCAACAGTGAAATTCTTACTGTCCATAATGATTCAACTCAATGATGTTATCCTAACACCGTTAGGTATTCCATCAACACGAAATCTTTAAGTCATTTCTCACGCGAAATTTATCATCAACTTCTGAATTATCCGTGACGTGCAATTTTCGCCTCTGTTCCGTTGTTCAAATTATCCTTCGGCTAATCTCTGTCTTATCTGAGAGAATCAAAATCACGGTTCTGTTCTTTATCTTGTAATTCTACCATTACCCTCGCTACTTTTACGCACTGAACATGAGAACCCGAATTTTGTGCAATCACGTTGCAGTTATAACGATGCAAAGCTCCCTAATCGTATTTCCCGATTGAACTTAGGCGTATTAGGTCAAAATTATCGAATAAAACACGACCTATCGTGTGTACCATTTTTTCACGAATCCTTGCTATCCTTAGTTTCTGCAAAAGCCTCTTTTTCCAAGTATATTTAATATCTTAACAAATGTTTACAGTTGGTACAATAAATATTATATAGAGAAATCGCTCGTCAAATTTTTCAGAACAGAAGGCTTGAGCTTTACCAGTTTTAGGTGTCTGACTTCGCAAATATTTTTCAAGTGGTTAATATGTGAATATTGAATTTTACTAATAGCAGTTATGTCGTGTATATGAAAACAGGTAATATAGTAAACAGAATCCGTTCGTGCCTTCGAAAATACTTAAGAATAAAATACTGAAGATGGTTTCCTAAAATAGAGCGCGAATGTCCATTGATTAGCATGCAAGGAGCTTCGAAAATTTAAGATATTTAATCACTTTCAAAGGCTGTGTGTTCCAAAATTGATAAACCACCCAGACATGTAGAAACATCTTCTCTCAAAAATAAAAATCCATTACAGATGGTTAATATGCAAATTCATTCTACTACGATACTTTAAAATGAATAGTTTAAGAAAAACTGATTCTTTCTACACCGTATTGACTTTAAGTCTCAAATATAAAATTAAATTTATTAAAATAACCCTATTTATTGAATTCTTGAATATCGCTCAACTATAGTCTACTTCATCAAAGGCTGGCATTCAAATAAACGTCCTTTGGAAAAAATGACCAACAAACAGGTAGAAGAAACTGCTCGACGACCCTCAAACCTGCCATCTTATTTTTTCCAGCTGCGCTTATTGAGATAATTGAACGTTGAATCGATCCTATTCTCGAATTCGCCCGTGCAATTCGACCGATGCCAATTTCGCAATTCTACACGGCAGCCGGGGTGGAATTGTTCCCTTTAAATCTTTTTTGGCGCGCCACCAAACGCCGTCTAAACCTTTCATCCTGATCGTCGGGCGAGCAACCCTCTGCGTTCGCTCGATGCATATTTTTGCAAGCTTCTTCCTTTTTCTCCCCCACTTCTTCTGTCGTACTTTCACGCCTTTTCTCTCTTTTCGCTCGCTGTTTCGAGTCGAAAGGTGAAATGTATTTGTCGCGCGGTTAATGACTTGAGAAATACTACGGAATGAAGTACACGGAATACGCCGAAAAGGATGACGAAGATGGACAATAATGCTTTAACACTAGAAACATCGGAATTAACCCCTTCGCCGTACAATATTGAGTGACACTCGTGATGCGACAAATTGGATAGGAAATTTTCAAGTTTTGCAGAACCTATGAAATTGAAAATATCAGTGAGACGCGACGCGATAAAATTATTTCTGTAATCACTGAATCACTAATCAATTTTTATTTTACCAATTTAATTCTGAATTATTGCAGAGGTAGTCACAAAAGAAATCGTAGAGCAAGTAATTAAATCGCCTGCACGTGATATCTATACAACTGGCAACCATTCTCACGTGTAGCCCTGCATAAGCTACTATAATCATCAAGCTACATATCGATTCATTAACACGTTCCAAAAATACACAGTCATTGTCTAATTTCAATGGAGATATTAACCCATTTAAGCCCTTCTCTCGTTATCCAATAAAATCCTGCAACATAGTTTATTTACTACGTCAGAAGTCAATTTGAAAACTGCAATGAGAACGAATGGAATTGCGACATGAAAATTTCGAAGAAAGTCGCTTGACGTTAAGAAGAATCGGCGAAAATACTCTTCTTCGATGGCAGCACGTGACATCGATACAACTGCCAACTATGCCAGAACACATTTGCCATTTGTGATCCAATACGATCTATTAAGCTGCACGACCTTACTTTATTCAATGCGATTCAGCTTAAAGCGAGCCGAATGTCAGAGACATTGAGCAAGGTGAATATTTATGAACCCAATCGCGGCTTATTCAATCTTTTGACTGGAGGATTGATGTGTAAGAGACACAAAAGTCTAAGCTTGAAGCTACTGCAGAGATTTAACATTAGAACCAGAGGTGTTAAATCTATTATATTTCAATACATTAACACTAGAACTGTCGAAGATTAATGCAATACATTTAACCCTTTGCAGTCCTATGTCGAGCTATACTCGACATAGCTTTCCACTTCATTTCATTTTCTAACGATTTAAAATCGACTTTCCAATTTCACAATGCTTTTGTAATGTTACCCAAATATCCGTGAGTGTCTATAGTTACTGTTATAATTAAAAAACTATAAGTAACCAATGATAGAAAATATTGTAAAATTCATTTCATATAGCTCACGACAAAATTGAGAAAATAATTCGGACCGCAAAGGGTTAAAGATGCTAAATAAATACATCAAAATAAAAGGAATGATATTGGCAAGAAACTCGATCAATTTAATCTTTTTCATTTCGCAAAATAGATTTAGAAAATTAAACAGGAGTCAGCGTTAAAAAAATTCAGGAACATTTTTAAACAATTCAGTGCAAGTCATATTGATCACCTTGGTAGAGTTAGTGTTAAATAAGCAATTTATAAAACAAGGAATCAAAAGGTGGAAAAGGTAATTAATTCAGTAACTTATGTTTTATAAGATGGACGTACAATATCTACTCTATGGCTCTCCTATAAGCTTGGAGAGTTTTTTAAAAAAATGAGGAACCACTCCTTTTTGACTGCCTTCGTAGTTCTAGTGTTAAAAGACTGTTGATTAATCTAAGAAAAGGTTCCTTCGTTAATAATATGAACAATTTGTAATACATCTAATGATAAACGATAAGAAATGTGCTTATTCAATATACGTGTATTTATTAATATTGTATGTTAATGGAAATATAATTGAGAGCACAATGATATTTAAATTTAAATGATATGATAGAATGAACGTTAGGTTTGTTGAGCTTGAAAGACTTTAAGAAACTCGAAAACAGGAAAATTGAGAAAGATAATAATTTAACTTTCGAAGGTTCAGATGGAAAATAGCAATTAAATACATGAGAAAAATAAAACCTTCGGAATGAAATAAATCAACTTGAGATTTTTTAAAATTCTGTGATTTATTTTTCAGATTATCGTTATGATGTTATGTCACTGTTCTATTATTATCGAATTGTCTCGGAAGCAATTTCGCACGAATTATTTTTGAACATCTAGTTCGTTTATTTACAAAGATAACAATTAAATTGCCAGGGTTATTTTTCTTGTGTACCGTGAATCCCGTTAAAGCAGATGGTGTGCCTTATCGATAGAGCACTAGACTGTTATGTAATCTAAAATAACAAATTTCTCTTCTCCGATGAAAAAAATTGGCCTTAAAGCTTAAACACGATATTCGCATATCTCTTTGCAATGATTACTTTCCTTCAAATTAATCGACACTGAAGACTGAAGTTCACAGGTGAAACACTATGTTTATTATGAATTATGAAGGTGTTAAAACGGACCACAGAAAAATATAACTTGTTACGTGCCATTATATCTAATTAATACTGTTTAAAGACGATTGAGAAACTAAATTTTTACATAACGATCTTCTTAAGATTATCTTCTTGCTAGATTCATAATCAAATTCATGACTGTCCGTTTCATGCGACCTGACCTAGATTTTTCCAATTACTTTGATATTATATCATAACTGAAATATGACATTAACAAATAATGTTGCTAACTTACTTAATGTGCTAACTTACTTAATAGATTTTCAAGGTAAAGCTTGCACGTTAATTTCAAACGTAGAAAGGAAACCATGCAATCTCCAATTGCAATTTTAGATTATTTTAGAAAAAGCATTCTCTACAATTATTGTAACAAAGCAGAACAACGAACAAACTTCGCGTGAAAGTTCTCAGCGAGTTTCACATGAAAACGGATACTCGTACCGAACATGACTTCGACTTTAATTGGCCTGTCTTGGATGTTCCCGGGAAAGGTCGAAGGCTCGATGCGTGACCTACCACATCCCATGCCACATGGAACACCCTCGGCAGAACTTCACATTTTACCAACTAATCTAAACTAGCTAAATCTAAGCTAAAGAAAAGGGAAACTTCGGCGGAGCCCTCTTTAGAATTCGTAGGTTCCTTTCGCGACGGCTGCACAAATATCAACTGCGACAGAATGGCAGAGCAGCGCCAAAGTTTTACATCGCAATAACCTGCGGTTAAAATTATATTCTAAACTTATAGCATGGACTAGATGTAGATAGAGATTTCAAGGTTCTATCGAGATGCAGCGGAACAACGATTCGTGAAAAATTCCACCCGATTTTGAGAACGATGTATTTATAGGAGGACTCGGTTCGCCTGCATGGCGTCTGGCTGTACTATATTTTAGTTTAGGAAGACTTGTTATCGCACGATTCTGATGGCGAGAGATTGTCTGCGAAGGGATTTATCAGTAACAGATGATTGATCAGTTTGAGCATATAACTACCTGTTGAATATCAGATTTTTGATAGTACGATCTTTTTTTGCAGTAGTATAATGTACATTTTTAGTGATACTAATTTGTTACGACTTTATATTATTAATATTAGTATAAAATGATGCACTTATTTGCTAAACTGATTAACCCCGTAAGACCTACAGTGAAGAAATTTAATGAAATAGTATACGCTCTTTATCAAAACTCCCTTCAAAATTTAAATACAAATAAATATCGTAGAATGTAGAATCGCACATAGCTTTCCTCTAACGAAGTATAAAATGAATAAGCTGGAATACCCTTGGAGTTAATCAGATTTACTTCTGAAATAAATTATTTAGTATCTGATAGTCAAACAAATTTCGTCACTTAATAGTTTTAATCGTAATTATTAGAACACTTTATTCCAAACATAAGAAGATAAGATTCAATCAAGTGCTTCGACACTTAAATTTTAAAAAATTCAAAAACTGGAGTTAACACTAGAACTACCGGCGTTAAATCTATGATATTTTGATATATTAAATAAGAACTTTGAAAAAAGAGGAATCCAAGGGGCGGAAAAGATGACCGATTCAGTGATTTATGTTTTTTTAGATGGGCGTGCAATATTTATTCTATGATTTTCATACGAACTTGGAGAATTTTTAGAAAAAATTGTGTACCAGTCATTTTGACTGGTTTGGTAGTTCTAGTGTTAATCGATTTGGCATGTGAACAGCACGAGTTAAATTTTACTAAACTTTCCCACCATTGAAGAACAATGCGCTGCCTCCCAAGTGGAAACACTTGGAGGACATACTTAAAGCACGTGTCATGCAACTGTCTCGAGTGCATTTTCGTTCTCAGATATCAGATGTATCACCGGAAGCCATCGCTTCCTTCTAACATGCATTTCCTTCTTTTGCTTCTAGCTACGGTCCAAATTCAGCCCGGCTCTTGTCTCCACTTGAAAGTTCGACCCCCATCGTGCAGCAGCCCCTACGGTGACGAGCATGCTTGCCCGCATCACGGTGAGTGTAAATTACTTTTTGTACGCCATAATATGCGTGTCGCGTCGCTCGGCCAAAGAAAAGCCGATATTTCGGTGTCGGTTTTACGTACCAACAATATCCTACGGATCTTGGATATTCAGTTTCACGAGGATGACTAGGCGGATGCTCTTGAACTCTCCGCGACTTGATTTGTTTTTCCAGCCACGTGTCAGTTAATTAGAATTAATTTGAACATCTACTTTGACAGTATAGTCGTTGCTGTTTGAAGACTGTGAGTGGTACCAACCTTAGGGGCTTTAGTTCTGTGTGTTAAATCAGTTTGTAGCTTAGGGTGGAATTATTTAGAACTTAAGGTTGAAGAGTAACGTTAATCGCGCTTTGTTTAGGAAATTTTGTGAGAATTTTGTGTAGTTATTTTAGAGTAGCTAATGATACCAACGTTGGTATATTTTGTATCGAAGGTTTTCTGTGGATTATTGATCAACTGGTTAGCTGAAGACGACACGAACGGCATGGAAGAACAGAGACTTTGCTAAGACCACCGCGTATGCAACGATATCGAACATGAACCTTTACGTCATCTAATTGAATTTTGATTTGCACAGCTATATTTTTATATTTTGTATATTTTTGACAACCTACGAGTAACTCTCGTGAAAGCTGGTACTTCTTGGAACACGATTTTCGTCACTGTCTAAAATTTAGGGGGTCCCTTGGAGAACACACTACCTACAATCAGAGTTGCAACACTGAACTATTTTTTTTAAATCGTAATATAAAGAATTCTATCAACATCCCTCTCAATAACTTCAACCTCCAAAGAACATAAACACTTCCGTCAGCAACTTCCTCGTAATTCACGACTCTTTTCTCTTCCATCCGCAATGTTTCACGCGAGAAACTCCAAAGTGAGGCAGCAAAGTAACGGAGAGCAATCAAAAAATCCAATAAACGTCCAATAGAAAGAAGAACGTCCGTCCTCGCGATCTCGCAATACCGCGAATCGATCGCCGAATTTCCGCGATTCGGGTATCGGTGCAAGTGCAATATCGACTTAAGCCCGGAGTCCCTCGGATGGCCGAGCTCTCGTGTATTTATAGATGACACATTTAGGCCAGAACGGCTTCAACTATCTTTATTTTGGCAGGCCACCCTCCAGCCCTCGGTCGGTACGTTCTGGTTTTGTCTTAATCGCAATTAAAACCCGCGAAATCGTCCGAGTTATTCCGAATGAGCGAATTCAGTTCGGTTTGGGGTTCGCCTATTATCTTGGCGGGACTAATTCGTATCGGTGGCGAGCTCGGACGTTTATTTCGGCACTTGCTACGCTCGTGGCATTGCGACACCAGGGTATACCGGGTGTTTGTTAAATAGAGATAAGGAGTCTGTAGAACGGAGAAGATTGAGAGAATGATGAATTTTAGGTATAGGAAAATTGATTAGGTGTTGAAGTAAGGACGTCTTCAAGCACTGGAACAAGGAGATTGAGAGAAATATGATGAGCAGTCTCTGGATTTTTATGCATTTTTGACAAATTTAACATTGATAAAATAAACCAATAGCATATGATGTAAAAATACAGTCCCTGGTCATCGAATTAGGACCATTCCAAACTTTCAGCATTTTTCATGTTTTCCGTAAAATTAAAAGGCCTGTTCAAATTGTAATGATATAGTTTATTAATTAATAACACAATACACTACTACTGTACATAACACTATGAACGCATGTTAATATCTCGTATTTCCACCCTTTGCCTTGATGACACCTTGTATCCTTTCCGGCATGCTTTGCATACATTGCTTTATCATATGCTTTATATCTTCGTTATTTTCCCAAAAATCTGTAATTTTTGTTTTCAACTCAGATAATGTGGTGCTTGGAGAGTTGTAAACAAGTCTTTTCAATAGGCTCCAAACATTTTCTGTGGCATTCACGTCGGGAGAATTGTCCACACAATTCTGTTATTATCACAACAGTAACAAATATATAGCTATGTATACTTTATTATCAACGTATTTAGTAATAATTTGAATGACCAAAGACAATTTTCCATATATGATATAACATTATAACCATAAAAGTGAAATTTTTCTACGTGCTCCTAATTCGATGACCAGCGACTGTATATCTGAAATATCCAGGATATGGCATTCGTTGTAACATTTGGCGAGTGAAAGAGATTTCTACTCGGATTCTTTTTTCTTTGCTGCGTTTATTAAACTTGAAATTTGCATAACATCCGTAGTGTAATGATGAGGTAAGGACCTGGAACTATGATCACGATTGTAAAAGGAGATTATTCGTTGAATTTCAAGATAGTGCTATTGTAGGGATCGTGAGCTGTGGTGGTACAGAGTTTGCGAATAAAGTTGCAAACTTAAAGTCTACAACTTTCAAATAGTAGGTTGTTGTTTTTGTTTTTCGGTTTTAGCTATTGCGATAATTTCACCTAGGGCCTACGGATTCGGATGGAGTTTCAAACCACGAGTCTATGATATATTAAATAATAATTTAGGAAAAATCGACAAATAGGAGAAATAAATAACTTCGGATAAATTTATAAGTTCGAGTTCAAGTACCTGTCAGACCTAGGAGATTTTTTCTAAATTATCATTATATGCCTAACGATATATTTGTAAGTAGCAGTTAGAGCTTGGAAAATTAAAAGTTATTCGAGTTATAAAAGTTGCAATTCTAAACATATTGTAATATTAGCATCTTGCATTAGATACAATTTTATATTAGAATTCAATGTCAGTTCTCGGTAATGAACTTGATAAACATTCCAGAATAATTTACACGATAAAGGACGGGATTGAAACAGGCAGAAAAATGGTCATTCAGTCGAAGGAAATATTCGAAATGAACAAAACAGTACGGTAAATTCGCAACTTCACGAAGAGGAATTGGGAATAGCGCAGGATGCAAAATTAGAAGCGATAAGTTAGCGATAAGTTGCAATACGAGAGTTCTCCTATTTTCTTTGTTTCATTCGCATATTTATCCGGCTTGTATACTAGTTTCCTCCAAAGTTAGAACAGCTGTACATTTTAACGAGCCGACGGGGGCAACGAAATTCAGAATAAAGCTACAAATCGGCAATAAAAGAGCGCCAAATCCGTGCCCGACTGTTTCACAGACTTTCCGTTATAAATCTCCGTCGGCGTTGTACGTTTCTTTGACGGTGATATGTATGGTTAATTGGGATTATATATACGGCGATTGACCATTTAAAATGTAGATGGTTCATGCAATTCGTGTGTTTAACATTTCCGACATTTATTTGCAATTTATTGACTCTATTTTTGTTGAGAAGTGATGGAGAACATACTGAAGAAGAAATTTGCAATGAAAATTAGCCTCTTTTACGTACGTGTGAGCTCTTAAATAACTAGTTATAGTGAATGACTACTAATTGATCGATTTTTTGGTGTTGTGATAAGAAATATATTCTCATTTTATGCAATTTTACAAAGAAATGAAATTGTAATGCCTTAAAAAATTCAGTATGATTTACTACATTGAAAAACCTGCATAAATATTTTGTATGTAATTCTCCACAGTACTTTGCATTTGTATAAAAAATATATTTATATATTTCTATACAAGTATCTTTATATATGATATATATTAGTTTATAAAATGTTAATTCGAATTTTAATAAATATCAGTGCCTGCGTTTTAATGTATTTCATAATTATGACAAATCAAAAGAGTGTATAATTTCTCTTCGAAGAGAATTATGTAAAATTCTTCATGGAAATGACCGAAAATGAAAATCTCGCAAGATTGAAAAGTTTCATTTTGAAAAGTTACGCGTTTACAGAAAACTTATACATATTTGTGTGCGAAATAGTATTCCTCACAGAAAGAACCCTGCTCATTCATTGCTACGTAAATACCGGTACATAAACAAACTTTAAATGGTAAAATAATGGCTGCCAATGACTGCCGAAACAAAAACATGTTTTCCTAGTGAATGTCACTTTGACAGGTATATTTTTAGAATCCATAATGAATCGTTGTTTGTTGAAATTTCCGCGTCCAGAGGTACAGTGATTTAACGTAAAGCATTTCTAACTCCTTGGGGTCTGACAATTCATAACCATCCTAATTAATTTTCAATAAAATTGATTTTAACTTTAGAATTTAATAATGAATTTTCTACATTAAATTAAATTATACTTTAATACGTGCAATTATTCATTTCATAAGTACAAATAAATATGAGACTATAAAAGATTCGAAGAAATTGATTTATTTTAATTGAAGATATATAAAAGAATAATTTAGATCACAAAGGATTATAGTTGTCTCCGATTACTATAAATACCGCACTTGGAAATACAAAGGGGGGAAATTTATAAGCCACAGTTAGAGCTTGGCAAATTAAAAGTTATCGCACCCACGCACGTACTCGCAAAAATAGCAATAGTGTCTAAATGGTTATTTAATTTATGTGGACGCCAGTTTTTAGTGAAAACGTGGGCGTCTGGCGCGATTCCAACCGTGACAAGTTTTAAATGAAAGTGACGGACGAATAGGTTTAAAACCGGCTAATTAACGGTGGCATTATTATAACGTTCCCGCTGGATGACAACAGATTATTTCTACGGCTCAAATATTATTTATTTTAACCTGTTATCAAAAATAAAATCTAGTGAGCGTTGCGCGCATTAATTAAGAAGAATATAAAGACTACATCGTTTCACTAACGATTTCAAATTTAAATTTCTACAAAAAATTCTTTCATTAATTAAGATGAAAACTTCATTCAATTTTCAAGCCAAAATACAAGCTGGTATTTGAAGGAACAAAATTTCAAATTTAATCAACAATGTGTACTCCAAAGTGTACCGAAATCCGTAGAATACATCGTTAACACTAGAACTACCGGCGTTAAATCTATCATATTTAAAAATATAAAATAAGTATTTTGAAAAAAGGGGAATTAAGAGGTGGAAGAGATGATCGATGCAGCAATTTATGTTTTATAAGATGGACGCAGAATATTTATCCTATGACTCTCCTATAAACTTGGAGAATTTTTGGAAAAAAAATGTGTACCAGTCATTTTGACTGGTTTGGTAGTTCTAGTGTTAATTATACTTAAAATTTTACCTACTAAAATCTGAGCTGACAATTCAATTCAAACGATCTTCTTTCAACCAAATACATGTAAGCCTATATCTGCACAAAATATTCTTAATAACAATCCCCGGAAAGACACAACAACAAACAAAAAACCTCGTAAATCCGCAAAAAACGTGGAGCTTCCTAAAGAACCATCCTTTCCTCCAGAAGAATGCAAACACCGCGGAAAAAAAGTCACATCTCGCGAATCCCCGGGATAACGTTCCCTCGAAAATTCGCGAATTCCTACCTTCACGAAAACACGGCAGTTTGGATGATAGAGGAGAGTCGGGCCAGCTGGGGAAACAAACAGAGGTTTCGGCTGGACAATGCGCCTCGCTGTTTGAATCTACGAGGTGGAATCGTCCGCTACGATATCGCCAACGACGAGCAAAGGTGGCGAATAACGCCGGAGAGGATCACAGGGCAAACGTGTTACAGAAATAAATACGCGGAGCAGAGCGTCGCGACGTGTCGCTCCCTTGCTTCTTCTTGCCGTGAACGATGTTTGTGACCCACCGAAATAAATCGACTTGGCCACTTCCTGTAATTTGAGATTGCGAAAAACAATTCTCCAGAATGGAGAGAATCGATGGACACGACGAAAGGGAGGGTCGTTTGTGATAACTTTCATTGCAGTGGGTGGTGAAATTAGAGAAGGTTTTGCGCGTGTAAGGGATTTATTGGTCGTGAATGCTTGACTTTTGGGTTTGTCGTTGGATTGAGCCAGGTGTTGGCAACCTGTTTATTGGTAGAGACATTTTTCTATTTATTTGGTAAATTCAGAAAGAGTCGTAATCAGCCAAACAGTCAAATATTATATTGTTATATTAATTTGAGAATTAATTCGAAATTATTTAAGGTAAAATAGAATTATTTTAGTCTCGCTGAAGAGCCACAAATTTAAATGGAGGAGACACCGCGGGTTGCTGACCCCTGGGTAAGGTTCAGGGAAGAGATATTTTGAAAAATTGTAATTCTGATAATAATTCGAAAGGATTATTATACAATATCTTCTGCTATTTTTTTCTTTACGGTATTTATATTTCGATGGAATCTGTTGGCATCTTAATTTTTTGCCGGAATTTTGATCGGAATAAAACAAAGCGTAGATTCTTGAAGAGAATATTCGCATTCCAAAATGGCTAAATTTAGATCTCCGGTATTTTCTTCGATATATCTTATAATTTGGATACTACAGAAGATAAGTTTTATTTCTTTTTGCATCCTCTTTTTCTATACTATCTGACTTTTGTAATTAAATTTCCGTTCTTTCTACTTTCCTTTCTACTTTCTACTAAACAAAGCGATTATCCGAAAATCTATTTGAATAATGTAATTTCCTAAGTCATATTCATTTTGCACCAGGAAAAACGTAAAGTGCAATTTATTCCACGTTGACTGACATAGTCGTAATAGCCGTAAACTTGATCGTTCTAAGGTTAAATAGCAAGATCATCGTTGTCGTAGTTCTTACGCTTGTATCAGAATTACGCAGCATGGAAACGTCTTATTAATTAATCTATCGTACGTCCAACAGCGCCATGTGCGAAAACATATTGCATCCATACGGCTGAACACTTTATCAAGTGTATTATGAAACACATTTCATCGGCGTGGAAGTCAGGATACGAACACAACATAGAAATGCGAAATATATAAGACATTTCAATGTATTTACATGTGTTAATTTTCTATTCAAATGGTAACATTATAACAATGGAATTTATCTAATTTATATATTTAATGTCTATTTAACACTAGAACTACCGGCGTTAAATCAATCATATTTTAAAATATTAAATAAGTACTTTGAAAAAGGAGGGATCAAGAGGCGGAAAATATAATCGATTCGGTGATTTATGCTTTTGAAGATGGACATAGAATATTTATTCCAAGACTCTTCTATAAACTTGGAGAATTTTTGGAAAAAATTGTGTACCAGTCATTTTGACTGGATTGGTAGTTCTAGTGTTAATTTATATATTTCAGGAGTCTTCAGTACCTCCTTTTTGCAATGTGAAGATAAGGGAAACTGTCCATAATTTCATAAAGATCTTAAATTTTAGAATCGTCAAATTGCGTCACTAAAAATGTGTCTATTTAATAACATTGAAAGTTTCCAACTCCGAGCCTTCAACATCTTAATCTTACTTTCTTTGCAACATCAAGTTCCGTACCTTTAGAAACGTCTAACTCTGAAACTATCCAATCCATTAAAAATCTACCTATTTAAACACAGAAAACCTGTAAACCCCAATATTTCTTTCTCCCTCGCCATGAAGATTTCAAGCAATCCCAAAAAGTTCAAATTTTCCAACCATTAACTCGCTCCACTAAAAATCTACAAATAAAATATCCAAACTCGACTCTCCACCATATGCATCGTCCAATCCGCAAATCATGCCGCCGTTATCCGTGGACTTATCTTAATCGCGTTTAGCAAAGAAGATCTGGCACGTTGACCGAAAGAAACGCAGAATGCGGTGTAGCATCAAAAGCAAGCTAGTCACGACCGTTGTATATATCCGCAACGTTTTGCAGTTTCGGAAAATTAACTGCGGATGGCACAGAGGGCACGTGCGATTTTATGTATAGATCTCAGAGCTTGGATCACGGAAACGCGGATGAAACCGGAGCGCGGCGTTGTCGGCCAAGCCTGGCACAGATTCGCTTGCCATGGGCCAAATTTATGCGTTACTATAGACGTCGGATTACGTCGACGTGTTCGTCGGCTAGGTGTAGCAACGGTGAGCAAGAGATAGGAAAGTTCGTTGGCCCTTTTTCATTGCGATAGATGCAATTACATAGCGCCGCCGCTAAGTGCGAATTCGCGAATTCGGCGCCGCTCCAAATTTTCAGGGCAATTTCCCTTTATCGCGAGGGGCTTACAAATTATATGAAATTTAATACGCGGCGGCAGCCGTGAAATTTAAGGGACAGGCGTGCAAGTCATTGACTCGACTTGGTGGTTTTGTTGACGATTGGGGAACAAGATGATTGCGGACATGGGACTGAAAAGTCCTAGGAAGAGAGAATACTAATTCTGTTGACGTTGGTCAATTCTCTGAGGTTTCAGCTAACGACTTATTATAAAGAATTATTTGTGGATACGTTCTTCAGACTTTTTAGTGCATTCTAAAGTTTAATTAATTGTAACGTGCTTGTACAATTAACACTATTCCTACCACGACCGGTTAAATGACCGTTTTTGAAATTACGATTAGAATTTCCTATATACAACGTGATTGAATCGCCTTTAAACTTCACGACTTTTCCTCAAATATACGTATAATACATTCACATTATAATACATTTTTCAATATTCACTTCTTTTTTTACTGTTCATTTTCTGGGAAAAAATTATCATTTGATAAATTCACCGGTTGTGGTAGGAAAAGGTATACGTGAAGTGTCAAAAAACTATTTTTTTATCAGAAAGCTCGAATGTTAATGTAACCGAATCATACATTACTATTTGCAGAATCATATTTCAACGGTTATTTTTCAATTTTTCAACTCTAATCGTGTACACATGCCCCGATAAACTATAATCAGATTTTCTGTCAGGCCGCATATATGCGCCAGTAGTCCTCAAAGGGTTAAGAGAGAATGAAAATGTCTGTGTTTTGCGCACATCTTACGCCAAAAGGATATCTTTGATATAGATCGATTCTTCAGGGTCTAAACTATCAATTTGTGAAGAAAAACAATTTTTTTTCGACGAATATGATATCAATTACAATACCTCAAAGTGAATGGATATCTCGACATTAAATTCCCGATGAAGGAGCAACAAGAAATTTTGTGTCATGACATTTATCAGACGTGTTCATCGCCCATTAGAGATGGAGGGTCAATTGCTTAAGGGAAATGACCAATAAAGGTAGTTTCACTGGGGAAAGAGGAAGGTAACTGATCGTTCTATTGTCAGTTATTATATCAGCGGTCACTCATTTAAGCAATAAGCCAATCTATCGTTACATCTGCACGTGAGAGGATCATTTGGAGCAGAACTATAAAGCATAAACGCCTCCATAAACGTATCTTACGTAATATTCCGCCTCGTTCGTAGACCGTAAAATTATATCCGGTCTCACCCGACGACACGTAATGTACGAATAAAAAATACACGAGGAAGGTGATGACAATCGTCGAATCGTTATGAAGACATCGACGAATAACTTATAATTGTGCATCCAAAAACTGAAATCTTCATTATAAATTCATATAAAATTGTTAATATCGCACGTCATCCTTTGGAATATAAATTATCCGAAGATTTAACATTTAATTATAACTACAATTATCCGTATTATTCAAAGAGTACTTACCATTCAACAGTGGTAACGTTGAGTCCATGGTAATGTCCTGCAGTGGCATGTTTGTGCTAAAATAAGAAAGAAGAAATTCGATTAATCCAATTTGTAATTGCAACTACTTGAAAAAAAGTGTAACGATACGATTAAAAGAGAAAAACATCAATTTCCCTCCAGTTAAGGTTCTATCTACCGTATTCATTACCGCAACGGATACAGTAGAGACATGAATGAAACACCAGTAGGCAATATGAGAATAGAAAAGTGCATTGCAAGTTCCATTTTATCAAACAGTACCAAAAGGACCCGACTGGAAGCCAGAGACGATTTATTTTTGGAATAGACCCGAAAGCGGACCGGAGGCACGTGGTGTGCCTCCTGATTCCACAGGAAATAGACCCTACGAACTAGACCGAATTAGATAAAACTTTTAAAAAGGATCAAGATGAAGCCAGGATTCTATTTGCAGGAGGACTATCAGTTAAGACTAAAACATCGATTTGGTATGGGCACATAAGTAACGTATTAATCATCTAAACAATGCCGGGAACGTTCCTGGAATGGAACAAATAGTGATGGACATAGTATTACAGGTTTAGTAACACCATCGAGGTGCGCGGGTCAAGCATTACGCGTATTACAGGATGAGAAAGAACGCGCTTGGCACTTCTCTTTTGCCTTTTGTATTTTGCGGCTGTAACCAGTTAAGTGTGTTTGACGACTATATCCATCATGGAGATGTGGCAGAATTTTGTGTCATGACGACTATATCCGTCCTGCGTACAATTTTGTTACAATTTGATATTTAAATTGTAATTTTGGCGAAAACTAAATTATATTCGTAAATTGTAATATGTTTAAAATGTTTAGAGGTCAAAACGAAATGAATCAAACAAATAAAAATTATAAATAATTTCAGTTGGATTCATAACTTCCTGAGAGCTAACTCGTAAGCAGTGATTATCGCGACACACACTGGTGCGCGCTTTGCAAACTGATCGCCACACTTAACTGGTTAATTGCTGCCGTAATTTTTCCTGGGACTTAAAGTTTCAGGTAATTTAAGAACTATTGGCAGCTAACTTTTTTACTGAACGAATCAGCGGCATTTTTGGAAAAAATAGTCAACTATATAGGTTTTAAGTTTTGAAGATTACTGGATGCATTCGAAGCGAGGAGGAAATTTATTTCTACGAATTTGTTTAAGATTCGATGTAATCTACGTGAATCCGTATTGTTCATGAAGGTTTTGCAGTTCTTAGTTGAACTATTTTTGGCACAATCTTTGAGAAGGAGTACTTTTTTATTCTGTTAATTTCGACCCTAAAAATCAATGATGGTTTCACGCAATTATTTAAAAGTATTTCATGTAAAACGACAGTATCAATAATTAATTTTAGGTAATGGAGAAAATTATAAAGCTTCCGGTAGAACTTGTAATATTAATGGTTGAATATCATCATTCAGGAGATTATCAAGTATTTTATATTGTCAGTACTTTGCCAAAGCTGAATACAATGGGACATTTCCCTCACAATTTTAATAATTATCCCACTTTGGTATACACGAAAGAAATCCTTCCTATATTGGATGCTCCAACCAAAACCCTCGAAGTTTTACCGAAGACGACACGATATTCGCTTCACAATTTCAATAATTATTTCATCTCATTATGCAGGAAATAACGAAATACTTGAGATCCCGAGTGCTTCGATGAAACACTCAAACTTCCGCTAAAAACTACGTAATACTCCCTCCACAATTTTAACAATCAATTCAATCTCATTATACACAAAATCTTCCAACATCTTATTTGATGTGCTTTGAAAAACCATTTAAAATTTCGCCAATAATCCCCTGGAAATTTTAATAATTTTTCAACGTCGCCAACCACCCATACTCATTCACACCATGACAATAAATTCAGGAAATTTCCGTATTACGCACCATTTCCACCAAAAAGTAGAAAGTACAAGCATCGTTGCACAAACCTCAGAATTTCGCAGCTTGCGAAACAAACGATAAACACATTGTTTTCCGTGCGGCAACGGCAAAGCTCCGTTTTGATTAAACGTGACCCAGATTTCGATTGCAATTTTAATCGTTATAACGAAGGTGGTGTGACGTGACGTAAAACAGTTTCGCGTGACACGCCGCTGATTTATAGTACCGAGGAACTTGAAGCCATGTAAAAGCAATAAGGAAATGCAGGATTTCCAGAAAGGTTTAATTTAGATTTCATCCAAATACTATTCCCGCTAGCCGGCGTTGAAACGGAAAATGAGTAATTAACGTATGATGCGCAGCCGGTAACTTGCCTCTTATGCTAACAAGTTCTAAGAGTTAAGTTATTATATGTGAACCATTCTGCAGTGTATCACACAATAGATTAACTGTTTCTGCATCATGAAGCGGAATATTCCGCTGTATCGTGGCTTTTAATTGTTTGAAATTCTGGATTTGTAAATAATTTGAAGTTGAACTTCATTGTTTGTTCGAACGATTCAATGTAAGCAAAGGATTAGAATATTGAAGCAGTTGGTTAAGTAATGTAGGTCAATTTGATTCCAGATTATAATATTAGTCACTAATTACTGATGTGGTAATTAATGTGTTAATACTGTATCTTCTATGGTGGCCAAATGACTTGTTCAGAATTTCTTATACATATTCCTAAAATTTCTAACTCTTTTTTTTCAATTTTTAAAAAGCTTTTGCAGACTGCAGAAAGATCGAATCAATTAATTTTTTGCCTCCTCTGTTTATGTTTTTTTAACGTATTTATTTGGTATTTTTAAACATATTCGATTAATCGTTGGTAGATCTATGGTTGAAAAAAACTTTCGGGAATTGCAGAGAGATCCGGAATGAGAATAACAGTCTACTTAATTTGATACCATACCTTTGGGGAAAAACAAAAAGGTGTAAAACCGACCCTTAAATCAAATGTCCTGCTTCTACATTTTCTTACATCTTAACACTAGATTTACGGAAGCCGTGTATTTTATAATACAATAATAACTTAACGAATTACCATCTTTGCCACTTGATTCCTCTTTTTCCAAAGTCCTCATTTCATATATTGCAATACAACAGATTTCACGCCCGTAAATCTAGTGTTAAATTATGAAAACAGCTTAAAAATGACTACTGTAATAAAAGCTGCAAATGTGCACATAGAAAACAGGCCAAATAGAATTTTGTAAAATTTCTTTTAGAGAATAAGAATAAGAAGGCGTAACAGTATTGCATGGAGCCATTTTTAGTGTTTGACTTCACATATTGCATTACTAAATGTTTGCATTAGCTCTGTCATTAAATTCTATGAAAGCCTATCTGCAGCATTTCTGATATCACGTTCATGAAACTACGTTCAATCAAAATCCATAAGACTCGCCTACACGACTTCTTTGTAAAATGGAAAGCAAGGTGGAACTGCGCGTTCGATTTCGCTAATGAAGAGAAGAATTCGCACTGCATCTCATTTGAATTTAATTAAATGCGCGCGAATTTGAATAACGGAATGGTAGTTCGAGTGGCTTTGTAATTTAATGAGCGAATAACAAAAAGTATGAGACACTTGGCATTTAAAATTGAAATTCAAAAACGGTAATTCCCTAATACGACAATTTCAAAACTTTGCAAAACAAATTCACAAGAATAGTAGATTAACACTGGAACTTTTAAGTCTTCGTTTGCTACATAATCATAAGTCGGATGGTATAACTAAAAATTGATTTAGATATCTTAAAGCAACTAAAATAAATTAAAACTGATACCAAACTATATAATCCAAAAAATGTTGCTGGATTAACAAAAGAATCATGTACAACTTCGACAAAATTTCAACCCATTTAAATTCAACAATTCTCGAATCTAATAATACGTCATAAAATCGTTTAATCAGGAAAACTATACCGTCTTACGTCAGTAAATTTTAAATAACACAAAACCCTGATTTTTCTAAGTACACCAAATACAAATCGTGACAAATCACGTAACAAAGGCGAGGCTAGCGTAAACACTGTAAAGGATTCTTAATCATTGCAGTACATTCGTTATCTTAAGTCTGTGGTTACTGCATGAACACTAATTATGACTAATATTTCACTCTGACATACACAAGCTTCCTTCAACTCCGTCGACACGAAATTACACCAACATGAACCGTTACCTGACTGTTGTCGTCACAAGTTGCAGAGATAAATTCCCAAGAAATGAATTACAAAAAGGAAAGAAAAGCAACAATTAACCAACCTCGCGATAACTTCATTGAGAAAATTCAAGTTCGACAATCGTCTCATCTCGCAGCCTTGCATCCCAGACAGCTTGTAACCATAGGTGTCCCCTTTTCCGCTTTGCCCTAACCTCCGGCTCTGATATATTTAAGCGCAACCCTTACGTCCAGGTTTAACTAATCCGGATCCAGACTTCTGGGAATCTTACGACGCCTCAGAAGACTCTCCTGGCTCGTGGATGACGGTATGATGTACTAAGGACGATGTTACGCTGATATTATTATCGTAGACTTTACGAGCCGAGGATTATTTTACACAAAGGAGCTTCTAATTGCGAGATCAGCAACAAAGGCAGACAGGGTGCGAGAATTTGCCAGGAGACAGGCGTCAGACGGGTTGACTTCTGTTTTAGAAGTTTGAAGTATCAGGGGATTAAGGGACAAGTCATTTTCTATAGTCATTACGAAACACCGAGGATAATCGAAGGTTCTGTGAACCCTGCAGGGATTTTCTAAGTGCGAGAATTTATAGGCTTTGCAATTGGGACGTTGATGACCCTTTTAGACAGTTCTTTCGAATTATTAAAATGCGAGCATTGGTATATTTCGAAGATACGGCTAAATACGAATTTGGGATATATTTCTGTGCCTTGAACCCTGAGGAGTCAAGGAACAATTAATTGCGGACTTGCATGCAGATCTTTGATAATTATTTTAGATTAGAATTCTTTTCAAATATTAAAATGAAAGGACGGCTACAATTCGAATGCTTGTGCATCGGTAAATAAAAAATTTGAAGTGTATTTGTGCCTTGAACCATGAGGATTTGACATCAGGCTAGGTCAAACTCAGAATATCTGTTAAGGGCTTGCATTTAGAACTTTGATAATCATTTTAGACAATTCTTTCGACATATTAAAATAAAAGGATCGCTACGATTTGGATACAAGATTAAATAAAACATTGTAATATATACGTGATTTGAATCCTGGAGATTCTACTTTAACCCTTTGGGGGCGGAGACATTTTTGGATATTGTGAGATAATCATTTATTTGGCAATCCAAAACCACCTTTTTATTAGAAATTTAGACTGTTAATGTATGTAAATTATAAATTACTATTTGTGCAATTATATTTCAACGATTGTATTCCAATTTTTCATCTCTAACCGTGTATATATGTGGCAATAAACTGTAATTAAATTTTTTCTCAGACCTCATTTATACGTCGCTAGTCCTCAAAGGGTTAAGATAGCTCTAACCCAGAATATTTATTACGGACTTGCACTTAGGCCTCTAATGAACTTTTCAGACAGTCCATCCGTCTAATTAAGAAAGATAAGTGTTATTTTCAGGCAAAACCATATAAAAATGTGACATAGCTTCATATCTTGAACCTACCCACATAGATTCTGTTTTAACCCTGCAGTCCTCCTCATTTATACCTCAAATTCGTATTCCCTCGGGCATAGTGACCCTATGAACAAAGGTTCACATTTTAACACTATTCCTACCGACACTTCACGTATACCTTTTCCTACCGCAACCGGTGAATTTGTCAAATGATAATTTTTTCCCAGAAAATGAACAGTAAAAAGAGAAGTGAATATTGAAAAATGTATTATAATGTGAATGTATTATGCGTATATTTGAGGAAAAGTCGTGAAATTTAAAGGCGATTCAATTACTTTGTATATAGGAAATTCTAATCGAAATTTTAAAAACGGTCATTTGACCGGTCGTGGTAGGAATAGTGTTAAGAAACCAACCTAACCCAGACACGTTTTATGAGACGCGCAGACGTAAATTTTGAATTCATTGAATATCAAAAACATAATATCTGTTGAAACATAGTCTTCAATTCAGATCATACAGACCCGAGGAGAACAGCAGGGTTTATGCACAGCCCGCGTGAGATTAAGCGTCCAGTAGAGGACTTCTAGGCATTCAGATTAGTAATCGACAGTTTCAGGATGATGTTTAAGGTATAATAATGTTTTTTTTAAATATCATATAAATGATAATATGCAGAAAATAGCATTGAAAGCACAAATGATGTAGAAATGACGCACGGGGTTGTCGTCATCTGGCAAGATGGAGGGTACTGAAAGTAATCAATACTGGAGAGCAGATATGGTGGCATGGACCGAAATAGGAGCACGCAATGTGCGCTCTAACACTTTCTATAAATTGAACAGGTATTTCCATGCAAACATAGGAGAAACGATTTTATCGGGTTCGCACTTTAAACTCGTTGCTGTATATAGATGCGATTTGCTCCGAAATTGCACGCGGATTGAAAATTAAATTTGAATTGCATTTTCACGGATTCTGTTTCAGTTTGAGAAGAAAGAAATTATTGAAGGTAACTGTTAAAATTACAGATTGGCCACGTTCAAATTAAAATGTTTCGCAGATTTTCAATAAAAAGTGGCGAAGTATTCTTCGTCGAATGAAGAAAAATATATATATAATTTTAAATCTTGGAAGAATTACCTCTTAAATTACGTTTAATTTACTCTTCTAATTTAAGTAATTAATTTCAAAGAAACGCCCCATATTTCACAATATTTAAATATATTCTCATTGCTGCAAATAAACTTACAAAACTCTTCCAAGTAATAGAAATTTCTTAAAGCAACTTAATCAACGTAAAACAACATTTAAAATCTTCCAAAAAATTCACCGAACAGACAACAGAACAAAAGCAACGTCATCGAAAATGACGATCACAAAATATTCCAATATGATCCTATTCAAAATTTCAGCAGCAATCCTAAGTCTTATCTTTGTAACACAAATATGTCTATCTTTTGAACATAGATTCGGCCATCTCCAAAACACAGACGGATTGGAAAAGCGCACACATTTTTTTCTATAAACATGCAAGTCGGTTAACGCGACGATCGTCCTCTCTCGCAGGAGGTTGCGATATTAGAACAGCCGCGTTGACGTGCAAAATTTCCTCAATTACCGGATCGTTAAACGTATTAACTTGCCAGTTAAACAATTAGCTCAGTCCCGTCGAATGGAACATTGTTTATAGAGCGATGCCCGGTCACCGCTCTGCCCGGTTGATTCCTTCAGCCGAATTGCGTGGGTGTGCTTAGTGGGCGAAAGAGCGATCATCAAAAGTTCCAAGTACTAAATGTATGTGACACTTAACTATCCCATGTACAGAGCATTTCAGAAATCATACTTTACTAGGTGAAGCTACGTTTAGAAGCATATGAAAGAGAGTAATGGTGATCATGGGTGAGATAAACTCTAAGTTACTTAGCACCAGAACTACCAATCTATTGCATTTAAATAAGCTGAATGAGTACTTTGAGAAAAGAAAAGTCAAGCGGTGAAAAAGACAATCGATTAACTAATTCAGGTTTTATAAAATAGAAGTGGAATATTTACTGCATGGTTCCTCTACCGAATTGAGGAATTTTTAGAAAAAAATTTAACGCTAAAACTAGCGACGTTATATATATATTACATTTAAATATACTGAATAAGTACTTTGAAAAAAGAGAAGCTTGGAGGTGAAAAATACGATCAAGTAATTTAGGTTTTATAAAATAAAATATTTACTGCATGGCTTCCCTACCGAATTAACCCTTTGCGGACGGAGACTTTTTGAATATTGAGAAATAATGATTTATTTGCCGTTAAAAAACTACCTTTTTATCAGAAAGTCAGAGTGTTGATGTATAGAAGTTATAAATTACTATTTGTGTAATCATATTTCAACTGTTATATTTCAATTTTTGAACTCTAACCGTGTATACATGCACCGATAAAGTATAATCAGATTTTGTCTTAGGCCGCATATATGCGTCCGTCGTCCTCAAAGGGTTAAGGAATATTTAGAAAAAATTGGGAACGGGTCATTTTGACCACTTTAGTATTTTTAATTTTAATCTGAAGGAAAGGAAGAATGATTCAAGGTAATATTCGATGAATTCAAATGCAAGTTCATCATCGAGATAACTGGCAATTTTTTTCGAAGTGGACATACAATGCAGCATAGCAATTATGAGAAATTGTGATCACCAAATGCATCAACTATAAATGCATGCAGCGATTAGGATGAAATGTAAAGGGCGTTTCATAAATGATGCTTCAGAACGTGAATCGAAATGTCAAAACAAGTAAAAATAAAAACAGAAATCGTAAGCATTACAATTTATTAATTATAGGCGTTTTTAAGAAATAACTTCAGTAATTCACGACCGTTTTATACTTAATTAGGCACACGCAGTTTATTAAAAAACATTGTCACTAAAGAGGAATACAAAACTTCCAAGACCCTAGCCAATACTTTCTGAAGCCCCGAAAATTTCATTAATTTCCTACAATATAGAAATCATTTGAAATTAGTTTTTGCATAAGATTTTTCTTGCAACACGTAAATTGAAGCCTCAAAAAATTGTCGTCCAGTTATGAAATACCCTGGACATGTAGATCGTTACAATTTAGCCCCGTGCACGCACGTATACGATGCATAATTGACCCCTCGTGATCGTTGCATGGAAAGAGGCTCATAATTGACCAATCGTTTGGGAAAGAAGTGCAGCCTTTCTAAGGTAAATGCGATTTCATTGCGCTTTTGTCAATCGATTTGTCATCGGGGAAACTTGATTGCAGATAAAATTAGAATTTACCCAGGCAAAACTAGTTTTGGCAATTGGCAAAGGTAGAATTGCTAAAACTGTAAGATTTGTGTAATTCTAGTTTGGCCGAAACTTGCAACCGTAAAGAGTAATATTTATTTGTGAAATTGCAGTGATTTGCAGATATTTAAATTTTGTACAGCATCTCCTACAGTGATCTGCAAGATATTTAAATTTTCTATGGTAAAACCTTTAAATAAAACTTCGTATACTTTACGGCCAGCTGAGTTACAGATTCGCTGAACTTTTGACAACGAGCAAAGAAGAGGAAACGGGATTCCTTTGAGATCTCCGTATTTAGAACGAAAGATTTCAAGGTCTATTCGAATCAGTCAAACCAAAGACATCAGTCAGACATTGGAAGGGTAACGGAGCAAGGTTTGCTCCGGAATATCCTCGAAAAACAAACTAAATTTAGATAACGAAAAGAGAAACATTTTTATGTACCCCTCGTTACTTTTAAATACCGAAATGTTTCTTCTGGAAAGTCTTTTTTCGTGCTCCTTGTAAAAAGGTTCTTTAAAGGAGTCGTAAAATAATCGCAAAGAGAATTGCAGTTTAATTTTTAGATAATTTTCTTCAACTGTTTTTTGAGATTCATACATAGCTTTGTAAAATGTAAAACGCGGTGTACTAATACTTTAAGTAGTATCGAAAGTTTTAATACTATAATATTTCTGATTAGGTAAAATTAACACTATGGTGCAAGGACGTATAGGCACCATAATATATTATCGACCTATATAAATTCTGTCTCATTGAGCCTTCTTTAGGCGCGAAACATATTAATTCATTTTGACTACCGTAAACACCAATTGACTTAAAGCACTAATTGCTTTGTAAAGTAGTCTCCTCCAGTCACCATTCTGCTACTAACAATGCTATTCACTATCGTTGCTACTAGAATCAGTCTATCAACAATCAGTACTTGCCACATTGCTACTAACTTACAAAGTAATTACTCCATATTGTAAGGCACATTACAAGTGCACTTTACATTATGCAGTAACTGTAAACAAATAGTGTGAAAATAAGTGAAAAGTAGAATTTCTCCAATTTTTAACTTATCCCACTCTTATAATCGTATACATATACATATCATAGTTTCCGTGATATAGAATCGACATAAAACTGTAAATTTTAGGTGAAAAGATCGTATTAGGTTGGTAGGAAATTAATGTCGGTTTTCAAACTTCATCTTTAAATACGCATGTTAAGAATGGGAATAACTTTTTTTTAATCAAAATAAGTTCCATTACAATTTACTCATTTTTCCCAACGAGGAACAAGTTTTTTCATAATTTTTTTTTCTAAAATGATATAAGAAGGCAAACTGATTAAAATGAACGGCTATCTCAAAATTAAGCGCCAAAGTTTGAAAACTCGAAAACCGACATTAATTTCTTACCAACCTAATAGTAGTTCAATCCAAAATACAGAGCAATAACCAGCAGAATTATCTGATATCCATCATCTACAGATCTAATGGTACACCATTAATCTCAGTACTCCATAGCATCATTGCCTATAGTATTGGTAACATCCTCACTATCAGCGAGCATAATCGTGATTTCGGACGATCATGAGATAACAATCGGCGCATACTCACTTCCTAAAGGGGCTGTAAACGTTACCCCAGACAGTGGCCCTCGTCGGCGAGGGTGGACTGTTCTGTTGTTGATTGGAATATCCGTAGCCTCCGAAAAACATGCTCCGCTGATTATTCCTCGCGGAGGGCCGCGAGATGTATGCAACATCCATGTAGACGTAATAATACTTGAGAGTGTCCTCGGTAAAATTGTCTTATACGAACTTACTGGTAAATATACAATGGTAAAAAGAGCAACAACGATAACAATAAGAAAGATACGAATGAATACTTAATAACTTGTACTTTCAGTGGCTCGCAACTCTTTGGCACTCTTTATTTGGCACAGTTTATCACTACATTAGTCAATGTATCAAGCAAATATATCAGAATAGAAAAATCGTCCAACGATATCAATTTTTAACGTGTAAAATCGTCCAAATCACTGGTCCATGCAATTTCAAGCAGAGTTCTGTGTGAAACTCTACATTCGGCAGTCTGTACGGTCTATCCTCCGCGCAAAACCGTGTTACCACAGTCGACCTATATGCTCTGGACCGATCAATGAAGATAACTCTCGCTTAAGATGACACGGTAGATGATTCACCGTCTATCTCGGCACACGACACTATATGATCTCGATTCCCAGAAAGTCTCGGACTGTCTGATCAACGTCTCGCGATATCTACTTCACGTGGACAGCTTCGAAGGGAGCAGCCTCATTCGCAGAGTTCAAAAACACTGTGCACCTCTTCCAAAGCGCGGCTCGATAGGAAGCCACTCCTAATGCCTCGCGATCGGTCCTCTGTCACTGAATCAACAGTCTGTATTTCGATACAGTTCTCTTTGAGAAAAGCTCGCGCTTCCTCGCTGCCCGTCTATCACGTCTCATTTTCAACAGTTTATCAAAAATGTTCATCGATGAGATAGAGTGAAAATCATCGATACACCATCAGCTTGCTTCGAACCACCTACGCACGTTTCAATCTTCACAGAGCGTTCAGTTTGTTCGTTCTGGAGCAATATGGATATAATGTATATCGTGCTCTCGACGGAAAATAACAATAAACTATCTTTCTCACACCCAACGACGATACCTCTCACCCGCACGACGGATTGAACGCGACTGAAAGCGGCTGCGGAGAGAACCAAGAGGAGGGGCGATTCCGAGGGTTTAAGGTCGGAAGATTTGTGCAACGCGTATATCGGCTAGGAGAGGGAGACGAAAACGCAAACCCCATGAGGAGAGAGGAAGGAGGAAGAAAGACAGAGGAGGGCCTGGAAAGAGATAAAGAGGGAACGGACGGGGTCCCAGAGGAGGGAGGGAGGGGCAAATGACAAAAACAGATAGAAGCGGGGTTGTAAGAAGACGAAACAGAGTGAGCGTGCATCGGTCATGCCTGCAGTGACTCTCATTTGGGCCTTTTTAGTTTCAGGGTTTTTGGGCTGGAAATTTAAGATCGACTCGATCGATTTAACACTAGAACTACCAGCGTTAAATCTATTATATTTCAATATGTTACATACGTACTTTGGAAAAAGAGGAATTAAGACGTGGAAAATACGATCGATTAAGTAATTTGGGCTCGGTAAAATAGAAGTGGAATATTTACTGCATGGCTCCTCTGCCAAGTTGAGGAATTTTTAGAAAAAATTTAGAAATTGGTTGTTTTGATCATCTTGGTAGATTTAGTGTTAACGTTAGATCTGTCGGTGTTAAATCTATTATATTGAAACATATTAAATAAGTAGTTTGGCGGAGGAGAAATGAGGGGGTGAAAAGGTGATTAATTCGGTGACTTATGTTTATAAGATAGACGAGGAATATCTGCGGCATGGCTCGTGTATAAATTTGAGCAATTTTTTGAAAATGTTAGGGGTCAGTCATTTTCACTGCCTTGGTAGTTCTAAATATTAAGATCGCTGAGTAAAATATCAAATGATGAAATAGGGTTGCATGAAGTTTGAACACTCACCGTGATTAAATTTGTTCTACGTCGATGTTAAAAGGAGGCGGAGTTTGATAATTTTTTGTGGCATGAAGGATGATCTCTTAGATTTCCGCAGGTTTAGATATCAAATTTAAGTTACGATCAGTTTTTGGAGTAACTTAAAGAATGATTGAATGCCTGGTTAAATTAATTAGAACATTATCGATTAAGTTTTTTATTATCTTTGGCCGGATATTAAAATGCGACTTGGGGTTTGCCGATAATTACGAAGAAAATAAGCTATAAAATTTTCAAGATTTTTCACATTAAAGAGTCTTGAAATAAACGTAGTGATATGACAATGTTCATTAATACCTATTCTAATCTTAGTAAATACCGCGGCAGATGTCACGGTAGAATTTTATCGTTGAAATTACCAGAAAGGAAAGATTCCGTGGATTTCTGACGTGTAAGACGATTACAGAGCGATTGCACTTGGTGTGTCGTATTCCGAATTTTACGCGTAGGCTTTAGAATACTACGTTGCCGATAAGCGTGTATTTCTTGCACTTTCACGTCTTTCCTAGTTCTCTTCTTTGCATACAATTGATTACCACGGACATAATCACTCTGTAAACAAACCTTAACGATTCAGGACGTGAGCAGCAGTCAACCTCGATTCACATTTAAAAGGAATAATTGGAACTTATAATGCATCGTGGATATTAAATATTTTGCTATTCGGATCGCTGCTATCCTTTTTCATTTAGATTATTCGAAGCAACAATATAGAAGTTTTGGTAAATTGTAGAGCAGCACAGATAGAAATAATACGAGAAAACGATGCGTTTAAAAAAGAAATGTATATCACGATCTAAAGGTTGAAATTCAAGTATGAATTATACCTGTGGCAAAATCGAGAAAGGAGTAAAACTATGTTGGTCGAACTACTTTTATATTATAATAATGTAAAGTTTGAGTTTTGTAAGAAATTAATGAGATTCCTAGCTGTTTTGCAGAGATTGTTAGCTATTCTGATAATATAGAAATCAAGTAGATGGTAGATTTGAAGGAAAGTATTTTGTGAGAAGAGTATCCGGTAAAAACAAACAGTCAATGTTTAAATAAAGCAGGATATTTATTTACAATATTGGTATTTATAAAAGTTCATTACACTTTGATTGTAAATGAGATTTGAGAACCTCTGTGTTGCAGAATGACCTCCAACCCTGAGAGAGATAGTCACTGTTGAACAGTGAAAAAGTTCAATATTTATTGTATACAAAATACAAGCTGCGTACGCATTGCTTCCTAATGTTTTTACAATTGATGCGTACATTAAACTGGTGTTATAATTTCATGTATCCTGTTCTCTTGTATTGGATTAGTTTATGCCATATATGAAGTACAGACTTATTTAGGAATTCTAAATTAAATCAAAGTATAATATAAGGCACACATAAAGATAATTTAATTTCAGAATGTTTATAAGTTAGCCAATGTATAAGCATAAAAGGCTATCTTTAATATCAGAAAAAAATGTATATACAAGAAAAATCATTTAGAAATTGTAAGGCTGATCTTTAATTATGTATAATCACAATTAGTAAAGTTTTCAGGAAAAAATATTTTGTTTAATGTTAAAGTATAGTGAAATTTTATTTAATTAATAATGTAACTTACAATTGAATACATTGTAATAATTGTATTATGTCTAATTTTACTGATTTCTTTTTAATTATGTTTTATGTCTTATAAACAAAAATATACGGATGACATAATTCACAGTATGCAAAATTATAACCTCTCTGTTATCTAATATTGCAAATTCTAATAAGATTTGTTACATTCCAAGTATACGTAATTATAAAAATATATTAAGTAGTAGACAATTTTTGGATTCTACACCAGTCAAAAAATAAAACAAGGCAATAATTCGATCTAACCTAAAAATGTGATTACGCGAAATGAACAGTTTAAAAGCATTTTTAGCAAAAATGAGCGAATAACTTCAAAATCTACAAAAATATTAGGAAAATAATTTGTACATTTAATGTATTAAACGAAATACTGTAATATAACAATGAGTTTGTTTATTTTGCAGACATATCGATTTACATTGTCGATAAAACGATTCTCTGCCATCTGCGTACGTCAGAACAGGACTTGTTTACACTTTTTAAAGTAATAATAACGCCGTAAACAGTATTTAGAAATATAGATAATAAATGGCAAGTTTCGAAAGTATAAAACAATTGCAAAATTCTGATAGTCAATTATCACGAAGGCAGCTGAATAAAAGAGAAACATATGCAAACAATAATGAATTGTATTAATGAAAATGTGTTGATGGCAATGTTATTGGTTAATTATAAAACGAAGAATTAAATGAACGAGCGTAAGATAGGCATAACGAAATAGTTTGGAGACGAAAAATTAATTTTTATGTGAACACAACTAAAAATGGTTAAAAGCTGTGAAGTACGTAGACCCCACGCATTGAGAGACAAGAATAGCATCGCATGCAGCACTCCATGCAAATTGTTGCAAAGTGACTTACTCATCAAAGTAAGCCGTGGTATTTTCCAAAAAGTCCCCCATTTTATAATAATTTCACAACACCATGTCACGAAAAAATATATCATTTACTAAAACCCATAGGAATCTCACATGCACTCTTAAACCGTCAAATTTAAAACCAGTAATTCCTGATGCTTCCGCCGCGTGGAGTTAGCGCATACTGCGCTCATCAATTAGACTTCAGTTTTACCAATAGTACACATTTCCCTGAATATCAAAAACAAAATATTCCCAGTTTCTCGATGCTTTTATTGGTCAAACAATCCGAAAAACATATAGTCGCAGTAAGCGCATCGCATACGATGCGATAGTATTATATAATTACCTTACGGGGAAAAAGTATTACAACCATTTAGTGTATACCTTTAGTTCATCTTTTAACAGATTTACAAGCGTATTAATAATTTGTTGAGCATTGTACAGTACTGTTTCGGAAGCATTAACGAAATTCTCCGTAATGTTACAAAGCTACGACACTATTCATTTGCATTTCGCGCTGAATATTTTGCTATAATAATTCGTGAAATAGATCACACTGCCTATACTATACATAAAACCAGTGTTTCTCAAACTTGGTTCCGCGGTCGTCCAGAGCACCGCGAAAGGGTGACATAGTTGCAATTTTGGGCTGGTTCGAACAAAGCAGATTCACCCATTACGTTGAATATACATTTGATGACTAAGATTTGCCATTTTCCGAATGAATAATTGTTTGTCAAAGGTTGTTTTGGTAACAGTAGCCTACACATTAATTGCAGTTTATTTTAAACGGTCCGCGAGAAGTCTAAAGAATTGTAATGACACCGTAGCGCAAGAAATCCTAAAAAAGTTTGAGAACCATTGCATTAGCCTTATGATTCACGATAGGTATATAGATATACATGATTGGGCAGCATCGGGCAGTATGGCAGTCGTTGGTCTTCGAAGTCTCGTTTAATTTCGTACAGGAAGTTATTATCGCGAGTGTACTGACAATTTAACGATGACTCAATGAAACTAAGTTGTGGCGTGTCAATAAAGAATGAATTACTGGCACGTTACATTTTTATTATTCTAGTTTTAAACGTTGTCCAAGTGAAGGAAAACGAAGTCAGCGTTGACGTTGACGTTGACAGGTGGTAGTTGTCATTTTCTGTTCTTTTTCTTAGAGGTTATTACATCATGTTCGCGACGTTAAAAAATAAAATACGGGAAGAAATAGGTAGTGACGTGTCTACTGTCGTTAGAAATGCCGGTAACGTGCGTGGTATCAATTCGAGGCATATATCACAGGTAAACATGTTATTCCTGAATGAAAGGGTATCAGTGCAAAGTGATATCATAACTGACGATACACAATGCGTTCACAAATAAACGGGGAATTATTTCTTTTGGATGCTACGTGCTGAAATTATTCATTCTGAAAGTACGGGCCGCGTTTTCATTCATTTGTTACCCATTATATATACATATGTTCTCCAGATATTTCATTAATACATGCATACTTAATATCGCATTACGCGGCATCGTATTACGAAATTTTTATTAGTATCATTTTCGATAGCTTACAGTAAGGTATTCGATTTATTTTACTGTTGTCTGGTTGAAAATAAATTGTCAGCATATAATAAAAATCTTTCAATTACTCCAAAACATAATACTCTGCAACTTGAAATGTTCAAGTTTTTAAGTAACATTTATATTAATCGAAAGTAAATTGCTATGATTTCAAATGAGTAAATTAGAATTCATTTTATAGACAGGGTCAACGAGTAGCATTAGCGGATCTCAGATATCATTGGATGGATCTAGAGAGGAGAATACTGCATCACCTTCGCCACCAATTTCATTAAAAAGAGACAATAGTTTTGAGCTTAAGCTTAACGATGGAATGCAGCTTTCTGCAAAAGACATAAAGAGGTTTGAAACTAGAGAAGATGAATGGCGAAAGAGATTGGCCAAAAAAGAAGCCGAAATGTTAAAGAGGATGGAGAAAAAAGAAGAAGAATGGAAAGTCAGACTCTTTGATAAAGAGAAAGAATGGAAGAGAGTAATAGAGAAACAGGAGAAAGAGAAATCCAAATTGGAGGAAGAATTGAGAAATATAGAAAGTACAAAGGAGTCCTTGGAGCTTGCTCTTAAAAATGCTGAAGGTGTATATTGTTATTCCTAAATATAAATGAACCTATTTTAACTTAAACATATTTCATATATCTTTCTGCTTCATGTATCTAGGGAATAAAATTTTATGTCAGATTTTTTATAATCTCTTTTCGCAATTTTTCATAATAATTCCCAATTATTATTATTATGTTTCAGAATATAAAAAGAAATTGTACAGTTTTCAAGAAGATGCAGAGCAACTGGAGGGTTTTCAAACGCAAGAAATGGCAAAAATCAAACACCTTGTATGTGCCATTTAACTTTTCTATTTAACTCATTTGCATTAGTACGCGGAATAATACACGGACGAGAATGTTAACATTTTTTCAATCACGGAATATTCCGCTCTCTACAACTGCTAAACTATTGTTTGCGATAATTCGCGATAATACGGGTTGTTCGCCGTGTTTAGAGCTGCGATGTAAATCGGTTAAATATATTCTTCAAAAAACGACAATTATTGACATCTGAGTGATATACTTTGTTTTTCCAGTTACTGGCAAAAGAACAAGAGGTAGATGAAAAATCCCACCATTTGAAAACAGCCACGGCCGAAATCGAAAATTTAAAAACGGAGGTCTCCCGTCTTAGGAGATACGAAGATGAACTGAATAATGTACAGGTGAGTGCGTTATTTCATTATCATTATATCTGATAAATAACATCACTGGAAGTATTTCATATTCTTTAATATTACGTTATCACTATCTCTTTAATTAATATTGTTTGGGTAAGAAAATATGGAGTAGTGTCTAAAAAACAATATAAATATTTTGCTTCGTTATCTTAGTGTTTAAAAACAAATGGCATTAAGAAATGATACTGATCTTTTAAAAAATGTCTAACTACTGTAGATGATATTTAATGCTAGTGGTAAGTGAATAAAGGTTTCTCGAATTATATTGGAATATAACATACAGCATTAACGTTAATTTTTGTCTATCTGTAATATTGTATAAAACAGTGAAAAATTCTACAATGTTTTTCAGTGAAAATTATTTTTTGACTAGCAACAATGATTTTATTATCGAAGTATTATTAATAATACTTTACAACTGTATATTTGAAGATTGTAACGCGAGTGTATTTCAGTGTATAGTTATGTTACTTTAAATTATCGAATTTTAGGCATTAACTATACGATTGATATTTCGTTTAACTTTTAAGTTAATTTCAAGAAATGTATGTAAGAAAATTTTATCATAGGGAAACATCAAATGACTCATTATTTTCACATTCTGTAATGGGAATTATATGTTTTAACAGTTTGAAGCGTTTTTTGGGATGAACTGGCGGTGCATGGAAAAGTTATTTTGCAAATACTTTGACATTCATTGAAAAAGAGTTATCTTTTTTTCTCAATATAAATATCATATCGTTTTACGAAAATCAACGATCATGATTTTTTTTAGGTATAAGCACGCTTCCTTTGAAAACAAAATTTCATTATTTTGGAGCCTCTCAGTGTCTCTTTATTAATTTTACATATCGCTTTTTGTTTTGTCACAATTTTGCCATTTTTTATTCTGCACTTTTTTTTTGTATTGACACACTACCAATTTTGCGGTATATACTGTTTGCGATTTACAAGTTTTTCGAAAAAAAACTCAACACTCGGTCAAACAAAACGAAAGTGCATATGTTCCATAACTTTCGATTGTACTCTGAAAACGCTTTTCGAGTGTTTCGTGGAAAAGCGTTTGTCGTTGTAATAGAACTGAGCCTCGTGAGAAGCTAAGCATTTTTTGAGTGCAAACGAATCGTCAAAAGAAAGAAACGATATTTCGCTATCAGTTATGGAACATGAGCAAAAACTCAAGTGATACCAAAAGTTTTGTGAAAAACAACATACGCATGAAGATTGGAATACTTTGATAAACGAGAACATTGGAGATCAGAGTAGGCGGTAATTTCCGCTAATTTGCTGCTGCTACCGCTGATGCTAGAGGTACGTCTTCCAAGCTTTGCTGCTATTCTGCAATATAAATAACTTCTATAGACTTTACTTACATCAGTGTTGCTCTTTATGTAATTCTCTCCTTGGTGCAAAATTTTGATACATAGGAAAAAGGTGCATGTATTAATTAGTGGAAGTGGTTTAATAATAAGAAATCCTTTATCATATTAAACTTTAAGGAAATATCATTTCAAATGTTTGTATTGTTTCTACTGCAGTACTCATACTCCAATGTTATTACTCTCATAATGTCGTGGCCAGATCAATTCAGAATTACAACACAATTGGCAGTAAATAAAACTCTACTAAGATTCACGTCTACTTCCAATTTTTGTTTACAAATGACAACAAAACTTTACCAACTCGACAATCACTCCTGCTTTATACATTTCATTTTTTTTGCATCTCGTTCACCTTCAGCATTGTTGTCACTAATCATCAGATTTGTCATCATTTGCTTACTCCGAGCTTTATAAGGATTGGATTGTTTCTCATATTTGACTTACTTTTATGTATTAGCAATGCTTCGGTAAGAGAGCTTCACAAAGCCAATTATGAAAATACCCTTAGCTCAAAGTGTTTACAATAATAACATCACTTTCAGGATGAAATGGAAACATTACGTCATTCTACACAACGCGAGAGAGCTCAACTTTCGTGTCAATTGGCACAAACCGAAGAAGAAGTACGTCATCTGAAGGATAAAGTTTTCGTATTGGAGCAAAGGGTTGCTTTAGAGAGCAACGATCAGGTGACCGTCGACGAAAGAATAGCCGATCTTATGAGAGAAAGGGCGCTTTTAGAGAGGAAGTTGGAAGAGGCACATCTTCATTTGTCAGACATAAAAACAAGTTGGTCCGGGAAAATATCCAGCTTGGAAACCCAAGTTGGCAGACTGAGCAGGCAAGCTGGCGAAGAAGGTTTGGAAAGGAGACGAGTTGAGGAAGAGAAGGAAAAGCTAAAGCAAAGGATCAAGCAGCTAGAAGCTGAAATAGAGGTGAACAATGTTGTCATGGCGACGAAAGACGCCAAGCTTTTGCGCATGGCAGAGGACATCGACGAGATGGCCACGGAACTGAAAGAGCTCCGGGCCAGCGTCGATGACGAGGTGGAAGAGTTTAAGCGGCAAATTGTGAGTTACCGCGATATGTAGTGGTGCATGGATTAGATTGTTTTAAGGGAGATTTTCAGAATAGATCATGAAATGCAACGGAAATTGAAATGCAATGAATATTTCCTATTCGTCTGATGACAGGTGTTTCAAACGATCACAGTGCTGAGCAGTAAAGTGTCGAAGATCGACAGAAAATGTTTCTTCTACTTTTCTATTTCTAGAATTGTTTTATTGCATGAATCGTGTCATAAAAATGATACTGTCATTATATAATGACGGAATTCACAATTACAGCAAAGACTGCAGTTCCTTGTACTATTTGTACAATAATTTATTTCTCCTTTCACGTCTGAATGTACCGTACTTTAAAAAATGCAGCGGCATCAGATTAACATATTTCTATTTGATATTCGCTTTAACAAGTGGCAGCTTTGATCGTTTCCTAATTATCAAGTAACGAATGAGCCATGGTCATGCAGATATGTGTTTATTTTTTCAGTGAAACCTTAATCGTTAACGCGTCGTTTATTACAGTGGTTTGAATAGTTACTTCTTAATGACGTTGTTAAATTCCTTAATGTTAATGACACTACACGATAAGTGCAATAACAGAGGAACGCGTGCACACAAAATACGCGTAATGATGTCTCGTTATATTTTCGAAATGAAAACTACATATCGCCCAATAATATTGCATGCCTTCTTTTCAGCTGCTTGACGCTTAACGCACAGAAGTTTTATTTTACGCATTTTACCAGCACACATTTTTATTTAAGATCTCTTTTTTCCCCTTTATCTTTACGAGCATGCAAAATTTCATAATGTACACTGTAAACATTTTTTGAAGTCAGTGTCACGTGCCAGAAGTGTCGGCAAGTTTTACCTACTTTTTAATACCTTATACTTTCACCGCGTTGCCTTTATACGTGAAAATTAGACGGAGTCGTAAAAAGACAAAAAAAGAAAAAGAAATCAACGTTTTTATGTACGATCGCATTTCTATGTATATTTTATTTATGGAATAAAGAAAACAAAGAAACTAATGGAACTGTTATCGCATTCCTTTTTTGCTTGTTTTACAAACCCATTTTTATATTCCCGCCCCCTTCAAGCGGCTTTTTATATATGTATCTCGACACGAATGTTTATATCATTCTTTTCTTACAGGGTAAAATGACTGTTATATTTTGCTACACCATAAACACAATTCGATTTATATTTACGTTGCTGTAAATATTAAGAATGCGTAATTGGATAGGATTAATGGCAGGAAGGTGTATTGTACGTTTATATAGAGTAGAAAATAGAGTGGTTAAATAGATTTAAAGTCTTCCTCGGAGAATTCGATTCTTAATGAAAATGTTGTCTTTGGAGCATGAAAGGACGAAAATTGTCGGAATTCCGAGGCTTGGAATTAATGACACAAACTATTCTGCAGAAACTGCATTTGCTTCGATGAATAAATTAAATTCGAATCTTCATAATTTTGTATTCAATTTTATATAAACTATTTATCGTATCCTCAAGCAATTATAAAACATTTGTGAGCACAAGCACTGAATATTATTATTTTTGTATGTTATGTATGAGGAACAAAGTTTATTTATGTGAAAGAGGTAGTTTGTATCATGAAATTCAAAGTTCTTGGTAGTGAAGTGAAACTATCCTTTTGTGTCTCGTAAATATATCAGTATAACTGATTCTAGTACGAATAATTAACACGAAACAAGACTAACTTGATGTTACTTTATATTAGGTACTCCAAAATCAACGGTAAAAGATATACACATATGATTTTCTAATATCAGAATTGTATAATTATACTCCATAATTTGCCATTACAAACTTGTTCCCTATTAATATATTAACATTGCTCCCATACTAAATTTACTTTAGTACCTCAGCGTACATTTGATCCTCAACTAATAAATAAATCTCATTTATTTTTTAATTCCAAGGATTCTTACATTACAGACAGCACACGCGTGAATTCTCCTGAAATTACACAAAATGTAATGAACTTCAACCCTGGATGCCACTTACGTAATTTTTCCATTTATTTCCGCCAGGAATCATCCTCGAAGGAGATCGCGCAATTGAAGCAGGACTTAAACGAAGCAACGACGAAACTTTCAAGTGCCAATTCCGAAGCAGCGCATCTTCGTCTCTCTCTTGAAGGCGAACGAACGAATAATTCTTCCTTGCACTTAGAAGTTGCACGTTTGAGGGAAAATTTAGAGTCGGAACGAACATCATCGGCAACTTTACGTATCTGCCTGGAGAAAGAGAGGGGCGAGAAGGATTCCGCGTTGCTTAGAAATGCTCAGGTGTCGCAGGACATGGAGATGGTGAAGCAAGAGAATCGTCAACAGGAAATCGAGAACGTCGACCTTCAGAAGAGGGTAGACAGTCTCGAGCGTAATTTGCGAAATAAAAGCAAAGAGCTGGAACAAATGACCGCAACTATCGAGGAGAACAAGCAGAGAATGATTGAATTGGAAGAAGTGGAAAAAAATAGAGAGAAGATGGAGAAGAATGAGAAACTTCTTAAAAGCAGTTTGATGGATCTGGAGGAACAGCTGAATGAGAAGACTAAGGTGGATATTACGTTATGTTTCCTTTTAATGGAGGTTAAGACAATTTAGATGAAAGGAAAAGATTAAGACACTTTGGACTTTCAGACAATCAAAGTATTGCAACAGCGACTGACGGATATGAAGAAGACTCTTCAACGTGAATTAAGAGTTCCTTCTTCGTCGCTGGACAGCGATGCAGAACCTTCAGCTGCGATTCTTAATCCAAGCTCATCAAAGACTGTCACTGCCAGGCACAATAACATTCGAGACGATGACGTGAATTTTAAATACCTCAAGCACGTTCTGATAAAGTTCCTAACGAGCAGAGAGTACGAAGTACGTTTCTGTTATTAGTATACATTATAGCGCACAGTATAGCGTACAATGAAATTATTTACTATCTATTGTTCCACCTTTGATTTTCATTTAAGGCTCTACACTTAACAAGGGCGGTTGCTACCCTGCTGCACTTTTCGCCGGAAGAGGAACGGTTACTTCAAGAGACATTAGAATGGAAGATGTCCTGGTTCGGCACCCGACCTAATTTAGGTTTCGGACAAACTGCCAAAGCTATACCACCCAGCTGATAGCTGAAACAAATTTCTTTTCCTATAGGTATCATTAAAGTGGCCACAGACTCTTGGGTGAAGTCGAAGAATTGGGCCGCCTCGATGATCGGTCACAAGTGATCGTGAATACTTGAGACTTTTAGGGGAAACAGTGGGAAACTCTCTTAAAACTAGCGATTTCGTAAATTTTGTAATATATTTAGCATTTATATAATATATGTATAATTTATTCATGAAGGTTACAAGTATCGATTATAGTGAGCTTCTTGAAAGTCCACTGTGAGATCCATCGTGTCGGATATTACTTAAGGGATCTTGTAAGAGCAATGCAAATTAGATCGAGATACATACGCTGCGTATAAAATAGTAAATACATTAGAAAGAAAATACGCAGCATTCCGTGGATGCACACAAAAATTGTAGGGCGTTACGTTCTTTCGTATGCAAAACGTTATAGAATTGTATTACGCAAAAATTACAGTGAATTCCATTTCTGTATACGAATATAATTATGCAAGGTATAGAATGTATTTAATCGCATCAGTGGTGTTCGAAATTGAGTATGCGACACTTTTTTTTATATAGAAAGATATACATTTTATTATCTCTCTTATCCTTATCCTGCATGAATGATAATTTTATATACTTTAAGTAATCCTATGCCGAGCAACGCTTGACATATCTTTTAATTGCAGTTAACTTTATATCGACTTGATTTTACGTTTGAGATTCGATAATTGATTTTCTGCCTGCAATTAAATATCCCACAA
This sequence comes from Cerceris ruficornis, assembly GCA_963989415.1. Classification (NCBI taxonomy): domain Eukaryota; kingdom Metazoa; phylum Arthropoda; class Insecta; order Hymenoptera; family Crabronidae; genus Cerceris; species Cerceris ruficornis. The sequence goes on from OZ022520.1 coordinate 18,166,225, forward strand.
TATCTACGTTTATTATTAACGTTGATTACGCATAATCAATGTAGAGAATTCTACAAATCTTTTTTCGCTTTATTATTTAAGTGAGTAATCGGATGGATAAAAGATGAAAGAGGATGGCAATAATTATCGTATAAAAAGTGTCGCATATAATGATTCATGTGCTCCTATATCCTGTTGTAATTGCTGTGTGTCATAAATACAATACCAGCGTAACAGGATGCCATGTATCATAACTGTAACCTATTGTTAATCGAGAAAGATATGCAATACGCTGCACTGTATATGTGTATAAATGCCTCGACCTGGAACTGTAAATAACATTGCTCCCAAGATCGGAAATTTTGTAAAATTCAGTTTGACTCGACTATATTTCGATGCTTCGTACATATCTTAGGGAAGTGCATTATAATTAATTGAAGTGCAAGTTGCGCTCCGTGCAATCTTAGCGTCGCATTGTCGCTTAGACTTACAATTAGATAGAATAGTAATCGCGAATCGTGTAATTTATATGCAGCGAAAACCCCGACGGTACATTCTCAAATTGAACAAACAGTAATTAAACCGTATTATTTAAATTGTGAATACACGTTGAAACGTTGATCGTATTTTATTTTAATGAAAACAGCAAAACGAGTCGACATCAACTAAATGGAAATCTTCAAAAATCATTTGTCAAGATTTATTTTAAATTCGATATCACCATTTATGCCATTTCCAAGTTTGGAAATACATTTGTAACATAACATTCCTTTAAAGGTGTCAGAAAAATATAAATACACACGATAACTCTAATAAAATATCGCGTATTATTCCACGAAGTCATTTCTTCCTCGTGATATCGAATTATTTCTTATCAAACTTATATCATGAATTATATCGTTAAAATGAGATCGTCCGTATTAATTCTCAAAAACATTAAAAGCATTTATCAAAACAATATCCATATAATAATTAACAAAAACAAAGTAATATACAAAATAGAGTATACAAGAGTATATAAGCTTATATAATCAATATAAATTATATCATAGAATTTCGAATAATAATAGCAAAACATTAATCATTCCTTTAATAATATTTGATCCTTGATCATTAATTAATCAATAATCATTTTATTAGCCTTTTCTCAGAAGAATTCGGAACGGTTATTTAAAGACCTGCGCACGGAACTGGGCGGGGAGTGGGGGAATAGGAGTGGTGGGGATAGCGCGAGGCCTCAGCGTGACTGGCTGCCTCTGCAGTTCGTTCTAACGCCGTCGAGCGGGTAAGTCGCTGCTGCTGCGTCGCAGCAATTACTCCTCCGATCACATTTGAGTTTCTCATTTTTTAATACAAAATTGCAGGCTTGTTTTATTCGTTATATAGTCTTATATTAAACATTACATTAACTGAACATAAAGAGAGAAAGATTTAAACAAAATTTTGTTTTCATTTAATTGAAGCACTTATTGCATTTCGGATAAATGTTTATCACTATATTTATTACTTTGCCCTTAGCTGAAGGTCGTTCGAGGACTAAAACCGCAATTAAACAGAACAATTATTTAGATATTTCAATATAAATCTCACGTTCTTATATTCTCAATGCTTGCTTTCATTTTAATTAAACTTTATATTACAAATGTTTTATTTATGATTCTTTAATAATTAATCCATGATTCCATTTTTCTGTTTCTTAGTGATCAGCGATAGAAGGCATGGAGAATGTCATCTAGCGACTGATATCTTTATGTTACGTAATTCTTCATCGTTTGACACATAAATTATCATCACACCGAACGAATCTTTACATCATTACGTACATCTTTCCGAGGTAACATTAACAACATTTTCCAAACAATAATCATTATCATAAATTCCAAATGCTATTGTGCCATATTCCTTTCCATAAAATCATAAATTTCTGGAAATCCCATTACAAAAATCATTTCACTGATAATTCATGAAACGACGATTAAAATTTCCTTTCGCCGGATATAATTTCCTCATAAACCTTCGGAGTGATATCGATATATTCCTTGTCCTTGCTAGAGCGGAAGTGAAGTTTGTCTTCAATTTTGCTCGGGTCGTAAGATTCCTTTTGAAGGTCGACCTTTCTTAACTTGTACGTGCCAGTTAGTTCGATCTGTTTGACGATTCTTAAGAAAACTGGCCTGGCGTACGATGGCAAGACCTCATCTATGTCTTTCGCAAGGGCGTTGAGGTCAACAGTACCATCTGGATCTGTTATCGCTGCCATGCCCGCTTTGCCTTCCGTTCCGGGAATCTAGAACGATAGGAATGTTATTATTCCTCTGTTATATGTTATATATCCATGAAAATATGGACGTATCGTACAGCGTCCTTGAAAGGCCGTAAGTTTCAAAAGGAAGGAACGAACCTCGACGCCGTAAACAGTGACATCTCTCTGATTCAGTACGGCACTTATAATTCCTTCGACTTCAGCGGTAGCAATATTTTCTCCTTTCCACCTGAACGTATCGCCTATCCTGTCTCTAAAGTAATAATATCCTTCTTCGTCCTTCGTTAGAATGTCGCCTAAAAATACACAGTATAATTAGTCGCCAACAAATAAATGTTTTAACGCAATGATCCTTCACCTGACAGGAATGCTTTGTCGCCTTTGACTAGTACATCGTGTAAAATCTTTTTCCTCGTTGCCTCGTTATCTAAGTAGCCGTCGAATTGTCTCAATGTATTGTCTTCTCTTATCATTCCTATGCACATTCCTTCTTCGTCTATGAAGGAGGAACAATATTAATAAAATCGATATAAGAGTTATGAGAAATTACGAAAGAAATATATTTAATGTTTCGAGGGATTACAGTAAAGGAGAGCAATAAGTAAGTGGCAATTTAAGTTACTAAAATTTGGTATTTGAAATGTTAAATTAAACTTTGTTATACAATTCTTACTTGGTTTCGCTTCTATGCACAGTCCATCTGGGCCTCTGATTGGTTCATACGTGTCTGGATGCACTCGAATAATTATTGTAGTTCGTAGTCTTTGCGGTAGAAGCAGCGGCATAAAGCCAATGGCACCGATTTTGTTGTCAAGGTTTACTGTAATATTAGGAGAAACATTATCGTTGAAATTATAAAACCCTATAACGAAATAATTCTTTCTCTTCTCCTTATTCGAAATTGACTTTCTGGGATATCCTTAATTCCCCTTATTGTCAGTTTTCGAAGCTAGGAAGATACAGCAACACCTCGATAAATGCATAGATTTCGGGGGCAAAGCAGTGCTCTTATCGTGTACCGGTGTCGAATCTGTATTTACATTAGGGCTCGAACCGAGCACGAGCTTAGAAAAAGACAGTAGAAGAGACACAGAGAGTAAGCAAACAAAGTGAGCTGCTCCAAAGTATCAGCAAGGCATTGCTAATGCAAAAATAAACTTGTTTATTTATTAATTTTTCTAAATGTAGCTTTTCCGAATGTATTTTTGAGATTCCTCTGATTAAAATGATACGAAACATGATATAGTTTGAATTATGTAAATAGTAAGTAAATTTATTAAATATTAAGTAAATATAATTCAAACTATATCGTGTTTGGTATCATTTTAATCAGAAAAATCTCACAAATACGTTAGCAAAGGCTTCAAAAAAAATCGAAAATGAAAACGGCTGACCCTCCAATTAGTTTGCTTCACCGATACATTCGGGTGGTATCATGTTACACTGCTCCCTCGTCGAGGGGATGTGGAGGGGATAGTCATGATGCATTTATCGAGGGAACCTCATGATGCCTTTATCGAGGAATTACTGTATCAATGACCTGTGAGTGGGTTGGAGTCCTTAAGAGAACGTTCGACGGGATAACAACATAAACACGAGCGTTCCTAGTCGGATGATCGTGTCACCGATACTTGAGTCGCGTGTAGTTCGCTACTGTGTTTACGTTTTGGAGATAGGCAAGATTCTTAAAGCTAGATCTACCAACGAATAGTCCAATATATTAAATAATGTCATTTAAATAAGTTAACCATCTATGAGCCTCAACACAAGACACATCTACGTTTCTATTCTTCATAGTCAATTGCTTAACTTTGTCAAATATTACAATGTAGTTTTTCAAAGTCATGAAATTCTTGACAATTCAATGTTTAAAAGTCAAGTGTAATTCTTCCTTGAAAATATATATTTTTATCACTTTCTAATGTGCTATCTGATCTTCAAATGCCACAAGAAATTCAGTCTATAAAGGATTAAAGAAGAGGAATGAAGCAAGCAAAAAACTTAATCGCTTTCAGTCTCCAAGATAAACATGCAAAATTGAAAAAGTGGCGGTGTCAGACATTTCTGAAACATTTACAAAAAGTTCAAACGAACTAATTTTACCACCATAGTAGATCTAGTGTTAAGCTAATATCAACAATGCGCGAGCTCTTATCTCCATGTGCTTGTCCGTAAGATTGTTTCACCAATCGTAATTGCAATTACCGTAATTGCAAGTTTAAATTAATATTGTGGTTCACTTCTGAACCATGGTTCCTTTCAGACATTTCGCATAGGTCAACGAGACAAATATCTTCAGATAATAACAAAAATTGACCTTGAATATCTCAGTCAAGTATGCTTGGCTTTTTGAAATCTCCGTCGATTCAAAAATACAAAATAACAACTGGGAAATTCTATCAAATTTTTTTTACACCCACACGAAAAATTGTGTCAATAATCAAATGTAGAAATATGTTGCTTACTCAAAATTGCGTTTCCCTCGCTCGAGCCATAACATTCGATTATCCTCTTGATTTTAAATCGATCTACCAGTTCCCTCCAAATCGGTAACTTCAAACCATTGCCAATCATAAGTCTCAAAGAGTGTGTGGTTTCTCCTTGACGATTTGGAGAACTTACTAAATATCGGCACATTTCACCGATATACATCGCAACCTGGAAACGTATCCAACTGTTCATTTATATTGTATTATATGTAACGTAATTACGTTAGTGCACAGGCCAAATCGATCAACTCGACTATTTGACGTATTCAAAAATGAAGTGTCGAAGCATTTGATTGAATCTTAACTTTTTATGTTTATAATAAATATGCCTGATAATAAAGATTAACAGCATTAAATGACGAAATTTTTTTGGCCATTGAATAATAAATAATTTATTTCAAAAGTAAATCTCATTAACACCAAGGCTATTCTGCCTTATTCGTTTTATATTTCGTTAGATGAGAGCCACATGCAATTATACATTCAGCAATATTTATTTGCATTTACATTTTGAAGGGAATTTAGGAAAGAGTTTATATTATTTCATCACATTTCTTCACTTTAGATTTTGTGGTATTCATCGATTTGCCAAATAAGTGGCTTAATTGTGCATTTAACATCAACCGTGCCGATTCTTTATTAATATCTGTTCTTACCGTAGCCGGTTATTTGATCGGTTCTAAAATAACTATATTTGCGAAAGAAATAGAGCAAATTGTCAGCTTAATTTAGAAATGAAGCAGAAAGCTAACTGTAGCAAATAATACAAAAAAAAACATATTTTCATTCCATTGAACCGGTTACTTTTCCACATGATATGGTTAATATTAAAGAAGCTTAGAATACTTAAGAAAAATAATAGGAAAGGACTTGAAATTTTTCATTTTTTACAAAGTAGCGAATATTTCAAATTTCACTTACGGTGCATTTATATTTATTACAATCAGGCCAGTAATTCGTCACGGAAAATTTGCGCTTCAAAACAGTGGGAATACCTTTGCTAAGAGCGCAGATAATACCTATAATTCCTCCGGATAGATGGTACAAGGGATTAACATTATACATAACATCGTTTGTTTTTAACCCCATTACATTGTACGTGAGTGCTTCTACTAAGAGTATTCTAGGAGCAAAATTCACTTTAATTATCTTCTTGTGCTTAGTTCAGCTTCTATTTCATGTATAGTACAAGTAACCCTTGAATTACACGGTTAATTGATTTCATGAAAGTCAAATTGCTGTTAGTTTATATTTAGATATAATTAAAACTGTAAGATTAGGCTATGGTGCTATGGGGAGTGCGAAGTTAAAGCTACGGACTTCTAATTCGTAAGATCTAGGTGATCGAATCTCCTTCACTTCTGAAAGATTTTTTCTAAATTATTATTCAATATATACTATAAGCTCCATAGTTCGAAAACCATCTAAAACAATGTGTTCTAGGCGCAATCACCATAACAATAAAACCCGAAGATTTTTAAATGAAAAGAACTAGGAAATTATTTAATTTAAGAAATTATTAGTTAGTTGAAAAATGCCAGGATTCTTTTCAGTGTAACTCGAAAATCACGTAACTCAAGGGCTACTTTTCCTCGTATTTAAATTATCTCATTCATTATTCAGGGTGACCTTTAAGTTCCTAGATCATTTATTTGTTATTAGCTTTCAGAATTATCTAGGAGCTTATGGACCATCCTGTACAATAGTTACAATAATTAGTGTACTATTTATGATATGGTTTATGATTTAACACGTTGAACGCCACGATATTTTGCTAGTTTCATCGTTTCTACTGAAGTGAAAGTTTTTCTATTAAAATCACATCTATACAATGCAGAAACATTAAAGACACTAATAGATATATAGTCAGCAGGGCTTTAACTTTTGAACGTCAATATTTAAATTCCTAATGTATTAGGAAATTCAGAAATATTACAATTTAAAAGTCATATGAAATTTCGTTGAATTCAATAGCGCCGGTCACCGGTGACCCCCATGGCATTCAACGTGTTAAACAAAGTTTCCAGCCATAGAATATTGTAGTTTCATTGTGTTATACCGTGAATGTCGTATCAAAGCCGCTTTCGGCAAACCAGTAGTACCGCTGGTATAAATATAAAGAAGATGATCATGGAATTTGGGTTCCTCTTTCACAATCGGTTCATCCGCGCTGGCTTCCGACATCAGTTTAGTCAAATTAAACACTCCGTCTTCGCAGGAGATATCTGAGTTATCGCATTCTTTGTACATATCGATTCCTTGTAGCAATTCACCGATATTATTGATTACTAAACAAATTAATATGTTATGCAGATTTTCAATAGTCTGTGAGAATGAATTGACATTCGGAAATGAATGTTAATTACGTTTCGAGGTAATTATTAATCGTACCGGATGAGAAGTCGTTAGAATATATGAAGCCTTTTGCTTTGGCAGCACCGACGCAATGAGCCAGCATCTTGTGTCGCAGATTTGTGTTAATTAGAGCGCTAATAACACCGATCTTTCCTAAACCGAGCCATGTAGCAATGAATTCCGGTTTGTTTGTCATCATAAGTGCAACGACATCGCCCTTTTTGTAGCCAGCTTTTTGAAAAACTGAGGCAATCTTATTACTGTAAGAGTTCATCTGGCAATTTTTAATTGTTTGTTAAATATTGATATTATCATTATATAAATGAAGCGTTCGCTTATAGATAAAATTAGTTTTAACTAATCGATTAAAATTCGTCGGATTACGTAAAAGAGAAGCATTTAACACTTCAACTTTATCTTGACTTCAATAATGAAATTTCAAACGAATGAATAAAATTTACAAGAACGGTTGCTTCTCTGTTTCTATTATTTCTCGTAATCGCAACATGCAACGCAATTAGGATCCGATTCGAATCTCATGAATTCTAAATCGTTCCATAATCGCACTTTGAAAGAGTTGAAAAGGACGAATTTCGATTATGCATGACGAAATTACAACTGAAGATAAATTTAATCTACTGTACTCTGTGACACCTCTTATCGACTGAAACCAAATATAACAATGACTATGAAGCTTTTATGCAATTGTGAGAACTTTCAATTGTTTAATTAGCAACATTTATAAACATGAGATTCTTATTGTAAAATTTTTCTCAAAAATAATATTAACCCTTTGCTCTACGATATACACGTGGCACAAAAAATTGTGTAAAAAAACCTTAATTTTTCGAAAGACTTTGGAGTCGAGAAATTATTAGAACATGACACAGTAAAATCATTTTTGTTCTATCAGTTTGATTTGAATGCATATAATATAGCAGAAACCATTGGTAAACTTTTACTAAAAAGAATTTTTAACGATTTAAACCTTAACTACGTCATATGCAGTCATCAAAAAATCGTAGAGCAAGGGATTAATTCAGACATACTTTCGCGTTCGTCCAAACTTGATCTTCACAGATAAAGCAAGTTTTGTTGGGGTAGCGTTGCGCTCTTTCCCTAAATATCTTGATGATCGTCGCATTGTTTTGACTGTATGCTCGTAGTGCACGATGGCACATCATAAACCGATAAAGAAATCTGGAAATTTGCAGGTAAGATAATTAATAAACAGTCTACATTAATAAAAGTCAGGATTTCGTGTCAAACGATGAGAGTTGAAGGTAATAACAAAGAATTTTGAACTTGCATTTGCCGACGGCGATTAGAGTGCATACTTGGAGTATTTTCAAAGTAAACTTATTTATATAAATACTTATCATGTGATTTAGTAAAATACAGGAATAATTGCGCCTTACTTTTTTCGAGATTAAACATTGAAACTGTGAAAATCTCAATGTTTCTGTTACATTATTTTAATTATCTTTAGGATTCGAACCAAAATCGGATCAATCGGATAACTTATCGGATACGTTTACATTAATTACACAGATTCGTTAGAAACAAAGGAATGAAAATCGCAAGAGAATTAATAGGTTTAATCATTGATACTTTATAAGATAAACTCAGAAAATTACGAGCATCGCAGTTTTATATACTTTTAGAGTTTTTCCCAAAAACTTGAAACCATTCAGTTCGATTTTCTCTCAAAGAATCTTTCTTATGGTTTCCCAAAAACGTACACCACGCACTCAACAATATAATAATGAAAAACACAAATATTCACCTGACATCGCGCGGAAGATGTTTGACAATGATGTAAATTTCTTTATAATACTTCCATAACATCAGCAACAAGATACTAAGTCCGGCATATCCAATTATTGGCGCAATAGAAAGAATCGTCGCGCCAATCATTGTTAAATTAAAGAAAACGAAACACAGATATTTTCGACACTATAGAATTCTCAACTTTTCAATTCAATCCGTACAACAACAACCGACGATTACAACTAACCGAACTGTAATCGGCAATTCAAAGTCAGCCTCCACGGTGATCTCTGTTCAGAGTTCCCTTCGGTCTTGTTTCCTCAGTATTTACGCGACGATAACGCTCATCCTTACACTATGATCGCGAGAAGTCAAGCTTTCGTGATTCTAGATTTATTCCAGTTCGAAAGTCCGACTATTCCCTTTTCGTTCGCTTATTTCCCTTATCACGAGAACGGCCAGCATTGATTACTTCCGTTTGTTAGATCTTCGCCGAGCAGAGAGAAGAAAAATTGACTTTCACGTTTATCAATTTAAGGAACAATAGTTATAAATGGGATTGTTGCATGAATGTAACTCTTCATCTGAAATATAAATGATAATGCGGACGCGTTTGGCATTGTGAAATACTTCTTTGAATTTCGTTTGATCACCGATAATAAGGGAAACGCAGAAGGAACAAAATTAATATTTCTTAGATATTGTAATAAATGAAATTCTATTATGAATTAAAGCAATAAATAACCTGTAGTTTTTTGAACTATTTCTTTCATTGCTATAATAAGAAGCAGATAATAAGCCAGTTTGACAATAAATTTGAATCCATAACAATTACGTTATACGTAGAATTAGTTCTTACTTGTATTTCCATAACTTAAATGCGGAAACTGAGAGGAGAAGAGAATAGGAATAAATACGTAAAACGAAAGAAAACATAAGTAAGAATTTAATTTAATGTCAAGAACGTATTCATATATTTGGTTGTTTATCATTTTACATAAATTCATTCGTTACACTTAAAATATTCAGTTTTCTGTATGTAAATCAGCAATACTAAACCGAAAGCATTTTTCTATATAACGTATATCTGCATTCTCCAAGAAAAATTCTACATTAACACGTTCGATTCCGGTCATGGAAATTTCCCTGGTTGGGTGCCGCCGGCCAAGACTGATGACCTGTACATGCAGTACCATTGACAGAGAATTCCGTTGACAATTAAGTCATTTGTGCGACTAGTAAATTCTCTTTTTCCACTCATATAAACATATGTTTAGTAGTCTCCAGTAACAAAATTTAAAGTTTATATAAAAAAATTAACCGGTTGCGGCAGAGTGTATCAAAAAGATGGTATCGGTGTACCAAAAAGCTGGAGCCAGTGCACTTAAAATGCGACCGTCAACGAACGTGTTAAGTAATAATTACAATAATTAACATTAGATCGCAACTTTTATTCCAACTATACTGTACGTTTCACAATATTTTTCACGAGTTCAAACATCACCGCACATTCGACTATAAAAATGAGGAATAAACACCTATAGATGTCCAAAAAGGACGGAAGGTCGTCGCGAAGAATAGAATAAAACGTTCACCATAGTCAAAAACAAGAATTACAATTTATAGTTTATCCTAATAAATGCCAATACTTAGTACTAGACCTACCTAGGTAATGGAAATGACCTGTTCTAAGTTTCTTATAATTATTCATGAAATTTCTAACGCTCTTTTGTTTTCAATTTTCTACGTCTATCTTGTAGACCGCGAGCAATTAAATCGACCAAGTGTCTTGCCGCCTTCATTTCCTTTCGTCTATCTTCTTTAATTGATATTTTTAAATATATTCAATTAACGTTCAGTAGATCTAGCGTTAATAAATACACGTGTTTCCTTTATGGGGCTGTAATAGTTAGAAGGATAGAGTTTCAGACTCGCAAAAAAGTGGGATCAAGTTCGCCGTCGTTTCTGGAAACTGTTTCTCACGTGACACAAATATAGTAGTCTTGATGATTCGAAATCTATTGAATTATGGGTTTCCAGCGATATAATTACGTTGGAGCCAAAAATTTACAAGGAATAAATAATTGTAGAGTTTGTGTGGGCAGAATAACGATTAATCCACGGCATAGTAAAGTTGAATCTTATGTCGCAGTATTCTTGATGCACCTATGAAAAACACTTCATTAATATAATTAAATGGAAATTGCATATTTTTGCAGTGTAATTATCGCAATTTAATTGTCATATCTTGTAATATGATTGCTGCATGATCCAGCCACGCTTTATTAAAGCCAGTTAAAGTGTTTAACGTAACTTTTTGTAGCTAATACAACGGTATGAGCAAAGTAAATTCATGAAATTGTTACATTTCAATTTATCGTGCAAGATTAGTAGTATTTCGTAACTTTCGTAATTTTGGAAGGCAGTTTGAACTTTGCTATTCGACTAAATCTTTATTACCGACGACGGTGGATAAGTTACAAAAAAGTTAAAGCTGACGCGAAAACATGATAGCTATTTGAAATTTATGACGAAGATAGCGTTAACGAATGAAATAAAGATATCACGAACTCCGTAATATGGCAATACACATTTTTAATATATCATTTATTTGTTTCTAGTTAAATTTTATCCGTTTCTTCGGAAATAGTGTAACGTTTTATTAGTTTTTGCACGGAAAACATTTTTTTACTGGTTGTTAATAGATTACGATTGCAATAGCATAGGAATATTGATAGAAGTTAATTGTTAACAGGACAATCAATTTTTAGTAAATATAATAATTTCTGAGTATCGTATAAACTTTGTAATTACAGCAGCAAAGAAAAAAAGAAAAATTAATTTTGTCGCAACAACTGTTTCTTTAGTTTAGAAGTTATAGTTACATCTAATTGTCAGTACAAAGCAAAAATATTTGAAATATAATACAGAATTTATCTTAAAGTTATCTAGCGCACTAAAACGGGGATAAAGTATCACTTTGTTATCTCCTCGTATTATTAGATCATTAAAAAAATCGCAAGCTGATACATACCGTTTACATGCTTCGAGAAAAAGCGCTAGTAATGGCACTAAAATCGTGTTACTTGAAAATCCAAAAATAGTATGCGCATATATCTTTATTTTATACTGTTAGAACTCAAAAGTTGATGCCAAGTATCATAATATGAGCATTGGTTAAAGAGATGCAGGAATACAACGAATTTATTTTGTTTGTGTCAGTTTATTTTCTTTTTTTTTTTAGTAGATTAGAAATCTAACTCAGGTATACTTTTGTAATACATTAGCAGATATTCGAAAATTATAGAAGCTGTTATCCGTACTTAAGGTATTAACCCTTTGCGGTCGGAGATTTTTTTAAACATTGAGAAATAATCATTTACTTGGCGATCAACAACTACTTTCCTGTCAGAAAGCCAGAGTGTTATTGTATAGAATTTATGATTTACTATTTGTGTAATTATACTTCAATTTTTCAACTTTAACCGTGTTAACATGCGCCAATAAACTATAATCAGATTTGTTCTCGGACCATATATATACGTCCGTCGTTCTCAAAGGGTTAATTAAAATCAAATTTGTTACTTCAGCTATTTAGTTCAGTTAGTTTATTCGCGAGAGTTTAAAAGCTAGAAACTTATTACCCGATCTAGTCCTCTAACAACAATTAAATGTTTGGTTACTTAATCATATGGTCATGCAAAAACCTATACACCCTTGAATTTATGGAAATTTCAAGTAAAGAAATTATACGGAATAAAGCTGTACTAATTTCTATTTAGACTTCGCCAAACATTACTGAAATTTATTTGAGTCGTCTATTGTAACAGGAAATGTTACGAGACACAAAGGAAGTTCGATATAGAACCACTGATTCACACATCGTAATATCAGTTTCTCTTCTAATTATCTGATCGCAATAACTTTATTATCATTTTTTATCGTCATCGGTACATATTTTACTATTACGATTTTTTTTCTTTTTAACAGAGAGACACGTATTGTTATACATTTATTATTACATAATGAGAAAATAAATTGTGTATCGTGTAATCCGTCGAATACACTTTGACCAAATGGTCACTAATTTTAAATGAAATACACAAAATAAGATAAAGATTAGTTTGAAATATTACTCTCTAATAAAGACGAATCGATTCACGATTGCCGAATACGAGATAACATAACTGCTACTTTGTACGATTACGTATAATCTCTTAGTCGTGCGACTATGCATTAAGTGTAACAATGATTTTAACATGAGTTATGTCTATAATTGTACTAGGACTGCGTATTGTTTCTAGGAATAAGCATCAAAAGTAAATAAACAAAGAAAATTATGCTGTTCTACCTTATGAATAAGCACCATCAGCAGTTCACTGGAACTTAATTCGAATGTACGCTTTGTATAGTTTTAAACGCAATAGTTCTTTAATTGCATCATCACTTATAATCAGTCTGCTATTGAGTTATAGTAAAATTCCTTAAAATGTTAAAAGAAATATAATATATATTAACTAATATCGTTTAGTTGTATCGTAATTTCATTAATACAAGACAGAAAATGATGGGAAGACTTAACAACTGTCCTGAAAGTGAATGTACATTTGAAAGTGAATAATTATCGGCTCGAAGGAGACTTTTAAAAAAACTAACGTTCGATGGGTATAACAATTATTTCTGGGAATTTGCGAAGAAATTACCTAAGTTTGCTGGGCTGGATACAATTTTTATACATTGATCTACTGGTGGTAAATATTCTAGAATAATTATAAATTCCTTTTGTTTAAATTTTTTAGTTCTTTGCATATGCACGAACATCCTCTAAGTTCAAAATATTAAATTCCATGATATTTTTCCCTGCAAATTGTCCAAAAACACCACCACTCGATATGCTGCGTTTTACAACTGGAAATATAAAAGTAACTTGAAATATTTTTAACACAGAAATCATTGTATTTTTTGCGATGTTCTACATTATACTTTATTAACTTACCATTTGAATTGACTTTCTTTAACATGTATGTTGGCCAGTCTTGGCATTCACGTGCTATATATGTTCCAACAACAGATAAATCGGTAATTGGTGGTGTAACTACTTTCATTGTTTCCCTCACAATTTCAGTGTCTACCTCGTAATATCCTGTTAACATCGTAAGTATTTGTTACGATCACATTGCAGAATTAAGCTCTGTAACTCATTTGTATCAGTACGCGGAATAATACGCGGGCGAAGACGTTAGCTTATCAGCAGCCGCGTAATATTCCCCACTCTACATTGCAAAACTATTATGCGCGGCAATGCGCAGTACTACTGGCCGTCTGCCGTGTAGAGCTGTGATGCAAATGTGTTAAATTCATTGATATTATAAAGTAACAAAAAACTTTACCATTATACATTTTTCTCAGAAGATCATACATATTACGAGGAGGCAAAACGCTTTGACGATTCAATGGCATTACAAAACAGCATTGTCTGTCAATGTCAACGATGCCAGTTTTATTCTGCAATAAAGTAAATGCTGCAATTATTAAAAAATAGTCGGAAATAATATTTATACATTTTGAATGTGATATAACATAAAACGTACGATATTAAAATCATGTATAAAACGGCCCTGACGTCCACCACGGAAGTCGGGCACGTCGATCTTTTCATAATGTTCATTTTCCAAATCAATTTCAAATCGCTCTTTGAAGAAGCTTCTGATATCACTATCCATATTCCTTTCAATGTCCATTGCTTGCTCTGTGGCTCTTGTCAGGCTTTTAAACAAGTCAGAATCCTCTAACAAGCCCTGGTGGCCTCCGTCTCTGCCATATGGCGTTTTATTTGAGCTATCATAAGGAATGCTATACCATCCAGTTCTAAATCTATGCATCTGTGTTCTGGCATACTGCCGGTAAATATACAGACCACCGATTACGCCAACAATAAGTATCATCAAAGCAACGAGAAACAATAGAAACGTTGCAGTAACATGGATGCGGTGAATGCTCCTTCGCGAGACAAAATAATGGCCACCAACGTCGGGTTTCTGACGTTGCGCTTCTGGATCTGTCTTTGCATTTTCCTGTTTAGGAAGAAATTTTCCTATTTCAAAAAGGAAATTCTTTCATAAAAGATATAAATACGGTAAACGAAACTTGTACTCTTTATTTCAATTTTCAAAAAACGTTTGAATTTAGTTTTGTATTTGTAACGACAGATGTATACAGAGACAAATACTTGATAATACTCGTAAAGAATAACTATATACAGCTGTGATAACAGTGGGCGACTATGATAACATTCGGAGTATATAGTGCGCTGTCAAACAACGTCACGGGACTTAAATCATCGTGTATACATCAAAGTTTCTCGAATAAACGAGACAAAATAATACAATTCGTTTAATCGAGAAAATAACTTAGAATTATAATCGTAAAATAAAACGTATTCGATCCTGAAGACTATTGACAGCGGCATGTTTATTTACGCAGTACGTTTAATATACATAAATGATTTTATCGTTAATTTAACTGATGCAAAAAATAATTAACTACATTAAATTCGTAATGCATTAAGTGTCAAAAAATGGTGCTAACCGCGGCATTCTCTTCGACAAACAATGGTTGCTCCATTTTGTCCGCCTTCTTCTCGGTGATGGCCTTTGTGATGACGGTCATCTTGGTAAATGATCGAGCACAATCCCCCTTTAATTAATACCGATTTAGCTGTTCACGCTAAATCTGCTCCCGTATGCCCCACTGTAAAATTATAATCGACAATCACCGTACTTCTCCAAAGCGTTAGCGCAAAGTAGCACAATACGTATGTACGGTCCACCGAATCTACAAAATTTCAGGATGAACTGCATACATACAAATGCACTGAGATTGATCGGTGACAACCGCGCCCTCAATGCACTAATAAATACCGGGTACGCATGCGCCAGCTCTGAGCTAAAAGATGGTCGAATGTTTCCCGGTATTTTAGCTATATGTCATGCTACATGGCATATACATCTGCGTACGTACATAAAATACGATCTCTATACTTATATAATGTATATGTAGGAAATATCATATCCTCATGTTATCATCATTGTATGTCATATTTCCTTTGATCTCGTATTGAGCATAACAATAGAAGAGGAGTATGAGTTGTACGGAACGTATTGTGAGCGAGTCGAAAGATGAGACGGAAGAGAGCGAAGAATTGTTGGTAAAAGAGGAAGCTATAAAACACAGTAACGCGGTGCTCGATCATCAAGAATTAATAAAATTAACAAAAGAAGCCATTGATAATATCATCGAAAGTGACCCGCTTCTGTACGGTTTGCCACCTGATGTCACTGTGGAAGAACTTAAAGCTCAGATAGCAGTTGCGCAGGGACAAGCGATAACTTTGTATTTAAATCGCGGAGAATTGCCGAAGCTTGGAATTGTGGTAATGAAATGTTCACATGTTTATTTTACGATCGTAAACAAATATAAAATATCTGTTTATAGTGTTTTCTACAAAAGCAGACAATCTTACTTCCTTGTTTTGGTTGTTTTAATAGTAACGTTTAATTAAAATTATATGTAAAATTTCATTCGGATAGGTTCCCCCTCATAATACCACGGTCTTAGATCTCAAGAAAGCCATAAAGCGACATACAAATTTATGTCTGAGAAGAGAGAAAGTAAAGAAGAAAATTAGTTGGAAACACGTGTGGAAGAAATATCATTTGTGCTTTCAAAATGTCAAGCTAACTGATGATAATGAAAACATAAAAGCTTATGGTATTACAAATAAAGCAGAATTATACTATACAAAGAGACATCGGGAAAAGAACAAATTGGTGAAAAAATGTTAAGTTTTATTGAATAGTACATGACATCCTTGCAAGTTATTTTAATAAATTACATTTTGTATAACACTCTTTACCTTAAACTACTCTTTTCTCTTTTTTTTAGCTTGAAAAATATGTGTTCGATTCAACTTTCTCTTCTTTTTCTTTAATTTCACATGTCAAGTACGGATTAACATCTTCCAACATTAAACACGTTAGTTCAAAGGCTGGAGACTTGTAGTAATTGGTTACAATTAGTGTTTTCAGGTTTGGCATTCTGTATAGTGCCTCTAAACCTCTTTCTGTTACATTTATACAATTAGAAATATCTAAATATTCCAAGTTTGGATATTCTGCAGATAATTTATCGATACACCAATCATTGAGTGTCTCTGAACCTGCAAGTCTAAGCCATTTTAGATGTATGAGAGCGCTTATGTTATCAACCCCTTCTAATTCTATAGGAAATCCAGTAAAATCTATTGCAGTTACAGCAAAATCAGGATTTCGGGTGCCTGGAACTTTATAAGAACCATCTTGTTTCTGTTCAATCCAATTATCATCGCCTAGAACCTTTATCTTCCCTTTACGGTGGAGAACGAAATTAGCTGCTGCTAAATCATTGCCTAATACTTTGTGTTTCTCAGGTATAAAGACTTGATCGTTTTTCATCATTCTTTTTGCTCTCTTTTGCAACCAATCCTCAATAGTATTTGAAAAAAAACTATTCCTACTTGGAGCATCAGGTGAATAGAACGCTAACGAAGTGTCTGCTATTCCGTATCTTCGTTTAGGAGGATTTTGTTTCTCGCGCTCTATTAACCGTATCTTCCTGTGTTCACCTTTTAGTCTTTCTGACATGAAATCTGTAATTTCTTTGTCATTGTAAAAGGTACGTGCGTTGTTGACGATTAATTTCTTCCAAGAGGTTATATCTTTTAAGAGCTGATTGCATATTGCACGCGTTGAATGTTGTAATAACATTTTTATCACAATACACTTGATTTATAAAGATTGATAAGGTTAACCCAGTCGTTTTGTATCGAGAGTTTTGCGTACTTTATGCCAGCAATTAGAAGGCCATCTTTGGTGTTTTATATGTATCAATCTGCATTATACCGAAAGCTTTTGAAGAAAGAAATGCGCCTTTTCGACCGATTGTAATCAGGATATTGACAAAATTGATTAGAAAATGAAAGAGGTCAGGTTTGCCAAGAGAAATGCATTCTTAAGCGTAATTCTCTTTCCCTCGTTTTCCATTTCGTTCAGAGTCATCTAGTGGATTAGGATAACAACTTTGCACAACTTATTTGACAAATATTTGAATTTTTGAAATATTTCGTAACAATATGTCAAGCTTACTTGATAATAGAGACATATTTATTATTACTACAAAATAACATTTATTTCGTGGATGAATAAGCTATTAGTATAAAGAAATTTAGTAAGCAGTAACGGTCCTAAATGACCGACGTATTTGACTATATCTTTTTATTAGTATATCTTACTATACTGCAGACTGCGGCAGTAGGCACGGCAGAAACGTCAATAGATTCGAAGGGTTGAAAGGGTTTGAAAGTGTTTTGTGCGCTATCAAATGTTTTAAAAAGTTAAGGTATATGTTTTAATGTGATCTCGAGGTTCAAATGGAATTAATTAATATCTGCATAGAAATATGTAATTAGTAAAACGTCAATTTTTTATCGATTTTTTCGTTTAAGTTTCAGTTTGCCAACAACAACGCCGATGTGTCGAACAAAACTTTCGATCAAATAGGTTCACTTTGATTAACTTTCAGTATAAGAATTGCTTATTAGGGTGCAATTTATCATTAAATTTTTCCAAAATGGAAGATCTGCAAGAAGAGGTTAGTTTTACATTTTTTTTATGACACCCAATTCCTCTGATAAGTGTACGAAGATTTTGTATTCGATGTTCTCACATTAATACTTGATTTAATTAGCAACACCAAATTTTGTTTAAATCACTTTATTTGTTTTTCGTATGATGCAAGTGGTCTGTTTAAAGTTACTCACATTATGCTTAGCGTAGTAAGTCATTTTTTACTTTAGGCTCAGTTCGTAGTTGACGATGTAAGTAAGATTATTAAAGAAGCGATTGAGGTATCCATTGGTGGGAATGCTTATCAGCATAATAAAGTAACTCAGTGGACTTCAAATGTTGTTGAAGCTTGTTTAGGCAATCTGACAAAGTTGCAGAAAGCATATAAATACATTGGTGAGTTTATTTCTACGATACATGTACCTCTCAATAACGACATTGATAATGCAAATATCAATTATCAATGTAATGGTAATATACGAAAAAAACAATGTTTTTTCAGTCACCTGCACGATAATGCAAAAGAACGGCGCTGGTCTGCACACTGCAAGCTCATGTTTTTGGGATAATGCTACTGATGGCAGTTGCACTGTACGTTGGGAAAATAAGACGATGTATTGTATTGTCTCTGTGTTTGGTTTGGCAATATAGTTCACATTGGTAATTGGGTAATCTATGAAAGCTATCAAATAAAGATCTTAAAATTCTCTTAAATATTTAGCACAAATAATAGTGGGCACGATGCAGGAAATATAAAGACATCTTCTGTTGCGCGGTAATTTTTCTTTTTCAAAAGATTCAATGTATTTTTTATACTGCAAATACAATGTGTGTAAATCATTAATTATTGTATTTACTGAAAAAGTTATTTTATTTATGTGTAAATAAATTTGTTTTCATTAAATGCTAAATAGTAAAATATATTTTTTATTGTACTGAGTTTACATCAGGAATGATATTTGTTATTTACATACGAGTTTTACAAAAAGAAAATTAATTCTTACATTACTAATTCGTATATTATTCCTAGAATGATTGATCGTATACTGAAAATAAAAATGTTTGCAGTCACATACTGATCGACATGTGTTAAATCGCAAAATATACGCATATTTTTGGATATTACAAACACAAAAATGCTCATAGGAACTTGTCTATTTTCTATTGACGATTCCAATCGTATTGGAACTTAATACTTATTTCATATTGTTCCCATTTCTCGAAAAACAAAAGTGGCGTAATAATAAATAATGAGAGATTACTTTAATAACATGAACGAGTATTATCCTCCTATTGTCTTATAACTCTGATATCTCGGGTAAAAAGTCCTCGTCAAGAGATATATCTTCGTCTACTAAAACCATGTTAACGTTTAAACTATCACCGAATTCGTCATCGAAGTAAAATTCCTCGACGTTGCTGTCTGGCATGTCCTGAAACAAAATAAGATTGAAATATTTTAACCCATACGTGTATTTATTATAAAAGAAATTAAGTTCATCTACAAGTAACAAAGACACCGTGAAAGTAAGTAAAATTTTTTTAATGCGAGCACTTACCGCTCTCCGTATGGGTAATTTCCCCAACGCTGAATTATTAACTCCTCTTAATTGACTCAATGCAGCTGGCAAAGAACGTCTTCTTGGCAAAGCGCTTTGATGACATGACTTACAATTTTTTACTTTAGCTGCGTCATTAAGCAACATTAATGTAAGATTCGACATGATACATTTCTTTTCGTTTCCATCAGTGCCTATGCGAGGTGGATCGCTTTTTCGTTCAATTTGCATCGTAACTGTATTTTTAATGAGCTCTGAAGGTTTCTTGCTCTCCTCGTCGACGCTTCTCTTATCGGTATAAGAAACAGTTCTATTTTCCGACTTTGTGTCGTTGAATGATACGTTAAATTCACTCGAAACTTCGGCGATTGATTCGCAAACGAAATTTCTGCTGTACGTGGTATCATAGGATTGACTAGGATTTTCGTAGGACGTTGCATCTGTATTAGTATCCTGTGAACAATTCTTTCGAGTTTCGTTGTTACTGATTGTACTGTTGACATTTTTATACAACGAATACGTTTCGTTTGTTGATCTTTCGATACTTTTAATTTCTTCACTGTCATCATTAATCTGTAAATCGTATAAATCCTCGAAGATGCATTTGCTGGTTTGCACTTCATCCGTTGAGAGTTCGAAGTTTTCGTACGTTTTAAAAGGAGAGGATGAACACGAATCGTCGGTATTTGGCGTTACGGAACGTACGATTTTCGTAGCTCTGTCAAGTGCATCTTTCAAAGTTTGCAACGGTTTACTTTGAGAATGATCTACTTCCGTTGAATCGTTTATAGCGCCCGAGGTCTGTGTTGATCCTTCTCGAGTGGTTTCCGTTTCATTAACTGCTGCGATAATAAAAATTTTTTATTCGATTAAAAACGTATGAATGGCCTTATTAATGAGAAGGACACTTCATAAGAATTAAAATAAAAAAAAACTTGATTACCTTTCTTCTTAGTATTTAATATATACGTTTTTTCGCTGTTTAGTGAGTCCGATTCGGTAAACTGATTATCATTTGACATAGCATCGGTATTATCGTTAGTATTTGTACATTCTGAGATTAAATAAGTCTGTAAGTAAAGGGTTTATAATTACAATACCGTTTCGTGTATTAGTTACTCTTGAAACGTAATCAATAAATTAAGTCAAGTCAATTAAGAAATATATCCTTACTGGCTCGTCTTCGCACGATTTTCGCATCCTTGATATACAAATTAATTTCTCCTTTCTCCATAACGAACTCTCGAAGAAACTTTGAGGATCGGAATTTAATACTTGTCGCTGTATCACTGCATCTTTAACACACTCGGGCGTGTGAAGGTAAGGCACCTGTAATACAGCAAGTCACACAATAAAATGAACCATTATGTGCATTATTGCATAACAAAATCTTGCAACGCGATTTTTCCTAGATACTCCACAAATAAATTTACCTTGCGACATTGTTGAAATGATGGTTTCATATAAGAAGAATCATATTGTCCAGGCGATTTGTTGTATCTCGGTTCCAAGCTTGTTTTATGACTGGCTGGTTTATGTGGCTCATAGTCTTTGCTTCTCGTCTGAGTGAACATTGTATTCTTTGCTTTTGGGCCTTTAACATAATAAAAGAAAATTTATTGCAACCATTTAAAAATCATTGTGCTAAATCAAACTTTACATATTAGCACCTCATATAACGCGGAATTTCTATAACTTAAAATTACCTTAATTAACTTACTATAATATAAAATTTGTGTTACACCCATTTACAACGCTACTGAAAATCACTCGTTCGAATTTTAAGAAAAAATGTGACACTGATGAGCTGTGTCTTTTAGAATTAGAGAAAGTTTGAAACACAACTATAAAAATGAACTCAAATGCAGAATGTATTTTCCATGTTGTATGAGGTCCTACTGTATACTTCTTCGTTTCTTTTTTATTATTTGTATAAACTCATAACATATAACAGATTAACATATCACAAGAATTAAAATGATAATAATCAATGAAAAGTATTTAATCATACTCACTAGTGTCTGTAGAAATACGCGAGGAATCGCTACCGTAGAAAAAATGTTCTCTTCTATGCGCTAAGGCTTCTTTCAATTGCTGTAAATTACTTCGCGCATCTTTGAACGATTCATCGTCCGTGGATTCTAATGGGGACGAATTTGAATGTACCATACTCCTGGATCGTGCGATTTCTTTCGGTACTTGAACCTTTCTGTACGTAGTATTCCATGGTTGCAGAGTGCTAATAAAATGACTCTCCTCGTTCTCAACACTGTCCGAATCGTCTGCCTTGAAATTCGGGTAATTCAGTTTCTTATGATTATTTTGTACATTGTGGAATATATTCGCATTCTTTTGCATCTCGTCTTTGGCATTATAATTAATATCATCCGCGTAGACATTGATTTGTTCAGTGTGCGCTGGTATTTTCGGATTTCCGCTTGTCTTTGACGCTATCTTCTTCGAGCATAAATACTGTTTAGACGAAGATCCGGGATTTTTAAGGGTTGATAATTGCTTTGCCGAGGCACTTTTGGTCAGTCTTGTATTTCTTTTGGAAGCTGCAATCGGCGATGCTGCCACCGGTGAAGCATAAGTCTTTCCATTCTCGTTATTGTTATTTGCAAATTGATCGATGTATATCGGTTCTTCGTCCTCGTATTGCATCTGAAAATATGAAAATAAATTCGTGCAGATATTAACGAAAGCTCTGTTACGAACTTTGGAATTCTAATGTCAAAAATTAATTTCTAATGTATCAAATTAACTTTCCCCTTATTTTGCACTGCATGCTACAAGAAATAGAACTGAAAAGTTAAGGAAAGTTGCAGTATCATACATTTTAATACTCCAATTAATAAATGGTAATTAAAATTATCTCTTAAATTGCGAATATGAAAGTTAAAAACTTTTAGAGAAATTCTATTTTCTGTTTTCAATTAAAGAAGGAATATAATATTCACGCAGCTTCTCTAAATGTATAGAACACATTCTCTTTATATTCCTTCTTTAATCGAAGAAAGGAAATTTTATATTTTTAAAGAAGTTATAATGTTATATTCCTCCTATAATTGATAAACATTGATTTACAAACTACAATCAGCACAAACCTCGAGTCTTTGAAGAAATCTGCGCATTCTGTTCATATCAAGCGTTCTTTTTGCAACATCCAGTTGCAGTCCAGCTTCCAGTAAGTTGTTAAGCAAAGGTGGGAAATCGTACAGATCCAGAATTACACCGCGCTTCCAATGTACATAATTCCTTTCCACGTCTGCTCTATTATATCCGATCCATGGTATGTGCACTAATGATAAATTACAAGATATTTTTTAAATTATTATTTTTTTCTTTTTTCGGAGAATTCTTTTGGCATTAATTGTTATTTTCGCCTAGAATTCTGCGCAGGTGGTTTTCGGAGCGTTAAAGCAATGATGCAAATTTCTCAATGGTGACACAGTGCTGGAACTGTGACCCATAGATTGAGAATCTGAGCCTTTTTTCTCCAAATCCACCATTGGCTTCTAAATTCTTACTTAATTGAATGAATAACTATCAATGAAAAATCGGTACTATTCTTACAGAGAATAAATACAGATAAATTATTTCATTACTAGAAAACTGATTTTCTCAGTAGTATTTTTCTATTAAAAATAAATATATTGTAAACTCTTAGTGCATTGAATGCTATGGAATCTATGGATAACCGGTGCCAATGAATTCGATAAAATCCCTTGAGAATTTGAAACAACAATACTCACGAATTTTCTGATTTATTCGATGTTGAAATATCAGCATAAAATAAGTAAAGTATTATCCAATATATAACTACTTTTTATCCTTAATATTTTTACTTTATAACGATGTGATTTTAATTAAGAAAGTTTGACTTCGATAGAAATAGCAAAGTTAGGGAAATGTAGCTGGAGTTCTTGTAAATTACTAATTATTCTATTAAAATACAAATTTAAAAATTCTTATAAATTCTTACAGTATCTGGAATTTATATAAAATTAAATTCAAACGGGCAGAACTTTTACGGGCTGTTTCTATATGGATAGTGGCTCAATGAATGGCCGGCTAGTGATTTTCAATTTGCAATGAAAAGCAACGGGTGGAAAATAAGCCACTTTATTTCGAAAGTTCGTTGGAATAATTTCGTTGCTTTTTTTATGTCGTTCTAAACCAGTTTATGTCTCGCACCGTGATCCTAATACAGTCTTAAATATAACAGTTACTCTCGTAATGGTTTGAGTTTGACTGAAAGTTTGCCTGCGGTAAAATCGCGGTAAAATATACTTTCAAACAAATATTGACAACTTTATTAACCCGATATTTCATTAATTTCTTAATTTTTTTTAAATAAACAGGTCTACTCTAAGAGTCTCCGATCAAAAGAATGGGAAATAAGTATTTTGTCGTGTTTATGGCAAGTTTAAGTTAAAGAATTAAATGGCACTTTCATATAAGTAAAATTCATTATTAATTTCTGTGAGACAAAACATTATTATCTTGTGTGTCAGTTTTTGTAATATTTCCTATATTAAATCTGATCACGATGAAATATTTCTCCAGCCGTCATTTCCGCGATAATTATGCATTTTACTGTATCAAACTTACTTGTACACATTTCCCATATCAGCAGAGTCAACCCATAAACGTCGCTTTCTTTACGGGGTTCGTACCCCTGGAAAATTTCAGGTGCTTGCCACTTGAAAATTTCTGCCCTCAAACGTTCCTCGTATTCTCGTTTAGGTTTCGGCTGTAATTAATTCACATAAAAAAGTATAGAGTACACATCATCAAGAAATATTCGTATTAAAGTAAATGAATACAATCGTTGTAGCATTTATTTCACGATTTATAGACTTTGAATTTTTAAAGTTGCTTCCATTATTATTTACAAGTATTTCAAGATTGAGTTCAGGGATTTTAGGAATCGTGTAAGGAAATTCAGAATTATTTCTTGTAATGAATAATTTGGAAGACGTACAAATATAAATTTTATCAAGACTTATCGTAGATGTATTAATTAATTGCAATTGAAAGTTATTTGCTACAATTCTACCGAATAGCAGAGGATTTAAATGGAAACAGCGAGCATGGAATAATTACAATTTAGAAGTTCCATGCGTGCGCGAATTCATTTAGTTTGAGACATTTAGGTTGAGACTTATTAAATGAGTATCTCGATCTGCATATTAAATACCGGGAACATTTTGCCGTTACCGCGGTGCATCAAAGGGAATTAATCGTGTCAGTGAGAAAAAAAATCGTGGGAATCGGGAATGAAAGCCCATTGAAGATTGTGCAAGTTTCACAGAATTCATTCACAGCGAACGAATTGTTTCTTAACGCCACTTTGTTCGTACTACCTTTTTTCACCTTTTTCTACCTCTAATTAACACGATGCCGAAATACTTAAATATGAAATTTGAGGTAGTCTAACAAATACACACGCAAATTTTAGCAAAACGATAAACATCAGCATGATTCATAAAATATTGCCCAAACTGACGAAATAGTTTAATTGCATTGAAAACTTAGCCACAGTATAAGAAATTGAAACAAAAACACAAGGTCTTAAGTATTTTACATTATTCTTACGCGACGCATTATCCTATATTTATAATTAAACAGACAGACAAATTGGATCGAAAAGTCTTAAAATAAACTTCCTCAAGAAGCTTCCTCGGTAATTACATTACAACTTGATGCTAATATAATAAATTCTTTAATATCATTAACAACCCTGCTGCGATGCCACAAATTAAAACAAAGCTACAAAGCCTCAAGTATTTAATATTCCTCTTACTCCTCGAATTATCCTATATTTGTAATTTAATAAAAAGGAGGAAAACACTGAATAAAAAACCGTGTCTTAAGATGATAACACATAATGACAAAATGCAACGAAACTCCTCGATAATTCCACTCCAACCTGCTGTTATTTAATTGCAAGCGATTCAGGAAAATGTCAGCGGGCGCTTGAGTCCCTTTAAACGTCAAGCCAACCGGTATAATCAATTATTTTTCTGATTTCCACGCTTCGTCCGGCGCGTGCAATTAACAGCGTCACGGTACAGCGAATTTATTCAAAATAAGACATATTTTGTGGGAAACAATGCCAACGGCTTCCTGCTGGGAGACGTCGCTGGGTGCGACGACGAAAATGCGGATATGACGCGTGCCGTTATGTCCATTCTATTATTATTTTTAGCCGACATTGTTATTTTCACTTTGCAATCCCACGGTTTGTAACAGTACGGATATTACTATTATTACTACGATGATGCATACGAGAATAAATCCATCTGTGCAATAAGTGTAATAGAATAATGCAGAAGACTTAACAGGTACCAGATGAAAGGTAATGGTAATAGGATGATTCAAAGTTAGTCGAAAAAGTTTTCACTGCCTGTGAGTGATAGTGTTCTTTTCTAATTTTGTCATTTTTATCCTAGTATTAATTATAGCGGTTTGGAGGAATAAAAGTTTCGGAATCTCTCTATTTTTGTTTGCTTTCTAACTTATGGGGCCATAATTTCTTCTGTGGTTAATTTGCTTGGGATCTATTACTTTAGGAGGGTGTAGAATCGCTGAGGGTACGATATATTAAATAATTAATTAGATACCATAGCTTTCTTACCCAACGTAGCCCCTATTTTGTTATCTTCATCCACTCTCTGAGTTAGGAAAGTGAAAATCTTATCGGGCGCAGATATGTTAAAATAAGTTATTATATCTGCTCGATAAAAATATATTTGACAAAGTTTACCTATGCTTTAAATGTTAATACCCGTAATTATTCATCAGCTTTTGCAATTCAACTTTGTAAAATGTAAACTATTTTAATTAAAAAGAATTTTATTATATACGTATTTAAGTATTAAAAAGCTACGATATCAAGCTTAAACTGTCGCTTCAAAGCCGCGAATTGCGAATGTGTTAAACTGTCCGATAGAAAGTCACGAGAATTTTGAGGAAATTCCCAAAAATTGAAAGGAATTTCAGGATGTAAATCGGAAGTGTTGCCGCACCCCTGGGTAAACGGTGCTTCGATACAATGGCATGGAATGTCCAGACCGGAACCCTTCGTTCCAATTAATTCTATTCAGCGAACAAGCGATATCCGCATCGCCTTTTCATGTCAATCAATTTGTTGACTGAATCCGCGGGAATGTACAATGTTACGGTTGATCGTCGATTAATGAGGATCGGATGTTATCGGTATGCTTATCGGTTTTTATTTTCTCGTGTTTGTCCGATGTAGCGAATGGTCCATAAATGATTTGTTGGCTGATAAATTATTTAATGGACGTCAAGTTAATGTAATTGATTGATACCGTGGAACTTAAGTCTGATCGAAGATTCATTGAGAAGTACTGATAATTTAGAACGAATTACAATTTGAGGAACCGATTGATTCGATGATCGATGAGTTATTTGAAAGAAACTTTAGTTTTCGTGGTTCAGAAACCACCTAAGAATCGATCCTAGACGAAATGACTGTAGCAATTGTATTCGAAAAAAAAATACAAAAGAAAGAAACTTAATTTCAAATGCAATTTAAAATCAAATGCCTCATCAGCTCTGATAAATATTTCCTAAATTATCAATTAATATATTAAATTGGGCAGTTGGGAACCCACCTAAATCATTCGATTCTAGGTAAAGTGACTATAGCTATGATATACAGTATATAATATAAAAGTACAATAAATTTCAATTGATCCACAACTACTTGTGGTCAATCAAGATACATATCAAGGTCAAGATATATATAATTCGCGGGTTAACAAAGAAACCCTTTGTAGGTTAAGAAATAAAAGTACAAACTCGATGAATTAGTCCAGTGAAATCAATGAAAATCAAGAAGAAAACAATTTGTTCATTCACTCACATTGCTGGTGTGGACAGCAAGCTCCCATCCTCCGAGTTTGACGATACCATTCGATGTCAGGTAAACGCAATGCGAGCTTATGGCACCATGAATGTAGCCGCGCATGTGAGAGTGTCTTAAAGCATCGGACAATCGTCCTCCACATTTTGCGATACCCTGAATGGATATTCGTTCACCCTGCTCGTGTACGTAATTGTAGAGGGTGCAATCGACGGACTCGAAAATGGACACCAAACCGTGATCATCGGTTTGCGTTGTGGCCATTAATAATAATATGTTCGGATGACGTATTTCTCTGGAAAATAAATGATTAAAAAAATTAAAGAATCTCAATTTATGAGGCTGTCGTTGGTATCATAATAATCCGACTTTTGTGTTTCTATAATAATTCTATAGTATAAAGAATAATCGATTGTAATTATAATAATCGGTGAAAACGATAAAATATTTATTAATTTTGTTTTTTAACAGTAGAATTATCGAAGCTAGTCAAAATGGCGGTTTCTTATTATCTCGAATTCTATAAAATAGAATACTAATATAATAGATAAAATTGCCATCCTGATCACAGCCCGTGTACTATAATACATAAATTGCTTAGTCGATAATCTTTGCCCCGTGATTCCTCTACTTTCAAAGTACTTATTTAAAATATTAAAATATGACATATTTAACGCAAATATTTCTAGTATTAATAATCATTAAAGAAATGAGCAGTTACAACGAGTGGCTAATAAATATCACGTCGTAAATATCGATGATTTCGTGCGAGGGTGCGCCCCGATAAAAGTGTTCAAGTTCACAAGAAATTTCAACATGTTAACCATAAAATATTAACACAAGCAGTAATATAAAGATAAATGCTTACGATAGTACTTCCAAGTCAGCTTTAACAGCATCCTTGCATTCAGGATGCGTGTGCCTTTTGAGGGAGACCCTGGTATTTTGCCATTCGGCAAAGATCAGTTCGACATACCGATCCTCCGTGCCTGCAACCCAACCGATCTCGAATATCTCCGAGGCTCGTATATGTGGCACTCCCGGTGTAGCTGATCTGTGCTCTTGCGATTTCCAATCATTGTCGCATCTGTTATTATTGTTATAGTTGTTGTTCTTGGCGAGGAGATCGGCCCGTTTCTTGTCCGGGCTGCTTGGTGCTTCCGTTTCCGGGTCCGCAACGTCGCCGTCAAAGCGTCTGCGATCTATGAAAGCTTGCAACGCGTTGCGATACGATTCGCTGGAAAGAAATGGAGAGAAATTTTGAAATATTCTGGAGAATGGAATGATATATCGGAAAGTGGAAGTATTAGCTTTCTTTTTTTGAAAGTGATATTGGAATGTCGATAGAAGGAAGTTTGGTTTTTGGGGTGGGTAAGGAGTCAAAGGGGCACCTAATTAGTGAGTTCGAGATCAAACGCTCCATCAGCTCTAATAAATTTTTCATAAATTAGTAATTAATAAATTATAGCCTCCGTACTTCGTAACCCACATAAAACAGCAGGACTTGAACGAAATAGTAACACTTGATGCCAAAAAGAGATATGCAATTCTAGTTCTAATTAATACGGTGGTTTTGTCTAGAACTGAAATTTCAGATCTTTTTTGGATTTCGAATTATCGTGGTATAATATACGTAATACAATAAGAAATAATTAGATTAGACGATCTGGATTTCAGTTTGAGCTTACTTTGTTGCGAGTTTGAGCCTTTATTTTTATACTTACCGACCGTCGGAATAATGCATACTTTAAGGTTAATAAGGGCTACAATACCAACAGGGTAGAAAATTACACGATTAAAATGGTATCTCTTTTTTTTAATAAAACTTTTAAAAAATATGCGTATGTTTAACATCTTATAGGGGGCTGAATTTCAAACGCTTTGAGCCGAAGAAAATTTGTTTACGTGATCTGTGCATATCTACTCGATAATCACGAAGAACATTATGTTCACAGCGATATGACCAAAGGCTAGAAAGTTGATTAGAATTCTTGTAAAGAAAAATTTAGTCGAAGACAAAATGGAATTCGATAACATAATTATTCTAAACTTTAAAACACTTTTGAACATACATATTATACGCATTTGACGATTACACATAGTTTCATGAAAAGCTTTATGTCGCCAGAAAGTTTACTCGACGAACTTGATTTCCTCCAGTTTATTATTTTACGACGCATATGTTTCATCACGTAAATTAGCTATATCTACTTCAAATTGAAAATCGTACGCATACAGCGCACTCGGTGACCGATGCAGAAAAATCTAACAAAATTTCGTTAAAAGGTAATTCCTACGATTGACGCGGCGCTAGAAGCTGCACGGTCCGACAGTGTACGAAATCTTGTTGCGTATATTGCGAATTTCAATAATATCCCCAGCGTCATTAACCGAACAAATCAAATAATTTATCCTGAGTATGCGACGTGCAAATTACGATACGCCAATAACGCAGATCATAGTTAGTAGATAGCGTCGGTTTGAATTACCCGATGCACGCTATAAATTAAGGTTAAGCACATTATTGTTTTCGTTATGGGACAGCAACTTACACGGCGATTCGTCCAGAACCGTAATTCACTTCGCGTTGTCGCTTTTTTACTTTGTCTGTCATTCTTCTTCGTCGTACGATCGTGATTCCCTTAAAATCGCCGGGAAGTTAACTTTCGAACGAAACTAACAGTGGCACCACCGTTGACAATGCACACACTAGATCGAATTATTGATCGAATATCGGGAAAAATGTGAAGCACGACGCGAGGTAGATACGGGATTGGCTACTGTCGAAATTCTTGCGTTTTGATTGGTAAATCGTAAGTTGAAATGTAGGGTATAGGTTAAATCCAAGTAGCACCGTCAGTCAACAATGTTGAAAAGTTTTGTGGAAGAAGTGTCTTGAATTAGAACAAAATGACGCGGATTTCTGGTAGTTTTGTATATAAATTCAGAGTGGTATGATGCGGAATCATTGTGCAATTGATGTCTTTACAAATGACCGTTGGTATTCATACTATTTGAACGTATTTCCCGCGGAAGGTGTGGAGATAATGATCGGTATTTTCTCATGTTCAGTGAAGTTTTACATGATGTCACAATGAACTGGAATCCGTGCTACCATTGAACTTTTGAAGAAAAAGGCAGGTTAGTTATGCCGCATGTATATAACTAAAAATTGCAAGTAATTTCCTGTTTTGAGGAACTTTGCATAATTGCAAAAGCTTTAAATTATCCCATTAAATTACGTAGAATTCATAGAACTTACTTGTTGAGTCCACAGTGTTTCTGTATGATATTCCGTCCATCTCGTTCTCTTTGCACAATGTCCCTGAAAAGAAATAAACATACTAATATTAAATTTAAATACTGTTTATGAAATTAGATATGACAATCAAGTAGCGTAATTAATGAAAATATTTTACGGTAAATTCAAGAAAAACCTTATGGTTGCGCCGCGGATAGGGTATCGGATGACCAAACGTTTCAGAAATTCGTAATTCTTTATGTAAACTTTTCCAAAAACTTGTTCAAGTTTTAGATACATCAGATCATCCCATAATTACGTGCGTATTTTATAATATCTATATATTATAAACATTATAAAATACTGGATCTAAATGTTATTTTCTAACATCTACATATTATGAAACACGAACGAACTTATGAACTGAACCGATAAGTTTCAATAAATTGTAAAAATCCAAAGTAAACATAAATAATTATGAAATACTTCCAAAGGTTTATTTTTAATAATTAACCAGTTATAAGAACTGCTTAAGTAACAGATTAAATAAAAATTTAGCGCAATGCTCAAGTTCTTCAATTTGCATGTCCTTATCCTCTTGTTAGTTTGGAAAACATTGCAAATCACGAATACTTGTTCAAAATGAGAAATACAATTTAGAAGATGATAACATTGTTCCAGTATTTGTTCAACAAATTCTGCGAACGTTCACAGGTTGTCACTTCTATATTTAGCAAATGTTTATGAAGGTAGAGCAATCGGTAGAAAAAGTATGAAAGTGATTGTCACGGTTCAGGACTAACCTGACTACAGTGTATCCTGTTTCAGGCGTTCCGTTGTATTACGTGTAAAATCGCGTTTGCTAACAACGCTTCGTTCCGGATCGATGTAACGTTTTATTTACGCAAAATGAGACGCGGTAATTTGCAAATTAAAGCCAGATTTATCAGATTTCATTCATCGAAATTAAGCCGAAGTATGTTAAATTCTCTGGCGTCTCTTTTACGAGTTGAAGGACTGGAACTTACATCGTTATCGGAGATAAATTCTTGCCAACTTATTGTTTGCTAATTCTCTTATTTGATGTCTTAATATTTTTTAATTACACTACTCTACATCTTGCTATTTTTTAATTATGCCATTTTATATTTTACTGTTGTCAAATTATGTTATTTTAAATCTTACCATCTTCTAATTCTTATTAAATTCTAAATATTTCTTTTGCAAACTGAATATCACTGCTAATTTGATTGCTTATTTATGTTAATTATACTTACAATTAGTTTAGTATGAAATATATGGCCACGTATTACAAAAACCATAAAGTCATTAAATATCGAGAAACGCCAATGTTTCTAAAGCTTCAGGAAAAGGAATGTTTCAACTACTTCAATTTGCAACGATATCGTTGCAAATACGATTCATTGTTTAAATAAATTAAATTCAGTCAATCTTGACACGCAATGTTAGCTTACGCGTTGGAAAATAATTCTAACATCATGAAATATCAATGAAAATCAATGCTCCCAAATCTCCGCACAAAGAATCTAACTAGTCGATGCAGAACTATATTTTGTGGCAAATATGACTCTTTCTTTACGTCGATTAAATTCAGCCCATTTCGACACGCAGTTCAGAATTGAAATACATCAATTGTAATACATGTATAATTGATATAGATAACGTTGAAAAGTACTTCTGAAATCATCAAATATCAGCAAAAACTGATGTTCCTAAATCTTCGCACAAAGCAATACCACAAGTATTCGACACAATAGGCCAGAGAGGTCAGTGGAACAACTGGAGTGAGAAAAAAAGTTATCGCAGCGAATGAATAGCGAAGGTGTTTGTTCTCGTCGTCAGTCACGAAATTTGTAGGCTTCGCTCGAACTTATACTTTCTCCATTTCCATGGATCGCGGAGCAACGACATTTCGAGCGTAATCGTTTCGGTTTTTATTTCTGCAGCTCTTTCATTTTCCCTTTTTATTGTTCGACTACGCCCAATAACGCGTAGTTCGTCTGAATTCGCAGAAAGTTTCATTCGCCGTCTAAACGCGCGTGCAGCTATTTCTGCGATTCGTTAGTCTTATTAATTGAATCGATATTGCGCGTTATGGGAAGGAACGATTACTGACAAATTTATATGGAATTTTACCATTTCCTTTCTGTGCTTATTAGAAGCTTTACTTTTGATAAGTTAATGTGAATATGAAATCTGAGATATTTTAATATTCTAATAGAACGGGCCTTTCCTTGTAATCTGCGAATCTTGAAGTCTTTCTCCATATCTTTTTTTCGTGAAAGAATCATTAAAATAATTCATTTGGGAGAAAGTAATGTTCGAAGAGTATTTTAGCATTGCCGTGCAGTCTCTTGTAGAACATAAAATTGTTAATTTCTTTGGATGACGATGAAAATATTTTGGAATAATCGTTAAAATATGGAAATAAATAGAAAAATTTACAGTATATCAATTTTGCATTTTTGCATATAATTCGGAACTGATAATACAATATGTGACTGCAGTTTATATATATACGTGGGCGTAACTGCCAATTTAATTTGAATTGAATTTAAGCATTTGCGTTCGATTAAGAAATCTTCACAACTAATTGACAGAACGATCGGTTAAACTCCGTTTAATAGTTAAACCCAGCCAGACGAATTGCTCCTAATGGCATTAATTTCCTATTGTTCGTCCGTGTTACTATGTACCATTATTTATTTTACTACATATTATATGGTTTTTTCCAAGGTACATTTTATTCTTTGTTACAGTCATTCGTATTTGTTAATCCCCGATCATAAATGAAATTTCAAATTGACAAGCAATACAATTTTCACGTACAAACTGGACGAAAAAGCCACTTAACAAAATTACATAATTACGTGAAAATAAAAATGAATCTTTTAATAATCGTTTAGATAAAAATTCTTAAACTTACTTTTAATAATTGAAACTGGTTAAAAGTAACCGGGCTTGCATTTTGGAATCGATCGAATTCAATTAATTCATAATACAGTAATTAGTAATTGATTAAACTACTCATTTGCAAAATGAAGGATGCATAGAAACTTACAAATATTTAACATTCCTATCGATATCATCGCCGTTGCTCCTATTAATGACAACATAAAAAAAGCCAATTAAAGGTTACCTTTATTTCGAATCCCTATCAGAAACGATTGAATTTAACCAATTTCATTCAACTGTTCTCAGTTTCTAATCCAACTATGTACAGAAATTAACAAATACTTAAGATTCCTGTCGATATCATCGTAGTCATCATCAGAGTATAGTAAAATGAAAAAAGAATTTTTACGTTTAATTACCAAGTCAAAGATACAATTAAAATTTCGTTACGATTAAAGACCGAGATTCATGGCTAATCAGTCTCGTTACCGTGAAAGAATGAGCAGAGAAATTACCATTGGAATCGCAGAAACGCGGACAGCTTCTAAAGCAGCAAAGTGTGTCCGGTGAAATTAGAAACGGCGGATTTCAAGTTTAGATGTATCCGAACGAAAAATGTGCGTAATGACGATGGTACAGGGAGATATATAATACTGTAAACCATTGCCCGGTGCATCAGCGACTGGCAAAAGTGGTACACTTCCGTGATTAACTCGGTTCGAATGCGCGCGCTTAATTAAAGCAAGTTAAACCGCGCGCTCTTTAATGAACTTACTGAAGAATTTGAGATTTTAATTGTACACAGTATACTCGCAAATATTTCCGACATCTTAGCGGTTGATCTTTACGGCGGTATAATTGTTGTAATAAATAATATTTCTGCAATGGAAAAATCGATAAATGAAATCTATTAACGTGAAATTAATGTTTGGAGCAAAATTAGCATTTAACACTAAACGTACTGGCACTTTATGTATCTCCATTTTGACCGTACCTATCATTTGATCGGTTGTGAAATAACGATTATATTTTTGCGAAAGAAATGCAGATGATTGCCAATTCAATACAGGAAATAAAGCAGAATACAGGCTTTAGTTAATAATACAAGAAATTACATATGTATATTCGTTTCATTGAACCGGCCATTTAATCGTGCATGATGCAGTTAGTATTAAGTTTCTCTATTTATAGCTTTGAGAATATTTAGTAGATATTTTAAAGAATTCAATAAATGTTGTTTTTGTGATAATGGAAATATATAGCATCTGATGACTTTATAATATGCTATTGATATTTACGAAGTTTGAATTATAAAGTACTTTTAAAATTCATACGATTGTGTTTAAACAAAATTTTTAATTCTTTGCAAAAACACAGAATTACTTAAAGTGAAATGAAATAAAAGAATTGATAAAGTTGAATGGATAGATTTACATGATTTAAAACATAATTGCAGAGAATGACTGTCTCATGGCTTTGCATTTTACTTGAGCACTTTAAGCGGATGATAGTTCACTTGCTTATGCTTCGTTCATACGAAGACACGAGAATAAACAGAGAAAGCAAACAGCACATTAGTATGCTTAATAAATCTTTATTATACGCTCGCAAAGGCAAGAGAACCCGACCTGCACTATTTTAAGATCCGCGTTGTTGCAATTTCATTTGTAGCAA
The DNA here is from genome assembly GCA_963989415.1 of Cerceris ruficornis. Classification (NCBI taxonomy): domain Eukaryota; kingdom Metazoa; phylum Arthropoda; class Insecta; order Hymenoptera; family Crabronidae; genus Cerceris; species Cerceris ruficornis. Next base: position 18,202,030 of record OZ022520.1, read on the forward strand.
TTATAGAACGGAGAATGAGACGATTGAAGCATTTATTCTGATTAAGCACACAATCCGACAGTTTTTGCAAAATCTATATTATTTCTTCTAGAAATTTCCTCTTAAATGCATCAACGATAAAAATTTCCTATTTATTCTTTTTATGCGTTTTGCGCGGGAAATGTAAAATTTGTTTAAACTAGAACTTCTTCACTTGGAATCTTTAAAAAACACTATCGTTCTTTACACTTACGGTATTTCAATACTTCTGCTGTCATATTTGCATACATTTGTTAATGTACGAGTCATAAATTTAGTTTTGTAACTTTTGAAACATGCAACGCACCGTCATTGAGTCTTCTGATAATTGTGGCGGTGGTTTAAATCATTTGCCTTTCGTGTCGTGACATTTACACCTTAAACTTTTTACCATTTGCAAAGTAATTCCCCCATTCTTTGATATACTTTGATACTTTGATATGCTCAATGCAAAATGAGTGACAAGTTCAATTTTTCAAATATTTATGTTATTGTTAGACTCTTTAATTATCATCACTGCACACAAACAAATTTGCACAAAAGTGCAGCGTCACTTCTTTCGACAATCCCAACAAGAATCCGATTTCGTCAACATGTCAAAGTTGCATTAAAACAAACCCAGATATCTACCAATCAAAAATCAAAACCTACAACCAAGAAATTCAATCTTCACTAAAAAATCTCAAACAAAGTCCAAGATAATTAAACCAATCACAGTTTCTCTATAAAACTAATAAGCGCATCTTATGAGACCCGGTAAAATCACCTTGAAATCATCCTCTCTAATTTCCACATGCCGGCATCCTTCAAACGAGACGATTCAATCGAGTTCCAAGCTCGACTCTCTTCTCTTCCCGATAAGACTCCGGTATTAAGACCTTTCCTTTTATTCTACAGAAGTGATTTAATACGAGTTAACGTGCGGTGATTTAGTTAAGAACATAATGGAGGTCATTATAACGTAGCAAAGCCAGGCTGATCCTAGTTAACGGTCTACCTGTGCTCACCTTCGGACCGCAGGAGGCACCGTTCTTTTCGTTCGCAGGGGCAATTAACCCGTGTCTTCGATACGCTTGAAATTTTTTGGGACATTTTCACAGAACGGAAAGTGGATTCCGTGATCGCAGAGGAACCGACACGCCAGCTAGTTTTCGTACGAATTCTGTCGATCGTGGATTCGCTGTACCGAATCTTAGCGCCGATGTCTTATCTCGAGAGGATTTCTTCATCGTGCGAATGTACTTTGGTGTTTTTTTTGCTCCCATGTATCAGGCGTTGTTGAAATATTCCACTTTAAACGGACAAGAAGTTAGTATTGATTTAATATAGGAATTTTGGTGAACTCTGTTAGTTTATTTTGATATAATGAATTATTATTGTAATAGAGAAGTTATAACAGAGAAGCTGTGAAAGAGGGTACTTTATCTCTGTTCGCACAGATTATTAACACTAAAACTACTGAGGCAGTCAAAATTACTGGGTCCTCTTTTTTTATAAATATTCTCCAAATTTATAGAGGATCCATAGAACAAATATTTTGCGTGCATCTTATAAAACAGAAATTACGGACTTAATTATCTTTACCATCATTTCATTCTTCTTTTTCTATAGTACTTATAGAATACATTTAAATATCATAGATTTATCGTCGGTAGTTCCAGTGTTACAAAATTGGACATTAAACTGCAGAAAACACATTGCATTAACCCGAACAGTTTACAGAACACTCACACTTCAGATTGAAAAAGAATTATTAATTGCACAAACATATGGTGGTAATTCTTCACTTCTAAGTAAAACGGATCACCACAAAACTCCACAAGAACCAAATAAGCTTATTACACATATCAACGATGTAGTACATACAATTAGCAGAGTTTCCAGACGCTCTCCTTATCAAAAGAAGATTCCTCGATATTTCAAAACATATACCTTGGTATTTTTCTTTGAAGTAACAAGTGTCAGAGAAAACAGTAATTTAAACCGCGCAGAAGACAATGATTATTACTATCGATGCAATGTATATCATTTGGGGACTCTTTACAACACTTATGATATCTCTGCCGGTGACTGCACAAACGAAACTGACGTAACAATCTCTTTATCGCGAATTTCGATTCTCATCGCGTGGAGGGGAAAGTGAGTTGCAGCGACGTCTATGATAAAACGGCAATTTGACATGTCGCTCTGTTACGTTGTCGGGTGAAGGTTACCGTGCTGGTGTCATGCCATTTTTGATAATAAGGCTGTGAGACAAGCGATGGATCGAATGATTTCGCGTACTGCGAAAAATCTCGGGGAAAAGTCGAACTCTCAATTGAATGAACCACGAAACGTTTACGGAATTTTTAGAGATAAAAGTTTATGGAGTTATAGAATGTCACTGAGTTGGGTTTGGAATTTGTGGAATTAATATGTGAAATTTCATTCTGCTCGTTGTTCGCTTTCAACTTTGGAATTTAGAATTGTCCGTGGTATCTTTTGCTACTGGAATTTTTCTATCCTTAGTGCGTAGAAATTAGTGCAACGTTTGTAGTATTGGGATATGTAAATTGTATAGGAAAATTGGGAATGTTTTAAATAATTTCTTTAACACGTATTTTACAATTACTGAATAAAAAATGAATAATATAGCATGCATATTGAAAGTTTGACTTTCGAGTTCTATCGAGCTGAATGAAAAATATTTTTAACGGAAAGAAAAACGTAACTGAAAGCAATTGTGTAATGCATTTCCTACATGATCTTCATTATATCGAATGATTAAACGAACAGAGCTAGGAAAGTGAAGTATCTTCATTCGTCTTCACAATATATTCCCATTTAATTGAAAATCATTTTTCTTCATTCAAATAAAATCAAACAAACTTCTAAAAGAATTCCAGATAAAACTACAAAACCGAGCGCATCACTTAAAATTTCCATTCTTTATCGCGCAATGATACAAATACTTTCGAATTGCATCGGTACATTTCAACGAAGCTTATTTTCTTAGAAAGTTTTTAACAGAAAAGACTTGACGTGAAAGTTCTGACATCTCCGTACTTAATTGCCGTTCGATATTCCATCGGACAACGTGAATGCGAACTAACGATAGTTCTCTCTATTAGCATCGTACGCAAAAATGATTAGAGGCAAATGAATGCCGTCGGTTTCGTAACACCGTGTCTTCCTTTCACTATTTCAAAAACGGGATTTTAAATTTCAGCGTCCGTTTGCGCAACCCGGGGATTCGTATTGAATGCGCGCAAGCGTAGTCACGCGAGGTAAATTAATTAAATGATGACTATATTTGTTTGTTCACTTTGGGTGAAGTATAATGGACTTAATACAGTTTCACCTTAACGTCTATAAGAGAATAATTCTTTATCAGTTTGAATATCTGCATCGACATAAATAAAAGAGGAGGAATATGAATAAGTTAGCGAATATGGCGTTACGGGAAAGTAGACCGATTTATTCAAATGAAGATCAGAGAGAATCAGTCAATTGTTCTAACTGAAAGTATTACGCACGTAGTAGTTTCATTGACTATAAGTAATTGTAATGAGAACACTACATGGGACGATTAATTTTAATAATGTACAGTAGATAAAACAAGTATTCGTACAGCCAGTTTTACTGGAGCTTATTTTATCAAATGGAAAAGATAATTGCTTTATTGCAATTTAATGTAGGGTGTGTTGTTGTAATTTTAATTCATTGAATAAAGAAGTTTTGACCGTTATCTTTAACGCTGAAACTACAAGCCCGATCAAAATAACGGGTTCCTATCAATTTTTGGAAAAACTTTTAAAATAAAGAAGCTGTAGAGTAATTCTGTTTTAATAATTAATTAATGATTGTATCTTCCTTGCCGCTTAACACTAGAACTACTGGCGTTAGATCCATGATATTTTGATATATTAAATAAGAACTTTGAAAAAAGAGGAATCCAAGAGGCGGAAAAGATGATCGATTCGGTGATTTATGATTTTTGAGATGAACGTAAAATATTTATTATATGACTTTCATACGAACTTGGTGAATTTTTGAAAAAAATTGTGTACCAGTCATTTTGACTGGTTTGGTAGTTCTAGTGTTAATTACGCTTCTTTTGAAGTAACTTATTTAAATATAACATATTTTTGTTATTTTAGACAAAACAAAATATACAAATACTTATATTACTACATGTTTAAAATTTCAACGTATAATTTCTAATTTTCAAATTCTCATCATTGTGCTTTTTCGAAATTCATAATATGTACTCTATTTGAGACAGAAATTATGGAATATCGTACGATTCGACGTGTACTCTACTTACAAGTTTCCCTGAATGGATTTCGCACATTCTACAAGTACCGTTGAAATTAAGGTGCAAGCTGCCTCGTGTAAAGCTCGGGTAATTAACACGTCCATTCAAACGGTAAAACTAAGAATAAGGAAATACAATTCTTTTGTATGTAGCTCCAAACGATTCAGATGGTCAACTTAACACTGTGCTCGTTAAGAGGCTGCCTTACATTTCGAAGGTCACTTTTGTTTTCATTCGTGTAACGACGTTTCACCGCGAATGTTAACGTTTACTTCCAAATTTTCTGCGCAGTTTCAGAAATTAATATGCGACGTTGTGTTCCTTATAAAACTTTATCTCGTTTCGTATAAAGTTGTCGCACTTCATTGTGCGATAAATTTATTTTTTTGTTTAGTAAAGTTTAATGTCTTCGGTATTTCAGGCTGATGTCAATAAATTTTATTAGAATTACAAATGTATGAATTTCGTAAGGCTATTAAAATTTGTGTAATAATTAAATTGAAATGCTATGTGATTCATTTAGGAATAATGTATTGATCAGATTATAAATGTTTTATTATATTAATACCAGTTTTCTCAGTATTTAAATTGTAAGCGATATTTTGATGAACGGATTTCAAATACTAGATTGACTAATACCGCAAATAATTTCAGTTTGTTAATTATAATAGTCACAAAGTTGGATAATTAGAGCACCCTATACTATTTTCTCCTTTTCGAAAAAGAATTTTATGCCCAAGTAATAAACAGTTGTGTAATTCACTAGGCTACAAAATATTAAACAAATTAAAATACATCATCCTTCCCAGCATCTCGATAAATAAATTGAAAACTGTAGATTAATCGCTTTCGCAATGAATTTAATTTCTTTAATTATATCAGTCGCACAGTTCTACAATTAAAATATCCTAACTGATATTCTTTAGCTCCAAAAATTAATTCCATACTCAAGTAATAAACAGTTACCTAATTCACCAGACCAAACGATATTTTATAAATAAAACGTTGAAATACATCTTCGTTACAAGGTAAAAATACAAATTCACTCAAAGCATCGATTATTCTTTAATTAAGAAGTTTAGGCTTGTTCGGCAGACACATAATGATTGTAATAACTTCGCAACTTTTGTAGATTGCAATGATAATTGCAGAGCAAAGTTCGATGATCTCGAAACATGCTGCTATAAATATACAGGGCTGCTGCGGCAATAACTGTAACATTAACAATCCTACGGCCTATCAGTTACACGTTTCAGTAGTAACGCGCTTCCCCATATTCTTAGTCAGACATTAGTTCCGACTACTTTCCCGTAAAATAGCAGACACGGAGCGGTTTTAGAATTGCGAGAGTAAATTGCGAGAATAGCGGAAACGGGCATACATATTTCGTAAATCCGCGAAATCCAAATTTTCTCTATTTTACGTCTATTGTTTTGTTCAAATGAAACTATGACGGAATCGTTCCTTCGACGTTTTCATAATCTATTGTTATCTTTTGTATTTAATTAGGTGTGCGATATCTATGGATATTTTTATATTGTATTAGTATTACGCAAGCACTCTTTAATTTGATGGTGACTTTTTTGTTTAAAAGTAATTGCGATGAAGTTATTACAGCATTATGTTACAAATTAATTTGTATTATTGGAACATGATTTGGGAAGTTTTAAATTTAAATAGCTACATTTTTGGCAAGCATAGAAATATGAATTTTGAGGTGATTGAATCAAAATTGTGGGACACGGAAATTTCGAGATTTGAGCATATTGAATCAGTGCGAAGTAAACGATTTCAAGGTACAGATCTGCTTCAAAATTCATAAGTAAACGAACTGACGCGTGATAATTAATGCAGTGCATCTCAACTTGTGTATTCGCAATTGTTGATTTATCTTTTCACGGTTTTTGCATGCAGACTTTGATGAGACAGAGCCTAAATGATCAGCAAAAATGAAATGTTTTACTGTTAATGGAACGACGTCTTCAAGGCAGAATTTTCAAGATAGTTTTTTAGCATAAGAAATAAGAATTATTTTACTCCGCACATCTAAATTTTGCAAAGTATTTTAAGCTCGGAATGCATTTTAATAAATAAATATATAATGAAGAGACAACAAGGTAGTACACTGTAACTTTTAGAAGACTATTTTTATCTTTTATTACGTACTTCACATTTCCGTTACTTAATAATTATTTTTTCGGAAAAATTCTGCATTCTGGATAACTTTAATTTTATTTCGTATTATCTACTAAATTGCTATCGTGTTAAATCCGACAGGAGATATAACTCCACCCTCAGCAAACGTTACAGAAAACCATCAATCCAATACCTTCCACGACCATAATTTTGTTTCATTCTTTCTTTCTATTCTTCCATATTTCTTTGAATTTAACCGTTATAACCATTTCACCTAGGAGCCACCGTTTAAGGTAGATTCGAGGCTTTAATATAAATATTACATAAAAAAAGTTTCACAGAGGTGACAGGGGAGAATTTAAACTCTAGCTCACTGGAATCGCAATTTCTTTCTTTCTTTCTTGCATATTTTTTCTACTATAACTGCTATACTTATTTCACCCAGGTACTGCTTTACTTGTGATCCAAACCACCATAATACACATATCACTTAAAAAAAAACTTCCCAAAGATGGTAATAACAGATTTAAATTCGGGCCTCCCTGGAATCGCAATTTCTTTCTTTTTTTATTGTATCCCCTATAATTGCTACACTGGTTTCACCAGGACCTACTGTTTTACCCGTGTTCCCATCCACGGCGCCCACAACACACATATCACACAAAAAAAACTTGCCAAACCCAACGATGAATAATTTGGACTGAAGCCCACTGAAATCGCAATTTCTTTCTTTTCTTATTTTATTCCCTATAACTGCTATACACTCAAACCTGTTTTTGTGCGATTTGTTTTGTGCGATTTTTTTTGTGCGGTATATGAAACATGAAATTTTCATATGCCGCACAAATGAAAAATCGCACAAAAACAGGTTTGAGTGTACTCGTTTCACCCAGGAAGTACTGTTTTACCCGTGTTCCTGCCTACCGCGCCCACAATACACATATCACACAAAAAAATTCTCCCCGACGTCGGCAATGAGAGATTTGAAATCGTGCCCATTGAAATCGCAATTTCTTCTCGCACCCAATTTACAAGTCGCACAAGTATCCCTCGAATAACAGGGACAGAATAAGTAAAACAACAGTACTCACTTTCTAAGCCACTTGAACATGCCCATCATGCCCATCACGCACGTGGCGCATCGGCCGACGGTGCGCAGATAAGGTTCGATCAGCCGACAGGTGAGCACTGTGGCACCGTTGATCAACGCAAGCGCGATTTCCGTGCGCGAGGAACGCAAAGCGCGCCGATTCGCTTCCTTTTCGCGACTGGCGTGTTTGCGAGCGCCCGTGCTAGCGCGACAGCGCTTCCTGACACTTCTGACAATGCGACCGGCCGATCGCCTTGCGCTCCCCTCGATTCGTTTCCCGATCTCTGCTCTCTGCGCGGTAACGTCCCCACTTCTCGTTACCTCGGTGCTTCTTCTGCGATGTAGCTCGATGCCCCTGAGACTTCAGTGAGAAGGGATTTCAAGAGGTTTTTAACCCCTAGCCCTACGATTACTTTTGTGACTGTGTAAGCAGTAAATAACACTTAAATATTCGGTATTACATTTATGCAACGTTAACCCTGTTAGGGCGCTTGTGACTTTGAAGTAACATAAGACACATCTAAGCTTCTGTTCTTCAAAGTCAATTTTGTAACTTTGTCAAATATTAGAATTTAGTTTAGTGTACTTCGCTACTGCGCTTACGTTTTTTAGATAGGTATGATTTTTAGACGAGATCTGCCGACAATTAATTCAATGTATTTGGAAACATCAAATGAATAAGTTAACCATCTATGATCCCTTGTGGGTTTGAAGTAACATAAGACACATCTAAGCTTCTCTTCTTCAAAGTTAATTTTGTAAGTTTATCAAATATTGCAATTTAGTTCTTAAAAATCGAGAAACTGATCTTCAGATGTCACAAAAGATTCGAGGATATAGAGGATCAAGGATATATAACCGGAAGTTTAAGGGTAAAGGATCACATCGCAGGAATAGAAATTGATCAGTGAGATGTTAATAATTTCTGGTACATGGTGTACTTGAAAATAGAACTAACGGGGTGGAAATAATTTTCTCGTGTTATGTTCTATTGATATTTGGAATGTGACAATTTTTGAAAATTTTTTTGGTTCTGTATTCCATTTTTCGCTCCCTTGGAGATAGTTGTTATTGGAGAGCAAGATATTAACGCATTGCCTGTTCTGTACATGACGTTTGATGTACACAATTTAATGTACAATAGATTATATTTTTAACAGGAAGTAATTTAGCTTAACGTTTCGAATTTGGTGATTTTTTTTTAACTAGACGTTTTAATTCAACTACGAGTATGATAGACGCTTATATGCGCTTAGAAAAATGAATTTCTTGAATTTATATGCAGTTAGAGTTGGAATTGTTATTAATATAAGCAATTTGGTGTCAGAAGATGACGAACTGCACCTGAGGATTAATTTCACTTATATTGCTTTTATCAGACAGAGGCAGTTCATTCTATAATTTCTACAGATCACTATTGAAATCAGAATTAAAATATTGAAACACAAGTGCGTAAATAGTAATTGATAGTCTTTATACTTTGATTGAAAGACAGTTTTAGATCGCCACGAAAATAATTGTTTCCCGATATTCAAAAAAGTCGTCGTGTGCAAAGGTTAAAATATTTAGTAGATTTTCTTAATACTTTGACTTATGGGTGCTTATGAGCGTCAAATAAAAGCTATAGGTTTGCATTATGCAATCGTATATTGGTAATGAATCTAGCAGCTTGAATTTTGGATGCATTGATTTGGTAGTCTTTCGATTTTGCACGTATTGCAGTGACAGAAACTAGTTCAATATATATAAAACTCAATTTATTGTAAACATATGTGTATTAAATTATCAAATAATATACGATATCATAACAAGGGAATCTTACCCTGTAGTTGTATGTCTTCGTTCAAATGAATTTTGAATATCCAGCATTCGCGTGATTCCACGAATAAATTTCTTTGAAATATTTCGTTTAAAAAAAGTCAAATAATTTCACGTCATTTTTACACCACGCAAATTTGTATTTGAAACTATCTCAACTTTCCTGCACTTAAGAAAAATGTGATAACGTCACATTTTTTTACCGATCGCCTATTTATTAAAGAAAACAAGGCGAGTTAAATCATTACCCTATAAATGAAATTTATGCCACGATTCTCTGAATCAAATAATTTTTATAATTATCCATAATTACTGCAAATCGAAATCTATTTTTTATTACGTAAATGTTTTAAATATTTAAGAATCCTAAGGAATAACAGTAGTCTCTAAAACCGAGTCTGATTTGCTTGACTGAGAGAGAATAGAGTTGTGAAATGTCTTCACGATGAGTATTCACACATGTATCCGTGTACGAGTGTTTGACAACAAAGTTTGACTTTAGTGAATTCAGATTTGTACTTTTATCAGTACATCAAACGTCCTTCAAAGTTTCATGTTTCTATTGCACGCACTATTTAATACGTCTTGTGCGTAGTTCCACGTCCTCTATTAAATAGTTTATAATATTCATATTTGAAAATTCATAATTTTCCGATTTTCCAGCAAATCTTTTATTCTCTCATTTTTCTTCATTAATTTTGTTATTATCGGTTTGAGACTCTCTTCAAAAAACATAAAATAAAACAAGGGTCTTTCAAGATCCTCAAGGATTTTCAAGGATCTACTTTGCACATTGAATAACAATAAAGCAAAATTTATAACGAGTTGCATTCAACTCCTAAAAAATTCCAAACATCGTTATTAACATAATGCGTGCCTATATCGGCAGCCATAATAGTAATTTGCGGAATAAACAGAACAATTAAGAAACAATGTAACGTTCATTGGGTCACCAACGTTTTAAAAATACATCCTCATCATGGCACCCCAAACATAACAAACTATTATTTTGAAATACACAGAAAGAAAAGATATTCCACTATTTTAACCAACTCGAAATTTTCTCCCGTCTTTTACATCCACAACGTGTAAAAGAATTCAAAAAATCGTAGCGTTCGAAACGTAACAAAAGCAGACCAGAATATTATTCAAGACCACAAAATTTCCAGCCATTAAAATTGCCATTTATCCGCCAAATTTTGAGCAAAACGGTAAGAATCCTTATGTTAATTCGGCACTCGCAAGCTCTCACAAAATTGCATTCCTAGACGGCAACGATTACTCTGGAACTAGGAAGCTTTTTGCGAAATTGTTCGCAGCAACGAAGTTGATATCACGTTGCAAGAACGAACGGTGGTATGTCTCTTTTTTTGTCGGCGCGATTCATGAGACCACCAGACGGCAATCAGGGTGATGAGTGATAACAAACAATTACGACGTGCAGTCTGCAGCAAAAAGAGAGAACTGGGCCATTGACGGCGTACGTGGGACGAACGGTGCTTTGTCATTTAGAAATGAAAGTACGGCTTTATCGTGACAATTAAAATAATAGTCGTTATACATCTATGTCGTTGTTTTAATTGAGTCAGAATGTTTGAGATATGTGAACGTTAATTGCCTTGAAATTTACAAGTCTTTCGGCATTCTTCTAATACGTTTTCACGTAGAAATCTAATGGAAAAAGGAGCGGTGCAAGGACGGCCGATGTTTTGCTCGTAAGTAGGTTTTGAGAGAGCGATTTGGGAAATGGAGTGAGAATTTGTAAATGTGCAGCATACTTTTTTGCACTTTCTGTGTGCAGCGTCTGTGACTTGCTTGATTATTCCAAAATGTCTACTTAATACAGTTCCAGTATCTGTTATTCTCTTTTTGAATTTTGCAGTGATTTTGGTTCCGCTTTACGTTGGTGTTACTTTTGCAAGACAAAAAGTAAAAAATTGATGTCATCAGAAATATTAAAGAACAGTCGTAATTGAAAGATTAATATGTAGTAACATATTTGAGTAACGGTGGACGTATATATGCGCTCAGGGAAATAAGTTTACCATGATTTATTGGCGCATATATACGCTGTTACGTTTGAGCACCTATGGAAATATGATCGCCGACATTGTGATTACCAAACTCAAAATTACGAGACTCTCGATTACACTGTCCAACAAAGTTATTTTATTCCACGATGGGTCATTCTATAGATGACCATAAGAAACCATTATACGCAAATTTTTAATCCGATAGCTTGACCCGGAGGGTAGTTATGGGGTAAATTCGAAAAACCAGTTTTTGCCTCATTTTTCCCACTTAATGATGTGTAAAATTTTCGAAAAAATTGTGACACATTCTAAACATGATTGCACACATCAGAGATTTTTTTCAGATTCTTACGTTGCAAACGCTACGATAGATGGTCAGACAGAAATACGGGAGAGGAGGTTCAGATCGTAATGGGTTACGGGTTAAGATCGCCGTTATCTAACTTTTATGTCTAGAATTAAGCCTTAGAATAGAGCGAATAAATGTTGCGTTAGTCCTTAAGTGTCAGATGCTCGATGCATCCAAAATCTATCTAGTACGAGATCAACATAAGAAGAAAAGCAAGCAAGAAAAACATAATCCGATGGAGGGTAGATAGCAATTTTTGTGGGTCCTTAGTTAAAGCAATCTCCATGCTCGCAATGACTATAGTTCTTTAAATATATGTTATTTCCCTCGCGTTGAAAGCAATAACGGGCTAATTCGCTGCAAATCCCTGAAAGTCTGAAAACATCTAGATAACTTTCCACCATTCCCCATCTTTATCACTATGTTCCAAATTTTCACAATTCAGAATGAAAAATTTGATAATTATTTCTTTCATTTCGACGCTAAATAAGAAAAATACTATCCATTTGTACAAAACTCATATTCCATTTTCATTTGAAAAAATACTATTTTCCTCCCGAACGACTGACGTTTCCGCTTGCTCCGACAAATTTTCGTAACTGCAGTCTGCCAGCACGGTGAACGTTCGGACGCACTGGCCACCGTACTCCGCGTTACTTTGAAATCTCTCGAAGTACGAATAATATTTTGGTAATTTTTTGAGTTCTTAATTTTTTTAATAGTTTCTGCATAAGCTTTGGTGAAGTCGCGGTCGGTGTACTGGCTCGTATTATATTCATAACTCTTCTTGCCATCTTTTCTAAGAAATCGTAATTACTTTTATACTGATTTGGTAACGTAAGTATTTAATCCCCGGGTAAATCAGTCGTACTTGGTTGAGATAATCGAATCCCTACGTAGATAAAATTGTAATCTTCGTTACAATTTTTAAACATTTATTACATTAGAGTTGTTTATATAATTCTAAGAACTCCCTTTACAAGGTTCCCTTATTTTAAACTGTTAAATGTAGTCCTACTTTCTATTTACAGTAATTTTGAGGGTCTATCACTATAATAATAATACCGCATTTGTGCTCAACTAATATTTGTACAAAATTTGTTGGTGCATGTGAGAAAGTTTACTGTTGTGCGCATTCCAAATTTTACGCTACAGTGAGACATTCTCGTCGTTCTTTTATTATAATGCTAATGCTTCCTCGGTCACTATTACAATGGCCGTTGTAACAATTTCCCTTTTTTTCTGAGACAAATAGTATTCCAGTAAATGACAAAAGCGCGTCACATTTCAAATTTTCTGTATAAGGTACTCATTTCGGTGAAACCACCGTCCTCTACCGTCTCCTACAGAAACAAAATGCGGTGACACTACCGCCTCCTACAAATATTAACATGAAACATTTCTCGAAAGTTTGGTAACACTGCTCCCATATAAGCTTGGATCCCTTGCTTTAAACTATTCCATTTCTATGATTATGCCAGGATCGATTCATAGTATATAGTTGGTCACATTCTTAAAAGTAGTAATGTTAAGCTTCTACGTTGAGTGTAGTTCGATTTAATTTTGTGTCCGACTCGGTCCGACTTAACGAGAGAGTCTGTGAAAGATTGACATGGTAATCAATTGCCGAAAAATACTTAATTGAGATCCAATAAAATAAGTACATCATGGCTGATTCATCTTATGAAAAAGGTCTTACAGAACTTTCAAAAATGAAGGTAAATGTATGAACTGTAAACATGATATCCCATCCGTAAAAGTATACTAACCTTAAACTGAAAGTTGGAGAAAGTTATTTTAAAGAAACGCATAATATTGGAATATTTTACACAATTAAGTTACATGTAATAGAAAATTATAATAAAAATACAATCAGAAGTAAATGTTCAAACTTAACAAGGTTGCAGATTTGAAAATAGAATTGAAGCAAAGGGGACTTCCCACTGCGGGCAATAAAAATGAATTGGTTGAAAGGCTTCAGTTAGCAATACATGGTGGTATGTGATTTTAATATACTTAAAATAAAATATCTTTCAATAAATATTACATGTACATATTGTAATAATGATTTGATGGGTAGACTCTACTTTATCTTTGGACGAAACAACAGAAGAAATTTTAGACGAAGATGCAGTCCTTGGAGTATGTATGAATAAAATTTAAAAAAGGTTGTTATTGTGTATCTTATATTTACCAACTTTATTTATCATTATTTTGTGAATTGTCATTTTATATAGGACGAAGATATAGACGAATTACCTAACAAACCAGACTCACAGAAAGATAATGACAAAAGAAAATTATCCACGGAGAGTAATGTCAGTGTAAAAAAAATAGTATTGAATCGTAAGCTAGTAATCGAAGAAGTTAAAAATGAGCAAGTGGAAAAAAATGAGACTGATACAAAATCTACTGAAAGTACGCCACCTGAAAAAAAAATTATTAAGCTGTCGGAGCTTGGTACAAAAGAGGTATTAATTACTTTTACATGTATTCTAATGCTGTAAAAATTCCAAAATTGTAAACATCAAGTATTTTGATACCTAATGATTTTAATTATAGAGACTAGAAATGAGAGCTAAGAAATTTGGTGTACCATTGTCAGAAGCAGCTAAAAAGGAGGTTAGGTCTGCAAGATTCAGTATTAATAATCAAAATAACAAATCAGCTGCATCCGTGAAAACCCCTGTGGTAAAAATCAATATTGCATAATATATTGAATGTATCTTATAGATAAATTTAATTCATTAAACTTGTAGCATACCACGTATGAAGTTCTAAAAAAACGTGCGGAGAGGTTTGGCACGTCAGTTTCGAATTTAATGGAGAAGGTAATAATGATCTAAAGGATATTTTTCAGATCGTGGGCGCGTGTAACTGCGCATTTAACATATCGTTTCTTTTCACGATAACAATCATATTTTTTTAGGCTGAATTGGAAGCCAGAATAGAAAAAAGGAAAGCTAGATTTGGCGAGGTGAAACCTGCGAGCGGCAAAGCATTTTCTAATAAAGTTAAAATTGTTAAATGATATTCAGTTTTATACACCAAAATGGCAATTTAGATTGCAAATCTTACTCTAAGTTTTCTTATTTTCAGTACAACAATTGTATACACAATAATAATAATGATAACAATAAATAAACATTGTATTTGTTATAAAATACTTTACACCATGAACCTAGTGGTGATTTTTTTGTTATAACATTTCTGTTTGATCTGAAAATTTAATTAACAAATGAGATAAATGTGTAACAAAAATCGCGACTAGTTTTAGTGGTTAATAGTAGCAAAAGTTATTTCAATGATGTGTAATGTCTATGCTTATGACTTGAATATGTTCGTGGTTATAATCTAATTCTCCCACAGAACATTAGGAGAGTCAAAAGTTCCTCACAGGCCCTATAATGATGAATGCTGTCAAAACCTTATTATTCATGCCTTTATATAGAGTTACAATTCAGCTACTAATAATACTTCCCTAATAAAAATACTTCATAAGTGTGTCAAGCTTTAAATCAAAACCGAGGAGGTAAAAACTTTCATATAAGTTAACACGTTGACTGCCATGGGGGTCACCGGTGACCGGCGTTATTGCATTCAATGAAATTTCATATGACTTTTAAATTATAATATGTACGAATTTTCTAACATAGCCAATATGTAAATATTGTTGTTAAAAAGATAAAGTTCTGCTTTATAAAGATGAAATTCTAATAGAAAAATGTTCACTCCAGTGGAAATGATAAAGCTAGCAAAATACCGGTCTAACGTGTAACACAATGTATATGTGTCTCATTGATTGTACATGTGTTTGTTTTCATCAGGGGGTGTCAACTCTTATACAAAAACTTGGTACTCATATAGTACTACTTGCCGGGTTCCGCTCTAGTTGGCGCCACGTACAAGAACTAACCCAAGTACAGCTTTCAAATCCATGAGAAACCTACACAGTCTCTTTTCAAACAATACGTGAGATGTCATGAGCACGCGACTTGTTGCATCGAAGCGCATAGAGAAGACGTAGTATTAAAACATGTGTTTGTCAAATGTTGCTAAAAAGAAAAAGTTTCGGAAAAAATTGAGGAATCGAAAAGCAGGAAAAGTCAGTACAATTTGTTGGCCCAAATATATCTGATGGGTTCGATGCGCACAGTAACTTCGCCGTAAACGATCCCAAGCCCGTTTGAGAAAGGAGGAGGGTTATGTATGCAATAGTAATATTAGTTTTAAAATAAGTAGCTTTACGTAAACGTGTAAAAATCAGTATGTATGTACGTCTTTTAAATAAATTTCTAAAGATTGATCGAATATTTATATTTTCCTTTAAAATAGCAGGTATACTGAACTTAGCGTCATTATTGTGAAACCGAGAAATTAAAAATTTTGTGGACTGTAAAATTAAAAATTCAACGTACTTCACAATAATGAAGCAAAGTTCAGTATACCTCTGTAAATACTATTATCTTTAAATCAGTAAGCAATAGTAATATATATACGATATATATATAGCATACTGTGCTATATATATAAAATCTAGTTCTAGTGTGCGGGTTCCGCTCTAGGCGGCAGCACATCTGCGAACGAAACTTAATGTATGGGAGTTGACACCCCCTGGTTTTCATACATGCGCCATTTGGTGCGGAACTCGAGGAAAAGAGTTAAATCAGACCCATCATTTTTTATAAGGGATGATCGCTGATTAATATTGATGCATGAAGCGTAATATAACAATTAATAAATTTGCTTAGGCAAGAACTTTTTTGAAAATTTTATGTGAGGTTGGGGAACACCCATAACCCATTCGGGAGTTCTGGCGAGTACTAGTCAACATCGATATTTTTAGATTTTAATATGCGCTAAGACGGTCACACTAGTTTGGTGGAAACTTGAGTAATTATGAAAAATATGGTCGGATTTATTTTTATGGTAATTCACATTAGCTCCATTATTATGTGCTCCTATTGTGAAGATGAAAATTATTTTGAAACAGATATGTAAGTTGCAAACAAATCATTTCATGCAGTTTTAATAAAACGTCACTTATTGTTTTCTGTTATACAATTTATTATGTGCAAGTACAATTGTTTATTTCTTTTTGCAGAGATATGAAAGAAATTGTAAATCCACATTCATTTTATTACGATAGGCGAAACAAAAAGATGATTTCTGAGACAGATATTCAAGAGTATGTATAAGAAGAATCTTAACTGAAAATTAGTGGATTAATAATATTTATTAATAGCAAAATTATCGAACTTTTCAGATTCAAAATTAAAGAAGCAGAAGATAATAAGCGTAAGGAGTATATGAAACATTGCAACGTTATTGACAATCCTAATCATGCTGAAGCAATTTTCTATAAACGTTTAGTTAATATGTTACTGTTAAATATTGACATAAAGGTAATACTTAAATATAATTAGTAGTCACATAACTATTTACTTAAGTGAAAGATTTAACTATAGGTTTAATTAATCTAATATAATCTAATGAAAGATATGATTATGTTATATCTATTTCAATATAATCCGAGAACTTATATCAAAATTAGTTTATCACTGCAAATGTTGGCTATAGAAAAAAGGTGATGACTTTATAACGGCAACGTTGCATATAGAAGCATCTCACTCCCAAATGGAAATTTTACAAAATTTTGGAAGTAAAAAGATGTCTTTGAGAGAAATTGATGCTATTTTAAGTGACATAATAAGGAAACCAAACAGCTATGTACCTGATGTCATATACGCATTTGAGGCATTCACTCATACTCTTGATAATACCTTTAAATTATTACAAGAATATGTGAGTATCTTTTAGCTATCTTGCTCTATTTTTCCACATTGCTGAACATATAAATATTTTAACATTTTTATTATTTCAGCGTGACACAGTTTTAATCGCATTTGGAATGTTAATGTTTTTCCTTGCGGCTATAAAGTTAAAAGTAGGACGTGGAAATCCTATTTATCAAATTATACAACTTATATTTATTTCAAGTTTTTTCATGACCTGGTGGCATCTTATACAGGTTAACTCTTTGTTAAGCATTAATTAAAAACACCCATAGGATAGTTAGCTATGTTATTTTATTACTAAGTTTCACTATCATTTGATTAGGAAGAAGAAATTAAATCGATGGCAACACAAATGCAGTTCTCGGAAATGCCAATTGCATGTCAACCTGACAAAATGAATCTGTGGCACAAGTTTGTCTTTACACTTTTTCGTAAGTGTCATGAATTGTAGGTTTTTCTAAAAGTTTCGTCTTTATTTTTATTCAATTACAGCTAATGACGATTGTGAAAAGTATTACAAAGCAATAATGTCCAATGCAAAATTACGAGTAACACCGGCGTTGGCATTATCACATTTTCTTAGTACGGTTATTCTTCATCCCATTACGAATATAGGAAGTGCGGTATCCGGTTTTATAGAAAATGCAACAGGTATATTCACAGCAATGTAAATAGAAATCGATGTAATTAAATAGCATAATGTTAAACGCAATTCCTTATTTTATAATAGGTGGCCTTCCATGGATGTATAGCTGGATTGTGAAGCTTTTACTTTTCTTATGCGTTGGCATGTGCATTCTAATAATACCGTTTTGTTTAAGTGGTGCGTCTGTCAGTCTAGGATTCGGACCATTATTTAATTTTGGAATCGATTTCCGTAAAAAAAGTAAAGAAGATAAGGCAATTAAGAATACAGAAAGACGAGAACCCGTGCAAGTAATTTTGCAGGTACCAAAGGGTTTAATGTTAACATCTTCATTCTTTAAAATAATGATACCTTAATTAGTTATGTATTTCATTAATGTACGAACGAGCGTTTTTTATTAATAGCTTCCTCAGAACGCGACTACGCCAGCAGCAATAAATTCATTACACGTTGACGGAACAAAAGTCGAGCAAGCTTTACCCGCAATTGAATCCTCCAAAGAAGAATTCGATAAAAAAATAGTGTTAACAGAAGATCGTAACGATAAACTTTCCGGTGGAGATACAATGGAAATGACAAAGTATTGCACATCTCATAACATAGGTAATAAGTCGCGCACTGAAGAACCACGTGATGGAAGTGGAGATTGCTAGCATCAGTTTATTTTGATGCCCTACATTAGTTTATTTTTATGATTATGCTGATTGCTAATATGTGATGTTAATGTAAATAAATATTTCATTTAATTAATATTAATAATTTGTATCGCTGTTTAAGAAATAATATTGAAGAAACTATATTAATAGACGACAAATGTATTAAAAGTATTACAATAAATATTTTGTATTTTATAGTATTTTGGCAGGGTTTGTCTTACTTTGTCAGGTATCTTCGTCAGATATGAAGAAAACGTGAATCTCGGTGACTTAACTTCTGTAGCATGAAACAAAATATTTACAATTTTATTTTCTTCGTATGTACGTTCCGTTTTGATGGTGCTACTTCAATTTGATTATTTAAATGTACTTGAAACAGCTAACGAAAGACAACGGACTGCATTAAATTATGTATAAAGTACCATAATTGAATCCTTTCATTCATGGTACTATATTTATTAATGCCAATTCAGCCTAATGATCACGGAACAAACAGGCTTTACCGAAACGTTACGTTTGCACTTTCTCAAATTACATGGCTTACGAATAATCTTCTAAATGAGCAACGAAATGCAGAGCAAAGCAGTTTAGGAAGATTTAATATATCGATTAAATCTTTTCAAAGAGCTAAAATGAAAGTAGTCTTCAACATTTTACCATCAACTTAAGAAAACAATTAAAATAAAGAAGGAAATTGATGGCGGTTTCCAAGGTACGCTTAGTTTTTGCAATTACTTTCAGTTATGCAAAAGGTCATTCTCATTTCTGTGTGTAATTCACAGCCGTGGGGGAAGTAGCCACCTTACATTCGCTACGTTAACAGCATAGTTAGATTTCGAAATTGCTTTTGGAAAGTTTTAAGCGTGGTAAGACAATTCGCAATATAATGCATTTTTTTAAATTAAATTTCAACGCAATAGTAATAAGTTTATTATAAATTTGAAGCAAATTATATATCTAAGACTGTATTATATTCGCTAATTTGCGTCTTAATTCTCTATGAGCCCTTATGACGTTGAAATAATGCTGTATCTCGTAAATTTTCTGACGATTGTTATCTTTTTTTCTTTCTGGTCTCAGTGCGACGATCTTGGGTGCGAATAATGCGAAGTAAGGAGTCCACTTCTATGAAATAGAACGAGGGATTTTCATTTTAACGGTAAAAGCACTTAAGATTAATGCAATATATTTGAATGTAATAAACAAATATGTTAACCATCTATCGGCCGTTGCGGCTTTTAGGTAACTCGGCTAACACGAGATAGATTAGTGTCCCTATCCGTTCAAATGTTTTGTTTAAGTTTGTAATCCATTGCAATTAAATTGATGAAAGTCACAAGTTGCTTTTACAGTGAGTTACTTGTAAATCAAGTTAAATCTTCAGACGTAAAGAAATATTTAGGCTGTACAGAGTTAACAAATGTATTACGACAAGATCTAGATTGATGTTTGCACTAATCCTTTCAATATTACCAATATAAATTGACCAACAGCAAAATATTTCTCGCATGAAAGTTATCAATCGAGATGTTAAATTTGATATAAAAATGATGAAATTAAAACATACTTCCCCCGCTGAAAATATAATTTTCATCAAGAGTACATCGTGGATAATTTCATAGAAATTAATTTCAATTTGCCGTTTATCAAAAAAGAAGTTTGCGAGCGAAATTCTTAAAACGAAGTCTCTCCTAAGACTAATAAGCGTTTTTGCTGTCGCCGAGCAACGGAGGAAAGAAAGTACAACTCAATTTTAGAAATACATCTTGGAAACTTGTGCTCGTTGGACCGTGTTATATTTTCCGACTACCAGAAACTTTCGGCCTTATGAAAAATCGACAGAGCCAAGCAACCAAAATATTTGGAGTGATTCGATTGGATGGAACAGCGGGGTAAGAAGTTTTTCAAATTGCTCACAGACCCATGAGCGGCGGGTGCTTCTTTAAAAGAGACGGATACGCATTTAGGGTAGGAGGTTTGGGTTCATAGAAGCATGGATGCATTACATGCTCGAGATGACGTCTAAGAGAGGTGGCGGAAGCATACGTGCCGCCATGTTCAGCCCTTAGTTCTGCCTCCGCAAACTACTGCCGTTTCTCCACCGTGCATTGTGCACACCGAGTTTACATGTTTTGTGTACCGTACCAGTGGCGTAAGCGCAAACTTCGAAACCTATTTCCAACTAAGAATTTTCCACGGCCATATGTCCATGGCAAATTCGTAATTACTGAAACGACTACCAACAATCATGTCTATCCCTTTAACACGTTAAGTGCGGCGTCGGTCTGTGGGGACAGATAGTGAACTTTTCGTTTCGGTGAGGTCAATCCCTAATATTTTTCTTTTTGTTACATCTTAGAACATAAGCAACGCATTTACAACAGCAGTATTTAACACTAGATTTACGGGACTGAAATCGGTCACACTGCAATATATTAAATAAAGACTTTGGAAAAAGAGCGATCAGTCTCCAAAGCTGATAATTCGTTAAGTAATTTTTGTATTGTAAAATACACGTGAAATATCTACTGTACTGTTTCTCTATATATCTGAGAAATGCTTATAAAAAAAGTATGAACCCGTCAATTTGACGGCTTCCGTAAACCTAGTGTTAAAAAAAGTTCGAAAGCTAAATAACTTTCTGTATCATTTTACTTTGATTTTCGATGGGCTGCTATATTTGCATTTGTTTAATCATAAAAATCTTTTAAATGAAGCGAAATGAAAAGAACCAAACACTGTGTGAAGTGATCGTCGTTGTGTGCCATCTGATCGGAAAGCAGAGCGAAATCGACTCCGCGCTCAACGTGTTAATTATTGAAATGTTATAAAATCAGTTTAAGAATATTTTGTTTTACTTTCCATCGTTCTATATACTTCGATTTACCAGATACAAATGATAAAATGCTACGCCACTGTTGCACACATTGCACGAATACGGGTACAAACACGTTGCCACCAGCCGTACAATTTTCGCTTGGTTGTTCCACAGGATATCACGGTGTCGTTCATTAAAACAACTCTAAGATCCCGTAAATAAAGGTGGACACACTTATGTAAATTTTATAATCAGCCCTTACATATTCACGGATTTAATTCGATAAAGAGTTTTCCATAGTTAATCAATCGTAACTATGAAATCGTATTCTAATCATCCACTGAGCTCTCAAAACTCTTGGCAAGGAGTCTAGAAACTTTAGATGACTTCGTAGAGCTCCATATCACCGTGCTTTAACTTAATCCCTTTTACCCGAGCTGCACATGATCGTGGATGCACCATCGAGCAGCGTGCATCGAGGAGGCTATCGAAATAACGAGCCTATCTTATTTCGAAGTGCGTTACTTGCGCTCGGTTGCGTTCAAAACGAGATCTACCCGTGGATCTATCTCGTACACGTGCAGAACGCTCTCACCTGAAACCTGAACGATCCTCTAAACATCTGTTCACTGTTGGTACTCCATAGTTTGCCATCGGTCGATGGTGTGCTTCGAAAAATCCGAAATAAGATCAAAAGGAACGCCGTAGTCATTGTTGTGGCTTTCGAGTCATTCGTGGATTTCTACCGCGAAGAATTATATAAGGTCTTTTCTTCTCCGTTGCGTTCGAATACGGTAATCGATCGGTGTGTCGATCGGAGTATCGTTTGGGGATATGGCGGGTAACTTAAAGCTAAGGGTGCTGTGGTGAGTAAGGAAGGCAAAGCCCGGACTCGCAAGGTCCGAGTTCAAATTCTTCTTCACCTGTGGGGCATTTTCTTATGTGCTCTGTAGCGTAATGCGAGGTCATATCTTGCAATAATGCATCGGGAGTTGAATTAAAATAAGTATTAAAATAAGTATATTTAACACTAGAACTACCGGCGTTAAATTTGTTATATTTAAATATATTAAAGAAGTACTTTGAAAAAAGGGGAATTCAGAGGTGGAAAAGATGATCGATTCGGTAATTTATGTTTTATGAGATGGACGTAGAATATTTATTCTATGACTCTCCTATAATCTTGGAGAATTTTTGGAGAAAATTGTGTACCAGTCATTTTGACTGGTTTGGTTGTTCTAGTGTTAAGAGTAAACCAACTGACTTTTGAGTTTTTGTTTTTTAATGTTTCAGCTTTCACTACTGTGATGATGATCATTTCACCCAAGTCCTACTGTTTCACGTGACTTCCAAATCACCGATGCTATAACATATAATAAGATATTAAAAATGAAAATTCTCTATAGATGGAGGGGAATTTGAACTAGAGCCTACTGATTGCATGTCCGAGCCTTTAACTTCATACCTACCGTAGCCCCGTAGGAAATAACTTTCTTTGTTTTGTATTTTTTCGGCTTTACCTGCAATGATTCATTTCACGTTTTAAGTGAGTTCTGGAACCAGAAGAGTCTTAGAATAAATATTCTATGTCCATCTTAAAAAACATAAATCACCGAATCGAGTATCTTTTCCGCCGCTTCATTCCTCCTTTTTCAAAGTACTTATTTAATATTTCAAAATATGATAGATTTAACGCCGGTAGTTCTAGTGTTAACGCACCTTATAGATGTTCCGATCCTCTCCGCCTTTCCGCAGGGATTGCGGGAAAAGAATGTCCCTTAAATTGTAACCCTTTCTATCGAGAGTTTTGCAACGGTCTTCCGATCTGAGTGGCTCATTTTCAAGGATGGTTGAATTCAAAGCAAGATAGACGGCGCACAATTAGATACAACTGAACGTAGAAAGGTGCTCCGTAGCTTTGATAGTTTCAGTCGTTTCGTTACTTAAGTAACTTTTACTTCTGAGAAATATCGACTCAATATATCTGGACTGCACTCGTTTTTCATTATCAGTAAGTGCCTCTCGATATCTCCGTTTCAACGTTCGATATTTCATCCTCAATTACGCCCCGGTATTCGGGTAATGGCAGCTTTACTTAACCCCTGCACCGTACATCTGCAAAAATGAGCAAATTGATCAAGAGGTCGTCGATGTAGGACGTTGCCCGGTTCTTGCCTGGCTTTGATCGTTAGCTTGTAAATTTTCGTACCTCCATGTTACCTGATTGTGGATTCAGTAACTCATGAGAGGTCTCGATATCGGGAAATGGATGGTGGGTGTAACGATCGGTTACTGCTAGTAAACGTTTCACTGTTCACCAGGATTGCCGAATGTAAACTGTCTATTACCGCGGTTAGAGCCGATCGTGTACGTTTCCGTCGAGTGCGCATTTATCAGCGTTACAAGAGAGATGAGAGTGAATGGGAAAGGGAATGAATTTTCACGCTCTTTCACTTACGCCTGTTTAACTTTATACCATATAATCAGTATTAGTTGATTTACTGTTTACTGTGATTTTACAGTGAGTTACTAGCAAATCCAGTTAAATCTTCAGACGTAAAGATACTTCTTGTATATAGTAAATCATGTATGACGTTTTATTTGATAGTGTTTAATATTTATTATATAAATTTTAGTTTAATTTTTATTTTTAGGTGTTTGGGATTTAATGTTTATAGATCAATAATTGGTGGTTGATCTTCATGTTCACATTATTCTATATGAGGGTCAATTCGTGCTGTTGCTTAATCTATTTCATATGAAGTTAGAATAATTTTAATAATTTTTTGTTTAATAATTATATCTGAAAGTTATATTTTAATTGATTATAATCAATTACAAGAATATTTGGGTTATTATTATTATTTTATACCTTTATATACAATATTTTTTATTAGAATTTTAGCTTAATTAAATCGAACACCATTTGATTTAGTTGAAGGTGAATCTAAATTAGTTTCAGGATTTAATGCAGAATATTTAAGAAGATTATTTACTTTATTTTTTTTATTAATGTGTTTGCAAATGACAGATTTACAAAAAGGAGACAGCCGGATTTTCTATCTATTTTTTATTAGACGTCGAACTCTATTTAAAAAAATGTGATGTTCCATTCATTGTCAGTATAAAACAAAATTAGCGAATAATAGGTGTAGCGGTGTTGCAAAGGATTTTTGTGCAATAAGGAGGTTTTTCTTTTTATTGAAATTATACTGAGCTGGAGTCGCGTCCTTTGCAGCAGCCCTTTGAAATTGTTTTCTTTCGGACGATTAGTTTGTTTTTAATTTAATTCACTTCTATGGAATAGTTTCGTTGTAATACGTGTTTGTTAACGTCTTACAATTGATATCGTTCGTTGCTGAAATAAATAACTATTAATTCATTAAAAATGCCCAAGATTTTGTGCGATGCTATTAACTTTTTCGGAATACCAGTGCAATTTACACGGTACAATTCATTACGTAGCCTACAAACATGACATTGTACCAAGTTTCTCTATATTCCATCGAAATCAGCAACGAACTTCCTATATTACAATTAGACAAAGCTGTCCTGTAAGGTTCCATAATTAACTAATTCGCCGTTCGATTATGCAATATTTTACAGAAAATATGAGCGTTGGATGAAATTATCGAAACATTGACGCGCAACGTTATCAAATTCTCCGTCGGTCCCACACCAATGCGATTTATTTTTATTCAAATTACAAAATCAAATTTCCCGGCTTGTGAGAGTTCCACGCAAGCACTTGATTAACGAACGAAAAAAAACATCCGCCGGAAAATATTTAAATCCGAATATTCCAACATTTTTCATCGTAATTTCCCGATACTCCGTCAAATTCGATACCCGTGAAAGCCACAATCTCGGTTTGTTGTTGTTGTTACTGTTGCCCTTCTACTCTATTCGACTTTAATTGTTATGGTCATTTCAGCTAAAACCTACTGTTTCAGGTGATTTCCGAACCACCGAGGCTATGATGTACAAACAAGATAGGAAATATTTCGCACTGTATAGTAAGCGAAACGGAAAAACAATCTAAAAGAGGATAAAAATGGCTACTAACTGCAGTCAATGACTAAGGTAACACAACAAAAATATCAGTTTCCCAGAGGTGTAATTGTGAGTCTAAGCATTTACTTCCTTGCTCACCATATCCCCAAAAATTGCAAATCTCAGGTTGTTTGTCAACCGTTGAAATAATTTCAGACTCGTGAGGTGTAATTTACAGGTTTATCCAGCAGCGATTATCGGAGAGGCTTGACGAAAGAAAGGAAAGTGTAATTCAACGTCGGATCGTGTCCAAGAGAGCAGCAGTAACCGTACGATAACACGGCATTCCATCGTGAGAGGGTAGTAATTAAGACCTCAAACTGGTCACAAGGGACCTTCGTTCATCGCCTATATCTTATCGCCCAGCTTGCTCGACTGCATGTCCATGCTTTATATGTATCTACACGTGCATGGGTCCAATGGAACGTTTCTATAACGTCGAACACGTATGCGTCCAACGTTCGATGGCCTTTCCCTTAATTATTGACGGCCATTTTACCATGACGAATGTTATCCTGTCGCGAGCTATCGTATGGCCCGATCGAGACGGCAAGAATCTACATTCGGATGGGTTTGTCTGGTATAGAAGGTGAGAACACTCGTTTTGTTATCTACACTCTGTTCCACAAGAGCGTGTCGGTCATATTTTCTGAACAAAAAGGAATTGTTTATAATTAAACGTATAACATCGAAATATAAACATTGTACTACAATGCATTTACTTAAGATGTTGTCCAGTCGCCATCATTGTCGATTATAGCCTGGCACCGTTTAGGCATACTTTCTGCAAGATTTTCCTCCATTTTTTCGGTTAGAGACCTCCATATTTGGCGGATATGATGTGTCTGCTTGACATTGCATATTCGCCTTTCCCTGAGTTTGACCTTCATTGCTGCCCACACGTTTTGGATGGGATTAGTGTCCTGATCCCATTTTCGCGTTTCCACTCCGTGCACGCACGTCTTCGATATTTTTGGTAATTATCTTCTTTAAGCACCCACAAGCTGTTATCAGAGCCAAACCATCTTTCGAGCAGACTTTAATAAACACTTTTGATGTATCTTGATCATCTTTTGGGCCTTAAGATTGTCTGTAAACAGGTACAAAACTCCGAATCCTTGTTTACAGAAGCAACCCCAGACATGCACGTTTACCGGGTGTAATTGCCTGATAATTACTGATAATTACTGGATAACGGGTACGGGTCACATCTTTGCACCCACTTCCTAACAAAGGACACTGACTTGTCCATGTAGCGGCTGTCCGCTGCGAACGACAGTTTTGGTCCTTTTGGACGGTTGCAGAGGAACACCGCTTCGAAGCGGCTAGCGTACGCTGCACTCATTTTTATTTTTCTCAAATTCACAGCAGATAACAGCCCAAACTGCTGATTTATCCTCAAAGCATTAAAGCCAAGTGTTCAAACAATTGAATTAACCGAATTTTAACAAATGCGTTATCTAGTGACAAAATTAGGAACGGCACGCTCTTGTTGAACAGACTGTATGTTCGTACGGTTAGAAAAGCTCTTGGATTTACCGGGTAGAGTATAGAGACGGTAGTGTAGACGGTGCTTTAAAGCAGTTTAGCAGTTTAAACCTACTAGGAAGATTGTGTTTCAACAATAACCGCTTAATTTCGTCGATTCAAGTGGCACGAATAACGTGATAAACGTCGGCAATAATGGCAGATGTGGTATGGTATAGATGTGGAAATTAGCCGTGCTATGGTGTGGTTATTTCGTTTGATTACCTGGCCGACCATTAAACGTCAGGAAATCGAACCGGTTTATACGAGTACCGACTAATTCCACCGTGGCCGGGATATAAATATGGGAAAGTGTACCGCGCGCCAATTATACAGCGCGAGTTGACGGTCATTTTTCTGCACTTGTAATATGGGAAAATAGCTTAGGACGCTTCCACCGGTTCTGCGTCGCCATTAAATGTGCGACAATGACGATCGTGATCGCAGTAGACGGGAATAGAGAAGGAAGTAACGATAAATAACGATTGTATCTCATGCATCGGTAGACGTTGTTAGCGTTGTGGAGCTATAACAGTGGACTTGTAACACAGTTCTTTCGTTTTCTGGAATTTATGCAATTTTTACGACGCAGGTATGTTTCTGTCTCGGTGGACAGAGCACTTTGTAAAGATCGAGTAAAGATTTAATCGATGCAAGAATCCAATGTCTATTAAATTATTCATTCGTCGAGTCAACCGATTAAGCAGATTCAAATGGCATTCCTGAGAGCAACGTCAAACGAAGGATAAAGTAACAGATATCATTGTAGAATGCTGTTTCAACACGGCATGATTAATAGGACTCATGAAATTGGTTCTTAATGACTCGATAAAGAAAAGGGGCCCGCCGGCCATTAGAGGCGTTTTAGTCACGTGGGTCTAATTCCTACTTGAGCTAATGAGCTTTTCATCGGATTCAGGTAATTTTGGTCGAGGTGGCTGTTTTTACTCTTTCTTCCACTAACCGCTTACGAGCCAGGTCTGTGAGATTAAAAACTACAGTAATTCCGTCTGTCATCAACGGTGCGAGTGATTTTGTTTCCACCTTCGCTGTTTAGCCTCCATCTTTAACCTCCAGAAATTTGAAATTCTCATGTCTTGGAATTCCAATAAACCACAACTAGTATTTCAATTTTCCGTGTTAAGCGATCTTCCACGAAGAATCTCCCTCCGTCTCTCTCTAAGACATTCTCTGTGACGAATTCTCTCGCGTTTTGCCATTTTACAAGATCGTCGCTCCAGTTTCGTAACTTGGCGAAATTATAACCAGCTGGAACGCTATATTCGCACAAATACTCAGGAAAGTGGTTCCACGTTGATGATGTATACCAGGAGAGTGCGCGGGCATTCCCTTCGCGAGGGATGCCTCCGAGCGCCAGACTCGTGTCATCGTGTCATCGATAATTGATGTATGCGCGAACTAATGGCTGTAATTACCTGAACCTAATATCCACCGTGGAATCTCGCGCTTCCCAGTCGCGTTCGTATTCACCGTACGAGAGTTTGAAAGGGACGAGAGCGAGGCGAAGGGAGAAGGGTGGAAGATAAAAAGAGAAAAGTAGCGATAAAGATAGAGATAGAGATAGGCGGGCAGACGGAGAGAACGAGAGCAAGAGAGAGTGAGAGAAACCGGCGAGGCAATACGCGTTAAAGTTTCAAGAAGAAATTAATGATTCCTCATCGGCCATGGCAGTCCGACCGCGGTAATTAATCGCCGGGGAACGCCCGAAGCACCAGAGATTGACTCGGACTTCTTGCCATATTTCTTCCTATTCTTCTACTTTATTCCTTGGCTAGGCTCTGCGAAGCCACCGTTTATTAGCATGCTAACGATCACACATTAAAATACTTTGTCCTCCAGACAGTGACGGAGAGTGTGGGAAAAGCATCGGTATTTCTTTTCCTCGACGTTAATGCGTTCGTACAACCGTGCTGGAACATGGGCGTATATCTTGCCTCAATGACGATCTTTATCACGGCGAATTGAACTAGAATGTGAAAATAATTAACTGAATAAATGCAAACGCGACTATTATCAAGTAGGAGGTGATCTATTCAGATATAGACTTTTTAATGAAAATAATATCGAGTACTGTAGAAGAGAATTCATGATAAAGAATGAAGTATCATGGATAGAGAATAAGATAATCGCGTGATTGGGATTAAGAGAATGGGAAATGCGTGAATTTGGGAAGAGAAAGTGTGATAGGCTAAGATAGAAAGGAGAGATAGTGCGTTTATGGAGAACAAATGACAGAGAGAGAGAGCGTGGGGAGAGAATGGGAAGAAAGGCCGCAGATACCGCACAGCGGCGATAGTCGAAGAAAAAGACTGATAAGCGACAGCAGATGAACAATTTTATGCAGCGAGAAAAATTAATTAATTAAGCATAACGATTTTGGGGTCGATTTTGATAATCATTCGATAATAACAGACGTATAATGAAAGATCTAGCTAAAAATCAACCATTTCGAAGTCGTCATTTCTCGAGTAACTGTATTGCGGTAGAATCTGATAGAAAAAGGCGGTGCAAAACCTTGAAGACATATGTATTAGCTCGAACGAACCAGGCGCAACTTGGCATAGCAAACTAGCCGGGTATTGGAATAAAAGTCGGAACCACTGGCGTCTCAACGAGCGAAGTTACAGCCTATAATAAGATTACAAGAGGTCGAGAGTGGTGTGACTAACGAGGCTATCGTCACTGCAAAACCAGATGCTCCGAGTGTGCGTCGCCCAGGACGAGTCTTTCTGGTGGTCTTGTCTGGCCATGTGTTTTCGTGGATGTACTCTGTCTAGCGGTGCTATTTATGTGACAAAAACCGGCGCAGATCAAAAGTAAGCCGAAGATATACAGCGGGATTGCGCAATTGGCTGGTTTCTTTATTAACGCCCGCGTTTGGGGACCTTTACTTTTTATCTCTGCACCTCATCCAAGAGGACGAATATTAAGAACGTTTTTTCGCGGGCGGATTCTTTTTTTTTTATTTTTCGGGTTTGACTGCGACGGTCATTTCGCCAAGGACGTATAGGTGGTTGTAGGCCTATGGTTATATATGGTTATCGGAGGGTTACGATTAAATGATCGATTAAGTGAATATGATGATCAATTAACACGTTGAATGCCACCGGTATTTCGCTGGTTTCTTCATTTCTACCGAAGTGATACTTTTTCTATTAAAATCACATCTTTAAAAAGCAGAAAATTTAAAGACACAAAGAGATGTAGAGACAGCGGGACTCTACCTTTTTCAGACCAACGTGTAAATATTCGCTGAATTAACAAATTCCTAAATATTACAATTTGAAGGTCATATGAAATTTCATTGAATTCAATAGCGCCGGTCCCCGGTGACCCCGATGGCATTCAACGTGTTAAGTAACTTATGTTTTATAAGATAGAAGTGTAATATTTATTATAAACTTGGGATTTTTTTTTATAAAACAGTTAGATGCCTGTCACTTTGACCACGTTGGTAGTTCTAGTATTGAATGGAAATTTAAGAAAAATTTCCTTGAGGTGGCCGTAGATGTAATTCAAGGATTTGAGGTCTTAACTTCACACCAACGATAAAGTCACAGTGGAATAAGAGTCATTATTAAGAATTATTATTATTATTAATAAGAATTATACTGATCGATTTATTGGAGAAATTTCGTCGAAACGAGGGAGGCATGGAGAAATTTGATGCAAAGTTTGACAAAATATAAAGTATCATTAAAGTGCGTTCTACCGCATTATTAACCGTCCAGAATGCACGTGTAATATCAATGCCGGTAGGTTTTAGCATCGCCATTCAAAAAGATCGGTACATAATTTGAGCAATTCCATAGAAAACCATGTATACATGGGACCGTGTAGAGATTCTCATACGACCAAATATATCTTCTATTTCACTGTATCCCCGGTGAGCTGCTTGAGGAGCACTACGTAGAAATTCAGGTTACCGGCATTTCGTAGATTTATTGTGGTTTTCGAGGACTGACAGTTTACTTACATACTGTCGGTGGATTGCAGCAATAAGCAATTGCTCCACTTCCTAGGATTCATATTTCAAAATGTGCACTCGCTTACAAATCGATACGTGGATGCGTCAAATCTCACGGTCTTTCTACGTGATTTTATTATTGCCGCTGCATTTTAAAAAACAGACTGGCAAAATAAACCAAAGGTTTCAGCCCTGTTCATCTTTTCAGAAAAGATCTTTCTCCGCGTGGTTGATTTCAAAATTAAATATCAAAGTGCAACGAGAAGATCTATCCCAAATACTCATATCATATTCTTTTTTTCCGCCAGAACTTAACACCGACTGCTAAAACGAGTAAATTCCGAAAAAAGACGAAAAGAAATATAGCCCTCCCTCGTCGAGGTTTCCCTACCGTTCACTTCCGACGTCGCAAGCGCCTCTGACTCTTCTTCTCTTATTTCCAATGGAAAAAAAGAGGGAAGCTAATTCCTACGTCCTGTAAGATCACCGATCCTCCCTCGTGAAGGATGAATTGTCTGACGCGAGCCGTCACAGACCTGCTGTACGCCGTCACGGCGTGTTACTCCTGATTCTTAGGAGCGTGCAATTAGTCGTCCAGTATTAGCATCGAATCCATCTCGTCGGATGTATGGTCGCGCGATAGAGTATGGCAGTAATTCACCCCGAGTGGGACACGAGTCACTCGTGCTGGCTTATGAGGGGAGAGAGAGAGACATAAAGGAACATAGAGACACGCAGAGAAAGAGGAAGAGAGAGAGTGAGATGGAGCGAAAGCTGAAACGTGCCGAAGGGGAGAAGAGAACTGGGCGTTGCTTACTAATGTTGTTATTGAATTATTTCGAGGTTCAGTTTTACGTGGCAGGGATCAGAGCAGGGCTTAGTCCTTGCAGATGGAGTAGGCGTGGCTCGTTTCGGCTCCTAACTGCTGTCCCTTCCAGCCGAAGGTCCTCTGGATCACGGCGAGTCCTGTGCGTCCTCGAGTTGATTAAGATGCGATTAGGATGCTCTTAGGTTGCTGCCCTTGCTTCCATGTACCGACAGAGATATATCCCAATAACGCTCCCTACGTGTCGGAAGAGAGAGACTGAAGGCGGACGGGAAGTCTTGAAAAACAGGGATCGAATGTGCACGCCTTCGAGGGGAGCTTCTGAACGGAGGAACTGCGGGAAGTGAAAGAAATCAGGGACGAATGGTAGTCTAAGGAGTGTAAGACTGATTCATCGCGGATATAAAAAAATTTGATGTGGTTGGATGAGGATACGTCCTTGTCTGCTTAATTATTCCGAAGGTTACTTCTGTACAGTAACACAGTATATGGTTAGTTTATAATAATTTTACTGTGAGTTTCGATTAAGGCAGTGATATAAAAAAGTTTTAGCGATAGAATTCGCACTCTGTTCCATTATTTCAGAGTTCGATGTTTCATAGTTTCTTTCATCCAATTAGAAAATAAATATGAAACATTTCAAGCCCCGGTCACCTCTGGGACATTTTTCCTACGTCATATGTATCTCATAGCCTCCGTGGTTTTGAATCCAGCTAAAACAGTAGGTTCTATGCCAAATGACCATTACAGTTCAAGTGATGGAAGTAAAAAAGAAACAAACAAACGAGGAACATTTATTAAAAAAAACACTTTGGAACCTTACAAAACCGCTAAGTGGAATGAAGGTACCGGAACTAATGAGACCAAAGGAGAAAGAGGCTTGAACAAAAATTCTTGCCACCCATCGATCACTGTTTCGATATAACGGACACTTGTACCGGGCATCTATGCGAGAGGCTAAACTTCCTCAACTAGATTAAGCTGCGATTAGGATGTCCTTTCCCCTACATCGACAGCTTACACGAGGGTTCTCGAGATCGTTCCCCTCTGTGGACGAATCAAACTGAAAAGCGCAGAAAAAACAATTCGTCGAGCACGAACGAGATATGTATATCCAGCGCGACGGGGCAGCAATGAGAAAAAAGGATCTTTTTCCGAGTGTGTTTCAAGCAGATTATCGCTCTTTTTATAATATTTGCGCAGAATATTGTTTCCAGAATGGATTAATATCAAGTTCGTCCGCAATATTGCGCGTATTAAGGATCATGGTGTGTGATTTCCGTCACGTTGAATGAGTAGCAGGTGATACCGGAGAGCTATTAAAATGATGTTATTATGTATATTGCATAAAGTAATTATACAGAGGCATTATCGTGCTTTTAATACGTTATAAAATTCAGGTAGCCGGCGCATCGAGCCAGTCGCTAAAAGGTATAACAGTAAATCATGTTTGATAATAACGATGCACCCCGCTGCGATAATGTTACGTTGATGTGGAAACTTTTCAGTCCCGATATACTTTCATCGTGTGTAAAATCTATAACGACGGTACTTGGAGAGTTACGAACAGCACCCTGTTTTCAAACTTCATCATTTTCAGTATTTTGTTTCTTTAACTAAAGTAATAATTGGAAGATGCGTAATGAGAAGACGGTCTTCACGAGGTACCAATCACAGAATCATATCTTTCCGAAAGTTGATCATTTTAATACGGCGTTTGAAAAATATTCCGAAGTTCGTGAATGATTTGTCAGTGCTTTTGCAATAATTATACTTATTAAACCGTCAAAATACAAAACCTGATATTCTTTCTACGTTTTAACACTAGATTCACGGCCGTGAAATCTGTTGCATTGCAATATATTAAATAAGGACTTTGGAAAAAGAGGGATGAAGCGCCAAAGATGATAATTCGTTAAGTAATTATTGTATTATAAAATGCACGTGAAATATTTACTGTACAGCTTCTCTGTAAGTTTGAGAAATATTTATAAAACTATACTCTACTCTAGTGATAACACTAGATTTACGGAAGCCGTCAAATTGACGGGTTCCTACTTGTCTTATAAACATTTCTCAAATTTACAGAGACGCTGTACAATAGATATTTCATGTGTTTTTTATAATACAATAAGGACTTAACGAATTACCATCTTTGCCGCTTGATCCCTCTTTTTCCAAAGTCCTTATTTAATGTATTGCAATTCGACAGTTTTGACGCCCGTAAATCTAGTGTTAATGACGCGAGTAGCAGATACTTCGAAGAGAGTTTCAAATGACAACCGGTAACGTTGCGCGAGTAACAACAAAGTGGTAGGATGAAATTTTGCTCTATGTATGTCCACATGTATGTACGCGTAATTGACGTCAATGCAAGCAAGTCTGTCCTCTTTCCACGGTGAAACTTTATCGCGGACCAAAATACCTCGCCTGGCTGATAATCCGAGTAGGCGACCTACTCCGTGCACGTGAATCGAACACACGGGGAAAAAAGGGAATCGACCCTTAGATTTGCGAACGGCAGCGATTCCGGGGTACAAATGGAGAAATCATGTTTTTTTGAGACAATGAAATCGCGATTTGGGGTGGCCAATAAATTCGCTCTAACGAGCAGACGTTGTTGCAAACTTTTGTCTCAGGATTTAAAGTTGGAATATCTTTTATATAAAAATGAATCGTCGACGCGCTTGAATTTTAAATGTTATGCATTCCAGATAGCTTTATGCGCCAGTCAAAGTTGATAATAACGACACTAATAGTTCAACTAATTATTGAGAAAGGAATCTCAATCTTACTAAACTCGGCCAAAAATAGTATAGTCACGTGGAATGAATTTGCTACTAATTCAATGCAATCTACAGAGACAAACCTCAAAAACCTCGACAAACATTGACTCGATAAAATTAAGCCGACGTATCGTAGCTCATTGTCGGAACAAGAAACATTTCCTTTACCAACTACTTGCGTCTGCCTTGAAAGAAAGCTCGAGGCTATGTCAGTTAATACGGTCCGTTCGGTAGCCAAACGCTACATGAATTTTTATTCCACCGCCATACGTGTCTCCCCTTCACCGAACTTCAACCCTCTTCCCCTCCCTCTCCTTCCCAGACGAAAGGTTTTCACCACCGAGAAAAATATCTCGCTCGAACGATAATTCGAGTTCGTTCTGTACTTTCATCGAATCGTCTGCGAGATCCGGGATCGCAGAAACGGAATACGAGGGAGGAGGTAAACTTTCCTTCGTTTCGTGCTCTTTCCCTCTGGCGAGGGCGCGTTTCTCTCCCACGCATCTCCACGAATAGTAGATCCAGCGCGTAAAACTGATGCCATCTGCGCTTAATGCTACATTCTCATCCGTTCGTGGCAGGACATTCCGGCTGCGGGGCAAAAGCCAGGACTGATCACCGTAAAAGCACACGGAAACGCGCTTCGCAAATATAGCCCGTCGAGCTTTTTCCCCCGAGCCGTCGAATTGCACGCGACATTTCCTGACTGTTTTGCACTGTTCCTGCCCATGCCCGGCCGGAAACACTCGGGAAAAGGGCGGCGCATTGTACCCTGTTATTGGAAACTACACTCGATGTTTATAGGAGGAACCTCCAGCGTGAAGTATATTGTCGATGAATGCTATTAACTCGAACGATGAGATTGCCGTGTTTCTCGTTTTAAAGAGTCGACGAAACGACAGGAATTTCAAGTAACCTCTCGTTCGACCTGCTCCGTGCAGTGCAAACACTACGAAAATTCTGTATCGGTGATGCTGACTTCTCGACGAGAGATAGAAAATATTAGTATGCACTTTTTTGAGCCATCCCAATTGATTTTCCACGAGTACCGAGATTGCGTTGAATTGCTCGATATTTCGTGTACCGATGATACTTGAAACAGATGGAGAATATATTTTTACAACTGTCGTCTTTTTTTATCGGTTTTCGAATATACTTCTCTGGAAGTTGTACAGGGAAGTTGTTAGACTAATTTTGACGGACAGCCTGTGTGATTTATGGGAGTGTCCTGTAAATATTTTAATTTATCTTATCGAAGAGATAAATTATATTTTGCGAAATTTATCGGGCGGCAAGATTCGCCGGTATTATTGGAGAACATTAATCAGAGCTCTATCTGAATAATACAATAACTTTCTGATCGATTCAACTGCGAATTTCAATCTGTATGTACGGAGACACGAGTTTTCATAGATTGCATTGAATATTACATCGAGCTCGATTCTCTCTATTTTATGGAATCTTCGTGATTCTACGTCGTCTTCGTGAGAACGAGTCTGCTCGCTGGAAGTAAAGGAAAGTACCTAATTCGAGACCGTGAAACTGCTGGAAGAAATTCTTGATTATATGCATCTTCTTGTTGACGTTTCTCCTGCGCGAGATGAATTTTTATGCGGCCGTTTTATCATTCCATGTTAGCAGCGCGCGTGTTTGCTAATATAAAAATAATTAAGGTAAGATGGCAGCATTTACCTGACAATTTAATGAAATTAAGATTTCATTGCGAAAAATATGTAATTGTATAAATATTAATCCTTATCACTCCAACCGAGAGTTTCACTGACAAACGCCACCTAGTGAAATACAAGTTCGTTTTTCCTTTTTATATCACATTACGCTTACACAACATTCATAACTATTTTTACTAATAAACAAAACCTTTATAAAACATTATATCGTATTTCTATTTTTCACTTTGAAGTAGAAAAAGTTCATTTGAAATTAGCTGACAAATATGTTGAAATATTCTAGTAGTGATAAGGGTTAATTTTTATTAAGTAAAATGTGCCATAATAAACGCTCAAGATACCATACCTTGTATTTTGAGCAGCGCTGTACCTCATATGGCTACCATAATTACATTATCAAGCCATCAACCTAGTTAACTCTGCTTATCTCAACATTAATCTCTTTGGGTAATCTCCTAATTCTCTGAAAATCCCCCTAAATCAAATTCTACAATTTCTTATACTTTTCAAAGTTGCAGTTCTTCTTTTGTCTAATATTTTATGTTTAAATGTTGATTTCCTGGTTACAACTCAGGTATTTTCTCCGCTTGTGAATTTTTATTGTGATATTAGTTTAATACTGAAACTAATCGCTGTTCCGATTTAAACGTGATTCTTAACACATATATTTTACACGATAACAAGGTTCTTTGTTGTAATTTTATCCATTTTAATGGATTGTTTCTATTTGCTGGATTTCAATACCATTTTTCTGCCTTTTGATACAAAAAATATTTCAATACCGTTGCGTTAAGCGCAGCCAAAGAATATTTAGCACAAACCACACAGTTCGCGATGAAATGACGGTTCAGTATAATGAAAATATGTAACTATTTGTATTATTAACGGAAGACTGCTTTTCGCGTTGTTTTCTATATTAAATTAATAATCTCCTACACTTCTTTCGGAAAAATATTGCCGTTATTTCTACGACTGGCTGCAGAAAGGACAAATATATGCAAAGTGCTGGTTAGCGTTAAATTCAGAATCTAAATATAGACAATGAATTTTATAAATCAAGATCTGAAACACAGAAATTTTCTCTTTAACCTCTTGCCCTACGATATTGAGTGACGCTGGTGATGAGGTGAATGGGATAAGAAAATTTCAAGTATTGTAAAACCGATCCAATTGAAAATATTAATGAGGCGTCACGCGATAATATTATTTCTATAATATTAGTATTACGTTAAATAATACAATATATCAAGAATCACTGATCAATTTTTATTTTAGCAATTAAATCCTGAATTATAGCGGAGACAGTCACAAAACAAATCGTAGGGCAAGGGGTTAACCCAGAATCCGGCAATCCAACGAAATTCTGTAGGAAAAGGTTATTTAACACTAGATTTACGGCAGCCGTCAAATTGACGGGTTCCTACTTGTTTTATAAACATTTCTCCAATTTACAGAGGAGCTGCACGGTACATATTTCACCTGTATTTTATAATACAATAATGACTTAACGAATTACCATCTTTGCCGCTTGATCTCTCTCTTTCCAAAGTCCTTATTTAATATATTGCAATGTAACAGATTTCACGCCCGTAAATCTAGTGTTAAATATGCGTAGATAGCTTATTTGTGGTTTACCTTTCACAGTGTAATGTATAATTAGCAGATCTTTACAGTATAACATCTTAACACTTTCACAACCGGTGACACCAACGTGATGCCATAGGCAGGCCAGTCGTTGTCTGCCGATGACACTCATGTGGTGTCATTGGTAGGCCAGCTAAGTTTATTATGTTGTTATCAATTTTATTTTATATTTGTACGTTTTAATAATTATCACACAAAGGAAAAATATTGTTGTATAATAATGTTGAATTATTTCACGAATTTACGTAAAGTTATTTTCAAGCGAAGAAATGTTTACAAATACAGTAGAGACTCCCGTATCCGAACTAATAGGGAGACAAAAGTGGCCGGATAGTGGAATTTTCGGATAATAGAACAATTACTTTGTTTTACATTAAACATCATTTATTCAAGTAGAAATGAACAAAATTGAGTTTCTTTCAACATCTAAGGGTCCCATATCTTTTTAGCCGCTAAGTCACATACATTTTTTATTGTAAGCAGCTG
Source organism: Cerceris ruficornis (assembly GCA_963989415.1). Classification (NCBI taxonomy): domain Eukaryota; kingdom Metazoa; phylum Arthropoda; class Insecta; order Hymenoptera; family Crabronidae; genus Cerceris; species Cerceris ruficornis. Next base: position 18,240,687 of record OZ022520.1, read on the forward strand.
CGTAGAATTACATTCCCGTTGCGCCTCTATCCATCGAAGTCCTTTTTCAAATGACTCCAACGCTTCGACATGAGAAGGCACGTCCTCATCGTTACTTTCGTTTGTTGTTTCTATTTGTGTAAAATTTACGGTATCTTCATCGCTACCTTCATCGTTATCTTCATTGTCTTTATCGCACTGAAACCATTGCCTTACATCATCGCTGTTACAATCACATCCTGGTATTCTACGCAATGTAGTGACAGCTTCTTCAATATCTGCTTCTCCTGTTCTTTCTTGTTCACTAATTTCTTCAATTTCACGCATTAAAAGTTTTTTCCATGCTCTTTTCAATGTTGTACTTACGTCTAAACACATTGTATGTAAACATCGCTATGAAACGTTGTGCGGATAACAGAACATACGGATAATAGAACGTCCGTATATTAGGGTATTCGGATAATGGGGGTACGGATACGGGAGTCTCTACTGTAGTGCGAATGGCAAAGTGTTTCTTCAAAAACATTGCCGGCCCCTGGCGACGTTTCACTGCGCAAACATGCCGTCGTGAAAGTGTTAAGAGAGAATGTCGAATACGTTTAGGTAAGCCTAACGCGTTTTTGTAGTTTCCCCACTCCTTTGCGCGCTAGGATGCGCTGTTGCTCTTATTCCAACAAATTCTGATAAAATTGATCTTCGGCCACTCGCGCGATCCCCCACACACGCGTTTCGTTTGAGCATACCCCGAGGAAAGCCTCGTCGGTAATCAGCAAAGCCGCAAACAACGGTAGCTCTTCGCAAATCAAAAGGAATCCCCGAAGTGAGATTGGCAAACACGGTATACTTACGGTCGAAAGTAGAAGCAGGATTTGCACGTATCCTAGCGGAAAAGTTTTCCTGCCTTGGAGCGAGGTGGTCCGTGAGCAGGGTGTTCGGTTTGTCTGATAGTCTAACGACCATTCGTACACGGGGTCACCCCTGGGGTGGATGCGTGTGTTCATCCGCGCGAACCCACGCAAACGGCAACCCGTCCAGAATATAGGCGCTGAAGAGTACAGCTCCGAGCGAGAGTACACCGACAGGAACTGTGCAGAGGCCGAGAGAGAAGGAGAACGAGAGAGCCAGTATACTGGTGCAATTACGAGGAGGAGCTATCGGTTCACGAGTGTACGCGAGCAGAGAAACGGGGGGAACGCGTGTAATGCACCGTGGATTGTAATTGCGGGCTGGAAGTGCGGACACCCGCGTCAGCAAAGCGTATACGCGTATCCAGGGACGCTTATTGCCTTCATTGGGTCGGCGCTCGTGCTGGGAACAAAGCAGATGGGAATCCTTAACAGTTATTGGCTGGTAGCTCCGTTTCTACGTCGCCGACCGTACGAGGAGGGCCACTAGGTAGAGCAATTTATCGGAGGTTACATTTCGGGCCAGTCGTGGCGGCTATCCTTTTCCCCGTATTCCCGGAGAAAGGGGACAAAGGAAAGGGGAAATGCCGGATAGGTCAGGGGTGAAGCATCCGTGGTGGGTGAAAGAGCCACGGGGACCCGCCACCGTCACTTTCAATTAGATAATTGAAACGGGGAAGAGCAGGAACGACCACTAACGCGTTTTACACACGTGTCCTCGCGGTGTGCCGTGGCCACCGGAATTTGACAAAAGCGCGGATTTAAGGCTGCCTTTTCGCGTGGGGACTGCCGATTGCTTTTCCTAGGGGACTCGATTGTTCATGATATTCTGTCCGTGTTCGTACGTTTGTTAACCCCCTGCACTACTTTGACGAGTCTGACTCGTGATGAAATTTTGTGCCGGACACGAATATCGCGAGTCAAACTCCTGGTTACCATGTCGGGCCATACACTTGTGATTACAGTTTCGCACCAAATATCATTAACACATTGAACACCATGGGGTCACCGGTGGCCGGCGCTATTAAATTCAAAGGTTCACACGACTTTTAAATTGTAACATCCACGAATTTTTTGATACATTCAATATTTAAATGTTATCATTAAAAAGATAAGATACTGCTGACTATATACCTATATGCGTCTTTAAGGTTTCCGCTTTGCAAAGATGTGATATTAACCCCTTCGGACCCTGTGCACACTGTAAGGTACATAATACTTTTCATACTGCATGTTATTACGTACAGGTTTAAACTTAGTTTCACTTAGTTTTTTTTATACAAATATTTCTCAGGATCTCCTTAATGTTACAAATTTTGCGTAAGGACCATATGCCCATTAAAATGTACATTTACAAATGATAAATAAAAATTATAATTATAACTACATTAAATTACAATTTAAAAATTCGGGTCTGAAGGGGTTAACACTAGAACTACCAAACCAGTCAAAATGACTGGACACAATTTTTTCCAAAAATTCTCTAAGTTTATAGAAGAGTCTTAGAATAAATATCCTATGTCCATCTTAAGAAACATAAATCACCGAATCGAGTATCTTTTCCGCCGCTTGATTCCTCCTTTTTCAAAGTTCTTATTTAATATATCGAAATATCATAGATTTAACGCCGGTAGTTCTAGTGTTAATAGAAGATGTTTCACATCAATAAAAATTCTAAAACTAGCGAAATATCGGTGGCGTTCAACGTGTTAACAGTGCGATAGTTCCTTAGGTTTTGTTTTGTATCGCGAAGTTCCAAGACTCAGAAAAGTTGACGGCGAGAATCGGCTGATATTTGCACCTCTGTCCTGAATTTCGGCGGGGCAAATGGTAGGGCAAAGGGTGAAACGCGGTGCGCCGTTTCAAGAGGTCCGATTGTTCGATCTTGCTTTAGGATCGACGGAGATTTAATTTGATATCTTTCTATGGCGCAGAATTTTTCTCTTTGTCGACGGAGCCCTACTTGCCGGGGAAAAACGTTTGGCAATGTAAATACGCGCATTGCGTGACGGAACAACGTATTCCCGGATTTTTTGGGATTTAGGTTTTCCAATGGATATTGTAAATGGAGTGTACGTACATTTGTAGGAAGCATGGTATAGTACTGTAGGGGAAACACAGAATCGAACAATGGATTCCGATGAATCTTGGAAATGATATCACGAGTGCAATGCGTGTCCTCGTAATGTTTGGTAAGGATAATGCTGGGAACTCGATGATTCAATTGGATCTGAAATTACAAGATATGCAGACTGCGTTAACACGTTGGGGGAGTTATTAGGTTCGTCTTACTACTAAGTGTGACGGGAATAGTAGAGCAGCATAATCGAATAGAAAACATTGAGATACATGACACGTTCTGCCGACGTGAAATATCTCCGTGTCATATTGCTAATGAAGACGACAAAGTGGATACACGGGTATTTGTATGTGCGTGCAATCAAATCAGCTGAAATTAATTAATTCCCAAACTAACTTTCACATTAAATACACAAGAAATCTAAAATCGAGTCTCGAACAAAGAGCAAACAATATTACGTGAATATTGTCTTCAAATATTATCATTGCAATCGCTTTATAAACAAATGTTGTATTAGGTTGGTGCGTATGAAATGTCGGATTGTATACGGCGGCATTAAAATGACCACAGTTTTTGCAAAATGAATGTTTATAAATCAAAATAATTTTTATCCACATCAATACACTTTTGCCAAAGATTCACAAGGGCTTTTATACCATTTTTAATAAAATCTGAGCTTTTAGAAAGGATGAAATGGGAGGCGACTTTTTTATTGTCACCTTCATTATCGAGTTTTTTTCTATAATAAAGTGGCCTAAGTGTTTAAAAATGTGATAATCCGTTACATGAAGATCAGGTGAATAAGGTGGGTACGTAAAATTTCATATTTCAATACGCGAAATTATTTTGACCTCACTTTTGACGGGTATGGTCTTGCGTTGTCGTGCAATAAACTAGGCCCCCGCCGATTAATTGAAACGGAACGCAGTATTTTCAATTGTACGAGCATTTGTTCAATTTTTTTACAGTATCTGTCAATAGTAATGCTCTCAACGCCTTGGAAAAATGGAAGTTCAGCTTTCCATGTATAGATAGGACATCATTATTTTTGAACCAACATTGTACGATTTTTTTATTAACAATTACCTCCCATATGCTCTGTTTATGTTAAGACTTGCAGCTGCATCATTATTACCAAGTTTAAATTCATATCGGTTTACTACTCGTATTTCACTACTATTCGCGTTGCACAAAAAAGTTAATTTTTTTATAGAAATTGGGTGTCTTCCAAATAACATACATTTCAATATTGAGCATGTAGACCAAACAACCTGTTTCAACTGTAAAATTATTAATTTTACGTCTACCTATTTACAAAATATGGCCAAAATGTAGTGTACAGACCTAATCCGACATTTTATATGCACCAACCTAATAGATTACAAGTACATCAATTTTTAGTTGATCGTTTTCTTCTAATCGCAAGGCGTATCGAATTCGATAAGAATATATGTTTTCCCATGATATTGAACACGGTGTCCCTGAACTTAATTTACCGAAAGGTAAATTCTGCTCAAACTTCTTCGGCAAATGAAACGACGTGGCCCAGATAACTATGTAATCCCGGATTAGATGGCAAATAGATCGCTGATAATCTGCGCCTGAAATAACGCAACGCATATTCCGCTCGCGTTTTTCTTCGGGTTTTCGAAGTAGTACAATACCTACGTACCGACATGCCATGATTTTTGCACAAGTACGTACTTGCGATCCGCGCCGAGATCTAGCCGGATTTGTGATTGGAGAACGACGGCGGAGAATGAGAGAGGAAAATGATTGCATAGAGCCTCGGATGGAGGAAAGTTCGATCGACTTCCGTTTCATCGGTCAGCAATTTCATCCTGTCGAATTGTTTCCTCGGCGTAGTATTTTCTCGTCATACCGAATCCGTCACTCCTCTAATTCTATTTCTTTCCACCATTAATCACGATATTTCTCGTGCGTCTTAACGCGCAAAAGGTCAGGAAAATGTTACGAATCTCGGATTACTATAACATCACAACGATTACGAAATTATTAGAAATGAAATATGAATGTAAGATAAATCGATATAAAAGATTTCGATAAAATCATCCACGACGTACCGATACATCCCCGTTTAAAAGAACCCGAGAAATACCCAACTGACCCAGAAGTTGCAGTACGAAAGAAAGAAGTGATTGGAGGGATTAGAACGAGTGATGCCGAAGTTAAATCCAGACGGAACGTCATTGTTTCACGCACTGCTCCAACGCCCGTAAATACTCGTCCCTAGAAAGAAACTTCAATCTAAGAGGGGTTATACGACGGCAGCCTCGATGATTGCAAGAAGCGAGCAGCCTGAAGGGGAATAAGGAGGAGAAGCGCGTGTGATTACGCGCGTCCCGAAATACAAAGAGGCTCGATCGGCTCCCATTCGAGAAGCCAGCAATTCCGTGTCGTAGGATTGTCTCATTGTTTTCCCGAGACTCGCTCTGTGACACTGGGTCAAGAGGGATTTGTTCGTTCTCGAAGGAAAAGCAAACATAGCCGCATTTGCGTGACGCGTACCGAAGGTTGCACCAATTGCGGTTGAATCTACGATGCCTCGTTTTCAGATGGGAGCGGGAATGAATAAAGAGTAGGAGAAAATGGAAGTTCGGGGAGGGAAGGTAAGACAGAAAGAGGATCCTCGAATCCTCCCCCCTTTCTCTCCTCCGTTCCTCTCCCACGCTCTTTGGGATATTAAATATTAATCCGGCGAAATTACTAGCGTGCCAGCAATCTTTCGCTTTCTCGTACCGCCTCCTTTTTGTTGGTAGCAATCTCTAACTCGCCGTTATACGTACACATCCTACGGAATACGTACACGTACATGGGTATGCAGGCGTACACGTATTCAGAGAGCTGCACTAAGCAATGAGGAGTAATCTAGGCGGTGGATTAACCCGGAGCTCAAGATATCAGTCCGGGATTTACCGTACCTCGCCTCGTCGTTACGACTATGGGAGATTCCCTGGACCGCCTACTATTCTGTCCTTATACGCGGCTTCTCTCAATGCCTGCGTGATACTGGATCCGATTGTGCGTCGGTATGCGTGTGATTGTTCGAGTACGATCGTAAGCCTGGATTGTTTCTATATTTTCGCCTTCCATTGTTGGAATCCTCGTATCGTTAATGGGCATGGAGTTTTAGGTGACCTTTTTTTCGGGTTCATTGGGGAAATCAAGGTTTTATCTTCGTTGTAATTGTATCCCGACGTTCGAATTAGGTTTACCTTGGCTGTAATTACATGGAGTTACCGGATCGAAGAATATCGAATATCCGAGATTATTGTCTAAATTACTTTATCTTATTTCTCGTTCGAGATTCTATCTCTTTCTCTTTTGACGTCGTATCCACGCGCAGAGGGTGCGAGAGACAATTTATTTATCGTTTCTCAAATTAAGAGACGAGAAACAAAACTTACCGACCTATCGCTTCGATCGATGACGTCGATGTCTATGAACAAACGTTGCCTCATACGTATACCATCGCCTTGACAAATCGAATTTTGTCTCGTCGTGGTTCACGTGCAAGAGGAAGATTGAGGCACTTGGGGGATGGGCAAGAGCTAGTAGCAGACTGGATGGGCAAGCGGAACATCGGTAACAGGACACGTTCCTGCTCCTTTCTTCCGTTTCTAGCGTCCCCGGTAATTTGGATCAACGTTCGAATGTGCTTTCGCTCAAACTTTGTTTCTCTCATTGTCAGCGGAATTTCCACCGCCCACGACGATGAAATCTTTGAAAAATAATTCGCACTTCGGATTCCAAACAATAATATTTACGGTCGGAGAGATACACTTTCTAACGTTCCCCACGTGTAAAATCCTCTCGATTTAATTTCAAACAACGTTACCTTTGTTATAACGTCATAACGTCCCGGAAATGACTTCCTTCCGTTCGTAAAAATTTCTTCTATAATGCACGGGTCACGCTAACGAGTGATATAGTAAGAATAAGAACACAAACGAGGGAGAGCATAGAAGAGAAATGGCCCACTCTACGTCACGGCCGGGTAAGAAGACACGTCCTCGCACCTTCGTTCCGTTTGTCCGTGTCTCCAGTAATTTAGGTTCCCAGCGAAATAGCCGAGTGTGCTCGTACTCTGCGACGAACTCGCTCGCAAATCGAGCAAGTTATTGCTATCGGTCGGTCAGTGTCCGGTTCTTAATCACGTAGCGAATATGTGCCTGTAATGCCGGACCACCCGACCAATTGTAAGTTCAGGCTTTCGAATAAAGAGAATATGGTCCTCGTGACTTTGCCCTCGGAGACCCTCTCTACAATGGAATTTATAGTAGCGTGTAACAACGAATATAATTGTTTAATACGTATCTCGTGCCTGGCTTGCGTTACTTTATCTCGCGCCGTTGGAACTTAACCCTTTGCACTCCTATGTCGAGCTACACTCGACACAGTTTGCTATGACAACTTTTGTTTCATCTACTAATTATCGACTTTTCGAAATCAACGATCATTTTGCATCTTAACATAAATATTCCGCGATACCAACAATTGTTCCTAGTCTCAAGTAAAAATGAATAATCAACGGTAAACAATTATCCGAGACAATATTTGCGTATTTGACGAAAAGGTAGTAAAATAATTTGGAGCGCAAAGGGTTAACACTAGAACTACCAAGGCAGTCGAATAGGCTGGTTTCTAATTTTTTTCGAAAAATTGCCCTTTATAGAGAAACCATGTAAGGTAAAGGCACCAGTAGTTGACCAGTTAAGACAAATTTTTATCGTAAATGGTTGTAACTTTATGTATACTTATTATATAGTGGGGTTCAATGCGTGAAAATGTTCCTTGAACTTCAGACATCATATAACAAAGCATACTTTTTCGAAAAGTAAAGCGTGACATAAAAATTATAAACATTTATCGATGGAGTATCACTGCATCAGTAGTTGACCATTTGCGAGCCTGAAAAAACCAGTAATTGACCTTTCTATTCGTTAGTAGTTGACCACTTATGTTAGAATCAAAATCACTAGAATCAATTGCTTTCATATTGTTTATTGGCAATAATTATCACTAGTAAACAGACGTAAGATGTAATTATAATAAGTAAACAGATGAACATGAACACAAAAATATTTATATCTAAATATATTGATTCCATATGACATCTAACTCGGGAATAGAATAAACATTTCGAGTTTTACTCGTTTTAGTGGGTTCCTCAATATGAGAGAGTATATTTTCCCAATCGCATTCGAGCACGTCAGGTGTCTCTGGCCATTTCCATAATCGCCCATGCTTCTGCATAGATGGTATAGCCGCTTTGCTCTTAGCAACGTTAAGAATTTTCCCAGAATATTTTTGTTCCCGAATTTCCCAATCGAAGTGGATAATTTTTCGAATTCGGTTTGTGTTTCTCGCCATGGTAGAAATAGAGATGTATCCTCTTGAGCCCCAGACCACTCTTCTGATAATTGACCATGCGGTCATCTACTAAAATACGTTATACTATAAAAGTGAGCGTTATGTTACTTGTTTCTAATGCAATTATATGTAACATAGATACAATATAATTGGTATTTAAAGTTGGTTAATTTGTGCTAGTAATTGACCATGTATGTCAACTTCTAAAATTAACCGGAACGCTACGATTCGGTAGTTGACCTACCGGTGAATTAAGTTTTTGAAAGTAGAATAAGAAAAACAATCTGCTTAATAAATATAAAATTTAATGACAATTAAGTTGTGAAAGTTTCAAGCATAAATGTTCAAAACTTGAGAAATTACTTACCGCCAACTGCGCACGGTTTCTTAATGAAAATGTTAAGAACGTTATAGCGTCGAGCAATACGACTGACATTACCAAGTTTAATCGTCCGTAGTTTTGATAAACAGTCGTATCCAAGAAAAAAGATATGAGCATCGCGTCGGTAAAGAACGTAGCGCGTCTATCTTATTTGTTTTCAGAGGCATTCATTTATAAAAAGCTTATTTTTAAGCTTTTAATTGAAAGTGGTCAACTTCTGGCACATGGTCAATGACTGGTGCCTTTACCTTAGTAGATATTCCACGTCTATCTTATAGAACATAAATTAATTCTTTGCCGCTTGGCTTTTTTTTCAAAGTACTTTTTTAATATATTTGAATATAACAGATTTAACACCGGTAGTTCTAGCGCTGTTAAAGTGCGCACAGTGATCGTTGACGAAAGTCGGCCATTTTATGCGGAAAGTTCTTTAATATGAATTTTGATCGTTCATTACGACGAATGACAGTATTACAAACGAAACGAATTCGATCGGGGTATTACTTTGGGTCGGAAAATCGTCTATATTTTCCACTCCCGTATGAAATGTCATTTTGCGAGAGTGGAAGATTACATTAAACGTCCCGGGTGACTTGTGCACTCGGTTACGTCGCTTGCGCGTTTAGTGTGTTCGTGAAATGTTACGTTACCGAGGGTGTTCCGGTGAAATCACTGCGTTTTGTCGGAACGAAACGAAGTTTCCTCAATTTCCTTACTCGGCTTCTTAGTGACAGAGCACAGTTGAATAAGATTTATGCAACAAAACCGTGCACTTCCGGACCGTTGAAATATCCGTCTGCTTCCCTAATTGGTTCGGGGAAACTTACCCACGTGAATCTTGAAAAGTGATTCTCTGTACTTGAGTTTATTATTCTTACCCCTAAAGCCGAGTATTATCGCAGTCGGATAAACGAGGATTCTTGAAAACAACCGAATATGGAACGGGTCTTGCGAGTTTCCATATTTTCAGCAACGATTGTTCATTTTGGTTTCTGTTTTTCATGTATCTAAATGCGCAAAGGAATCTCGGAAATCCTATTTACTGACTTTGACGAAAATTCGTGGAATTGCGGAGCGTTACGGAATAGAAATAACTGTCTATTTTATTTGTATCTACAGGTGGCCTACGGGGCTAAATCAACCCTTGAATAGGAACTATCTCTTTTATACTTTTCGCTTAAAATTTTTAACAGTAATAAACGGACAAATAAAAAATCGGAGTAAAGTGAAAGATAAACGAAATTTTCGTTTTGTCAGTCAATCCCGCAAAACTTCATCTAAACCAGTGCTTTTGGGCCCGCGTTGCGCTCTTGTTACTTATATGTATTTATTAGCGTAATGGATATAGAGATGCGTTCACAAAGAGCGTGTTTGACCTATATTTCCAACAGGCTACAGTGGAAATATCGCATTGCAGGGTAGTGACGGAGATTCTACAAATCCATCGTTAATAGAAACGCATAGCAGCGGGTATCTTTATTCGCGGGAAAACCTGAAAGATCGGTAATGAAAAGAACACACCGAATAATGTCAGTGTTAACACTATCCGTACGTCTTATTTCTGTAAATAGTAATACGAATAATTGCTCGAGGCGTCAGACATTTCAATTGAAAATATTGTAATGCGGGGTCTTTACGAATGTCAGATAACAATTTCAATCTTTCGAAATCCAATAACTCGTTATCGGGCCGCTGTAAATGGAAGTAATTCCATCGCTCTGAAATCCTCGCGAACATCCCATCGGTCGTGCTGTCTTTCTCTCTTTTTTTTCTCTCACGTTCTCTCTCTCTCTCTCCCTCCCTTTCCCTTTCTCCCTTTTTTTCCACGCTGAGCCGCCTAAAGAAAATCGAGTTTGGTGAAAACGAATGCTTACAAATCCGGTTCTTAACGAACAAAAACTGTCAACGACAGTCTGCGCTGAAATTATTTTCGTCCGGCATGGAGTTCGTTAATAGAGAAAATTTCCACCGCCCGGAGAAATCCCGACGGCCGTTGGTGTACGCGCGTATTGTAGTTCATAATTTAATTTTCATCCGAGAATTAATTGTTTTTTCCTCGCTTCGGACTCGCCTCTTTCTCGCCTCTTATAATGACAATCGAAATCGAAACGTACACGGGATAGACGGACCGTGGAAGTTAGCGTGCCGTGAGATTTCCTATCGGGACCACGATCAATTTTATTTATATTTACGTGAAAGCACTTTGGCAAGAGGCTCCACGCGTTTAAAATCTTTTACCGATAAGGACCAACAAAGACGACGATGGAGAATCAGTGTCAGGAAGAGAGAGAAAAGGAAGGAGTAAGTGTGATAGACAGAGATAGAGAGAGTGAGTGGGAGGAGAGCAAGAAAATAAGAAAGAGAAAGAGTGTGAGAATTGCCACCCCGTTTCTCTTTGCAGATCGTTAGCATATTTCCTTCCTCCAAGGGTGGAGGATATCGAAGGTATACCCCGGTGCCGGCGAGATAGCTCCCAGTAAATTGTGTTCCTACGGTAATTCAGTCGTGAATCTTCCAGCCGAACGAGTCGCTGCCGTTTCCAATTACAGGATGGACTTTGATTCGTTGAGAACCAGGCAGGCATCGACACGTCAGAGAAAACGGGCGAGGGATCAATATCGAAATTCTTTTGAGAGGTGTTACGGGTTCAGGGACTTTGGTGGCCTCTCGGACTCGCTGTAAGACGGTGGGAATTTCGACTGATGTCGTCGTCTTCTGCAGTCGTTGATTTTAACCAGGAGGCAGATTATCACGGTGAATATAGTGACGGTTCCTAATATTATGCCGATCACCGAGGTGACTTTCATGCTTGGTTGCGGATGGACAGTTATGGTAGCCCATGCTTCCTCGATGTCCAAAGCGAGCAATCCTGCTACGCATGTCCAACGACCCATATTCCCGTCGTGATTGGTATCTGAAATGGAATGCAATTGCATTAGATTTTGTCACTGGTCTTCCTCCTTGTAAAATCGTCTCCGACTTTATTGATTCTTTGTCTTCGCTCTTCTCTACTCGAGCTTTAGATCGGATGAAGCAGGGAATGGTCAATGCGAAGTTCTGCGTGGAAACTCGAATTTCTATCCCGGGAAGACGTGAGAGAAGTGACCTCGTACTTTATGCTTCCTGGGAATCGATTTTGTTCGAGCGCGTTCGCGTATATCAAGTAGTTGGTATTCCGGTATGAAGACAGAACTTTTCACGGTGCCGGTACTAGAGAAATGAAATTGACGATTCTTTGTAAGCGATGGTGCGTTTAGGGATGCAAGAGTCTGTACATTCAAATGGCTTCGATGTTTGTTCTTAGGTGACTTACATGGATACTCTACTATTTCTTACTTATCCAATTTCCAAGGAATTTCGTGTGCTGCAGTTCACATCATGTTAACGGCTTGAATGGAACGTGGAATTTTAGCGTGAAATTTTAATTGATAAATAGTTACTTCGATATGTTGCAATTAAAAGTATTGGGCGAAATAAAAAATTGTTTACACAAATTTATGCGGTCTTTATAGACAGATAAAAATATATCGGTTCTCGCAGTAAGATAATTTCGATAAAAATAATTGCCAATTGATACCTGAAATACACCTTAACGTGTATCAATATTTTGTAATACCTGGAATTGACTCTATCAGCTAGTTTTCAACGTAGCGCATCGATCCGATCGCAATAACCGCTCTGAAGTTACATAAATTTAATTGAAAATACGTAGAAACTTCGTTGCCGCTGCAAACTGTATATGGACATCGATCCTCTTGGAGTCGAAGGTACTTTTATTTATGAAGAAATAATGAAGCATATCAGAGTTATTCAGCCGCGCATGAAATAAAGCTGTGCATTGTATAATCCATTTTTAATGAACGACTAGGTTGTGCTTCATGGTCCGCGATACTTCAAAAACAGATAACGCTTTTTATGTCAGCATTAATTTAATATTTCCCGTAGATGAGAATGCCGAAATATTACCTGGACGAAATAACGTCAATGTACGCAAACGTAGACTATTTCGCACGTCAATTAGAGTAACCTCAGTACATTAGTCGGTACGTGATGTTAGGAGCATTTGTACTCACCTAGGATGAGTAATCTGCACTGAGTATTAGTATTGGTGGTCACGTATTGGCCGTTAACAGTATTGTAAAATCCAAATCCATCCGGACGAACCCATCGGCAGTAATTGACTTCTCTATCCACTACACTTGGGAGAACATTGCACGTCAGAAGCAAATTCTGTCCATCGTAGACCGTTATCTCAGTCTGGTCGGGCATAAGGTAGCTATCTGTGGATTTGACAAAAGTTAGGTGAATTGTAACAGTGGCTCAACTGAATATCTTTCATCGTTTACTTCGAGAAATTCAATCTTTCGCTAGAAAATTTTATAGACTGTGAAATTCTATACTCAATATTTCAAAAAGATGTTTGAAACTTTTCCTGACATTAATCCTCATACACTCGTCAAAAATAGTTACACAAAACATCCTCGAGTGATATTTCACCCATATTCCCATTAAACTTTAATTAATGTTATTAATCTATTGTTAATTATTTATTAATCTATTATCATTAATTTATTGTACTCCATTTCACTGAAATTAAATCAAGTTACAACATGTTTAAAAAGAAACCAAAAATTATATAACATTTGGACACGGAGATGGGGTGAAATTTCACCCGAGGAGTGTAAGAGGGTTGAGTATCAGTGTGGTATCAATGAAAATTCATAGTCTGTGAACTTTTAAAACTTGAGATATTCTTTTATAAAAAATGTTTAGGAAATTGAATTTAATTCTTCTCATAATCCAAGAATTATTTACCTGTAACTTTTACAAGAATCATCGCTCTTTCTTCGATGGAATTGGATGCTCCTGTATTGCAGGTCCATATACCTTCGTCGGTGGAAACTGCATGGTCGATCCTTGCACCACATTCGCCTAAAGAGAGTCCAGAACCTTCGTAAGGGAGCTTCATATCCGTCGCGGATTCTTGCGAACGAGAAACCAAATAACGTGTTCCATTAGGACTGAGGAACCAACAGTAATCCAACGCCATGTTCGCGGTGCATTTGACCTGGAAATGTAAAAATATTATTTACGATATTGCTAGGGATTCTTACAAGTTTGAAGTTACAATTTCTAAGATTTCTCCATGATGTCTTTTCAATGGAATGCATTGTATGCGAAACGGCGGTGATTTCTGGAGCTCCGCGATATTGAGCGATGAAGTACAGTCAATGAAATAGAAGGTGGTACCATAATGACAGTGGTGGATAGAGTTTTCCCTCTATTTACGATTAGTTCAGGTACGTGGCACTATTGTGCCACGTTGCTTCCTCGTAACTGAGATTAACCCCTTGGCCTATAATAACGAGTGACACTCGTGATGCGGTAGATGGAATATGAAATTTTGAAAGCTCCCCAAAAATGATGAAATTTAAAATATCAGTGGAACACAATACAATGAAATTATTTCTATGTTATTAATATTGCGTCAAATTGTAAGATATATCAGGAATCACTGATAAATTTCCATGTTAGCAATTTAATTTTGAATTATTGCACGCACAGTCGCAAAAGAAATCGTAGGGCAAGGGGTTAATGGAGGAAGCTTTCTCTTAATCTGTTCGTGCCTGGAGTGTCAGATTCAATTTCACTTGTTGTACAACGAATCATGGTTTGCGCGATGCAAGTCGTAGGATACACTGGCGTTATATTACGTATAGTATTTAAATTATGCTATAAAATGTTTTTATTATTCTTTCTACTCTGAAAATTTTACATGGCGTGTTCAATTTGCGGAATGATCAATTTTAGAATTGTTATAAATGTGTACCCTTTAACACTAGAACTACGAAACCAGTCAAAATGACTGGTACACAATTTTTTCCAAAAATTCTCCAAACATATAGGAGAGTCATAGAATAGATATTCTCCGCCCATCTCATAAAACATAAATTACAAAACCGATCATCGTTCCCACCCCTTAATTTTCCTTGTTTCAAAGCACTTATTTAATGTATTTAAAAATAATATATTTAATGCCGGTAGTTCTAGTGTTAAAAGTTCTGCAATTAATCTGCCTTTTATATACTTGTATTGCAATTCGTGGCAAAAATTGTACGATTTTATACTCGACTGATAATTTGTAAGTTGTATTCTTTATAATTACCACAAACGAGTCGCCACGTTTCGCGTATACATCTTTCGCTTCGATTTCGAGTGGTGCATTGATTGCACCTTGTTCTTCCTGTGACAAACTTTGACCCACGTAAAGCAAAACTCCGGCGTAGAAATCGCTGTATTTGGATCCAACTTCACACTTCCAACCTCCATAATCGTAGATATTTGCATCGTGAATAATCAAACCGCAGGACATTTTTGAATGTCTGGATTGAAGGCTGGATACGTTGAAAGTGGTGTATCTATCGCAAAACGTAAAGAAGAATTAAACAATTTTTCGTTTCATTAAATAATTCGACAAATACATTGAATGTTGCGGAGATGATCAGTGAACAGTGCTAGAAAATTCACTAAAATTTACATTATACATTACGAACTATTTACATCCGACATGTAACGCGTTAAGTAGGCAATCCCACAGAATTTTAGAACATCGAAATCGTGTAAACCTGATTCGTCAATTAACCATCATACGTTTCTCGGATAAAATTTCACCCAATCTCCGATTCTAGATACTAGGAATATGAGCAGTTTATTTTGAAAGTGCCATAAGTCAAAGACTTTTTAAATCGAGATATTTAGTGCTTGCATTTTAACGTGTTTCAAAATATCGATGGCAATTTTCGAGAAGATTTACTTGGAAGGTTATCTTGGATATCTATACTTTTGTGAGTTTAAATAATTGCGTATAATCATTGAAAATCACAATTTTTTACAGATGATTTTTGATTTAAGTTCCGTGAAATATAATATAAAAGATTTCAAATAACTTTATTTAATTATTAACACTAGAACTACCGGCGTTAAATCTATCATATTTCAAAATATTAAATAAGTACTTTGAAAAAGGAGGAATCAAGAGGCGGAAAAGATTCTCGATTCGGTAATTTATGTTTTTTAAGATGGACATAGAATATTTGTTCTAAGACTCTTCTAGAAACTTGGAGAATTTTTGGAAAGAATTGTGTACCAGTCATTTTGATTGGTTTGATTGTTCTAATGTTAAAGCGTAAAGGGAAAATGGTTGAAATATCACCCGAGATTGTTTTGTGTAACTATATTTGAGCGTATGAGGGCTAAAGAAATCGAAAATCGTTAGCAAAAAAAAGAACAGTCCTCTACTTTCCCCGTTAAAACGAGTCCGTTCAGTCGATTTGATTTACGGTTTAGATGAGCGGGCCGCTTTGCCGGCAGCACATCGATCCATAATTATTGCCGTATTGTAAAGCACTTAGCCTTTATGACTACACCCGAAGTCCATAGCCATTCGAATTTTTAAAAGCCAGAAACACTCGTGTACGGCCGTTCGTTCCGGTAAATAATAGTGCGCGTGGTAATAAATAAACGAAAGGCTGTTGACCATAGTACGTAATATAACAGACCGGTATTGTATAGTCGGGCACGTGACACCTACTAAAAAAAAAGAAATACACCCAGAGGAGTAAATGGCAGAATCGTGGAGGGAGTTGAGCAAAAAAAGGAACAGGAAAAAAAAACAATACAAACATCACGATGCACGTAGAAGGGCAGGGAAAATCATGGTCGGTTATTATCAGATGTGTCACATTTAATGTTTTGGAGAAGCGAGAGCGTATGCGGGTGTATACATCAATTTGATTTACTCCGTTAGTCGGATTTTATTTGTGAATAAATTATTTTCCTTTGCAGATTATCCGTCCACTCGGCGTAAAATAACATGGCTGTTTGTAACTGTGATCTCGTCTGACGGTGGCATATTATGAATTAAAAGCTGGCGAGATTTATCGACGAAAGTTGAGAACGCCGTTATCACACGGTAATAACGCAACGACGCGTTACTACGTTTGCTTACTGACGTACGTTCGTCGAAATTAAGAGGGCAATTATTTCTGTTTCGTTAACGATCATACGTACTGTTGCGTTCCAATTCCGGGTGACAAGTTTAACACCTTTCCGTCGGGTCTTGTAAAGCGACAGAAATCGAAAGTACGTTCTATCTTGTCTTCCACGTTGCACAATAGTTCAATATCGTTTTTCTTCGTTACGGTAACTTCGCCGGTTAATTTTAGGGTCTCTGGAAATGCAGAAATAAGTTTTTCCAATGTTTTCAATCGCTGAAATGTTATTAATAGCCGTATCTACACTTTACCTACACCTATTCTTACCATAGCCGGTCATTTGATCGATAATGAAATAATGATAAAATGTTTTCGAAACAAATGCAGAAGATTGTTAATTTAATATACGAAATGCTGAAAGCAGACTTTAGTTAACAATACAAAAGATTACTCATTTTTGTTTCATTGAATCGGTCATTAAACCGTGCATGGCACAGTTAATGATAAACGGGGCTTACGAATAGTTTATCGTATAGGTTCCCAATCTTTTTTGAATCATCGCCCACTTTTCCAGTGAATTATTCGATAGCACACCCTGGATTAACTATATATATTCTACATATCTATAGTTAAGATAAAAGCAAATTTTAAAAATTATCTTTTTAGAATATTATTATTTAATTGAATATTACGCCCCCTTTAAGCTTCTCAGCGTCCACCGGTGAGTGGTAGCACCCCCGCGGGGTGCCATTGGGAACCTATGGTTTATCGGATTTATTAAGTCTAAAATTTTATGGCTTTTAAAGGAACCGTTTATTTTAAGAAGGGCATAAGTTACTTTACCATAATGAGAAATGATGATTTATCAATGACTACACGAAATCATTTAGACTGACAAATATATACGATTAATGATAAATGGAGCTTGCGAATGGTATATCGGATTTATTAAGTTTACAAACCTTATGACTTTTAAATGAGTCATTTATTTTGAAAGTAGCATAAGTCACTTTACCGTAATGAGAAATGATGATTTTCCAATGACTATACAAAATTATATATGCTGACGAAAATATAAGTATCCAAGATGGCAAGTGCAAGTAAATCTTCTCGAAAATTGCTATCCATATTTTTAAACTGGTTAACACTAGAACTACCGGCGTTAAAGCTGTTATATTTAAATATATTAAATAAGTATGTACTTTAAAAAAAGGGGAATTCAGAGGTGGTAACGATGATCGGTTTTGTAATTTATGTTTTATGAGATGGACGTAGAATATCTATTCTATGACTCTCCTATAATCTCGGAAAATTTTTGGAAAAAATTGTGCACCAGTCACTTTGACTGGTTCGGTAGTTCTAGTGTTAAAACGCAAACCCTAAATACCACGATTTAAAAAGAAAGTGACTTATGCTACTTTTAAAATAAGCAGCTCACACATTAGCATGTTATAATTTCATTTCAACTCAAATAATACTATCTAGCATTAATAAAATACAAGTCCAATCATTCTGTATAAATAAAAGATTATAGAGTACAAGATTCTCACCGTACGTTGTAACTTTGAACGTTTCTTCTATGGTATCCAGTTTCCCTTGTATACCGTACTGGGCAACCCAAGTGCCCTCGTGATAACTTGTGACGACAGGTATCAGATACTTGCAACCCCCATGTATTAAGGGAAGCTGTATACCCCTCGGTGTCACCAATTGGCAAAAAGCGGCTTCCGAGAAGATATTAATTTCTCCCTGTTTACCGCGACTCAGTTTGACAACTTTCTGAAACACGCAAACTTAACGGTGAAAATGAGTTTACATCGTTGTAATTAACACAAAGACTATGTTGAAAATATTCGATTATTTGGATTATCATAGTGTCGTATTTGAAAAAAAAGCAAAAGCCTATTTGCGAGTACAGCTGGGACGATATCAGAAGCCTCGTATTGATAATCAATAATTCCTTAATACCTGTAATCTTGTAGTTAACCGGATGCGGTATTTACTGAAACCAAATAGAGTACATGTCGATACTCGGAGCAGTAGTTTCCGAAGCCAAGATTAACATTGGTGTTACGTTCGATGATAATTTCGCGGTTAGTGGGCTGCTTCTGTGGCTTATCTTTATAACGTAAACTTATTGCACAGTCGAATTCCGATATCTGTTGTTTAAGCGGAATTTAATTAATATTTTACTCCTTATATAGGTATCATACGCGACTGAAGTAAAACATCTAAAGTGTCTTTCTATTGGCAAATGCAGAGAATTCGTATAAATCGCGTTAATTAAATTATTTCACGGGACGGTGGAGTAAAAGGCTCGGATTTCCAATCACTGGATCTTGATACAAATCTCTGTTACCTCTGGACGATTTCTTTTAAATTGTTATTTAATGTATCACAGCCTCGTTGCTTCGAAATTCACTTAAAACTGTCTTAAGCCAAATGGTTATAAGAGTTCAAATCCAAAGATATAATATGAAAGAGAAAGCAGAAGAAGAAAAATAATTTGACAAACTTGTTTATACTGCAAAACCAAATTTCAGAAACTTCATATGACCCTTTAATTTCCCATAGATTCCTTTACGTAAAACCAATGCTTCGCGGTCGGGAACATTTGAAATTCGCAATAAAACCGCGGATTTATAGTAACCGGTGGAAAGACGTTAATTGAGAATCGACAGTAGGAGAAATAGTGGAACCATCGATCGGATCTCCGAGGAGATAATCCTGGTCAAGTTCACCGTGCATGTTAATTATATCGATACCACCGGGAGCCAGTTATCGCGAGTGCAATCTTATCGTCCGGCAAATAATTGCAGTTACGTCCGCGTAACGAATGGTTTTTGCGAGTGATACGGCAAAGACTCCGGAATATTTACCGGCGGAGAAAATTGGAATGTAAAATATGCTGCGACTAAATCTCACGATCGCAAACATTTCCATACACCGTGCAAATATGATTTTCCATGCGCTAATAAAGTGCAATACGATCGATTAATAAATAAACGTGCGTACAAACTTATTGAAACACGAGAACGAGGACGGTTATTAACTGAAATGTAACATTGCTCGTGGAAATACATGTTGTACAAATAAATCTCATGCTCCTGCTTATAAAATATGCTATAAAATATTTCTAACGTGATTTATAGCATTTGCAACGAAAATACAAGAAATAGCTGCCACGTCGAAAGTTATCTCTATAATTTCAAATTGTCTCAATGCAAGTATCGGGGGTTGCAGGCGCGTACTACCGCAGCGTTACACCTCATAAATAGCTAACGCTAAAACTACCCCGAAACTCCAAACTGTCGTGAAGCAACAGCGTGTACACCTCTCACGACCGATATTTCAACTATACCGACGTGGAGTTAAGTAAAAGTATCGTGCACTTTGCTAATTCAATCAAACATCGAAGTGATACTTCTCGGACAGTTTCAACTGTCTCGTTAGATGTCTATTATGCTATTCGGAGTTTCCTGTTACCAACACTTTGCAATGTAAACTACACGGACGAAGGTGTCCTCTCGTTAGTTATAGAGGACGTCGTTCTCAGAGAATTGGGTCTGAGTGCCGTTTGTTTTCAAATCACGGCGTTCCACGTTTCAATTTCTCGAAATAGTGAATACTCTTTGTAGTATTTTAAGTTACGTTTATGGTTTTTTAACACTAGATCAGTGGTTCGCAATCTTTCTTAGGATTTCTTGCGTGACGGTCTTTTTACAATTTTCAAACTGCTTGTTATCCTTTTAAAACTAGCTACAATTAACGTATACTCTATTGTTACCAAAACATTTCATTTGAAACAATTATTTATTCAGAAAATGGCAAATCTTAACACGTTGAGCCCGGCGCCGATATTGCTGTCCTTTCCGTTCAGCCGGCAGCGGGCGAAATTTGAGATTGCTAGAGTGCAGATGAATCAGATGAGGAAATTCCTGTGCATATTGAGAAAAGAAGTATTCATCAATTACGAAAAAAAGGAGATGTTCACAAAATCCGAAGATATTGTTATGAGAAAAATTCAAGGCTATTCGGACGCAAGACAGCTAGAAATTTGACCAAAAAGTCGTCACATTTTGTAACACATGCAAAAGCAAACCATATCTTTGTTTAGAATGTTTCAATAGATTTCATTGAAATTACCATATTTATTTTTTAATTTTGATACCGTCGGTCCAAGGGACCAACGCTGTTCAAACGAAAAGTCCACTGTCGGTCCACAGGGACCGACGTCGGGCTTAACGTGTTAACCATGAACTGTACATTCAATGGAATGGGTGCATCTGCTTTCTCTGAATCAGCCCAAAATTTCAACTAACTATAAGTGACCTCTTCGCGGTCCCTTAGAGCAAGGGTGGCCAACAAGTCAATTTTTGGTCGATCATAATCGACAGGAGATGATTTCAACATGCAAACCCTCTTCCCTATCGCCACTTATTAGATCCCCCAGGGGCCTGGGAACGTCCCAGGTACGGGTTTGGCGAACCCGGGGTACCTGAGCCAACATGCCAACCAATGCTATTGGTAGTAGCACTGCTACGCCCGTAGTAAGGGTTAATTTGGACCACGCCAGAATTTTGGTAGATAGATCGCCACACATTTCGAGAAAAAAAAGGTGATCATATATATAGAGAATTTGGCATTTCTGCACTAGAGGCTCCTTCGTGATGCTTTAAGGGAGGGCGGAGCCTACTTTGAGAAACACTGTGCTAGATGTATCAAAGTGGTCAAAATAACGTCTCAATTTTTTGTGAATTATACTGAAATTTCTGTTACTTTTTCTTTTTCAATTTTCTACATTTTGTAGAGTGTCAGCGATTATATGGATGAAGGTTCTAACCTCTTTTACTTCGTTTTTTCTAACTAATTTATTTAGTATTTTTAAATATGTTGAATCAATCAGTGACAGATGTAGCGTTAATGGAAAAATCGCAATGTTGTTTTGAAAGACGTTAAAAAACCATTGAAGGATGTTATCATGATCGATGAAGACTCACCAAATCTTCTTCCCCCTTATTATTCGCAATGACGCGAATACGCAAGGTGGAAGTGTATTCTAAGAAATCGCCAACGGTTGCCTCAAACTTCCATTCCCCGTTGTGACTGCTATTCACCATTATTCGAAAGCCGCAATCGCCGAAAAGTTCGATGTCTTCCTCTTGCTTGGAGAATAAATCGACAACGTTTTTCTGTAATTGCAATTCGAATGCACGATTAGCTCTATTTTCAAATTATGTCCGATAAGAATTTGTAACCCCGTATGAAACCTTAAGTTTACGGATTACGGAAATATGAATTTAACCCCTCGACCTACAATTTCTTTAGTGACTGCCTCCACATTAATTGAGAATTAAATTACTAAAATAAAAATCAATCGGTGATTCTTGATATATCATATAATTTAATGCAATGTTAATATTATAGAAATAATTTTATCGTCTCGAGTCTCGTTGTTATTTTCAATTTAATAGATTTTGCAAAACTTGCAAATTTCTTATCCCATTTATCACATTAGGCGTGGCACTCGTTATTGTACGGTAAGGGGTTAAAAAAGAAGTAGGTTTACCACGTTCATGACGGGGTTTAAGTCCATTTTTGAGAAAAGTGTGTTTAAATTAGTTTCAGCTAAAGATAGGTTTCTTCTTTTTGTAATTTCAAATGGCAAAATAAATAGAATGAAATATCCTCATCATTGATTTCGTTTAAAAAGTTTTAACTGTTGCATGTTATAGCATGAAAGCTTTTGCGTGAACTCTGAAATATGTCAAGATGAGAAAAAAGGGCCTTGTACCACTTTCAAATATAACGGCTCAGTTGCATTTTTCTCACAGCACTGATTTGAAATCAATTGCATATTACATAGTTAATCCTTGGGTTAAATTTTTACTAACGAAAAACGTTTAAAATTAAAAGCAACAATTGGTATTTCTTGAAAGGGACGACTATCACGTCGTTCACCTTGGTACTAATTTTTTGTTTCTTACCGGTGACACATTAGCCGCAAACGTTTCAAAAAAGAAAGTAAGAATGGAGAAGATCCAATCAATGAGCAGTATCAATAAACTGATAATTTTCAGTGACTAAATACCTGTGGATCCTTAACCTCGCATGTTTGAAGATTTTTCAATTCTTCATTCATTTTAGCGTGCACGTACTGTCCCTCGTAGGCGTACAAATCGGCTGCGGGTATCATCTTTACGATCTGAAAAAGAGGACGTGAGACTTTTAACGAGGTCGTGCTACGAAAACGGTGTTCACATTCGTGTTGCGAGAGAGAAATCATGACGCGTGGCTGCTGGATAATTGCACCATCGTTTAAGTTATATTATTCCACGCTTGAATAATGATTTTAGTTTATTTTCACGAGGTTTGCCGGACGAAATGTCGTTACGTTCGCTGTTACGTTCAACTAAAGTGACGACAGACGCGTGGAAACGTATTACACTCAAACCCGTTTTTGTGCGGTCTTTTTTGTGCGATTTTTCATTTGTGCGGTATATGAAAATTTCATATTTCATATACCGCGCAAAAAAAAATTGCACAAAACAAATCGCGCAAAAACAGGTTTGAGTGTACATATTTGCATTGCATTCGCTTGGGAAACTTTTGATCAGCTTATTTACGAACGAAGCATAACTTTCTTTCTTTTACATCACCGACTGAAAAGTCAATGTTAAAAGAAATTAATCGAGATATACCTTTATGACGTTAACTTTGAACTTGAACGTCTCAGTGGCGAATTCATCGTTGGTCTTCTCAGTCGACGATTCGGTTTTAAGTTTGTATGTAGTTATGGTCCATTGGCCCCCATCATTTCCATGGGCATCGCTTATTTGAATGGAACAACTGTACTCTCCCCAGAAACCACTATCGGCCCAAATTCTATCGGTGACCTTATTTAAATTGGGCTTGTACTCATGCTCCTCTCCGGTATTCGTTTTCACTTTACATTTGTCGTATTTCGATTTAGCTTGTATTGTCAAGTCCAGCCGCGATCCATCATAAATGTTCACCACTTTCTCTGCAAAACGGCAATTTCGTACTACATTAAACACACAGATCACTGCAATAACCGGACGCGAAAGAGAGAGGAGACTCCAAGATCAAAGCGCGAACACTTTTCAACGAGGAATATCAAAAATCTCCGGTGAGATTGTAGCGAGGGTGTTGCACTTTTTGAGGGAACCATGTTGCCGTTCTATCGCGACGGATAAATGCGATAAATCTGGAAGGAAACGGAAAGTGAAGGGAACAGGGGGATGCTTCACGTATCGGAGAGGAATCGAGGGTTCGAGGGGGAACGGGACGATAGCTACGTTCGGACAGAGAAAGGGTGGAACCGAGGAAGAACCATAAATCTGCTGATTTACCCGAAATGCCGTAGGCGAATTGGACGGCCAGAAGAGTCACGAAAATAATGAACCGTGTCATACTCGCTCGTACTCGTGATGCCTTTGGAACATTGACCGATCAAGTGATTTCTTTTATATCGAGATAATGTATCAGTGATCGATATAGCCGAATTAAGCGCTTTATTATCGCTGTGCGCAATAATACGGTGTAAGTCGTTAGTTTTTAATCATCGTAACGACAGTACAAGGACTTTGAAAAATGTGCTGGTACGCGAGATTTTGTTGAAGTTTTAACGAGGATCGGTTTTCTGCATGTCGCTATCGTGTTCCATTGAAGGACCTTTGAACAGATGTTACTGGTCGAGTAAAGGTTTAAATATAGGTAAACGTTTAAATATCAATGTCATTGCTCATTACACAATGTTTTGAAACAGTTATCTTTAACTACTTTCGATGGTAAGTGTAGATATAAGGAGAAGGTGGAAAATGTCCCCGATTTAATCGAACGCACCCAATAAAAGATCGATGCATCAAATAATGAAAGATATTCTCCGTTGTCGTAATTTTTGATGTGATTTCACGCAATCCGTCGAGCCGAGAACGATCTCGCTGGCATTATCTCCGAATTTACCTGGGATACACACAACGACAGGTATCCTCCGATTAAACACGCTGGCAGATATCGTTCGCCGTTCACACTGAGCGATACCGATTTCTAATTATCGGTGCTTTCATGAGTTTTACGCTCTTATCAAGTACGTGCCATCTGGCAACTCTCGTTGAAAATCGTTACCTGTACGAATTAAACGCCAATGTCCATTTTTCGTTTTATTACATGCGGATGTAATTCGGATAAGGAAATAAGAAGTTGATAATAACACTATTTGCTTTTACGGGATAGAACTCTTGTATTAAACGGTGAAAGACATCTTATTTTTATTTAGCATTGGATTTTGTGTCGCTACGAGAGAAGGGATCTACGGAGGAAATTAACACTAGAACTACCGGCGTTAAATCTATCATTTTTAAAAATATTAAATAAGTATTTTGAAAAAAGGGGAATTTAGAGGTGGAAAATATGATCGATTCGGTAATTTATGTTTGATAAGATGGACGTAGAATATATATTCTATGACGCTCCTATAAACTTGGAGAATTTTTGGAAAAAATTGTGTACCAGTCATTTTGACTGGTTTGGTAGTTCTAGTGTTAAATAACAGAGACCAGTTTCAACTTTCTCCGTCTTAGCTTGTATCACGTTATTTAAACCACCTTCTCTGTCCTCTGAAATATTCGAGATAGTAAAAGTACAATGGAGACAGATTACGAAACGATATTTTCTACAAATACTGCCCTAAAAAGACTTTAACACTAGAACTACCAGCGGTAAATCCATTGTATTGCAGTATAATAAATAAGTACTTTGAAAAAAGAGGAATCAAGAGGTGGAAAAGATGATCGATTCGGTTATTTATGATTTATGAGATAGGCGTAAAATGTCTACTGTATGACTCTTCTATAAACTTGGAGATTTTTTTGGACAATTTCGATACCAGTCATTTTGACTGGTTTGGTAGTTCTAGTGTTAAGAATTATCTAAGTAAAATTATCCATCATCGTATCAAACGTCATGCATCCTTGACAATCACAACTCTATTCCCGTTGGACCATTCATCGTCAGCAACCACTATTTTTCGACACGGAACTCTCAATCGACACCCTTGAAATCTCCGTTGCTTCGGACGACAACGTAGGGACCGTTGCCAGGGAAAATCCTGGAAATCATTTCCCCGCTGAATACGCGATCGTAGGTACAGAGGGAAGAAGTAACCGGATTATCGTGAACATAAGAGATGTATCCGGGTCGGCGTAGCATCGAAACGGTTTCGCGTTCTTGTGAAGTCGGAAAAGCCCATTTCGATGTCCCTTGTGCCATCAGGCAATCCCATTTGAGATTAGACGCAGGCGTGAATTGTGTTACCTTCGAGTTTGAGCGGATCAAAGGCAAATTCCCGGTCGGGATGCATACGTACGTAATTGATATGCCTGATGGGGGTTTCCAAGTCGGATAGTCAATTACCATAATCTCGTTGCAGGGGGAAGGCCAGTCTCTGTCCGTGCCGATTCCATACAGTACGGTTGTATACATTGGGGATATCAATTCGATTTCGCGATACGAAAGAAACCGCGATGTATACGTATTCCTTCCTGCTCGGAGTTATTAGATTCCATTCGGTACACAGGCTACCCTCTACGGTACGTGCGTTTATCATACGCGCCTTTCCCTTTCAATTAGTGACCGGATACACGTGGTATTAATCCACCATCGTGATTGCACGGTCCGTGCACGCGGGACTACCGTCGGAATTAAACGAATAAGCACATTAGGCCTGACTGGGATTTTCTGCAATCAGTTGACGGTTTAATTTGCTGTTAAACCATTGGATTTTCTCGTATTACCGGCGATTACGCAGAGTTAGGTTGCCGAATACACGATGAGTTGTTGGGTATCGTGAATGTTCAACTCTTGGATGATGTGCTTATTTTCTTTATCCTTCCACTTTCTTAAAATTAGGTCGTCAAGAGAGAAGAATAATAGTCAAAAACATTTTTCTGCGACATTTTATACCCGACAGGTCTCAAATGCATTGTAAAATCACATGAATACTGTAATTAACCCCCGCACGCTCGTCTGCGTGAAATTTCACCCAACCTCCGTTTTTAAATACCGTGTAATATTTAATTCCTTTTTAATATGTTGGTACTTCATTTAATTTCAGTGAAACACAGTGTAATAGATTAGAAATAACATTAATTAAAGTGTAGAGGAAAAGGGGGCTGAAATTTTACGTGAGGATGTTTTCTGTAATTATTTTTGAAGAGCGTGTGAAGGTTAAAAGAAAATTATACTTTATTGTCCGTCGGTACAGTTCAACAGCGACTCGATAAATAATACTAGTTAAACATCACATCGAATATTTCTCCGTATGCCGAGGATCTTCCGGACGGCTGGAATCCTGTTTACCGTGTCAAAAATGTCATTTTCATGCGCGTCTTTATCCCGCGAATGATAAAGAGCCTTTACGAAACACCTTGAAAAGCGACCACCTACTTAAAACGTCCCCCCATGTGCAATTTACCTCGCGTTTTTTCCTTACGCGTGCAGCTCGATTAGCCAGGTTAAATACGGCCGGTCATTTATCAGGGGGATATAATAGAGACGTTACTTTCGCGCCATATGCTGTCTCTATACAATAAGCAAAGCGCGCAGTTAAATGGCCACGGTGCGCAATATGTCCCGAAACGGGA
Source organism: Cerceris ruficornis (assembly GCA_963989415.1). Taxonomy (NCBI): domain Eukaryota; kingdom Metazoa; phylum Arthropoda; class Insecta; order Hymenoptera; family Crabronidae; genus Cerceris; species Cerceris ruficornis. The sequence goes on from OZ022520.1 coordinate 18,268,085, forward strand.
CAAATAGTGAGGGAAACGGTTTGCGGAATATACAGTTTATATTTACAATAGGACAATGCACTTTTGTCGTTGCGGGAGGGGTGATTATGCCGTTCGTGGCTGCCGGCAAAAATGGCCACATTTTCGTGTCAACGATTCAATCGTCGAGCCATTTCTGCGACGACCTTGGAAAATATTGACAAGGGCGTGAAAGCGAAAATAAATATAAATTTTGGAATAATTCCCTACGACGACGATAAGTCCGATGTTTATTCGTGATAACGGAAATTTTGGTCGATAACGAGACCGAAGATGTTGGGCGCTCTTTTTTCAATGATGCATCGAGCCGATTGTGCGCCGTTGATAGAAAACGAGAGGAACATTTGAAAATGAATCGTTAATGTCGGCTAATTGGTGCATTGTATGCGGGGAAAGTATTCCTTTTTAAAAAACGAACCAACCCTGTCCGACGAGGTAGAACTCGTTAACAATAAAGCTGCGTTCAAAAGTTATTTCGCGGGATGGTCTCATTAAGTTTCCACAATCCGCGGTTGCGTTGTGTATTGTAAAAAGTGTTCCACTTGTTAGAACGGGAGGAAAAATAGTTGGTTTGATAACGTGTTGCATGGCACCGTTAGAATTTCAAATGTAATCGTGCGCAGATAATGGGGGAGTTAGAAATGAGGTCAATTGCAGCATGACTGCGTAGAATATAAAAATATCCATTTTTTCCAATTATCTTTTAACCTTTCCCACTTATACAACGATTCGTTGCGTTGATAGTATTTCTAATCGCTTGAAATTGCACAATTTGTTTATTATTGTTAGCAATAAAACTTCACATACCGCGTGAAAAGATCTCATCGTAAGACATTCATTTGCAGAGAACTAATTGAAAATGAAATCAAGCAGAAATTTTCAGCGAATGCAAAATGAGATAAAACAATTCGAAAAATTACTGAAAAGAAACTGTTGGATACCGATCTTTTTTTATAAGATAGAACGCCAAATATCTCCAAACGTGATGCAGGATCCAAACGGAAATCTTATTTAATTGTTATCGCTTTCCCTACAAAACATATTGTTAGATACCGACTTAATTCTATAAGACAGAACACCAAATATCTTCAAACGTGATTCAGGTTCCAAACAGGAAATCTTATTTACTTGTTATCGCTTTCCCTGTAAAACATATTTTCAGGACCTTTCGTCTTAACAAGAGTCACAGGGAAAGCGGCCGCTCTTTGGAATCCTAATCACGAGAAGTGGGGGTTATCCGAACCTCCCACCACGCTGTTTCGGAGCCCTTAAAACCTCGGCTCATTTCCAAATCTAAAAAATTCATAATCAATTGTCTTGAATCGCTGACAGTCGGTATCCTTACGTTATCCTTACTTGTAAAAACTCCAAACGCGAAAGTAATTCTTCGTTTAACACTAGATTTACGGAAGCCGTCAGATTGACGGGTTCCTACTTGTCTTATAAATATTTCTAAAATTTACAGAAACGCTGTACAGTAAATATTTCACGTATATTTTATAATACAATAATGACCTAACGAATTACCATTTTTTACCGCTTCATCCCTCTCTTTCCAAAGACCTTATTTAATATATTGCGATTTAACAGATTTCACGCCCGTAAATCTAGTGTTAACACTATGACGTCCGGCGACACCACAGTGGTGACCTTCACAAAGTATCGCTCGGCGGCCGGCGACACGACAGTGGTGATCTTCGCAAAGTATCGCTCGACGGCCGGCGACACAACAGTGGTGACCTTTGCTTCGTATCATTTAACACTAGATTTACGGGCGTTAAATCGGTCACACTTAAATATATTAAATAAGAGCTTTGAAAAAAGAGGGATCAACGGGGAAAGACGAAGATCGGTTAAGTAATTTGTATATTATAAGATACAAGTGAAATATTGACTGTACCACGTCTCTATGAATTTGGAAACCGTTTTTAAAAAAGTAGGAATCCGTCAATTTGACGGCTTCCGTAAATCTAGTGTTAAAAGAGAAATACTAAGTATGTACCGAAGAAAATGTACTTAAAAAAATATATATTTCAAAAAAATTTTACATTTATTTACATATGTACATTTTCATAAGAATAGGTGAGGCGGATTGAAAACTCGTGAGAACTACCGATGAGATTAGAAAAACTTGAAATTTATCATCTCCCAATAACCTCAAAAACAGCCGGCGACAAGCGAAATAACAGAGTTAGTGGTGCCGGCGCCAAGCGAAGAATTGTTTAAAAACAGTGCGGCCGGCAAAGTGTTAATAAAACTGTTGTAAAACTCCTCACGGAATACAACATAAATTTGGTGTCAGAAGTGGGATACATCAAAACTGTACCCTTTTACGGGAAATAATCGTAACAACCGTCATTAGTTCCTGCTTGATAATAAATGCGAAATCGATTGATACTCGCAAAACACGAAAACAACTCGCCGAAAGTAATCGCGAGACCTTCGTAGCGCCACGTGGTAGACGCGTTAATTTTAATCCTGCCGGGCGTCACGACGGCCTATAATGAGCGGATCTTCGCTAATTTGCACAATAATGGTGCAATTCCAACGTCAGGAAGATAGCGGGCAGTACCGTGTCGCCTTCGTGCCGGCGATACAACGTACGTTCGATAAACACGACTTCGCAGGAGCGTGTACAAACACTTCGCGTGGACGTGTTCGCGGGGGTGAGAGAGTGGTCGAAGGGGGTGGTGTTCAAAGGCGGAAGGGGGTTGGAGCAAGTACAGGAGCAAAGACAGGGAGGAGAGAGAGCGAGAGAAGAGAGGTAAATGAGAGAGAAAGGGTTGAAAATCGGCAAAAGGGAAGGAGAGACGTGAGTTGGTGTTGCGTACACGGACGTCGAACGACACGCTTGCCGTTCGAAAATGAATCTGTGTCGCTTACCTCGGCAGCGACTGTTTGATCACGATTTAAAGTCGACGTCCCTGGAAACGTTGGTACAAGCTCGTGTTATCGACCGTGCGTAATTCGGAGGGTTACGTTTATCGTACGGCGCCTGCTGTTCGCCGTAGGATAGTCGTTTAAATGTTACGTAAGGCCACGATACTGTTGGGAGTAATGTTGATGTCGATCGAAAATCGTACGCCTTTTAGAAAAAGATTCTGGTATGGTGGTTTCACGTACAAGTGTTAATTCGTAGTATTAGGTTGGTAAGAAATTAATGTCGGTTTTAAAACGTTATCTTTGACACATGTTGAGAATGGGAATAATTTGTTTTAATCAAAATAAGTTACATTAAAATTTACACATTTTCCCCCAAAGAGGAACAAGTTTTTTAATATATTTTTTTTCTTAAATGATATAAGAAAACAAACAGATTAAAATGAACAGCTATCTCAAAATTAAGCGCCGAAGTTTGAAAAGTCCAAAAACCGACATTAATTTCTTACCAACCTAATACGAATGTACCTTAATGATTTTCGTAATTTTTGTAAGCCTCTTTATGCCATTGGGTGGTTTAATTTTAATTATATTCCCACTTGATAATATCGCGTGTCACTTGTGCTTCGTAACAATTTAAATAACATTGCTGCTCCCATTGTATTCGAGTGGCTACTTATTTCGTCGTTGGTTCGTTTTGGATTAATTAAATGTATTATTGAATTGACGCTAGGGTGGTAGTAACGTCAACGTTTAATTAAATCATTTATAACAGGAAGCGCGAGATGCATTAACGATATGAAAATAAATTGATACTACTTTTAATTAAGCATCGAATGAAATCCGTGTACTATAATCGCCATTGAAAATTATCCTAGATTACGACCGATCGACGAAACCGATTCTGATGGATTTCAGGATAATTAAGAATTAACACCCTTGTGCAATTCCGGCATTACGATATACCCTCCATCGCGTCGCGCGTTGAAAAAAGGTTCCCATCAAACCGTGACCATACTAACCATCCATCCCGATTAAAAGCCATTTACATGTTCTATGAAATATCAATATGACCCAATTTCCGTTTATCGGAGAAACGCCCAAATGCTCTCGGAATCGCTGAGAAAAATCTCATCGGCAGACGCGCTGTTAACGAGAAATGAAAGATCGAACGTCAACGAGGCGGGAAAGCTTTTCGGCGATACGCGCCATTGTGAGATTATTTAAGATTATCAATGACGGAACGGACAGCAGGAACGTTCGAATCCTCGAGGTCGGATAATAGAGAAACAGAGACGGCGACGTAAGTACTTTAGATACCTATATAAATTAATTGTACGACTGCGGGGTGCATGTTGCGATCTCAAGTGGGTTCGCGAGATTAGAGGGCTGGTTTTTGTTGGATTTGCACAACAATGGACGGATCAGCGCGGCATGTGCGAACCCACCGGTTGGCGAACCACGCTCTCGCTTCGAGGGATCCTTAATCCCAGTGCTCTCCAATTTGATACAATTTCCTGTCCTCTTTTTGTCGCTCCGCTGATGGGGAACGCCGTCGTCTAACCGGTGTAGCACGTGGTACGATCTGACTGTCGGTTTAACGCGCCTTTCGACGCTCATGCTTTTTCATTTTATCGTCGTTTACAATTTCGACCGAAACTGTCCACGCCGTAATCCCCTGATTATCATCGGTGGCCCTTGAAGCATCATTCTGCAAAGAAGAATGCCGTTGGGTCATTAATACATGGCTGTCGCTATGGGTGGTTGGTTTTCTTTTTATCGTTTATTGGGTTTTTTCGCTCGTGTTATTTATCGAAATACGAATTTTTGTCGGACTCGATTGCTTTCACGTAGGTCGCTGTAGCGGCAGGGGAAAGAAAACTGATGTTTCCGAGAGCGGAGAAGTGATATTTTTGGGGCGCGGGGGTAAGCTAGACACACGATGGAAAAATAAATATCAATCGTGTGTGTATCGTTTATAAATCAAGACAAAACGATTGGGCAAAATATCTGCCGAAATTCTATATCGTGCTCGTAGTGGACGTCATTGATTTTTCTTTTCCTCCATGTTTCCCTCGTTCTTCGATGATGGAAGCCACGGTAATGGATGTTGCTCGTTGGATCGAACGGATTATTAAACTAGCAATTGGACGACAGTGTCTCTCCTATCTTCGCCGTTTGAGTGTACCTTACCACCTTTTTTTATCTTTTATTCCATTGAAATGTTTCAGTAAGGCACTCGAACATCGTAAAAGTGGTTTACGTCCTTTGCCGTGGCAGAAAAGGGCATAACAAGTGTCGAAGATATTGTCACACGAAAGAAAGATAGATTCGAGAGGTTCGCGGCTAAAATGAAGATCCGATATGCTTTGACATTCTTCTCTGTCTTCGAACACCCACGGTTGCTCAGACTGTATGGCTTTAGTCTGCCTTTGAATTATTTCGCTGTAGATACTTGGACTAAGAACGGGCAAAGTACTCGAGGAAGTATCTACATGACAAGTACGTCTGTCCTATAACAGAAATTCTGCTCTCGTAACTTATAGAAATAAGACGGAACGAACCGTGGCCTCTGCATCATTGTGAATACCAAGCTCGGGAGAGAAACTTTTAGATGTGAATAAATTTTCTTTCCCCCGTATGCTGTAACTTTGTTGAATCGTATAGCCTTACAAAACATCTACCAACTGCGGGGAATTTATCGTCGGTGCCTTCTACGAATATTAATTCACGCGCTACTTTAATCGTAGAATAATTCCAACCTCTATGTGCCATTTGAATTTTTTACATTCTCTTATTAATAATCGTCGTTCGTGATAAAAATTCCTGCGTATCAGCCCCGGATATAGAAAATACCACTGTGCCGACTAGATAACGATACTTCTGCGAATATTAATTCACGCGCTACTTTAATCGTAGAATAATTCCAACCTCTATCTGCCATTTGCATTTTTTACATTCTCTTATTAATAATCGTCGTTCGTGATAAAAATTCCTGCGTATCAGTCCCGGATATAGAAAACACCACTGTGACGACTAGAGAACGATACTTCTTGGGTTCTACGAATCATAACACTTTCTCGTCTCAATTGTCACTCACTCTGAAAATTCTTTCACGTCGTTCGCGGATGTTTCAAATACTTTCAATGCGAAACGATATTTCTCGCGTCATAGGAACAACTTTCCGATGGTACAGATCAGTTTTTATCGGGGCATTGCCTAGAGTGAAATAATGTAGGTCAAAATAAAGCTCCTAAAGCCTACCGTTAGAATCCTCCAAGTTTAAATCCTAGATTCATCGTCGGAGGAGTGTCTGAAAATTCCGAATCTCGCTGGGAAATCCCCATGGATGGCTCTGTCGATTTCCATTTTTATTGCTCCACGGCCATGGGAAGCCGCGTGTCTCAAGGTTCCTCGAGGTGGTTCTCTAATTTGCAAGGAGATAACTCCAGCGGTACCGCGACCATGAACTTTCGCTAGAAATCGAGACGAGCAGCAACCGAGCGAGGAAGTTTTTCGTCTCGTTTTCAACGATTTGCACGGGTTAAGCCGAGACGATGGAGATGGCGGCGTTGAAGGAGGAGCTTAAAGAGATCCGCCGATGACGGGAGGGCCGCCGCGTGGCTAAATCAAATTTAAAAGAATGACTCGTACACTTGTTTCACGAGAGGAACAATGGCCTTTTGAACACTCTTCCTCCTCGAGGACCTTTCAAGGCGTTTGCTGACATTACGTTGCACCGTTGAGAGCACAATGGAGAATTGTGCCGCCGCGAAGTAGCGCGTTCCTCTGTTCGGAAGTATCGGAGAATTAAAATAGGTGGAAGACAACTGTTGCTCTTCGCTTCCCGGAAAGTCAAACTAATTTAGAACGGAGTGAAATTTCGCTCTTAAACAGTTACCTGTGACTCCTTATTCTTCGGCGGTGTTGAGAAGTAAAATGGACAATTTTATAATCATCCTGATAATGGTACTTTCATCGATACCAATCGGTACCACGGGAACATTCGGTACTCGATCGTTATCCTTACGAGTTTACGAGTTATATTTATCAAACGATTTATGAGGACATGCTGGTACCGTTTTGGTTTTTAATGCTTCCGCATCGATGAAATTGCACGTTTTATGGAACGTCGAGGAAAGTAAGAAGGTGAAGGACACGCGAGCATTGGAAAAAAGAAATAAGTTTGTGATTCTTATGTATTACACGTTACATTTTATTGCTTCCTTTTATTCTCCTCTACTCGACCGGATTCCTCTTTATCGACAATTCTACGTTTTAACGTCCTTCGATCTTGAGTACCGTGCAACGTAGGATTTTGTAAACTCACCTCGTCATTTCGTTCCTATTTTGCACGAGAAATTCTCGGCGGGATCGGCTCCGATACCGTTTATTCCCTGTCGTGCGCTTTTGACATTCGTTATACGAAAGGGGTCCGCTTTACGACCATAATCCATGTATCGTAAAGCAATTTGTGTACCCTAAACTTAAATAAAACTGACTCATGTTGGTAATTTATTGGTGTTCTGCGTGCTGCTACAGTGCAATCAATAACGATTAGGTATCAGAAGGCAAGGTTAGATTAGGACGAAAAATATCGTAGGTATCGGCTTAAATCACCGTTCGCCAGTGCTATTGGTAGTTGGGATGTTTTTCGAGTTGCAGGGCTCTAGTCATTATTTTAATTGTTGCGAGAGCCACGCTGCTCTAGGGTCCTTAATTACAGCCTTTGCTCGAGAAGTAAAGCGATTCTACTTGCCTGCTGGCGTCCACGCTTAAGAGAATATCCTCTCACCTTTGCTTCGTCTTCTGTTACGACGGAGCAAGGTGAGAATCAATAGGATCGAATTAGCGAATCCAATAATTAAGGTACCGTTACAACGTTAAGAAATTACTGACTGTCAATCGGAACATCCTTGGCCTTCTTCGATTTTACTAGAGTTGGACGAGAAGCCAGCTCCTTCCCTGCCTCGAGTTTGCTCAAAGAATCACTAACGATAAGACACCAGAATTCTTATTAAATATTGTTCTTGCTGTATTTTCTTTGTCTGAGATCTTTGGCGAAATTAATGAATAATTAACAAACATATGCAACAGTATAATTATCCATATAATAGTTTAGAAAATATTTCATTTTACTATATTCCGTTTTTACTATACAAACTATTCTTTTCAACACAGATTTCTTCCTAAAACTTACAATATTGCATGCTGCCGGTAAAAGCACAACAATAAAGTAGTTAAATTTAACATAACATCTCAAATCTTCCCAACATCCAAACAGTTACACAAAACACTAAATCCACTCGACAGAGCCTAAGCATATGTACAAGGTGTTTCAAAAGGTTTTGTCATGGCTTCAGGGGGTTGTTCTAGAGCTCGGAGTGGATGAAGAATTTTTAAAATTACTTGCCGCAAAATTATTTGAGGAATCCCCGATTCAAACTGGCTGGGCCATCTTCTTCGTATTGTTACGTACTAAATACAAAGCCCTACATCCAAAAATTATCAAGACCTCCGCAACCATAAAGACAACCAGCGAACCGATCTCCCCATTCTTTCGATCATCCTTACTCATCACTCGCGACGTCCCACCATGACTTTTAAGCTGTCCACCTTGAACAAGCCAAATCCTCCAAGACATCAACCGATTCGTTTTGCTCATTCCATCCCTCGAAATCTAGAAAAACCGACATCCATCCCCATAAAGTGTACTTTTCATCCCTCTTCACCCCACTTCCGTGGCGATTTTCGGCAGTGGCGCATTGCGCGTCACCGTTCGTTGCATTAATCTGCGCCGGGCATCCGCTCCCTTCCCGTCGTGCTCGTCCTCGCGCGCATATTTTGTCGCTGTACATCAGCTTCGACACGGCAATTCATTTACCGGTGTACTCTGCGCGTTTCCAACTCGATACGCTCCGATGAACCGGCATAGACGAGATGACCAGGTTTCGCGCGATATTTTCGGCAATCGTGCACGAGTTTTCGCTTTTATCGAGAAACGCGGAGGACGCGGCGAGAAGCCACCCTCACCCGCCTAGGCAACCTTGGTAACGCAACCACCCCCCCTTCTACCCTAGTTGTCCGTCAAAAGGGTGCGTCCGTCGACGTTTTGCCTGTTGCGCAAAAACGAACGGCAACTCGCCCTTTCAACCTCGCTGCCACCCTCGGCTGTCGGCATTTTCTATCCAATTATTCGTAATTACAGAGGATGCAACGTCACCGCGTGGCCGTTTTGATAATTGGCGGTGGGTGAACGACACTTCCGGAATTTCCGGAGCCGCGACACCCGCGGTGTCGATCGGGCTTCGGGTAATTGGACGGAGAGAAACGGCGGAGGCGGAGTTTTCGCGGATTTTTTTTTGATTGTTAATGCTTTGCAATTTGGAGATGTTTCGAGGGTTTAATATGATATGCGCGAAAACTTGCGGTGTATGTAATTATGGGATTTTTTGGGCAAATCGTGATTGTTAATGAGAGGAGTGGTTTTGGAAGATTGTGCGGTTAATTTTTGTTGTTTGGAAAGATGGGTTGTCGTTGATAGACATTGGATGAGTTAGAAAGTATGTTAGTGTAAATGTGATAGTTAACACTAGAACTACCAAACCGGTCAAAATGACTGGTACACGATTTTTTCCAAAAATTCTCTAACTTTTAGGAGTGTCATAGAATAGATATTCTACGTTCATCTTATTAAACATTAATTACCGAATCGAGAATCTTTTCCGCCTCTTAATTCCCCTTTTTTCAAAATACTTATTTAATATTTTTAAATATGATAGATTTAACGCCGGTAGTTCTAGTGTTAATACTGCATTTCATGGCAATAATAGAGTCATCGTCGAGAAGGAATGAAACAGTAACTGAGAAGAAAATTTTAATATGATATGCGCGAAAACTTGCGGTGTATGTAATTATGGGACTTTTGGGCAAATTGTGATTGATAGTAAGAGGAGTTTTATTGGCAGATGGTGCGGTCAATTCTTGTTGATCGAAAGATGGGTTGTCGTTGATAGGCATTGGGTAAATTAGAAAGTATCATAGCGTAAATGTGGTAGTTAATATAGTAGTAGTTGATTGCAATAATAGAGTCATCGTACAAGGGAAATGAAGCAGTAATTGAGAAGAAACGAGTGGTGGTTGATTAAGGTATGATAGTTATCAATAAAAAGAACATGGCGCTCTTGTAATTCGGTAAAATGTTCGAGGTAAGAAGCGAACGAAGAGGAGATGAAAGAATTGGAAGATTAAAATTTTAGAAGATTATTGCTACAGGGTGTATTAACGAAATTTAGGTCGTTACTTGGGTAAGGTATTATACATGTGCAGCGAAACTCCAAGTTCACCTGCTTGAATATTCATTAGCCCGAAGGAACACGGTTGCAAAGTGTTTTTTAATCTTTAATTCGTGTCTTTAATCAAGCGGGATAACGCAATAGAAGAGTGCACTGTGAAAGTCGCTTTTAAAAGTAAATGGCTACATGATCTCGAGCTTCCAAGTAATATCGTTTATCCAACTTAGACCCACGTTATTTATTCATTTTCGTCGAGCTATGCCGAACCCCTAAATTGGCGGAGATTGGCTCTCCTGAAACTGAAATTTATAGGAAACGAGAACCGAAGTGCTCGCGATCGTTTCACTTTAATTTTATGGCACAAGTTGAAATTTAGCACGATGTTGAAAGCACTTTATTCGATAATAAATTCGAAGTTTTTAAATATTAAAACGATAAAGTAGTATCATTAAAAAAATGTAATTCTATGTAGCTCTACTTTTCTCCGTTTCTGTAAATTGTAGCTGATTAACGTTTAAAAAATGGAATAGAATTCATTCTTTCAAAAATTCCTTTCTAACTTAAACAATTTCGTGATACAACGTGCAAAACGGAAGCCTCGGTCATTGATATATCGCTGTCATTTCAGCGGTCTTTATACCTTTTCATATATATTCAACGTTTGTCAGTGCCAAACGGAATTGCCTTCGAAATCGAGCAATCCGAGGGGTGTAAATATTAGCCATATTATTCAAGATGTTTCATAAGCATATGGCACTCCCCGGGCGCTCTTCATTTGCTATTCCATCCAAATAAATGCAGGACGCGTTCGAATGCGCTCGCCTCTCAATCTATGCAAATTGCATCGGGCAAATTTATAACGTGACGTTTCATCCCCGAAATGTCCATCGGTTGTAATAAAAATTAGCGTAACGAGAAATTTGCAACATTCCCAACGAAAATAATTCCTAATTTCGAGCCCCACTGTCAGCAGTTCAACAAATCCTCGATTCAGTGTTAACAAGCGTAATCACCACCGCCAGAATCTCGTCCCCGTTTTCATATTTCACATGGTGCAGATTAACCCACCTGCCATGAAATTATTCAATTGAAATTTCAAGTTCTCTCTACGACAAGATATGTCTGACTATAGCGCCAAAAGACAATGTAACTCTAATTGTAAGTGAAAAATTTGAAGCTGCGATTATAGATATTCATCGAGTATCTTTAACGCTTGGTCAATTAGATTCGTCCAAATGAAGTCGAAAATGCTTATCGCCTAATAACATTCAACTGGATTCATGCGATTGATACATATCAACTACAAGTTCTCATTTTCTCGGTGAAATTTCCAACTGTCAAAGAATATTATATTACTTGTACTTCACAGTGCAACCAACGGCGTTATATCTATTATAGTTAAATAAATGCATAAAATAAAAACTCCGAAAGAAGAGGAATCAAGCGACAAATGATGTGATCCGTTAAGTAACTAAAGTATTATAAAATACACGTGGAATCTCTACTGCTCTGTTTCTCCATTTTGGAGAATTCTCATAAGAACAAAGGAACTTCTTATCTTGACCGCTGTAGTCGATCTGGTGTTCAAAGGCGAAGAAACTCTGGATTATTGGCCCATGACCATAATCATCCACCGACTGCAATTAACACTCGCTCGGTAATACACATTCTGACGGACTTGAAAGTTGTCATCCCCTAAAAACATGCAACTTAATTCCAGTGACTCCACAAGTTGGACATCACGTTCTTGTTTGCTTCACAAAAATTCCATCCACTACAGTATTTGTCACTCCTTCGTTAAACCAATCTACGAAAGACAACACAGTCCTGGATAAAAATATATACACCTGCTGTCATAATCACTCCTCAAATACACGTAACGCTCACTCAGTTATATACAGTTTCTCGAAATACAAAAATATGATTTTTAACCCCCAAGAACATTCAACAGGATTTCAAAGACGTCCACAGATCGATTACTAGTCCTTGTCTATTTGGTAAAATTTCTAACCATCAAGGTACTGGTCGGCAATTTATTAGAACATTCCTCAAAAGACAACACATCCTGGATAAAAATATTTCCACCTTTGGTCATAATCACCCCTCAAATACGCATAAAGCTCCCTCAGGTATATATACACTTCGTCGAAATACAAAAATATGATTTTCATCCCCCAAGAACATTCAACAGGATTTCAAAGACGTCCACACATCGATTACTAGTCCTTGTCTATTTGGTAAAATTTCTAACCATCAAGGTACTGGTCGGCGATTTATTAGAACATTCCTCAAAAGACAACACATCCTGGATAAAAATATTTCCACCTTTGGTCATAATCACCCCTCAAATACGCATAAAGCTTCTTCAGGTATATACACTTCGTCGAAATACAAAAATATGATTTTCATCCCCCAAGAACATTCAACAGGATTTCAAAGACGTCCACAGATCGATTACTAGTCCTGGTCTATGTGATACAATTTCTAACCATCAACGTAGTCGTCGGCGATTTATTAGAATATTCCTCAAAAGACAACACATCCTGGACAAATGTATTTCCACCTGTGGTCATAATCATCCCTCAAATACGCATAAAGCTTCTTCAGGTATATACACTTCGTCGAAATACAAAAATATGATTTTCATCCTCTAAGACCATTCAACAGGATTTCAAAGATGTCCACAGATCGACTTTCTCGTTCGTTTTCACTTGATAAAATTTCCACCCGCCAAAGTATCCATCAGCCGTTCGTTAGAACGCTTCTCGAAAAGCGAGGCCAGCAGACATCCTTTCAGGATGCAAGAGCGAAAGAGGATCACGCGAGGCGCGTGTACATTGCTCGTTTCTCCTCCGGGAAATTCCGTATCGTCGAGGTAGCCCACTGACGCGGGTCGGACGTCTCGTGTAATTCGCACGGCCATATTTCACCGGGCCAGATCCTTCGTATATACGTAGCGCCGGCTCTTAGACCCTCGACGATTTCAATAAATTATCAAAACAACGTCCGGTCTGCGTTCTCGTATTAGCGTGAGAAGGGATAGCACCGACTCACGGCCCCGTCGGCCGAATGAGCTTAAAGCGGCAATTTGCCTGCTCCTCGTACCATCTGTCAAAAGCCTACGACGTATTATTGGCCTCTCTTGTTCCCCGGTCCCGTTTCTCCGTTGTTTCCTCTTCGATATTGTGCCGTTGGCCAGCGGTCAAACCGCGATCCACTCCTTTTGATCGAGGTTTCCCTCTAATTGCTTAAAAATTATACGCCACTTACGTTTTGACCTTCTCGTTAGAACGAGCTTTTCGGAGATTTCGACGATCCTCCGGAGACTTCGGTTTTTGCCCTTTTGTTGCGGGCAAAAGGACCGTCATCGTGCAGCTGTTGGATCCTACGTGTCAATAGTGTTCTACGAAGATAATTACTAGGGGATGTAGTGTTAGAAAGGAGGATCCAAATAGCTTTAATCTTTTGTGGTGAAGTTGCTATTCGTTTAGCTTTTTCATACCACAAGGTCGGTTTTGGTGGATGTTTGTTGTATTTTGAAGGTACGATCTTTAGAGGCTGAAGCTGCACGAACTTTCTAATCGTAGAAAATATCCATTTTCTGCAGTTTCTTCAGATGATGCAAATGTACCTTTCCGTCCTTCATTTTGAAAAATGCTCATAAGTACAAATCAAGTTACTAGAACGATGTCTGACACTATACTGATACATGATACTATCACTTAATCAGTGCATATATCTATTAGGTTGGTAGGAAATTAATGTCGGTTTTCAAACTTTATCTTTAAATACACATGTTGAGAATGGGAATAACTTTTTTAAATCAAAATAAGTTCCATTACAATTTACCCATTTTTCCTAACGGGAAACAATTTTTTTAATAAATTTTTTTCTTCTAAAATGATATAAGAAGACAAACCGATTAAAATGAACGGCTACCTTAAAATTAAGCGCCAAAGTTTGAAAACTCGAAAACCGACATTAATTTCTTACCAACCTAATACTATATGATCAAACAAAAACACCGGTACTCCACTCTATAATGAAGTTTGCGCCACCTCTGAGAGTCTACCCCGAACTTATGCAATCATCAGATATAATATCACGATGATATTCGTTTTTGAAGGGATATACCCCGTAAAAGGTAAAAGGGCGGTAAAAATATTCGTAATGTATGTAGGTCCGGCTAAAAGCCGCATATGCGCAATTCCATACTAACGCCCGTCTATTACTCGAGGTAAAAGCGAATACTGGCTTTGTCCCAGAACGACGAATATATCTCTATCCGGGCCTGCGGATAGAGGTCAAACTTGAATTCACCTGAATTCAAGGGATGTAATTCAAACGTCCGCGGGCGCCTTCATCTTCAGCCTTCCGCCTTTTCAAAGTTCACCGTGTACGACGAGCATGGTATGCACCGTCCTCGTGTATTCCGAAATAAATTCTACGCGTCTTTACATCCCCATACACGCGCATCTGCGTTTAAACGCGGCATTCACTTTCGAGACTCGACGTCTTTAAATAAAGGGAAACTTTTAACGAGTTTTGCAGTGACGTCACTGCGACTCCGGCGAAATGGTGTTTTTATATTAATTCGAATTTGCGTGCAACTGAGAGCACGACAGCTTCAACTTCAAGCGGAATACGTGGGTTTAACGAATACGTATGTCTCTGTAGCTTAGACGATTAAAAGGGAAAAATAATCGCCTCGATAAGTTAAGAGAATGTGTCATTTTAAGAGATTGTAGATAAGGTGACATTAATGCGAGATTTCCTCGCAAACGATGAGATATTTTTCGCTAAATTATTCCTAACCCGTTTATCGATATTTCCTGTCAATAAATATGAAAAGAGATTTCCAATCGTATTACGAATATCAAAATAATTCACACTATCGTTAATTCGTACTATTTTTGCGAAACGAAGCCGCACAGCTGACGTAATAATTGTCACGTCGGAAGAATGAGATTAAAACTATGTGCAATAAATATACCCCGCTATTTTTAACCACACCGTTTGATCGATCAGATCTCGTCGAATTTGTTTATGCGTCGGAAATCTAAAAAGAGAAAGCATAGTTCCGCCAAAGAGAACCTTGAAGCGGCGAAAGCAGAAATTTGCAAAGGCTTCGAGAATGTCGCCGGATCGGTAGGTATACAATACCGAGCACGTATGCTCGGTGGAATTAATGAGCGGTCAGAGACGAGCTTATATAATGGCTCTTTCGGGCGACGGATAGCACACGACGAGGTCCTCGATGAAGGATCCAAATAAGGACAACGAGCCGCGGGAGGTAGAACGTTCGCTCTACAGGAGGTCTCTGACCGTTCCGAATCCGCTGCCATCGAATAGAAATATATTCGTAATCATCGACGGTTAACCGTCTTTGGTTGGTCGTCGAAACTCCTTCCGCTCTGCCAGCTCGAAGGATCGAGCCCGTAATTAAGACCGCGAGCTGCAAAAAGCTTTTAATTGTTCGCCGTTCCACGTAATAGACTGGAGATCTAGACCATGCAGCTTCCTTCTCGGAGTTGCCTTCCTTGCCTCAAATTCCCTTGGAATTCCTACCGCCGTTGAATAGTGTAACAAGGAGCAAAATTAACGGTGATCTCCTACCTCCGACGTTCATGGTGCTGGTAATGAAACCTTTGTGTACGTTAGTACTTCCATTCGAATGAAGAAATTATTGATTTCTAACGAAAAGGTGACTTTTCTCTGGTTGTAATCACTTTTATCGGATAAAATAGAGCTATTTAGGTTTCGCAGAATCTTCCAAATTTTCAGCATCGGAATCGTCGGAAGATAAATAATTTCGTACACTTCTCAGCCAGCGTGCGTTGGGTGAAGAGCTGTTGAATGTTTGATAAAAGGTGACTTTTCTCTGGTTATAATCACTTTTATCGGATAAAATAGAGCTATTTAGGTTTCGCAGAATCTTCCAAATTTTCAGCATCGGAATCGTCGGTAGATAAATAATTTCGTACACTTCTCAGCCAGCGTGCGTTGGGTGAAGAGCTGTTGAATGTTTGATAAGTCTACTTCATTTGATGGCCGGATGAATTACATCTCGTATGTACATTCGTACGGGCTCGATGAGTACTCGGAAAAACTTTGATATTGCACGTATAAAACGAGTAGTACCAACGTCCACAACGTTTCGCAGAATGAATAAGGAAATATCAAATTACTCGAAAGTGCATCCGCCGAGGGGGTGAACTTTGCCTCGGAGTTTCAGCGCCGATCGAAGTTGGGAAATTATTAATTAAATGCGAATGAGCTCGTAAGACACGTTACAGTCTTTCGTCGGGTCGAAGATACGTACGTTCGACGGCTTTATTTTAATAATTACCCGAGCATATCGTATTATCCTAGCACGAGCTCGACAACAATGCGGACATCGAATAATCCGTAGATACGAAGATCACGATAGAAATTTCACCATTATCTCGATGCCCCTTTCGAGTAGGTCTCATTAGGAAATGAATAAGAAACTCTGTAATAGCTATCCGATCAATCTTTTTCACTAAACGTCGACAGTGTTACGTTTTAAAGGGTCCTATCAGCTTCCGTTGGCAAGACTCGTTGCTTTTCCTGAATACACCATATACCTCACCCATTCCGTTCAATTATTCGACCGGCTTTCAAGGCTTCTCGCGAGCACACGTCGCTAGTAACGGAGATGAAATTTTACGGGATACACCTACATAACATACCCTAGCTTGTATTATATATGACTGGCTACCTGGCACAGCATGTACACGTGGCTGCTACGTACATACGTTGAACGAGTAACTCGATATACATCCAGTATATGCCGCGTATCTCCGGAAATATTAAAAAGCACAAGGCCTCGTAATTTCATTCCAGTCGAGCGTTTCTTTCTTTCTTTTCCTCTCCCTCCTTCTATTATACGGATCTTTTCATTGTCATCTGAGCTCGGACCGAGCTTTTCGCTTAAGGAACGCGAAGCCCTAAAACCCTCGAAGATTTCGTTACGCGGAGATCTTAAAAAGTATCTGTACGTTCTTTTAATTCTATCTCCATCGAAATTCCGTGCATTTAGTGTCGCCGTTTTACGCGGAGACCCTAAGAAAACTTGGATCATAAACGCGAAAGTTGTAATTGTAAAAGTGAGAAGGGTCGGAGGATCACTTCAGAGCACGATTTCATCGCTGGAAGGAAAATCGTGTGTCTGATACGTTGTACATTTTTTGTAGAAATGTATATGCCGATATACATTATTATAGCGGTCTAACTATGTCATTTATTCTTTGTTTTGATATATTTAAACTTCCGCTTTATGATGCGCATGAAGTTCTTGCAGTGAAACCAGTATGAACCTCGTCCAACGCTTCAATTTCTTCTAATTTCTATAAAATATTATAGTTTTATTATACTTAATATACATTGATACAACAGAAAATAGGTGATAACTTCAATTTTTCGATTTCTTGTTTACAATTTCGCAATCATCGACACATATACCGACAACGGCGGGGAATACTTTCCATAATTATTCCCAGTTGGACGAAGTAATCGCTGGAGAACGTAAAAATTGCAAGACCAAGTTGCTTTACGACTCTTTGAAAAGTCATTTCGATTTGAATTCGTCGGTGCCCGATAAAACTTTGGATCTCTTGCTAGTACGATTAATTCGTGCAAGTTTACGTTTACTCCCCGGAATTTGCATGCTGTAGAATCGTTGTTTTTGCGGGCACATCTACGGCGTTTCGTTTTAAACGAAGATTTTTATCGGTAGGAGGGGAAGGCAGAGATTTAATATTTATTACTAACGATAAATTTCGTGGGATTTATATCGAAAAGATGGACATTGTATTATGAAGTGAGCATTGGGTCCGGTAACGAACGAGTGTAATCTGTTTTCATCGTGTGTAACACGTTGAAAAATTCGTCTGCTGGAATGAAATTGAGGAGGAATTACAATGAGAAATTTTTCATTTCCACGCCGTACTCCATATGGGGATTTCGCTATGTCTCGTTTCGATTTTTTTTGCATGAGCACGCTAATTCCGTTGCTCGCATCATTTCCGACTTGGGTAATAATTGGTAATTGGCCGGGAACGTTTCTGACGTTTATAGAATTTTTAATGCGTCGTCCGTGCGATATGGCCGATCGTGAAATTTTCGTAACGTATGGGAAAAAATCGTATGCACTTTTTTACGTATTATGTACACCGGGAACACACACAACGTTGTAATTAATAATGTAAAGTGTAACGGGAATAATGCAGAATCGAATCAATATTGAATTAATATGTCTGGCGGCGACTGGAACGCTAATTTTTTTCTTTATTTGCTAGGTAAATAACAGGAACGTTTGCCGGTAAAATATTAATTTGTTCCCCGATGATAAAATCGGCTGGAATTTGCGAATCCGCAATTCGAGATGAATTATTGAATTTATTGGGATAGAATGTATAACCCGAGTAAATATACGTGTCTCGATAATATCGTAATACACGTTGTTACAATTACGGGGATCTGCGGTCACTTTCGTCGAACGCTCTCCAGAAATTTCAAAGACAATCGAAGCCGCTCCAAGTCGTGGTTTCCTTGACTCTTTGGTGTTTGCCGTTGATATCTTTACAGATTCTTTCGTAACAATGACATACCGAAACTGGAGATGTTAAAAGATAAAAAGAGGATATCGCAATTCTATTTATCATTTGCCACAGCCATTTTGTATAGGGTTGAAAGGGGGTTTACACCGAAGCGCGTGAAACAATGGAGGTGAAAAGCGTATAAAAACGCGTTAGACACAACGTCCGCGAGATTAATAATGTACAATCGTCGAGTGGATCCGTCGTTTCTCATTAGCAATAACCCCGACGACTAACGAGGAGAACAATAATAACGATTTGCCGGTCATACAATTAATAGAATATTTGATTGCTCGTATACATGGACGCATCTCTGCTCTCATCCCTCGCAACCAGCAGAAATACAGGTAAATTTACTGCCGTTTGTTAGAGACACCCGTTAGAGGGGAGAGATTAATGCGAGCAATTGCAGGCTTGTGTTAATTGATACAGCCTAATCACCATCAGACGCAGCGATGGTCATGCGGACTACACCGGACTATAATAATGCAGCAACTGCTAGATATTGCCTCGTTCACTAGTCACTCGGTGTTCAATTATTCGTTTACCATCGGATTAGCACGTTGCACGAATGCCATTGCACGATTAAGCCGGGCTTATCGTTGCTTGGCAGAATAATGCCAAAGGTATAAAACAGGTCGAACGCCAAGTCTCTTTGAATGCTGTCAACATGGACACTTCCTTTGTCGACTCTCTCCCTTCTCTTTTACAGCTTCTTTGAATTATCGCACAGGAACGTTACAGTTTCTGAAAAAAAAATAGCAAAATATGTACAAAGAATGTGGAGCTAAACGTCTAGGTAGAGAGGTAAAGGCTCGGACTCACAATCAGTGGGACCAAGTTTTAAATCACGTCACCTCTGGGATATTTTATCCTATGTGATATGTATATTATGGCCTCGGTGATTCTGAATGCACCTAATACATGTAAGTCTTAGTCAAGATCACTGTAACAGGTTGAAACGAAAAAAAGAGCATTAAACGCAAAGAAGATTGACCCATCATTGTATCTGCAAAACTCGTTAAAACGCGGGACATCTTGGAACGAAAGCCATGATAGCGATAATGTCGTCGATCGACACGAGCATGTAAAGACAACGAAATCGGTCCAAGATACTAATCTACCTCGCTTCTATCTGGACAACCTACATTGCCCCTTATCGTCGTCCCGGTCGTAATGGTGTCCGCATTCTTTTTGTTGTGATCGTGAGTCGCCGATCTCGATTAATATAGAGATAAAGTACAATTTGTCTGTCAGTGCGCCTTTAAACTCCGGTTGCATTAATAAAGGGCAGGTAATCAAAGTTCCTTTCGGTGCTGTTACCGTTCCTGCCTGCCCGAGAGAAGTTATCGCTTTGAGCACGTTCATTGTCGAAGAGTGACTGGCGATAATCGAGGAGAAAGTCAGCGGGTGATCGACGGCGGTTCTATATGCTCGTTGTGCAGGGGTATACCGTGCACTTGGATATCTTTTCATTGATCGCGAATGCTGTTAGAGGCGAGACAACAATAATGATGTTTTGAGGTGAATGTCTAATTGTTGCTCTACAGCGTCTCATTGTATCGTCGGTCTTCTTTTCTTCTCTCGTGTTACCGGTCGCCTTGCTCTGTAAATAATGAATGATCGATTCGTGAAAAAAACTGATTATGGAATAAAACAAAGTGTAGCTGTAAATACTTAAGCTTGCGCGTGTAATTAAATAGAGCAGATTTGCGATTATTGATTGGATCGGTGTTTCGTTGATCATGATTTTTGAGTATTAACCCCTTGACCTTTAATAACGAGTGACACTCGTGATGCGGTAAATGGAATAGGAAATTTTGAAGCTCCCCAAAACTGATGAAATTGACAATATCAGAGGAACACAACACAATAAAATTATTTCTATATTATTAATATTGCGTAAAATTGTAAGATATATCAGGAATCACTGATCAATTTTCATGTTAGCAATGTAATTCTGAATTATTGCACGCAAAGTGGCAAAAGAAATCGTAGGGCAAGGGGTTATGTTAGAGAAGTTGCAATGTATATACGGGTAAAAATATTTAAGGTTAAAGAATAATTGAATTTCGAATCATTTGAAAAACGGGATTCTATTTCTGTTTGAAACATTGGTCGGGTTAGTAATTACATTAATTGTGATTTTAATCTTTTAATTGCAGTGATATCGTTTCTAAATAATAATCTTATGAGCGTTATAAATACATTATATAATGTTCTTGAAATTAATCTCCATTCAGGTTATAAGTAAATTAAAGTACAATTCGACACACCGCCGACCCACAAGAAAACATAGGCAATTGAAATAGTATACTCGCGATATTCGCAATAGAGCGTGTAAAAAAACGTCGCCGGGAATCGTTTTAATAACCTCGTGATATTTAGTCGGCCACCGTGACGAAGTGGCCCCCGAAATGAATTATTTAAAAAGCGCTTTATTTTGTTCGCTCTCCATAGGCGCCAGCAACGGATATAGTGGTAAATGAGAAATAGGATACACTTCGGACAAGTAATTTCGACGAATATAAAGTGGTTCTTTTACCGAGTAGCTTATGCCGTTATAAAGAATAAAATATGAAGACGGAGTGAGAAGCACAGATGGTGGATGAGAAACTTTTTAATGAGAAGACGGAACAACGGGCCCAGTATTTCAATTATGAGCGAGTTCAAAATTAAGAACAACCACTGGTTACTTTCTTATCGTCGGTTTAAACGCGATCGGCATTTTCATCCTCGACACTGCAGCTCAAAATTTCTAACGAGCTCGGTAGCGATTACCGCTATTTCCTTTCCCTTCAGCTTATTTAGCTTTTCCTATGGAAAATCAATAGAGACCGATGCCGTTGTTTTCGTTATTCACAGTGCGATCTCCAGCACAATTTTCAAAAAACCCAGCACCCTCTCGCATCGAAAAAAAAGAAGAGAAATCTGCAGTACACAATTTAAATTATAACAAACAAACTGCCAGAGGAGAAGTGGGAAGAGGATAAAAAATGAGCGTGCCACGAAATTGCCGGTGTGACGATGAAATAACATTTTCGCAGATGAAGGTAAACGAACACGAAGGAATCCACAGCGTGGAACAGAGCCGCTAATGACTCTCAAATAGATAATTAATGGGGACGTGTGTGCATTATACATGAGGAGGCAGCTTCCATCGGGACATTGCTGTTTTAATTTTTAATTTACAAGCTCGTTCCTCATTAACGGAAAATTGACACTGACGAAGTCCTTAATTATCCTTTAGCCTTTTAATTACCGGCTTGCCTGCGAAACGCCGAAGGATTCGATCGATCCGTCCGTCCTCGCGATGGAGAACGCCGCAGAAACGCGACGGAATCGATGCGTTCACTTTGCTCTTTTAACGATCGTTTTTCATGTAATTATTTATAAGTACGACACGAGATATCTCGGTCAAGTTGGTATTAAGGGAACAGCGGTAGACGATAAGAAACGAAATGCTGACCGTCCCTCTCGACTTTGAAAAAACGATGACATTTTGAGTGCTCTTCGTCGTCTTCTTCTCTTTTACAAGATTTCTAATCCTTGTTTCAATCGCAAGTCCGCGGAAACGAGTGGACTTTTGAAACGAATAGAATTTCCTCTTTAAAACGTTTCGTTGATTTAATTGCCTGTCGTTTTGCAATTTTATCTCTATGCCGTTGTGCCGTCGAGAAACGTTACTATGGCGACAAATCTTAAACGATGATAAATGTATTATTTATCCGCCCGTTGTTCTTTATTTATGTGTTTTCAATGTCGCAGTAATATCGAAAAGGGGATGTTTTATTGGCGATATATTTCATTCGACCCATGCCTTGTTCCTTCTTAGAATTTCGCGAACGTACGAAGGATCTGTCTCTCGTTGCCAAGATGGAAATTAACTCTTTCAAACGTACGATTCTCGATACACAATTACCGATCTTCGTCGCAGCTTTTCGCCATCATCGATAATTAATGACCATCCGAAGAGGACAAGTACACAAAATACAATTACGTTTTCTCTTCAATTAAATCACTCGACCTCGTCAAATTTCGAGACACCGTCAGCACAATACCGTATGATATCAGCACGCTAATCGCAATTGGATTGGACCCGATGACACGGAGCGATGATGCTTCGTGCGGAGCGATTAAATTGATGACAGGAGCAAGAGGGAACCGGGCGTAACATCGATCGTTATTAACGTAGCTTCAAGAAATCTAACGAACTAAACGTCCACTCGACGATTCTATTGTCCCACGTCTTATTCCTTTCTTCGTATCGAGAACAAGCAGCCTCTACGAGAGCCGAGTTCACAGAAGATATATAGAAGAATCCAACGATAGACAGGTGAACGAAGATATATCAACGACGGCGGTCCGCGAGCGATGATGCATCAGAATTCGATGTAATCGACAATCGATGACAGAACCGGTAGTGACTGGGAAGGCACGTTAGGGACACGCCGGCGTACTGGCTAGGCCCTAGGCTAGGAAGGGTGCATCGGTGCATCGGTGCATCGAGTGGAGAGGTGAGATTACAAGGCAATAGCGCGACGTGCAATCACGAGGACACACGTGAAGGATCGACATCGTGCCACGCAGCCGGTTCTCCTTCATTCGGCTCACCCGATAATAATTAGACGCTGTCTGCCTGGCTGCCTGTCCCTCGGCTGACATGCCTCCGTTCGTCCTTTACCCTCTTGCAGTTACGTCTATGTGTGTATATATACGTATGTACCTTCGCTACAACCCGTTCTGCACTTTGCAGATTGTGTACGATCGCACGCGATTCCATGGGTCAACGTTATAATCAATGAAACTCGTCGGAAGAGAATCGGCAGAGTCTGATCGTGCATCCTTTGGACTTTTGATCTTTCGGGATTGCCGAATAAGGGGACTGCGGAGGGTGCTTCCCGTGTCTGTCTTTGCGATTGATGCTTCTTGTAAATATTTGCTTAGACTCGATTTAGACGATCGATGGAATAATTTCCACAATCGTCGAGGTTGGTGGATATTGGAACGGAGATATAATTCATCGTTATCGCGGGCATCGTGACGTCGAACAGATTTGATAATATCGAGACGTCTTTATACGAGAGCACGTCGGTACGTTCTCGTTGTCCGATTCGGATACCGTATCGTTTCGGCTTATCGTACGATTTTATCGGTATCTAGGGGGAGGGGAAGAAGAGAGGGAGAGGTTGTGATTTTCTTTTCTCCGTTGGAACGGATTTTTGTCGTACGAAGACTAATGGCCGGTCGAGGAGAATGGACAAAAATATAGGTAACTATTTTGTCAACTATGTAATAGGCTGCTGACCTGTCACGAGAAACGTTGCCTCGCGAAATCCATGTATCGCGTTTTCAGTCGGCAGGAGGTGTGTCTACGAATCGGGCACGATATTTCATCGAGTGACAGTACACGTAGGAGTCCGTTGTACATGTAATCCTTTAGATGTAAAAGTGACAGCTGTCACTGCGACCTATCCGACGTTTATTCGCACTTTCGATTTCGGCGTGACGTTAGGTGCCTACGTAAAGTTTCGGCAGAATAATTAACTCGTTACTTTCACGAATGTAGTTGCTTTTATAAATTGATTGATTATTGTTTTGTCTGTGTTGGGTCGTAGCTGTCTTAAGTACTTTAACTAATACAGCCACTATTTTAACTAATAACTATACTGCGGATGTTTATGCAAGCTTCAAATTTGATAAACGCCACTGATAGAGAAGAATCCAAGTAGAGGACTCTTTCACTCGTTAAATGTTACAACGAATACCGCATCTTGGATAATTTAGATACTTGTTTATATTGCACGTTTTTTGTGTATTTTAGAAGTGTTAAATTTGTCATAAATGCATAAACATCCGCAGTCTACTAATAACCATTTCATCCGATACTAACAGCTTGTAGGTGAGTTTCTGAACCACTGAGTTCTTGATGTATTAAATCATAATTCAGGAAAAATGCCTCAGAGGTGATGCTAATTTCAACTCGAATCTACTAATTGGAAGTCCTGGACTCCAACTCCATACCGCAGTGCACTTCATAAACTCCTCTTGATAGATTTAAATTTAAAATGTATAGTACGTCATACAACTATGATCCTAATAGAACTTCAATCTGTAATATAATTATAATGCCTTTTACTCTATATTCCGGCAAACTTTCCTCGATAATACCGTATGAAAATGGGATTTTCAGAATATTCAACAAATCTCAATGTAACTGCACCGATTAGATTTGGATAAAACGGAGGGAAATCTCGAGAGTTACTTTCGCGCTGTTCGTATATCGAGTAGTTTATATTTTACTGGAAGTTAAAAGCAGCCGGGGACAACAATGGGGGGATTCATGACGATCGCCATATCCTAGAATTACGGTGTTCGGAGTGAAAAGCTTTTAATGCCGCGGTGGAGAGAAGGTGGAAGTTTTAAATGCAATATGACCCAGAATGCAAGCCATAAGAACAGGATTTCTAATAAATGAATATTAAGCTTCCCCGTTAAGAAGTATTTTGCGTACCGCCATCGTGATTATAGCTGGTCGAATGAAAGGGCTTTTTATAACTGCTACGAGCGAGCACGGGAATATATTAATGTTTTTATTAATTTTTCAATGAGAACGGACGAAATTGTCATAGAAGAAAAATAAATATGACAGTGCCGTTTAAGTGAGAATGAGAAGAAGAAAGAAAGAAAGACAGAGAAACGATAGGGATAAAGCAAGGAAGGAACGAAGGAAATTCCACTCGATTATTCGTTTTCCATCATCAATTTTCGTTTAGCTTTTATGAGTTAGCATTATATCGCTTTCCTATCCTATAAAATGCGAAATGAATTCCGGGTCTCTCTATTGGATATAAATTATCCGTGGGGGCGAACATAATAATAAAAAGGAGGACATGTAATCACCTGAACTTCAGAAGTTTGTCATAACTAAATCCACCGTTGAGGGAGATATAGGCCAACGGTCTAGATTGCGTGCAGTTCACAAGATCCATTCGGAGAGGTTCAAATTTATCGTTCCAATGGAAGACGCTTTCGCAGGATCCTCGAGAGAATCCTCCGTTCTCGGGTCAATTCGTGCCGCCTGCACGATATAGGACGTGTAAGTGAGCCGGAACTTTTTGCTAAAATATCTCTGACGTCTAACAGGGTTGAATCAATAAGTCGAATGAAAATACCACCAAATTGTTCTTCATGTACGGTGAGCTCAATAAATGGTCCGTTAAAGGGAGATATCGTCGACGAGTGATGCATTGAATCTGGTGTACAGTGTGCTCCGTTAACACTAGGTTGTCGGATGTTGGGTATACCGAGGGACCAGAAACAAGACACTTGGGGGGTAATTTGTTCTGATTCGCCCGACGGATAGGGACATCCCTCTCCCTCACGCATTTTCGATTTTGATGCGCTATTGGCAAGAAAGACCCGCACATTCGTTGTGTCGTCATGTGAACGACGAAAGGAGTGTTTTATTTTCGTTTGTCATTCGTCGATCTCAGGTTTCCACGACCGGCATGGCGGGGATAGGTGGGGCGAGAGCAATCTCCCCTTCCGTCCCAAGTGCCTTGTTTCTGGTCCCTCACTGTATATACCTATTTTGCCTGAAATGACTCAATTTGACTCAAACATCAAAATTGAAGTTTTCTTAAAAAAAAAATAATTATTTTAAAGAAACTTTTTTCAAACCAATTTTTACATATATATTTTGTTTTTAAAGTACATTTTCCGCAGATTTTTTTATTACATTTAGCACAGACGCCCTTATTTCTATTTCTTTTGAATGATGCTTGAACTTGACAATTCAAGAAATGTTCAGTATTCTGTACGTTAGATAGAGAAGTAAAAGTGAAGTAATAATTTCACAATATTGAATGTGCAAGTTTGCAACAGATTTCTATCTAGCAAATTGACAAGTTTGAACATGAAATCTCTCGCATAAGATTGTTTACAAAAAATTTCAATTATGCACAAGAAAAAAGTTACATGTGTGTAAAACGACCAACTTTAAAAATATTTAATGAGCCAATTTAACTCACATCCGTCAAAATAGGAATAGCACGTATGGATTTTTGGAACTAAGGAGAGCGGAGGGGAAGGAATTAGTATTTGCATACATTTCATAATTTTATTAAAAACCAACATATGTTTTAAACAAAATATTTAAGTTTTTCTATATATATATATAAAGCAATAACATCGTAAATGAGTCAAATTGACTCGCTCCGGCATTCTAGTGTTAATAATTATTAACGCTTTGTACTCCGAGCAATTCGTAATATGGCTTTTCAGAAAGTTCGAGTCATTTTTACTATGAGTTACGAGCTACTTCAGAATGAGGTATTTACAATCGTGCGAATACACCGCTGTGGAAGATTGAAAATCTTGCTTCATCGTTAGAAAAGTAGCATATACCTTAAAAAATTATATCATATACAATATATAATGGTATTATATACGATATATAACACAATATAAAAAATATAGCAATATAGCGGATGTATCTAAGAACAGAGTTATCAGCTTCTATTACGATGTCGCCGCTGCGACGACAACGGAGTGCAAAAGGTTAATTTGCGGTGGGAATACCTCTTTCCGTTTCATCCAAGGCTTCCTCTATGCTTCATTTTCTGTGTGACTGTGAAAATTACGCGTCGATGGTTAAACATTTATATTCTGAGTTCTAGGAAGCGGAGATGGCAATTAAATGAAACAAAATCAAATAATCCAACAAAAACTCTCCAGGCACTGACCATTTGTTAAGCTTGCGGCACATCGGTACAGACGCGCAACATTGTTTTTAGCGAACGATAAAACGTGCAAGAGACAGTCGGTGCATCAGAAAGTTGCAACATGGGGAGTACATAATCAAACTCCTGCGAATGGCACACGTAAACTCGGTGCATATTAATTTTCTACCGTATGACACACGAACAAGAACAATTGCGATGTTACGTCCCTTTCAGCGGGATAAAATTTCCTTGTTTATTTGCCTCTCGAGGCAGTCGTTCGCTGCCATAAATAAATGTCTTGCGGAAGCGTAAAAATGACAAAATCATTAAGCCGATCGCGAGTCACGTCTGTGGCAGACGGTGATGACGAAATAATTACCGGGCTTAAAGAGAGAGATAATGATAGAGACGGTAAAACAAACCGATATAAGCCGACGAGGGTGTGTACGCGAGATCGGTCTAGTGATCAAAAAACATTTAACGTCGTTAGCACGAAGCTGTCGAGCAACGACCGCGGTTGAAGCAACGAGTCGTGTAGCCGCGATAAGGTTGTAATTATCTTTAATCGCGAGCAATTTTGCTGCAAGAAACTACAATGAGTTTTCATGTCGGAGTACCGTTTACATGCGAATGCTTTTTGGAGTGTAGCCATCGAGAAAGCTCCGATGATGAAGAAGGGCAACCGGTTGCCCGAAAGTCTTCGGCTCGTCGAATTTCCAATAAAGCCAATAACGGGTGCGTTGTATAATCCCCGCAGCCTTTAGCCATTTAATTGAACATGAATAAGGAATTCTTCAGTGAGCCGTTTTTCATCCAGGAAATCTAATGGTTAAATTTATATATCTACTTTCTCATTTTCTGCAACGTTGTTAAAAAAAACTTGATTTTTTATGTATACCTTAACCCCTTGGGTACATTTGACGACTAACTTTCGTCGTGCACTTGTTTTGCCTAAAAAACGGATGACGAGTATAATCCGTCATGAAAATTAAAACAAAATTAAACATGAATAATGTTATTCCTGGCAAGAGTGAGTTTTAACAGTTATAAGAGAACGTTACTTCTAATGCTTCAGTGAACCTTGCTTGTGATATACTGCCCCAAAATGTCAGAAATAAGTAATATATTTTACGAAAGTAATAACGAAGATTTTAATGAAAGTGAAGACTTTGAGCAATAATGATGATAACTATAGTGAATTACAAGATGAAAATTTCGAAAACAATAGTGAACTAGAAAGTGATGATGATAGTGAAATATTATCAGGATTGCAAAGACGCACCAGACGCTTATCGAGTAGTTATAGTGGATGTTGTAGTGAAGAATTGCCCGAGGAATGGATTTTTGTGATCTCTTGCATATATTTTTTTGTGATCCCTTCCATAATTTTTTTTTTCTCATATTGCTTCTTTTATGCATTTAGATTCGATTTACAATACTAATTACTAATCTATGTACATCATATTGCTCAAATAAATGAATTCTCACACAAAGTCTATTGCCTTTATATACTGCTACACACATCAGCAAATTAAATCCGTTTCAAACGCAAGAATTTTTTCAAATAAATTGGTACCCAAGGGGTTAAGCTATAAACTTTTCGTAATTGGAATAATTCTGATACGCAATTGCTTTATTTCTTTCCATGTTTCCTACTGGTTGACGCACTTTTACGTCTCATCGAAAGTCGCAAAATTCGAGGATGTTTAATAGAGACCGGCGAATGAAATGCGGTTGATTTCGACAAGTTGAACGAGGGTATTCCGAAAGCTCGTATAATCTCGGAACTAACCACCCTTTCGATTCTTGACGTTCCACCAGTCCCTTTTCCTCCTTTCATTACGATTCTACGGTGCTGGTGCTCTTACTCCAATCCCCTTTCTCCTTTTCGTCACGATCTCCTGAATGCCGAGCTAGATCAAAACGTTTCATTGGGATCTACCGCTGCGCATTTCTCTCGAAATTCCGAAAGATATTTCGACGACGGTAAATTAGTGCACCGAAATACCGGTAATTCGATTAAATGCTTGATTAAAGTTAAAATTTCCTTCGGCGTTAAACGCGAAATTACGAATGGCACAGTGGCGCGCGTTAATCTCCGTCGTTGTCCACCGTTGATATTCGAATCGCCATTGCGTCGTTCCCATTTCATGCCTCCTCTCCCTTCCGAATATTTCATTCGTTTTAACTCGTCCTTACAAAAATACCGACGACCATTAGCCGCGTTTTCCATGCCGAATGGAAATTCAAAGATAATCGACCGGAGGCTCCCGTTGTTTTCAATTCATGCCGCCCGCGGATAAATTGATTAATCATTTAAATACCGGGGCAGAAGTAGCGCGCGCAGCGGTTTCGATCGCGCCATGGCTCATACATAAAATACACCTTTCTGCGGTGGAAAAAAAAAATGAAAAAAAAAAAAAGGAAAATAATACCAATCCATTCCTCGTGCTTTATTAAAACATCGGGTACATATTGCTTTGAAACGCTTGGAAATGAAAACTCGATATGTGCATCCGTAAGAGCTCGCCCCGAAAGCCTGTTCTCCGTCCACCGAAATTCGGCTTTCCCAATTTGCGAGGCAAATGGGCCACGTTAATCAGGCATCGAAGCGCACGCAAAGCGTTGCCCGATTCTGTCGAAACAGAGGAAGGATCTCTCGATGTACCTAAGCATCGACGATTTTAAGGTTCGCCATTGTTTCGTTCGTTCGATCGTCGACCCTCGTTCCGATGCTTTTCCGTCTCTCCGATTCCGAGGGGTTCTTTCTGCTTTGGACAGAATCAACGAGGAGCGCGATTCCGTCGCGTTTACCCCAATTTATATGCTGACCGTAAGCCGACTCGAATGCCACGTAAAAACATCCCCTCGTTCGTTCGTCGAGGGAATCCCCTTCCTTTGTACGCCGGATCGGCGCGCCCACGGCTGCCCGATTAAAAAAAAGTGCGGCCGATCGATTGCGATAATTAAATTTCTGCGTCGCTTCTCGCGATTATTATTCCATCTCGTTCAACGCAAGGCTCTTTGTGAAATATTTCGCACCGAGATATCTCGATCGTTCGACCGGTTGGAGAATTAAATGGTGGAACTGTACTTTGGGTTCTTTTTTTCTTTTGTTCTTTTGCGAGAAAATGTAGGAAATCAGTGGAAATCGGCACGTGGGAGAAATATGAATCTTTTCATACGACCAGTCATAGTGATTACTATATGAAAAAAATTATCATGCTAATTAATATGTAATATGTAATTAATATGTAATACATACGTAATTAGATACTATTGCATAAAATTATAATGTATTAAATTGTGAATTCTTAAAAGGCATTTTTGTGTTTCGTAGAACAACATTCGTGATTTATCGTTGTGATTTTGCGATGTTATCGCGAAGAAGCAGCGATAAATTGCCGGTAACAAGTGATAGATGAAAAATCAACGCGCTCGGAATGTCTCACAATTGCTGGAGAAGTTGTTAGACGTTCGCGAAAGGATTTTCTTCCCGCGGCTCGGTAATTTCCCTAAGGCACTCCTCGATCAAAGACGAACTTCGATATTTCCTTGAAAATCATCCAGATGCGGATATTGCATCGGAGAAGAACAGAAATAATCCCAGCATTCGTTCCATCGATACGGATTTCATTTTTGCGATTGCACGAGAAGATTTATCCCTTTCGATCGCAGCATCCAGTTTTTGCAATATTCAAATCTTTGGGCATTTATCGTGAAATTTTTACATATAAAAATGTGTGTTAAATCGGCCGACTTCGATAGGCTCGGATTTCATCCAAACGCTTCACATGACTTGTTAATATTTCGTCGTACAAAAACATCACTGATGCGGGATCACTTCCATCGTACGCCCTTTATTTATTCTTTATAAGGTAAATAGTTAACGAACATAATCAGAATTCATCCTTCGCGGTGCAAAAAAAAGCTCTCCATTTCAAGGATAGACAATGGGAATAAATTTCAACAAGCCGACCTCCTACCAACACCTTCAGTCCGAACCGAAACGACTTGAGACGCGGTAGGTACTAAATCTCTTTGGCAATCACTGAAAGTGGAAAGAGAAAAATTGCTCCCGGCTTGGATTTCTGAGGTTAAGGTGGTGCGAATTGCCGAGGTAATTGATTTTATCTCTCTCGCGTTAAAACCTCCCCCATATTATGACTTGAATCTGCCATTACGTAGTTACTCGAAACCACGATACACACGTGAAATTATTCGCTCGTTAATTTTCCAATTCTCGCGCAAATTCGATGATTTTCCTCATAAAATCTCGTCGGATTAAAAGCACACATTTTTATCAAGCGGAAACACATCGATGCCGTTTAAATATTAAAATTTCAACGGATCGGCTAACGACGAACATTTGCCGTGCATCTGATAAGAAGTCAATGAATTTCCAGGGATTTAACCCAAATCGATGTCCCGTTTCGCAATCGTGTCTCGATCATGACCTGGCACCGAATCAGACGGCTTTAACTAGATCTCCATCTACTACAGAGACTAGATATAGGCGATTACGCGTATCTCTGCATCTCCTGGTGCTTCCTATTTGCACGCTGCCACGACGTATTGAGAGGCAGTTCCGGATTCGGGCTCTTAGGCCACTATCACCTAGAATGCACCGGATAATAGTTCGATGCTGCGCGAACCGCATAAATACGTTCCAACGGGCTTCATGGGTCTCATCATCTTTGGGGATACACGATTTATCGGTTGTTTCATTTACAATGCTTGCGTGAAAAATACATGGTCTTAAGTGATCAATGGAGGCGCCGTGACGCGAATGCAAAGCGTTCGTGATCGAGCTTCAATTTTTCAGTGGCTTCGAGCTTTAGGGCTCTGCGCCTTCCTGCCTTGTAAATTCCTTGCATTATTAAAATATCAACAGGGAATATTTAAAAGTTTATAGATCCTCTTAGATACACGACGATCGGTTGGAGGAGGGTGATAGAAATTTTACTGATTCGGGATGTTCTGGTACAACCGACGTCTATTTGGTCATTGGTCGCTGCAATGGTGAAAGTAGTGAGAATATATTAGGTCATTGCATAAGTTCGTGCCCGATTGAAGAATAAAATTCAGTAAGCTAAATTTTCAGGAATACAATTTTAATAACGAATTGTGTAGTAACCATTCTTCTCTAGAATTCTTTTCCAACGATCTACAAGCATGTCGATTCCATTTTTGAGAACAGAGCTTGGCTTTCCCCGAAAAAAAGATGTTGAGGTGATTTTCGACAGCTTTCTCAGAATTAAGATTTTTGGCATTCAAATGATTGTGCAAAAATCGGAGTAGACGAAAATCTGAACGTGTTATATTTGGAGAGTATGGTGGGTACTGCAAAATTTCCCATCGTAACTCCTTTTCATTCCGGCCAGGAACGAAATGGCCACGTGCAGCTTATTCCTCTAATTAAAAAGTGCGGCATCCCGCGTATGAAGTTTGGAAATGCGTCCATTCTTCTTTAAATGCTGAAATGCGGTCGAATTATCAATGTTCACTCTCGCAGCAATCTCCTCAGTTGTAATCCTTGCATTTTCTTCCGCCGAAGCATACACAATATCGTTATAACTTCCGGAAGGCCGTCCAATGCGGGGTTGACCTTCCAAGTTGAAATCATAACTTCGAAATCACCAAATCGCCTTTTAAGTGTCCTAACAGCAGGAGCACGGTCCAAGTAAATGCTCTAAATGTTTTTTCTGTGCAATTCCAACATTAACGCCCCTCTAAAGCTTGTACATCTTACATGCCGCAAATGTCACTTTCCGACCTCTATGTTGAAGAATTCTCTTAAGCAAAAATAAAGTTACCAGAACGCTGTTTGATGTTAAACTGGCAGATAATACTATCATTTAACCAGTGCATGCAACAAAACCAAACAAAAACACCACAACTACACTCTGCAGTTTAGTTTACGCCACCCATGAAAATTGGGCACGAACTTATGCAATCACCTATTAAAATACATCTCTCATTCGAAAAATTTCCTTGTTATCGTAGGTCTTGGTAATACAAGGATTACGCTTAAATTTCAGTTTTTTTTATTATGTTGAAATAAACGTTGATAATTAGATATACGAAGTCGATCAAGGACGCAAGGATTCCCAAATAAGAAGCATCAGAAACCTCGTGGAACGTAGATTAATATTCGCTAAAAACTGAAGTCTGCGATCGCAGGATCGCTCTCAACCGCAGGACACGCGTCCACTGCAAAAACACTTGATAAGTATCCATATACGTACAGGGTCGAGCAGCCGGAGAGCGTCGATCATTAATTTTTCATTCTCCGCATCGCTACGGTTTCACTCGGTGCGGCCGGCTCTTCTTCTGTCATCCTTTTGATTAAAGTCTTCATATTTTACGAACCTGCCCGACTGTCCACGTGCATGCTGCACGATTGTGTGGAGGCTAACACAACCAGGGGTGATGCTCGCGCCCATGCGTTTCATGGTATCGTTCGTGCAACGTGGAAGTTTAGTGCCGGTACGAAACAAATGGGGAAGAAGGGCGAACGAGAAAGAGAGAGAAAAGTGCAGCGGTGGCGGCGGTGGTATCAATGGTAATGGCTGTCCGAGCGGACTTATTTAGGAGCGCATACGAAATTATGTACGAAGAGAACCGGCCCGCAGGAGAAAAAGGAACAATGGAGCACGAGGCTGCCGCGGCGGGCCACGGTTTGACAGATGTCAAGACAAAGTGAGCCGAGTGAGCGCTCGGTTAGCCTCCAGCCAGGAAAGGGGTGCTCGATATCAGACCGTGTGTTACATTTAAATGATTGATGAACGCGCACGATGAGAATCACAGCTGGGTCACACACATATCTTCCCGCGGCCGGGACCACCGAGTCTAATCCGTTGTTCGGCCCGTGAACGCGAAGCGACGTAGACAGTTCCGTGCACCTTTGACTATTGTGCGACTAAGGTCGATGGAATTTTTGGGGGTTGATTTTGAGAATTCGTTAAAGTGATCATTTTTAGCCGAATGAGATATACTTTGGAATTTTTTCGTATTTGGCACTCGTCCGTTGGGTGTAGGATCGTAGAAACGACGAGTGGAAAGGCGAGACTTGAAATTCAAAAGCGATACGACGCAGGGAGTCGATTTACAACGTACTGCGGTACGGAATCGTTATCATCGCGAGATCATAGAGCAATTTGGTGTACTGCCGTGACGCATGATCGATCTGCAAGGACGATAAACATTGCTCGACCACGCAGCGAAATGACGTATACTCGCGTATTAATATCCGTGATGGAGGAAGGTGGCCAGCTGTGCAACCACGGGTGGCTCGCTCACATAAATGACGCGACGCTCATTTGTCTTTGAGGATGGATTCACAATTCAAATAGAGACAACGGTTCTAATCAATCTCCCGGTAAAACGCGTGCGTGCCTATCGCCGATCGGGGCGAGTAGATGTAGCCAGGTAGACGCGTTCCTCGCATACTGGATTATTCTCGCTTTTTCTTTCCTGTCCGACACCTTTCTTCCACGGGCTGCCTCGATTTTAGATTAAACTTTAAACTTACCCCTCCGTCCCCGACACGCGGCCGCGTGAACTCAATTTAAATTCTTCTACGGCGTATCGAGGGAAATTTCAATGACATTTTCGCTTAATTGCCTCCTGTCGTTGCGTCACGTTTAACGTTCGAATATACTCTTCGACGAAAGGCCGTCGGTATAATATCGTTTCGACTTTCTACCCTTCCCTCGTCGATGCCGCCGTTACAGCAGGGTACACTCGATATTTCACTTCTCCTGCATCTCTCGGACGAACAATAACGAAAGGATGTGGCGATCGGGGCAGCTGAGACTTTATGCACGCGCAATAATTTGCATTCTTGCTCGCCGGGACAAGAAGCCGCATTATTAGCGGACCGAATGGGATTGGCATCGAATTTGGAGGAAAGGAAGACCGAGAGCCGATAACCGAGGAGTAAAAAAGCTAAAGGGAAGAAGGAGAAGAAGAAACGTGTATAAGAAACGAAGACCCGTGCGGTTTCTTTACCCGGGATGACTCTGTAATTAACTTTTTGTTGGCAGAGGCCCTTCTGTGTTCCTCGGTTCGCCTCGAAGGGAATGAGCCGACTTGCCCGCGTATGTGTCCACTACGTAAAGCCTCTTACCGTTCGCTCGCCCTTCTCGCGAAAAGGATCGAGAGATTTTCGCCCTTTCCTCTTTGTCTCTCTTTCTCCCTCGTTCTCCTCCTTTCTTCCTCCTCGTCTTCCTCGACGTCGAATCTGACTTCGGAATTAAACTGCCGGGAATTCGAGTGAAAAGTCTCATCGTCGTGTTCATCGAAGAACGACCGAGGGTCTCGACGGAGGGGTAGGTGAGTTCAGGGCCTGAGATCGTCGGAGCAATATCTTTGATAGAGTTTCAATCGACGGCAGTCGGTCCCTAGAAGACGACGCGTTTATGCCGTCCCGGAATGTCAGTGTGGACGTTGATTTGGATAATTGAAATCATTCCGTCTGCATTTCATGGGCGGATGCACGCTCGTTCCGCGCTGATCATAGGAATATTGGCGTATCGCGTCGCGGAACAAGATCGCCCTGTTTCGCCGAACAATTGACTAACGCTGGCCAAACGTCCACGAGATCCTCTCGCAAACCTCGTTATCGTTATCCGACCGATTCGCTACCGCGCAGACCGGCGGCCATCATCGTGCCTCGCCGGTACGGAGCCTCTTTCGAATCGTCAAGCCGTGACAATCCGATTGTACATACAATTGCTTTGGAAACGGCACGATATCGCGATTACGTTTGACTATAATTGGGCTTTGTTGCGACTCTGCAATCGATGCTCCAACGTCCGTTAATATTCGACGGCGAGGGAAAACGTCTCCTGTGAATCATTTATCTTTCCACGGATTTATGAAAAACTATCGACGTTGTTATGAAAACCGATGGATGTAAGATCTCAGATACATTAACCCTTTGCGGACGACGACTTTTTCAGCCGAGTCAGGTAGCAGGACGAGGCGATTTTTGCAAATATGTCGAGTGTCTTACATGGTACAATTAAATGATCTTACATATAAATTATATTACAAAAACGTTATATTTCGATAGTTTATCTATATTCACACCTTTATGAATATAATTTTAGAAAAATTAAGATCTGTGGTTTCGTTTGGTATGATAATTTATAAAACATTGACCAAGATGCATTCTTGGCTTATCTGGACATATATCGCAGTAGTAGGTTGTTTCATGTCTTCCACCTGGTGTGTTTCGACTAGAACAAACTTTACAACCCTTCTTTGTACCTATAAGAATCACGTGGAGCTTTCCATTTAGCCGAATTTCATCGGAATTGGAGGTGGATTTTGAAGCTCCATGTCGCGGCTGTCGAAAATTGCCGGGTGTGACTTTTATTCTGGCTGGTATTTCCCGAGATTCATCAAAAGGTGTCCATTCTGAATTATCAGAGGATTGTGGGGTATCGAACGTCGTGGCGACCGAGAGTCGCCTCTCGTCCACAAAGGGTTAACATTATGCCGTCCGGTAATACCACGTTGGTGTCATGCAAAAAAATATGCCGACAAATGCCGGTGACACCGCATTGGTGCGATACGGAAATATGCGAACAAATGCCGGTGACACCACGTTGTTGCCACGCTTAAATTTTAAAACAATTGCCTATTATATCGCAAAGGCGTCGTGGCCGTCTCACAATAACAAATTGTTGCAAACTTTTTCTTGTATTCTGTCCAGGCTGCAATACGCCACAAATCCTCGAAAGTTAGTGAAAATTGCGGGGCAGAATTATAACTTATTGTGATTAGTAAAACGTGACGTTTTATGATATTAATCATTCTATTAATCAAAGAATCTTGATTTATCGCGCGAACGGCATACTGTTAAGAAATATAATATAACAGATCTTCGAGCACCGATAAAGGTACTGAATTTTGAGGGTTTCTTTTATAGACGGGCAAAGATGGCATTTGAGAAAGAACGAGATCGTGAGATTTTACTTGAAGAGAAATCGATTGATTAACTGTGTATTTCAGGATGAAAATGTCGTTATCGATATCGGATTGATGCGCTACGGCGACATTTTTGTCGCTTCACGTGGATGTCTTCTGACAAAGTTAGGCAAATGAGATAAATTTACGTTTGAGGGTGACATATTGACAAATGAATATATTCATCGATTGAATCTGGGGCATTAAAACGAGATACTGAACGGCTCCGCAACTGGAAAATCGAAAGGAACACTTACGATGTTTTATTCTCCTTACGATGAAACTATTTTTCCTTTCTCTAATTCGACCGTTTTTAAAACTTCCTAGGAAGAAATTACCTTCGAATTTTCAACGTCGAGGGGAATCCTCTCATTCGTGTTTCATTTATCGCACGATAGCCGATTCCGTTCGATTTTACAAGTACAGAGCAAAGATTATTACGGTGTTGTACATTACTTCGGAAAGAGTACAAAGGGAAGAAGGTAAATTTTTCGAACAAACTACGGCCGACGGTGTTTTAGTTCCTGGTTACCTGCAGAGAAACCACGAGAACGTAGCGATACGCGAATGTACATAAATGTATAACTTTCTCAAAGCCAGAAATGCTTTTCTGGAAAGCCAGGAATTTACATCCACGTTAAAATGTTTGTCTTTGAAAAGCAATGCGAAAGCCGTCTGCATTTTCATTTTCTTTAAGCCTGTAACGGTGAAACGTTTGAAAAGAGCAAGACTGCTTTTTTGCAATGCAGATAAGAAGTAAAAAAATGAATAGCAACTTCCATAATACCGAAATTCTAACGTTAATAATAAAGGAACAGATTTTCCAAGTATAATACTATTTAAAAACTCAGTGGAAGTTCCCATAACATGAACATGCTTTAGAAAAGTAGCAAATACTTGTACTTAACACTAGAACTACCAAACCAGTCAAAATGACTGGTGCACAATTTTTTCCAAAAATTCTCCAAGATTATAGGAGTGTCATAGAATAGATATTCTATCTCATAAAACATAAATTACCGAATCGATCATATTTTCCACCTCTGAATTCCCCTTTTTTTGAAGTACTTATTTAATATATTTAAATATAACAGATTTACCACCGGTAGTTCTAGTGTTAATAATGATACTGAAATACTTGAAAAAGTAAGTGCTCGAGTTGAACGTTAATTTACCATCGTTTCTTTCACTTACCTACCTTATTCCAGTGATTATTGTCAGCAAAGTCGTAATTTACTTTTCATTCATTCCCATTGCGAGCGGTTACGTGTCGAATAAGTTAGTTACGTTGCATAATGCATACCGGTTCTAAATAGATCGTACTCCCTCGGGATCAGTTTGTAGAACAAGATTACGTCACGCTGTTTGTAAAACGATTGGTTGCTGCTACACGACTCCCACTTCATCATCGGGTAACGTCGTTATCGTTATCGGATTAATTGCTCCTCCGTAGTTCTGCCGTTTCGCGGTTAACCATCCGAGTGCTAAATTGCAAGAAACCAACTTCCTGATCGTGGACTCGACGCGTCGTTTTCTTTCATTTTCCACGTCCACTACGAACAGGACCGAGTCGCGGAAAATTTTCACGATGCCCATTAAGAAATCCTCTCGAGCACCGATTTCTTCCACCTCCCCCTTTCGATTCGTCTTTTTCTTCATGGCAACGGGCAACGGTGGAGTGGTACTTTTCCTTCTCTTAACTCATTTTTGAATTAATTATTTCGCCGAGCCTCGTTAACGATGCACAAAGACGAACGGAAAACGAGGTAAAATTGAGTCGGTCCTTGCTGACGTATTTATTTTTTAGTAGCTTCATTTCCACGCCAGTTGCCTCATTGAGGGCGATAGTAACTTAATAAAGTATATCCATCGGTGACCCAGTCGGCGAACGAAGCGCGGATTCGCGTTCAAATATGAGTGTATCGCTTTGAACGAGGTTACGAACGTTACGCCATTATATTGCCACGCGTGAGCGATATGATTCGAGGATGAATGCAAATGCCTGGAACGAATGAACGGGTGAAGCACGTGAAATCAGGACATGTAGGAATTGTTAATTAGCGGATTTGATTTTCTTCGTCGATGTGCAGGGAAGGTAATGGGATATAATGGAGGTACGAGACGTGGAGCAAAGTTCGGTTCTGTTATTTCCTTCGTATTTTTTCGGCTTTAACACTAAACCTACCATGGCGGTCAAATGACCGCTTTCTGAATTTTTATCAAAATTCCCCAAATTGATTGGGCAGCCATTCAGTAAATATTTTACGTCTATCGTATAAAACAAAAATTACTTAACTTATCATCTTTTTCACCTCTTCAAATTTCTTTTTCCTATATTTCAATATAATAGATAAAAAGCCGGTAGGTTTAGTGTTAAAGTGGTATGGCCATTTCACCTAGGACCCATTGTTTTAGGTGGATTCCGAACCACCGAGGCTACGATATATTTAATAATAATTTTGCAAAAATTTCCCAGAGGTAGCGAAATTCCCCCTAATGGGGGACTTAAACTTAGGCCCACTGATACAGTGTCTGAGCGCCTCTAATTTCACACTCACCATAACCTCCTAATTTGTATGGTTATTTCGTCGAAGCCCTACTATTTCAGGTGGGTTCCGAGCCCACCTTGAATAGGGATCATAATATAGGAACCTACATATCACATAGGAAAAATTGCCACCATAGCCTACTGTTGGATTCTATTGCAATACATTACGAATATCGAAATGGAACGACTGGTAATGTATCTCTGTCATGGCGAAAATGGGGTACGTCAATACATATAAATCAGTCAAGGGTCACTTTTTAATTTCGAAAGTTAAAATATTTCAAGAGGGTCCCCGTAAAGTATACTTTGTAAATCACTCGGCGTACCTACGATAAAGTGCCAAAGTTGCGAGGGTGTATGTAATTAAGCAAAATTTTAACGATTCGCATAATCCGCGACATTTATGGCAGGTAGTTTCCTCGTTCGGTGCAACTTCAAACGTAGCAATCCGTGTGATGACTATACACGCAATCGTGAATTAATTGAACCCTCTTGAATTCGTAAAAGCTACTATATCCGACTTCCGTATTACGTATTACGAGATTCTCTTTTAGGTACCTTCCGGTGCAATTTCTATAATGAAGCTGATTTATCTCGCGTATTCACCGCGGTAGTCCAACGAATCCCGCTTAAACTTCAGGCTTTGTCTAATGCTTAAAGGGGATAGAGAAATAGAGAAATAGAGAAAGAGGAAGAGAGAGGAAGAAGTAATAAAAGAAAAAGACAGACGCAAACAGTCATAAGAAGACAGAGACGTAGAGAATCAAATCGGCTTAAAGGGAACTATCGAAAGATAAAAAGAGAGCTGAGAAGTGCAGACATGCACCGAAAGAGGTTAATTATACTTCAGTAACTGTAACAACAAATTAACATACTTATCCTCGTGTTTTCCGTAAAAATCACCACCTATTATACAAGATACATTTTTCGTCCCATTAGCAAACGTCTCACTTTTCCTTCCCCATAGTTCTTCTCAGAGATATTTGCGGTATTCGAATTTCCCGCGCCGCTAATGCCTATGAAATGAATTTAACGTCGGAAAAGTGAAGGACAGAATGAACGGCACATTCGGACGCGTTATATTAATAGCAACGTCGCATGAACGTCACGGGGTAGCGTTGCGGTTTACATTCACTCGTGCAACCCCTAACCATTACGCGTGACGTAACCTAA
The DNA here is from genome assembly GCA_963989415.1 of Cerceris ruficornis. Lineage (NCBI taxonomy): Eukaryota > Metazoa > Arthropoda > Insecta > Hymenoptera > Crabronidae > Cerceris > Cerceris ruficornis. The sequence continues at coordinate 18,309,324 of OZ022520.1, forward strand.
CATCCTATTATTGTTACGTGTATGGGTGCATGGCATGGTATACGATTATGCATACAGCCGCGGAGTATTTACTAGTGGCGAACGATTACTGTTTACAGCGACCTACTGTTCTCCTATGAATCTATGCTATTATTAATTAAATCTTGCCGTGTGCCACGTAAAATGAATCAAACCAATTTTCGTTCCGTGTATCGAGGAATCGTCGGTTAATGTTTCTGCGAAACATAGAACCCTGTCGAAGTAAGAATTCTAAATGTAAGAGCTTTTAATAGAACTCTGTTTATCTCGTTGACAAGACATCGATTGCCGTCGACGTGCGTTTTGTTTTTTGGAGTAACACCGTGGTAATTACGGCACGAGGCAGTCTCGACGCAGCAGCGGTAGAATATTGTTACACATATTAAATATATCTTTTATTTCTCTTTTAATACAGCTCCCAGTGTATTTTTATTAATATCCTGACTTTGACCTCGCATTACAATTTGTCGCATTACATAAAGAAACGAGTTAATCTGAAAATTGTCTACTCCCATGTCTATCTCTCAATTTCTGAAGCAACCGCTTTACAGCTACCCCTTTGCGCTACTCTTCCGAATAACACAGTAAACGAAATACATCCAAAATTATTCCCTCTATCAACGCAGGAGACACGATGTTCTCATTCTACGAGATAACCGTGGGGCGAAGTAACAGAAATATTTTGCCGCAACACTTTTTAGTACCACCCCTTCCGTCCTTTTCCGTGGCGCGCACCATTTTGCGTTTACGATTCGACGACGCAACGCGAAGAGAAAGGATAGGAAAAAACAGAAGAGCGGAACACGACGAGATAGGTGGTTGGTATCAATAGTAACGTCGAGTGGACGCCGCGGGGTGGCATTGCGGTTTACATTCACTCGCGCAACCCCTTCCCACCGCGCGTAACGTAACGTAACGTTCTGTTCTGTATGTTCAACGAGCTGGAAGATCCATATCTCACTTGAGGGGTAGCTCTTAGAGACACGTATACGTGCAGGCGCGAGTGCATGCTCGCGGCTAACGTTTAATGCCTCTGTGTGCCAGTGCAGCACGCGTCTCACCCCTCGCTGCTTCACCCTCTGCACGCAGATGCACGTGCAGATGCAAACGTATCGCGTGCACCTCGCACGTACATGTACAACGCGTGAATGTCGCGTTGCCTTCCTGTGTCCTCTGTACATCTCTCTTTCTCTCCCCCGTTATCCTCCATTCTTCGTCCAACTTCGCTTTTCCGACCACTTTCTCTTTCCGTCTCTCTTTCGCTCCATGTCCTTTACTTTCTTCTTTCGAACCATCCTACCCCGCGAACCTGTAGATCCGTTCTACGGCGAAGATTGCGCTATTTCTTTATAATGCACACATTCGCCGAAGCTATTGCAATCTCGTTCGGTCTCGTTTCCGCGTTATCGGCGAGGAAAAGTATTTTCACGGTTGCGGAACACCGGTGAGAGAGGGTGGCATGAAGGGAGAAACTGCTGGCGGAAATCTTCTCAGGCGAAAATCACGCGCCGCTATAAATTCACCGTTAAAACGGGACCGTTCCGGCGCGTTTTAGTTCCTCCTTTGTCTCTGTCCGATGTTTAGCGGTGCAGATTTCGAGAGAGATAGCACGGGGGTTGAATGAAATAAGATTGGGTTTACAGGGTGACATGTTTTCCCAATTCCCCGTCGAAGCCTCGGTGCTTAGTGGATTTTCTTGTCGCGCTTCTTGAGATTTGCACGATGCTAGTGCGGTTAAGGGATGCCACGAATTAAGCAACGTGTTTTCGTGAAATTTCGAGACGGAAAGTTGGAAAATTGTCTTACGTTTCACACGAGTGAAGATAGGAAATCTTGTGTCGAAATTAAGTAGCCCGAATTCCGTTTCTATCTTCTCTCGAAAGGAGTTATTAATCATCCCTATGGCGGAGCGGGTCCAGGTGGTTGACTTTCGGACCGCAGGTGTTGCAACGATCTGATCAGATGCCATCGGACCCTCGACGGGGGTGTGGAATATTTTTAAATTCTAGGACCACGCCCGTCGTTTGGCTTACGACTATAACAATGTCCAAGTTGATTGCATTTCCGTATACCAGAGTTCTTGCGGTAATTTGTAAAAATGATAACGCGCGCAGGAAAGATTTGTCGTTAAGGAAGAAGTTATTGTAAGCTCGATGATTTGTCAACAATGCTTTTATGGATGTACAAAAGATAGGAACGGTATCCAACGATTCGACGAAGGAAAAATCTTTTCTCTTGCGAAGTGAAACCGCGGTTGTCCGCTATACATATCAGTCGCAAATCGCGACGACACAATGGAATTCTCCCTCAATGGCGCACCCTTTCAAGTTCCGTTAAAAATAAGTTGATATACTTTCTCAAAAGTAAATGAACGAGTATTCCGATGGAAGCTCTCTTCTTTTCTCTTTGATTTCTCGCTTGTCGATACGAACAATTTACTCGTAGAGGTAACGACACTACGCGTAATGTTCATTCGTAAAGTTATAATATATATTTATACTATATTAATTATAATATTTTATTATATTAATTATAAATATAATATAATAATATTTATGATATATTAAAATTATCGATATCAACGAATGACTCGTTGGTACTTATCGTATTTCTTAAACGAAAACATTTCCGGTAACAAGTATCGGGTAACAAGATTCCCTGTAGTCTACAATATCGGTTTGTCGCAAAGACAAATTTTCTTTACATAATCTCTTGATCTTTCCACAGTGCTCCGAGTTTTAGATGTTTCTAACGATTGGGCGAAATTCATCGAAAGCTTAAACGCTTGTATCTCACATATTTTTTGTGAAAACGTAATTATGATGGATACGTCAGAAAGAAAAAATGTTGTTTTGCTTTTGTAGCAAAGGATACACTTTCACGATTTTTGATAGCGCTCCGAATTTGAATTTCTTACAACCGGCTGCCTGGCGACGAATGGCTGTCGGTTATTAAATTCATTAGAAAAAAAAGTGTACTCGCATCTGCTCATAAATTCTATTCGCAACACTTGCTTGCCGCATAAATATTCTACAGCCTGATAATTAAAAATATATTATACCGAAGGCCACGACAGCTAAGATGATATCTCCGGCTATTAAATGGAATACTTAAATTCGATTCAGCGTTACTTGCAAATTTTTTCTACTCGATGTACCGTGAGTAAAATGTCTAAAACGATCAAAGTTGAAAATTAACAAGTAAAATCGACGTTATCTACAACAGCCTTCGAGTCTTATGACAAATGTTAAATCAATCTATTGCTAAGTCTAATTCTCTGCGGCAGATTAACTACACTATCCAACACATTTAAAACTTTTTTCTGTTAGGGGTTGGTTAAAGGGTTCTGTAAAGGGGTTGAGAGACGTTCAGGGCCCATGAGAGTATTATGCTTAGCTACGCCACTGATGAGTCCGTTTCGGCGAGCGATGGCATTTTAGCAGTTATGACATTTTACGTCGATAGTTTTTTCTTCAGAAATGTCCGCAGAATCCAAGAATGTATAGTAAATTTGCACTAGCAATAGTATTCTAGGTGAAAATGCACAGTTAATGCGTAGAAAATTCGCGCATCCGCTCGTTTTTAAACTTCAGCAGTGATTTACTACCATTAAAAAGTACGGAATATCATAACTGCTCACGCCTGTATACTCAAGTAACACTTCTCTATTTTTTGAGACCAAGAACAGCTTTCTACCCTTTGTAGTTTTCACGTAATACCAACTTCTTTGCCGACATCCACTGTTTTTATAGAAACTGACGTTTCTAGAAAACAGAGGGTGACAGAAAAATTCCGCTAGTGGATTCGCCTTCAGGACGATGCTCTCTATCAGAATCACTCAGTGGCTATTGTAAAACAAAAATGGTGGAGGACAGTGTTATTCATCTTCGACAATAGACATCACATCGATTAAAATTTAGAGAGGTAATTACAACGATACACGATGATCCCGATGAAAGAACATCTTGAAGGCACGTGTTCAAGCTCGGCCAACGATCATGGCAACCCCGAGGCGCCATGGGGGGGTGCGCACGCCCTCATCGGCGAATTTTTAAACGTCATCGGACCCCGGCAGACTCGCCTTTAATTGATGCTCTCCATTTTTTCCTGCTTTTGTCTAGTCCTGGAGATTTATGGTCGACCGGTCAGACACGAAAGAAAGAGGGCAGCGAGGCCACGGTCGGTTTCTTTGAGGGCAATTCTCAGCGGAGGACCTTCTTTCTGGCACCAACAAAATCATCGATGCCCACAACACCATCTTTCTCGTTCTTGTTCTCGTGTCCCGAACCTTGCTGGCCTTGTCCAGCTGCACCTTTCGGTCGGCGATATCCTTTACAACGACCGAAAGTGCCATATGCATTTGTGGCACCGAAAAAGAATGGTACGCCGCTCGGAGTGCAACAACTGGCAGAAAACGAGAGCTTATAGATATTCATCATCCTCTGACTTATAATTTCTACCGATTAACCTGTTAACCGGGGAATTAACTTTTGTTCAACTCGTTTCAAACTGGGGACTTTTTTCTTCGCAGTGAGAAATAATATTATCACACTTAAAGTACCACGCTAGAATTTATTGGAAAAGAATAACGTAAAACGTAATGTGTTCAACATACCATATTTAAAAATTGCCACGACGAAAAACATCGTCATACGCATTAGAGTTGTCTTCCTGGTATGACGAAATATTACGTCCTACCCGGTTAACAGGTTAATCTTTAAACGTTAGATTATTTTACCGGTTTATAAGCGTTCGTCCCACGAGCAATTGAATCTTATATAGGAGAATCTATTAGGTGTAATAAAAAATTCTTTCCGATTTTGCAGTGAAGTCAAAATAATATTTAAAATAAGGTACACACGTTTAATCATTAAAATAATCGCCATTGTTATATCTAATGTTTAGCCACTTTCCTGTTAGCATACGAATCCCATCGCGACAGAAATTGGGAGATTTTGGGAAATGAATTCATCTAGACATTTTCCAACATTTATCCCTTTCATTTTTGTGCCGACCAAGTATTGTTTCAAGGAGCGGAATTGGTGGCAGTTAGTCGGAGCTATATCTAATGAGTAAGGTGCATGTGAAAAAATATTCCTTCCTAATGAAAAAATCACTTTCTTTGTCCCTTGGACTTCCTGTGGGCCGTAGTATATATTATGCACGCCGAATGTGCTTCTTTGTTTTGTGCAACTGTTTACGCTGCAAATTAAGGAGGTCTTATTGCGCAGTTCTCCTAATCGCACAGTATTATGTTATTCTTGTTATCCATACTTTAGATTGCTAAAAGAGCGGGAGATTGCTTCGGGTCAAATAAATATAGCCGGCAAATGAAATTTATCGGAAAGAACTTTCTATTACATCTAATATATGCATAAATCAGTGGATATTTGTAGACATCTCGCAGCATTATTAATTGCAGTCTTCAGGTTCAGTTTCAATTCGTTCGATTTAATCGTCGGACATAGAAATTGAATTATTATAGCCGATTGTAACGAATGCAAAAACCCAATTGCATTAGTGAACAGCCAGAACAATTAAATTATTCCTCGTTCAATCATACTTCCCAGATTTATCGAATTGGAACACGGGCCATTCGACGGTGCATCGTAGAACTTTAATGACCGACTAACGATGTACAAATTCGATGCAATAGTATTCGAATGTACAAATTATGGCTGCCGCCTTTCGAGTCCGAAATCCGCGAGCAAACACGATTCCAACGTAATTTCGGGATGCCCTCGGGGTACATGGTGCCCGCGATCATCCTGAGAATGCGCTCGAATTTATGTCAGCGCCATAAAAGCCCTGCCAGATGGAATTCTATCTTCCGAGAATGGAAGGATAGATAGCTGAGTGAAATAACCAGCGGTTTTCGTTGCCGCGATAATGTGCATTAGCACACCTGATAATTTATATGCATAATCGTTAATCGTTCCATCTTCGGTAATGATTCTGTCGCCCGTTCCTCCTGACGGGTCGTAAAATTTCACGATTAACGTATTGGGATAAATCTCGAAATGCTTAATGCGCTATTCGTTAAAACGACTCTTTTTCACGGTATCACCTAGTCGGGACTCGTTTTGGATCCCCTTGGAACGAACAGGGGACTGTCGTTGCTCGACGATAATGCGTAATTGATGACGAATCTGACACGGAGGAGATGGTCGACCTGGGAGGCTCGAGCGTTCATCGAATTTTAGCTTTTAAGATTCATCCGTTAAACTTGAATGCCGAGAAAATTCGATACGCGCAATTAGTTTGTTGATGAACATGGATGGTGGTCCCGCCTTTTGTGTGCTCGAGATTGACGATGGGTTATGCGGCTAAGACTTTGATTTTTTTTCAAGGTATTTTTAGTCCTACTTTTATGCCCAAGTTTTTTTGTCATATAATTATTTTTGAAGGAGATCAATGTTTGTAAAAGTCTTTGGGAATGTTCGACCGATGCAATCGTTTAACCGTTTGAGTCCCAGGGGGTATTGAAAAAACACTGTCGAAGAATCCCAAACAGCGCAACCGCGCTTTCTCTAAATGAGTACGAAAAGACCCAAGCAGCGCGATAGCGCTTGTTTTATTTTATGTCGAGAAATACCAAGCGGCACGATAGCGCTTTGTTTATTTTATATCGACAATGCGTAGTCTGCAGCACCAAAAATGCAATAAAAAGATCACATTTAATTTGCGTGCAATGTAAAAAAGGAATTCATCCAATATGTTTTGATAAACACCGACGTTACAAATTATAAGTGTTACTCTCCATTTAAATTGTTTGTTCATAACACAAAAATATTGTTAATTTGCAATTCGTTATTTTATAAAATGCATATGTATTATTACATATTCATACTGTAAAATTTATAAATATTTCAAGTTTTGTTCGATAAAAATGATTGAGAAGAGAACAATGAAATACAAATTTTCATTTTGTAATGTATTATTGCATTTTTATAGTATTATTCTACCTATTGTAAAATGTACTATTTACATTCAAAGGAGCTGTGTGATGTAGTTGCGTCAGTAAATCTGAGCGCGCGACTTCGACAATCGGTATCGCACCGTAAGTTGCCCACAATGCTCGAAATGTGCTGGGTTTTCTCGACATAAAATCTCAACAGCGCGATCGCGCTGCTCGGGACTCAAACGATTAAGGGAGAAGCCGGGTTTTCGCATTATTAGGGAAAAGACGATCGTAGCAAAGGAACAGGCAATCGAACGTACTGGACGATCGATAATCGAGAATCCACACTGACGTTTCCGACAAAGAATCCTGCTCGATTCGCTTTACAAGCATAAAAAATTAAAGGCTTAAAAGGAATTCCCTGGTGTCCGTTACGAATTCATTAATGCTCGTCATGGAAGGCATCGAAGGCTGATAACGCTCGAGGAATCTCCATTAATCCGTCGTTGGAGAACAGGTAGCTAGTGGATCGTGGATTTTTAAAAAGTGATCGAAATTATTTGTGAATGGAGGCGATGGGGAGGTTTGAGAGGGGTCGGTGGAACGTAACCCCGTTGTTCATCCTTTTATCTCGAGAGATACGATCGTCCGATTAAATTCTTTCGATAAGTTACGTTTCCACTCGTTTCCCTCGGTTGATTCGGCTGGCGGCTCGTCGACTGATTTATAAAACAATCGTAAGATCGAACGTGGTTGGATGTAAAGCGAGAAAAAAGATGGAAATCGGTCGGAACGAGGTTATCGAATAAACCGTTGCGAAATTGGAACCCGAATCCGCAGGCGTCGTTCGTGCACGTAAATCGCGCGGGAGGTAACGTTTATTTTTCAATCGAAACGCAAACGGGCCAGGATTATCAATTAACGACTAATCTGCGTAAATTTATAAAGAGCCGTAAAGGGAAAAATGTCTCCATCGAGCCGATCGTTTAAGCCCGACTGCCGTGGGCATCGATCGCCGGTTAAACGGATAGGATGGAATCGAAGAAGTCGAACAAGCACGCGACGAAAAGGGGTTGCTTTCGCGAAGGAGAGGCAATCGTCCCCATGGGGGTGGCTCATGGTGACTGGTCGTACCTTATGGTACCTCGTCGCACCGCGTCTTGGTTCGCTTGAATTATCTCTTTCGCGGCTACGGATCGTGCAACACGCCGTACCGAGACTGCAACGACTATTCTATTAACCGCAAGTCGACCGGTTCACCATCGTCGGTACCATCTAGTTCAGATTTGTCGAATTGGATTCGTCCGACGACTCCGGCAGTGTGCCACCTTTCTCTTCTTTTCGACACTCTTTTCTCCCTCCCTATACCGTTTCTTTCGTGTTTCCCTGTCCGTTCTCGTGCTACCTTTTCTTCAGTGGCGTAACCCATCTCTCCCTCGAAAAATGTCCAAATCTTTTCAAAGCTTTCGAACGTTCATGGGTGAAGTGACGAATATTCTTCGGCGAACTGGTCAAAGATCTCGCGTCTTGATCGATCTTTGTCGATAAAAGCAACGAATTATAATGCTCGAACGGTAGGAAAAGGTACCGAGGAAAAATCGTGGTAACTGCACCATTGTCTTCGGCTTGAAACGTAGCTCCGAGGCGAGAGTCGGTTGTTTGTGTGATTACCTGGCTCACTGGATTCACCTCCGTCGAGTTTTCTCTGGCGGCAGCCAATTTTCGGCGACAGCGGGAACGGCCTCCTTCGTTCTTCGACGACGGCGATTCGACGCTCCACTTTACTCCTACCGATAGAACGGTGGAGGAGGGTCGAAAGTCTTGGAGGAGACGCGGCTATCGACTATCGGGAAATTAGGCCGCTCAAAGTTCCTCCCTTGTCCTGGAACGACGGCTTCTCCTTTGGGTGCAGCTAGATGTAATGCCTCCGAGGGAACTCCACGGAGAAATCTTGTAGTCGGGGAACACTGATTTATTTATCGTGCAAAACTTTCGTTCGACTAATGGCTGTGAGAGCATCGAACGATGAATCCTATCCTTAAAGACGTTGGAACCTTTGTTCTTCGTTATTTTTAACGGGATACCTTTCGAATTATTTTGTAGAGGGTCTCTTATTTCCTTTTGCTCTGCGAATATTTCAAGTTTGATAAAAACGCTTATATGTTCTGATAAAGATGACGGTGAACCGAGTAATTTTTTCTGTTTCGAGATATTTAGATAACTGTTGTGGGTGCGCTTTGAGTTTTATATGATGAATGCTGACAGAAGTTGAAATCTCTGTTGTTCATTATCTTTAACACTAGAAAGACTGAAACTTAGTATATACCTATATTGCCTAAAAGAAGTCAAAATGACTGCATTGTGAAAGAATAACTAATGTGTAAAGAAATTTATTTAAAATTAATTTTTAATATTTTGGTATATTATTTACAGTTATATGACAGGTTATTAGTAAATATTAATAATAAAAAAAATTTACTTCACTTGGAAAAAAAATAATTTATGCATTATTATTTGTACATTTTATGCGCGGTAGGGAGGTACGCGAAAAGAGACGAAGCTGTGATGCTAGCATCAAAATTTACTTAATTCAATAATAAGAGTCATTTGATTATTTTAAATTTCCCAAGCAGTCAAAACGACTGCTTTTGGGCAATATAGGTATAACACATATATATACCGGAAATGAAGGAGGGGAGAGGTAACTACAATTATTAATAAACGCATTTATATGTTGTACAAAAAGTCACAAAATTCTAAGAAATTGTATCGTTATATACATAATTTTTTTTCTAATTGAAATTAAAAAGCCGTCAAAATGACTTCCTTGGGCAATCTAGTGTTAACTGGCTGTCTTTCAAATTATTGTTAGAGAGTCTCGTACTTTTTTCTTTCTGCAAATACTTCAAGTTTAATAAGAACGTATACATGTATCGGTAATTAGCACAGTGGTCTGATATTAAATTATTTATTTTCTGTTTCGTAGTATTTAGACATTTGTTTTCAATGATGACACGATTATCAACTCCCTTAGTGTATTTTACTATTTCTACGAATCAGTTCCACCGGACTGTAACGTCGCTGCAACGCCAAGTACGTGATAAGAGAAACTTTTTAGTTATATCACTATCATAATTACTGATATACATCGACTTCCACGTTTCCCCCGCAGAAGATAAGATTTTAAGAACGAAGCTCACAGCGAACCGCACGAATTTGTAAATAAGTACGGAAATTCTATAAGGATACCATTAAAGTGTCAAGGGTTTAATTCGACAACCGGCAGGAATTTCCTTCGATTATCAATCACGATAAGATGTCTCGACGACGAGCGTGTCTAGACCCGTCGTCGGTCGTTCACAGTTACACCGGTGCTCATCCATATTCATACGTGGAAAGTACTTTGCGTATGTATGCATAATACCTCGCCCTCTCTCCGTCGAACTTTCGTCCTCCAGTTGTACGGTTAATCAGCATAAAGTAAGCTTTTTAACGGTCCACGTAATGCCACGGAAAGAGTCAGCCGTTGGAGTCAACGCTCTGTTTATCTTTTTCCCATAAAAGTACGTAAATGAGGCCCCACGAGCGTGGCACTAAATTACGTCTTAATTTGAAACGCCATGCTCGTTCCTGAGTCGAATTGCCGGCTCTTTATGGGGCGTCCAGTCGTCCCTTTGAAGGACCAAGCGTGCTTCGTATCGCTACATTGACGCGCTAAGTGTTCGAGCCGACTCGTATTTTATCGCGTATCGCTTCTTTAGGCCACGTTAAAAAGCCACCGCGTATATACAGGACTTTCGAAGGGGGCACGAGCTCGGATCGGTGAAGATACGAGAATTCGTGGCGAGTGTGAGATTCCCCGGCAAACTAATTGCGTTTAGTGAGAGAAACTGGAGGTTTAACACGAGAATAAAGAGATATCGTTTTTGCGATCTTATCGATTCCAAAAAATTTGTCGATGTTACTCGGTATTTAATGGATAATTTTGTGTTTAGAGAAGAAACGAAAAACGAGCGTGATGGTTATGATAGGTATGGAATTAGACTGGGACTCACAATTAGAGGGACAGAGCTGGAACCCCGTCATCTCTGGGAGATTTTTACTAAATTAGCATTTAGTATAGTCATACCTTCAGTGATTTAGAACTCATCTAAAACTGTAGGTCCTAAGCGAAATGATCAAAGCACTTAAAGCGGAAAAATGCAAAGAAAGAGAAGGTTCCAAGACCGTTCTACCGACAATGAATACTATAGTGCGTGTGGAGTTCAGATTCAAACTCTCAATTAGTGGGCCGAATTTAAATGGCCGTCTCTAGGAGATATTTTCTAAATTATTATTTAATACACCGTAACCATTGTGACTTGCATTTAAACCTGTAGGTCCGAGGTGTAACAAGCAGTTAAAGCCAAAAACTACAAAAGAAGATAACAGATGTGTTTCGTAGTAGATATTTAAGGTAATAAACGCCAGGGTGGGTTTTGTGTTGTACTGTTTAGATATCCGTGAAATTTGAGAGAACACGTCGATGGTATGCGCTGGAATGATGAAAAGTCATTCCAAAGGATCGGACAACCGATAAATTTTGATTACCTTCTCCGGGGACGAGTCACCGAGAGAACTCGCTGTAACCCATGGATTTATGATTGTCGAGCTACGTGAATCGTCGGAAATAGTTTTGGACACGTCTACTTCTGCACTCGGCATGAATTTAGCATATTTAAGCGGCGGGCTTGGTAACAGACGACAGTTGCCGCGGGCTATGGAGTCTGTCGAGGTTGAACGTCCAATATTCCAACAGCGTAATATTATATTATTTACTATAACTTGCTGCAGAATGAGATTTTCTTGACTTTCGTGCTGTAACCGCGTTACAACGCAGTTCGAGTTATATCCTCCTTCGCGAACGGCCAATGTCTCATGGAAGAAAATGCAGAATTAACGACAATCTTCCTTTTCGTAGATATGCCAGAATGCCTAGCTTTTAGTATTTTTCGATGCGACAGAAAAGATTTGTCTTCAGCTTTTATATCTTTCCCAGAATCGTTTTAACTCTTTTGTCTTTGAGACTTCATCAGGAGTATTGTGATATTTTTAAAATTTTCCATAAGTTCAATGCTCGAAATAGCAGCGTCTCGACATTTATAATCGGTGCAATGTAATAATGCAATGTATCCCAGATATCTCGTGTCTACCTAATTATGAGGAGAATGCACGGCTACTTTCCAGCAAAATATTTTATCCGTTCGTTAAGCATCTTAGGAACACCGACGTCTCTATAACCGTAAGAATCTGAATATTTATTGCAAGCTTTTAGCCGATGAGTTCGGCAAATCGTTATCCCGAAAGACCGGTCCGGCGAGTGTATGCATTAAAGACGGTAACGTTTCCATCCTCGCCGTTATAGTTTCCAATTTCACCGCGACTTTCAGCGATAAATATACGAAGAAACGAAAAATGTCATTACTCCAATTGATCCGGGCGCGATCTCTCGTCGATAATTCACGCTCGTCTGGATCGTTGAGACCGGTTAAAAAGCCACGCGGTAGTCGATATCATTAAGCTTCGGGTAAAACGAAATAAAGGCGTATCGGTAAAAGAAAGACGGCACGCAATTTACCGTAGGTATCTTCGTATAGGGTGGCCGGGGAAGGAGGATGGAGATTCATTTGAATAATTAATGCAAAACGCTTTCTAAATAACCCGTGGTTGATCGTTGGGCGCACCTGCAGATGGTTGCACCGACGGTATGGAAATGCCGGTACCAAAATGGCCGGGATTCGGTCAATTCCGCTTAAGTACCAGACTGGAAAAGTTTATTGAATTTGCGGGCGCATGTTGCACGGCCGGCTCGGGATGCGGGTTCGTGTCGAAGGGAAAGGATGGAGTGAAAATTCGGTGCATAGCCAGATCCGGTCAGGTGTGCGAGCTCGGAATAGTTTGTAAATAGAATGCCTACCTTGGAACGCTGGAAATTGGATTTATGTCGCTCGGAGCGCCGCCACGTGGGACGTTTCGAGATTGATGGCTCCACGGAAATAGTGCGTTTCGAGGATTGACAAGTGTGAAAGAGAAATTCGAAAGATCGCATCGCGCTTGTTCCGGATTACGGATATTAATACTACCGGCAGTTTTGTAATCGTTGAAGCTACCTCCTCAAGCGCCTTCTTCCTTCTTCGATACAGCGATGCATTAACACTATTCCTACCGACACTTCACGTATACCTTTTCCTACCGCAACCGGTGAATTTGTCATATGATAATTTTTTCCCAGAAAATGAACAGTAAAAAAAGAAGTGAATATTGAAAAATGTATTATAATGTGAATGTATTATACTTATATTTGAGGAAAAGTCGTGAAGTTTAAAGACGATTTAATTACGTTGTATATAGGAAATTCTAATCGAAATTTTAAAAACGGTCATTTGACCGGTCGTGGTAGGAATAGTGTTAACACTAGAACTACCAACCGGTCAAAATGACCGGCACACAATTTTTTTCCAAAAATTCTCCAAGTTTATAGAAAACTCATAGAATAAATATTCTACGTCCATGTCAAAGAACATAAATCACCGAATCGATCATCTTTTCCGCCTCTCGATTCCTCTTTTTTCAAAGTACCTATTTCATATGATAGAATATAATAGATTTAACGTCGGTAGTTCCAGTGTTAATGATCTTACTCATCAAATTTTTCGCTATGACCTGTTTGATTTTATAATAATCGCACTAGGACGGCTATTAATCTCATTACTATCGAATCAAACCATCCAACGGGTAGTGCGTTCTCCAGATTTCACCGGGCGAGTGCATAAGTCTCAGCTAGTGAAATTCACATAATGGATTTTCCGATAATGAATAAGTAATTGCGCCCCGTACGAGTCAAGTACCATAATTGCATTAAAAGACGTTATTGGTGAGTGAAAAAAAAGGTGGAGCGGTGTTAAAAGGCTTCTTCCTGTTCTTATTCCTCGGAGGTCCGCTTTATAATGGGCTTTTACTGCATGAATAGAAGAGGAAGATGGACCCTTTCACGTTGCGCTCGCTGTAGGTGTCAGACGTGAAATTAGTCCGCATTTATATTCTTATTTGCATACAATGGAATCAGATAGCGTAATAATTGTTCTTTTATTCAACGTTTTATCGTTGCCCGATCAACTACCTTACCTACCGGCGATTCTCCGTCCCTTGGAAACCGAACCGTATTATAATCACTTCTAATTTCTTCAGTAATACGATCGCTAGAACGTTCTCATTTATTTACGATTATTTTTACAATTATATATTCGCTCGAGTTCGTGCCAAAGATCGACGAATCTGACCTAGGTAGAAAAGTGTAACGTACCGATCGTCTAATATATAAGTTAGGATTAGTAATAGCTATACAAATATTTTGTGCCGCGACGACACCGTGATTCGACCAATATTCATCACTATTCTGATTCACTGCTCGAAGTTCGAAATCCTTATTTTCCTATTTTGATCTTCGACTCCCAAACTCCGTCATCCTTCTCCCAAATCCTTTCTCTAAAGTCTTTAAAACCCTTCGTCACTTTCCGCCGACTCATTCTACTCTGATCATTAACTCAATCCGTTCATAACTCTCATAATTCATACAATTCTAATTCGACCAACACTCAACATAATTCTATTCAAGTTCATTCATTCATTATTCTTACTCCACATCGTCTCGCTATACAAACGTGTCTAAATCAGAATATATCACGTCAAAAGGAAAAGTTCTTTGTTTTGGCGACTCCCCTCAAACGCGAAACTCCGAGTTCGCATTACAAAAGGGCGATTTCATCTTTTATCACATTTGCGAGCAATTAAATACTAGATGTGAAATGAGCCGTTCAGTGGACAAATCGATTAACTCCATAAAACCTAAAGTGGAGAAGGGTGATGAAATAGTATACACTCCTTTTCAAAATTCCCTTCAAAATATAAATGCAAATAAGTATTGTAGAATGTATAATCGCATTTAGCTTTCCTCTAACGAAGTACAAAATGAATAAGGTGGAATAGACTTGGAATTAATTAGATTGACTTCTGAATTCAAATATTTATTATTCGATGGTCAAACAAACTTCGCCATTTAATGGTGTTAATCGTTATTATTACGAAAATTTATTCTAAACATAAAAAGTTAAGATTCAATCAAGTGCTTTGAGACTTAAATTTAAAAAAATTCAGAAAGTGGAGCTAATCAATTTGTGCACTGAACGGCTCAAATGCAGCACCTATCGAAAAATGTCAATCGCGCACTGCGTGTGTAACAATGATAAATTTATATTATCATTTAGTAGTGAAGAACTAATCATATAGATAGGATCATTTATCGTTTTTTAATTAAGTAAAAGTTGAAGGAGTACGAACATTAAAATTGGTTGGAGACTAAGAACCCAAAATTCGTAACCTATGAACAAAGTGGTTGAGACTTCAGGAACTCAATAAAATCTTGACTCCTGACAACTGTTCTCAAGCAAAAAAAACCTTGATCTCCAAAGGCTTAGTGGATCTATTTACCTTCTAAGCACTTGGCTTCGAAATTACTAAAAGGTTCGCAGTTTAAGCCGAAAGAACGTGAAGGAAATAACCTACAGCAGCTCGTCTGGTAAATCGATGAATCTCAAAAACCGGCTTGACGAACGGGAAACATCCTAGGCTGTCATTGTCTCAACGTTCCTAATTTCTCTCTCTCGAAATGACACTCGAAGACGCATAAACACGTGTTCCGGATGACGTGTCTCTCGGTATCCATTCTGAGACACGGTTTCACAGATCGTGAACGTAAACTTCTCGTGTGCTCCATTTGGTCCGCGGACGTTGAGACGGTAAAGGGAGACGACGGATTTATAGCGGGTCACTTTTTTTCGGATAAAACCACTTACGGGGCGCTGGTTGGAAAGAAAAAGGCTGCGAGAAGAAGAAGGGAAGAAAGAGAGGAGCAGAGAAAGCGAGAAAGAGAAAGAAACGAGAAGGAAAGGCGCATAGTTACACGAGGAGAGGCAGGGAGAAACGAAAAAGACGGGAACTCACGCGGCTAAATTTACATACCGCAAGAAGTATCCTTTAGCCTCGAGCTTGTAACTAATACGGTCGAAGACGTACGCCTGCATGGATATGGATATGCAAAAAACTCAGGACTCTCATTAGTCGGTGTTTCTAGCGCTATCGTATCACCGTCAGGTCTCTCTCACTCTCTTTGTGCTTCCCTCGTCGCTACTTTCCATTGTAAAAAATTGCGCTGAGATATTTTTATCGTCGAATATATGGAGGACGTCGCGAGGAGACAAAGCGACAGCGTCGCTCGTTTCACACCCGATGTATTCCGAGGTTTACCGTAATCAGTCAACGATAACTTTCACATAAGCTATTAATCTCCGCTGATAGCTCCCCTTTCTTTTTATTGCCGCTTTCGCCGTGGAAAACTGAGGATCCTATTTTTCTCCGTCCGCGGAGATAATTCTAGCAGCACGTAGTCGTCGCAGTTATCGCGAGCTACTAAAGACACTCCATTGTTTTTGATTACCTTGCCCGAACGTCGAAGCATTAAGACCGCGAGATATACGGCTCGTTCGTTGTCGACGATCAGAAGAGTGCGTATCATTTTTCGCGTTATACGCAGAGGAAGTTTCGCGTTTTTCCATACACCTTGATAAACGGACTTTTACTTCAGCGGTTGTAATACTTCGCGGAACGTTTACGGCGACATAAAAGTAAGCAGTGGCATGAATTTTTCGAGCGAGAACGATTTTGAAATGTTTGCGAACGTTTGCAAAAATTCGCGTCGTTTTAACGCGTCAAGAACGCGTGCAGAATGGTAAAGAGGGTGCAATGTTGTCCAATTTGTTGTTTGTTCTTAGCATCGACTGAAAATTGCAAGGAATAATGTAATCTCCGTGTAATTTTACGAAATTTCATTAAACCGATTTCCTCGTCGTGTCGTTGCGCCGGCACGCGCTGAAAGAAGAGGGTGAAAAAAGAAATGCCTTCCCCCTTAAAACGGCATATTTTCTGGCGTTGGGGTGACACGGTAAATTACTAACTATATTACCTTCTCGAGCACTCGTTAATTACGCTTCTATTCTGCCTGGACATTCATTAATTATAAGAGAAAGGACGTTACTACGGACACACTTTTTCCCTCTGTTCTCATTCTCGAGGAGCAACTATTTTTAAGCTATTACTTTCGCGATGAAAATCATAGTTTCTTTCCTTTCTTGCTCCTCTTATTCCGTTTTCCCTGTAATCAACTAATTAAATATTACTTCGTACACTATTAACTCTACCATAACAACCGATACAGGAGTAGTCGGGACATCGAGCACCAAACGCGCGATAATTTTCAGTATACGCTGCTCGGTTGTTCATTAAAAACTTCGCAACTCGTTAATGTCGCCGTAACACGTTGCATCGACCAGTTGATATTTTCTCATTTAATTTATATTCATCGTGGAAGCACAGACTATGGAATATTGCATTTTCAATGGATACGCAATTCTTCTGTTTAAAAAAAATTAAAAAAAACAAAAAAGGACTGCGCTTGTTTACCACGGTGGAGTAATACGAGCCAGCATGCTGGGGGGTGCATTAATTGCATTATTATATTAATACGTTCTGGCAGGGGTGGACGCGTTAACATGATAATACAATTACCGTGTATTGTAATACATAATAGGACGGAGTATATCGCGTGATTTTCATATCGGAAACGGTCCCTTTTTACGTTTCTACGTTCTGCCGATTGTAATTCACTGGATCGTGTTATTGAAATAATGAAATCAAGATATATATATAGAAATATGTATGTGTATTACATATACAGGTCTGGAAACATATTTATAATAATTTCAGAATACTCTCGATGCAATTCAACTCACCCCATTTACCGGGCAGTTGCCTCGTAACACGATTTTGGTCGGACTATCATTTGAGATCGTAAGCATTCTACTGTTTACCGGATACAGGATGAAACAACTAAATTTGGCGATTTCATTAGGCTGAGTTTCTGACTTAATCATTCTCGTTGGCCGTACAGGTCAGGTTGCCTTGCTCCCTCCGGAAGTCAAAGTCCCGGTTCTTATCTCTCGCGCATTAATCATGACTCTACCCACCTGAATTTCTTTTTCATATAGTTAGGGTAGGTTGTTGTCGACGCGAAGGAATATAAATGCATCTATTCGTGATAGCAGAGAAGGTATTTCCATCTAATTGAATGACTTAAAACACGGTCTATCTCAGGGGTAGCTTCGTACGTGCAACGTACATACACCCAGGAACACGTATTATTTCGACGCCCGAAACGGAATCTCGTACGAAATGATATATATTTTCGAAAGCAGAGGCGACTCGTGCTCATCGATATTTCAACAAGTAGCTTTACCCTCCAGGTGCGACGGAGATAAAGTTGAATTTAATAAGGAAAGAGACGCCAAGAGAAAGCTAGCATATTCGGATCAAAGAATCGACAATGCCCGCGAATCGCTGCAATTGAATCGTAAGTCGGGATACAAGAGAGTGAAAAAAGAAAACGATCTCAAATAATGCGTTATAGTCGAGTAAAGTTCCACAGATTCCTCTCGAAAATGTCTCCTCTCGATTGTTTGGATAATTTAAATTCAAATGGGGGATTTTCACGGGGAAATTCCGCGAAAGTTTCGCGATATCGAGAACAACCATCGGTGGCATTATTGGCGAACGTTACAAGCCTTCTCTCCTCTCCGCCGTTAACGTGTCTGTAGCGTAGCTCGTGAGCAAACTCCGTGGCAGAGACGGCAACGTAACGGCAGATTATTAAACCATTTGGTTAAGGTGGGGTGGGATTAGCGTGCAACACGTACGATTTTGAATATATTATCGCGCAAGGCATCGACGTTAGCCGGGTGGTGAGACACTCTCGTGCAGGTATTCGGCTGGCTCAATTATGCCAGACACGTTTCAGTCTTTAGGAGGAGTCCTTAGCCCGTCGGTGTGACAGTAGTTCCTCTCGTCGCGCATGAATAGAGAACGACCGTCGGGCCGGCATTGAAATTACGAAGGAAACTTCTAACTCAAATAGTTAAAGACTTTAACGAGTTACAATTAGCAGAGGCTGCACTGTTTGTCGGATAATGGAATTTGCTAATGATAATTGAATATCATGCGAGCTCTTTTCCGCTTATCACGGCACAAAAGGCTGAAAGCGCATTCCGTATCTGGGAGAAGTTTAATAAGGCGTACACGCCACCCCTCAAAACTCGATTTCCGACCGGGATATTTGACTCGAACTTTCCACCAGGTATCTCGTCATGTCTCTCTGTCTCCTTCCTCTCTCTCTCTCTCTCTCTCTCTTGCTTGCATATCCTCACTCTCTTCAAGAGAATGGATTCCCTTAAGGGGGGATTCCCATTTCAAGTGTTGAAAAATCGTGTTTTTTTAGGAATTTTTATTAAGGAAAGCATTATATAAATCTTTGTCATAATTCACACGTATAGTTATTATGTATTCAGTGAACTACAGTTAAATTTTTAATTGATTATCTTGAAAATTATGGCTTTCACGTCGTTTGAGGTAGGACTCCTCTTGAAAATTGACAGTCGCTGGCTGACACGATAACTGATCTTCAAGTTGTTTGAAACAAAAAATTCAAATGGCAATTTACTCCTTATGAATGTAGTTCTGGTATGAACTACGGACAATTTTTTTTCCCAAAAACTAAAGAAACTGCAACGGTTGGAAAAAAAATTTTGTGTTTTCGCAACAAATTTCGTCAAACGTTTGTTTATAAAACAAAAAGTTGTGCATGTATATGTTTTTTCGTAGTTCACACTGAAGACAGATGTTTTTTCGAGAATTGTGCCAAATTTGAAGGCAATCGACTGAATAGTTCCGGAGATATCATGTCGGCCGTACAGAAAGAACCCGTTTCGAGAAAAACGCGTTTGAAGTTGTACGTACAGTTTTCAATCCAGGAACCAACGTTCGGCTGTTTACCTGGCCTAATCACTCATAGAGCATTCAATTTCCACCCCACCAACTTTGAATTTGACACCGACGGATGGGTGGAGTCTCAAAGTCAAAGTCAATGACTATATACCTGCTACACTAAACAGGAACCTCTCGGGTATTGCCCGCTCGCTATCTCAGCATACGTGCGCGCCGAGTTCGTTATTGAGTCATAACTTTGTCAATTCAACGAATTTCGGATTGAAATTTTGCACATTGTTTCTCAAGAGTATGAACTACAATAATAATAATAAAAAAAAACACAAATTTTTGAAGCCGTGAAATGGGTATCCCCCCTTAACGGAGATGAGGGGTAATAATTAATTCACCTGCCGCTAACGCAGATAGACTGATCCTCTTGCGCCCATCGAATGTAAAATCACGGTCTGTTTCACCCGAAAATTCTTTGTTTCGTCGAGTCGCGCAATGCGAATGATTCGATACCAACGCGTATTATCTCATCAAGCGGCATGACCCTGTCCCACTTGAAAAACGACACTCTTTGAGTACATTCACGCATGCGAAATGAGCGAGCGACGGTAATTGTCCAACGGTTTTCCATCAATTTCAGTCCGATCGTGCAATTTTTCGTGCCCGCCCCTCGGGAGCCGTGGAAATCCACGAAACGGGGAACGAATTTTCGTTCAATTTCCATGGTAAATCCCGTATCGAGAAACGCGGAGCGGCACGCTCGTGCGGCAACCGTGGATTTTGCGTTTCGATGTCGTCCTTACTGTAAAATCCTCGTAGACTCCGAAGAGTTCGTCGGTGAAGAGGCGACGTTTACCCTCGAAGATCGATTCACCGTTCCGCGAGGTTGCCTTCTGGAAGGAAACACTTTGCGCGAACTGCCGTAAGATGATTGCACACCGTCCTCTCCTGGGAGTGTGTAAAACTCGAAGAGGAGTCGAGCGACTGAAGGTGCTCACGGTTCCTTCGATCTCTTTTGAATCGGGGAGAAACTACTCGGCTGTACTTGGGTCGTGGCCTGCTCGAGGGCACGGTAGACAAGACGGCTATGTAATTCCAGGATATCTTCGTTACGGGCTGCACATTCGGTAGCCGCGCGTAGGAGGTGCCGCGAGAGGAAGATTCAAAGGAAGAGCCGGAGGAAGAGGCGAGGAGAAGAGGATGATGGCAAGAGAAAGAGAGAGAGAGAGAGGAGCCGTCTATTAGTCGGCAAATGCCCAGCCATGTAGGTACACGTTAAGGTGCAATGTCGACGAAGGAGAATAGAGAAGGAGGACGGAGGATCTTTGGTGGTGAACCAAAGGAAGCCATTCTCTCTCGCGTGCAAGAGATCCAAGATGGTGAAGAGCGGGGAGGGATTCTGGGCCCGACGTACGTCCACGTATACGTAGACGTCGACTTATCCACACCCGAGGCCCGGCTAGGAGCAGAGGACGTTTCAGGGGCGGCGAAACGTCGAGGAAGTCGTGGAAGTCGAGGTGGGCGTTGGGCGTTAAGATGATATATGCTATTCGCTTAATTAAGCACTTGTCCGCACTCAACGTCCAAGCTTCTCGAGGAGGCAAAGTTTGGCGACGGGGAAAGGGAAGAGAAGAGATTCGTAACGGCAGTTTCTGAGCTTGTAATATCACACACGTCGCTCGAGCGCTTACAAGTCTTACCCTGCGGCAAGATTATACGCGTTAATTACGATAAATGTTTTTTGGTTAGCCCGTACTAGTTCCCAACCACCGTAGCCCATTCCGAACGACCCCTTTAACCTATTATTCTGAATTATTTTCTAACTTAACCAGCCAACTTACCTAGCTGAGCTTCTTGCGGCAGTTTATGAGCTCGTTGAAGAGCGTCCGGTGTGCGCGGGATGTACTTATTGTTTAATTAAAAAGAAGAAGGATGGATTGCAATTAGAGTCTTTGCGGCTCCTCGACATCTTCCTAAAAAGGCAACTATTTGCTTTAAACGAGGAACACCGAGCGTGAATTCCTGCTCGAGAAACGTGGTTCACTGTCGTTATAAATCGTGGAAAGACCGGCGAGATATTAAGAGAAACCTACACCTGTAAATCCACTGGAACTTCACGCCCGTTAAAGCAAGAAAGACGACATGGATATTGTTCGTTCTTCCGGCGTATATTAGCCGCTTAATAAAGCATTCGTTCAACCCGATGGAACTTTGTTAAAGCGAGAAATTTTAATTCGAAGACGAAGGAAACCGGAAGAATTGGAACGTCCGATAATTCCATGAAACGTCGTCGCTTTAATCTCGCCCTTTGTATGGACGTTAAGAAGACTCAGAGGTTACATGGAAATACGGAATATGCTAATTGTTTCATTAAGTACGTACTTCCTCGGAATGTCCAATCTTAGGAAGCAAACTTCGGTCTATGTAGTCTTAAGACAGTTGTTTCTGCGTACACGAGATGTACAAGTATTGCACGTTGTAATGATAAGAGAACTTCTCGCAATCTCGTTCGCAAATTATTATTAAACATGGGTACACGAATTAACAAAAACGAGTAAATTAATATGTTGTGATATGCGCGCTATAGTCTTGGTGATTTGGAATCCGAGTGATATTCTAAGTTCAGGTAAAACGACCATGGCAGTTAAAGCTCTAAAATATGCCAAGAAAGAAGAGAAATAAATGAAGTGCGAAGAGTTGTGCGAAAAGAAAATTCTTCCAAGAGGGTTGTGGTATATAAAGGATGGAGTGAAAAGAGAATCAATAGGATTAAAATAACTGGTGTTTTGAAGTGATTGTAAGAAGGATTTATCTGGGAGGAATTTATCTGAAAAGAAGCTCAATCGAAGGGAAATGTTTATATATAACTACGTTAGGTTAAGATGTATTTTTAGAATATGGAACGAGGATGAAGATCTTGGCAGCAAATTGCGCAAGCTATTCTCTGATATAAGAAAATAGGAGGACGTTGCTTCACGAAATTACCCGACCTTGCTGTTTTATAAGAAAGTCAGGAAAAAGGAAGAGAAAAAAGAACGAAGGGAGTATTAGCTGTTACCGTATAATATTTGTCTAATTAAATGCACGGTCCGGTGTAAGAAAAGAAATAACGAAGAAACCTTGCTCGTCGAGGTGACGAACCTTACGGACGTTGTAAAAGAATGGCCGGCACGACGGATGAAAATTGCACGATTAGACCGTTTTTTTCCGTCGTTAGTGTTCCTCTGTTGTAATCCGCTCAGAGAGCTTTACAGTAGATTATCAAAGCGTTAATTATTATCCATTGAAACAAGGGATATTTCACATACTTTGTAATTCCTGCATTAAATTACAGACTGTGAATTAAAAATGAGAATAAAGCTGCTGAAATGAAAGAGCACCGAAGGAACGGGATGGAGTTTTCTACGTTCTCGATTCGGCGATAATTACTCGGTACAAAGATTCCAATCATCTCGTAACTCTAATCTAGAAGCTTCTTGCAATTAATGGGAAGAAGCATGGAATATGGATTTTCTTTATCAGCGTATTTAATAGTCGTCCTTCTTTCCCACGATATAAGACAATCGTCGAAACCGGCGGACGATCTTTTCTTAATTACATTCTTCTTAATGCGCAATATTAAATTTTCCACCGGGGGAAACTGGATGTCGTTTCGCGACGGTGAAAATTTCAATGCGTATTGGATTTTACTCGAGACGTGTCTTCGCTTAACAAACACTTTCGTACTTCCGCGTATTAAATTGGGAATATGCCAGACGACGAGACGACAATCCGAAATAAGGGCCGCCTTCGAGCCGAGGGTGTCGGGCTCATGCACAATGTCAGGCGGTACCGTGTGTTAAGCAAGTTAATTAAGAATTATATGCCGTTATGAATCTCGGATCTACGCGTCGACGTTCCCGTCTTCGAAACGATACCGTGTAAAACGATTTTCATTTTAATTACCAACGTCGTTACCATTACCTTCTCCGCTATTACTGAAATAATTATACATTTCGTTCGCTATTAATTACTCGAAGTTAATGAATTTTATAGATCAGTACTTTGGTTCGACATGTAAGAAGAAATAATGAATGTTATAAATTTTATACAATTTTATTCGTGCCTTTCATCCTTCTCTTTGGATTTATTCGCCCTTTTCGATAGACATATTTTGCAATGTCCTGAAAGCAGAGTGTACATTGACCGGTAAATATAAACGAGCTTGGAATTTTTTAAATCGAATTCTAACTAATCGACGCAAAACGAGGAAAGTAAATTACATTCGGACGACGTTCTATTTGCTCAAACATCTCCGGAAAACACACAAAAAGAAGAAATGAAACGGACACAGTCACAAACGGGACGTTTTGAGCATATATTTGGAAATTCGAAGAACATGCTCCTGTCAGGCATAATTCTAACTTTAAATCAACAACGTTATTCCTTTGATGGAGAGGACGGCCGCGCATTAGTGGGAGGGTCGGTGCGCAAATTATTCGATTAATTAAGGGCTCATCCGTAAGATCCACGCTCTCTCGGAACTTTGCTCAATGGATAACACGGAAAGGTCGTATCTGAACGTGGAAATTTACGCACACCCTCGTAAATCGCTGTCTCATACGTTCAACGTGAGATCGTTTACGCTCTGACTAATCGCAAGTGCCTTTAGAAGTGGATATCTGCACGTACGTTTGGCCAATACCAAGAAGAAGCATCCAGTACACGTGTATCTACGGATATCAATAGTGGAGAACGTCAGTCAATGGCGAATGAGAGAAGGCTCGTTTGAGAAATCTAAATGAGTCCGGTCATTAAAACGAGAGACAGCGGTTATAATCGTTCCGAGTGATAATGGATATTCCTAGTAGATGTTTGAGCGGCGTTAATTGTCGTTGATAGGCGAACCGCCCCCGTTATGAAATTTATCATGGCAATTAGAGGAAATTTAATGTGAAAACATAGGAGAGATGTTTTCTGTTGTACTTTGTACTTAAGTGAGAGCAATTGCTGCTGTTGTTGTTCGAAAGGTCTTCGTTGAGTGTAGTACTATTTCTTTTTTTTTCTTCGGTGTATCATAAACGAGCTATGCATTTACCCCATCCTGTCGACGTGTGCGAGTGTATGCACTCTCAAAAGCGCGCTTTTCCGTCGCTGGTGCATAAGTGCACGCGCTCAAGTGTAATTGTCACTTTTACGATTGGGGTGGATACGTTTGTTCTTTTGCGTTACTATTAGGTTGGTAGAAAATTAATGTCGGTTTTTAAACTTTATCTTTAAATACACATGTTGAGAATGGGAATAACTTTTTTTAATGGAAATAAGTTCCATTACAATTTACACATTTCTCCCAACGAGAAACAAGTTTTTTAATATTTTTTTTTTCTAAAATGATATAAGAAAACAATTCGATTAAAATGAACGCCTATCTTAAAAATAAGCGCCAAAGTTTGAAAACTCGAAAACTGGCATTAATTTCTTACCAACCTAATATTCACGGCAAAGCACGCGACGTCTGCTCCTCACAGCTACGAGATTCGAGTTTCAAGTGTGTGGAGGAGATTTTTATTGCGAATGTGTTTCCCGAATTGATTCGACCGGTAACGTTGTATTTTTCAATTGAACAAGATCCATTGGTGCGGACTGCAAACGGCAGCATCAAATTTTCAGGACCGCTGACATGATACTGAATATTTGAAACGTATCTTTACAGAAGTTAATTATTTCCGTCCGGGAATTCTGTCAATTTTTAATTAATACGTCACCGAATATCAACGCTGTAGTGAGAAGCTAAATTTTACGTATTCGAAGCTTCAGGTATTGTAGACTTTTCTGTTTAAAATCTTTGTAAAGGGAATCAAAAAATCCAACTATCTAACTATACGTTTTGAACCATCGATCATTAGTAGTTTCTCAAAACACAATCTTATAACATCTCCCTTTCATCGTTAACACTTCATCTACCGAAAGCCTATTAATAGGCTTTTTGTTAATCAATACTCATTGGACGACAGTCTATTAATCTGTTATTACAGATGATAATAAAATAAAGTTACTCTGCCTCGGAACAACTGATATTAAAACGACATAATGAGTATTTCTTCACATTTTAATTTTAATGTTATAGAGCTTTGCAAGTAGGCACATACACTCGTGCATAATGTTCAGAAGAAAGAGCAGTGGATAAAGTGTTAAGTATATTTGACAAAAATCTTCCACAAACTGTCTCAAGCTATTAACCCTTTCGCTACGGAGTGCTTTTACTGACTAGTGGCGTAACATAAATAACGAATTAGTTATTGAAGTTGCAATGCATATAATGTGCAATGCATGCAATGCATGAAAAATAAAAACGTATGGTATTTAAAAACTATGCAGTTACAAAATATGATCTAATAATTAATTCTTCGTGTGAAACTTTGACGGGTCACTATAGTCACCGATAGTCCCCAGCCAGTGTCAGGCAGCGGGTGACCTTAGTCACCGGTAGTATCGAAAGGGTTAATACATTACGAGCAATATGAATTAAAACTTCCTTTCGCAAGAGAATAATGAATTTCGATTAAATTCCGGCAACTAATTCGTCTCATTGTCATACTAGACTTGGAATCGTCCCGTTTGACCTTTCTAATCCGTGGTCCGCGTAGCGATCGGCGAATAGAAGTTAATTGTAGTTCGGTCCGCGATTCGTCCTCTTTTAGCCGGGAGCCAACGAACGAGTGAACTGAGGCGGTCTGCTGCGGTGGATTATAACGGGGATGAAACGGGGGTGAAACGGGCGCGAGAGCACATCCCCCGGAGCGGCTCTTACGAAAGGCGATGTGGATTTATTTTAAAGGGTCGCTTTTGTAAATGACGAGTGTTGTTGCTCGCGGCGGAAAGCCGAGGCACTCGAGTACGGAAGGGTGGCGTCAACCGAGGGGTTGGAAAAAAGGTCTTCTCACGCTGAAACCTGCCTCTTCTGTAGTCCTTGCAAATTTACTCGAGAATCTGCCTTATGTATGGACGCGTGTGTGTTTTCAGTTCCGTGCAGATTTCGTGGTGCTCCTCTCGTCGGAATGCGGATAATCGTTGAAAATGAGACGATATTTTAAAGACCAGATCCCCGTAATTTAGCTCCTCGAAAATGATCGTTGCGTCGTTAATGCAGCAACGTTCTTATTCTTCTTGCGCTCCCTTCGTGCGTGGATCTTTTTTTATCGATAAACTGAAAGTAACACTTAATTGGGAAAAGAAATGATATTTCGAATAGTAATTAAAACGAATCGCGAAGCAAACTTTTCTCGGGCTTTACGTGCGCGCGGTTTTCCTCTTCTATTTGGACGTTTTGAATAAAAGATTCATTAACGAGCGTGCAGAATGTATGTATCGATATCACATTTTTATTGTATCATTTGCGATTTTTACCGCATGTCGATGCACGATTCTAACGTTGGGGAACGTGGGTTTGAGAATTTCGTGCAGTTTAAATTGCATTCTCTCCGAGCGGCTTCGAGGAGAGGCTCAAATTAACGTTGCGCAAAAAAGGGGGAGAAAAAAGAAAAATGTACATCGAGGAAAATGAGGGCGAATTTGTAGACTATATCGTGAAACTTGTCACGTAGTGGCGCAATTATGGGCGTGACCTCAGTTCGATCCGATCGATCCAATCTTTCAGATGATTGATTTAATCGCTGGAGACATGGCAGAGGGGAACGGAAGGTGCAGTAACCTAATGCGGAATACTAATGCCCGCTGATAACAGCGATTAAGAACCCATCGAAGGGTTCGACCAAGATCGGAGGAACACACGATATTGATTTATCTTCGTTAAAATAACCGAAACACCTGCGAAAACACGCTGCTCCCCCAATTAACTTCGAATCGTTCGTTCAACCCTTTCCTCTGTCCTTACTTCAACACAACGTTACCTAAACCTAAATCAAATATATTCTACATCGATAACGGAAGAACTTTCTATAATTTTGCAAACATCTCCGAGGCTTTCGAATTGATCTAAAAATAATTTTCTAACCATTCGCTAATACCATTTGCCAACATTTCCAACCTTCGTTCGCCTGCACGTTCGTTTCTTAAGATAAACGCAGAACGCTCGGCATTTCCACGTTTACAAAAGGTGTCGGGTCATATATCGAGAGGTTACTGCAAATTCCCGTACGCCGAAACGAGGGAACGTGGAAGCATTGCGAGCGTTTCCGACAATGCCCGTAAAACACATAGGTAGGTACACGCATTAACGGTATTACGTTTGCCCGGGAATAACGGACGTACGGTACGCACATTCACCGGGAACGAAAAGAGACCATTTGCTTAACTCATTTCGTAAGGCGATGAGTCGAGCAGTCGGTACTGCAAAGAGTCAAAGCAAACCTTCCGAGGAAGCCAAGAGTGCAGACTCGCGTAAGGCAGCCAGGAAAGATAAAACATTGGCTCTCGGTGGCTCTCGCAAAAACCTCGGTCATTTTACTCCCTCCGTCGGTTTGCTCTTTCGAGAGATCGTCCCGGTTTTATCCTCGGATCACCAAGAATTTCCCAACGTCCTAACGAACTTGATAGTTTTACGTCTATTCCCACCCTCGCCACGGCAGGGTAGTAATAAATTACGTAGAATCCACCGCGTGCAAGAATACCGTTGCCGCCAACCAAACTCCAATCTTTGTTCAGCGTGAACTGTCTTTAACCCTTTCACCGAGGACTAAATGTTTCCAGTTTTAAAACTTCTGTTTCGTTTGATGATCTTTTGAGTTATCGAGAATGTTTCGTTATTCTTCGTCTGGAAGTGGTCAAATTTTTTTAGCCAGGGATAAAATATCTCTAAATATACTGTTGGGACAAAATAACAAAAAATACAAATACGACATACACTGCCGGCCAAAAGTTTGGAATGGCTACGTAAAAGAGAAACAGGACATTTATAAGAAACAATTAATGGCTTCAGAGTAACTGAGGACATTATATTTATCGAAATACAAATAGCATGTTTTGCAGTTTGCATTATTCTTTTCTATGGAGGGATGAGTATTTTTCTTCAGACTGCCTTTTCATCAAAAAAGCCACCTTTACTTTTAATGACAGCCTGACATATTCTGGGCATCCTGGAAATTAGTTTTTCGAGTGCTTCTAATTTTATGCCTTATGCTCTAATTATATTCTTTTTGGTCACAAAGTCAGCCAATAGGAATCTACTGTTGCAATATTCAGCGCTTCTTGATGAACAAAAGAATCACGGGTTTCTATATAAGCCGACAACAGAACATCTTTCCCGATAGTATGAAAGTTCATTCCGCGCATTGTCTTAAGCTGGGTCTGTAACCTATATAAGAGCATTATGGACATAAGAACATGCCGAAATCTCAAAAATCATAATGCAGTATGTTAATATCTAATATAATAACAAAGGATTATTTCAAAGTTTATCGATGTCGTCGATTATAACGGAAATCAGCAGGTGATTCCAAACTTTTGGCCGGTAGTGTATATGAAGTGCTAGAGGTTAGATTAGAAAAAATTATAAAATAAAATATTCGCATTAGGGAAAGCTTGGCCCTACATTAATTTGGTTTGTTAGAAGAACGGATCTTACAACATCCTTCTTGTACAAAATCATGGACACCAGTTCTCGATCAGCATTCCCATCCTTCAAACTGGACGATTCTCGCGCGAATAATCGATCATACATGTAACCATGTTTGAAGAATTTAATTCAGAAATGGTAATTTTATATTACACAATATATAATTTTTATTAAATTGAATTTTGTATTGTACAATAATAGCGGTATCAGTAAAAGGCAATAAAGCCATTAAATTCAACCGCATTGTACGTTCTACAATTAATTATTAATTTCGAAATGGGATGTAAATCCTCACGTTTGACCTTTCTAATTTGTGGTCCCACGAGCAATTGACGAATGGAAGTTAATTGTAGTTTCACGAATGCTCGTATATGAAATGTGGTAAATCCGCAGAGAAATCCTTCCTCCGGTATGTACACAAAGTTATTGTTAACGGTTGTTATTCAAGATCGTACATGCATGGTATTCGAAACCCACTGTTTGGTTCTCCAAGTCGTGTATACTCGTCGTCTACGGTTAGAGGGTCAAAGAAATTGTCGGAGCTGACGCGTAATTATGCGTCGGTAGTCGTGAAAGTGCAACGGACTATGCAAGTTTCACCGGGAGATGTAACTCCGAAAGTTTCCCCGTCCGACACGCGACGCATCTTGTTACGCGCGACAAATAAAGCACGAAAGACGGCGGAACGAGATATGCGGACATTCGGAGGATTTCTCAATTGTTGGTAATTAAATTGAAATTATTCCGACGTAGATTAATCGCTCGATCTTCGCGAGGCTATTATAAGCGCGTTAGTTGGATAACTCTGGAGCGTTGTGCCGTCTCGTGATCTTTCTTAGTGCGGGCGTGTTACGCAAACACAAACACGGTCCCTACCCTTTCGGTACATCCAACAAACAAGATAATCCATGGTGGAGGCAGCTGTTCTTGTTTTTTCTAGAGATTCTCCTGCAACTCCATAATAAAATATGCCCGCCACGTGGCAAAGAAATTCGATTCCAAAGCCGCTGCTCCTTCGACCCTCGTGGAAAGATTTATGAAAAGTTGGCAGAAGAAAACGGTAAGACGATTCTCCCGCTTTGCTCCCTTTTCCGGTGTGACTCCGAGAACAGAAGTTATCGCTTCCTCCTTCTGCAGCTACCTCTTTCTCCCGTTTCTCCTCGTTCACCGCGAGCGCGTGCAAAGGTATCGTCCACGATCGTTATAACGTACGGGGATCGAGGAGCGATAATAACGATCATCGAGTACGGCGGAGCATCGCCGACGTTAAAAGGCTATCCTACGAATTAATTCGAATTACTCTGATTGAGGATTTCCGCACCCACAGGGAGACCGATCTTCCGAGTGTCAGTTAGACTCGAGACCTTCGGGGACCGTCGAGTAATTACGGTGCGCCGGCTTTTGATGGACAACCGGCATGGTATTTACATTCCATCGTTTAGACAATACAGCCATGGCATATAATTTAGACTAAGCATTCGGAGCCCCGAAACACACCGGGAATTCTCGGGATTGATATATGTGCGCGACGTCGAACCCTTTCATTTCGTATCGCCCGGGTATTAGAGCGACCGGGATTTGCGCAACAATGTGAAGAAATTAATGTGATCCCTTTTAAACGGTACAATTAGGCTATTAGAAGGAACACCGTATTTTGCTAGTATAATCATAGCTGTGAGTATAACGATCCGCCATAGGACGTGGCTGAATGTTTAGGGTCTGCGGGCGATTAGAGAACTTTTTGCCGATTTTCTCGGGGAAGTTACGTCGCACACGTATGCAGAACACGTAGCTGCCTTTTGCATTGTTAGGAGCCGCGTCACGGGGATGACGTGGATGTTAGAAAATTGAAATGAGATGAAAAGTTGGAGAAAGTTTATTTTCTTACGGTGGAAACTTCGAAAATGCTATTCTCCGTTCTCTCCGTAAGACGAAATGTTTGTGTCAGTGATTATGAAAATTGCCGGAGTAAGAAGAGCTTGAAGAATTAAACTTATCAGAAATTCTTTGCGTTGAATGAATGTGCATTAACATAAGGTGAATCTATTTTACAAAAATGGTAAAAAAGTAATCTGTTTAACACAGGTGATAATTGTGTGGCTGTGTAGAACTCAACGTTGACCTCAAAACAAAAGAATAACCATCTTAAAACGGAGAATAAATGAATTATACCACTTTTTGGTAATCGCCATTTGAGCCGTTCAATGCACAAATCGATTAGCTCCATTTTATGAATTTCTTTAAATTCAAGTCTCAAAGCACTTGATTGAATCCTAACTTTTTATGTATAGAATAAATTTTCGCAATAATAACGATTAACACCATTAAATGACGAAGTTTGTTTGGTCATCGAATAATAAATAATTGAATTCAGAAGTCAATCTAGTTAATTCCAAGGCTATTCCACCTTATTAATTATACTTCGTTAGAGGAAAGCTACATGCGATTATATATTCTACAATACTTATTAGTATTTATATTTTGAAGGGAATTTTGAAAAGGAGTATATACTATTTCATTACCCTTCTCCACTTTAGGTTTTATGGAGTTAATCGATTTGACAACTGAATGGCTCATTTATCGATCGAGATGTCTCATCTAAATTAATACACTGGATTTCATCGATTAACCCCTTGCCTTACGGTTTCTATTTTGACAGCGTGCGTAATACCCCCGAATTAATTCCAGAAATAAAAATTTCTCTCTGATCTTTAACATTTGGCACAACTGACTGCAATATTAATATTATAGAAATAATTTTACCGTCTCGTGATCGACTGATATTTTCAATTTAATAGTTATTGGAAAACTTCAAAATTTCGTATTGCATTTATCGCTTCACGTGTGTCACACGTTAGTGTAAGCTAAGGGGTTAATTATACCTCATTCATACACCGATATTTGTTTTTTAACAACAAAAAATCTGAACGATATATTACATTTGCCCTCAAACTCCTCGTCAGTCCGCCGAAAATTGTAACCAACGATCCTTCAAATCCAATCAAACCCACCAAACTCAGTGACCTTCTCCATACCAGGAATTTTCAAGCGCTCGTGGCGAGGCAATAACAAATCTATTAAAAATCCCTCGAGCAAAAGGGCTGGTCGTTATTGTCGTTGAACCTGGAAGGTATCCATCTTCCAGAAGACTGGCGAACGTAGAGAAGCGCGTTTCGAAAGCGGAGCCACAAAAGAGCAAACTGGAGCCACAACGATCTTAAGTGTCACTAAAAGCCGGCCCAGGAATTGCTTCGTAATAGGACCTCCATGGTGTGGGACCCCCTCTCTGCAGGTATACGTGGCCATGGTAAGAACGTCATTTGAACCGTGCCATTGTCAATTTGGCGCTACAATGGGGACAGCTGAAAGAGAGGACCAAAACATTGAGACGTATCCCCGTTGTTGTTGCTGTCACCGGTTGACCCTGCTTACCTCCGGTAAGACATTATTACAAAAATATTTGAAACTCCAACGTTGCCTGTAAGGATATACGGTATTGTGTGGATTCGCGCAACGAGGATGCGTTCAAAGTGATTCTTCTGGGGAGAATCGATGGGTAGGAGCGGATGGACATTGAGAAGAGAAAAAGAGAGAGACGAAGCAACGTAAAAGACTTCGTAGAATTTTCTCAGATAGACATACTACTCCCTCCTGTGCCTTTAATATAATTTCGACTCACGTGGCGTTCAGGTGTCCCCATAGGAGGAAAATATTTGGAACTTCTGCTTGGTTGGATGGTCGTTCGAATGATCGTGCGACCGCGTTGAGATTCGTGTCATCGATATTGAAATCTCGCTTTTAATCTCGTCCGCGCGTTAATAGACATTTTAAAACGTAATTTAAACGGGAACCGATATAGACTTATTGATAATTGTCGATCGTCCTTTTTCAAGCTCTTTAATTGCGGCCATCGAAGCCGATCGTAAAATTGCAAGCGATGGAAATTTCGATTGGATTATTTCGAGTCGGTTTGACTCTGATGTCGTTCTCTCAATTAGAGACGCTGCTCTTTATCTCTCTCTCCTTTTCGCTCTATCTTCTTTATAACGTATTCGAAGCTCGTCGCCCGACATAAAGATGTAAGTTTCGTACGTCTTTCGTGCTCGCAGCACCGACGACGTGTCCCTGAGAGTCTTCCAGGAGGGTCGAGAAAGAAGGGCGAGGGGCTTGGAATTTACAGAACGGACGTTTCACCGCTGGAGATTTCGTATAATTTCGGCTCGCAGAGCGCTCACGTTTCCTGAAAAATGTTTGGCACACCTGCAACGTTACGTGATCCCCCGTGGCGAGACAGTTCCGATCTAGGGAGTGCGGGAAAATCGTAAGGTAGGCGTCAAAGTCGACGAGAAATCGTATTCAGATCCTTTTTTTTTTTCGTCTATAAATATACCCTCGGCATCTTTTCGATAACACTACCGTATCTATATGAAACATCATCTCGGAAGAATCTCATTTTTATAGGGTAAAATCGATCGTGTACTATTTTTCTTTTTTTTTTTGTTAGCAACAAAACTTTGATATATTGCTTGAATGATGGTTCAAAGAGTTGATCTCGTTGACTGGCCAGAAATTTCGACTAATGGAGGTAGAGTTATGCGACGGGCTTCCGGATATGTAAACAATCTCCCGAGGGAATTCTTGATGCGCGTCAATGTTTGTTAATGCAGTTTACATCTCGCGATATCCGTCTTGCGACTGGCCGAGTTTACGATCGCTCGTTGCAATTTGCATCGACTGATCGGACGATAAACTAGCCCGCAATTTCATGCATACGTCATCGGGAATGGGGAATACGAATCGTCGCCGGCGACGAACGTCACATTCGACGTACGTACGTCGATGCACGTCGATCGTCGTGGAAATCCACGGAAATTCTGCCGTCGTTTCGTACCATCTCCGAATCCTCCGTGGTCGTAGCTCATCCGAATTATGCGTCGATCGATCCTCGTTGCCGAGGGTGATGATAATATCGAATTACGAATATCGATGGCAAAATCTGCTCGCAGGTGTTTCTTTCGAAATAAATCGGAACAGCGCATTGCGTCGCTCTATCGATGATTATTGTGGAAATTGTTAATACGATAATGTATATAATGTGGAATTTTCTGTAAAAAAAATGGCATTGTAAAAAGGAGTTGTAGAAATTTGATAATTTCTAGAGACTCTGGGGAACTCTTTACATCATTGGTGAAAGGATTGTGATGAAAGTGTAAAAATACTGGCGGGTTTGGTGAAATGCAATACCAAATGGAAAAATTTCCTAGCACGACTTTTATCGAAATAAATCGGTACGTCGCATTGCGGCGTTCTGTGGATCATTATTCTGAAACTCGTTGTAAACGACAACACACGCCAGGCGCTCGAAGACACCAACCAATCGTGTGTCCAAAACGAAGTTCATTCGATTAGATCGAATTTTCGCATATTATTTTCACGGCCTCGGCGTGTAGGGGTAGGTTCCGAAAAGGTGAACGCAGCCGCTCGGAAATACAATGGAACACACATTTGATTCGAAACTCAGATCTTATATTTCCAAATATATTACAATGATATATGGTCAATACAAATGGCCACAACGTAGAAATACCATCGCTCGGCGACGCGAATATAATAATCAAATATAAAACAATGAAAAAGGCATATGACTGTAAGGTGCTCGGACGTGGTCACATGAATATTGTTCGATCCACGATCGACAATAAACACGCCACTAACTAATCGAGTCCAAGTAACTGGATTTTCCAGTATTCAAATCCATCGACAGGATCACTCCCGCTAAGTGGAAGGATCAGAATCGATGCTTAGCCTCGATAGTCCCGAAGCCGCTTACGTGTAGCCCAATAATCAAATATATTAATAATCAACGTACGCGCCGAGCGATCGCCGCACGTCCGTTCTCTACGAGCGCCCGTGGTCAAGTGACTCTCCTTCGGAGCCGCCGCGCCAATGTTGACAATGGTCCACCTTGCTATTCGCCGTCTACGGTCGACGGCTCGCGTTGGCAACACTCGTTAAGGCGCTGATTTATATAATGTGGTATTGTATAGATACAAATAATATTGTGAAGAGGAATTATAGAAATTTGATCATTTCCAGAGAGTCTGGAGAAATCTTTACACCATTGGTGCAAGAATTGTGATGAAAGTTTAAGAATACAGGCAGTTTTAGTTAAATATAATATAATTTCAAAATGCAACATCGGTCATCGATGATAGAGATGATCGCAAACGCGTTAACAGTACTTGTAAAACGTTACAGTTTGAATTTATTGTAACAAACTTTCGGAATCATTGGTTAACAAATCGTTATATAATATTTATCTTTTAATGTTCGTTAACACAAATTAAAATACCTACTTGGCGCGTCGTCTATCTTTCAAAATTACAAAGAATTTCGATTTTTATCCATTGTGTATAAAAAATATAAATTCCATAACAGAGGGCAATTACCGTTTAAGCGTTAAGTATACGATGGGAAACGTGTAACCGGGAATAGATGGAAGTAATTAGCAGCGAAAGAAATGATTAATTATAATCGTGTGTACATCAAGATAGAACGAACGACCTCTGTTTTTCCTCCTGGTGGTAAAATAAACTAATTATTGCCGCTGGTATTCGTTCCACCGTCTAAGTTCTGCCGGTTCGTGCGCCACGTAACAAGTTCTAACGCATTGTCGAGGTTTCTGAATAAGTAAGGCGTACCGACGCTCTGTCGGGGCTTGTGAATAATTAAAACGCACCGCTCGTGCGATCTGCTTTAACGTTAAATCGCTAATTTAGACATTAAACGTTATAAACCGTCTCCCCCTTTTTCTTCATTCTTTATCGTTCCACGCTTCGGGTATTTTCTGTCGGACGAAAACACACCTGAGAGAACGTATTAATTTTCCAAAGAGTCATTCTGCACCCCCTCGCTCTTCGACTCCCTCTTTCTTTTTCTCGTTTTTTTCTTTTCTCTCTCTCTCCCTCTCTCTCTCTCGCTTTCTATTCCTCTTCGCTTTTTCACTCCCTCTTCGCTTTCTCTGGTCGCAGCGGGCTGCACAACGGTCCCGCTGGAACTTTATTGTGCCGCGGAAATCGATGTGAAAAGGCGGAAAATGAAAAATGACGTCGTGAAGGAGAGTCTTGGCTTTCCGGCACACGGATGGTGGAGCTTTGAGCCACCTTAAAAGCCGTTAAATACCGCGTTGGAATCGTCTTTATGAGCCTCAATGATTCAGTATTTACGTACAATACCAATGAAATTGGTCCCTGGGACCCCACCCGTTGCTCTCTCGCCATAGGAGGTCCCAAAACTTTTCCTTCCGAAAACTTCTCTCCGATTTTCCTCTTTCCATTTGCCTCTCTCTCTCTCTATGTCTCTCCTCCTCTTCCTGCTTCTCTTTCTCGGATGCTAACACGTGAAAGCTATTTCCGCGCGCGACTTCTCTCCGTCGACAAAGACAGAGACACGCATTTGCTTTCGAGTATGCCGTTTTCCGCTCTTTCTCTTCGTTCTCCTTTTTCCACGTGACCTTGACTAATTGGAGAGAGCAGTCGACCGCGCGTTCGCTTTCAAAGAGAATCGTTGGTGGGAGCGTTTAATTTTCGGCGGTAGCATCGAAAGGTCTCTCTTTTTGTAGCGATTACATTGAAAAGAGTGTATCGAATCGACGGATACAATGGCCGGAATCTTCTTCGATGATTTCGAAGATCACTTTCAGGATTTCATACAATGGAAAACGGTTAACTACGATGGACCGTAAGTATGCAGCATGGAAAAGTCATTAAAATTCAATCGGTATACCCATACCACAAAATACCGAGGACGACGATGTTAGTAATTATCACGGATGAACCCTCCTTAATGGGCCGATTACGAGAAACGTTAACGACCCGAGGGTCGGACCTAGAAATTGATACTTAAATGTTAAACCTTTTTTCAGCTACACGCAAACTGATACCATTTATGCCGGTGATAAATTTTAACGAGTTTGCTCTCGATTCGTTCCACGAAATATAAGTCGAAGTTGCAAAATTGATATTAGTTTTTCGTGCTCCACGAACCGAAAGTCTGGTCTTTCAGCGACGACGTTCGCCGCGGGATCGTGTTATATTTTGCACATCGAATTTTTCACGTTATTAATAACGCCCATATTTAACGACGCTCGTGTAAAATTGTACATTCATAATGATCGTAATGCTCGTCATTAATAACGCGCAATTTGTCGAGACTTACTACAGCGTAATACAGACGGCTGTACGATATTTCGTCGGGGCGCAATTGCGAGCCGACATTTCAATTGGAGTTCCTTGTCAAGAGCGGCTCTGAATAGGATGACCTTATTCCCTAACAACTTTGTTGAAATGTCATCGCTCGAATTGCCGCTCTGCTTTGCGTGCAATTATCTATTTCTTCTCTCCTCCTTTCATCTCTTTATCTCTCCCTTCTCCATCTATCTCTCTCGTTGTGTTTTTTCTGCAAAGAAACAAATTTCACCGCTCGAAAAACTGCTACCTTCGTCAGGTCTGCCCTTTGATTCACTTAATCTTTCTTGTTTCCCGTAAGTTCGCGAGAATTCCCGCGATGGACAACAATTGCAACAGAATTTCCTTCGGTCCGCCTCTCGCGAATTCTTAACTCGACATTTCTAATTAAAGACAAATACAAGAAAGACCTTTTTAATCGTTCTCTCGAATTAGAGTCCGCTTTTCCTTCGGAACAGGTGACACAAAGCGACGTTTCGTTTCCCTCCGCTGATTGCGAACGGAGAACGAAAGAGAGACGGAGAGAGAGAGAGAGAGTGATAGTGAGAGGGTGAAGGGAGAGAAAGAGGTAGGGAGGAGGGATCGAGGCGACCTTATTATTCCTTCGTAACGGGTTTATTGAAATGTCATCGGCCGAACTATGGGGC
The DNA here is from genome assembly GCA_963989415.1 of Cerceris ruficornis. Lineage (NCBI taxonomy): Eukaryota > Metazoa > Arthropoda > Insecta > Hymenoptera > Crabronidae > Cerceris > Cerceris ruficornis. The sequence continues at coordinate 18,347,607 of OZ022520.1, forward strand.
CGGTCCTGCGTAAGACGGCCCACAATGGGCTTCGTTGACAAGGGCGACGATAAAATATCGAATGCACCCCGTTCGGATCTACCGCCCGACACTTTCCTCTCTCTCTCTCTCTCTCTCTCTCTCTCTCTCTCTCTCTCTCTTTTATTTTATTTTACACTCGCCAACAGAGACGAGAGAACAGAGACCGTCGATGTTCGGTCGATGCGATGAGCGGCGGTGCTCGATACCGACGAAACTCCTCGCATTTCAGAGCCGGACATTATTCTTGTCCGTGGGTCCGTAAGAGTTATGATATAACGTGCGTTGTCAGTCGCGTATCTCGCACCTGTTCGCGCATTTTTCTCCGCCGTGTAAATGGCTTTTACGTTCTCAGATCGCTGCTTCTAACGGCCCGTAATGTGTGCCGCGTCAAAGTGCGAAATAAATTCCGGAACGTCGAGCCGGGTATATCATACTCTCTATTAGCTCGCGGTGTTTCAACGTCCCTGATACCGAGACACAACTATCGTTAGGAATTCGAGAGCTTAAAAAAACAAAAAAGAAACGAACGACCAAATGTTTTTGCAATTTTTCGATAAATCAAGTACTCGTATTACCGTACGAGAGGATATTATCCAGTGATTTATTTCCACAGCGACAAACATTATTGGCGCACTTTCGTCGCCCAAAATATATTCCCTGTCGAAGGATAAAAGTACTCCGGCCTTTCGAATCGTTTCGTCCTGTTTGGAATAATGCCAATTTTCGGCTTTAACATTATTACGACTCGAAATCGCAATCAGCCATTAAAATTGCACTTGTAACGTATAACAAACACCTCGCCATTTTTTTATCTTCCTTTCCTTTTAACCCCTTCAGACCCTGTGCACATTGTAATGTACATACGTAATACTTTTCGTGCTGTATCTTATTACATATAGGTTTAAACTTAGATTCAACACCTAATGTATCTACCAGTGATCGTCTAATATGAAAAAATAACGTCTGCAACGTCTTCTGTTTTTCCTATGTGTATATGAATTAAGTTAATCTCAATATCAAAATAATTTTTCTTAGGCGAAAGAAAAGAATTCGGGTCTGAAGGGGTTAAGCTACTATCCAACAATGAAATTAAAAGAGAGACCTACCGATCGTGACCTCCGCCATTCCCAGCCGATTTATGCACCGAAAACCCGAGAGCAGTTTGCGCCCAGTTTCTATCTACGATTAATGCCGCGGGGGTGCAGACTGTACTTACAAACGATTAATTAAACCGCACACGGCTCGCTCCTCCCGGGAGTCGTAAGCCCCATAGCCGCATTGTAATGAAATTGTGTTTCGATGATAAAGATACCAGCAGTTGCTTAGCCATTGAGAATACACAGCGGCCGGGGGTAGTGGGTTTTGCCGCGTTGGTGGTGTTCCTCTGCTCCTTCCATAGATTATCGGTTCTCGCTCGTCCTTTTGCCATGCAAACCGAATATCGAGCAAACGAATAATCAATACGCTCTCCAAGCATGTATATTGTTTGTCCTTTAAGCGAAACCTGCGCGTGGAAACGCGGCGACGACGACGACGATGACGATGACGAGGACAACACGGTCTCATGCGTTCTTGCGAGAGTGCAAGCAGAAAACGTGGATTACCGGAGACGCCGCCGTCGAAACAAGCTAATAATGGTAATCCTTTGATCTTTCAATTTGGCACTGCCGTCTACCTCATTTAGCTCCACCGGGACCAAAATGAAGCGGAATAACGAGATGCCCGGATCATGTCCGGCAGAATGGTTGGCTGGCTGGTTACTAAGACGCGAAACTTGGAAACGCTAACCTCCCACGGGGGTTTTAGTGGAATTAAAGCGTAAACACATGAAATTTCGACGTAGAGGAAATTGTTTTCGTAGATCGCCGCGGTGCTTCTTGATGCTTGAATTTTTGGTGGACGATCACGTAAGGATTGTTTTATCCATCGTTGGAATTAACCAGTTAACTGTGGCGCCCTCGTTTGAGAGTGCGCACCGTTTTGTATCGCCAGAATCGAGCCATGACGAGTATACTCGTCAATCACAGAGTAAGTTGCGCTGGAAAGATATTGGATCAAAAAGATGGGTTTATTTTATAAAATTGACAATTTTATTACTAATATTTACTTACTTGGTTAACATACACATATATTACATACATATTAAACTAAAAACGCAATAAAAATTAAATATTATACATATAAGAGCAAGAATTTAAAATTCTGCTGTGGAGTGGTATTCAGCGAAACAGGGTACTATACACAATGGGACTTTGCAAATGGAAAACCAGTAACGCGATTCCTTCCTGATCTTACGTTTATAGCAATGTAAACACCTTCGCGTAGGGTTCTTTGTTTTTGAAGTTCCGGGTATATAATCCGGAACATGATTCCCACCGGATATCTATGAATTTTAGTGACCGTCAAAATTCCCGGCCATTACTCTAATCTCAGCACATGGTTCTAACATCAAACAATTGACATTTACAGCACTCGATAACTAGGTAACTTCGGACCATCAGGTATCAATAGGCTGAGCGCCTGGTCGGCGTCACGCATTTGTCGCATGACTGACCATACCTGAAGGAACCCTATTATAAATGAACTTTCTCACTTGTGCCTTTGCCCCTTTTAGGCTAACATCTAAAAAACGTTATCATCGCACATAAATAAATTCGTTGTGTGAACTGGTAAGCTGCTTCAACCGGTGCATACGGGGACGCATAAAGTTCATCTCAAATTATTTATACTTTTTATTTGTTTGTTTTATTCCGGCATTGCCTCAAAATATTCTAAATATCTTCCAATTTGTGAATATGTTTTGTTTTTCTCAAAAATTACAATTTAAATAGCCAATGGTCACTACTTTATACGCATGACGAGTATACTCGTCAATACACAAAATCGAGCCATTTCTCCATGACGAGTATACTCGTCAATCACAGTTAACACTAGGTTTACGGGACTGAAATCTGTTACACTGCAATATATTAAATAAAGACTTTGGAAAAAGAGGGATCAATCGGCAAAGCTGATAATTCGTTAAGTAATTTTTGTATTGTAAAATACACGTGAAATATCTACTGTACCTCTTCTCTATATATTTGAGAAATATTTATCAAAAAAGTAAGAACGCGTCAATTTGACGGCATCCGTAAACCTAGTGTTAACTTGTTAATATGCAAAGGGATGAGTTATATTATATTGTAATTTAACACGATGTTTCTCATGGAATATTGAGAAATTTCAATACGTTGTCCGAATGAATTAATTATCGTTTCGAATACTGTCGAGAAAAATGAAGGGAAAGTTTAATTACGCGTCGTTATTTCTCAGCGTCTTGCCGTTAAATTTTTGATCCAGCCGTGCAGCGTACTTCCAATTAAGCGGAAGATTACTTTTTGCGATCGCGTCTCAAGAACGGTCCGCCATCGATCTTAAAAATCCTCGGAGGCAATTACTTTCGTTGCTTTATATTTGCCTCATCAGCTCCGCGATACCTGGCGTCTCGAGGCCGAGGAGCGGGACGTCGGCGTCGGCTGTTGTTTATGCGCGAGACGGGAAAACGCTAAATAAGGAAGTCCGCTCGAACAAGGCGCATGGCGGTGAGTACGAGGCATAAATGCTTCCATATTACGTAATAAAATTCTGCTCTCGGTAATGTTACGTTAAACCGTCACTTTCCACGATAAAGAGTCTACAAAAAGATCTTGAATGAGACTTCAAAGTTTGCTCGGATATTTCTTAACAGTTTTTGTGAAAAGCTCTTAATCGAATATTCCGAGATTTTTTAGTTTTCAGGAAATTAGTTGTGAAAGACTCTTGATCGATCGTTAGAAGCTTTTTCAGATGTTTCCTGAAAATTGCTTGATCGAACGTTCCGAGATTTTCATGAGATTTCCTGGGAATTTTTGTAAAAATTAATGCTACTTTTCCGTCACGAGAGACACCTTAAATTCGGAATAATTATCATCTCGCCCCTTCCATGTAGAGTCGTAAAAGAACGTGCAAGTTGGACCGGTCAAGTTTCAAGATTCTTATCGTTTTCTATTATTACTCGGATATTCGGGAAGGTGGAGAAGACGTAACAAAAGTACGTTTGGATTTCTACCTGAAGCGAATGGGTGGTATGGCTTCTCAGGGTTAATTCATGCGCCTCTACGTAGGATGGACCAGATGGCACGATAGGATGTTCTTTGTAGCGTCCCGACGTTTTCCAGCAACACCAGGCCGCGACATAAGGTTAATAGAAACTTCCACGAGAAGAACATCGTTAAGTTGTTCCCGGCGATTTCGTTAATTTGGCGGCCCCCGCGGCACTTGGGGTGCACTGACTCTGAAAAATTAAGCGTGTTTTGTCTGGACAATTCCATTATCGATAATGTGATTATACTAATTGAAAATTAAAGTTTTCGGCCGGAAGAGCGAGCAGGATAACTTGTTATTGATTGAGAGAATATAATTTCGACGACGGAGAATGTTAATGTATTTTGAAATAACTTTCCTAACGTTGTGCAAGATAAAAAATATGTAGCTCTGCACGGAATTGGACGTTATCAACCCCTTGCCTTACGATTTCTACTCTGACAGCGTGCGTAATACCTTAGAATTAATTCCAGAAATAAAAATTTTTCTCTGATCTTTAACATTTGGCACAACTGACTACAATATTAATATTATAGAAATAATTTTATGGTCTCGTGATCGACTGATATTTTCAGTTTAATAATTATTGGAAAACTTCCAAATTTCGTATTCCATTTATCGACTCACGTGTGTCACACGTTATTGTAAGCTAAGGGGTTAAAAACAATAGAAGTTTGGAAGGAATACGGAAAAATGATAAATTACGTAGGATTCGAAGTCTCCGTGAAACTTGAGCATTTTCCAAAGCTGCGAGTTATCGACTCGCAAGGATCGAAGATGCTAAATTTCTCATCCTCGACGTCGATGGAAGCACTCCTCCCGTCGTCCTTGTCGAACGACCAGACAAAGGGTAGGTATCTTATCAAACATACAAGACGCTAAAAGTTTTTTAACGGCATGCTCGTCCGTTATATCCGGAGGACATAATCGAGTTTCCATCAAGCGCGAGCATCCCGTTATCGTGAAAATCCCTCCCGCAGGATTTGTCATCCTTTGCACGAGGCCTGGCACTCGTGTCAAAGGAGTGACGATCGTGGAAAGCTTTGTCGGGAATGTCTACCCTTCGCTTACCTACGTACTACGTAGCACCTCACTTATTCACCGACACGCATATTCAATGATGCATACCACCCTTATATGAGCGTATACGTATACACACACCACCCCCTTCCTGTTTGCATAGATATACGGAATGCCCGCGTTCGTTCGCTGGAGATGGTGGCAATATTTGCGCGGTCCTGACAGGAAGACAATGAGACTCGATCCGACACGCGATATACAACCCCCTCTCTGGTTTCCTATCATCCACGATTCACCCTTCAACCTCCCACCTTTCTCTCTCTCTCTCTCATTCTCTTCTTGTTATGGTACAGCCAACCAGACACATCTAGCCCTCCGGTAGTCGAGAAAAAGGGGTGGGAGAGGAGGCGAGAGCAGGATAGAAGCCGAAGGGACGGATGCCTGACGGTAATCCTGAATTGTAAATTAATCCTCGGCCTTTCGAGATTAATTTATACTTCAGGATTACACGTTCCTACCGTGGCCAATCGATCGGGATGCCGGTTCTGTATTTATTTTACTTTAATCTCCGCCGGTACGGAAATCACTGACGATTTTCCGGGGAACGTTTCCCTGGAAGAATGACAGACACGAGGCCGCAATAAGTTCCGATGGCTCTCGAGACGAAGGTGTACGCAACTACAGGGGTTCAGCGCCAATTTAGGTTCCCACGGAGTGCTCTGCCTTTATTTGTTTACCGGGCTATTTCTGGTATGCGGATGATGCTCGATTCTCAGGGCAAGAGGATTATACCGACGTGCTGAAGCATCCTACGCAATGTTCCAGGCTGTAAATTACTCATCAAGGAAGGGTGCTTCCAAGATCGAATGCTGTGTAAATATTGTGACTTTAATAATGTCCCGGGAGTTCTCTTACAATTAGTTCTACAGTATTTCACGTCAAAGAATTCTCCATTCATGGTATCCTCGTTAAATGCAATATTCCTACAACTTATACAAGTCATAATATCCCCTTAAAGCTTTGTGTGCAGAAGCATTGAGAATCACAAAATGCACATACTGTATTAAAATAATGCAAAAATAGCAAATACTGATCGTGTTTCAGCCCGAAATGCGTCCCGGAAATCGGTTTTTGATTTTTCCGACAGTGTTGCAGCATATCAAAAAAAAATATGAAAAAAATTGGGCATATTAATGGTTACATCAGGTACTTACATGAATTATTTAAAAATTGTGTCTCGAAGATTTCAGTGCAAAATCTACATTTTTCCCATTTTTTTGTTGTTTTTGATTTTTTGCGCGCGGCACTTGCAACGGAAGAATCTGAAAATCATTCCTAACGTGTGCAATCATGTTTAGAATGTGTTTCGAATGTTTTTCGAATTTACCCCATAACTACCCTCCCGGTCAAGCTATCGGATTAAAAATTTGTGTACAATGGTTTCTATGGTTACCTATCGAATGACGCATCGTGGAATAAAATAGCTTCAAGGGCACTTTTGACCCCCTTATCCTGCTAGACCCTTTACCTCGATGTACGTATCTTTGCTATAATTCCACACCGTTACATCCTGATTCCCACGGCTTCTTCCAGCTTTCTGCGACATTAAATTCGTGCCACCTCGATGATCGCAAAACAGCATTGTCGAATTCTCAATCAAGGAAGGCCATTCTTAGAAAATCTATATCCTGTACCGAAAGCCAGGGCTTAAATATCGTAGATAAGTGGCCGACACTTCCGTTGCGTCAGTGGCGACCTTAGGTAGATCCTCCGAGAGCGTGCATCCTCGGAGAAACCCACAGCTTTCACGGCTTTCGGACAAATTGTGAAAAGAATGATGTATTGAGCCTGTAAACGGCGTGACGGCGAAGGAAAACGTCCCAGGGACCTCCCAACGTCTCGAAACTGTCCCCGGAACAGCTTCTTACATCCGTCTGGAGACGCGACCAAAACGTCTGCCCGCAGCAACCGCCCATTACGTCCATTGTATTCCCGAGGAAACAGTCGGTCCTGGACACGTAGTCAACCCCGTAGTCTCAACCCCTCCCCCACGTCGATTCCTGGGTGTCTGGGAGTTTTTCAGAGCAGGGTACAATTACATTTTCACGTCCCCGTAGTTTGGACAAGCAGACCCTTTTCGCAGTTGGAAATACGAACGACAGAGAGGACGAGATTTCTTGGTGATTGGAAGACCCTGCGGTTTATCTCTCTAACGATCTTTTGTGCCACGAAAAGAACGGAATAACTTGGGAATTTCTACGGTTATCGATCCGAAATGCTAATAGGTGTGTAATTTCGTCCGTCACCTTTGCCTGCCGCTTAATTTTCAATCGGATTCAATTAGACCAATGGATGGGAATGATTTTCGGGCTTTTCTTAATTCATCGAGCCTCTTTAATAGCTTCCACCCCTCGTTTCCGCCGAACGATCACCTAAATTCTTGATTATCCATTGATCCGATCGTCGAAATTTCTCCATTGCTCTTGCAACTTTTGGGAGTCCTTTATTCTCCTTCAGGATCGGAGTCCGATCCTGAACGTATCGATCAAATTGTCGTACGCCTACTTTGTTACGTCACATAACGTACCACCTAATACCCCAGTACAAAATTTGTTATTTTTTCGAACATTCTAAAAGATATTGTTGTATGAGATTATACTTTTTTTCATCCAAAAATTACATAATATTTAATCATGCTGAAGTAGCTCCGTGGAAGTTTTCTGGGCTCTGCGGACGTGTCTTGTTAAGCGGCTCGTAAGAACGTCATCGAGAGTACCTTTTTCGACGAGCTCGGCTCCGACATAATTTGAAACGGACGGCAGGTAGGAATGTTTATACCTCAGTGGATACTTTACCTGGCTAGACACTCTGTGGTCTAAGTCCGTGATATATAACGAGTAGTTGACTAATCCCTTCTACCCTCGTGGTCGGAACGCGGTATACGGGGCGTAAATAGTGGCTCTTCCTAGCTCGGATATATATTTCGGTATTCGTACCGTCTCGATCGCGACGGTTTTACCGCTTCTAACTGGCTTTAAATAGACCGATCAAGCAGGAAAATAAATCGGCGACAATAGCGTCGGTCGAGATGAAATATTACGCAGATCGTATACCATGTCGCGAGGATATTTAAAGTAGCGGGATTAGAATACTCAATGTTTCGTAGTTGGACGGTCGCTTACGAGTCTAAAAGTATTTAGTACACTGCTCTTTCTTTTCTTTTATTTCACTCCTTTTGTTTTTTTAAGGATTAATAATGCGCCGGCAAAACTACCGATCTCTAAAACGACAAACTTCTCTTAACACTAGAACTACCGGCGTTAAATCTATCATATTTCAAAATATTAAATAAGTACTTTGAAAAAGGAGGAATCAAGAGGCGGAAAAGATTCTCGATTCGGTGATTTATGTTTTTTAAGATGGACATAGAATATTTATTCTAAAACTCTTCTATAAACTTGGAGAATTTTTGGAAAGAATTGTGTACTTTTTGACTGGTTTCGCTGTTCTAGTGTTAACCTCCTCACAGAATTCAAACGCCACTTCGTTCTCTACTTCCGTCCGTCCAATTTTATTAACGTTCCCAGTGCGAGAAGTTTGCGTAGAAACAACGAGCCCCAAGTTGTACGAGGCTAATGCGGCAAACCAACAAGCATTCTGCTTTTCTGGCAATTACTTTTGCACCTACCCTTGACGAGAGACGTCCGCATCTCCGGCTACGCTCCGCCCTGTTAAAAGTGCGCCCGGCATTCGAGGCTGCACTGGCGTGCGAGGACACCGATTGTGAGAGCGCCTTTCTAGAAATTAAACTCGCTGGGAATCTAATTCCGAGTAATCAAGGCTTCGCCACATTTCACCTATGCTTGACGCGGTCTCGTTCCCTCCTCCCTCGCCATCCACCTCTCCCGGAAATGAATGCGCCTCCCGTGTAATTCTGTTACCATCCAAATGATATAAAGGGATTCTTGAATAAATTCAGCGAAAGTTCCTTTTAACGCTGCCTCGTGAAGGAGCGACTCTATTATTTTAAAGCTTATCTGCTCGACGCAACGTCGTCGCGGTTTATGCTCTCATGATAGAATTAAAGAGCAAACTGGGAAATGACTCGAGTGTTATTGTTGAGCCGATGGGATGCTCGATTTCATTTGAAAATGATTATTAAATCGATACGTAAAATTGATCGTTAATTGAAAAATAATTCAACTCCCCCGACGGGGGAATTATCATAGCAGATACGAGAAGTGGAATACACTGGATAATAAAACGTTCGCATCGATCGTGCAGGTATATCGGGGCGCTTCATTTGCAGACAATTATTTATTATTATATCGGCTTCTGGTTATCTCCCCCCTTCTTCTTTTTTTTAACGTTTACAATAATCGCGCACCGACGATCGTACTTTAGAAGGTCGAGGATCACGAGGTTCGTTATCTTTTTCTCATTCCAATTAGCTATTAGGAACCGGGAAGACGAACGATAACGAGTCACCGAACATCGGGCCATGTTTTATAAAGCCATTATTGGGCCTTGAGTGAATACGTAAGCAGGCACTATTCATCAAACCGTCCCTTTGCTCGTTCTGTATCCTGCCCTTGTAAGGCGCGCTGGACACGCTTACATGACTAATAAATAAGATGTACGTAGTCTTAACGATTCAGTGCGGCCATTTGCCAGCGAGTTCGACATTATGCGTTACATGTTGCAAGATTTCGATTACGTCCCGGACGATATTTGTCCCGGCTTGCGCTCCATGTCATCTCGGTGAATTTATTAATCCGAATTAATTATGCAGAGAGCGGAGTGTATCGAATTAATCCCTTTTACTGCGCGTAAATCCCCGTACGGTGCGTTTCGAAATGTACAAAAAGTCTCGTGAAGTTGGGATTTATCGGTGAATAAAGTATGAGATTTTAGAGACAACGATATTTAACGGACATAAATACGAATAGCTTGACTTTTAAATGGTAGCATGAAGTACTTCGATGGTTGGAATGGAAGAATACGGATTATTCTAAATCCACTTGGGTCGAATTAATTTATAATACTTGGCAAGCATTTCTTTTAGATTCTCCCTTTTTTAATATATCGACAAGCTTAATACAAGGATACTGGCGTATTTTAAAAGCTTTGTGTAATTATATTAGAAAGAGTGCAGTTGCAATTACTTCTGAAAGTAGCAATTTATTTTTAAGCTAATCGAAAGTGACGTTGACTTGTAAATAAGTCTTAATATTCCTGCGCATCGCTGATACGTATATCCATAAAATGTACCAGGTATGACAGATTATAAAAGAGATTTTATTAGATGTACTAATTTGCGCAGAAACGATCGTTGCAAAATAAACTCTGGTTACTAACGAGCGCTAATTACCGAAGAACGATCCAGTCGCAAGAGGCACATTATCGCAGGGTCAGAGGTCAAACGATGAAAGGGTGGAAATGATTTGCACAGCAGGATAACATCATTCTACGATTTACCAGATATTGTAATCAACGGTGGAACCGGCATAGTAATTTAACAATATTTAATTAGCCGCGCGTTATTAACTCCTGATTTTACAAACGACAGTTTCACGGTATTTTCAATCAGATATTTCTGGCCGATTCATTTTTAATATTACCGGTCATCGATTCCCTCGGTTACTAATATCGAGCTGTCCCATAACGCAATAATAATTACATTTAACAAGGCGCATGCTCCCTCTGCTATAGCGAATATACGATGGAATTGATTTCATTGGGGATTGACTCCCACGTTGCAAAACATCGAGGTAATTCAATGTGTTTAGTCGAAGAGCAGAGTTCTCGGAACAGGAATCCGTGCGGTTGAACCGAGGACCAAACGTGGCAATGGACAAAAAAGAAAGAACAACAAGAGAAAGGTTCGAGCTTATTGTTACCCACGAGCGTTTTAAAATTCAAAACTTAAGTCCCGCCACGTGTAGTAAATCATGCCCACGTTACGAAATCGTCCCAACTGCGAAACGTCGAGATGACGCGGAGATCCGACAGAGCAAATCAGAGAAGATGAGGAAGAAATGGAGAAGGAAGAAGAAGAAGAAGAAGAAGAAGTAAAAGCGGTAAAAGAAGCGTGGAGGAAAAAAGGAGGGAATAGGGCTCGAGAAGAAGGTGGCTGGCGCGAAGGGAGAAGAGTTTCGAGGCACAATAATTTGAACGGCGGTCATATTTCACTAAGACGGTCTTGAGTTATGGCAGTCGCGGTCGACGCAAATGATTTAGGTTTAATAACGACGGCCTGTCCGGGCCAGGTCAGCTGGGCATTGTCAGTGAAACGTCGAGGCCTTCTTCGTCGGTGTCTCTCGCAGCTCGGGGGCCGATTTAAGGCCGACTTTCTTTCCAGACTGGAATGTGGAATGAACTCGTGGTTGAGTGTCGTTTCTTGGTGCGTCATAGGGACTAGCAATATTTCATGCGTTTAAAGTCAGATTTTTCATAGAATTAGGGATAAAGATCAGAGTTGAACGTCTGCCTTGATCTGTCGTCTTGTAAACGGATTTTCGGCGGGACCTTTGCGTAGGAATAAACGAATGGAACAGTGAGAAGATGAGATGGAGAGTCCATCGGATTATTCAATTATTTTCTGGGCCTTAATATACCTTAAGTTGAAACACTCGAAATAACGACGGATGGTATTATACTTTGTACTAATTTCCATAAACCTTTCTTTCCTCATAAGCTGATAAGCAGACAATAGTATAATAATGGCAAAATATATGAAATAGATATCACGTATCGGCAAACCCTTCCCATATTTTTGAAGTGCTCCTTCCAAAGCTCGCATCGTGGAGTTAGTATACGATCCGAGTTCCAGAGATACGAGAATGGAGCTGCATTTAGAAACGCATCGCCAGCTCGAAGATGCATGACAACTTCTGGACGAGTTCCTGTACTTATGATCCTACGAGTCGCTATGAAATCGTAGGGAAGGAGAGAAAGCTTTTCTAAATGTTCGTGCAGCGTGAATGGGGACGGAGAGACTGTATCTAACGCCCACGGCAACGAGGTTGGTGTTCCCATACGCAGGCTGTGTGCTGCCATGTTTATGGCCACAGTGGAATTCCGGTTAGTTTCCCCATAGTCAAACAGATAACACAATTTCGTGTCTCACGGTCGCGTATCGGTGTTATTGGGACCGCAGAGGTGCGAGGCACGCATAAATATATCCTTTTTAATGTTCAAAGTCACTCTCCCGAAGCTTGTTCCGTTTCTTTCTCGAATCTACCTTTCCTCGTTGATAAATCAGTGATTCCTTCGCTGTTCTTTACGAACTCTTCAAACGAACTTACATATGTCGGTCACTTTTTCCAAGCGCTATTAAAATTTCTCAAAGATGACTCGTCATAAAGTCCACCTCCACCTCTCTATCGTTCCTTCATCTGCCATGAAATTACACAGAGCGAATAATTCGGCACGATGTACGTTACGATTCGTCGAGGATTCTCCATGTAGCCATTTCCTCGATACGTAATCGACGTTCGAGAATGTAGGAGGTCGCAATTTCGGTATTCGGGGGCTGCTGAAACGCTTTCTGCTGTCGGTGCATCCTCCGCTCTTACGAAGTCAGGAAGTAGCAGCTTCCTACACGTTAATCGTTCTCCCGCGACTCCGGCCTTGAATTGCGAAACAATGCCCGACGAAGTTCGGGAGATCTTCGACTAATCGGCGACGTTCAACTGCGACTTAGCGCGCGGGCGCAATTTCGCGAAGATTAGCGAGCAATCAGGCCCTTTCACGACGGATCGTCTGTTTCTCTCTCTCCTTTCCTTCTCTCTCCATTCGATTCGAAGTCACTACCGGAGAACGGCCGAATGCACGCCATTGAGGACCTTTTGGGCTTGCTACTTTCTTCGTGAGAAGGAACGTTCAATTTAATTACCATCGTGGAACGGTACGAATTCAAGTCCCTCCTTCGAATGCTTCCACGGACGATCTCTACTGGAAGATGAGACGATTTGTCTCTCTGCACCATCCTGCCGTGTTACTTTTCCAATTTAATCAGCCGACTTTAATGAGATTCCGCGAGAGTGCAGGTAACATTGTGTGTACATGTGTTCTGTAAGTTCTTTTTCGTTCCGTTAACAAATTCATTCCCTTCCATTCCGAAATTGACCACGGTCCTTTAACTCGTTTGTTCGGTAGGATTAAAATGGATCTAATTGAGAGTATCATAGCTATCACAAAGAGATTTCGAATCGACTGATTTGAGCTAATTGAGCCGTTCAGTGCACAAATGGATTAACTCCATAAAACCTAAAGGGGAGAAATGTGATGAAATAGTATACACTCCTTTTTAAAATTCCCTTCAAAATATAAATACAAATAAGTATTGTAGAATATATAATCGCATTAAGCTTTCCTCTAACGAAGTACAAAATGAATAAGGTGGAATAGCCTTGGAATTAATTATATTGACGAAAGAAACTTCGTCATTTAATGGTGTTAATCGTTATTATTACGAAAATTTATTCTAAATATGAAAAGTTAGGATTCAATCGAGCGCTTTGAGACTTAAATTTAAAAAAAATCAAAAAGTGGAGTTAATCGATTTGTGCACTGGACGGCTCAATTGTCGATATGGGCTGCATCGTCATCGAGTTAGGACATCGCTTGATGCGAGATAATCCACGTTAATTGTCCAGATGAGGAGAAAGATTCATATTGGATTATCCTTGCATCTTTTACATCCATTCTACTTTGAACTGTATTGGATCTAATGCGCCTTCTTGCTGCACTTAACTAGACTTTCCAGATATGATACAAAACTCCGATACCCATACATATTTCTCCTACAAGTTTTAATGCACTATTATCCAAATCTTGGTGCATTATCGGTGCACTGCAGGTATCGTATAATAATGAGGAGGCGCCGCGCAGATTCTCCAAGTTTCCGATCATTGGATCATCTCCGATGGAAACAATGGAGTCCGTAGACGATCGCTCACACGGCCGAGATACTTTTTAAAACGGAGTATTCTCAGAGCATTAAGAAGACGAGGGCAAACTCGCGGACGCCGGCAGACTGACTACCGTCAACTTTTAAATCCGCGTAATACCTTCTTCGCCGCAAAGTTATCCACCATAAACCGCTAAGTTCGGGAATGTGCAACTTTATAATTTGATCGCCGCAGGTTAGGGGAAGTAATTTGCAATGAAGCGCGCGTGAAAGTTTGCGATATTAATTTGAATTTATATCTACGGTCCTCGAGCTTCCTGATCCGAGACACGTCGATCTGCCTCTTATCTTACGGAGCTAAAAGTCATCGAGAAACAATGGCAGATGTTTTCGCCATTTTCATGGTGATCGTGAATACGCGCATGAGAGAGAGTTTGTCTTTGAGTTTCTTTTTTCGTTAGTCTACCAACAAAAAGAAAGAGAAAATGGAGTCGGAAAATGTAAAGGATTGGCTATCATTTTTTTCGCCTCGGATAACGTTCCTCTCCTTAAGTGATGTATGAGCTTCCCGAAGAATTCCGTGAAGAAGTCGATGAGATAGAAATTTCGAATTACTTCCCATTGGTTCTACGAAGTTTTAACGATACTTTCTTCAGATTGTAAAATAATATTAGAAACAAACTAACATACGGAAATTGTGCTCTATGGTCCATTTCACTCGCTCTTTATATTTCCTTATCGTTAGACTTGACCTTACTCTTTTACATTCAGTTCTTTGAACGAGAGGAAACCCATACAAAATTGTTTACATATTTTAATACAAATATAGCAAATCTCCAAGTGTACACTTTCAGAAATTAGAACGATTTCTGAAAAGCATTAACTCGATGACACTAAGAAAATCATTAACGCTAGAACAACCAAACCAGTCAAAATGACTGGTACACAATTCTTTCCAAAAATTCTCCAAGTTTATAGAAGAGTCTTAGAATAAATATTCTATGTCCATCTTAAAAAACATAAATCACCGAATCGAAAATCTTTTCCGCCTCTTGACTCCTTCTTTTTCAAAGTACTTATTTAATATTTTGAAATATGATAGATTTAACGCCGGTAGTTCTAGCGTTAAAAAATACTCGCTTACCGACAGTAGTAAAATTAGAGCATCAACTTAATTGCAGCCCCGTATTATTGAGACTCGAAAATGTCTCGATTCATCCTTCCCTTGCGATATCTGTTACGTGCAACTAATGGACCGCCTACACTCCGCATGCCGTTTCGGATTAAATTTTCTTCGTTATTCCGTCTACGTCTGCGGCTGCTTCGCCTTTCAAAGTGAGCCTTCAAAGAGCTGACGAGACCCTCCGCAAAAGATAACATCAATGGGGAATGGAGTACCGTTCATGGATACTTTTCGGTTCTCTTTCGGGGACATTATTAATGAGACGCAATATTTCTGCCGCGAAATAGTGCGCCGGTTCTATTTTATAAAATCTCCGCGAGACTTTCGTATTACCTTTCCCGTTTTAGCATGCTACGCGATGTATTTTTAAACGAGCTTATTTGAGGCAACGTTTTATGAAATTCCTCCTTTTTTTTCGGCTTTCAGCTAAAAGGGATTTACACTCTGCCGGAGGTAAAACTTTTCAGCTCGGTGATTAAGCTTTATTAAAGTCCTTCCACGGAAATTACCGCGAATCTCTGCGTTACCGTTGTACATGCCGATTCGAACGAGAGCTTTCGTTCGTTTCTCGTGCGAGCTCTCAACCCTGCGCTGTTCGACCGTTAAACGAAAAGGCGAGAAAAATCGAGGTAAAATTCCGTTCGAAAGTTTCCATGGAAAGCCGAGGGACTTATTAACATTTTGAACAACAGACAAACGATTATATCTGCCGCAGAGTTTCGTGTCAGGCTGGCGTGCTGGAATTACTTGATTATAATGCGATTCTATGCGCAGGAGTTCTACACGGTCAAGTAATACGTGTCTCGGATAAGGCTTAGAAACGATAAGGAAAACGAGCGGGATATTTCGATCGGTGGTGACACTTTTATGCCCGGCAGAGAAAAAACCTCGGGTAATCAAAAGCTCGTTAAGATGATTTATAATTTGCCACTGCATTAACTTTCCCCTCGCGCTGCCATACACGGATCTACCTTTCTTTCATTTCTCTTTCTCACTCTCTTTCTGTCGCCGGTTCTTTTCTCCCTATCGTTTTTTTTTTCTTCTTTTTTAATGCCCGACACACCCTACATGGCCATTTTTGCCAGCTTATATTTTTCGCGAGTAAAGTGTACCGGGGAGATGGCTGACGACGAACTGTACTAATGCTTGTTGTCAGAAAAGAGCGAAATTCTGCTTCTGATGGCGAGGATCGTAAAGACCGGCTATAACGATATATCTCCAATTATATACACGTGGTAAGTGGAACGTGAATTACAATGATTGAGGACACGAGCAAATTGCGAGTCGTACGACCTACGATCTATGTTTGAATCTTACGTAATTTGGAATTTGTGGTCATGGTATTTGGAAATTAACTTTACAAGGTGCAATTTGTTTCTGGAAATTTACGACCATTTTTCCCGTACGTCGAGAGTTCGATGGTTACACGGAAAAAGGTTTAATTCGACGTTGAAACGCGCTGTTGGGGTGATAAAATCGAAATTTTGCGAGACGACGTTGCGCGAGATCGGAATCAAGGGGCACTCGAATTTCTCCTATTTCCCTGCTTCCATCGGCACGAGTTCTCTTTACTGGTGATTCTGGTTTGTCACAACAGTAGAGAGTAAGCAAATTTACAATGCGAATCGAAATGTTAATTATGCTTTAACGATTCCGGCGCTATCTAGGAAAATAATGATTTAGGAAAATAACGAAGTGGGAATGTTTGCCAAGCGCAAAGTAAACGGCCACGTCGATCGGTACGTAATTAAAAGCGACTGCTTCAGACACTCGTTATGGTTATCTTTTGTCGAAGAGCTTCCACTGTTCTCTTTCCATCTCTATCGATCTACCTCTCCCGTCCTTTTTTTTTTATACGAAATATGTCAACGAGTATATTTCGTCTATGTGTACACAAGCCACGATATTTCGGGCATGAAATTTTAACAATCGCATATGCAGCCGTACGAGGCGAGCAAATAACGAAGCGATAAATCAATTCACGAGTATTTTAACATCACCCAAATTCACGAATATTTGCTAATGGCCTTTTATCTCCGACCGATGTTTCAATTACTTCAGCTTCGATCACGATTAATTAACGAAACGTTAGACTACGAGGCACCGTCTAATTTGCTCGGACAAAAAAATACGACAAAATGAAAGGAAAAAAGGAAAGTAAGTCAATCCTGACGTAATTATAAAACTTCACCGACGGAGAAAATTAATGAACACCGTTGTTAATGACTGCGCCGAACTGAGGGGTGAGGGGAGTACAAAAAGTTCAAAAGATCTCCAATTTCCACGCACAGTGGAGCGAAAAGAAGGGGATGATAGGGTGGTGTCTGCTATTAAAAATCATCAATGACTTCCCGCATTTTTTATCCGCCCGTGGACTCCGATATCGTCGATATCACGATAAATATATAAAACTCGACCCTCCACCGTGATCGTCTATGGGATCGGTAAACATGTCAGCCAAGAAGTTGTTCCGAAAGTGCACTTCCTGTAGAAGTTCCCAAGCACTTTATCGGGATTTGCTCGATTCGATACGGCCAGGTCAGAGAGACAGAGAGAGAGAGACAGAAAGAGAGATGAACTAAAGACAAAAGAGAAAGAGAGAGTGTGAGATTCGCCAAGAGTAAAAAAGAAGAAAGGAGGGAAAAATGGTGGAGAAAAAAAAAGGGAGAGGAAAAGTGGGAATGGTGCTCGCTAGTTCAAGACAATCCTCTCTATGCGTGGTCGGTAAAAAATGGGTTTGCTTAAATTCACCGTCAACCCCAAGAGCCACCCTCCCCATAGCGGGGCGCGCAGACCGTTCTTAAGGAGTTTAGCCGGCCGTTCCGGCGATAAATAATAGCACGATCGTCGCGCGGGAAACTAATGAGAACTTTGCACCTCTCAGAACCGGCCGTGTGAAATATCGGCACGGTGCACGTAGAAGGCCCGGCCGGATGATTTAAAATGCGTGTCCCTTCGGAATTACGCTCGATCGTTCGCGGGCCGTCGCGGTTGAGATTCGTAAATCAAAGGAGGGTAAACGTTTCTTCGGTCTCGCCAAACCCGTTAAATCGCTGCCTATTTTGAAGGTTACGAAATTCATTCTCTTCTACAGTCCCTGGTCATCGAATTAGGACCACGTACAAAAATTTCACTTTTGTGGTTATAATGTTATATCATATATGGAAAATTGTCTTTGGTCATTCAAATTATTACTAAATACGTTAATAACAAAGTATACATAGCTATATATGTAGGATTTGGATTAACGGATTTCCAGGAATCACACTTAACACTAGGCTTACAACAAAACTAACACGAAAATAACTTTATTCTAACAAAAAAAACAATGAAATATAATAAACTATAAAAACTATGGAAAATACTTTAAAAATACAATGACTACTTTAATAATGCAGAGGAACGGTATAAGAGATGTTGTCGTGAGGATTGCTTTAAAAACTCTACTGGGCCACACGCCCCGATCTTCGTCTATCGCTTACCCGTCCCCCGCGGTACCCCTTATAAACGCGTTCGTTTACGTTCGTCGCAACCTCGCGGCATACGCACACATTTGCATCCTTCATATATTTGTTACTGTTGTGATAATAATAGAATTGAGTGGACAATTCTCCCGACTTGAATGCCATAGAAAATGTTTGGAGCCTACTCAAAACACTTGTTTACAACTCTCCAAGCACAACATTATCTGAGTTGAAAACAAAAATTACAGATATTTGGGAAAATAACGAAGATGTAAAGCATATGATAAAGCAATGTATACAAAGCATGCCGGAAAGGATACAAGCTGTCATCAAGGCAAAGGGTGAAAATACGAGATATTAACATGCTTTGAAAATTCGTTTATTCAACTTAGAGTTTTGTACATTTGTATAATACATAGAATTCGGTATAAATGAAACTTTCATATGGCCGTAATTAACGACTTCTCATGAGAGCAAAGAAGGGTAAATAAAAAGAAATACATCGAAATGCGCAAGTAATTAAACAACTTAATCGAATTGAAGCCCCAAGAAGATATGAACGCAATCAAAAAGGGCAAGATAGATATTAACATGCGTTCATAGTGTTATGTACAGTAGTAGTGTATTGTGTTATTAGTTAATAAACTGTATCATTACAATTTGAACAGGCCGTTTAATTTTACGAAAAACATGAAAAATGCTGAAAATTTGGAGTCGTCCTAATTCGATGACCAGGGACTGTAGTATTGTAAATTTGCCGTTATTTTTCGTCGTTTCCCCTTTACTTCTCGCGGATCGCGGACCGTCCTCCGTGAGGATGATTCGCGTATTTATCGACGATGCTCGCACGATGCGAGGCCACGGAGAGCGTTGGATGGAGACGAATGGATTTGCTTTATGTCGCGAAAGAGACGTCACTGAGTCTGTGCTTAGTCGAGCAAAAGAATCCCTTCTGCGCGCCGGCTGACAAAAAGCAAGATTGTCTTCGATAAATCTTACGTTCGTTCGGCTATAAAGGCTGACTTTTTGTTCCGCGATAAAAGGTACTCCACTTTGTTATTACGGTATAACGTATTACCATTTCACATCGCCACGGAGAGCTACGAAGTATTGCAGTTTCTCTAATTGCATTCCAAGACTCGAAGAATCCGATGAAGAAGCGATTCTCTCTAGGATCGATTACGACGTAAAAAAGAAATTGTAAAAATAAATTTGTACGCGCAAAGGTTAGAAATCTAGGTGACACGAGCAACGTGGTTTTTCCCGCTTGCTCGGAAATCCAGGACGTTCTTCTCGATGGGGTGGCAAAAGAAAAATAAAAAAAAAGGAAAGCAAAGCGAAGGCTTTTGATCCTGGCGAGAAAGCCGTCAGCGAGTCTCTGCTTACTAGACCAAGAGAATCCTCTCTATGCGTGAAGGATAAAAAATGGGATTGCTTAAATTCACCGTCAACCCAAGAGGCAACCCCTCTCGCAAGAAGTTTGGCGAACCATTGCGGCAATAAATAATGGCAGCCCCGTCCCCTTCGTCCCATAGACCACGAGCGGACCAGGAAAGTAATGAGAACTTTGCACCTCCGCCCCGCTGGGCCATAATGTCGATTCGTACACGTATCGCCGATTTAATGTACACTCGGGGGAACGTTGCGTTAGTTATTATTTACTGCGTATACATAAATTTAATGGGGGCTAGTGCGCGCACTGCGAGCCGCCACTTTAATGGTATACTCTGCTGCAAACCGCCAACGTCTCTATTAAAAAAGTCTTTTATCTTGATTTATTCCTACCCGGAGGAATTTGCGAAATTATTCTAGGACGGAGGAGCAACAAATAATTTTATTAGACACTTTTGGTGCACGGAATTACATGTTGGCTATTGATCATTCGAACGTCGGTATAAGAGATAATTTGAGTTGCAGAGTATTGCGTAAACGTTGAGAGAAATTGTGGGGGTGAAATGTGAGAGTATTAACACCTTGCTGTACCATTTCTTTTGTGACTGAATGCGCAGTAACTCTGAATTAATTGCTGAAATAACAGTCTATTCTTGATTTCTGATATAGCGTATGATTTAACGCAATATTAAATGGCATAGAATGAAGTTTATTTTATTCTGATCCACTGACTTTTTAAATTAATAATTTTTCGGACACTTCAAAATTGATTGTTACATCTATGGCGTAACGAGTGTCACTCGTTATTGTACGGTAAGGGGTTAAGGAATTATTGCGGATCAGCGTCGCATACGGCGGAGAACATCTACGTAGGAATAATAAAATCTCTTGAAGTTCCGTCGATTCTCAGTTAGGGAAAAGCGTATAAAGAAGAAATCTTGCTTTTACTTCCAACCCTTTTGCTTTCTTTCGGTCCTCTTCGAGCGTTAACACTAGAATTATTAAACGTTTGTTTGTAAACTTGACGCAGGTATGAAAGGTATAGAAGCTTGAAGTACCATAATGCAGAAAGAAAAAATCACTCCATATTATTGAGTCGTTGGTTAATTTCGTGCACATTCACGTTCGGGAGACAGATAACTATGTTAATTCGTTATCTAGAATCGTTCGTACGAGGAAGGGCCGGCCGATTAAATTGGACAAATGATTAAGCCGAAAGCAGAGGCTATGATTCATCGTGTTTCCCAGGCAGCGATAAACCGCACGTACTATCGATTCAGAAATCTCACCTTTCCTTTCGCGCCCATCGGTTCTCTATTTTCCGTAAACTCTCCATCGTACCAACTTCGATTTCGCCGTCCGTTGCGATTCGTGCAAAAAGAAAAAGGTAATTAGTAAGGTCGATTTAGAGGCAACCGGTTGCACCTTTACGCGGCTGCATTTTTAACGTTCCACAATTTACCGTTCCTGCATTGCCTCATCCAATTGATCGTTTTTCCGCTCTTCCTCCCCCCGCCTCTACGACGAATCGAAATAAAAAAAAGGTCCATTTTTCTCATGGAAACCCTTTTCCACGATGCCGAAAACGTAGTCGCGGCACGGCTGTTTTTACGAGCCGGTGGCATTACCCTACCCATCGTCCGCCTTAACACGTTTTTCAGAATACGTCGTAGTTTATCGAGTCAGAAGTTTTTCTTTACTGCGTCTCTTTATATACGAAATCAGCAAAAACACTCCCCCCGGTTGGATCCATAATTCATACACCCTCCAGCGCCCTTAAACGTTATCCACCCTCTGATTTCGAATGGTATCGCTCTATTATACCTTGAAAACCTCCGTGTACGTGGTAGTAACCCACAGGGGTGGTAGTGGATGTTGCAATAGCGACGGTGATGATGTCGGCGGGGATTCGCAACGGTATTGGTGGCGTTTCCGACAACGGCAATCGTAGTCGTTGGCATCGTGGTGGCAACGAAAGTCGTTCCGATATTTCGGTGAGACCGGTTTCTAGAGGCGCTGTTTTATCAGCCCTCGAAAACTGGGCGGGAGATTAAACCCGGTGCGTCAGCAATATCCTACTGACAGCAGTAATAAGTCGTCGGTTCCGGAACAATATGATTTCCGCAAGATTATATCGAGAACAATGATGAAGGGGGTTTCTCCTCCCGGAAAATTGGTTTGCGTGTTTATGCCGCCGTTACGTCGGCTCGTAAGCGAGCGTGACTGTTATTTCTCGAAGGAAGGAAACAGAGAAAGAGAAAAAGAGTTCGATAGTTACGTTAGTATTGGCAGTTTGCCTGGATCGGTGTCGTTAACTAAACTCTACACTTTTTCCCTACCTGTTCGCACTTATACACCTTTCCGGAGAATTCACGCGAAACAGTGTGGATAAATAAAGTATCACCCCTCGGGACAGATTACAAGGTGTATTCGTTCTTTGACATTTTTTTTTTATCTATCCCTTATACCTTTGAGAAGGCTCAAATTACAGATTCACGTTTTTCGCGAGATTACACGGAATCATAAAGCATTTCGCGAAGATCCCGCCGTTCTCGCGCAAACGACCTTCGCTTCGTTCGAAAACTCCGGAGACGTTTACCATTTTCCATCGATGGCCTCGTATAATACGATCGATCCATCGAAATTCGCCCTTTTCGTGCTCGTGCAAGAGGGAAATAAAGAAACACGTCGGAATTGCCCGACGAATTCGTCGTTTCATAAGCGAACAGCTAAATTTCAAGAGCAAAATAATACACGGGTTCACGCGATGGATGCACAAGACGAAAGAGAGCCATAGTACAACTGTGCGGCACGTAAACTCTCGAAACTGTTGCTTTTCTATGAAAGATAGAGGAAGACCGTGCCGGAATATCCTTGGCAGTATGCCTCGAATCGTGGTCCGAGGTACAGTCAATATTTTGGGCAGGTCGAGTTCTGGTTGTCGTAGGTATTACCGCCTTTCCCGGATTCCTTTGGGTTCTACGGTCGTGGCAGGTAGAAACCCGTAGAAACGCTCAATTGACCCTGTCTCCTTCCAGGGAGGATCGAAAAGCTTCCCTGTTTCCGTGTGCTTTTCTTCTCTTGGAGGTCTCGTCTTTGCGGCGGCCGGGACGATTGTGTTTGTCGACCGGTTTGCCGGTGTCGAATCGCGTCTAAACAGGAGATATCTTATTTCCGCGACGCCTCATTGGATAACGCCGTCTTTTGCTCGTTCTCGCGCCTCACGAGCCACGATAAATTCCTCCACGAAGATACTTATCTTTATGGATACGAGAGGCCACCTTATTTACGACTCGAGCTCGTTCACCTGGAGATCTTTGAATTATGCGAGTACGCTTAAGTATGCGAGAACCATAGTCTCTTCCTTGGTGTTCGACGAGATGGTGGTATTTCACGGCAGTGGTATGGGACGAGGGGGCGGGATGTTAGCGATTTCGTAGTTTCCTTGGACGATTGTATTTTTAGAGTTTCCTGGGATGTATGACGAAGAACTTTACCTTCGTTACTTGCGCCATTTTTGGTTTCTATTTACTTACAAACTGCAGCATCACGAAATGAGAGAAAATAGCTTTCCAGCTACCGTTTCATTGTACAGTCCCTGGTCATCGAATTAGGACCACTCCAAATTTTCAGCATTTTTCATGTTTTCCGTAAAACTAAAAGGCCTGTTCAAATTGTAATGATATAGTTTATTAACTAATAACACAATACACTACTACTGTACATAACACTATGAACGCTTGTTAATATGTCGTATTTCCACCCTTTGCCTTGATGACAGCTTTTATCCTTTCCGGCATGCTTTGTATACATTGCTTTATCATATTCTTTATATCTTCGTTATTTTCCCAAATATTTGTAATTTTTGTTTTCAACTCAGATAGTGTGGTGCTTGGAGAGTTGTAAACAAGTGTTTTGAGTAGGCTCCAAACATTTTCTATGGCATTCAAGTCGGGAGAATTGTCCACACAATTCTATTATTATCACAACAGTAACAAATCTATAGCTATGTATACTTTCTTATCAACGTATTTAGTAATAATTTGAATGACCAAAGACAATTTTCCATATATGATATAACATTATAACCATAAAAGTGAAATTTTTGTGCGTGGCCCTAATTCGATGACCAGGGGCTGTAATCTAATTAACACTTAATCATTTATTACGGTGTTCCTAACGATTTTCTCGGATAAAACATTCCACCTGTACGATCGATATAGATGATGTTTTTTAGATCAGAATATTTCGAGCGAGAGAAAGAGAGAGAAGATTAAAAGAAAGGAGTCAACGGTAAACGGTAAATCGTTGCAGCGTCAGCGTAGACAAAAAGAAACTCGCGTGTCAGGGTGCGAGGTAACACGTAGCATTCCGTCTCGATAGGATCGAAAAATGGTGTTATTGTTATCCACCGGTCCCATCTCGTCCCTACAAACACGTAATACCGCGGGCAAACACTGCGGAACGCAGATTCGGCACTCGTCGAAATAATCTTCCCTTGCCGATGGAAGCCGAGAGACGACGCCGAATAGGAAACAGCCGTCGTAGCGGCGGCTGTCTTGTGTTTGGATAATACACACAGATAGTCGGATAATTCACTTGTCTCGTCGAAAATGAAATTACGACGGCGGCGGTGCAGCTATGCAAAACCCAGCAGTCGGCGAAATGGCAATGTACCGGCCGCGAGGCAATGCATAAAAGCAGTATAGCGTGTATTATTTTACATTTCCCAGAGGGTCCTCCTATGGGGATTCAGGAGGAGTGTACTGTCTCCCCTTATACCTCTTTTTCTCTCCCTTCCCCGACTCTATTTCTCTCTTATACTCTTACATTTACTCTCCTCCCTTCTCCTGGGGTTTCCTGCGAGAGGATAACGCGAACTGTGCCCTTACAAATTTATACGTAATAAAATGACAGTGTAACTTCTACCTATATAAATGATAGAAGGACAGGTTAATGTTTAAAATGACGTATCGCCTTTCTGCTTGTTGCAAAACCTACTACAGGGATGTAGAGAATGTTTTTGGTTGTCGACTATGCTTAAAGTGTGTAGTATGACGATGCACCCAATTTGAAATGTTAAGTGCAATGTTGTTTAAAAAATTAATGGGTGCGTATGATCCTTCATTGTTTCCAATTGCGACTGGTGAGTGTGAGAGAACTAAAACGAAAAAGAATTTTAACCCTTTGAGGACTACTGATGCATATATGCGGCCTGAGAAAAAATCTGATTATAACTTATCGAGGCATTTATACAGGATTAGAATTAAAAAGTTGAAAGATAACAGTTGAAATATGATTCTGCAAATACTAATGTATAATTCGGATACATTAACACTCGAACTTTCTGGTAAAAAAATAGTTTTTGATCGCCAAATAAATGATTATCTCTCGACACTCAGAAAATTCTCCGTCCGCAAAGAGTTAATAGCGTATCTTTGCGGAGACTTTTAGCTCACGGAAGAGCTTTATTTTTGTCAAGAAAAGAAAACCAGCGCACAATCGGCAGGAAAATGCGATAATAATGATATTAAATGATTGTATCCTATCTGCAACGAAAAAAACTCTTCCAAATACCCATTGGTGGCATCCCTCTGACCCAGTTTAGCGACACTTGATTTAAAACTTAATCGTAATACAATGCGGCAAATAAAACTTACGTTTTTTTTCCTGAAAGACAATCGTTCCTAGCTTTTAAACTTCGCCGTATTTATCACCGCGATCCTTTTTATCGTTGCTGTAAAAATCGCACAAATCGAAAGCTACCCCGTCGAATACTCCATCGTCTCCGAGAAACTGCAAAACATCGGAATCAATAAACGATCCACTTTTCCGTCTTCTTCCGTTCCACCCCCGTTTCGCCCCGTGATTCGATGGAATAAAAGAGAGAAAGGGATGAGAGGGAGGGTGAGACAGTGGAAGAATAAATTAAGTATTCCAGAGGGGGCGGACAGGCTCGTTCACCTTCTCGTACAGGGTATAGTTTAGTTTTAAGGAAAGAGCCTGGACGATGGTCTACCCCCTGGGACTCTGGAACAAAGGTCCAGGGTAAACCGAACTCGTACGGAAAAAAGAGAAGGAAGCCACGTAGGAACTCGACGATAAATCACCTCGTCGAGGAGCCACAGGGAAATTCGGTGAAATCTCATCCATTAGGATTAAGAAGGCGAAAGCGACGAGCCGATCTGTTTGAGAGGAACGAGAACAAACCGAGGATGTCACGGAAATGTCAAAACGTCGGGGAAAACACCGAAGTCTTCGATACCAGTTCGGTCGTGCTTGAGGAATTTTCGGGTTCGACTCTTTCGAGACTCGAGTTATGAAAACAACGGACCACGGATTTACTCGTGGAGGGTTGGAGAGGAAAAGGCGAATATTTGCTTGGACCAGAGGGGAACCTTTTTCTTTTTCGCCGAAGCTCTGATAATCCGGGAAGGCGATACGAGTAGCTTTACTCCTGACACTGGACGGATAAATCGAAGTATCCGGCGAGACCGATTAAATGCTAGAGGCGCGCCGATCGAAACGAGGAAATTGATAAGTTCAGACCCGTAAAATGCTCTCGATTCTTTCGATTCGGAAATGGTACCTTTGAGATTCCCCGGAGATAACAGCGGATAGAACGGTTTCTTTGAATTTAATGCACTTTCTGCGCGCTGCGAAGCCGATCGTTTGGATCACTTTTGGTCATTGTCTGTAGCGATCGATTTCTCAATTTTTGTTTCTGTTTCTACGTTCACACTTTCATGTCGTTCACGAGGTAAAATATCCTATATTAACCCTTTGCTGACGGAGACCATTTTGACTATTGAGAAATAATCAGTTGTTTGGGGATGGAAAGCCAACTTTTTATCAGAAAGTCATAGTGTTAATGTAGAAATGTTATAAATTACTATTTGCGTAATTATATTTCAACAGTTATATTTCAATTTTTCAACTCTAACCGTGTATACATGACTCGATAAACTATGATCAGATTTTTCCTCATTCCGCATATATGCGTCCGTCGTCCTCAAAGGGTTAAAAAAGGAATATGCCGATTCAAATTGATGTACGTGTATATGGGTAATTTGATTTGTAATGGCTGACGTTTCTTTTAATGCACCGGTACACTTACACAAAATCTGTGCCCGTTTGCGAACGTTATCGAACGTTATTACGTGTTATAAACTCATACATAATAATATGAATACCGCTTGAAATGAATATCCGCGAGAGAGCTCCGTATATTTAGCGAATATTGGGCACATCGCGAAACATGTAATGCATTTCCATCGATACGCCGATGATCCTGCAACGAATAAATCGCCGGCATATTCGCATCAAAGTATACGCGTATAGAACCACTATCGGGGAACCTATTAGGATATTAAACTTTCAGCAGAATGCTCCTCGATTGTCCGATTTTCCACCGAACGTCCTTCCACAATCCTCAAAAAGGATTTTCTTTCGGAACCTCCTACATTTTTGGCCTCTACAAACTTTCCAAATCCTTTCCATCTTTCCAGAGACGTCGAAGTTGAAACAATATATACCTCATCCGAAATGTACTTAAAATACGCTTCACCAATTCCCACATTCTTCTCCTTTTCGCAACAACATCCTGGATTGCCGTCCTTTTGTGCTAATTTCTCGCAGCGACCGTCTATTCTCAACTGCTCAACAGCAATTACATCAAACAAGGAAAACATATTCAAATAGAAACTGTACACTCTTGCCTTCTCAACCCTACTCACAGTGGAACAAACTGGGTAATCCAGGTGGAAAAGAGTTATATTTGGAAATAGATTTTGAATAATTTTATCTTAATTTAAAATACTTGCTGAGGCCATTGACAGGAAAAATAGTTGAATTAGCAACCATCTAAGTGCAAAAATTAGTGCTTTTAAAGACACCGAATTCATTTCACTTAAAAGAAAATGCTATTAGAACTAGTAATAATCTTGCAAGATTTTTTATTTTCCGTAAAGTATATTATTTTTTCAACAATTTTTAAAGATCTTTTTAAATACACGTTTTTCGAGATACGTCGGCAACTTCAAAATTGAATAACTGAAAAGTACCAAAAAGTACCCCCTGGAAATTTTCTGGATATTCAGTTTAAACTATGTAGAAGTAATTTCCGCAAAAATTGGCTACGCCTGCTGGCGCCTTTTTTTGTTATGCTTTTTTAAATTTTATGTAGCACAGTCCCGTTATCGTTTCTCAGTCGGACGCGACAACGCTAAATTATTATTCTGTCTATTTTGTGTATATTGCGATTATTGTAATTTAATTAATAATTTATATAATTCAAATATTATTATTGTATTCATCATTACTATGCCAACAGTTTTTGTTGCATCATTTGACTTTCTATCCTCGGCAATAGCAACGGCAAGAACGTAAGCTCTTTCTTATTAAATATCTTTTTAACATAAAGTCCAACAAGAACATGACTCATGCAAAAGTTTCGTTATTCCTTCCGTAGAATGAAAATCTGCAAAGACGGATACAGATTTTCATATAAAAAATGAAGTTGCCCTTCAAATAACATTGAAGGAACATAACAAATAAAAAATAAATATTGTAATTGAATCCTCTTCACGATACTATAAAACTTTTGTAAATAACATTTTCCTCTAAAATAAATGACTCTCGAGATATTGTTTTTTTCCACCTAGATTCTCAATTTGTTCCACTGTGCTACTGTAGGGTATTAGATTGGTAGCTAGCGGGACGACACACGGCCAAGAAGGGCCTTTTGCTCGAACTTTTTCTCACTTACAATTAGTTTCAACGTGACTCATTCACTCTCTTCATCATGCGGTCCGATTTGAATGTGTGAATCAGTGCTGCATTCCATTCGCATTCCTTCAGCTAGCCTTCTTTCTCTTACCCCGCAGTAATGAAAGTGAGTTGACGCACGATGGAGGAAGAGCGAAAGAAGAGCATCGGTCCCCGCGAAAGATCAATGTTTCCAGCGTGGAGGTTGGCGTCGAGATCTAAAATATGCAACTGCATCGTGCAGTCATTCCCCTTGTTAACCCCGCAATACCATCAGCGATACGAGGGACAGGGGTACGATCGTGTTAACCCGATGCTTCGTCACCCTCGGCGCCGAGTTTCGAGTCAAGCCGGTGTTGAAATTTTGTTCGATGAGCGAAGTACACGCTGGTTTAATTTGTAGAACAGGCGGATGTGCGGCGTGGGTGGGTGGTTGGATAGAGGGTAGACGAGTATGGGTATGGGTGGGTGGATGGGTGGGTACGTCGGCGGTGGATGGGCGGTAGTCAAATTTATTGAAACGCAGGCTGCTCTCCTCGCCTCCCACGGGACCGAGTCCTGGTACTGCGCAACGCTTTGCTCGATAGACTCGAATTCTGCGGCATGCTACATGCTCCAAGGACTATGGGTTTGTTAAGGGATATTCCGTGGTTCCTATCGCTGTATAAATTTCCTCGTCTAATTGCCGCTGGACAAGATGGAAAGGGTTTGTGCGAGAATCCGCTCGGATATTGCTATGGTCGACCAGGCCGAGACTGGGAACGATGGTTTTGTCGAATCAACGAAGAATATTCTTGCGAAATGTAATTCCTCTGAAACATTAGGAGAAGAATCGTGGGACCATTTGAGATGAAAATTGTAATACGCACGACGGTAATTGCAACTTGTTCCAGCTTCATTTACGTCATTGATTTTCCAGCGAAACTTTGCGCCCGCTTGTACGCCCGTCCAATTTATCGAAACGTTATCCTGGACCGTCCCTGGAGACGGCGTGTGTATGCTTCAAAACAGTTTCGCCGATAGAGCTGAATTGCGCGCTATGTTAGGTACAAACCTCTAGAGAAACTGGCTAGACTACCGTGGAATATGTCGCGGAAACTTGGGACAACCGGTCGCCTCTGTTGTTCTTCCAGACCGAATATCGGCTTATCGCGATTTGGTGGGATATTTGTGTTAGAAAACGTGGTTTTCTTTATCGATATTACTTTGTGGAATATGTGAAATTGTTCTTGTACATTTTGCAAAGTTTCTTTTCGACGTTACTCGATGAATTTAGTGGACTTCACTTATTTCGAATACGTTGCATCGAGACTCGTTTTCGTATCGCGTTATCGAGAA
Organism: Cerceris ruficornis; assembly: GCA_963989415.1. NCBI lineage: Eukaryota > Metazoa > Arthropoda > Insecta > Hymenoptera > Crabronidae > Cerceris > Cerceris ruficornis. Next base: position 18,377,830 of record OZ022520.1, read on the forward strand.
TAAAAAAGGTCCGATTGCGTCCATTATCGAAACAGGGCTTGACCCAGATGCTGAGTCAAGTTGTGCGTGAGGTATGGAAGGTTAAGGGTCGCTAAAAGGGTGTGCTGAATCAGACCGCGTACGCTCCTCGTTCATGGCTTTTCTTTTTCCTCCTCCTATCAATCGCCGGAACGAAGGAAATGCTGTTGGAATAAATTTAAATTGCCGCACGGCATATTGCTGAGTTTCGCAATAAATCGCAGAATCGTTGGTAGGTCGAGCTTAAAAAAGCATAAAGTACCGGGGACATTTTATTCTCCGCCGTCCGATATGTTTCGGAGCGGTGGAAAAATAAAATTTATCGGACTGAGTTAATCTTCCCTTGTTCCCTATGATGCCTGTAATGCACGGTTTACATGACGCAGCTGGATTCCACGTAATAGACGACACGAGAACGACTACGAGATTATTCAAATCCGTTAGCAACGGAATCGTCGCAACTATATCCAAGAACTTGTCGCACCGCATTCTCTGTCTCCTTCATATCCGTACAGCTCCTAACAAGTATCGCGTCCGTGTAAACCGACTAAAATTCACTTTACCAACTTTCTCCGTCGAATGCCGATTTCTACGACGATTTCCGCGCAACTGTGGCGAAGCTGGCCGAAACGTTTAATTCCATTCCACGGAATGAAATGTGCAAACGTTGAAAAATATCGCTGCCCTCCGCGGGACTTGCACGTTCCATCTCTGTAATCACTATTACGTTACCGTAGAAAATTGAAATTCTACTAATACCCCGCGTCCGATATCGATATTTCGTCGGTCCAAATTTCCCGCTTAAATTTAACGGTTTATATATTTTCAATATTAATCACGGCGCGAAGAAGAAAAAGAGGAGGAAAAAAAAATTGAATGCGTTATCGGGCGTCGGGGAGATTTATCGAAATGCAAGCCACTCTTCTCCCTAGGGAATAAATCCTGCGGCGCATAGTGCTTTACCAGACAGAGTCGAATTGCACGGGGTGGTAGACACGAAGGACCTGGGGTTGCTAAAGGATGCGCCGTGGCAGGGCCGTACATTTACATCAAAGAATCTACGAGCACATACATGAATTTTCCCTTACTTATTATTAAAATAAATGGACTTTTAAATGAGCCGCATTAGCGGCTCGAATTTGAAATTTAAAAGACAAAAATCTAACCGTTCCATTTAATTCGAGCGTAAGGTGGAATCTTTATTCAAACGTAATTATCATATCCAACCTGTGCGTGGCTAATGCGCGAAATAACCCGGAGATTACGCGACCGCCAAATGTCGCCTTAGAAATCGATTTCCTTTTTATCCCTTTTTCATTCCCCTAGCGTCTCTCACCACCGAATAACTCGAGAAATATTATTCACCCCCTCTGAAAAATCTTCTCCCCGAATTCCTGGGGTTTGCGAAATGGCGAGAGAGAGAGGGAGGAGGAGGGAAGAAAAAATGGCTTTTCCAGCATTCCTCGTTTCCTCGGTCGATTCGAAGGACTTGGAAGTTCATCCGCGTGAAGGGTGCAGCCCGATTTCACTCGTTGAAAGGACGGCACTGGGCAGGGAGTTGAACAAAGAACAACGTACATACCTACCCCGAGACAATCATAACAAGCGGCTTGTCGGAGCGAAAGGCAGCAGCAACAGCAGCAGCAACGGCAGGAGTAGAAGCATCAGAAGTATCATGGGGGTAGATGGAACACCGGCGGGCTTAAGTTCACCCTCCTAGCGCCAATGAAAGAAGCCTCCACGAAGGGAGGGACGACAAATCCGGCTGGATACGCAGCGACGACGATTACAGCACGCAGGAAACTCCGCTGGAATTCGCTACGGAGCGAGTCGGTTCAGCAAGCGGCGCGAATCGCTCCTATAAATTATCCTTGCTAAAACGACACCCGGCATTCGCAATTATTTAAATGTACCGGATAACGATGGCGAGTCCATGCCGCGCGAATAACTTTCTTTCTCTCTCACTTTCACCTATCTTACTCTCTCTCTCTTTCTCTCTCACTTTATTCCCGCATCTCTGTCTCGTCGGAGATGATGATTCGGGGGAAATGGCGAAGGGTTTCGGGTGATCATTTTGATACGGAGTGGGAGGACCGTCTCGTTTGTAAAGTCGGATGAAAGACGCGAGATGGATTAAGTTTGGAAACTCCCGGGAAATATGATTTATTCGGGAACGAATAATTGAAAATTATCGGAGGGATAACGTTGCGACAATTTGTCGAGTTAATTGCGTTCCGGGCAGATTGAAATTTTCGTGGACTTTCTTCCTGATTTGTTTAATCGTATCAAAGTATTTCCAGTTTAATTAGTAATTTATCCTTGCACACAGTAAGTTCAGAAAAATTCTACTACAACGATTTTATCATTACTGATCCAACAAACAATCGGATCAACTGATCGACAAACATCGACCCAATCAACCCGATCGTCCTGCATGACATCAAGTCCATATTTTTCTTGGCTTATCGAATCCGCCGTCCTCTCCGCCGTAATAATTCGTACGAACGAAACGGTCGAGAATCGAATATTAAATCGCTCGATGATTTGCGTGTCAAATCCGCGTTGCTCGAGTCATCCTCGGAAGTTTTCAAGGTAATCGTTCTAGGAACTTAAATGTACCGAGTAACGACGGAGAATGTCGCGCGAGGGACAAAGTTCCAGGCGGACTCAAAAGATCCTGGGATTTAATATGGCATTAAAAGGTTTCAAACTCCGTCCGGTAAAGCGCTAAAGCGTTTTCAGTATTGAGTGGAAGCGGTACGCCGCGCTTTTATTTTATGGACTACTATTATTTAAATTATGTATAGATCGTTGCTTCACGCGCCATCCGTGAGGTGATTGCAAAGTCCCATGGTTCTTTATACGACAATTAAATCTAAGCTCTTAGAAATGGTTCTCCTGCGATGATTTCAAGTGATATTTGTCCTCGCCATTTGAGGCAAATCTGAGAGATATTTCTTCCAAGGATATAACCTGATAATCCGTTCAACAAATCCTTGCTATGTACCGATGTCCTTTATTTAACGAGCAGTGTACAATTCTGATTTGTGTCGTATCTTTCCATTATTTTCTTTGTCCTTTAGCGCTCTCATTCTTAGATACACTTTAGAAAGAGGTTATTAAGCTTTGAAGTTAAATATGATTGTTTTATTCTTGTAACTGTGCTCTCTGATGGCACGAAAAATTATGTTTTTCTTTGTGTAGCTTTGTCGAAGCATTTCGTTAACAATTCTTGTCATATAAATATGAGGATAATTAACACCGATATTTTGACCTATATCTGAACCTTCTATAAGCGAAAAGATCGATACTGCTTTAAAACTTCGTTGCATTATTTGTGTATCATTTAAAATTGAATTCGTTAAAACATAATCCGAAAGTGGGATCCGTTTTTCTGGATCGATTTGCGAATAATTTCGAATCGAGTTGAAACGATTAATTTCGACGGTCATAAAGTGAATTTATATTCACCGGATACACTGTCACACAACGAGAGAAGATTATTGAAATTTATTTATACGAACATCATCGCTTTCGGTTCGCTGTACGATACGAGGGCAAATCGTATCTTGCACTACTCTACAGAAGAGTGACACAGTGTTATCAGAATAGGGGATCGCGGTTGCTGAATAGAATTTGCATATATACATATCTATTTTGTATTACGCAGTTACCCCTGTAAGCAAGTGATTCGATATCAAGCTATTCAGTATCAGACCCAAATCAAGGGGGGCTGAGAATGAATCGCCGATGGAAAAGGATGAATAAAAAGCGCGGCTCTAGATAACGTGCGCAATGAAGGAAGTCATTAAATCCCCGTGAACATCATGGAATAGAATTTCACATACGTTTGACGGGTTTTTAATATCGCACGTCCGGGAAAAAACTAGCGTGCATGTAAAAACCGTTTGGTACGATACTTTCATTTTTCTCTTCCTCTTCTTTTTTTTTTTCTTCATGGAGCACGAGATTTTCGATCCGCCAGCGCGCGCGAATCGTTCGCGAAGCTGCTTAGAGTAGTAACTTTTTGCAGTAAACTCTTTTAACGTTCGCATTCTCCATATTTGCTTTGCAATAACTGTTTATACAAGCCCGGGCAGATTTCTCGGGGTGAAATTGCTCGTAAAGTTTGCTAAAGGAATACGAAAGCAACGTTTGAAAGCAACCGATACGTATTATCACTGATAAATCTCGCAAATTATATTCCCATAGGCATATTAGTTCTCGAAGCGAAGGAAAAATAAATAACCTACCTTTCGAGTCTTCTCAAACGTAATCTAAAGCTTTCCGATCGTATATTCGGACAAATCGGGTATCATTAATGCGATCCAGCATTCGAGATAATACCGTTTCGTTTCACCCCGACAAAGCGTGCTCTCGTTTAACGAATTTTCCACAATGTCCTTAATTGAAAATACACACAAACGACGTTTCTTCCTTCTCCCCCGTCCAATTATCATCAAGATATATTCAACCCTAGCGGCATCTAATCAAGACACCACAGCCGGATGAATCTGCGGGCAGTTTATAAATTGGACCCTCCTTGTATATGCTGATAAAGGTCTAGAAGGGAGGCCAGAATCAATGTGATGGAACTCCGAATTAGGAGAGGAGAACTACACCGGGGAGAAGTAGATTTCAACCCTCCCGAGGGGATTTTCAGACTAGCGAGTTCCGTCCGGGCTACCTTCCCTCTCTACGCTCGTGTTCCGACGGAGTCGACATACCTCTTGCAGTATATGAGACGACATTCATCTCGATTCAATTTTCCCGGATAAAAATTATAACCGTATTGCCGCAACGACGCTCTGCGGTCTCTTTATTGCATAGCGCTGAAATAAGGTATTTCAGGATTATGCTAAAAACGACCGGGGCACTGTAATAAAAGTCTCCATCGAGAGCGCTACGTCGATGAACCTTTTATTACTTTTACCTTGCTGCTACTTCGCCACTTTCGTTACATTGTTCTTTTATTTACGTGTACTAGCTTGAGGTTGTCGCGAACAATGTTTTTCATCGATCAATAGTTAAGATCCAACTGAATTTATCGCTGGTTTGTAGTTTAACACCAGAACTACCGGCGTTAAATCTATCATATTTAAAAATATTAAATAAGTATTTTGAAAAAAAGGGAATTAAGAGGTGGAAAACTTGATTGATTCGGCAATTTATGTTTTATAAGATCTATTCTATGACTCTCATATAAATTTGGAGAATTTTTGGAAAAAATTGTGTACCAGTCATTTTGACTGGTATGGTAAATCTAGTGTTAAACATGAATTTTTCAAGAATAGAGGAGAAATTGTGAATCTATTAGGAGGAAAAGAGAAACTAATTTTAATAACATCGACCTCCATGTCAGACCGTGTCGTTTGACGTCATCTTTGGGTGCGATGTTGATTAGCGTGGATACATATAGTCGAGTTTTTATTAATTTCACGAGGTTTAAATTGTTCTGGCATTCTTTATCTCGTACCTTAACGAGACAATTTGAGATCGTTTTACCGGCAGCGACGTCGATGAAAAGTTAAGCGTCCATTTGAAATTACTGAACAGTGTCGTTATTACCTGAGGAAAGTTTGAAACAACTTATTTTCAACGGCGGAGAGCTTTCCCATATACCGGCTAATCGATCTTTCAGTAAGCTCCGCTCCGGTATATTCGTCAGATTGATTTAATCGAGCGGGGAAACTGCTCGTTAAATTGCACGATCGATTAAAATCTATGCAACGGTAGTTACAGGATCCACACAGTTCACTGGCTTTCGGCATGATGTGCGGATTCATCAACAGTTAGCAATTCAGACAGCAGTTGCTCGTCAATCGTCCAACTTTCACGGGAAAATTGCAAAAAGCACGTTCGTCGTTGAACACTCCGAGATCGAATATCGTAATAATTTTTACGTGAAAATTGATTTCCAACGAAATTTCTCCTCATCGAATACTCGCAATTAACGAAAGAATCATTGCTTTCGTAAAAGCAGTATCGGAACTCCAAGAAGTCGGTTTAAATTGAACGGCGCAGAAGAACTACCGATAAGCTACTGGCGGCGGAGGATATTCCTGAAGTCCGTATTTCATTTTCTCTCCTTAAGAAATAATCGTCATAAATTTTAAAGGCCAGCATTTATTAAGGTAATTGTTTCCAGCAATTTTCCCCGAGCATTTTGCATAATTAAAAGACGCTAAGACGGCAACCCATCCTTCTATTAATAACGTAATGCTCCGCCTGCATCGGTTATTCCTCGAGCTATTACATATTTCCCTCGTTCGAGGATCGTAAATCTAGAGAGTTGGATCTCGAAAATAGTGGCAATGGTAACGAGCATTAGTAGCCATACGTGAGTTACAGTAGGTGGATTTCCGGTTTCATATCCCACGCGGCGGCCATTGTAACACCGGGTGGTAAACAGAATCGTGTTTCGTACGACCGTGATATTTTACCTGGCTACGAAACGCCGAAAGAAGAAGCGGCCACGACTCGTGTAAGCAAAAGATGTGGACGAGAAGTGGGGGAAAATGTACGTCCTACAAATGGCTTGTCATTCATTTTCAGTGGCTTCCCCTGATTCGGATTCATGCCTCCCACAGTTTCGTATTACTCATACGAGGAGAAACTGGCATTAAACGATGCTCGTGTCACCTCACCGGAATTTCTTTTCATTTCTAAAATACCTCCAAAATAGGGTGATTTCACGTATTCCAGGATAATTCCCTTTTTTTCGCAATTTACCTTGATACATCGTCAAATCGAGGGTTGATTTTCTGGACGTTACGAAATCTCCGTGGATAATAAGATTATGGGGAAAGGGGAAAATTTGTACGACGGAAAAATTGCTATGTAATTGAATGAACGATGAATTTGCGACTTGGTTTAATGAACGTAGTTTCCCCGATGTTCGGCTACGGGGCGTATGTACTTTTGTTTACTTATTTTCTCTCCTTACCCTCCCTGGATTTCCTCCTATTTTCCTCGTTACGTAAAAAACGAAGTATGCAAATTGACGTTACTCGTTTGCATAATTCAATCCTTTATGCTATTTTCACGATCGATAATGCGAAAAGTTGCATAATACATTTTTTATTAGCTTACTTACGCGAACAGCAAGGGCGGAGGGGGGAAGGGGTGGAGGTCGAGGACGGACGGGTGCGAGGAAGGTTTGCCGTGGTGGTGGTTAGCATCAAATATGCAATAAATTCCCCGAAATGTAAATATTTCAGTACATTTAACAAATCTCGAGGCCGGACTGTCCGCTCTAAAACCACAATTTCCTCTCGCTACATAAATGTCGAAAATCCTGTAAACGACGTTTTAATTAGAGACTTGCGTTCGCCCGACTAAATACAGTCGAGCGTCATTTGTGCCGGCATCAATTATCATTTAAATAGTCGCCGGCAAATTGCACATGCATTATACAAATATATGTCGCGCATTCATAATTTACCCTCTTTAATGAATGTTTATTCGTGCCCGATGAAAGATAATGAGTTTACCTTCCGTGAACCTTTTCGCGCGTTGTTTGACCAAGGTTTCGGAATGTCCCTCGTTATCGGACGATTTTCGGAAACCCCGGCATCCCGGCATCCTTTTCGATGTTGCGTCGTTTGGATTACGTTAGGCAACGTACACCCCAGGGACTTGATCGGTGGTAGTGCGCTGGACGGGTACGGGCCTTAGCGATCCCGGGGTCACCCAAGCTAGGGGAAGGAGAACCATTTACAAAAATAACTGCCCCAGGAGCCTGTCCTACGGAGAGATGGTCAGGTACGGGTTTGGTGAACCCGGGGCTGCCTGAGCCAGGGGAAGGAAAACCCTTAAAAAACCGCCGGAGAGGCCTATCCAGCGAGGAGCTGGTCAAGTACGGGTTTGGCGAACCCGGGGCTACCTGAGCCAAGAGAAGGAAAACCCTTTCAAAAACCGCCCCAGGTGCCTGTACAACGGGGAGCTGGTCAGGTACGAGTTTGGTGAACCCGGGACTGCCCGAGCCATTAAGGGGGGATTCCCATTTCAAGTGTTGGAAAATCGTGTTTTTTTAGGAATTTTTATTAAGGAAACCATTGGATAAATCTTTGTCATAATTCACACGTATAGTTATTATGTATTCAGTGAACTACAGTTAAATTTTTAATTGATTATCTTGAAAATTATGGCTTTCACGTCGTTTGAGGTGGGACGCCTCCTGAAAATTCCCGGTCGCTGGCCGACACGATAACTGACCTTCAAGTTGTTTGAAACAAAAAATTCAAATGGCAATTTACTCCTTATGAATGTAGTTCTGGTATGAACTACGGCCAATTTTTTTTCCAAAAACTAAAGAAACTGCGACGGTTGGAAAAAAAATTTTCAACCACCCTAATGCGGCACGCGAGAACCATGAGGTTTTAGCGGGTAGAAATCCAACCACTACCCGCGGCCCCCCTTGGGGTAACGGGTGTTTTTGGAAGATTTGCTCATGTAAAGTAAAGAAAAGCAACGTAAAGTTTTCCTCGGTTCTTTTCCTAATTAACAATCAGTTTCGTATAGAACCGCGGGCGAATCCGTGCTCGTCGGACTTGTTCTCCTTCGGTAAACACTGTGCGGGCCGCATCGATACAACGATAAAGTTTTATGCGTTACAGGCTAATGGACTCGGAGGTAAGAAAATCTCTGAGAATTTTCGATCTTCGGCTCGTAAACAATGAAGCTTCTTCTTTGTTAATTACTTTTCCATCTTTAACGGGAAGGGGGTGTTTGTAAATGCTGATCAAACGAAAGCAAAAGAGGCTATGGTAGGTGAGGACGTAAAGACTCGGATTAATGATTAATGGACCCGAATTGAAATCCTACGCCGTCACCTCTGAGAATTTTTTTCATGTGTGTGATATATGCATCATAGCCTCGGCGATTCAGAACCCACCTAAAATAGTTAGTTGGTCCTTGACGAAGGAACCATTAACAGTTAAAGCCGCAAAATGGGAAACGAGGAAACAAAAGCAGAAATTCGGTTCTCCGGAGTTAATTGAAAGACGAATTTCATTTCTGCGTTGTAATTTAACCCATTGACTGCCAACTACGAGATATCTCGTAGCTGCACTATAAGTTTGAATTAATAAGTTAACAATAATGGCCGAGCGTGTATAGAAATTTTGGAACAAAAATGTTCTTCGTATCATTACACATGGCGAGATTATATTTTTGATTAATGAAACCAATGTTCTAAAAACTTTCTGTCATCTTCTCAAATTTTAACAAGGAAAGGTAATATCTCCTTAGTTTTCCTGGCAGTGAATGGGTTAATTGTCCCGGTTAACTTTTGTGTTATATATGTGTATGGTGCATCGTGTATTTCGACTATGTACCCATCCAGAGAATATAGATTACAGGAGAATTTTCTACCAAAAAAGGACACCTGATTTTTCCTAGCGATCGATCGTTGCCATCGGGCCATAACGGATCGCGTTCATAAAATTTCGGGATCACGCACGCACAGCACGCCCCTCGCATTAATCCTGAGGATAATTCGATTCGGGAGGATCGAGACTGGAGTCGCAGACTTAATCCATCTTTATACCGTGCGAAGATTGCGCTCACCGCTGCCAAATCGTTAAGAAGCAGCCGCGCCGCGGGCAAGGCTTTCCAACTTCGTCACGCTGGCTATCCGAGAGGATGCTGGAAATAATTTTCCTTTCATGCACATCGATAACGGCCTTTGCTTTATCCGCCGAATGGAAGTTGTTATTACAGGCGCAGGAAGAGAACGAGGGTGGTTGAAAGACGGAAGGTGATTTCGAGGGAGAGACGAGGAAAGATGGGGACACGAAGAGACAAAGGGAGACTAAGAAACAGAGAAATCGGGAGAGAAATTTCGGTATTACTCCGCATCCTCCTTGACCCTCTTTGTAACTACGACCACACGAACGTGTCGACTTCTTTGCAGAAAGTATCCTTAAGTAATCGCACCTACGCGCGTTTCAAAGAATACGCAATGTCCTTTAATATTTGGAGAACCGAAATATTTGATATACCTATATCGCGAAATGGGATTGTTCAGTTTCGAGGATACAGAGCTGAACGTTGGAAGATCGTTTCGCTCTTCCGAATTCGCCAGGTCGGATACCTTGGATCTCCGTGTTTCGCACTTTCCATGCACTTTTCTTGGAATGCACAGGGAGCTTAGAATATTCTAAGTAACGCAACTAGTACTCCTATCACGAGTTATCCTTCCCCGGTGCATCCATGGATTTTACACGACTCGTAGCTGTATGAATATCTTAGAATCATCCCGAGGATATCTCGAATGTACAGCGCCGTATTTAAAAGTTTTATACGGATGCACCGTTGCGTGCACTGTCTATGTCATTTGCGAATGAATTATTTGATTTCGTAAGAACACTTTCCGTCGACGATCGTAGAGCGAAAGTAGTCTGTTTGTATTTTCTTGATTAAATAATTCGTTTATTCTGCGAACTTAGCAGCCTTCTCGAGCGAGGATGGGTATTTTGATGGAATGTCGAGAAAGTTATTTCATCAATGAATGAAATCAAGGAAATAATAAAAATAAAGCTGACAGTGATAGATCTAATACTGCATTGTATCTTGGAACGAATCGATTTTCGTGGAAGATTAATTTTCAGAAATTAACTCTAACAACTACCGTCTCTCGGTAACCGAAGCAATCACGACGATCGGGGCAAAAAAACAGTGGAGTTTCGTTTTTGACCCAATTTTATTATCTGAGCGTTCCATTCGCGCTTTGTATTCGTAGAACCGTGAACAATTTGCGAGGGTAACAGTGACTGTGTTCGAGTGAAAAACGAATTGAGAACTGTACTCCGTTTAAGAGAAATAATTATTCCCATGAAAGGAGACCTATTTGGTGCGATTAGAGTATCATTGCAACAATACGAAGTTCGATGTAAATTTCTTTTCTTCCGTTGCTAAATTCGCATTAAATATCGTATGTAATTTAAACAAAAGTCTCTATAGGAGCGTTAATCGAATTTTCAGAAAAACATTCAATCCCGTCATTCTTCGGAAACATCCCGAGCCGGCAGCTTCAAAATCTTATTCCGGATTCAATCAAAAGACTATCCAGAGAGCGAGGCAGAAATAGACGCGAGTGCGCAATCAATTTCAGTAAAAAAGGAACGAGTAAAAAGAGAGAAACGACTCACCCGATTCCTCGCTGTACGTAAATTGAATTTCAACGACGCTAAGCAAGTACAGCCGTGCGCCGAAAAAAAGGCGGGCCGGGTGTCATTGATTTTCGAATTAGTTACGGCGATTAAACTAACGATCAAATCCAATTCTCTCTGATTCCTCATAATTCGCGATCACAGGATAATCGTGTCGAAAATCCGACAAATAAAACACGCTAATATTAACACTACAACAACCAAACCAGTCAAAATGACTGGTACACAATTCTTTCCAAAAATTCTCCAAGTTTATAGAAGAGTCTTAGAATAAATATTCTATGTCCATCTTAAAAAACATAAATCACCGAATCGAGAATCTTTTCCGCCTCTTGATTCCTCCTTTTTCAAAGTACTTATTTAATATTTTGAAATATGATAGATTTAACGCCGGTAGTTCTAGTGTTAACAAAAATCGCTGCCGATTAAAGTTTCCTCCCGCGCACTCTCTTTTCTGATTCTTTCTCGTTGCATCCTCGCCTGTTTACGGGAAAGATGAAACGATATTCCGACGGCTAATTCGTCATGGTGATAACCAGAGAGAAAAAGCGGTCGAATAAGGAAACGAGACGGCTAGCGAAGGGGTCAGTTTTTCGGTAACTGTAGCATGAAAACGGCCGAAGCCGCGGCGAATCGTCGGCAGTCACGCCCAGATACTATATTCGCTTTTGTATTCAATCCCTCCGTCGCCCCTCGGCAATTTCGTTTACGTGGGCCAATGGCTCACAATGGGGTCTCACAAAGGGATGATCGGGTTCCCGCCAATAAACCGGGGGTTACAGGGGAAATCGGACTCGTGCGCCGGATTCTATCGCGAGGATGAGTGGGTCAGCCGATAAATGGCATACAGCGTCGCCGAGAACGACGTGGACGTCGACGGCGGCGTCGCGTTTCTCCGCGAAAATTAAATGTACGACTCTGGACGTGCGAATTTACTGCATACGCGCACTTCCGTACGACGAGAATGGCTCGAAGGAATTTTTTCCAACGTCCGAGTTAGATTTCACCCCCAATTTTACGACTTTACGGGAGATAGCTGCTTTTTTTCGAGGAAAAACGATTACGTTGAAAATATAGCGTTATACGGATCGGAGATAACGTCGACAAATTAAATTAACAATGATTAGTTACATTTCCAGCGCACTGTCGAAACGCCGTGGAATTGCCGGTGAGTTGCATTAAATGATAAATTCGAATCTCTGAATGCGTTTACGAATAATTCACGCGGCCTGAGTAATTCATCATACGTAATACATGAGGAATGCTTAGTAGCAATGAAATTACACAATGCACGCGTGTATACGTACGCGCAATACTGTAATGTCAAATTATAGGTGGGAGATGATGAATGTTCCGCTATTACTTTATGAACTCCCTTAAATTTCGTTTTCTTTTGTACAACCTGTGAAATTCATTTCCACGGTCATATTATTCCTTAATAATTAGAAATACCATCCGAAATAATGCCGTTGTTCTTAACACTAGATTTACGAGCGTGAAATCTGTTACATTGCAATATATTAAATAAGGACTTTGGAAAGAGAAGGATGAAGCTGCAAAGATGGTAATTCGTTAAGTCATTATTGTATTATAAAATACAGGTGAAATATCTATTGTACAGCTTCTCTGTAAATTTGAGAAATGTTTATAAAACAAGTAGGAACCCGTCAATTTGACGGCATCCGTAAATCTAGTGTTAATGATTCCTAGAATTATTCCGTGAAAGTAGGACGATTATTTCTCGCATCGTTTTACAGTGCAACGATACGTTGCATCCCTCCTCGGATGAACGAAAAAATTGTAGACGTCGACGGAAAAGGTAGAGGTTCGTCTTGCAGTAGCTAGTAGTACTCGTGGGTAAAAGCAATATGGTTCCTCACGGAGCAATACAAGGGCCAAGTAGCGGAGTAAGTAGTATAACGTGTTCGTGTAACACTTGAATAACGACAGTTCACGGGTGGAGTTCACGTCGGGCGACCCTATATATAGTCTTGCCCTTTGCGATTCGTAGAACCGTTTAAGCCATTCCAGTAGTTTTAACACGACGAAAGAACGTCCTGATTGGTCCTGCCGTGCACCCCAAGATCGTCCCCCGTTCTTCATTCGAACCACCCTGAAACGCTTTCAGGGTTCTTCGCATACGATGAATTCGCAACGAGGAATCCCTTCTCGTTAAATGTTTTTATACCGAAAGATTGGAGAACTTCCAGCTGTTTTGGAATAAATACTTCTTCTACCGGAGGAAACAATTACATTGGTTATAGCCGTGTTCGCGAATCACTCGAAGTGGTAGAGCGAAGTGACGTCGAGCGAAAGGGGTATATTACTTAAGAAATTTTGAAATTCTTTGAATTCGGTGCGATTACCGCACAGGGAAAAAATCTTAATTACGACGTAAAGCATTTCTCGGAATGAGGAAAGTGCAGGTGTGGAGACTTTTGCGTCAGAGGAATTATTCTCGCGGAAATTGTTGGGGTGAAAGAGGAAAAGTAAGGCAGTAGGCGAGTGCGTGCATATACGTTAGTATAGAGTCGTTGCTATATTTTTAGCACGTGCAAAAATTCGTTCTGTTACGTTTTTACTTTTCTTCTCCCCTTGGCATCTAGCTCGCCACACCCTGGGGTACCGTTGGGGTCACGTCGTTGCCCACCATGGAACCGAATGGAAAGTAACCCCTGTCGTCCTGGCGGAACCCCTCTCTCGCCATTAGATGTTTTTACAATGAATCCCTATTTACTGGCCTGTCAATGCGATATTTATGTTACCCGATATTGCGTCGCCGAGCGAGTAATTGAAATTTTCCTACGATGAGAGCGGGAGAGAGCGAGAGAGGGTAAGGTAGAAGGAGAAAAGGAAAGAAAAAGGAGAAAGAAAGTCCTCCGATCTGGCAACCATTTGCCTTGCTGAGTCAGCCACCGATCTCTTACACGCGGAACGATTCTTTTCGGTTATTGAGGAGAGCTTTATGACACGAATCGATCGCCAATCTATGCATACGATCCTAGAGGATTTTCAGTCGATGCAGCTTTCATTCCGCTGCTGCATCTCTTCCGGCGAAATTTATCCTCCTACTCTTGCGCATACGTATGCACACCGCATGTACATGCGTTCTCCGGAGGATCATAGAACTCCGTTTCTTTTTACTCAGAAAACTGAACGGAGGAATATCGATGAAAACCGGCACGGGTAAGTAAAAACTTCTGTACACCTCCTAGCTGAGCCTCTGGGCACAATGGAAGGTATTTCGCGAAAGACATGCTAATTTCTCTAGGAAAGGAACAATTAGAAGCGAGCGATTAAAAACGAAGGGCTTCAATCGCCGCCGTTCTTACGTTGGTCTCCATTTTGCATTGTGCATGAATTTCAAAAATGTTACTCGACATTTTACACAAAGCGTGATCAAACATTTTGTCTGCGTAGGATCGTACAATACGCACTTTATCCCTTTGCGGTCCTAATTATTTTGTCAAGTTCGTAGCGAGCTAAATGAAATTAATTACACAGCATTTTCTGTCGTTGGTTATTTATTTTTTTCAATGATGGCAATAACTATAGGTACCGACGGATATTTATGTGATATTATAAAATCATTATGAATTTGAAAAGTCGATATTAATTCGTTAGAATATAAAATGAAGTGAAAAGCTATGTCGAGTATAGCTCGACATAGGACTGTAAAGGGTTATAGTTCTTCCCTTCTCGCTATCTTTCTCCCTCTCTCTCTCATTTTTTTTTGTAGAAAATGCGATTTAATAGGTAGCACAATTGCGGTGTATTTGCAATTATAATAACACGTTGCAGTTTGCTCCGGAAAATTTAAGTAATCGCGTTACAAGGAATGATTTCATTAATTAACAGGCTGGATTTACGTTCATTTTTTGTTTGGTTAACGTTGGAGCGCACTGCTTTACCGTAAACGGCGCCATTAATCAGGGGAAGAGCGATTTTTTAGCTACCCCCCTTGTTTTCATATGTAGGACTTTTATGTTCGTGAATTATGACACCGTTCGCATTTACACACCGTGCATGTAAACACGGCGGAACGTCACTCTAGCTTGCAAAAATAAACCTCCTTTGCGCTCGCGAAACTTTCAAATTTACTCATTTCGATTACATCGTTTTTTTCTCCATCGCACCGTCACTTTAAAAACGTGCCAATATCCGCCATTTTGGTATCATTTCATCGATCGTAGGAAATTACTCTTAAAAGCCATTCTTACTCGGCTTTCATAAAACGCTCAGAACTTTTGAACATATCGTTCGGCAAAAAATAATTAGCACACATACCAATATCCACGATTCGTATTTTTATGGATTTTCAACGTCGGCGTATAAAAGTATTGAAAAGTACATTTATGAAATTTCCAGCTGATTTATAAGGCTGCCCGGTTGTTGTGGCTCTTTTGTACGATGCATCATTATTTCTACGATATGGTATTTAATTAAAAAATCTACTATATGGAGCTGATACAAAAATCTAGACGCTCATGCTGATCCGCTCAATTTCGCCTCGACATTCGATTAGGCGACAGGACCTTCCGGGCGTATTAGTTTATAGCAGGTAAACATTTACCGAGGAAATTTAAACTGTGTTTCTCGATATTCTTCGTCAAATGTTCGTAAACGTTCATTTCCATTTGCTGCCGTTGAGGCTTCAGTACTTCCCATAACGCCAATTTGAATGAGAAAGTCTCATTTGGTGCGATTAACGCTGATCTCACGTTTGGCATTATGTAAACCATTAACTGTATCGTGTGCAACTATTTTTTTCTTACGATTTGTATAACAGTCCTCTGCTTTTTAAATAGTTTTTCGACACCGATTTTTTATAGTCGCAGAAAGTAAAAAACACGGACGATGATAATAATGACCTGGAAAACGAGGTTGACAGACGATGTATCTCAACGTTGGCGTACATTAAACCCATGACACATTTGACGGATAATATCGTGAAATATTTCCAGCGCGAGGGATTCGATTTTTACATTAATTCCCCATTCAGGGGCTTATAACGGTAGGTAGATGTAAATAGAAGGAAATTAGAAATTTATTAACTTTAGCCGCGTATTACATCGCCGCTTCGAGGTTACGCTTTAATCCCTACGTTTATGAGTATCGTCTTTCCATAAAGCACAATAGATACCGCGTGCCTTTTCCAAAGCGCCATGGCAAAGAAGCACGTACCTCTATCAACATAACGGAGATTAATATACGTGACGGAGATATTCCTATCTGTGTTATATTCACTTATCGCAATAAAACTGACTTTTCAAGTAATACCATCCCACTCGACCGTGAAGAATAATTTCATCGGTAAATTCGCCGGGACGACTGATTTTTCATTTTTATTCAATCCTGGAAAGCGTCATCATTCTCGCATTTTCTCTCCGCGAAAATTCCTCTATATTCGATCTGTCCGTGGAAGAAATCGCGAAGAAATTACCTCGGCTCCCATATCCGCGATTTCGCTTAAGTCAGGGCGAGTGGGTCGAAGGATAAAGGGATGAAAGACTGCGATCACGGCGGCGTAAAATATAATATTTAAGGTTCGACGATGGGATGTCGGTGGTGGGTGAGTTTGTTGAAGATCATGTAATGCAATCTGGGTGTAAATCGCAGAAGTGTGCCGCGAAATGCGAATGGCTGCTTGGCGTTGCAGTTCACGTATGTAGAGCAAATGGCAGGATTCCAAATCTCACCACTTGGTGGGATAAACATTTCCCCCAGAACAAGCGTTTCTCCCGGTTATGGATGCTTGGCAAGACCTCGAAGAGTCGCGCGACGTTACCGCTTGCGTTATTATCATAATGAGGATTAGTTAATGCCATTGTGAGTAAAATCGTGTCATTGAGTCGAGTAGAAAGAGGGCCCCTCCCAGTTTTCGTTTCAGGCACAAACGGTTAACTCGCGGAGGGGCGGCGGAGGAATTACGCAAATGAAATGTGCTTATGGCACAATTACCGGAGATGAAAGGCCAAGAGTAATAATGCCGCAGTGTACTTACTTCGTAACTTCAATTAGACGCTCGAAGAAATTCTTACGAATATTGTAAAGACGCGCACCACCTTCGTTGAGACCAAATAGAATAATGGACCTCGTACTTCGGCGCGGTGTCTTCTTTAAAGTTCGAACTTTCTTTCGAAAACTTTCTCCACGGCGTGTTTCACGGCGCTCTCGTCGATCACGTGCAACTTCGTAATAGGGATATACGCAAATACCTTTGAAGTGCATCGTAGGATCGTCGAGAGTTCACGGGGGTAAATGGAGGCCATATGAGAGAATGAGAGAGGGAAAGAGAGAAAGAGAGACAGCTCGCTACCGAATGTTTCGTGCCACTAATCGCGCAAAGTGGCCGTAATCGGGAAACTTTTTGAACGATTCCGGGTCCTTCTCCGGTCGAGCGATTCGACGAACGTGGGAACCCCAGGCTCGTGCGACTAATGGAATTATTGGACGACCCTGCCGATAAAGTCCTCCGGTAGACTTAGGAGGCGAGGACGTGTCGTCAAATCCTATGGACGAAAGTTTTTGATGGGTTTCAGGGCGATCGTAAATTCCTCGCAATTGTTGCCGAAAATTCGATCACGCTGTATCGGTAGCCCATTTCAATTAGAAGCTTCGCCAAACGGGATAACAGAGGAGCCAAAAAATCCTCGGATTAACGGACAATCGTGGTTAATTTGTAATTAACATTGCTCTTCGTAACAGCGATGATTCTCGGCAGAGTTTGGTGCACGGTATTAGCCCGGGAGTTTCGAATATTCCGAGACGTCAAATTCAGTTGGCTGGATTTTATGTTATATTCTGCGCGTGGCGTTTCAATTAGACTTACGAAAGAGGCTAATGGAATGGTAGCTTACCTGATGGAGAACCTCCGGAATACCTAAGAGCATGTAGGTCGCATATATGTAGGTAAATCCAATTGGCGGGAGCTTATAATAGGTTTAATCGAAATCCATCTTCGCAGGACCTTAGTATGCCACCGCAATTGCACGATATTAATGTACGTTACGCGCCAAGGTGGGACATCCTGTGTATATCGCAATTAAGAACGTTTTTAACCCTTTAACTACGGCTGTCGTCAATAGACGACGGAGCGAAATTTTCATGAGATACGGCCGTCGTCAATGACTTGATGAATTATGCTGGGAACGGGCTTCGCTTATCGACTTTCATTTATTTCATCGACAAAATTTCGATGAAACAGGTGCTTTGACTGTTTATTTTTCTTGTTGTCTATCAGATGCGCAATAAATACCGTTTTGTATGCCGCATGTATAGCCCGAAAAGCGCACCGCCTATTCCCACTATATCGGCCAGGAAACCTAAAGATCAGCGAATGACAACCGAAAACAAAACACTTCTTTCAAGTGACTTCTGATCGCTTTTCGGATAAAATTTGTTTACATGGCCCTCCTCTCGAACGTTTAGGGCCCATATATCCGAACGCACACAATAGATGCCAGTTTCGCAGCAATATTTGATGTGTCTAGCTGCAATTTATATTTTATTGCAGTAAAAATATTTCGTATTTGCCGCATTATAATATCGAAAATGGATTTACCGTCAACATCTCGTGGTACTCGCGGTTCAAATAGTCGAAGAACAGAATTGAGTGGCATTGATATATATAGTGATGAAGAAGGCATTCTTTCATTTAGTGACCTGGATAGTGCAAGTGAAGCTAGTGAAAGAGTATTTGCACAACTTTTTTTTTTGCGTTCAGACAGACAGATTTATGAATAGATACCAGTAGCTAAAGGGTTAACTTTGAGATTCAAAGTGTAAGTCCAAATCAAAATTTCCATCCACCAACACACATCGAACGCAACCGATCCATTATCACTCTCATTTATCATACAAACGTTCTAAAATTCGCACCACCCCAATGCGAACAACGATCGCTACTTAAGCGTGAACATTATCTCAAAAACTCAACCCCACGGCCCGTCGTAATATAGAGTTAAGGTAACGATAGGACGTCCGAGGAGAAAAAAAATGTACGGTCCTCCTAATGGGCGTCAGGAAGGGTCCACGTTAAACGGGGAGGGTTTCGAGGGTGAGAAGGGTGAGAAAGAGGGAGGAAAAGGTGTCCGCGTGTGCGGGCAGACTGTGGTAGGCCAACGAGTGTGCCGTTGCACGGGTCCATCCCGTGTTTCTCACCCTTGCGCGAGTCTTCGTCTCGTCGAACGAGGAGACGTTGATGAGAGGACGAGATGAAACGGCAAGGGGAAGAAAAATAGAGAAAGAGACATCGAGTAGGACGAACTAGGGAAGAGCAACCGGGCGGACGGACGAGGCTGCCAGCCGTAGAGGCGAATGTGTTCATCTTCGCTCTGAGTTACTGCCTGCCGTAGTAATTACGCTTTCACGTCGTACCAGCCGAGGCCACTGGGTGTCCCATGCTGGATGCCCTGCTGGTGCAACAACCGAGTAACCTTGCAGCCGAATAACTGCACCGAATCCTTACACTTATTTCCTCTCGACGTTTTGTATTGCGTGGGAACATGGATCGAGGGTTTCTCTTCCGAGTAAGCGTTGTGCCGTTGGGTTTAACGGGTTGAATCTATCGCATGATTCAGAGCGGTTTTAACCCTTAGGGCTCTATGGACGCATATATGGGTTTGACGATTTTTTCAATCAATATGCGGTCATTTTCGTGTAAAATTAATCCAGGGGCACTCGTTAGTAATTTGCCTTCCTTAGGTAGCGGTTGGGCAGTATTAGGGTCACAAAAATCTCCAGGAATTATAATATATAATTAATTATTTGTAGATAATTGTTTTGAAATTTTTCACACACAATTAAAGTATTAATTTCTGTTGCAAATGTCAAATTAAGTGTTTTAGTTGATTGAAAAATCTAATGTTTTAAAATTTTAATGTTTATAATAATTAATTTTAATACTCAAAAATAACAGTCTTTAATTATTTAACCTTCTGCAAAAGAATTACTATGATTTATTACTGTTTGCGCCTTGAATAGCCACTTCAGTGTGGCGAAAAAGTATTCCGGCCCCAGCCGATACGGACCGTTTCGGCCGCGAGTATTTAGAGCTCAAAGGGTTAACATTGCAAAAAATTCAAGTACCCATGAATCTTGTACTGTAGCGTAATTAAAATATATCTTTTTTGATATCTGTATGATCTTATTGCACGTAAAACTTGTAATAATTGTTTCACAAATGTATTTTAACGCGCCGTTTAACGATAATTGAAGGAAAGGGAAAAGGGGTTGGGCAAAGTCTCGAGCGGCTCAAGAATGCGAAATAGATTTGAAAAGTTTGCAAGGATACGCTCGTTAGTTTTACCTGTCGGACAAAATGTGTCTGTTTCTTGAGTGTAGGCGCCTTCGGATCGCTGTTCCGCGGATAAGAAAAACCGGAAGGCAAGAGGTACGAACGAGGCGAGAAAATGCCGTAAGAAATCCAACGTCTTGCCCATTGTCTCGCGCAAGCTTCCGCAACGATGAAAAGTTCGTAATTGTGCTTCTGCAAGGTTTCCGAGCCGCGAAACGTACGGGTCGTTAAGGTGCATGGTTTTTTGACGTTTCGCGGCCAGGCTTAGTCGTGAACATGATCGATGGGAATGCGAAGGTTCCCTGGGGATTTGCAGAAATTCGCGTGTTTGTGTGCGTGCATTAGCTGGGATAACGTAATAAATTGATAGAGTACTTTGCAATGACACGATACACGGATGTACGATGTAGATATTAAGCGCGACGAGGGTGGGCGTTCTATATGTTCAGGAAAAAATGTTACAGACGTTTCTATATATTACACCTATCCTCCTATTTACACGGATGATATCTAGGTTCCTTAGAAAACCGTGTAAATCGAAATCGTGAATTTTGATACGTAAAAGTGCGTAAATTGAAAACAAACTAAAACGTGTATAATTCAGTCACTTATTTCAACGTTAACCTTTTGCGGCCGGAGACGTTTTGAATATTGAGAGATAACCATTTATTTTGTGATCCAGAAACACATTTTGTCAGCAAGTTAGGCTGTTAATGTATGTACATTATAAATTACTATTTGTTTAATCATATTTCAACGGTTGTATTTCAATTTTTCAACTCTAACTGTGCATACAAGCAGCGATAAACTATAATTAAACTTTTTCTCAGACCACATATACGCGTTGCTAGTCCTCAAAGGGTTAAATAGAAATAACTAAAAGCAAATACTTTTAAAAATCCCTTATTTTAAAAACCGTGTAAATAAAATACCGTATAAATCGGGAGATAGGTGTATTATATTTTCACGGATCAATCGCAAAGTTCGAACGTGGTGGAGTTTTTTTAAAAAATGTATCGAAAAATCCACTCCGTCCGAGCTATCTGCAGAGTGAACTCTTTTTTTTAAGAACGAGTTGTCCCAATTACGTCGTAACGACTCGACGATACGTAGAGATCGGTCGCACGGTTAACGCGATCTTCTCTAACGTCCATACTCGGAAAGTGGACGACGTCGGGGGCGTGCAGTTCCGCCAATACTTATTTGTGGCTTATGGAAATCCTTAAGCCTCGTAAATCACGAGTTATGGAACAGATGTAAATTACGATTATTACCGGTTTTACGGCACTTCGGAGCGCCTTCGTAATCCGGCTGTCGCACGCCTAAAAGCGAAAGTAGAGAATTGCAATAAGTAGAAGTTTTACGATCGCTCGATCACCGATTTTACATCCGCGTAGGACTTCAAGGACGCGTCGAAGGAAAGACGTAGGAAGGGCAATAATTTCCTTCTCAATGGCTGCCTATTGTATTGCCGATCGTAAAATGATAAATTCCTCGGAATTAGTTTATTGCCGTTGTATCTGTCCCTCGTTTCCTCAAATACTCGAACGCTTAAGCGTTCTCATTGCCGGGGTGAAATTGGTGTTTTGAGTTTCTCCGAGGACTCGAAAATATCGTGCCTCGTTTAAGTGAATTATGTCTCTCCTACTAATGAATGACACTCGATGTGTCTTCCCGCCGGAGGTACAGTCGGGAGGATAATACTGTGCGCTTCTGAGCATACATTGTTAAGTTTACAAATTAATTAGCTAAATGGCACGGATTTATATTGTATCCGTTTCCTTAATAAACTCAATTGTATTTCGGGACGCGCCGTGATTGCCATCGATGCCGTATTATCGCGCTTCTTGTATTATGCAAAACGTTACCGTGCACTATTATATAAATCATTAATTACAACGAAACGTTGCCGCGAGTAAGTGGACGCGATTGCACGACAGCTCGACTGTACACCGGATTAAATTGCTAGTGCCTAAATGAATATTTGATACGTAGAAATATACATTCGGCGGAACAACGACTCCTATTTCTATCCATTAATAATATCATCGCATCAGTGTCGAGTATCAAATAGAATTCAAAATTTCCATGCAATTTAAACGGTTAATATATTTGCTTACCAATGAGATGCGCTTAATTCACGGTATTACATTTCATCCGATCAATTTTTCGATATGGAAGAAAAACGTTATTAACCTGTTAACCGGGGAATTAACTTTTGTCCAACTCGTTTCAATCTGGAGACTTTTTTCTTCTCAGTGAGAAATAATATTATCACACCTAAAGTACCACGCTAGAATTTAATGGAAAAGAATAACGTAAAACGTAATGCGTTCAACATACCATATTTAAAAATTGCCACGACGAAAAACATCGTCATACGCATTAGATTTGTCTTCCTGGTATGACGAAATATTTCGTCATACCCGGTTAACAGGTTAACAAACCAGTCTCGCAACGGAGCTTGAGCACTAATAAAGTAGTTCCATCGTAAAAAGAAAGAAGAGGGGAGTGAAAGAAATTGGTATAATCATGAATGCTTGTCTTACAAGTATCCTCCAGTTTGATACCCGTCGAGCTTCACGCTACGAGTCGCTTTTAAGCAGAATCAAGAATAAGTGTTCATATCGTGCCAGGTAGAAACTTCATCCTCGGCTACTAAGGGCGAAGGGTTTAAGAGCAAATGAGATTTCATTAAAAAAATCTAATCTTCAAGAGGGACTACGTTTAACCTAAGGGTAGAATGAAATTTTACGTGCTTCCTTTCCTGCTTACGGAAGCATGAAACGTGGTTCGCGAAAAAGCCACGTTAAGTAGACAACAGATGATATTTCATGAAGGAAGGCACGACTATAGGGACACTGAAGGACGTTACTTTCTAAACTTCCAACCTTCACCAGCTGTAATACATTCTACGTTCTGAGCTTATTCTCTTCTAATCCAATCGATGGGAAAGCTCCCGCTGGAAAAATTCGCGTTATGCTCGGACTTACCCAGACGTGGAAGTTTTGGTTGGTAAATAGGAAAGTATCCCTTCCCCGAAGCTTGCCTTTTAACTAATGAAAATTTCACGGTCTACTTGCCCGTACTTTCAGCCGTTTCGAACTTATTCTTACAGAGGTTAAACTCATCTCAAAGTAAACGAATCTACATATTCGGATGGAGTTAATTGTCTGGCTGGTATGATGCGGGTATCACGGTCGGAGATTAGCGAAAGCTCGCGGAGCATGAGAACTAAAGCAGGCTGATTCGCGCGTCAAGTTTATGCGCTTGTCGTGCGCTACATTCGAAATGAAAAGTTTTGGCAAAATGGCCGAACACCCATCGTCGCTGGATTTAGCCAACTTTTTGATACCGGTCTGATGTACACATCGAGATACAAAAGGAACCCGTTAAATCCCCGAGGGTGATATTACAAAAATCCGAAAGATAGGTGGATTAAAGTGGAATTACGCTCGGCGATGTACGTGGAACGAAAGCTCATTTGCGCGCGAAAAGTAGCAATCTAGAATGGAATAATTCCCAGGGATGTAATTATATTCGTCCTCGGTGTATTAAAGATATTTGTCCTCATGGAAAGCGCAAGCTTTGCGACGCAAAGTACTAACTTTCTTTTGTTTTTCTACGCTCTTCCCTACTTGTAACGATAACGAAGTCTTTAAGCCGTCTTCTTCTTCGTAAATTAGCCGAATCTACGATCGAGGTAATGTCTTATGAAATAGTTCCCGGATAAGCATTCGAGGGAACTTTTTTAATTTACATCGATGTATTATTCAGGTCCGTGAAAATTTTCGAGTTGAAGAAAAAAGTTACCCCTACCTTCGTCTGCTTTGCGTAATGCATCGAAAGTGCCGTAACGCTCGGTTATTCCCCTCCTCCGTTGAAAATCTGCCGGGGACAGGGCTTTATTCGACTTCGTGAAGAATTCATAAAATATTTTTCGCGAATTCGCGCTTCCATATGCGCTCCGCCATAGAAATTTAATCTTCGAACGCGGAGGTAAAATGCCGTCGCTTTCGCGCCCGGCGATAATGCTTGAATACATACAGATCGTCGAAACAGTACCTGTTTCATCCAATTAAAATTTATCTATGCAGATAAATTTTTGAGACACTCTCTCTTTAACTATTTCAAAAGGGCGTCTCGATTCGTCCGGTCGTAGACTTTCACAAGCCATCGCGTCTGCCGTTTTAGCAGCGCGTATAAAATTGAAAAATACATAAACTTTTGATAGAATTTAACGACTCCATTGGGAGCTTATGTTTTATTTTTACATTGGGCTTTTTATTCCAGTATAATGCTGCATTGTAGAATGGAGAGCTGAAATTCCCTTCGTTGCGCGAGAAATTATTAATAAACGGCCGTTTGTAGCCGAAAATAGGTATTAATATACAAACGGATATAAATGAGTTAATACGTGATTATATTATCGTTACAAACACACGAGTACGCATGCACACCGCGCTGAGAGTAACCTTCCATTACCGTGTACCGATTATGCCATTCGCATTTTTTTTCCAACAAAACAGTCGAGTCTAATTACATCGTTCGAAAATACGCTTTACATTATACCTCAAAGCTTTGAGAGGGCAAGAAAATCCAGTATCAAAATATTCGCTTAAAACCACCTGTGAAAGAGGATACAAATGATAAATCGCGTCAACAATAGAAAATTCGATGTTTTTCGTTCCCTTAGTTTCATTCAATATCGCATTATTCTCGATCAGATATTGATAACTATTGATGGTCGTTAACATGTTGAACGCCATGTGATCACCGGTGACCGGCGCAAATTGAATTTAATGCAATTTCATATGACACTTAAATAGTAATACTTACGAATTTTCTAATACATTCGTTATTTAAATGGTGGTATTAAAAAGGTACTACCCGGATGACTATATGTCTATTTGTGTTTTTAATGTCTCTGCTTCGTAAAGATGTCATTTTCATAGAAAAAGTTGTGCTACATTAACACTTTACCGACCGCTATTGTTTGAGCATTCTACCCACTTTAAAGGATTTGTTTCGGCTTAGATTGCCTGAAAAAAATTACAATCTCTTTGAAAATTACAAATGCTTCTTATCAACTCCTTAATACTATTTCACTGCAATAATAAATAACAAATTAGTGATTGCCCTGGGAACCGATTAATAAACTAAAAGTCTAAGCATTGGTGACAAAAAGCCTATTAATAGGCTACCGGTCGGTAAAGTGTTAAAAATGGTGAAACGAGAGAAATACCGGTGCCGTTCAACCTGTTAACGACGCTCAGATGAACATCAGTGATCGAATAATGAACGTTGCTCGTCACTATATATTTGTAAAAAATAAAAATGCTCTTGTTTCTGCGCATTTTCCTTGCACGATCCCTACTCGTCGAGAACCGAGATCTATCTGATAAAAAGAACAACGACGATGACTTCGTCGTGCAACAACCACGCACAAAAGCCGATCTCGCTCTCGTAACGCGCAGCCGTGACGGTGCACAACGAATTTCTTATATGTAAAAAAGCGTGCGAAATTACGACGCAGATATGAAACGTTGCAACAACCGTCCCGCGCCCTTTGTTCCGTTACGTAACAGTCCCGGTACGAAGCGTATCCTCAAAAGAACCATCGGCCGGCCCCAAAACACGAAGGGTCAAAACACTTTGGCGCACTTGCCAGAGGAGAATCCATCCTCCGCGGGTATGATAAAAAGATCCAAAGGCAGCCCTCTGTTTCCTCTCGGTCGCTCTCTCGGAACCTGGAATAATGGAAGGACTCGAAGTGGCAAACATGTGCCCGGGATTGGCCGGGCCACTTTGCTCCTGCTCCTTCGCGGAACGAAGTCGGGTCGAGTCGTGTGCAAGGGTGTACATGCGCGCGGGGGTGAGCCGAAATATTTCTGAAAGAACGGTGGCTGACGGGAACGAGATCCGGGAAGTCCGTGGAAAGGGTGCACCGTGGCATCGAGAGAAGAAGAGAGGGCTAGAGGGAAGGGCGGAGAAAAAGATCGAGGGATAGAGAGAAAGGGGGAGCACGAGCGGAGCGGACGAGAGAGAGAGAGAGAGAGAAAAAGGGTAAGGAGTGTTTAGGAAGGGGTATGAGAGTGAGGTATATACCGAAGAAACGGGTGGTTGTTCGGTCGTACGCGAAGGGTCGGCGTTAGGCAGTTGGAAGGTGGAATAGCGCGGAAAAGGATAGAAGGAGAAAGAGTGGAAGAAGAAGGAAAGAAAGGAAGAAAGAAAGAAAGAAATAAAGAAAGAAAGAGCGGCATGGTCGAGTAAGGGCAAGAGAAGAGAAGGGGATGAAGATGGCGAGAGAGGGAAGGGAGCCGGACGAGGAGTTGGCGCGCCTAGGGTCGCGCGAGAGGAGCACGGAGTGGGGGAAGATTCCCTAGCAGAAACCAGTCGAGTCCCGGCCTCAGGTCGCGACGGGTGTTCAGTTCACGGGCGAACGCCGTGTTGCGCGGTCAGCCTGTGTGTCGAATTTTCGGAGTTTTGCGCCTCGTCTTCGTTTCCCGAGCCAGTGTAACCGTACTGTTTTAACGTCCGGATATATACATTACGGAGGACACGTAGATTCTGGACGAAGAGAAAATTCCGGATATTACAAACTGGCGTCGTATCGTTGGCAGTGGTTATGCCCGCGCCGTTCGCGCGTGACGTGTGTTGGATCGTACGAGGGCAGTAAGTGCGCTTAACCTCTATCGTAAACAAATAAATCGTGACGTACCAAACGACCGTCCCGCGCACTGGGACAATCGTCGTTGGACATTTAACGTGAAAGAGCTTACGAACCGGAAAGATAAACAAACGAGCGAACGGGATTCGTGGAAATTGTGCCGGAGAACTCTGTCCTCAATTTCGTAGGGTAAATTCTACGAAGCATTTGCCGTGCACTTAACGCGTCGCGCTCCTAACATTCGAATCGGTAACTAGAAAAACTCCCGCTTACCAAGTCGGAAAATCGGCACGGCACGATCGTGATTCAGTGAGTGACAGTGACGAGATAGTGTGTGAACAGGGCGGAATAGTGATAAGAAGAGGAGAAGTTCTTTAACTACGGTGATATCTCTGCAAATTCGCCCCTGAGCTTCAGCTTCCCGGCTCCTTGGAGCTTCTACCGTTAACCTCAAAAAACCGACGGTAACTCGCCGGCATTTCGTCCATCAAGTGGTATGTTTTTTCAGCTTATCTTCTTTTTTTTCTCGATTCTTACTTGTACTGAAGAAACCATGCTACTTGTTATCAACATCAGTCACACTTTTCCGTGTATCTACGTTTCCCATGGTGCTATTAACCTACAAAACTTGTAGGTTAAAACTTGAAGTATACGCGTCTCAAAAATTGAATAGATAACAGTTACTATAAGCCTACTATTTCGTACTGCAAAATTACCGCATTGTAGCTCCGTTTTCGCGTGACGTTTATCTTAACTCGAACTTATTCGTGTCATTGCTCAAATCGAACAACCGATCTGTACTTGCACGTAGTCTGTATACAGTAGGCCGATAAGATTGTACGTTGAAGGAGGTTAGAAAGGATCCTACGAGTGGAATCTCTTTGACGACATAGACGTCGATCGGTCGTCCTGTTAAGTCCAGGGTATCGTGTCGTCCGTCTAGACTCTAGACGGAACGGAGTACTAGCGATTATTCAAGATAGGTCTTCGTATCTTGCATTCTCTTTTTCCTGGGACTCTTTGACGCTTCATCGCTTCCTTCTGTTTGCGTATCGTCGAGTATTTTCGTTTGCGACCTATGGTGAAAAGTTTACGCGCCAATGTAGATACGGGGCCAGAAATTTGTAAGCAAGTTGAAGGTTAGATGTATCGGAGATTTGTTATTAAGGATTTCCGTGAAGCGAATGACTTGGCTCGTCTTGTTGATCGTAAGTGTTGGCGTTAGGTGTCTTTGGAAGGGTTTATCATTGGTTGATTGTCTCTTGGCGCAGTTGGAATTACGGTGAGTGATAAATTATCACTGATTTAATGAACTTAAGCATTCGAAATTGCTATAAGATGGTAAATTGACGAAATAAATCAACTACATTTAGGAGAGACTAGTTTTAAAAGATTTAGAAATAGGTAATTACTTTCCTTATACGGATCACCGAAATTTACTGGAAATGTTTCCTACTAATTGAATACTGCTTGATAATATAACAGTTGTTATTGCGAGGAAAAAACTATTAGAAACTTAATAAATTTAAACACCAAAAGCAGATATAAGATTGTTAATTGATGAACAATTACAGCATTAAATTTAGGAGGAACTAGTTTCAAGAGATTTAGAAATAGGTAATTACTTCTCTTGTCAGAACCATCGAAGTTCGTCGAAAATGTTTCCTACGAATTGACTACTGTTTCTTAGTATAACAGTAGTTGTCACGAGTAAGAAGCTATTTGTAAATTAATAAATTGAAGAATCTAAAACACTTATAATATGGTATATGGACGACCAATTAATGAATTAAGTTTAGGAGAAACTAGTTTTAACACTATATCTACGGATGCTGTCAAATTGACGGATTCTTATTTTTTTATAAACAGTTCTTAAATGTATAGAGAAGCGGTACAGTAGATATTGCACATGTATCTTATAATACGCAAATTATCTAACCAATCATCTTCTTTGCCGGTTGAGCCCCTGTTTTTCAAGTATTTATTTCATACATTTAAGTATAACAGATTTATCGACCGTAAATCTAGTGTTAAGTGATTTAAAATTACTTTCCACGCCTGGATCATCGAAATTTGCTGAAATCTTACTTGCTAATCGTCAACACATTATATTATGTACAGGGTGTTTCAAAAATATTTGTCATGGCTTGGAGGGGTTGTTCTGCACCTTCGATTGGATGGAGATTTGTGACAAAAACCTGCCGCAAAATTGGGTCCTCTCAGACATTTTACCTACGTAACAAGACGAATGCGAAAAGCTAGTCAATCAAATAAAATTTTGCGAATTTTGCGGCAGGTTTTTTTCACAAATCTCCATCCAATCGAAGTTGTTGAACAACCCCTCCAAGCCATGACAAATAATTTTG
Organism: Cerceris ruficornis; assembly: GCA_963989415.1. Classification (NCBI taxonomy): domain Eukaryota; kingdom Metazoa; phylum Arthropoda; class Insecta; order Hymenoptera; family Crabronidae; genus Cerceris; species Cerceris ruficornis. The sequence continues at coordinate 18,407,356 of OZ022520.1, forward strand.
AAACACCCTGTACACCTATGACCAACTGACGAACAGTATCTATTATATATTAGTTTTACAATGAACTCGCTACAAATGACTTCGTTCCTTTATCGCGTTTCACGGGAAATGTCAAAGGAATGTTTGTATCCAAAGAACGACCGGGTCGTTGGCATTTAATATTGAAGCCGGGTACGACTCGCCGTTTCTCCTGGTAATGGGATTACGATACAAGTACGCACAAGCGAATTGAATTCGTTGCTTGGGTGAAATTTGCGTGCTCGTATCTCATTTCATTAGTTTACGTACCCAATATTTGCTTACTCAAGAGTTAACGTTACTTCCGTAATTTACCTAGGAATTAAATTCCTTCGAACGATTGAAATCGTACGAATAAATTATATTTGAATGGGCTTGGACAAAAAATAGAAACAGGTGAAATGTGAAAATACAAAAGTAGAATATCAATATATCGTCAAATAATTCAACAGCATATTTCATATCGGTTCTGTCGTTCAGTTTCCTTTTCTAATCGTAGCAAACACTTCGCGACGAATTCTCAAAGCAAGATACGTGATATACAAAGTCGGTTCACCTGCAGCTTCCTTCGTGTTCCAAATTTCACCTCGCAGATTGGGTATTTGCAATTCGATACATTAATCGGTGCACACAGGTTTCATTCGCGCGCAGAGGTTCCTTGAATCCTCGTTTGCTCGATACGCGAGATTTCATATCTCTCCGATATTCGGTAGTCGAATAATTTATAAACATTTCCAGGAAAACGAGCGAATCTCGGCACACTTCGTCTCGAAAGACGTAAAAATCGGGATGCCATCGAAACAAAACATTCCGAAAAATTCTCCATTCTTTCGAAAGATTGTTTTCAACCTCCTTGTTTTCGTTTATCATTAAGCGCTCCGTATCGTCGGAGCTACGTTGGGAAGTTTCCGCATGTTGGTACAACTCGCGCAAACAATAAGTGGCCCAATTCCTTTTGAACGAGTCAAACGATTCTGACAAACCGCCCCAAGTATAATGAACATGTCCACCTTGAGAAACCGTGAATTTAAGAGCATCGTCGTGTCGCGCGGTCTGAGAGAAAATAAGAAAAGTTTCAGGTAAAAATTCTCTTCGCGCTGAATCCAACGCGGAAAGCATCGTTCGCGATACAGTGGGCCCTCGACTTTCGCACACAATTGGTTGCTGAAAGTGTGTGCGAATGTTGAATGTTCGAAAGTAGAGGGATGTAAAAAACAAGCACCAAAAACTGTGTTTTAATACTAGAACTACCGGCGTTAAATCTATCATATTTCAAAATATTAAATAAGTTCTTTGAAAGAGGAGGAATCAAGAAGCGGAAAAGATAATCGATTCGGTGATTTATGTTTTTTAAGATGGTCGTAGGATATTTATTCTAAGACTCTTATATAAACTTGGAGAATTTTTGGAAATTGTGTACCAGTCATTTTGACTGGTTTGGTAGTTCTAGTGTTAAAGTATTTATTTATTAATATGTATACATAATGAAGTTAACCCTTTGAGGACGACGGACGCATATATGCGGTCAGAGAAGAAATTTAATTATAGCTTATTGGTGCATGTATACAAGGTTACAGTTGAGAAATTGAAAAATAACCGCTGAAATATGATTACACAAATAGTAATTTGTAACTTCTATACATTAACACTCTGATTTTCTGATAAAAAGGTGGTTTTTCATCGCCAGATAAATGATTATTTCTCAATATTCAAAAAACTCTCCGTCCGCAAAGTGTTAAAGAGGCGTATTTAAATGCTTTCGAGTGTTTTCTTTATAAACTTGCCAAGAGTTAGTTGAATGCCTCCCTTTTTTTTCTTTTCTTGATAAAGATTTCTATAACATGCTGTGTCTTTCTAATGCAAGACAAACTGTTTTGTCCTCTTGATCGGAACAACATTGTAGTCTGATGTCCCCTGCGAGGGGCCAGCCCTGTATCCTGCTCGACTCACGATGTCCCCTCAAAAGGGGACATCCGACTGCAAAGCCTTAACCGTTTGAGTCCCAAGGAGCGCGACCGCGCTCTTCAGATTTTGTGTCGAAAAGTGCCAGTACTCGGTTGAGACTCGGTTCTTTTAAAAGCCTCTGGGACTCAAACGGTTAAAACGTTGAATTTTTAAGAATGTGAGAAATAGCGAATTGTGCGAAAGTCGAGGGCCGTCTGTAATCGAAGGAGTCTCGCTCGACAGCAAATCTTCCGCGACATCGTTTTCGTGAGTGCTTGAGCTCCGAGAGAAATCGCGATAAAAAATATGACGTGGAAATGATGAGAAATAAAAGCTTCGTCATGAAGAGAGAGAGAGAGAGGGAGGGAGAGGGGTGAGGGGTAGGTATTTTCATGGGGTAATCTCGATGTCGAGGCGATACAGGCGCGACAGGGTGTATATAAACGAGATATATATGTATATGTAGGTAGGTGTCTCTTTACGAAGGAAATGAGATCCTTTCTTCAATTTCAAGGACGACCGAATAGCGACGTATCTGGAGATATTGCACCGCTGAAAAATCGCGTCGCGGATTAGTATGCACCCTGCACCATCCGAAATCGCTCGGTCGACTTGGAGCGCGGCTGGGAACTATGCGACAGGGAGTTTGTCTTTTTGCCATTGTGCGCGGCACGCAAAGCGTAAAGCTAGTCGAAATTTTCCAGTTTTTTATGTCCCTCCCCTTTCTCTCAATCTCTTCCCGCGTTTTTCGTGCATCGGTAACGTAAAAGAAAAGGTGGCAAAGGTACTATTCAGAGATGCTTAGTTGTCGAGCCCCTACAAACTGAACGGCACAAAGGCAGGGAGATTGGGTCTGGCGCTCCACCTTATTCCCTTAATTCTTGGTATAATTTCATGTTTTCAACCTGCAATTCCTTTCTTAACCCTGTCGAGACTAACGAGACAATTATATATCGCAAACTAATGTTCATTTAGCCCTTTGCGGTCGAATATCACCATACAAGTGACATTCATACTTCTGCATACGTCGAATGTCGACGGTAAAGTAGCAGAAAATAATTTCATTATCTAATATCAGCGGTGCATATATATTTATGAAAGTCTATAATCAAGACAGAAAATTCGAGGAGTTAAAAAAGCACTGGGAAATCACAGTCCTGAGAGTTCTCGACTGCAAAGGGTTAAACTACTGGGATATATTTTCCCGAATTTAAGATATACAAAAAATGGCGTGGAGAAGAGCACTACTACTTTTTGTTGTCCTTGCGCAATTGGTCTTTGTAATAACTGCTTTACGCCGTATCACAAGTAAGAATGTCAATATGTAATAATATACCATATAAATTGAAAAGATATTTATTTTATTAGTTTTGAGAACTGCTGGAATATAAATCCCAATATAAAAAGCTGATGGGATAATATGTCCCTTTTCCAAATTTCGAAATTTTGATCATTTTCAACAGCAACATACAATTATCGTGTTCAACAAGCTTATCGTACATCCAAAATATTAATAAACACTTGTTACACCCTGTTTCTAGTTAAATATAAAAATCCGTCTCGAAAGGGTTAAATCTGTTACTATTCTTTTTTAAATTCAATGCTGTTAAAGCATCGAAGCTTATTTTTATTCTGCTAATAAATATATTTACCCGGAATTAAATCTGCACTTTTACACAGAAGTGACAAGGCTTTACTCGACGCAGGTCCTACGAGGACGTCCGACCGTCGAAACTCTTATTTATAAACATTCGTCCTACTGGGCTGTCCATGCGTAACAATATCAATGCTTATTATCCTGGTCCCTCACTATACATCTGCGATGTAACTGACTCAGCCAAAAGCGACGAATAGTAGCAAATACTTGAGACCAAGGCAGGAAAACTAATTTGATTGAACAGCAATGAACCTTCTGTGAATAGCATAAGTTTAAGAGGAAACAACGAACGCTCGAGGTAAAGAAGGAATCCGCGACTGGTCCGTCCGCGTCGTTTCGAAATGCCTTTTGTACTTTGAAATTACGGTAAATATTTAAGCTCTCCCCGTAAGAGAAGGCACGCATAATCCATGGAAATTCGTTTGATCCCTAGATGAGCATTAAAGCCTCGAATAATATTCCGCAACGAGCTCGTTCCACCGAAACGCACGCGAAGCGGCTAGTGCAATAACGAGATCATTAATTTCGATAATTAACGATCTTCGAGCGATAGCGTTTTCACGTCCAATTCCCGTCGAATCTAAATCTCTAAATTAATAACGTCATTCCGAATTCCGATTACGGGGACGCGGATCAAATTCGCCGATGCTTTGGAGCTCGTACGATCGGAGTGCCGGAGTCCCGCCATTATCCGACTTTCCGTTTCGCAGGGCGGGGGAGTTTGTTGGTCATAAATCATGGGAAACGAGTCCTCGCGTATTTCGCAAGTATCCACGACTCGAGTGTTAACGCTACGGTCGAACGTGAGGTGGAAAAGGTAGCGGAGCATTTACGTCGGCCACGTGAGGAACAGAGGGATCGTTGAAAAAAGAGCGATCGCGTTTTTCGAACGAGTCCTCTCCGATTTCTTCGCAGCCGGTAGTCTCGCTTCCCAGTCCTACGGAGAGCGCATCGATAGTTGTATAGAGGTTGTAACGATAGCAGGAACGGGGCAGTAGTTGGAAAGTTTGGAGCCGAGCGCAGAGAATTTCCATAAGTTGAAAGATGGCTTCTTCGCAAAGTGAGAAAAGATTGTCGCGCGAGCGGCAGAGAGGCGAGATGTTGCGCGCGGATAGCGGGAGCATGGCTATACGTTAGGCGGTTGTCCTACGGCAGGATCTTTAGCGGCTATCTCCTTTAAGCTTCTCGTAGGTCTTCCTCGTTCTTCTCGAGGAGCGAGGTCGTTTTGCGCTTTCTTCTTCACTTCCTTTCACTCCTCTTCGTCGTCCTTCTCCTCTTCCTTTTCCTCCTCGTTGTGTTCTTGGTGGTCGTGAACGCGCGCGTGCATTCCGCCGATCGGAGAGGATGAAAATCACGCGAGGACGGCTCCCTGCGTTGCGTGCCTCCTTCGTCCGCTACCGGAGAACGTAATCTCTCGCCGCGGGTGTAATTTCGGAGCTTTCGAAACTTGTCGGTCTGTACGCGCACCCTTCCTCGATTGCTCTTGATTGCGCCTTCGATGTTTCTGCCGCTTTTTTTTCCACACGGTTATTCGTTCTTTCATGCCTCGACGAAGGAAGTTGAAGAGAAAGAGTCCTGGCTTTCCTGCTCGATTTAACACTAGATTTACCATACCAGTCAAAATGACTGGTACGCAATTTTTTCCAAAAATTCTCCAAATTTATATGAGAGTCATAGAATAGATATTCTACGTCCATCTTATAAAACATAAATTGCCGAATCAATCGAGTTTTCCACCTCTTAATTCCCCTATTTTCAAAATACTTATTTAATATTTTTAAATATGATAGATTTAACGCCGGTAGTTCTAGTGTTAAGATTGAATTTTTAAGTCTGAATAGTTTCTCTAACGACTAGAATTTCGCACAGAGGTGAACCTATAGTACGTTGTTCATTTCACAATTAATTCAGTTTGGCTTGAGTTTAGCAGGACTTTTCGGGGGGCTCTGGAAGATCGTTGAAAACGCCGACGTAACTTCGGAGGAAGGTAAATCGTCGAGCTACGGTTTTAAACGGCATAATAGATAAGGGGACTTTAAAGGTCGATATCGGCTATGTAAGACCACTGCCGACGGATAGGCCACTCACGCGAATTCTCGTTTCTCAAGCGGCACGATAGAATCTCGTATATTCTCGCGTAGATTTCGCGCCTTATATCGATCTTACACCATGGCATTGTAAATTAAATGGGCAAGCAGTATTAACGTGCGATATGAGCGCCGGTCATTCGCGCACAGTCAATAGCAGTAGCGGTTTCAGCGAATCTCGATCCTTTCGTCTTTAACGAGCGGTTATTCGCATTTCCTGTTCTATGCTCGTTTACCGATCGAACGACTTTCCGTCATCGGTGCTCTTAACCCATTATCTTCCATGATCCCCGTTTGGGGATTTATTCATTTTTTAAGTCTTCCAAATAGCATTCAATTTAGATATTTGAGCCGTTCAGTGCACAAATGGATTAACTCCGTAAAACCTAAAGTGGAGAAACGTGATGAAATAGTATACACTCCTTTTTAAAATTCCCTTCATAATATAAATACAAATAAGTATTGTAGAATATATAATCGCATTTAGCTTTCCTCTAACGAAGTACAAAATGAATAAGGTGGAATAGCCTTGGAATTAATTATATTGACTTCTGAATTCAAATATTTATTATTCGATGGCCAAACAAACTTCGTCATTTAACCCTTTGCGGGCGGAAACATTTTTGAATATTGGGAGATAACCATTTATTTTGCGATCCAAAACCACATATTTATCAGCAAATTCGGCTGTTAATGTATATACATTATAAATTACTATTTGTTTAATCATATTTCAACGGCTGTATTTCAATTTGTCAACTCTAATGGTGTATACGAGCAGCGATAAACTATAATTAAATTGTTTCTCAGACCACATATATGCGTCGCTAGTCCTCAATGGGTTAATGGTGTTAATCGTTATTATTACGAATATTTATTCTAAATAAAAAAGTTATAATTCAATCGAGTGCTTTGAGACTTAAATTTAAAAAAAATCAAAAAGTGGAGTTAATCAATTTGTGCACTGGACGGCTCAATTGGCATGCTTTTGAGATTAAACGTGTCCAAGACAGTCTGTTTTGGATGTACTTTTAAGCAGTAACTTTCGTGAATTATTTTTATTTTTACACTACGACAATACTTCTTCCAGAAACAATGAAACCAAAGAAAATTTTGCAGGAAAGGGGTTATTACGACAAACCTTTCCTCATCGATGCAAATCGCTTTCCGATTGCCTAACAGGCTTAATTTATTTGGAAATAATAGCAACATCGGTCACAAGGAAATAATAATTCGCAAATGATAATAAATGTTTCCCCTGTTCAAACTCTTTCCTTTGAAACCTGTTTCTCCTATGAATTCTTCCTGGTCACAATTTCCACGTAGAATTCAAGATGTAGCGATAAATGACGGATAAACGCAAACGCAAAATAGACCTTAGAACCAACGACTTACTTTACTCCGTTGCAACATATATTAATTCTGCGGCATGCACCGATTCTTTTTTTACTCTGCACGCACACAAAGCGTCGTCCTTTCACTCGAGTAAACAAATCACGCGTTTATTCGTGTTTCCGTTTGCAACGGCTCAGTTATATCCGTCTGCGACGTTCTTCGTGTTGCCGTACTTGGTACCACTGCAATGCGTGTCGAGTATGCGTGTCGAACCGTGAAGTATAATACCGTGCACTTTGTTTCTTTCGTTTTCCGCGCCACTTAACTTTTTCTTTTTCCCCTCTCCGAGAAGTAGGTATAGGTGTCTATGTAGTCTCGTTCAATTCAACACGGTTCTTTCACTTAATCGGAAACCTAATATAAAATCGATGCCTCGTAGCGCGCAAGTTGATAGAATTTGTTGTGCAAAGCGCGATAATACCAATTAACAAAATCTGCTCTACCGTAGAATCTACAGTCCGTGGCGCGACACCAGTTTCAATCCCAATTATCCTAATCCGGAATAAACTTGGGCTTTCTATTTCAACTCGCCATTCGTTCGCATTATAACGATCGCGACTACGTTGTATCGTCGTTCTCTTCGTGAAAATTATTAGCTTCGATTTTTCGTAGCATTCGTAATCGCATTAGGTAAATCGTATTGTCACGAGAGGCGTCTAAATAAATCTTTGATTAATACGCCTCGGTATATCAAAGTTCGCCGTAATGGCGGTAGAAGAGTAGGCGGAAATCGTTCTCCACAGTGCCGTAAACACCTCGTCGGATAAAAGGTCTCATTTTTCATATTGGTCGCACCTTTTGTTCCGTATCGACGAAACGATATAATTATATAATGTATCGAGATAATTATATGCGACAAAAAAATAACGAACAAATCCCGTCTAAGATCCTCCTCCGTAAGAGAGCGACTGTACCAATTTCCGGCGATCTTCGGCGAGAAGACGGACGTAAGAAAAATAAAATGGAACCCGTAAGAAAAACGATGCCGGTCGATTACCATACGAAAGATCGTAGCAGGTCGGACGAGGAATATTTAAACAGCGATTACACGGCGAGAGGTAGGCTTGACGAGAATAACATTCGCCGGAGCGGCCGCGCACGCCCACGTCATCTTATCATGTCCCCCGCGGCGCGCGTTAATTGCCTTTAAATTCCGTCTGCTCCGAAATAGGCATCGGTAATGACAGTCAGAAAGAATGCTAATGGAGAGAAAACGAAATTCCCAGTACAGCCGGCCGATCTGTAATTTCGTCATGGAAAGCCTAAAAACAGAGGAGAAGAGAAAAGAGAGATGGAAAGAGGTCGGAGAACGTGGAGAACGAGAAGGAGAAGGATCGGGGAACGAAGGGTGAAAGGACTAGGGAGATGGGAGTGGAATGGGACTAAGGCGCACTTACAAATTACGACGCGGGAGAGTCGCGAACGGGAGGTGGACAGAACAACCCGGTAATTTGGGAAGGGCGACGAGATTAAGCTGCGCCCCAAAAACCATGATTTCGTCGCGACAGAGGTAGGCATTATTCGAGAGAACGACAGGGCCGTCGGACGGCCGACAGCATTTGCTTTGACTTGCTAATTTCAAATTGATCCTGCACGGGATCATTCGATGTTCGTTGATGTTCTTAATTTACGAGCAATTACTCCAATAATACGTTTGCCTGCTTTCTGCCGATTTTCAAATACTTCACGTTGCTCTTAGCGACGATGCGAATGACGCACGATTTTTCTCTCCGATAGTTTCGGTCTTCGACTGCGATTACGTGGTGCAACGTAGGTTACCCTTCTCGCATCGAATAATATAAATAGAAACGAGACACATATCCCGAGCGACTCGCATTTCCCGCGAATTTTGCGATGCAAATGCCCCGTTAAAAAATCCGCACGCCGTCCGGATACATTTTTCATGCGCGATATGCAAAAAGACAGTCGCTTAAAAACTTCAACGGTATCGGCTTGCCGATCGGAATTTCTAGGATGCATCGGTTAACCCGCATTCTCTAATTCCCCCGCATCGAGAGGAAACGTAAATAATTGAAATGCCTTTTCCTCCACACTACTTCCCACGAGACATTCGCACCGTTGCCATGCGAAAAATATGCAACGTGCATATTCCTATCTGCAAAAATCACTCTTGATTCTCTCTCCTGCATCGTCAAAATTCACGGACTATTATTAAACGCAAAATTTTCGCAACATCGAGAATCAACCCTTACGGCTTGCCTAATTCGAGATTGAAATTGCGAGGGAAACGACAAAAAAAAAGAGCGTGTTAGCTTTTGTTCGGAGAAATTTCATCGGTGGGAAACGTATTGTCTAGGCCGTTCCGTCATGCTTCGTCGATGTCCATCGATTCGCGCTTTTGTCGCATGCGAAACCCTGCGGTATGAACTAAAATGATTAATTGAATATCGGTATATCGTATCACAGGGGAGCAATCGATCTCGACATCGATGTAATCCCTTTTTTTCGTCGGGACAAGTGGATGAAACAACGGGATGAAAAAGAAGGGAAGAAGAGACACAATCGTTATACCGTTTTATCTATTTACAAAGCCATAATGGTACCTCGCGAGGGGAAACACTCGAATGGTTCTCCGATTCTCGATGAGTGGTTTTCATAAAAATTTCCAGCAGTTAAAAATCCGTCGGTGTTTCGCGATGAAAGAGAGCGTATCTGAGGATTTCATTCCCGAGCGGTTCCACAAGTGCCGGGAGAATTTAAAAAAAAAAGGGGGGGACAAGGTGTAAATTGTCGCTTGAAACCATGCTCGTTTGAAGTCCGGAAATAAATTCGTTATTAAAAGCTCTGGCGTTTTCGACAGCCGGCACTTTGGACGAGTCACGAGGCAAAGCGGCGAAATACTTATGTAGAAAATATAAAGCCAAACAGATCGGCCGGGTATCATCCACGTTAGATGACAAATGTTACCGCTAAGAAATGAACGAGTGGCTTCATATATCACGGAGATAATTATATTACGGTCGCTTCTGGTGCGTATTTATAGACGTCTAGTTGGCCGTCACAGGCAGGACTCCGAATGCTATGTCACCCTATCCACTCTCATCCGGTCGCCGGCAGAAGTGCAGGGAGATAACAGACACGGTGCTCCATTACGAAGGGGTGAAATACGAAATTGTTCGTCATTTGTATCCTTCTTGAGGCCGCGTATCTGGAAGGAAACGTAGATATTTCAATCGGGCTATTCGTTATTCGTAAACCACTCCCGACGCGACGCTTTCGTTCGTCAAGGAGAATCGAGGGTAGGCAGTTTTTATTATCGTTTCACGAAGTGCTTCATTTTTGATATCCCGTGTAGAGTATGCCGTTTGTGAACGTTTTCGGTACGTCGTCATTAAGCGAATGTTCCTTTCACTTTTCTATTCTCGTCCTCAATTAGGAGATTGGTATTAAATGAACCTTACGTATGAAAAGAATACCCTCGTTGCCGTACGTCAAGGGGTCCACTGCACGAGGCTCGTTTGTGCTCGAGAATGCATTTAAACGGTTGCAATCGTGCTCTGTTGCTCGCGAGTGCATACTAATTCATACATGCCCACGATCGTCCAAGAGTCCCTCTCATAAACGTCGAGAACAAGTCGTTGCGCTCTTCTCTACGTGACTTTAAGTTCTCTTTCTCGATGAGTTCTCTCAACTGTAGGAGCATTTTTCTCTCTTCGCCCGGTGCTCGAGTACCTCCTCCTGGGTTGCGTAACTCTGAATTGTCAGGCCGCGTAGGCAAACATCGATCGTCGCGTTTCCTTTGCTCCTCCTTTCAAAAGTTCCTTTCCTTCGTGCCTGGTTACCTGACTGCCTGACTGCCGGACTACCTGGCTGCTTGGTTTGCTTGGTTGCTTGGTTGCCGCCTTCCCTTTCGAAGGCGTCTTAACGAGGAAACTTTAACGCGAAATCGCCGTGGTATTGCTACGTCGGTGACGCAGTTTAACGATAAACTGCACGACGCTGCTACAGCGATCGAACTTCGTATTTACAGAGGAAAAAATGATCGTCGTGGAAGCATTACACGGGTGTGCTCAAATGTAGCGTTTCTACAGTAAGATTTCTTTGATCTTAGACGATAGTAATTAACAATAGAATTATTACAAGACACCTCTGCCTCGTCGATTTACTCGAATACCGAACTGCGAAAATGCCATTGCCGTAGCTTAATTTCTTAATAGGATTGAAATCTCGTCGATATCCCGGCAATTTATATTCCGCAGGATATATTTTTAATTGCAATTAGCGTATCGGTCCGGTTAAACAACGCGATTATTTTGTTATTAGTATCGCTATAAACGAATTTATAATTAAATTACAATCAACGACACTGTCCGTGCCGGATTAAAGCGTTCCTCAAAACCACTTCAATAATACACCCGTTCGTTTCGGTATTTCAGTCATTACTTTTTAATTATCTCGATCGCGCTCCCGCGTACAAATAACGCCGGGTATACAAATTGAGGGGGAACGGACTTCGACCCCCCGTAGCCGGGTGAACGCGGCCGTCGAAGGGACGAGCGCGAAAAAGGGGTGGGTGGGGATATGGGACGCAAGTCGAGTAAATAAATTTGTCGAACTCTCGTCGCACGGTGCTCGTTATGGAAAGCATTCCAAGTATGCAGTTCACGAGACGATGGGGTAAACGATTAAGCATGCAGCGCTTCGCGACTACCGTCTGTATTCCCGGTCAGAAAGAAATCAACGACATACTTGCTCGCACCGCGATTATAAGCTCGCAAATTTGTCTCCTCTCTTCCTCCCGCCCAGTCTCTCCATTTAACGAGAACTGCCTTTTTCTAGGTGTCGAAGCGCGTTTATTCGCGCAGCGGCGCTTATTTCTGCGTATTTATTTACCGCGAAGGGGCCGCGCGACTTTGTCGTTGAGTTTTGTAAGTATTTTATGGTGCGCAAGGGAAAAATTTAAATTATTCCACGTTACGCTGCGTCCGATTCATTAACGCTGGACGACAAGAGTCGCGTTGATTATACGAACAGCGATGTTTCAGGTTGCGAGGATAATTAAGATTCTGCTTCGAGCAATCCGCCTTTATGCTCCTTCGAGATAAATCTCCCTTTTAATCTCAATCCGACGACTGCCTTCGTTTCCGCCGAGGAGTTATCTTGAGGTGAATGATGAACATTAGGGGCGAAGATGGAGACCGTCTTCTAATGAGCATAACGTACGGACATCCAACGATCTCCGGCATGTGTAAAAAGATTCGTGGGCTTAATCGCGAGCGTTTTTCCTCTCGACGACTCTCTGCCTGCATGCATTTAACGTCATTCGAGAGGATTTCGGCGCTTTTGAAACGTCGGCGTAGAAAGTTCGTAGAATGTACAAAAATCTGCCGGTTTCGCACTTGACGTTACTGGAAATCAGGAAATCGCACGTAAAGTAAACGTGCGCCTTTACTCGCTGTCTTGGACACCTCCACTTGCCAGTGACGAATTCGAAATCCGCAGAAATTCTGAAATATTTCAAATGAGCCCCGGCACCTTTCGCTCGCGAATGTCGGTTTAAAGAATTATAGAAATCCAAGAAAACCCCCATATATTTCATATCGTAAAAATATAAACAACAAAGATCCCTTCTTCCATCGAGTAAAAATTTTCAAATTAAAAAATCACCCGAATTAACCCTTTTAGTGCCGGATGCCGATATATCGTCGTTAGCAACACTCCTAACGCCGATCATCATGGGATTATTATTTAGTTTGCTCATATGATATTAATAATTTTATTGCTGATATTAATAAATATTTGAGAATACACAGTTTATGCTCCATATTACATTATTCTATATAAAACTATGATCAAATAATTATTCTTTTTAATTCTAACGACTATCAACAATCAGTAACCGATTTGTTCATTTTTCCTAACAATGTTAGATAAATATTAATTCTACGATTTTCAACGAATATTGAAATAGATGTGTTATTAATTTAACACATTGACAGCCGGTCCCGCGAAAACGCGGGTTTCTGAGTCTGTCGGTTGAGCGCCGGCCCCGCGAAAACGCGGATTTCGAATCCACCATGAAATGAGACACTGCATTTTTTCTATAATTATAAATTAAAAATTTCGATTTTGTTTCTATTTTTAATTACCGTTAAATTGTATATGACGAATATGCAAATAAAATGTTCTATTTTACGAAAATATACAATGTTTTAAATATTTTTTGGCTATTTAGTGATCAGAAACAATCGAATAAGGCCGGCGTTTGGGATTTAAATGTCTCTTAGGTCGCCGGCTGTCAATGTGTTAATACATTTTTCCGGTCGGTACTAAAAGGGTTAAAAAAAAATCGTAAAACCCTCTAGAGTCAATAACCCCTGCCAACGGATGAAACGAAGAGCGCAAGTAGACGCGATAATGCTAGTATCTAAGAGAGACTGCAAAACCTGACCTCGATTTCTCATGAATCGTCCACGATTTTCCGGAGCCAGGTTGCTCGATAGAGCGTGGAGGATGGTCTGCTAACGAGAGGACGGTCCGACGATTCTCCGAGCCCAGAAAGGAGCGTCGGTTGTCGCGGTTGGCGCGTTTGTCCGGGCAGGCGCGTATGAAATCTCAGCTTGTTAGCCGAGGCGCTTCGCTGACAGTCGTTTCCGCGGATGTCGGGTTAACGTGAATTTGTTGGATCGAAGGGACATCCGTGCTTGGTGTAGGATCAAGAGCGGCTTGTACGGTTCGACGCGTCTGACGCTGCTCATCGTCGGTTGGCGCGCTCGGTGCGGATGATGATGGTGCAGCCGGTGGGAATTTATCGTTAGCCTAGGCAGGAGGATGACAATTAGCTGGAAGCACCCTTGGAAGAGCGAGCGCCGTTTTAACGAGACCGTGCCGTTTACGAGTCGAGTTTGGAGTCGCTTGGGTTTCATGCTCCTCGAAGGAACTAATTAGATAAGGGTTGCCCGCTTCGGGCGTCATTCGTTTTCTTCGGCTCTTTCTGCCTCCTTCTGTGCCGCGCCCGCGCGTTCGTCCCTTGTTTCCTCTTCGTTCTCGCAAATAAACTCGAGTTATCTGCTCCTCTGCCTTAAATTCGGGTCGCTTATGGCCGCTCGCACTCTGTGCAAACTGTGACCCGCTTCTTTGTACTTTTGCCTCGCATTTTTACCCCTTCCCTTTCTGCTTCTCTGGCCTCTCCTCGCGAGCTTAATTAGCAACGAAAAGGGAACCGAGAAACGCAATAACGTTGACGCGCTGAAAAACAAACCACTGAAACAATGCCGTAGAATCGTCCACGGGGAAAAAATTTCTGCGAGAATGTATAAAAAAGTTCCAGCGCGAATTACACGTGGCTTCTCTTCTAGAAACTGGAACCGGCGCGGTACTTCCCTTCGGGAGAGCAGCGGAGATCGTGAGGCATGTTAACGATGTGAAAAACGAGGACTCTCTTCGCGGCGGATATGAATGTACTTTTCGTACCTCTGGCAAATAGTCGTCGACTTCTACCTCCAAGTGCGTTTAATGAGACTGCCCCGCGATAAGTCTTACCTCAATTACGACACGGGGTATCGATAAAACGCGCCCAACGTTTCCTTAACGACGGCGATCGAGCTACTAATATCTCCGCTCTCCTGCAACTATGCCATTGATACGACCGGTAGCAAATGTACGGGATGCTTTTCATCGCTCCCTTTCGCTTTCGTTTTGGCGTGCAGAAGCCTTGCGAGACTCGTCTCTTAAATCTTATTTTCCCCTTCTTTCCTCCTCGGCACTCTAGCCGCTGCTTTGCCTCGATCTCCGTTCCTCGTCTTCTTTTCGTCGTGTTTCTTTCCCTCGCAATTTCGTATTTTCTCTCGTTCCTTCTTGATCCTTTGATCGGCAGAATCGACGTCTTTTTCGTCGCATATATTTTCGCAATTTCCTGGTACATTCCTTCTTTCGATTGCTGCCTGCAAAACTCCCGGAATCGGTAACGAATCGAAGGACTTTGCCGTCGCACGAAGCAACGCGATTTTCGCGTTTCTTCGACGACGTTCGCCGCGGGAACTGGGAGTCTTTGGTCTCACTGTTTGTGCCGGTTTCAATGCCATAAATACGGCTACGTGCTCGGAGAACCAGATGCACCGCTCTTTACATGCAATTCCTGCACCGCCGTCGAGCTTATGCCTTGACACGCGGAGACCGAAGCTAATCGTGGGCGAGAGGGAGTGAAAGTATTTGAACCTCGACGTTTCTGCTCGGTTTATGGAGGAAGCAGATACAAGGAGTGTTCTAAAGTCGGTCTTAACTTTCGGTACGAGCACTGCTTTGCAAAATAAGAGAAAGCCGATCTCCGGTTTGCCGTTTATTTTCCTCGAGTAATGCCGGTATTTTGATACCGAGTTATAATAAATTATTTTCGAATTATAATAAACCATGGGCGAAGTAAAATTCATTTTTACTCTATTCGTATTAACAAGATGAAATCTTCTGCATTCAATTTACGTAGTTAGTAAATAACGAGCTTTAAATTGCATCCGCTGCAATTTCCTTTTACATCTCTTCCAATACTTTGCACAGTAAGAAATTAAAACACTCTCAAAAACGCTAAAATTGACAATTCTACGTAATTAAATTTCTCATGGAAACTCTCTACGGTTGCTTCTCTCAAAATAATACTACCGCTCTCCCTCCAGCAAGCAACGTCGCACCGTTAAGAATCGCGCACAGATTCACATCGGATACCAGGCAATTGGAGCGTTCTCCAGTTTCCGATACTCTCGAGTCCCAAGGAACCGTGTATTTAGTAGCATTCGATGTTTCTTCCACTTAATCCTGCGAAACCTAATCGAGGTGCGCAACGCCGCGAGGCAGAGTGCCTCCGTTCGCGCGGCGTACTCTCGGATACCATAAATATGTGGTTGCGCAGGAGGAAGGAGATATACTCCCACGCGGCTGTGCCGCTGCATTTGCTGGCTCGGATCTTCTGGAGCGTAGGCAGATGCCAGCTTGCACGACAACGACCGGGACGATGCAAGAAGACGAGGACGAAGGGCGGAACGAGAGGAGAGGAAGAAGCCGGGGGACGAAGAAAAGACGGTGACGCAACGAGCAAGTCAGCGAGCTTGCTGGACGAGCTTGTCTACATAAACGTCGCTCGTTCCTCCTTTCGCGCCCTCGTATACATGTCTCTGATTTTCTCGTTGGCTTCCGAGCGTACATACACGTCGTGTCGACCCCATGGACGACGAGACCATGAGTGCCTTGGAGATACTCGCGTGGCCCGCCATGATATTCGCTTCTGGATTTGAAATCCAGCCGAGCAGATGTTTCAACATGGATTGCCTTCGACGGAACTTCGGTTACACAGACGATCCTCTTTTTTTTCTATCCTCCTGAGAGTGTCCATCCGTGAAGGGATAAAGTAGGGCCGAGTCGAAACAGTAATTCCATTCACCAGCAGACTCGCAGGCTCGGTTCGTAGGGATACTTTGTAAATAAAGCCGCTGCTCGAAGAATCTATGCAGTACGAGGGATCGATTTCATGAGATGCTGCGGCGATGGGAATCTGTGTGGGTCGGAAGCCTAATTGCGACTGCCGTCGAAGAAATATTGTAGATTTTGCTCCGATGTATTTTACGATTAATGTTTAGGTTGGTTAAGAATGTAAAATGCAAGGTTTAGGATCGAAGGGGAGTAACTTCGAGAAAGAATTTCATATTACGTCAAACTCTAGGATACAATTTCGTAGCTCTCGTCGCCGGAGAAAGTCGGATTTTTACGGTGCATCTAACGAAATTACAGAATGGATTTCGACGTCGAAATTTGACGCCTGCCGTCGTGGTAAAAATACGGAAAACATGTCGCTTTTCGTCGATGTTGAACGTAACAGGAGAGATAGGTCTGTCCGATTGGAGTTCATCCCCGTGTGTACCCAACCACGAAGGAAAAGTCGCGTTTACGTCGAAGGAGGCCCCGCCGCGTCTTTTCGTATTCCATCCTTCGTATTTCCGTGACTCTCTCAATTTTCCTTCGGCATTGTTCTCGCACGTATGACGCGCGAGAACGACGCGTATTCGGGATGAAGTGTCTTCCCGCCTCGAAATACACGTACGAATATATACGACACCCGGCTGGGCCCGCGAGGACAACACGGAAGGCGAGGGTTACGGCTGTCTGGCAATCCTTCTTCGTCATGCTCCTCGATGGCATTCGAAATTTCCTGAGCGACTTGAAGGAAAGTGCACCCGTGCCGGATGCAGTTTCAGAGATTCTTGCAATTCTTCCTTTGACGCGTAACACTCGCGCGTCCTCGTTGTTCGATGGATATATCGAATTTTCCTTGCTACCGATTACAGCCTCTGAGAAAGAACTAAAGGAAGAAAATTCGCTGGAATTTAATATCTTTTGAATTCTCAAACTTTCGATTAAACCGTCGTCTGTGACTCTTTAACCCACTCGTACCTTGGCTAAGAGTGAAGATGGAGGGCTACAGTGGGGTTGAGAGGTAAAGGGTCGGATTGTCAATCAGTGGGCTCAAGTTTGAACCTTCTATCGCTTGTGGGACATTTTGCCGTTGTGATATGGATATTATAGTCTTGGTTATTTCAAAACCCACTAAAAACAGAACCTCCTAGACTAAGTGACTATAGCGGTTGAAGTAAAAAAAAAATATAAATTAAAATTAAAATATATTATTCCTAGGCTATAGGGTACTGTAGCTATAGGGACTGTGCGATTTGCGGACTCTGGACCCTATCAGCGGGCCCGAGTTCAAATCGCCCGCCACATTTGGGAAAGTTTTTCCTCGTGATATATATAACATAGTTTCAGTGATTTGGAATTCGCCTAAAACAGTTTGGCTCTAGGCTAAATGACCATAACAGTTGTAGTCAAAGAAATAGGAAAGAAACAAAAGAAACTGTAAAGCAAAATTGTGTACTTTGGATATCTACCGCTATCTGTGATATGGCAGACACAAAGTGGACGTAATCTTTCGCCGTCTGATGAAAAAGAGTTAACATTTCCAAGCATTATCGATTTTGATACAATAAGAAAAGTACTCTCAATAATCCTCTCTATTTCTCAGAAGCGTTTACGGGCAATTTGTCGTATCTATGGCTTTTCCTCTGAGAATTAATAGCAGATTTACATCAGAATCCTGTCCGATGGTAGCTCTTCCCAACATGCCGTCATGTAACGCGGAAATTCGAGCTTACGAGAAGCAGAATCCGTAGAGCTCGATAACGCGTCCGGCTTGTTGACTTCCGCCGGCGTGGGAATTCCGTTTGCGGGCGTGTATTAGCCGCTCGTTAGCCATTACTAAACAGCCGCTGGATTACCAGCAAAGCTCTTCTTTCCCGGCTTTCAGGGAAAGCTGATTAGAAACGAGCTCCCCGGAATTTCTTTTGGTCGAGTATCATCGCTGCCAAGCGATATCGAGAAAGCGTAGAAACGGAGACAGATGAATCCCGCAAACCGAACGGATGCTGGTAATTGCGCCAAGTATTCGCAGATAGCCAGAGTAGATAGATTGCACTGTGTTTGTCGAGACAAAACGATAAATCATACGTACCGATGGTAGGAGAAGGGAATCCATTATTTTCGAAGTACAGTCGGCGATCGTAGATCGCCGGTGTGTTAAGAATTTCATTAATTTAGCAAATTCGAAACTCCTCTCTTTTCCTCCTTTCTTCGTTATTAACGAGCACGCGGTATCTTTGCCAGTTTATCGGTGTGCACGATAGCCGGATATTTTTTCCATAGCTATTAAAAGGCGATTTTTCCTCTAGGCCCGAGTGTCGCCGCTTTATCGAGAGTGTTTATTACGGAGTGCTGCACCTACCTTTATAATTTCACCGTAATTGCGAGATTTATAACTTTAATAGTCTCTCACGTTACACTGCCTATCGGGCTTGGCGTTAATTTTAATCATTCTTCGCGCGGAACTTGCACGGTTACAACCGCTTTAAAGCCTTTCTTACCGAATGTTGTTATCCTCGTGTTGCTCCGCCGTGCACCCTCGGATGCACCCTTAAACCTAATTTCCATACACTTTCAAAGGGGTTTAACTCCCTCGAAACGTTCTCCGCTCTTCTTCTTTTCGCTCGTACGCGTCGAAGAACTCGCGTTCGTGGAGTGTCTCCACTTTCATCCCTCTTTTTTTTTCTTTACATATAATTTCCCGTTCGATCGGCCGCATCATCGAGGGCCTACGAATTTCAACTCGTCTCGAAACTGTCGAGGTCGATGTACTTACGCGTCAGTCGGAATGAAAAAAAATTGTCGTAATTAGCGACTCCATCGAAAGGTTTTCACTCGACGGACCATGAGGAATCGAATTTCGGAATTTTCCCAACTAATTACACGAAATCGACCGTGCATTCCTCCAGACTGCATACATTTTATTTACATTTCCAACGTCGAGGCAATGCGCCCGTGCTATTCTACGAATATGTATCCCTTTCCTCCGGTATTTTCCAGGGCGTACGTGGAATCCTTGTTCTCACGAGCTAGCCTCGTGTAATTTGCACCGGCAGCAGTAGCAGCTTTGCGAGGCATTATCATTAAGCGCTCGGCTAATATCGGAAGCGTTTTCGAATCGCGCCGGTATTCGAGCACATTGCTAATTAAATTTATCGTGCGAACGAATCCACGTCGTAAATCCGGCCGTGCCAGCGATCAATGACGTTAAATATCGAATTATGTGGAGCAAATAGAGAAGGAATGGGAACGTGGCCGTGGAGCGGTTGCCAGTGCATAAGACCAGGACGGGATAGAAGAAAGAAGGGGTCGCGGTAAATTGATGGTTGTGCCGCAGTATTAATACGCTCGAATAGCTCGCACGGTGCGTGCAATTTCCCGTGGCGGAGGTCGGCCGACCTCGTCCCATAATGACCATCGTCCTATCGGAGGTAGAAGACGAAAGATTTTATGCTAATCCTTGCGTCGAGAGCCCACTCGTTGCCACGATGGTGCATTGTTCGTTAATAATCGCTCGACTGCAGAGCTCTCAGCCCACTGGCTGTCTAGCCGTTCCGAGAATAATAATTATTTCGCGAGGACGTGGTTAGAAAATTGCCGAGTTGATTTACCAAGAGAAGACACCCAGACAAAGAGGAGTTTGCATACCGATGGTGAATTTTCAAGCTTGCCATTTTTTTCGGAAACTTACGGTCCGTTTCTCTCTGCCGTGGCAGACTGTTTCGGTTTTTTCCATTCCAAGACTTCGGTCTTTTCCATTTTATTTTTTTTAATTAACATTTGCATTAATAATGGCCCAATGAGCGCGGATATCGTAGGATCGTCGGTGAAAAGACGGCTTAGCGAGTAATTACAATCGGAGGAAGAGGACGGACGGTGAAAGTCGAAACGACGTTAGAATCGACGATAGCATCATTTCCAAGAGTAATAATTATTTGACGGCGATGAGCCAAAGAGACGGTCGAACGAAAGATTCGAGGGAAGACAAAGACGAGACAACGCACAATGAGGACCGATGGTATTACCTGGTGAACGTTGGTTGAAATATCCTCGTCGAGACGGAGGAAGTTGTATCTTTTACTTTTTACTCTTAGTTCCTCGTGCTTCCTTGTGCCGCGGTATCTTCTTTGCGAGTGGTTTAATTTGTAAGTCTATCTCGCTCGTTACGCTGAATATTTTTACGATTTACTTGGAATTTAACTTGCATATCTATCCGTCCACCTTCATTGCGGAATTGTACTTATAATATGACGTTTGAGTCTCTTTCTTGCACGCTGTGTTCTGCTACGTATAATTACTTGGAAGAGTAGATCCTTTTTTCGGTTATCGAGGGGAACTTTCTTATTTCAATCGTCGTCGCACGGAATTTACGTCAGGCAGCTCTCGTTTATTGCACGCTCTCAAAGGACACACTGGGAACATAAAATAAAATGCCAAACCCATACTATCTCGTAATGTCTATTTGTTCAGCCGGTGCAGTCTTCTTCGTAATATATGCGCTCTCTCGTTTCCAGTTCTTGCTCCAGTTAGTAATGTTATTATACTTCCATTTGTCGAGCGCACCAAAGAGAGTCGCGCAGGAGGACGAATTCGTTTCTGCTCATCTCTCTCTCTGCATGGTTCTCTCCCCTTCCGGGCAGGCTTATCATTTTTGTCATCCTGTGTCTGCTTTCACGCGCAGCTACGTTGTCGGGGACGAGGAAGCGACAGTTAAACCGACTCTGCGGTAAATTGACGCCCTTCTCGTCGGTTTGTCCTGATATATGACGCGAGTCATTTTGATACGCGATGGAATGTTCATATTACGTTATGTCGTTCTTGCGTCGTTAACACATACTATATATACAGAAGTTTTGTATTTCTGTTTTAATTACCGTTATCATTTGGTCCACGGTTGTAAGTGGATTCCGAATTACCGAGGCTGTAATGTACCATACATAGGGGAAGGTAGCCTAATTTGGACCAATTTTATATTATTCACCATATAGAAGTACGGAAGAAGTGTCAATAAAAACTAAGTAGTAGAAAAGAAACTCACTAAGTGTACCTTCAAAATTAAACCATTTATTAAATTTTAAAAACCATTGATAACGGTGAAAATTGAATTAAAAAAAATCGTGTCATCGGTTCAATTTGGGAAACCGGTTTCCTAAATTGGACCGCTAGTTTCCTAAATTGGACCATTACCTTTCTTAACGACAATTACAACAAAAGAACCTTTTAATTGCAGCACTAACTCCAGCACACTGAGTATATATCCAAGTGTGACATTTCATGCATTGTATCTGGTTTTATGGTAGAGCACGTCTTGCTTCCTACCATTAGTTCGCGAATGCCCGGTTTAGGTTTGGAATGCTGGTTCGAACTGGGCACTCTTAATGTAGGCAACGATGTTGTTGACCAAATTGGTTTATTTGTTTGTACAAAGGTAAGTGTGCTTGTTAAGATAATACAATGTTCAAAAGTACTGCGGTGCGTGTGTCTTACAAAACTGTTCAAAGTGTTCTGTCATCTTTGGACGGGCTGGAAACCTCCAGGTCGCGTCTCCTTCCCCTGATCCCCCTCAAAGTCCCCAACCAGTCGGTACCCTGATAAGCGGGGCACGGGCAGCCGGCCGAGGCTAGGAGGTGGCAATACCCCACGATACAGGGAAAGGAGGAGAATATTACGCAGTTGCGAACTCGGAGGCCCCAACACCGTCCCTCAGGTCACCCTTGAAGAAGCCGCGGCGGAATCAAAGCCGACGCAGCCTAGGTGGAATCTTACCATACCGCCCACCTTGAACGCAACGCGTTCGAAATAAAAAAAACTATGTACAGAAAGTTTAATGGTTACGTTCAAGGCGGTGGACTGTATATTAATCTAGAGTTATATAGGTGTTACATATAGTACGGTGTGACATAGATTAGTAGATCATGTTATGAATGAATACATATAGTACAAATGAAATATGAAATTGGTTTCCACGCTTCTGGCTAGGCACTGGATGGACCTTGAGTGCGGACTTCGGCATCGGGAATTGGCAAAATACATATTTTTCTCACAGGCCGCTTCACTATGCCCTCAGAGATTTTGACGGAGACCACTCGTACCACGTTATCCTTCCCAGGATGAGTTTGGGTGATACGACCAAGACGCCATCGTAAAGGTGGTAAATTGTCGTCTTTGAGTAGTACCAAAGTGCCGATAGCCAATTTGCCAGTTGTTGTTCCTTGCCATTTATTCCGCTGTTGTAATTGATGGAGATACTCCTTATACCATCTCTGCCAAAAGTGCTGCAACATATTCTGCAACAACTGATACCGGTTTAAACGATTCTCAGGTATATCACGGACGTCCAGTTGTGGGAGAGAGATCATTGAGTCCCCAATCAAAAAATGTGCAGGTGTTAAAGGTATGATATCGGTCGGATCGTGGGATAGAGGACAGAGAGGACGTGAATTCATGCATGCCTCGATCTGCACTAATAAAGTATATAATTCCTCGAACGTCAGTCTCGTCAAGCCGATCACACGCCGAAGGTGCGTCTTCGCAGATTTCACTGCGCTTTCCCAGAGTCCACCGAAGTGGGGCGCATGGGGAGGTATTAAATGCCATTGCATTTGTTCGTCGCAGAAAAATTTCGCAACGCGTTTTTGGTGATCCTTGGAGGCCATAAGGACTCCAAGATCAGCTAATTCATTTCGCGCGCCAATAAAGTTCGTCCCGTTGTCGGAGTATATACTATGGCACCTACCGCGACGCGAAACGAATCTTCGAAAACAATTCAAAAATGCCTCAGTGCTTAGGTCTGTTGCTAATTCTAAGTGTACAGCCTTCGTAACAAAACACACGAAAATACATATATATGCCTTAATGTTGGTTTGCTTTCGAGATTTCTCCTTGATAAATATCGGTCCCGCGTAGTCCACCCCGCAAGTGTAGAACGGACGAGCTGGTGTGACCCTTTCTGCGGGAAGGTTTCCCATAGGATGCTGCATACTAATGGGTTTCGTCTTGAAACATCTTACGCAATTGCGTAAAACACATTTTACTGCAGATTTCCCTGTCAGGATCCAATAATACATCCTGAGTGATGCAAGTACACTTTGGCATCCTGCGTGCAACAATCTTTGGTGCTCGTGTTCTATTAGAAGCCGCGTCAGAGGATGTTTCGGTGACAGAATGACCGGATGTTGCTGGTCATATGTTATTGGTGCGTCCTGCAGCCTGCCGCCCACCCTGAGCACTCCTCCTTCGTCGAGAAATGGACTCAGATTTCGTAGTTTACTATGTTTTTGTAAATCCACTCCAGTGGTGAGTGCATGGTATTCTGCAGGAAAGGAGTCCATCTGCGCAATTCTCATCAATCTATTTCGAGCAGAAATAAATTCCTTCGCGTGTAAGTTCCCAGCATGCGTTGTCAATTCACAGTTTCCTTGAGTCGGGTCTTGTGATTGGTTCTTAATGGTTGTCCTACGTATGTTATTATAAAAACGTAGACAGTATGCAACTACGCGTATTAATTTATTTAAACTGGACCATCTTTGGAAAATGGTCGATATTGTAGCCGTGACAGCGTTGCATGTAAGTGATCTCGCTTCGGGAATGTCTTCAGTGGGTAGATCCGTTGCACATTCCGATGGCCAAGAGTTCTTCCCTTTCTTCAACCACGGAGGACCGTGCCACCATAGCGTGTTCGTCGCTAAGACCTCAGGTGTGGTGCCTCTTGAAATGACGTCTGCAGGATTTTCCTTTGTGGATACATGTCTCCAATTTGGATTCGTTAGTTGCTGTATCTCTGTCGTCCGGTTGGCAACAAACGTCTTCCAGCGACTTGGAGAAGCGCGGATCCATGCCAGCACGATGGTCGAGTCACACCAAAAATATGACTCAACCTTCGGTGTGTCTAATGCTGACTTCACCTTGGCTGATAATTGTGCTAAAAGTGTTGCGCCACACAGTTCTAGCCGAGGAAGGCTAATAGTCTTTAAAGGCGCGACCCGAGATTTTCCGCATAATAAATGTACCGACGTATTTCCCCGACTATCGGTGGAACGCAAATAAATACGTGCGCCATATGCCTTCTCCGACGCGTCGCAGAAGCCATGAATCTCAATGTTAGCACATCCTTTAACTAGCGCGAATCGAGGTACCGTGATGGTATGCAGCGCGAGTAGCTGTTTCCGAAATTCGATCCAGCGCGAGTGCAGTTCGTGCGGCAACGACTCGTCCCACGACGTTTGCAACTGCCACAATTGTTGCAATATCATTTTTGCGGTTACGATCACCGGTCCAAGGAGTCCAAGTGGATCAAATAGCTTTGCAATCTCAGAAAGTATGATCCGTTTCGTTACCCTTTTTTCTTTAGAATGCTGTACTAAAAATCGTAATTGGTCGTCTCTGGTTGACCATAGGAGACCCAGCGTCTTCGGGTCCTTGTCCGCCTGTAGGTGTAAGTCCGTTTGAGTGCCGTCCTGGTTGTTCAGGATTGTTCGTTCGTTGCTGGCCCATTTCCGCAATTCGAACCGCGCCGTACGTAAAATAGTTACAATGGTGTCCTTTAAATATTTTGCTTCTTCTATCGTGTCCGCGCCTGTGAGGAGGTCGTCTACGTAGAAGTCTCTCTTAATCGCGCGACTAGCAATAGGGAATTTATCATTGAACTCTATGGCCAATTGTCTAAGGGCGCGCGTGGCTAGATACGGTGCTGAAGCCGTCCCGTAGGTTACTGTTTTTAATTCAAACGTCGTAATCGGATGTGACGGCTTCGCCCGCCACAGGATTCTCTGGAATCGACGGTCTGAGATTCGTACATGTATTTGTCGATACATTTTTTCGACATCAGCGGAAATTACGTACCGATAGCTTCGGAATCTTAATATGATCGAGAAAAGATCGTCCTGAACCGTAGGACCTACGTGCTGCACGTCATTAAGAGACACGTTGGTAGATGTTCTCGCCGACCCGTCAAATACGACACGAAGTTTCGTCGTGGTACTATTTTCTTTAAACACGGCGTGGTGCGGCAAATAATAAGCAAGAGTGTCATCTTGTTCGTGGTTAAGCGGAATTGGTTCCATATGACCTAGCCTTTCATATTCGGACATAAATTCAATGTATGCCTTCTTTAAGGCTTCTTGTCTTTCAAATTTACGTTCTAGCGACCTAAACCGTCGTTCAGCTATTTGTCGCGAGGTTCCAAGCGTATGCATTTTGTCAGTAAACGGAATACTGACGACAAATCGACCGTCTACATTACGCGTCGTTGTCTGTACGAAGTGCTGCTCACACGGGTTCATCGTGTCGAGCTCTGCCAACACCGGCTGGGATGCGACATTTTCAACGTCCCAGAATTTGCTGAGATTTTCATCCAATTCGCGATTCGTTACCTGGTGACACAGAATATTTTGCCTGGTCTTGGGGACTGCAAAATGGAGGGGTCCACCAAGAACCCAACCCAGCTGCGTCTTCTGCATCACAGGATACCCGCGACCCAGCCTGTGTTGACCGATACAAATCAGGTCCCAAAATAAGCTGTTACCGATCAGCATGTCGACGCCTCGCGGCTGATAAAACCTAGGATCTGCCAGTTTGCAGTGGTTTGGTATCGCAAGTGATGATGCATTTACAGAAAAGTTCGGAATGTCATCGGATATTTTTGAAATTACAAGACACGAGATAGGAATCGTGAAACCATTGTATCGCGATGCAATTTTTACCCGAACTCGACCGTGAATTGTTTGAGGCAGTGATCCTATGCCCGACACGGAGGCGCTAATCGGCAAGGAATTTATCTTTAGTTTTTGTCGCAAGGAATTCGTTATAAAATTCCCTTGCGACCCAGAATCCAAGAGAACTCTGCAGTCATGCTTATTTCCCTGACTATCGAATATATTTACAACTGCTGTTAGAAGCATGACATTGGTTTCGGAGAATTGTGTCGAACACCCGGCAAATGATTCTAATGGACCCGACTCCCTTGACCCGGAGTCCCTCTCGATTACCACGGGTCTCGAGATATTTGACGGAGACGCAGTTCTCGGCTCAGCGGATCCACCAGCGGATTTGGAAGATGGCAAATGCAACAAAGTATTGTGCTTGTTTCCACATTTACGGCAAGTTCGTCGCGTGCATTCTCTATTTCCATGACCGGCTTGTAGGCAATTGAAACACACGCGCAATGCTCTTACTTTATTCAGTCTGGCGGCGGGAGATAAATTTCGAAACTCTTCGCAATCAAACAATGTATGATCATGTTGGCAAAGTATACATGACTCTTGTACCCTAGCTGTGAATGCAGTAGCGTTCGGTTTTTTACGCATATTTAATGTACCCGACTTTGAAGGTTTCGGTTGCACTATTTGAGCATCGTTCGCACGATTTTCTAAGTATTTACAGTGTTGGTCAATAAAGTCCATCAAGTCTGCAAATGTCCGTCGTCGTCGAATAGTCGATGTCCACCTATCCCATTCGCGCCTTGTTCGAACATCTAATTTTGTTACGATGATACGCAATAGCAATGTGTCCCAATGATTAACAGGTTCGCCTAATACTTTAAGAGCCGCTAAATTATTATTCAGGTCGTCTGCAAATTGCCGCAGTTCTACGTGGGATTCCCTTGTGAATGCTGGTGCATCAAAAAATGCCTTAACATGCTGATCAATGAGATGATTCGGATCCTCGAATCGCTTTTTCAATGTCTCCCATGCTACTGGATAATTTGCTTCTGATACACCTAACGATTTTATCAGACGCGCAGCAGCACCGGTTAAGGACGATCTTAGATATTGAAACTTTTCTATATTGGAAAGCGATTCCTTGTCATGGATGAGCGATACGAAAGTTTCCCGAAAAGTGACCCAATTTTCATAAGATCCGTCGAATTGCGGGAGTGAAATGAACGGCAATTTAACATTAGACTGAGATTCGGAAGTTACAGGCGATGGTGTTAGCGTAGGTCTACTGTTACTTGACGGCGCGTGACTTTGAGGCTGTCTTCCTCTGATCTGTTCGCGAATTGCGCCGACTACCAAAAAATAAGCATTTTCAAACAAGTCGCGTTCCACTAAGTGTGCGTCTTCCTCCTCTGTACCGCACACAATTGCTTCTATTCTATTCTGTACGTCTTCAAATCGCTCGTACAGACTGTTGTGCTTCTCTAAACGCACCTCCAACGCGCTAACCGGCGTTGACTGAGCGGACGCTTCGAGGAATGTTCTTAAACGCGTGAGTGCGGCCTTGATTTGACCACGTTCGATGACGAGGTTTTTCAAGGTATCGTCCATTATAACGTATAATGAATACTAATTGTAAGTACAAATCGAGAGCGTGCAAAGATCCACTTACTGTGCGTGGAGTTCGAGGGAATAGAGATGACCGGTCAGTCTGCTGCGGCCTCGTCTCTTGGGTTCTCCCTCAGGTGGTTGAATCCTCAGCGATCTCCTAGTCACTGGCGGCTCCCAGGTCCAGCGTCTATTCTGAACTTCTGCCGTGATGCCCGGTGTAGGATCAATCGCTTCTGGTTATCAGGTCCAAAGCCTCGCGGTCCGGCGAGGGCGTAGGTTAATACGATGTTGGCTTCACAAGGTTCGTTCAATTGAAGATTTTCCACCAACAGTCACGAAGTTCAGTGCACAAACTCACGACAATCCGGCTCGAAGGACCAAATGGTTTTATGGTAGAGCACGTCTTGCTTCCTACCATTAGTTCGCGAATGCCCGGTTTAGGTTTGGAATGCTGGTTCGAACTGGGCACTCTTAATGTAGGCAACGATGTTGTTGACCAAATTGGTTTATTTGTTTGTACAAAGGTAAGTGTGCTTGTTAAGATAATACAATGTTCAAAAGTACTGCGGTGCGTGTGTCTTACAAAACTGTTCAAAGTGTTCTGTCATCTTTGGACGGGCTGGAAACCTCCAGGTCGCGTCTCCTTCCCCTGATCCCCCTCAAAGTCCCCAACCAGTCGGTACCCTGATAAGCGGGGCACGGGCAGCCGGCCGAGGCTAGGAGGTGGCAATACCCCACGATACAGGGAAAGGAGGAGAATATTACGCAGTTGCGAACTCGGAGGCCCCAACACCGTCCCTCAGGTCACCCTTGAAGAAGCCGCGGCGGAATCAAAGCCGACGCAGCCTAGGTGGAATCTTACCAGTATCATTTCTTCTTCCTTGGTTTCTTCACACAATCCATAAAACCATGAACCACCAGTTTCTCCGGAGCGAGAGATGGGCATTTCGTTTCAAAAATGTGTAGAACCATTTTTTATCAGCAATTTTTTTATCTGTATTGTAACAATGTGGTAAAGCATATTTTTCTGCAATATCAAAAATCTTCACAAACACGATTGCATTAACCTCGTCTACATCTACGTATAACAAGATGCCTATCTCAAATCGCACAGATTTTATCAATCTTTGGATATCATAGCGGTCCAAATTAGGCTACCTTCCCCTACAATACTATACGATCCTGTAAGAAAAATCTCATAGTCCTCGCTCATCCAATCTCCTTTCAATTTCTATCAGACGTATCTCGAAGCCCCAATAAATATCGTACGAAAAGAAAAGAATTACTTTCATCGCAAAGTACAATCTTCGACTCGCACCTCCTTCCCTCACGTTTTTAACGCAATTTCTTCCGCGAAACTTATCAGTTTCAACGTTTCCGCCCTCTTTTCCACCCCTAGCACATCCGTCAGCCGGGGGTTCCACGGATGGGCACCCAAACGGCACCCAAACGGCACGAAACGAGAGAACGACGGTTAACCACCAGCAAGAGCGTCGGCGGCATCGCCGTCACGACCACCACCGCAAGTGGTGGTCGGTGGCTCCGTGGCGAGGGCGTCGTTAAAGCCTCCACCTCCTCTTGCTCCTCCTCCACCCCGTTGTGCAGCGTCCGCTTGAGCGCGAGCCGCACGATTTAAATTTAAATAAGCGCGACGAAGCTGCGATAAAATATAATTAAGTTCGCCCCGACGCGACGGACGGAGCCCTCGAGTGGCGCGGGAGGAGAAAGGACGGGGCGGAAGGTGGAGCTGGAGGACAAGGGCTGTGGGAGGAAGTACGAGAAAACAGAAGGAGGGAAGAACGAGGTCTGCCGGGCGCCCGGAATGAAAAGACGAGAAGCGAGAGGGCCTGAGAAAGGGACGTTGGTGTAGCCACGAGGAGGAACGACGACTCTGTGCGGGGTTTCACTGTGCGTTTGTGGGCGAGCGTATATATACGCACGTATACGTGTATATTATGCGTATATTACGGTGAGGCGGGGTATCACGTCGCTACTTAACTTGACGGACTTAATGGCCGGGCGTAATGGGCGCGCCCGCGAGAAAAAAAGAACGTAATTAAGAGTGGCAAGGATACCGTTCCCAGTTTCCCGGACCAAGATTTATGTTATGCGGTAATTTCTACGAAATCCTACCACCCTGACGAGAGAGGAGCATCATCCGGTAAACGGAGAATGACGAGTCAACGTAGTCACGGGGTGGTTCGTTTAACCGATTCGTCGAGGGGAAAATCGTCTCGTTTGCCGGAACACCTTGGTGAATTTGAATTTTCAGGGTCTCTTTGTGCTTTCTTTCGGCAGTAAGAGTCGTCACTTTGATAAGTGTATCGCTGCGGGCAATAGGGAGGATAGAACACACTGGCGAATTGAAATTTTCCCTCGGGCTGCTGGCATTTCGACTGCCGAAGATTACAGCGGTAGTTACAGACTTCGACGAAACTTTCAAGATATTTAGATTGTGGCTAATACGACAAATGTCTACGCGCGTGGATCAGAATTTTTCTATCCTGTCGCAACAACGAGTTCCTTTTTTTGCAGAATTGACCTTCTCAACGAAAGTTCATAAATCCAAAAAAAAAGATCCGTGCATTTGTACCGTGGGAGGCTCCGGTGGTGTCTCTCGCCACACGTCTCGCGTACCTCGAAATGTTCAATGTAACTGCAAGCAGTCATTTATCGATGGAATTACCCTCGATGAAATTTTGCAACTCGACGCGATCCTGACTTTTGACCCGTCTGCATCGTGACGCTGCTCTTTGATACTCCACGGTCGCGAAATCGGGGACGCGGAAAGAGCGGAGCTATTTCATCAGGATCGACGTGAAACGAGAGAGCGCTCGGTCGATCTGAATGGCAGCGGAACGTTATATGCGGATGGCAGAGGACATTTCTCATCGTAATGTGATTTATGGAACATTTTTAACTCCCCCGAGGTATACGCCGGCCGATGGTTGTTGGGCCGATCCGTTCCAGCCGTGGCCAGTCGTTGATGGTATTGTAGAACCCCACACCTCTCGCCGTCGCCGCGTGTGTTTTATCATCCCTGCACGTACGCGGGCATTGTGCTCGTCTCGCCGATACTTCACGCCCGAAACTAATTACCAGCTCGAAAAATTCCCGGCTATTTATTGCACTTAGCCACTCGTCGGTACCTCGTTAGAAGGGTACCGAGTGGCTCTCTTACGTGATTTAGGG
Organism: Cerceris ruficornis; assembly: GCA_963989415.1. Lineage (NCBI taxonomy): Eukaryota > Metazoa > Arthropoda > Insecta > Hymenoptera > Crabronidae > Cerceris > Cerceris ruficornis. Next base: position 18,438,333 of record OZ022520.1, read on the forward strand.
CATCCGCCGTATGTTTGCTGTCATACCGGGCCATAGTGGCCGGTCGTTAGTTTGCTTGTTCGATTGGATTCGATTCGATTCGGCATTACCTAGTCTTTCTCTCTTTCTTCCTCTCGCTACCTCCTCCCGCCTTCCCCGTCGTGTCCTTTTCTCTCTCCAGTTATCGAGAACTTTGGAAAAGTGCTCGAGATCGATGATTTTCCGGCGCTAGGTCGTGCCAAATTGTTCGATCGTAGAGCCAACGTTGGAACAATGACCCGAATGCTATAATTGATCCGACGATATTCCAGCATTGTGTTCGAGGACCGTCGGTGTGCGATGGGGGCGGTAGTCTGTGAAAGAAACACTGCCTCGGCAGATTTAATAGAAAAGGACACAATAGCTTCGTTCTGCCCCGTTAGACAGTTGGGTCATCGCTTTAATCCATCGGTTGGTACATGTATGTCCGCACGTGTATGGGTTTACACCGCTCTCCATCCTTGGAGGCGATCGTCGCATCGGTCGTATTCACGTAACTTACATACACACGTTGGACGCATTTTGCACGTTGGTTAGTCGCTGTATTTTCGCGAGAGAACCCCAGCCATTTTCGGTCGGAGCTACGTCGAACTTCTCATTATTACCGGACATCCTATTATACCCTGTCGTAAATAACACCATGCACGTATGTATATATCCCGAGTGTGTTCTGGCTGCGTCATGGTTTTACGCGCGCTCCTTTGACGTTAGAAGAAGGTAGGAACCAACCAATGCGGAGGGATGTCGGCACGTAAAACATAATCGTAAAGGGCCGCTTCTCGGAGCAAGGGTCGGGTTGAAACCTCGAAATAGCTAGACCTTTCATCTCTCGTTTATGGGGTTTCGTTACGATGTAAATTAATCTTTACCATCGATTTCGCCACGTTCTCGTTTCAGTGGAATTATTTCTCCTTTGATTGCTTCTTTTTCATGTATTATGAAAGATTGAGGAGGTGAAAAAGGACGTCTTAAAATATCGTTATTAATGGTGCTAAGTTAAATTTGTGTGTGCCAGTATTTTGTATTTTTCTCTTTTATTTCAAGGGAGGCACGGATTTGGCGCGGCCGAGTGTCGCGTGGGCGTATTTATGATAATCTCACTTATGACGGATCACGAAGGCCTGTTTTTACGCGGCCTCTCTGAAAAATCGTTATTATGAGTTTAAACAAAACCGCCAGAGGCATTTGTTCCCGATACAAGGGACGTTAGAGAGAGCGAGAGAGTTTCGAATTTCGCTGATATTTTCGGAGCCTCCACGAGGATAGGGTTTCTCTCCGGCGTTAAGTTAAATCTGCCTTAATCTTGGCTTCCTACGATTCTACGAAAATGTTACGTGCTCCGAATTTAGATGAAGCTAATCTAAATTCTCTGATTTGTCCTCCTAATCCCCCGATACGTATTCCAGGCTCATTCCGGTTGCCCTTCGTCATCTCGAGCGTAATATCGGTGACCGTTGTCAGTGCTTTATCGTCCGATATCGATCTCAGGGACGAACAATCTCCTCTATTCGCAGACAGAATTGTCTCGATCGACTACTGACAATGCGACAGTTTCTTAAAGTCCACAGACCGGGATACGTCTTTGAAATGGTTGCATCTTGTTCATAGAACGACTGAAATTTCAACCGACTATTCGCACCCTGTGTGATCTCAAATTACTGAACTGTATCTGAATTCCATCTAGACCGTCAGTCAACCGTATCCTATTTTGAAATAACAGTGAAAATGTAATACTTTAGTCAGATATATTCTAGTCTGAATCTTCTTGAACTTTAGCTTCGTCTAAGGCTATTTTCGTTGAGCACCTACAATTTTAATTGCGCTCGAAACCACGAACGTTATAACACGTTCCCTCTACGACACATCCTCCCCAAAGTTGAGAATAAGGGAAGCTAACCCCAGGACAATCGCTTAACGATCTCGTTCTCCGTCCCCTATCCCATCGCAATTCTAATTCTCGATAAGACTATTCCAGAAGACCGTTTTATTCAGGTTATACAGGTTTATTCAGGTTACGCCATAAACACCGTGCGCGTATCGTCAAATCTTCAACAATACCCTTTTAGAACAGTCGAATCTCTACCTCATTGTTAGCAATGCCATCCATCTTAAAAGCTCAAGATACACAATACACACCGATTTAGCAAAGTCGTTCGACGTAAAATCTCAAGACAGTATGCGCCGATCGTGCAAAGCAGTCCAACTTAAAAGCGCGGGACACTACGTGTCGATCGAGCAAAGCCAGGAGGCTCGAATGATACTCAACATCGAGTCTCGATTCGAGCTTAAACTCGGATACGCGCGCTGTTGAACCTCGCCGCGTGGGCGTATTTATAATAAGCAATAAATCCTTCGTCGTACAATAATTCTCGGTTCAAGGCGGGCGTTGCGCGAAGTGTTTCACCGACGGGCGTAAAATTTCTACGCTCGCGCGTGTAAAGCGTACGCGCATAGGCGCAAGGGTGTATCATGTCGAGCGTAGGCGGTCGTACGGTTTTACATGGCTACGTATAAGGCTAATATATGTATACACAGTTTATTCATCGCTATAGGCTAATTCCCATAAAACGGTCGTTCTGGTATTCTGGAAATACAGAATGCCGAAGACTCATAGGCCTGAAGTAGCAAAGTTAAGTACAGGGTGTTTAAGTACAGGGTTGTACGTCACGGAGGATGCTGTTCTAGAGACTACGAAAATTCTTGTTGTAATTCATGAGATTACTCTTTTTTTTTTTTAATATTTAGTCACATATTATCTATACTTTCGTCAGTATAAATAATTGCGTATAATCATTGAAAATCACAATTTTTTACAGATGATTTTTGATTTAAGTTCCGTGAAATATAATATAAAAAATTTCAAATAACTTTATTTAATTATTAACACTAGAACTACCGGCGTTAAATCTATCATATTTCAAAATATTAAATAAGTACTTTGAAAATGGAGGAATCAAGAGGCGGAAAACATAAGCGATTCGGTGATTTATGTTTTTTAAGATGGTCGTAGGATCCACGAAGACTTATCATTTTCATTTCTAACACGAAATAAAGAATCCCCGAATTATCGTATATGAACAAGAAGTCAAAAACAGCTTTGCCTTCGTTAACACTAGAACTACCGGCGTTAAATCTAGTATATTTAAATAAATTAAATAAGTACTTTGAAACCGCGTCAATTAAGAGATAGAAATGCTGATCGATTCGGTGATTTAGGTTTTTTTCAGGTGGACGTTGAATATTTATTCTATGACTCCTCTATAAACTTGGAGAATTTTCGGAAAAAATTGTGTACCAGTCATTTTGACTGGCTTGGTAGTTCTAATGTTAATGCCACTTTGAGAGTCTGGTCGATTTTACGATTGATACGTTCGTCATTATACTTCTACAAAGGTTACACTGTTTTATTATATTGGCGCGTCAATAGGAAATTTCTTTCACAACGTCCTCTTTCTTGGCGTATTCTCTTTTTCTTCGACGATGCTTCGCACGTAGAGACCTCTAGGTGTGGGCGATCGTGGGTGGTGTTTAGGTGCATCGCTCGTAATTACTCCGGGAAGTCGCAGAAGACTCTATCGGCCATGGCGTAGAATTACTAGACGATGAGAGAGGGAGAGAGAGAAGGAGTGAAGCATAGAGTGACGAAGTGAGAGAAGAAGGGAAAGAGGGAGACATAGCTAGAATTTATAATGACGGCGCTGTAACCGAGGAGAAGAGGCGCAAGGTAGATTTGCATGCAGCCGTGACGAGCTTTACACCAAGGACGCGCATAGGAGCCGTTGGATCCGTCACGTCGTACGGACTACTTTCCTACTTTTTACTTTAAGGAACTGAACTTCAGCTAGCCCGCAATTTTCACATTGTAATTAGGCTGCTTTACGGGACTGAAGGTAGCCAGTGTTTCTTTTTTGCCAAACTTTGCGAGAGTTGCACGAACACTTTGTCATCGTTGACCTTCCTAGTTTACTGTACACTCCCGCAGTTGACTTAACTCGACCGAAACAGGTGTTGGTAGAATAAACCTGCATCTCCTCGTAGAAGAAAAATTAATCCGATAAAATGGTTTATTTTCTCGCAGGTAATTACGATCGAATGACTTTGACCTGTGCAAATTTCAACTCCGAATTAAAGCTGTTCATTCGTTTGGACGTGCAAGCGGTTGTTAGCTTCGTATAAGGATCACACCGACGAATGCTGTTCAGATATTGAACGAGCAGATGAGACGGTCGTTGGAGTTCAACGACGGTCGTAGAGACCTCTCGAAAAGCCACTCTGAAAGTTACCGGGGTTCCTGATATTAGGGGTTGAGGTGAAGTAGTCCTGACATCTCCTTCCTCGTTACGTAGACACGCACTCGGTACTTGGAGGTAGTTGATCTCTGTTGAGAAAAAGTCTCCATTTCGCGATGATCCGTTCTATCTTAATTAAATCCACCTCCTGTTTTGCATTTATATTACAACGGTTAATTATACGCCGTGAAATGAATTCTAACGTATGTTGCGCCGGAGAGTATTTCCAGTCAGGTTCGCTTAAAAGAACGAATTATAATGAAGCCACATCGGTGAGGCGTTTTCGCATCGAACTGCTTCGTTGGTCGCGGTGAGGTTTCCGGGGAAACTTCCATTACTTTATTCTACTAATAATTTAATACTTGGGAGCTCCGGGAATTTTCCATGTTTCGCTGATACTCGGTGTTGGGTCTTGAAACGTAATCTCTTAATATGTTTTGCACGAGGTTCGCTTGCTACGTAATCTGTGACTCTAAAAACATTTTTTATGCCGACGCGTGTTATTCGAGATTTCGCCCATATAATTTTGTTGACGATGTACCACTATTCAGAGATGAGAAAAAGTTTAACGGCGCAGCAAAAGAGCAAAGAGAAACCTTGGTTTACTTCGTCTTGTTCTACATTTCATATGTTTGTAGTTCCGCCTTTATCGAAACGCTAACGTGGCGGGAATTATGCTCTTATTGGCGGAAAATTCTCAATTTGCCTGAACAAATAATTCAAAATTCCCGCAAGGTTACGCTGATGCTTCGAAAACATCAATCCATTTCACTCGATCACGACATATAAGTTCACACTCTTCATCAGGTGATTCTATTGGGTTGGCAAGAAAGTAATTTCGGTTTTCGTCGATAGCTAACGTTACGTTTGCTTTGAAGGACTTCTGACAATGTTATCATTTTTCGCTTCTGAAGATTGAAAGTTGCCACTTTTGACAGGATTTAGAAACAAATTGTGCTTCATTTTGTTTGCAATTCTTAGTTTAGCGTGAATTTTAATATGTAGTGCAAAAACGAACACTTTCGACATATTTTACTTTGTCATTACTTTTCCATACAAATCACATCGAAAGCTGAATTGTATGAAAATAAGTTATACTGTCAATTTGGTGGGATTACAAAGGTGTTGTGTACTTCGAGCTGCTTCCGAGGAAACCAACGATTAATTGAAATGTTTAGCCTAAAATCGCACCTAGTTCAGTTTTTTTCTGATAAAGACCAGAATTTCTATGAGAGCGGAAAAAAATGAAAAAAGTATAATTGACTAAAGTTCATTCTTTGTTAAAAAAAATTGAGTTTCATTTCATATTACAAAACCGAAATGACTTTCTTGCCAACCTAATACTTTTGCATGTAAGCCAATCTGCCAATCAGGAAAATACGTGTAACATACACTTCGGCTGTTAAGTCTTAACACGTTGAACGCCACCGGTATTTCACTAGTTTCAGTATTTCTACAGAAGTGAAACTTTTTCTATTAAAATCACAACTTTATAAAACAGGAACTTCAGAGACTCAGATGAGTATATATTCAACAGAACTTTATCTTTTTAACGCCAATATTTAAATACTCAATATGTTACAAAATTCGTAAATATAGCAATTTAAAAGTCTCATGAAATTTCACTGAATTCAATAGCGCCGGTCACCGGTGACCCCCATGGCAGTGAACGTGTTAAGCAACAGTGAGGCGTCAATCACCAATAGGACCTTCATTTCTTCGTCAGCACTTCTCACCTCTCCCCTGTACCTTCCGAGCCCTTTTTCCCAAGAAGCCTTTAGATACCGTGCATTCGAACTTGTCCACTTCGCAGATACAGCCGAAACGGACCGTTATTCCATAAACATTTCCCCGTAGATGCCGAATGGTGCGCCTCGATAGATCGTTAACGGAAAGCTCCGAAGAAACTTCTGATAGTTGAAAAAAGACTCGCGCGTTACACGCACCATACACGGATTAAGTTCGCAAAGCGTCGTAAAACTTTTTCATAAGACCACGTTTATAACCCTTCGCAGCGTTGGATCTCCATGTGCGCGAAAGCCGCTTTCGTTCGTTAACTACGGCCGAGCGTAACTCATAATTACAAGTACCAGCGTAGACACGCTCAACGACCTCTGTTCGCGGTCAATATATGCTAATGCGTGCCATTAATACGTACGCAAAGCGTGTGTTTATAGTTTCCCACCGTAGAAAACGAAGAACGTAAATTGGTAAGGTTTCGTGATACGAGCCTGGCCGCGCTTGACCGATTAAACTAGACGCGGCGACCGCGGTCGATACTGCGGATGAAGGAATTAATAAGGTTCTCGGTGAAACATGTTTCGTATTTTTGCCAGATTTTACGGGAATCAAATGGTAGTCGATAATTGATCAGAGGACGACAATTAATATTTGTGTGGATGAGCGTGAAATGATAATCAACGCTGGATGTTAAATTATTTTAACTGTGAAAATTATGAAAATATTGCTGGTTGTGCAAGGGTTCTTCGTCTATCATTTTATCCAAGATAAAGAGGGTAGTTGGGAATTTTTGGGTTAATAATTGCGGAAGAATATAGGAAGGTTCGAGGTAAATTAGTATCAAACTGTTTCCCGGTGACATTTTTTGGTTCGGTCGGCGTTATCGGGAAACTCTAATAACATCGGATTATTTTTTAATGAAGGAAAACAAGGCGGAAAGATGAGTTTGCTATCTTTGACGCTCGATAATATTGGCCGTCGCGGTGCGGATGTCTGTGTATACGTGTTCCTGCATATTTACTGCTTTCTCCCTTCCTCCGTCACTCCCTTTCTCCTCGTGCGCAAACATTATTTCGAAACCTATCTTGGGACGATAAGTGGATGGTTACGATACGGCGTGGAATCGTTTTTCATTTTCAATCAACGTAAGTAATGAATGTTTACTTTAATTGCGATATAAAAATCAATCGTACCGCGAAATTGAACGTTGCCAAGTAGACGATGTCACGTTCGTCGTAATGAACGTAGTTCTCCATTTTCCCGGAATACTTGAGACCCCGCGGAACCTTCGGGCTTCAATTTGTTTGCCATTCGAATCAGAGTCCCTTTCCACGTTATAAAATCGGTGGAAATCGTTTCACTTCTAGCTGAAAGTCTAATTGTATTAGGACATTAACACTAGAACTACCGGCGTTAAATCTATCATATTTAAAAATATTAAATAAGTATTTTGAAAAAAGGGGAATTGAGAGGTGGAAAACTTGATTGATTCGGCAATTTATGTTTTATAAGATGGACGTTGAATATCTATTCTATGACTCTCATATAAATTTGGAGAACTTTTGGAAAAAATTGTGTACCAGTCATTCTGACTGGTATGGTAAATCACCGGTCTGTGTCGGTTGGTAAAAAATCTTTCGCAAACATCGATTTCGCTCCAGGATGGGTTTTGTTCAAGAATGGTGAACGATACACTTTCTTCTTTGTTTCGGAAAGTAGAAGAGAGAGTCTTTTTCATCAAAGGGGGCAACATTACCCCGTGGATTTACGATTCTATCGATCGTTGACGATACAAAATCATGTCCGCTACAATGACCACATAAAAACTTGGACGTCGTCAAGACGTTCCATCGTTGACGGACTTCATTGCTAGCTTCTCTTTACGACAACGATCCCCGTACATGACTCTGTCTTCTTACCAGGCTGGTAAGTAATTTGCCAGGGGCCCATTATTTCAAGGTTTTGTTCCGGCGATTATAGGCAAACTCTAATAACGACAATTATGTCATTTCTGCGGAATTCGACCGCCTGCGGCGACCTGGGACAATGCCTTCGTTATCCAGGAAGGTTCGGGACACGTCGAGTCCTCGTTGACGAGGAAAATTCAAGGGGATCGGGTTTTCGGTTGTTTCACAACCGTCGGTTCAAGTTTAACGTATAATCGACTGCTAATGCTTTTCTTCTCTTTCTCACTTACCGAAGCACCTTAAATTTCACCCTACGTAATCTGCTATCATTGGAAAGTATTTTATCGAGGTCAACGCCAATTTGGTTATTGCAAAATGAAAAGAAATTACTTCTGGTAACGATCCCGTATCGTTCAGCACACACGAAGAAGGCGCGCATCCCGAGCAGTTATTTAGGGAGCGCAGACACATCAACATCCGCCATCATCTCCCCGGGAAGTCTTCTTTTTCTGTTTAACTTTACAACGTCATGGCGGTGTGGCCGCAATCGGGTCGGGTATGTACGGTTCGCCACATCAAACAGACGAGTGCCCTTTGAAGATGAAAAGCTCACCGTCGTACAACAATTTAATCTTCACGGTAATAGCGAAGCGAGTGCGCGCAACGCAGTTTACGAAGGTCCCCGGAGGTTTTCCTCGTCTTTCATCCACGAGAGGGACGGAGAGAGATAGAAACGGGGGACAGAAGTCACTCGGAGCTAGTTCCGGAACCCGTGGAGCGTCGTAGCCAACGAGGCAGAGGACAAACGAGCAAACGAACATGCCGTATCACATAATTAGCCACGCCTGCTGTCAGTGTAACGAAGTTTGACGTGACCGTGCTCCTCTCTTTCGCCAATAGTCTGCGGTGTTTCCGAGTCTACCTACTTCCTCGATTATCCTGGTCTCGGAATACGTTTTTGCGGTTTCAACGGTTACGACGAATTACCGTGGAGAAACTCGTACAAGAGATCCTTGTGGATTTATAAAACAAGGCTGCGCTCAATTTCAATTAACGAAACGAATTACCTCAGCCTCTCTCTCTCTCACAGGATGTTCCGCTGCCAGTCTCTCGAGACAGTTTTTTTTACATTTATTCCGCTCAACTTCCGAGAATGCCTCGTAACGCCATAACGTGGGAATCATGTGGAAAAATCGTACGAGTAACGATGCCAGTTCTAATTTCTCGAAACTTGACTCTTTCTCGAATGCATAGTTGGATTGTTGGATACCGACCTAATTCTATAAGATAGGACGTCAAATATTGTCAAACGTGATTAAGGATCCGAACGGGAAATCTTATTTACTTGTTATCGCTTTCCCTGTAAAACATATTTTAAGGACCTTTAGTCTTAACAAGAGTCGCAGGGAAAGCGGCCGCTCTTTGGAATCCTAATCACGAGAAGTCGGGGTTATCCGAACCTCCCACCACGCTGTTTCGGAGCCCTTAAAACCTCGGCTCATTTCCAAATCTTCAGAATTAATAATCAATTGTCTTGAATCGCTGACAGTCGGTATCTTGCGACGACGTTATCCTTACTTGTAAAAACTCCAAACGCGAAAGTAATTCTTCGTGAAATAAAACTGTTGTAAAACTCCTCACGGGATACAACATAAATTTGGTGTCAGAAGTGGGATACAACAACATTTTAATGTACAAATTTAAATGACTTTTCACCTCTGTATCGTCGCGAGATAGACGTAACCGGCGCAGGAAAAGTAATTCATAGTTGGAGATGGAAGATCGATAAATTCCGCAACGAAGGGACACGTCCGCAAGAGCGCATCGGTCGCTCGACCCCGTTGCTCATGGCGAACGGATTGATTGTGATCGTGGCTTGGCTCGCAGCCTGTGCTCGTAATACCATTGGACGACTGTACAGCCTTTTTGCCGAGGTTTTTTCTCCAGGGTAAAAGCCCGAAGGAAGAAGCTCGGATCGAGCACGAGGACAACGGGGCACGTCTATTGGTCATGAACCTCGTTGAAACAAAATATAGCGCCCAGGCGGGGAGCAATTTATTTGAAAGATTCAGGGTGCCGAGTAGGGTGGATGGTTACCGTAAAATAAAATACGATACCCCGTGATTCATAATACCTCCCTTTTTTCCCCTCTTCGAACACGACCGTTTCATTATACGCGAAATGAGAAATTTATTCCATTATACCGAGGCGAGGAGGTACCGTGCACGATTCAAGTGGCTTTGTTATTTTAACGTACGCGCCCCGCGAATGTACCGCGTTTCCATTAATTTCAGAGTGAAACGTTTCTCGCCGCTAATGTTGCCCAACGATGCTCGATCGTCCAAAGAGATCTTTCTTCCATGGTGAATGTAACATCCAATGAAATTTTTACTTCCAACCTGACATCGATAATTCCATACAGTTTACCAATCCTCCCGAGTTTTCGTCGATTGAAAAAGGCCAAAAAGAACGCAGAGAGAGAAACGCTCTTCACGCTCAGGCCACAACGAATTTGCGGTCGCGCGCGAAACGATGAAACTGATAAGGCGTTTTCGAGCGAGAGATATATCGCGAATCATAATTCAACCCATCGAAGGACCTGGTCGAGTCAGGCCAGGTCGAAACGATCATCGATCAAGCGTTCACAGAAAAAAAAAACACTTCGCTATGCCCCCCTCAGCTCTATGCACCCCCCGTGCATCCATCGGCGAACAATTCACCGGCGATGGAGCGCGTGCGATGTCCGCGCTCAGCCCGGTTTTCGTGTAGCCGATGAGTGGGCGATTAATTACGGCATCCCCTTAATTGGTCGTTTAATTAAGACTCGTAGAGCGTGGAGCCAAAGTACCGCGTCACGCGAGATTCGTTACACCGAATATTTGTTGGTCCGCCCTGATTTCACCGAATGCGATTCGACCTGACTGGGCGTCGCGGCGCCCGTCACGGTTGCGCAGTCGAGCGCGCAAACCAGTCGACTTGCCGGCAGTCGGATTCGTTGACTAATTAAGCTTCTTGACGTGGTAATTAGCTATCCGTCATTCTCGATACCCCCCCTATTCCTCCTCCTCTTCTCGGTCTCGGTCTTTCTCTCACCTCCCGGATTCTTTCGCGGGAGACAAATGCACGAATCGGCGCGTCGACGCTCTCGTCTCTTCGTCTTCGATGAACGACCTCGCAGTCTGTTCGACGAGCGTCGTGCATCCGCGAATAACGGGGATTAATCCGTGGAAATGCGTTTTCGTTCTGCTCTCGTACGGTGCGAGCCTCCGCGAATGAGACGACACGCTTTTAAAACGCGGTTGAGTCGCGCCTGTCCTACGGGATTCGAAGGGCTATTGATTTTTGGCCGCCTCCTGGCCCTGCCTTTTTTTTCTCTTCTTTCCATCGTCCCATCGGAAATTGTAACGCCGTTCCATTCCGTCGCGTTAGCATCGGGAACTTTATCCGGCTAATCCGAAGCACGGGCTTCGAGAACGAGTGGTTTTTGGTTTTGGTACGTCGAGAAACAATATTAATTTCCGTCGAACGCAATTCTAAACTATAGTTCTCGACGATCGGGTTTAACGTTATGAGCACAGTTGTAACGGAGATAATCGAAGGGTGTAACTGTAGTTCGTCGCGGTTTGCTTTTGCCTGATAATCGTATCGCGTTTCATTTCGGTGGGTTACGTATGGCGATTGTTTGACAAAGGTTTGCCAGACTAACGTGACAAGGTATCATTGAAATTAGAATACAACGTATCGAAACTAATGAGCGAAGAACAACCTAAATTACTGCAAGGCAACGTGTTAAAAACGAATCGATTCTAATACCTTCGTAAAGCCTTTGCTGGAACCACGTAGACGAAGAAATATATCAAGATAAAATTGGCAAATTGCTACTCCCTCCTGATACAAGAACCAAGATGTATAAATTTAAACATCAGTAATTACGAAGAGCAATTTGCGGTCGTTTCCAGTCGGTGCGATAAATAGACGCAAAAGTGTGCCGCACGCTTTTAAACCGTTCGCTTAATTCGCGATCCTTCGAGGGAACGAACGTGCGATCAAACGAATAAACGTCGCGCTACTCTTTGAGGTGCATTTATCGCCGCATGCAAGAAGCCATCGGTCATTAGCGAACGGCGAGCAAGTCGGCAAAGACGGGCGGATGGAAGCGCGAAGGGGACGGTTCTTGGAGCGAAACTACGGAGGCGTCGGTGCTCCGCATTCCCTCGTTTTAACGACTCTTTACCATTTACAAGCACGGCCGGTCGACTGCCGGTCTATCCAACCCTCTCGGAGTCATTTGGAATCTTCCTGTACCAGTAATTCTCCTTGACGGAGAGCCGCTCTTTTGCGCGTCTTTCTCGCGCCACTTTCTCGCCGTCACCGTTTTTCCAGCAGGGCTGGTATGCCAACACCGCTCTCGTTTCCTTACCTGGCGCCGCTTCCTCGGATTCTCCCTTCCGAAATATTCTTCAAGTCAGGAAGTTTGTGCAGCACAAGTAATTACTACCTCGAGCCGAAATTAAAACGAGCGTTGGTCTCGTGCGTCGATCTCGTCGGGTGGCTCGACTAAATCGTTCGATTTTATAGCAACGTTGGACTTTGACGACGACGTGATACGAATCAGTTGTTTCATAAATTGGATTTATCAAACGGTCGAACTCGCATCGAGATATGCATTAGGGTGGTCCTTATTTTTCGACTTTTGAATTATCCCCGGGGCACTTTCTCATTTGATTATATACCTCTAAATATGAAATAAGTTTTTTTTGTTTTTTTTTTGTTAAGATTTAGAGATCGCTATCAGCTGTCAAAATTTTTACAAAATGCGTTGAAGGACAGCTTAAATGATGGTTTCATTAATGTTTCATTTAGGTGTTTATATCACATTTTACGTGCAAGTGAAACTCGCATAGACAATCGCTTCTTATCCCTTCCTCCCCTCGACCTCTCTTCTGTACCGACGCGTCGAGATTTAGACCGTTCACACAATCAAAAACATAAGCCGTAAGACGTACAATTTAAGACGTACGCGTGCGCACTAACGTCATAATAAGTTAAAAATTGGTTTGTGCGCATGCTTACGTCTTAAATTGTACGTCTTACGGCTTATGTTTTTGATTGTGTGAACACCCTTATCCCGCCCCGCACTTCAGTTCTTATTTTGAGTTTTTATTTAAAATTCAAACCTTGTTAGCGACCTCTAAATATCATTTAAAAAATTCAAAAAAAATACTGAAATACTTTCTTATGGTATATAATCAAATTACGTGGTGCCCCGCGAAATTAAAGAACAAAATTTTTTTTCTTAAGAATAAGGACCACCCTGATATGCACACTCGTAATGCATATATAGGTACTTCGTCTCTCGATGTAGGAGATAAAATAGGATGTGCTCGTTTACGGAGAAACGATGGAAGAAGGAACGGCTGGGGAGAGGATAGATGGTAGATGGTAGATCCGTGCGGCGTGGGTAACGAATTGGTACGGTACATAGTTCCCACTCGTTGCCTCGGAGGCTGTATATTGATAAAAGCGTAAGCAGGCATTCCGTTGTAAATTGATGCCTTGCGGAGTCGATGTACGTACCGGCGATTGGCCCGTTGCGTGTTTCGTTACGTACGGTACACGTATATGGAGGTCACGTTCATCGACACGGAGGTCAGGCATACTGGTCCTGGTTCTCGTCCCCTTGGAGGTTATGCACTTACAAATGCCGGAACACGCGTGCCTTGTCTCCGTCTTTCTCTTATTCTCACTCATCCGTCGTCTCCCTTTAATTCATTTCTCCTGCGTTATGCGAGAGGCGGCGATAGAGGTACGTTTATGATTCAATTTATTTCCTTCCGGTATTTTGCGTATTCGCGCGAAATCACTTTTGTCGTAATAGCGGGTAACATAATTTAACGTAATAACGCGGAGCTCACGTTTGACGTAGCTTAACTAATTTCGTGAAATACGATAGGAATTCGGTGTGGTTAGTAATTAAGGATAATACGGTGCGGCAGTGAATTAAAATAAATTTGGTCTGGTGAAATTTATAGTGAAATGAAATTCACCGGAGCGTATACGTTTAATAGGCGTCCGGAACCAAGTCATTTGAGGACGAGACGTTTATCGATCCTTGCGAAACAGTAACCGCGAAACGATTTTCGAATCTTCGCGGTCATTGATTGTACCGCCCGCGCGACCAATTACCGTTAATAAGTGTTACCGTGGCGCTATTGAAACGGCGCACAACGCGATAGTTCCATTTCATTCATCGTTATCGTTCATTATACGATACGTTCGGCAATGCATCCAGCGAAATAGTTAATGTAAAAATGTCGATTGCGGGGGACACGCGAATGGACGCCGACCAAGTGGATGCCCGGCGAAGCATGCAGAATCGAGCGAATATCGATAAAGCCGTAAGCCCGTAATTTCCCCACAAATTGGTGCTTTCGTGGTCATAGATGGTACAACAACAATCGACGTGTCGCGCGTTCCATTACGTTCCTCCAACTGCCCCTTCGTTTTACAAACCTTACCGAAGAGACCCAAATAGCGGACAGTTTCCAAAACGGATCGTCGGTAGCGCGAAATTCACGAAATCTTTGATTCGACTATCGCCGCATCCACCTTATCCTTCGATCCGCGCAGCGTCCCGTTCGTGTCTTCTTTTTTTTCTCCACGCTATCGAGACGCTCGAAGTTTGGCGCGTTGCGTGTTCCTGTACTTACGGTACCTTCGAACATACGGAGCTACGTGTTTGGCGAGATGGCAAGCACCCGGTACGTGGACGCGCAGAGGTCGCCGTAGGAAGGACAGCCGAGAGGCAGAGAGCTTAGCGATCCCGGGTCCCGCGTCTCCGTCGAGGTCGCGCATTTACACAGGCGGGGTCATCCACGGTTTCTGTGGTACCGTTACGCCGCATGGAGCATACATATTCTCAGAACGGCTATCCCGCGGCATCCTCTTCCTCCTGTTTTCCTCGCCCGCTGTTGCATATTTTCGTTCTGTATCGTGTGTGAGCTCTTGCACATGCACGGGCAGTCCATGGGTGCACGGCCGCGTACGTGCACGTGGTTGCACACCGGTGCACGAAGGACGGTAACGTCGGTCACGTACGTTTCTTGGTGCACCCGGTGGCTCAGGACGGCATGCATAAGTCAAAACGCCGGCAGTGGCTGCCGGTCTTCGAATCTTTCTTGCTTCTCTGGTAACTGGCTCACCTAAACGCGTGCGTATCTCGACTAGCTGCTAG
Source organism: Cerceris ruficornis (assembly GCA_963989415.1). Lineage (NCBI taxonomy): Eukaryota > Metazoa > Arthropoda > Insecta > Hymenoptera > Crabronidae > Cerceris > Cerceris ruficornis. Next base: position 18,453,521 of record OZ022520.1, read on the forward strand.
ATCGGTGCAACTATTCTTTATGGATGCTTCGATCGATCTGCCTGGATGAACTTCTTCGCGGAAGAGAATATTGTACAGCAAACATCCTCCAGCCGGGTCGCGAGACATACAACCGTTCGTTCGACATTTTTATCAAAGACCGTGCGGGACTAATGGTCGAGTATATTTGCTCGGAGGATCAATCTTGAACGTGGTTTCCTCCTGAGACCATGGGCGAGACCGTTGGTCTCGATGGCGAATTATGATAATTCTGTAAATTCTTCTGTTCGAGGGAACAAGCTCGCGGATGTGTCGTCGCAGGGACGAAGCCATGCCGAATGAAACGGAATGCTGAAACTCCAGACTCAACATGGCAAATTCATGTTTTTCAGCGTTTTAACGTTATTGCGTTTCACGTAGTCACGCGAACCTGTCAGGTATACGAGCCATTTCTCCGTCGAACGCAGGAATATCGAGTTTCGTTGTCTCGTCTGGAAATTGAATCTCTAACGGTGATCTCTTTGGCGCAATTTGTATCGGCTATGTCGAAGGGTGAAACGGTTACCGTTCCCTTTTGCCCATTCTCCTGAGGGTAATAAGTTTATAACGAGATCAATTCGCACGATTAGCGGGCAATCTGTGCGTTTCTTCGGCAATGTTTAATTTTCACGATGCCAAGCCGAAGATCTCGTGTCCATCGAGTACGATGAGATCGCGTAGTTTCGCCGTGTTTACACGACGTTGTTGTATTTTTCCTTCTCCCGAGAAGCCGATGAAAGGAATGGAGTGTCAACGGCAGAAGGACCGTAGAAAATCGATTGGACGAGGCTTCTAAATAGTAAATGCAGCGTGTCTCGCGGCGATATTGGTATTTCATCCAACTTGTCAAACTCGATGCCGAGGCGTACGAGGAAACTGATATTTACCGTACAATTAATAGTAATTTCATTAGTTTGCCCCCATCTCTCTCTCTCTCTCTCTCTCTCTCTCTCTCTCGCTCTCTCTCGCGCGCGCACACACTCCTGCTCCCTAGGGACACTTAATTACCGCGGCTGCGATACGTTGTCCGGCCTACAAATCTATTGCAATCGATGTCATATGTATTCCGGTCAGCAGTTTTTTGTCTCGAACCCTGTTTGTTTTCCTTTCCACGGGGTTTGTTTTCGTCGATGCGTAAAACAGTCACGGCCATCGATACATAACGTATCGATGCAACGATACTCTCGATGGAAAACAAAACGGTAGTAGTGATTTGGTTTAACGTACCTATTCGACGTCGGAATTGACAACGCGCGGCTTGAATAAATAGCCGCGATCGTAGCGGGAACAGAAGGCTCGGAGGGATCGGACGACGATACGCAAACAAGGAGGTTATTATCGCGATACCGACGGTAGCCTTAAGACTTAATCAGCCGTTGCGATCGCGTGCTTCTAATTTCACGCCCGCTATCCCCTATCGTCGGTTCACCATCCGGCTAATCGAATCTTTCTAGCTCCGTGATTGGCGTTTAAAGACCGAAACGTTTCCACGCTTCGACGTAATATACCACTGACCCACATTAATTTGCCGTACTCCTTTTCTTTTTTATCATCGACCGTCCACCGCGGTAATTTTAACCGCACTCTAGTTTCGCTCTATCGATTGTTCGCAATTTTTGTATTGTTCCTTTCGTTTGGGTGCACGACATAGCACCGTATTTCTCATGGCAAAGTCGAAATGTAACGTAGTCCATTCTATCCAGAATCATGGCAAATTCGAAATGTAACGTAATCTGTTCTATCCAGCATCAGAGAGAAATCCTTCTCACCGACGAAGGGCCGGTCGTAAAAGCGCGTGGAACAATTCGGCGAAACTCGAGAAGATGTGCATTAATTTCGCTCCGTGTCATCCGTTCTCACGGCAATGGTGGCCGGGAAATTAGGAACAAACTTATGGCGTGTAAGCATCCATTTTCCAGCGTCGTCCGCGTTGCTCAGCCACGGAGAGCGACCTGACGTCTCATCCGTCTTCCAGCGAGCGCATATGTCCTCGCCAGGAATTACCATTACTATGGATTCTCCTCTCTCGGCCCCTGGCTGGCCTTTCGGCTCTTTGCTCGGCAAATTTTATGACGGTCCGAGCGGATGATAATGCCATTGGACCTTGCCACCGCGATTATACGGAATTATCCGGCACCGCAGGAACGAGGGCGGATAAAGACGTCGACGAAGAGAGGCGCATCGAGGCTGCGATAGCGGTTGCAAAAGGATCGATATTCGTAGAATAAGTCGATGTACCTATTGTGCGCCACGAACGACCCTAGAAATATTATACCCGCTTATCAAAAGGACCCCATTTTGAATAGTGTTACTCGTCCTCGTGATACGATTCCTCTAACACCGTGGTACTTTGGATCGTACTCCTTTCGAGGCGGAAAGCCCGGATGTAAGGTCGTGCTCGGTATCACGTCGACTCGCCGTGCTTTTCTTTAATTCATACGATCGCCCGGTCGTCGTACGTCAAACTAATTGCCACCGTCTTTTCTACCCGCCTGACATAAGAATAATTTATCCATATTCCCACCGTACGGTCAATTTCCCAAAGAGGACGAATTCTCACGATTTCCTTAGCCACCGGGAGCGATATCGTGCAAGCTAGGACAACCCCCGACGAGAACATTGTACCATATTCTTTTGTCTCGAAATTATATCGCACGCCATCGTGCATGCTGCTAGAATTCCTGTAGGGCCGTTGTCTCGTCCCGAACATCCGGGGCATGCGAGCCACGACGATACGCTCGCAGTGATATTAGCATGGGGATGGGAAGGAACGAGGGAGAGGGAGAAGAGGGTGGACACTTAGAATGACCGAAGGTGCCCTTTAGGTATGCGGCGGTTTTCGCGCTTTTGTCCATCCACCTCCCGTTCCCGGTAGCCGCGGCCAATTATGGAAAGTCTCGGTAGGTTGTTTTGTAGGCCGGCCGGTATTACCCTATTATGCTTCCTCCTCCTGTTTGCACGGAACCAGATGGCTCGTGCGGACCAAGGATAATTTCGCAAAACGCTCCTCGCGTCTCCACCCTTCCATTCCCTTTTTCTCTCCTCTTCTCCATCTTCTTCTACCCCGCCGCGAACGCTCCTTTCGATCCTCTTCCCAGGCATCCCTTTCCATCTCCCGCTCGTTTCTCGCGTTTTTCCCTCCCTCGTTTCGTTCTTTTCCCTGCCTCGCGAATCCCTGACCTGTCGGCCAGCGTGAAAATACAGCCGACGGTGCTCGTTACGGTTGAATTGTGCCCGTATTTATTTTGTCCCCAGCTTCGCCCCTTCCGCGACCTCCCGGAGCTATGTGTTTTAACGACACTCGAAGTGACTCTCGCATCGCGTTTAGCATTACCGGATGATGAACAGGGATAGAGATGGAAAAAGGGAAAGAGGGAGTTTTCCTTTTTTCCACCGTGGAATAAGGTCAGCTCCCCGAAATAGCTTCGAGTATCAATCCTTGAATAATTTTCCGACTGGAAAGTTTTCTCATTTGGAGGAGGGCAAAGGACGGAGGCAGAAACAAAGATAGACGGGGAACTAGCGATCGTGAGAGAAAGGGGAGTCAGAAAAGGTCTCAATTTTTTCCTGTGAATGTTTTAAAAATACGCACCATCGAGATAACATCATCTAGCTTGAAATTCCCGATAAACATTTACATTTGCAGTATTCCCACATGCCGCGTTGCTAAGTATTCCATAGTTTCGGCGGAGCGCCCACGGCAATTTAACACTAGAACTACCAAACCAGTCAAAATGACTGGTACACAATTTTTTCCAAAAATTCTCAGAGATTATAGGATAGTTATAGAATAGATATTCTACGTCCATCTCATAAAACATAAATTACCGAATCGATTATATTTTCCACCTCTGAATTCCCTTTTTTTCAAACTACTTATTTAATATATTTAAATATAACAGATTTAACGCCGGTAGTTCTAGTGTTAAGGGATGTTCGCGAAACGCCATAATATGTATTATCGTTAAATCGAGAGTGCGAATTGTTCTGAAATGACTGTTTTTCCCAGGTAAATTCGCGACGTAGTTTTAACCGCACCTTATCGAAATACCGTACCACGCGAAAGTATCCCGGCTACGCTCCGAAACACCGTAACTCCGCGGAAAGGTGATTCTCAATAAACGTTTTCATGCGAATATTCCTTTAGGGTGCATCGGTCCATGCGTTCCACGCGTCGCCGGGAAGCTGCTACTAATTTAGTCGAGGCTCGCGTTTACGGGCGGGTATAAGGACGGGGTATTAGAAGTGTGAATAGCAGGGAACAACGTGTACGAGAATTGTTAGGAAAGTGCGACGGGAGCGCGCCAGAGAGAATGGAAGCGGAACTCAAACACATTTGATATTAACTTCATTTAGCCCCACAGTCGAACAGTTTTGTCAATTTGTCCCGCACAGTGCGAACAAGTATCACGAGAAATGATGCATTAATTAGCCGTCGCATATTACGCGGAAATGAATTCGCATTAATTTCGACAAAATTTCACGGCGTGTGATATTTTCTTGGATTCGCCCTCCGTGAGGAAAGCGGTGGAGTAATGAGCATCTCATTAGAAATACAATTTACCGCTAAATATTACGAATTTGACGAATTTACCTCCAACGATTCTCTCTTTTGAAAATTTCCTCTCTGTTTGTTTCAGGTAAGCATACCTACCTTGGCTAGCCGGCCTTGCCTTCGGGTGCAAAGTTCACGGGGAGACGTAAGTGATTACACGTTTACACGACACTCGTCATAGGCTGAGCGGTGAGAAAGAATTCTCTCGTCGACGACACGCTCAGCTTGCTCCCAGAAATCCTCACACGGCACCTTCTTACGGTGCTTATGCTGCTTGAGAAATTTAATATTTTAATACCAAGACGGAATTTCACCGAGAACGTGTTCAGAATATCTCGGACTTCTTGACTATCCGTAGACTTATCAACAGCCACTCCAAAATTCATTTCGTATTTGCAACACAGCCCCGTCTGGTCGAACTATTTAAAACCGACCGGAGGTAAAGCTAACACCCTCCACGTAGAAAATTAATGAAAAAGCTTGCGCGCGCACGCGGATCATTCGGTATTCGACATTGCATAATTTAATATGCGCTCATCCGATTTATGATTCACCGGGACACACCGTCTGATCGCATATCCGCAGCACTTCCGTCAATCCGTAAATAAACGAACGAAATCTCCTTCGAGACGTCTCTGATCGTTCCGCGACCCAAAATACTCTCCTTTTGCGGGATAATAAAAAGACGAAACGTAACCAATTTCATCCTAGGAGATCTAATTTCCTGCCGTCAAGATGCGTTACGCCGGGACATCCGTGCTCCTCTTTATAATACGCCTCGTTTCCCCGTTGTAAACGCGTCAGACGGAATTGCGTCCTCGTTGTAAATCTCGTTGCATTCTTGCAACGGCTCGGAACCGTGCTCTTGCCGACTTGCATGCACACCGCGGTATGGCGTTGCCGAGCAATTTAAAGCGCGATTACCCGCCGGAGTTTGCGCTGCTGAGAAAGTGGACGTGAATATTTTAATCCGTCGCGCAAGGAGCTCTGGTTAGATAAGACGGACGCGCCTCGAGCGGGACGACTACGGCGTGAGAAGTCCTCGAGTTGCGCCGGCTTTTTCAACTTGCTCATTTTTGGTTTGGACGACTGCAATCGTTCTAGGCTCCCTGTATTTTTTATGGACTTGGAAATATTATATCAAGAAAGCCATACATTTTTTCAGATCGAATAGAAAGTTTTCCTCTTATGTAACGAAACATTTTGGTCGAGCAATTTCTGAATATGAACGGAGTAATAATAATAATAATAACTTTATTCGCAAAAGAAAATACAAATGCCCATACGCACGAGAGTATAAATACATGTTTTTCAATCACAAAGATTACATAACACAGTAGTGAACTTTAACAAATACATAAGGGAAACATCTCGTTTGGGCCAGTTTTGTCTCGAGGAACAAAATTCAGGAAAAATAAACCTCGACGAAGGATAGGAAGGTTATTAGGATGTCGAAATTATAGCTATAGTTAGTTGCTTAGTAATGAACGGAGTAAAAGCTGGTCGGGTAGCAGCAAACGTAAAATTTGGCGTTACTTGGAAGAACAGTGGTTTCGAAATATCAAAAGTGCGATAGATCTTTTGGATCGATTAGAAATTTTCTCTTTTAAGTAACAAAACGTTTTTATTCAAGCAATTTCTGAATGCGTTCAGTGGAAAAATTGGTCGGTAGCAGCAGGCGTAAAAATTTGTGTTACTTCCAAGTGCAACGATTTCTCACAGATAAGATCCACATAGGTCGCGACGAATTCGACGTAATATCTCGGCAGAATATACCGTCATTAACGTGCCATTAATGTCCATTAATGATAATCGTCAGCGTTCCTTTGAGAACTCCCGAAGGCGTCCAAGCGAGCTAGGCATCGGGAATCATCGTTGCTCGGTGTAAACTAGCGCTTACCTGCTCGTGATTAGTATGCACATCCCTCTGCAACGATTATCCCTGCGGCTCCGGAAACCGATACGAGAATACCGCCTTATTCACGGAAGGATTACCAAATCCGTCACGAGGCATTTTGGTGGAGTGCGCGCTAAAGAAAACACGCCGGAAAGCGTGCGAATCTGAATATATGAGATCGAGCACGAAGCAGCTGCAGCGCGAGGACGAATGCAATTTTCTCGTGGCTGTGTACGATGCTCGATTAAAGTTCTGTTACCGATATACGTCGCAGCTGCATAGCCTCTTGCTGACGTCTTAAAAATGACTCCTTGTAACACTCGTTATCCTCGGCGACACGTATCCGGGCTACGTGCTCATTTACTAAGGACGTTAACACTAAACCTACCGGCTTTATATCTGTTATATTTAAATATACGAAATAAGTACTTTGGAAATAGAGATTTGAAGAGGTGAAAAAGACGATCAGTTAAGTAATTTTTGCTTTATACGATAGACCTGAAATATTTACTGAATGGTTGCCCAATCAATTTGGAGAATTTTTAGAAAAAGTTAGAAGAGCGGTCATTTGACCGCCATGGTAGGTTTAGTATTAAACTTACGAGCTTTAGTGGAACTTGAATCTTCGTTGTACCGTGTCTCCGGAGAATGAGCGGGTTAAAACTCGAATTATATAGGTAACAGTATCGCCTTCTGTTCTTTGTACTTTTTCTGGAACGAGCGATCGGGCGAAGGGTGTGAGAAATCAGATTAAAATAGGTTCTCGGTTATCCTAGATTCAGTACTTCTTTTCGGATCTATAAATACTACAAAGAGATCTCGCTATTCAGGCACATATGAAACATTAACGATTTATTGGAGCACGATAAAGTATGTGGTGCAGCTTTCATCGATTCTATTCGTGGCGATCTCTTGCAGATTAGACGTTGTAACACTTTCTTTGAACGGGGCGACGTAATAATCGTTTCAATTCCGTCAAAGCTCGCATGGTCTGACGTAGTTTTGATACGACGGTGATCAACGGTATGCATCCACCGTCATTGTCATGGTCGGATAGTATTTTACGGTGGTGGGGCTTTTGACAAATTAGGTCGCAACTTGACGCATTTTGCCGAAATTAGGGAACAACGAAGGGTTGGTTTCAGCGTCGAGTATACTCCGCCAAAATGGAATAATGCTGTGTTCTTTAAAGGCATATCATTGTTATCTTCTGTGCCAGCCAGAAATTTCTCGCAGATTACCTCGGTGAAGGCGATTTTCAAGGTGTCACTTGTGCCAATCGCTTCGAGTTACTTCGAACATCGCTTAACACTAGATTGCCGAATGTTGGGTATATCACAAATAGATTTTTGGAACTAATGAATGGGGAGGGGAAGGCATTAGTATTTGTATACATTTTATAATTCTATTAAAAATCAACGCATGTTTTAAGGAAAATGATTTAAGTTTTTCTATCCATATAGCAATAAAATCGTAAATGAGTCCAATTGACTCGCTCCGGCAATCTAGTGTTAATTATCACACGTTTACAGACTTCCAGAGGGCCTGTGTGGTTCGTAAAACGGCGGATGATCCTTCCAGTTTGAAGAAGTCATGAAACTACCATTGATACCCGCCGAAAATTTCTTACAGATTATTAAAATTCGACGCTTTAATGCGCAAGGCGTCACGCGTATAGAACCGCGCAAACAATTCTGGCGCTCCTCGGAATTTCCATAAGATCGCAAGACCTTCGTAAGGGAGGCATCTCGATTTCAAGAATCCCCGCGGTTCCTCCGAGGCTCGCAAGCCTCTCGTTCGGTGAAAGTTACTTTAACGATCGCAGTTACCATCCAGGTTTTCCGTATACAGATCCATAAACCGTAACGGCTTTTAATTTTCAAATTGTCTATTCACGGCTCAACAAGCGCGAATGCTTTCAACGTCGAGCTTCAGCGGCCTATAAAAATAACGAGGTTCCGTCAAACCGAGAACACTCCGGCACGAGATAAATTTCCTTCCTTCCTCTTCTAAATTCAATGTAACACTTACCTGAATCTCACAATCATAATGGCTGCTCCAATTACGCGAATTCTAGCTTACTTTGCACCCCTTCGACGACGTCGCGGCATTAATGCCCCGTTAACCCTTTGCGCGCGGAGACTTTTTTGAATATTGAGAAATAATCATATGTTTGGCGTAAAATAAAAGTGGAATATTTACTGCATGGTTCCTCTACCGATTTGAGGAATTTTTAGAAAAAAATTTAACGCTAAATTACCGACGTTATATATATATAAATATACTGAATAAGTACTTTGAAAAGAGGGAAGCTTGAAAGTGAAAAATACGATCAAATAATTTAGGTTTTATAAAATAAAATATTTACTGCATGGGTTCCCTACCGAATTAACCCTTTGCGGACGGAGACTTTTTGAATATTGAGAAATAATCATATGCTTGGCGTTAAAAAACTACCTTTTTATCAGAAAGTCAAAGTGTCGATGTATAGAAGTTACAAATTACTATTTGTGTGATCATATTTTAACAGTTATATTTCAATTTTTCAATTCTAACCGTGTATACATACACCGATAAACTACAATCAGATTTTTTCTCAGGCCGCATATATGCGTCGGTCGTCCTTAAAGGGTTAATATAGTACGTAGAGCTAGACCGGCCGCTTTCGTATCCGTGCAGACCTTATACTACTTACCGCGCCACTCGCCCTTTTAAGAACCCCTTAGAACTTCATGTATCGTCACGGTCGGCGTAAAGGCGCTCTTCCAGCCTCGGTTGCTCGCTCCTCGGGCCGAAGAAGAAAACTACGCTCTTCTCTAATTGTTTTAATGACTACACTTTCCTCCCCAGGAAGCCATTCGTCGCGAATCCCCTTTTCTTCTCTCTTTTTCGTCCCCCTTTTTGGCGCGCTTGCTTCTCGCCTCTTCGTTCCTGAATCCTTTTTTTAAATCTCTCTCCCTGTGCAGTAAGCATACGAAGAATACCGCCAGCTCGTTCCTGTAGCTATTTTGCCAAGTATTCCCTCTTTCTCTTCCTCGTGATTACTCGATCGTATCAGTTAGCAATTGATACGCGCTTTCTCGGCTCTTTGGCCAGATTTTCTCCGATTAAAATTGCTTTACTCGCTCGATCTCTTCCACGGTTCTTAATTAAAGTTTAATTTGCTCGTACACTAGAACGCAACTAGGAAACCGTTCGTGTGGCGTGTATAAAAGCGTTTTCATTTTCCGCGTTGGCCCGTTTCCGCTGCTATTTCCCTGCTTCTTGTTATTACCGAATTGCGGTTGCTTTCTGTTTCAAATGAAAATCGTGAAGCGGGAAGATTTGATTTGAGAATTTTTATAACGTTTTATTCTATAAACTGGGAATTGCGGGGTGTGCATTAAGTGTTAGAGAAATAATTGGGGGTTTATTTGGTGCCTGTATTGTTTTGAATATTCGAACAAATACGTTGTTATTTGGGTATGTTATATTATTAAATTTTCTACAGCCATATTTCACTTATAAGAATGTCGCTTTTTTTTAAGAAGAAAATTCTGTATACGGCGATCGCAATTCAAGTTGCCGAACATAGCTGAATCTCTGATATCTACTGTAGCGGCAAAATACGTTTTATAAGGTCATGGTATCACCACCTTCTGCTCTGATTTATTTCACCGCACTTTCCTTACCAGCCGCGCCATAAATAAGTATTACGATCCTGTTTTGACGGTCCAATGGCGATCCGGTCTTTATTCGCTCTCCCGTGTAACGTCAAAAGGGTCTTTTCGATGCTTCGACGCCATAACCTGCGTTATCAGAGTTTCAGCGAGTAAGTACAACGTAAGAGAACTATCTCTCTCCCCCCGTTCTAGTTTCTGTCCCAATTCTCTACTTTTCTCTATCTATGGCCCTTTGGCGAAATTTCCCTTCAATCTCCCGAAAAAGTTCTTCATTCTAAAGATCAACGATGAACCGAGTTTTCTCAGGAACAAGTTATCTCCCTTTTTTTCCTCAGTCCTCAAAACCCGAAGCGAAACGCCAGGTTGCGAAGTTGTCGCGCAATAATTCAGCGCATCTCCGCAAAATTGTGACGCATTCGTCGGTGATCCTCGGTTTCTCCGGTCCAACTTCCTGCTTTGCGTTCCCCTCAGCGTGTCGTCCCTCGGTCGGCACAAAAACCGTAGCCATCGACGCGCAAGTTTACCTTCGGGATCGTCTATTATACCTACATAATCCTCGCAGAGCTTGCTGGCACGGTCTTTTGGCTCCCGCGCGAGGCTACCGCCGATCCTTTTCCTTTGCTCGAAACAGAGCCTCCCGTAAAGCCGACCGAGAATCTTTTTTTCTTTTTTTTTTTTCACGAAACATTCCCACTTTTGGTCTCGTCGCCACGGGAGAAGAAGAGGATTAGGGCCCGCCCATCCACGGTGTCGAAGTTAAGCCCCCGCTCATGATATGGGATTATATGCACGCTTGAAATATAGCGCGCGAGAACCCACCATCGTCCTTGGCGTATCCGTTTCGACTGTTCCGCGTTCTCGGATCTTCGGGTTTCTTCTCACTGTACGTTCTTCCCTGCTATCCCCTCGTTTTCACCGGGCATCGGGATCGTTCACCGTCGCAGACACGGGTCCCCCTGCTCAGGGATGATACGTCAATGCCTGACGCAAAGTCCGTCGATCTTATTAGACACGCTAACCAACTGTAAACTCGTTTCCGGGGAATTTGGCTTTTCGTGAAAAGGATAACTGGAATCCTGCCTGGCTTTGTATCGTTAGAGCAGATCCAATCCCGTTTTATTCCTTTCGGATAAGAACCAAGGACGATAACGCAAATCTAACCGGCAAATATCATCGGCCCGGTGTTCCTTCGAATCCTTCAAACAGAAAAGTCTCACAATTAATTTAACGAGACGGTGTTACATTTATCAGTGAGCTATTCGGCAGGTTCGGCAGCACGGAAAATACAGGCTGTCATATAATTTCGTGGAAGTAGCACGGCACGTATCGATCCCTGTCGCTTTTGGAAACATCGAGCATTATCATATTGCTCGGCTAGCACGTCGGGGTTCGGATCAAAGACCGCCCCGGTGTCGGTTCTACTTTTCGGTGCGCATTTCGCAGTTTCGAGTGAGTCACGTGTGTTCAATATCAACATTGCATTGTACGGACGCACCGGGGTTTCTCCTCTCTCTCGCTCTCCCTTTTCGTCTCTCCTCCTCCTTTGGTAAAGCACGCATGCATAGGCGGGGGCATTGGAAGCCCAGATACATGTTTACAAAAGCATACCATGGAGCGGTCGTCTTCCAGACAGCCTCGGTATTGTGCTGGCGCTGCCGGCTTATATCATACTTATGTAATGCGAGACCTCCACCAATACCATCCTGCCGGTGCCATTCTCCAACGGCGCTTAAACCGGGCGGAGAGAGAACCAGCTGCCATTGAAAAACGCGCCTCGGGACCGACAACGCGGCAAGAAAGCTCAGGTGCGCGCTAAGGTTCTCAGCGTTCCCCCGTGATGTGATCCAGTTCCTGATATACCGCGGAAAGCCGACCACCCTGGTTATCCGCTTCCTCCAAATTGCACTCGCCTAATTAACATACCTGCTTTTACAACTGGTGGGAGATTGACAGAGTTTACTAATAGGACGATCTGTGGGGTTATAAATGTGTGACTGTGCAGTAAGACTCGTTGGGCAAGGATTTCAATACACCTAATTCTGTTTTTACACGGTAGATCGTTCCTGAAGAATACGTGTAAAAAAATATATTGCATCTATGGGAAAATAGAAGATTGGTTCCAGTCCTAAGAAATCAGCAAAATTAATACAATAAACCCTGAGTTTTCAAGTTAGGATCTGAAACATTTTATTTCATTAACACTAGAACTACCGGCGTTAAATCTATTATATTTTAATATATTTAAATACGTACTTTAAGAAAAGAGTAATCAAGAGGCGGAAAATATGATCAGTTCGGTGATTTATGTTTTTTGAGTTGGACGGAGAATATTTTTCCTATGACTCTCCTATAAACTTTGAGAATTTTTGGAAGAAATTGTGTACCAGTCATTTTGACTGGTTTGGTAGTTCTATAATACAATAAACCCCGAGTTTTCAAGTTCGGATCTGAAACATTTTATTTCATTAACACTAGAACTACCGGCGTTAAATCTATTATATTTTAATATATTTAAATACGTACTTTAAGAAAAGAGTAATCAAGAGGCGGAAAATATGATCAGTTCGGTGATTTATGTTTTTTGAGTTGGACGTAGAATATTTTTCCTATGACTCTCCTATTAACTTTGAGAATTTTTGGAAAAAATTGTGTACCAGTCATTTTGACTGGTTTGGTAGTTCTAGTGTTAAAATTGCATATGTATCATACAAAGTAAATTATCATTTGAAAAGGAAAAAATTATGTCACTAATTTATAAACACAAAAATTAGGCAAAATGATATGACTTACACGTAAAAAGATTTTATTCGTTGTCACTTTCTGATAATAAACGCATACGTTTGCGTAAGACAGCAATATTACTGCTATCACCTGAAACGTCTTGGTTATCGTCTTCGCGCTCCATTTGGGAAATTCTTTCTGTAATCTCTTGAACAAAATTAGGACTGGCCTTCAGTGATGGCGATGTTTCAGTGGATTTAAGAACTAATTCAGCAATTAATTGTTGTCTCTGTGTTTTGGCTAGGTCACAGTAAAGCAAAATTTTTTTCTTAGTATTTGGGTCGATGGTGTTAAATCAATTCGCGGTGATGAAAGTTAATTTCAGCACAACGCAGAGATCTTAACACGTTTCCTCGGTCCTCCTATCGAATTCTACCAACAGCACATGCTAGTCGCCTCTCAGTTTAAGGGGCTGACGATATTTGAAATTGCAAATCAAAATGAAGGAACTTTAACGAATTTCCGCGGATTTTCTGCCGCCATCCTCCGTGTAAAAACTTAAGCATTCTCTTTTAAATTGCAATGGTGCGTCCTTCTTTGTTCCTTTTTTCACGAGTGTTCCCTCCTTCTCCTCTCGCGTTTCCTACACCCCGTAAGTTACGACCCGGAGAAAGAGAGGAAGCCGGCGAGCCTGGCTAAGAACTCAGAATAATTTCCGCGCGGACCATTCAGATTTTAATCAAGTCGACCCGTCAGCGTGCAAAGAGAAAACTTACGCCTGTTGCAGTAAGGACTGAACCTGACTATTGGAAAATTCATTTGATGAACATTTAATTCTATAAAGAGCAACGCGTGTAACGTGCGGCTGCAGAAAATTGCAGGAAAGGGAAAAAGATAGAGAGAAAAGGAGAGCAGAGAAGCGGCAGGATCGAAGAGAGTCTCAGGCGCGGTGATATCATCCCGGAAGATTACTGTAACGCGATTAAAACGAAGCTACTCATTACGCCTTCCGTCAAAGCATTTAATCTCGCCTAATCGATCGAAATTGCGCTCCGTGCCGTGGCTAAAAATGCGCATCGCGTTTCCTCGTGACGTGGGAACGCCTCGGATCCGTTCTCTCGTCGTCGTCGTCGTCGTCGTCGAGAACGGTACGACTAATTGCCCTCGCAAGAATCGCCGATTGTCGCTGTGCACCGTGAACATTTTTAATGCACGCTTATTAAATGCAATTAAAGGTATTCCGACTCAAAGTCCTCGAGCGATTTGAACTCGCTCGGATTCGAGTTAGCAACAGGTTCGTGAAAAATTCGTAAGAACGAGGTCGTAGAATGGTAAAACAGGATATCGAAACGGGAACAATTAAGCCAGCGTAGATAGGATGGAAGGACACAGAGAGAAAACGATATTCGTCGTTTTGACGTTCTCTACGGTCCAGGTTTTCTCGGTTGTGCTGGCGCTGCAGGAACCGCGAAATTAATAACGGTCGTGCTTTATTTTTTCATAGAGTCTGTTGCTCTCGAGCGGCGCGTACAACTGGGCGCTTTAATTGCTCGCTATACTCTCATTAATGGAAGCTAATTCGAAATAACAATTTACCTATCGCGCGCAACCTCTCCTGCAGGATCGTTTCGTCGGCATTGTATTATGCAGTTACGTTTCTTCTCATTTTCTCTTCTACCAGCGGCAGTTTCGCTCGGTCTTAACTATTCGAGTTTGCGTCGCGAGCGGTAATTTCGTTTTTATCGCGAGTCTGCCATCGGAGGAAAAGTTTTCGTCGCTGGCGAGCTCGTGTTCATGAATTTTATTAAGATCCGCGATAAAAACGCTGTATCTGCTTTACCTGCAGATACGTCGTCCTCGTCGTAGTTTCGTTGTCGTCGTTGACTCGGGGTTTTCTTGAAAAAGTCGACGGTATCAGCGTGATCCTTGACGGATCCTCGCGGACGTGGATGGTTTTCCGGTGTTTTCTTCGGAGCGAAGTACCTGTCGGCGCTCTTTACTTCTGTTGGGATTAATCGAATAAATCCCTGACGTTGGGCCGGATTTCAACGGGCTGCTTTATTATGGGATTTCAACGAAATATATCGTACCCCGGACGGGGTATCGCTGGCTTTTTATTTCAAACTTTTTATTACCCTCTCCCACTGTTTCTTCATTTACTTTACAAGGAGGTCTCGTAGACGATTATTTCGAGTCTGGGAGATTCAAGATATTTTTATGTCAAGTTTTACCATATTGTCATTTCGTTTCAAGTGACGAGCAATCGGAAAAGTAGCTATACTCTTCCAAATATCTAAGAACGTAGAATGCAACTGTTGAATTATTCTTAACAAAGTAATATTACATATTACCAATGAGTTCAAAAACGACTCTACGTTCTAGGAATTCCTATTCCAAACAGGAGACTCTCTCTGCAGTGTAGGGGAGAGTAACATAAACAGTTTATATTACCGAGTGGGCCCGAGCTCGTCTTTTGGGCATCCACAGTCAGTTCCTTCTTAACTCCAGCAATATAAAGACGATTCTTCCATAGCCTCATAATAAAAGTAATATTAATATAAAGTATATTAATTTATTTAAACACCCATTTCCAATAGCAACGATATAAGTCGAATATAGTCTCGATGCAAATTATATAACTACATGATTTATTCTACACTCAAGGGAGTAAGCTCGTTCATCCGCAATTAAAACGACTTTTAAAAGCGCGAAGTATCGTCGGAATTATCGTATCGTCTGCTGCAAAAGGCTAGCATCGAGAGGCCAGTTTTCCACGAGCGTGCATGATACCCCCGACGATCTATTTCTCTCGCCAGAGCCGGCATGTACAATTTTTACGACTATTCCTGCCCATCGGCATGGCGGCTCGTTTTCCACCGGAGCAAGTTTTTCATCGCGCGCTTTTAAGCGCGCCGGCTTCGTGTCGGCGCAGGATAATTAATAATACGCGGCGGGAATACGCACCGTGTCTACCTGAAATTCCTAAGCGCCTCCTCCGAGGCGAATATCTTCGAACTGCCGAGATGGCAGGAAAAACGATTCGCGAAGCCAGGTTGGCAGAAGAGGGAGATACAGAGGAAGTTGCAAGCGTGTGCGATTACCTGTGTAAGAGAGAGAGAGAGAGAGAGAGAGAGAGAGAGAGAGAGTGCGAGAAAGACAAAGGGAGAGAGAGGCAGAGAAGACTCAGGCATCGCAGGCGGGACACGGCGCGTATTTGCAGATTTATAACCAGGCGACCGAGCAAAAGGTGTCGCCTGGGAATGAGTAATGATATATTTGCCCGCATGCGAGGCGTTTCGAGATCGTAGGATACGCTCCAAGGGTTCTTGCGATCCCGAAAACGTGGGCGGGGGAGTGGCACCTCGCAGTAGTTTGTAGGGAAACAACGTCCTATCTTCGATCGTCGTTTGTACCGCGAGACCATGTATGTACCTTAAATATCCACCGAGGTGACAAACGTCTTGTATGACATATATATTTTTCTCCCTTTTTTCTCCCCCCTATCCCTTCTTCTTCGGCATTTTTCTTGCCGTTTCGTGTTTCGCGTTTCGAGCACAACCGAGTGTCGTCCAACGTGGATTTCATTATGCGCGACAGAGTTATTAATGATCGACGAAGAACGTACAGACTCGTCGAGCGTTTAGTAAAAACAGCCCGCATTGGTTACAGAAAGAATGCAATTTTAATAGGTTTGAAAAACTCCCGTCAGCCGAGACTCGAAAGTTGTTATCAGAGATCATCGTGAATTTTGTATGTCGAACATCTCGAAGAACTTAAGTACTGGGATCAATGAGGACGTTGAAAGATTTCAAGGCAGGTGCTTCTTTCGATGGCCTTTCCGACAGGCGGAATTTCCAGGAGTGCATCTGCGTACTTAAACACGCTGAGAAATGACGCGAAATACTTAATCGAGAAACGAGTTTACATCGGTGGGAAGATTAAACGACAAGAAAATGTGTGATCTAGAAGCAGCAGGGAGGATGTCGCAGGCGATGTCTTTTGGCATGAGTAATGATAATGTTTTTCCGAGTAGGGATGGTATTAAAATTGCAAGAGCTTCTGCAGGACTCTCTCTCACTTTCTGTCTCTCATCCTCTCTCATTCGCTCTATCTCATACACACTTAGAAACACTCGCACAAACGTGAGCTCACGAATCTTCCTGGACCCGTCCTCCGACCGACGTTCCTTTGAGCTTGACGGAAGAAGGCAGCCATGTCTTTTACGAAATATTAACGTGGCTCTTCCATTGACCCGAGAGTGTCGACCTTTCACCCGGTGCTCCAGTTAAGAATCATGCTCGGCGCGAAATCCAAGCGAGCTCAGCTAGCAGGCACGATACCCGATGAAAAAGGGAAGGAAAGTCCGAAGAGGAGGAGGAGGAGGAAGAGGAAGAAGAGAACGAACAAGAAGCAGAAGAAGAAGAAGAAGAAGCCGAGAGACGATATACAAATAATCCTGGACTCCGTTGAAAGAAGGGAAAAACTGGAGTGCTTCATTTTACTAACAAAAACTTGGCGGAGTACCCGGAGAAAGAAACTTTTTCCGCCAGCCGGATTCTCTTTGTATCATCCGGCGTGCTGCAAAGACGTTTCAGTGCTCGAGTAAATTCCTCCACGATAAATTTGCGACTTTAACGAGAACGACATTTTTATCTTCCTGCGATTGTCGCGTCGATCCGTCGAAGAAAACGGTGCACCCTCGTAAATTATATCGTTCGTAAGAATCCTTTTAAACGATGCTTCTTCCCATCAATTCAACCGTCTCTCACCATCATTTTTTCCTTCGTACCTCCCCGTATCTTTCCACGTGCGCACGTGTCACTCCTCTGCTTTTTTTCTTTTCTTTGTTGCCAAAATTCGAATAGTCAATACCATATGCCATCGGTATCAAGGACGACTCGAACGCAGCAGATGCCTCGTCCGGTACGCTCGGACGATTTTCCCGGCAAAGACCGTCAAAACGGGGCCGAAACGAAGTAAATACACGCGGGGCGGACAAAAGAGAGACAATTTTGCTAACGCCGAGCGTGAAAGGTCCGGGTAAATACGTGGGATTGTTCCCTCGTCAAACCGCATGAATAAATAATAATATACCCCGGGGGTGGATCGGTCGGTGCCACGGGGTAAGAATCCATCCATCTAGCCGTGACGAAAGGGAACGTATAAATATTTCTATTAAATCCTCCTTAAAACGATGCTCAAACCATTCAAGCTATTTCACCTCTTTTCTTCCAACGATCCTTCGTGTCCGAGTGGCAGCCACGTTGTATACCTGCACGGTAAAACGGGCGTTTCCGAGGGTCCCAAGTAGCGGCAATGGCAACAACATCGGCATCGGCGCAGTTAAATGCCCCACGGTTACCATGCCGGTACTTTGCTGTGCCTTCGCGTCAAAGAAAGGGTTTACGTGCCTCCTCGTGTATATCGTGAGCGGGGAGATGCATGTGTACGGGAAGAGAGAAGGAGAGAGAGAGACAAAAGAGGAAGAAGCGGAAGAAGGCTGGGCGAGAGGAAGAAAAAGGGAGACGTGCTGCGCACAATAAACGCCTAGTCGAGAAAGCAGGTTCACCTATTACGCTCGATAGCTAAGCCACGTTTAATGCACTTCCGTCGATCGTGGAATCTTAGATCGATTATTTGTATGCGCGATGCGAACGATCCTGCGATCCCTCGATCGTCTCGCATCCCGCGTTCGAACGTTCTTCAACCGAGAGGAAGTCTCTTCTTTGACTCCTTCCATCTTCCTGTCTGATAGTTCTAGTTTTTCAACGGCTTCGATTTTCGATTACATATAAACATGGACAGAATGTGACAAAAATACGATAAAATACTTGCTCGTCCATACAAACAAATTTGTTCGAAGCGATCACTTTCGATGTTATTTTTCTCTTTCTCCCTTTCTTTGTGCGCTTCCTGTACGACCGGGTCGCTTCGATCGTACTCGTTTTCGAAACGCCATTTCCTTTGAGTGCTTCGTGTTTCCGCTGTCCCATAAGGGGGTTTATATTTCAAGCATTCTCTTTTCTCCGAGAAAATCGTTCTTTAACGTCGCCGGCTCTCGTGAATCGCTTTCGCGAGACTCGAGTCGATTCGTCCGCATAACGTTTAGCTTTCGATCGGCAATCGAATCTCAATGTGCGCGTTACATGACGCTATTTAGATGCAGGTAGATCGTGCGAGAAGTATCTCGATACGTTCACGTACGCTTTATTGTTTCCTCGGGGACGTCGACGAGGATGAAAGCCGTTGCGTCGAATCTCGGACTTTATATCCTGCATGCATCTTCGGCGGATAACTTTGCGAAAAGATTGGCGCGATAGCATCGACTTTTATACGGTGCGTTTTATGGAGAAAGTAAGCCGGCATAGTGGCGTTCACGGTATACCCAGAGTTTCGGATTTTACCCTTAGCCTAGGGCGAGATCACGAACGAACGTCTTCGTAGATGTAACTACTGTCGTTTGCGAAAATTTGATTTTCGCGAAGACCGGAATTCGTGGGGTTTCAGCGAAGAAAATTTATATTGGAAGGATGCGATCTGTTTTATTTTATCGTCCGGGTTACGATCGGGACAAAAGAGTCAACGTTTACGGATTTCAAACAGTTTGTGCTTTTAATTAGTTGGCAGAGAAAGAAGGGATTTATCGCGTTTCAGGATTCTCAGTTTTTCCCGGTTCGGTTATCACGTAGTAGCTTTTGAGCGACGTAATGCCTCTCGGTCTTCAATTTCCAAGTTCTTGTTAGATCTCCCGTTTCTCAGGAAGTTCTTTCACCGTGCTCGCGGAAATTTATTCTTTTATCTTCTTCCTTTTTTCCTGCGAGGACGTACGACACTTGTCCGCTTCTAATTTAATTCTCCCTTTCGATTAAACGATACCTCTCGCAATTCCTATCGCCTCGAAAACCAATTTCATTTCAGTTTCATCGAAATTCTAATTCGATATATATCGACGTAGCTACTTTTCGACGGCTCAGTCTCATGGAAAAACTCGGTTTCTTTCGGACCGTGAAAAATTCATAGCTATCAACATTTCCAATTCCTCTTCTCGCGAAATCTCTCCCGCGGACAGCCTCGCTTATCTATTCGTATACAATTCATTAATAATTCAACACTCCGAGATTCCAAAGCCTCGTATTTTCACACCCGAAGATTATTCTCTGTTAATCCGTTCGTTAACACAGAAACCGCTAATTCCTCGCGACATCAACGATCATCCCTTTCCCGTTGAACTTTTCCGAGCAAATACCCCCGATAAACGCATCAAATACCCTCCCATCCTCCTCGTTCCTCCCACTTTTCAGTTGCGCAAACATCTAATCGAAAAGCTCCGATAAAATCCACGACTCAGCGAAAGAACTAATCGTCGATATCGACGGACGAATGGCAAACAATCGTCGGAGATCAGCCGCGTTCGATTAGCTCCTCCTTTTCGACTTCCCGATCGTTCTCCGGTATTCCATCGGCGTCGTTCACCTTCGAGGTGTATCCTCAACCGATGCTTTTTAACTGCACGCCGCTGTTGCAGCCAGTTTCCTGCCGGAGTCGCGTTTTCTGGGTCAACCACTTTCGGCTCCGTTGCCTTCGCTTCGGATATCGTCGGATCGATCTAACCGCAGACGTAGTCGCCGCCTCGATTACCAATCGATGCGTGATATTTCGAGCAACTCCGCCATCCGGCCTTCCTCGAGTTATGGCCGAAGATTAACGCGATTGTTGGCACACCTGCTCACACGATCCCTCGTCGAGTGTCCTGCGTTTGTCGAGAGCTCGCGCGTAAACAACGAAAGCTCGCAAACGGGATCGTCCAGCGGGGGTGGGCAAACAAGCGTGTGGGATGAGTTCGGGATGGGTCGTGTCTGGATTCTTTCGTGGAGATTCGCACGGGAGTTGAAGGAGTAATTGATTAATTACTCGCGGATTAAAGGAGTAATTGATTAATTAGTGGCGGATTAGAGGAGTAATGGATTGATTACTCACGAATTAAAGGAGTGTGGTATCGAGGGACAGCGGAATCGACTGTTTAGGCTACGATTCTTGCGACGACGTTGGTTAAGTGTCGCACGTCGCGGAGGTCGTAGTCCTTTAACCCTTTGCAGTCCTATGTCGAGCTACACTCGACATAGCTTTTCACTTCATTTTACTTTCTGACAATTTAATATCGACTTTCAAATTTTGCAACGATTTTGTAATATCACCTAAACTTCCGTCAGTACCTATAGTTATTGCTATTATTAAAACAAATGAATAACCAACGATAGAAACTGTTGTGAAATTAATTTCATATAGGTCACTATAAAATTAACAAAATAATTCGGACCGCAAAGGGTTAACACTGGAACTACCAAGGTTGTTGAAATGATTAGTTCCTAAATTTTTATAAAAATTCTCCAAGTTTATACCGGAATCATAGTGTGGATATTCTAACACCATCTTCTAAAACATAAATCGTTAAATTAATCATCTTTTCCACCTTTTTATTTCCCTCTCTCTAAAGTACTTATTTAATATGTTTAAATATAATAGATTTAACGTTGGTAGTTGTAGTATTACGGTCCTAAGGTTACGAAATGCGTGTGTGCATGTGTGTGGCTTTGGCAGTTATTTAATCTTCAACGTTTTCGGACTGAAATCATTTTGAATAACCCATACACCAATTCTACAGGTGTAATTGATCTGTTACTGGTGAATTAAGGGCGTAATTGATTAATCACACGCGATGTAAGGGAGCAATCGACGATCACGAGGAAGAAGTGAGAGAAAGCTATTCTTATTTAAGGGTAGGGATTCCGGAGGTAGCTCAAGGACCACGAAAAATGTAGAGAACCTGGTCATAATTCTGAGACAATCGTAAAAGGGGAACTTTTCCCGCGCAGGATAAGTCAAAGGTGTGAAATAAAAGTTAAGAGGCTTTCGGAGATTTAATTTTCATCCCCCTTCCCGGTTGCGTCAAAGTGTATTTCAGTCGCATGAGTAATTTGGAGTTACAAGTACGACTGTAAATGAATATTTCCAGTAGGATACGTTTTACCGTGACAGTCTCAAATGCCTTGATACTCCGACGTTTTGATGAATTGTTGCAAAATTTTCGTTACAACTGTTCGCGTTTTGCGCTCAGAGTTGCGGATTAAGTACATCAGAAAACGATAGTCTCCGCAGGTAGAGCATTAGAGAAACTACGAAACTACACGCAGCAACTGTATATTCGGTGTATCGCGTTACTTGACGTCTTAGGAAACAGTAAGTGATAGTAGTTAAAGTAGTTACACCCCGCATAAGCGCATCACAATGCGCGCGCACACGCTCGCACGCTTACGTTGAAATCTAAAGGCTTACAAGGGGAGAATCGTCCGCTGGCGTCTCTCATCCAGCGCCTGCGCCTCTGAAATAATATTTTACCGGGATTATTGTCGATGGAAATGGTAAAACAGCTTACGCTTCGCAGTTGAGCGGGCAGAGGCATTATGCAAACCGAGTTCACCCCTCGCCTTCCATCTCTGTAGTCCGTTTCCTCCGTTTGCCCGACGAATCACCAACGCAATCGCGCTTCCCGTTGTCGTCTTCACCTTTGCGCCGATTCGTGGCCCTCGTCGTTCGCAACCCTCCCCCACTGCCTTCTTTTCATCCCTTTTTACGCGATGGGCTTGTCATTGAGGGAAAAAAGGACGTTTGTCGACGCGTGGGTGCTTCGGTTGAGTCTCTAATCGTTGTTGAGGCTGCGGGTCAACGGAAGAACTTTTCCGCGACTGGTAAATGTTTTTCTTTTCTGTTTCGACGATAGAATTTTCTCGGAGCTTGAATCTTTTTTTGTACTCGCATAGTTAATATTTTTATCGACGGAATTAATTCCTTAATACGCCGAGACAGCTTTGCCGTCGGTCGGAATTTATCTAATAATAGTCTTTTGGTTCCGAATCCACCAGTAAATCAGAGGTATCTTCGTGCAGGATAAATGTTTTATTAAGCTTACATTCTTCGAACGAAGGTAACCTGTCGAATTTTCCCCGAGTTTTCGTTACGGATTTAAAATTGAAAGTAGCTATTGTTACCTCGGTAACGACGTTATTTCCTCCCCTGCGGCAACAACTACGAAAGCACGCTTCTAAGACCACAAAATAATTTTCCGCTCGCCCAACGAGAATCGTACCTTTTACCGGAACGAGAATATCTATAATCCATTAAGCCCCTGCAGATTTAACGGCATTGTTTTAATTAGCAGAGGTCTTAATTACGACTAACTCCCGCCTCGATTCTTAATTACCAAGCGACAAATGACGAAGAATCCGCAGAGGGGGTCAGACCCCAAAGATAATATCTGCTTTCAAATAGATTGGAAAAATCGAAGATATGACAACCCCCTCGCGACAGAACGAAAAAGAAGGGTGGAAATACCGACGCCTCGTCTCCAAACTTTCCATCGCCGCTGACATTTTCACCCTTACGATTTCTGTCTTTGTGCGGTACCCTCTTCAACCCCTTTCCCAACCCCTGTTCAGGACCATTCGCACCCGCTAAATCCTCTTCCCTTCTCACCCTTTCCTTCGAGCGAGGATGACGGGCTTCCTCGTTAGGAAAGAAGCCAACCGTCGTTCCGTTCATCGTGAACGAACTGTCGTCGTCATAGAAACGGGCTATCTTGCGATGGCACGAGAGCAGGTGCCTTCGAAGTTACCATTTTCGCATACATACATATGTACACCGAGAAACCACCCCTTTTGTAAAATCCGATATCCGTATATCGACGCACGCGCATCCGAAAAGTCTTGGAAGTAGTTATTTATTGTGTCGATGACAATCGACGATCCTGCCGCAGGTGTCGCCCCGGAAAACTGGGTTATACTTCCGCATCCCTCGAACCGACCCGAATTTTCGGACTTATCGTTTCTCCGCTCTTTCGACGAGGGTGACGGGGAAAAGTGTTTGCCCCGTTACAACATCGAGGAATGTTATTTCATGTTTGCACGGTGAATCGTGGGTGATTTGGAAAATGTTTAACTTCGTTTCGCTCTCGGATTGGCGAGGTTCGACAAGGAGCACGAGGAATCGTGGGAGAAATAATTCGGAATGATTCAATTAGAACGCCAACCTGACATATTTGACCGAGGGTGAAAATTGTACTTGAAAATGTTGATTACACGGGGCGCAATGTCAGCGTTGCTTGACGCTTCTCGCCGTCTTCCATTAAACCTTGCGACAAAGGGGTTAAACGTTACAATGGTTGAGTTGGTCGGTTAGAATAAAACGTAATATTTTGTGCCGGTGAAGAAAAGTGTCGACCACAATGGCATAAAAAGATACGCGACAGATATATGTACCGCGGAGATATTTTTCCAAGCATACAAAAGAGTACTCGTGATCACATGGAGCGTAATGTCTTTCTGGCTGTAATGTTAACCACTCTTGATGTTTCATAACCCGCAGCTAAAGATTCTCGTAAAGGGGTTAAATGTTATCCGCGTCCGTGCTTTGATTACTCGAGGATGTAAAAAATTGTATAATTACTGTTGCGCCGCTGTGCATTTTCCGCGTTACGCGAACCTCTTTCCTGGCGAAATTTCGCCGGAGGAAATGCTTTCCGCAAAGGTTCTTCTCCCCTTACTTTCTCAGACCTGGGAGATATCTCTGTCTGTCTTTAAGAATCACGGTTAGTTCGTCTCGTTCCACCTCACTTTGACCGTCCATTCGCGAGACGGTACCATCGACGAAGGAAGATCGAACATACAGTCTTTCCCACGAGTCCTTCCTTCAACCTCGAAACAGGCATTTCAAGATGGAAAAGGTTTCTCCCTGCACTCGAACGGCTTCAGCCACTTTCAGTCTCTTATATTAATCAAACTGTGAGTGGATACATTTATTTAGGAAAATCTCCCAGCACCGTACGGAGTATGGGAGCTTAAGTCTGTTCGATCGCAACAAATCGTGGCTTAAAACTTCGACGTTTCCGTTACCGCGCACGCCGGTTCACCGAAACTTACTCCTACAGGGGTACGCCATAGAATCCAGGGTATTTTTAGTTCTTTTACCCTCAGCAAGAGTTTTATTTCCTCTCACGTTAAATAAGAAACTCGCAGGTACGTTCCAATCGTTTTTCTTATTCTCCCTTTTTCGTCTTGTTTCGGAAAACACGAATTCGACCCGATTCAATTTACTTATTACCTATGGCGTTTTCGAGGCTTCTCCCATGGGTATAGGTGGTCTGTGGGAATTCTCGAGGTATAAATTCATACGAGACGCAGGAATTACGTCGAACGGGATCGTACGTGTGTACATACATCAGCCACAGTCAAATATTGATTTTTCTTGGTGGATATGACAACGATTTGTCACCATAGCAGTCGTCGGTGTGTACAAAAGTGCGAGGAGGACGTTGCTTCGTGTAAATAAAATGCGCGTCTCTAGGGGCCAAACGAGAAAGGCCCCAGCCGGCTGCTCGAGAAGTCCCACGAAACCAAGTCGAAGAGGAGTCGTTCGATTCTCCATGTTTACCAGTGGTCCAGCGGTCCCCGGATGGGATTGCTGAAGAAATATATCGTGAAATGGAAATGCAAACGAACTTTGCTTTGTCGGTTACCGCTGACGAAGTTGTGCCAGCGAGAGAAATTTTAGGAAGTCTCTTCTTCTTTCACCGCTTATTCAAATTCTGTTTTGCATCACGAAACGAGGAGCCTCTCGCGGATGAAATCTCATCTAGCAAATAATCTTTCAGCAATTATTTGACTTTCTATTCTGTAGGAGAGAATCGATAAGATTTAACGTGAAAATGTTGCAAGTTATTTTTTGAGATTTTACCGAGGATTGTTTGAATATTATTTTGCGAGTGCGGCATTCCGTCAGCCTAACTATATCGTCGTATCGTTTATTTCCATGGGCGGAAGAGACAGCCCAAGTCCTTTCTCTGGGCTACTCGAGAGTTCAATCAGACACTCCCGAAATGACTTTACGGGTAATTCGTTTAAGTTGTACCACCGCATCCTCTTAGGTCGGCAATTTCTAGAGTACCCGGAGAGAGAATTGGATATCAGAATGTTGGGCGCTAGCAATATCTTGGTTAATTAGATGCGACTGCACAAAAGACAGGTTGCGCGCAGCGACCGGTAGGTTAACAGAGGCGCATTAACGCCCCGTTGAACGGCCCGAAGGTGAAATTCCAAACAGTTGCTTGTTACACCGTCCTCTTGCTTCCTGCTTAACGCACTTGCGCTGGACGCGAACTTTGAGGATCGTTTTAAACGGGCATCTAACTTTGGTCCGCGTGAACTCGCAGGTACAAGTGTACCCCAGCCGTTTTATATACCGATAGGGCACCAGGAAAGGTTTCTCTGGAATCGTGCTCCGAGAGACTTCCCGGGCACGAAATTGCCAGAGTTTGATTTAAATAGTTTTACTAGGCTTTGGAAATTGAAGTCGGTCTTCTGCCTTGGTAATATCTAGGCTAATTAGATACAATTACGCGAATGCGAGACAGCTTTTAGACGGTGCTACGACGAGCCGCGCAGTTCACCCTTCTTGGGATCTTCAAACGAGAAATTCTAAATTTTCTCCGGTCTCTGTGTCTTCTCTTTCTCCTCTTAATCCTTTCTCTCTGCTCGTTCTCTCTTTTCTCTTCTCTCTCTCTCCTCCTACCCCGATAATGCCAGCAGAGTTTACTCAGGCAATGCCGCGTGTTTTCGGAACTTGCCAGATATTGGAACTTTTAACTGGATTAGACACTCGGAACTTCGACGTCGCAATTCCGGAGTTACATCATAAATTCTCCTTGGCAGTCCACCTGGACGATTTAATGATACGCCCCGGAAACCGACTTGCCATCACACTCATGCATTCAAATCGACAGAAATGCGATTAATGCACGCGCTTTGATCGATCTAACCGGATAATTCCGGGCGCAATTTTAGCATTGGTCTCGTCGAAAATTCCTTTTCCTTATTCGTGATCGCGCGAATCGCCGGTAATTGAGTTTCCCCATCGAGGACAGAAATTGGCGAGGCTAAAATGAATTAACGGGGGGAGCGCGGATATACGTATGTATCTCGGTGTTCACGCGTTTTGTCCCAATTTCGATGCCGTCGGTGGATAATTGCCAGAGGCGTACGAGCCGATGACCCCGCGTAAATACAATGCCCCCGGCTGTGGACTGCCACGGTCGTTCGGAGCCATTTTCTCGCGATTCACGGAGGCGGCAGTGACAAAAAAGGCAGAAGCTTCGAAAATGCGGCTACGACTCAGAAGTTTATCGTTATTGGAGGATTATCGACTATCCGTATCTCTGCACTAAACGTCCGATTTTAACGCGAAGGTAGACTCGTTGCGGGAGAAATATTAAACGAGATCTATCCGCGGCTATGCTCGGGAAATTCAAGCTTGAAAACTTCACGGTGAAAAGTACTGACAACGAGAGGCAAATGCGAGCCAAAGAAACGTGATTTCTTTCGGTTCAGATATATTTACCATACGTGTATTACTCTCAACAACGAGGCACGATGTTACGACCGAAATTCGCTACGTAAATTTACTCGAATATTCTTCTCCGAAAAATCAATGGAAATATAATATTAGGTTGGTAAGAAATTAATGTCGGTTTTTGAGTTTTCAAACTTTGGCGCTTAATTTTGAGATAGCCGTGAATTGTAATCGGTTTGTCTTCTTATATTATTTTAGAACAAAGAAACTTATTAATAAACGTGTTTCTCGTTGGGAAAAATGTGTGAATTATAATGGAACTTATTTTGATTAAAAAAAGTTATTCCCATTCTCAACATGTGTATTTAAAGATAAAGTTTGAAAACCGACATTAATTTCCTACCAACCTAATAGTTAACGACGATTATTCGCTCGCATATCGTATTTTGAACGTACGCGCTCAGCTAACTATTGTTTATCGTTACATTGATTTGTCGTAACAGTGGTGCATTCACCGAATGGCAATTACTAACATTAATTAAATGCATAGGTTAAAAAGGTCAGGGCTTAATTTCGGATGCTGCCATTGAAAAGTGCCTATGACCGTCCACGGAATACCGTTCGGACCGTCGAGCCGTTAATTACCAATTATAATCGGCGCGTATACGCAACCGCACAGGTAGAATATAATTTATGAGCTTTCGGAATCAAATTGGCAAATTCAGTCACGGCGAGTGGTTTTTCCACGACCTCCGTATTTTCCGGCTACGGGGATAACGTCGAGAGTACCTATCGACGGTGACAGGGGCAGAAAGTACGAAATTGCGATTGGTGCCCCGGGGTTGTGATTTCGATTCTTGTTTTTTCTACCCCTCCTACTTCTCCTCCTTCTCCTATTTGCTCCTCCAAAACATATTTCGAATGCGAAATATCGTAACCGGTAGCTTGCAATTTTCATGCCCCGACAACGTCGCCCGAGGGATTAGCAATACAATCCTCTGCACGGCGGATACTCTTTTCGACCTGCCGTCCTGATTTCGGATGTAAATCGCTCGTTACGGGACCGCAGAACCCATCGATTTGACGCCGGAAGGTAAGAGGAGGGAAGTGGAATGCAAACACCGGTCGCGAAAATACGCTCCTCTGATTTTTGCCCTCGCAAAAGGTACTCGAACGGGTGAATTGTCTTTTACCAGATCGCGTTGCCGCATCGTACCTCTCCTTCCTTCCTCTTTCGCTCTATTCCTTTCTCGTTCGGCTTGGTACCGATGAATTTTTCATCAGCAGTACCTTTAACGAGCGGTAAATTATTCTCGGCGTTACGCGTAGGCTCGTGCATAAACACATTAATCTCCGGACTTAATGAATTTTATAATTACCTCCCGGTTTTCTCCCATCATCCTCTTCCTCGCGCGTGTAACGAAACGCATCCTCGCGACAGACTTTCCAATTTGAGATATTACGAGCTCGATGTTATCGGTGTTTTATCTTTTTTTTCCAAAGATCCAAATGAGGATTATGGAAATTGCCCTTTCCCAGGAGAACCAACGGAGAAACTTTTATCCCGTATCGTTCGATTCGATAGGAGGCAACGTTTAGTTTGCTCGGGCAGAAAAACGATTCGGTGAATGGTGTCCTGCAGATATTAACGATCGTCGATAACGATGACCCGATACCCAAGTATCGCGTCGCTTTATGACGCGAATTTGAACCTATAAAATGGAGATTCTAGTGGAGGATTTCCAACAGGATAGAAACGCGACGCGGGATTCAAGGTACGGAAGATGTAAGAGGATACGCGAATAAGGTTATCCGCAGCTTCGACAAACTTGTATTTGTGCGTTGTATTGTTTCTATCCACGCGAAACGTGTGCAAAATCGCACGAACAGTCGTGCAACAGTAGATTGAAATTATAGGGCAATTACTTTCGCACTCGACAATTAACAGACATTACCACATACCGTTATTTCTCTTCTTGTTTATTGGTTTCTCTCCTGTCGGTTCTTTTACTCTGAATTATCGTTCATAGAAAACTTAACGACCAACAACGGCAGAAACGTTTTTACCGTACAATTTTCGCAACAATTTTCCTCGAAGACGGTGCCCTCGCGTGAAAAAAAGCTATTCCACGATTTCCATTTACTTGCCCGCCAAGAATTACCCTGTTCTATTAGGTTGGTAGGAAATTAATGTCGGTTTCCAAACTTTATCTTTAAATACACATGTTGAGAATGGGAATAACTTTTTTTAATCAAAATAGGTTCCATTACAATTTACATATTTTTCCCAACGAGAAACAAGTTTTTTTAATAAATTTCTTTGTTCTAAAGTAATATAAGAAGTCAAACCGATTAGAATTAACGGCTATCTCAAAATTAAGCGCTAAAGTTTGAAGGCTCGAAAACCGACATTAATTTCTTACCAACCTAATACATCTCTTCTTTGCTCATACGCGACCGAGATCTCTGATGGATGAAGGGCAGAAGCGGATCATGAAAAAAGTCGGAGTTTCATGCTTGGTAACCAGCGCATAAAATCGAGTATCATGGTCCTTCTGCGAGTGGTACGCCGTCCGGGGACATCGATCAATCGGTAAATTTTCGCGACGCGTGACATCCTAAGGCGTTTTTGTTGGCTGCCGGATATTGGATTTCCGTAGCGTGTACCGTCGTGTGCATGCCTCCGCAGAAGCTCCTTCGGTTCCGGGAGAAGAATCCTCGAGGATGGATTGGATCTTTCGAGTAACACATTGGGATTGATTTTTCGAGCACGGCTCCGATCGTGGCTGCCGATATAAAGGGAGGACAGAAGACAAATCGCTTTCAAGTTGAATCAAATTTTATATCCATTCGCTTATTTTTTTCCCTCGTGATCGTTCCTTTTTTTCACCTTCTTTCAACGGGGAGGACAACGATTTTCCCTTCGGGGACAAACGAATATACCGGGATTCCCTGGACAAACAGAGAGCAGTCTCTTTTAGAGGCGGGAAACGAGTAGAGAGAGGATTTTTGAAAAATTCTCTATTATGTAATATCCGCGGTTACTAATTCGCGGAGTTTCCACTCTTCTCATAATTAACATAAACCTCGTCTATAACATAATTGAGGACGTAAGGGGCAAATAATCGAAAACGTAATATATTGTATCTTTATTTGTCTGTGGTCGGGACCGAACTGATTCATTCGACTACGTCGCCAAAGCATGGCAACGTCTACCGAATTCGCAGTAAGCAACGGTGCGAAAGTTTTACGTCGCGGCGAAACCGTCGACACACATTTATTTACCGCCCTTGATCAGCTGACGCATTCGGCTACGCATAATGTCGGCTCTATGCTTACAATTAAATTTGCAGAATTTGTTTTGTCGGAAGAGTAGAGCTCATCGGGAGAAGAGTAATCATGAGTTAAGTGAGAGGGAGAGTCGGGGGTGTTTTATACCGTTAGTTCGCAACGGAACGCAGGTGCAATCTTGTCGCGGTCCCGGTGATTTATGTCGTTACACCCCTGTACCGTTTGTTAAGCCTCGGCAAAATTCTCTCAACGTTAACGGCCCCTTGCGCCGGAGACGCGCTTTTCCACGTGATTTCCAAGTTCATTAAAACTCCCCACCCCGTTGTATCACGGAAGCGGGCGTCTCGCGTAAATCAATTTAAAATATGTACTTTCGCCGAACTCGGGAATCGATAATTTATGCAGCTTCCTACGCGTGGAAGATTTCCGTCTGAAGGGGCGGCGCGTGCATGCTTATGTTTTTGTTTCGGTGTCGTTTCTTGGTATGGGGAACGAAAGAAGGTCAGGGGCTACGTTGGGTATGGAGTTAAAAGCTTGAGCTCTTAATTAGTGGGCTCGGATTCAAATCCTTGTCATTTCTGGAAGGTTTTTCCAAGATTGAGATTTAATACATCATTGAGACGGTGCTTCGGAACCGACTTAGAATTGTAGGTATTTGATGAAATGACTGTAGTAATTAAATGTGAAATGTTGAACAACAACAAAGTTGTAATATATTTGTAGGAGCTATGGTGGGGATTTATTTACAGGCTGGGGCTCTCAGTTAATGGGACCGATTTCAGATCTTTTTCGTCAGGCAGAGATCTTTCTGAAATCGTCGTTGAAAATATTGTACCCTCTGTGATCCAGAAATGATCATAGCAGTTGAGAGACCGGTGGTAATGAAATAAAGGTTCAGACTTGAAATCAGTGGACCCGAGTGTAAATCCTTCTTCTCCGTCGTCTCTACGAAATTTTATTGTCAATTATTAATTAACACATTGTTACGAATTATTATGATTAACGAAACTGTCTCCCCTCTATATGTTATCGTTTGCCAAAGCGAGAGCAACGAGATGCGAATGTTTATAATAATATGTCAGATAGCTGACTGTGAGTTGTCAGATTGGCCATACCTGTTAAAATAGAACCGCTATTTTTATAAATAATTAGCTGTTTTATAAAACAATGGATCCTAGGCACAATGACCGTAATTATTGTAGAGCTGTGATGGGCAAGGAAGTAAAGGCTCCAATTTGCAGCTTGGTTAGTCTCCTTTAAGAAATTTTTTGTAAAATAGTATATCATGGCCTCTGTGACTCAGAACGCATGTAAAATTGTAGATAATAAACGAAATGTCCGTAGTAGTTTGAGCCGAAACATAAATACAAAAAACAGCAATGGAAAGAGGGTCAAAGGGTAAATGCCATCCGGCTCGCTTGCACGGTTCCACCGAGCAAGAACGATCGAAGGACGCGGCGACAAGAAAGGAGTTTTCCATCTGCGAGGATATTTTATCGCGTCAGCTGCTGGCAGAGACGCGTACGCAGAGTCGTTTGTCACGCTCGTGGTGATTTACACAATTACCGTGAGTACCGTGTTTGCTAACAGCCTCGCGCAGAGGTGGATGGACGTTTGCAGAGAGACGCGGAAGCAAAGACGGAGAGAGATGGAGATGCAGAGTCGGAGAGATAGAAATGGACAGAGGGTCGCAGATAGAGAGAAGGCAGAAAAGAGAGAGACAGATAGAGCCACCGCTTCAAAAGGGGGATGAGCTTTCTCCCTCCGCGAGAGCCCATCTTTTCGCGCGTTTCACCCGGATGACCAAATTCGAATTAGTAGCGAGCGTCGCGTGTCTAAAACGTTGTAGTTCGTACATAGCAATTAAGGTAATGTCGCCTTCGGCTGGTGAGAATGTGGAGTAGTCTCTCTCTCTCTCTCGATCTATCTCTTTGAGGGACAACGGGACAGGAACAGGATCTATTTACTCGCAAATGGTGAGCTGCGAGAGAGCTGACCCGCGGCTACATTTCAATATTAATTGAAATCATTGTAAAAGCTCTTCCTCGGGCGCGTTTCGGTAATTACGAAATATCGAAGTATCGCGCATGGCAACGGGATTTTTAATTTTGCCGATGGCATCGGAAAGAGGAGGTTAAACAACGTTCCGGATTATTATTTGTTCTTTCTAGATCGATCACCTTTTTCCATTTCCATCCCGGTTTCCATAAAAGTACATCCAGTTTAATCGTGTATTTAGAATAGTTTTTTCGATTAACCGAACAATTCAAATACCGTGAGAATGTTACGGATAATTTTCAACCATCTTTATTTTCTTCCGAACGTAAATACAACTATACATTTTGCAATGTACTGTTTACAACTGCCCGATATTATCGCATTATTTGGCATCCGATCTAAACGAGCAAAATAAACATTGTTTACGATTTGCGGATGAATAATCGCCGTATTAACGATAATTAGTGGAACAACGCGAACCACTCCCCGTTAATCACTTGCCCTACGATTTCTTTTGTGACTGCATACGCGGTAACACAGAATTAATTCCTAAAATAAAAATTCCTCGCTGATTTCTGAAATACCGAATAATTTTACGCAATATTAATACCATAGAAATAATTCAACCGTCTCGTAACTCAGCGATATTTTCAGATTAATAGTTTTTGATAAGCTTCAAAATTTCCTATTCAATTTACTGTGTCACGAGTGTCACTCGTTATTGTAGGGCAAGGGGTTAAAGTCAACCGTGTCAAAGAAACGCTTATTTTTGGTAATCGAAAGTACCTTGCAGTTCGCACCTGCCACTGTATCATTGCGACGTTTCGTCGTTTTTGCACGTACGACCACAGTGATTCCGTGGCAGCTGTTCACTGTTTCACAGTGGAAAATTTTTTTGCCAGCAAAACGATAGAGATTCCTTGGTCCGCCGGCATCCAGCTAACGGATATACCGTGTAAAATGTATTTCCTGTCGGATCATGTGGATCGATTAAAGTTTCAAGTGGCGGGTTATTACGAGATGTTGTCGGCGATAAAAACTACGTTATCTCGTTGACGGCGTAAATTCCAGGGTAAATAAAACAGCGTGAATTTTGCATATACCGAAACAGGTTGGCGAATAAACATTAATTGGAAGAATATTTCTTTTGAGTGTCGTGGTAAGTACGCAATAATAACCGGAACGAGTTCTCCCTTGACCACAATGGATCAAGAAACACGAGTAGTCCGTTACCCGCAAATTTCTACTTTCGTTTCCTCGATGGATGCAAATTGCCGGTACGCGAAATGATAAAGTTCTCTCGCGTACGAAGGAGCTCCTTCCGCCTCTAATTCGTCGACGTTTATCGTGCCGTTATTCACCGGTTAACGACTAACACCGGCGTGAAGCAGTCGGAAATTGTAGGATCGTAGAAAATTCGTAAACACCGGCGATCCTCGCGTTCCCCACGTTCAGCGAAACCCGTGGCGCGATCGGTCTTCGCGAGAGACTGCGATCGCCGGTAAAGATATCGCGCGGGAAATCCCCAACTCCATCGGACTCTATTGGATGGGATTCTCTGGAATCTTCTCGGCGAAATGGATTTGGAATCTCATTGTGTCGTAGGTTGCAGACCACCTCGGGCATCGATGCGTCCGCCGGTACGTCGATTCGTTCGGCTGCTCGACTATCTGCAGCAAGGTGGTCTGTGGTTTATCCCTCATTACGTGTGATTCGTTTGTGGCACGGCCAGCTCCGGAACACGCGCGATTTTCTCTCGTTCGTCTCGTCCGATTCCAAGGGGCGCACGCCCGATGCAATCTTCTGCCGTGGGCTGCTCTCGCAGTTATTTATCGATTTGCAACTCGCCTCAAAGCACGTGATAACAAGGCCCCTGTAAGAGGAAGCCGTATCCCCGGGCTATTGCCGATTGCCGCGAGATACATTCTGCAGAGTATTTTCTGCGTTCAGACAGAGAGACGAGAGCTCGCCAGCGAAATTGCTGATCGTCTACGATCGTTGAAATATCATATTGATACACCTAAGATTCTTCGTCGATCGTTGATCGCTGGGATCGACAACGTAACACCGAGATACCGTATCTTTGATAATGACTTTCGATAATTGGTCCGGTGCGTAGATTTGCATAGGATATTGTAATCGAACCGCACGGTTGTGTCGATAAATGGCGGTGAAGTGTAATTGAAAGGAAAACAATGCAAATCGTTATTGTTGGAGAGGCGTAGAATGATCGGGCATTGTATGAAATGACGATACGGCAATTGAATGTATAAAGTCGGGGTGGACTTTTATTCGAGACAGGGCGAATAAAAGATCGAGGTCCGTGAGATATCGATGAAAGAGCGAATAATCGAAAAACGAGGGAACAAAAGCGTGGGAGGAGGGAGGGCGACAAAGGAGGTCTCGGTTCAAGGGAATCACACGTATTTTTTTTTTGGACATCGTTAAAAAAGCCGTTGGCTCCTACCGCGATAATGATCGGGCTATACGTTTAACGATTTAGCCGTTGCGTGATTGGAAGCCGATGATGAGGATCCTATTGAACGATTCCGGACGGGCCGAGCCGAGAGGAAGTTCCCGAAACGAATCGCCACAATTAAGCTCGCAATTATTCGCCCCGAAGACGTTCCTCGGCCCCGTTAATTTAATTTGCCTCACGGGAGACATTGCCCGAAGAAAAACGATCTCCGAGATTGGAATCAGCGGCAATGAGGCATTGAGAATCCATTTCTAATCGTATTTTATCGGCGCGCTGTCTGCATACGCACGCCAACTTTCCGCTTAATCGCATTTCGAGCAAGGACAAGGGTAACGACGTTATATTCGTCGTATAAATCACGCTTGGTTGCGAGTCTTGGGACAAATTGAAAGATTTCTCCATGCTTGCATCAAACCAGTAAACGTTTAACACTATTCCTACCACGACCGGTCAAATGACCGTTTTTAAAATGTCGATTAGAATTTCCTATATACAAAGTAATTGAATCGCCTTTAACCTTTTAGATACGACGCGCCACTATAGTGGCTTTTGCGGATATCATATTTCAGGACGACGCGCCACCGTAGTGGCTTTCCATGTTTCAAAATATATCATACTCTATTATATTATTAATTATTAAAGTGAATTGTTATAGTTAAAGTACGTGTAATATATATTTTTAAAAAATTATGATTTAATCATCAAATACTTCATTTGAATGTTCTCCTGCACAGAACGGGATTGCCCGTCACACTTTGCAGTGTTATATCGATTATACATCGTTCACGTCAGACCCCGCCGTCCAGGGAAATAGCCACACGCAGAATTCAGCCGTATCTAAAAGGTTAAACTTCACGACTTTTCCTCAAATATACGTATAATACATTCACATTATAATACATTTCTCAATATCCACTTCTCTTTTTACTGTTCATTTTCTGGGAAAAAATTATCATTTGACAAATTCACCGGTTGCGGTAGGAAAAGGTATACGTGAAGTGTCGGTAGGAATAGTGTTAACCATCGCGCCCATAACTTGCTACCATAACTTGGAGAACGGTCGAATCGCGATATTTGCATAACCAACGAGCTTGTATATATCAAAGTATAAATTTCAATTCTCTCTTTCGAAGACATCTATCGAGAGCATCCCTTGAAACGTGCATCTCGCAGGCGGACAAAGATTTACGTCTTACAATTAGAATTCACCCTCGACATACCCTTGGCGGTTTCCTGCGACGTGCAATTTTCCTCGATACGATCCCCGGACTCGCGTACACATGCAGACGCGTGGGTCAACAGTCACGAAAGAATGGCGGAATTTTTTGTCCATTGTCTCAGAATCCGCGAGGTAGAACCGCATGCATGAGCGTCTATCGCGGACAGATCGCGAACGATAAATCGTCCTCGATCTCGCCGTCTCTTCCTCTCCCTTCGCCTTTCATTCGGGGCATCGCTGTCAACGAGGAGGCGCGCGTGTGACTTTCCTCGCAGCGACTTCCGTTTTGTGCAGGTGCGTGTTGCACGCGTCAGCGGCCATTGCGCCGTCCTGGCAAAAGGTACACGCACGAAGAAACTCGGAAGACGTCCCTTTGGCCAATCGCGAGCGTTCCAGGTAGACGCCATTTCTCGAGGAAGGTACATCGAGTGCGTAGAAACGATAGACGAGTTGCGTGAACAGGGCGGGCCCGGTTCTAGCGATTATTTCGTCGAACGGGGGACAAGGTTTCGAGAACACGTTTCGAGAGTCGGTGATTATCGTCGACGGAGAACGGCTACCGAGAAGAATGCCGGCCACTGATTGCGAAGATGCACGGTCGGCAGAGTCGCGTTGAAAAACTTCGCACGGATATAACGATAATAAGATAGGATTTGGAGTCGCGTTGCAAGATTTAACACTTTGGTTACGGTCGGGCCGAACGTGGCGGTAGATTGCCGTATACCTGGCAAGACGATATTACCGGTGTAAATTCTTAGGTGGAACGAACCTTGATAAACTGTATCGAGCATCTCGACGCTCTTTCTTAACCGCGGCGAAACGTAAGAGGTTGAGGCCGACGAGATATCGAGGAAGGAAGCCGTTATAGCGGCACGCAGGATCGAAAGATTAAATTTGCGCCTCCGCGGGAAACAAGGAAGGACGTCTAATTTTATTGTTCGAAGCACGACAGTCATCGATACCAAGGAAACAACCGTGAAATCTCGCAGGTGCACCGAGAGCGGAAAGTGCAGCTCGAGAAGCTCGTAGATGGTCTTGAGGACGCGATTAAAAGTAATGTCCGTTCGCAAACGCGAATTCCGCGCGGATGAATAAGACGAGGAATCATAAGCTCCTTATTCGGAATTCTCTCCGGTACCGTGGAGATAAACTCGAACCAGTAAAACATATCCTAGCGAAGGAACGTGAGAAATATTCGCCCAAGTTGAACCATAAGCACCTCCGGCACGGTCATCATCGACTCGGCCGAAGGTGCCGGTGTACCGTGGTTCTGCGACCTCACTTTAAAGGGATAACGCGTTTGGAGACTTATCTCGTAATATATTTACGGTTACGTTACGGCGGTTATATATTATCCTCCTACCCTTCCATGCCTCTCTGTCCCTTCTATCCGCCCCCGCCCCCGCTAATGTATTATGCATTCCGAACGCGATGTATCCTCGCATGCGCGCGTTATACGGCTCATACATTTTTGACCTCGATCTATCGAGTTCTTTCCGTAGGCCGACGGTGTAGTACGTGCCTCGACGTTTGCCACCACGTCGGTTTCAGCCTCGGTCGCGCGAGTTGGCGCGTTCACAACGCGAAAGAAAACGCGTGAAATCCTTTCGTAGGGGCGGTCGACACGAACCTGCCGTATGCCTGCGATCACCGTGCCGTCGACCTCTCTTTCTCCTCTTCACTTCCTCTTCCTCCCTCGTTTTCTGTCCCTCTCGCGGACCGATCCTCCCCGTACGTTTCTTCTCCTCTTCTTTCACGACTTTCCT
The DNA here is from genome assembly GCA_963989415.1 of Cerceris ruficornis. Classification (NCBI taxonomy): domain Eukaryota; kingdom Metazoa; phylum Arthropoda; class Insecta; order Hymenoptera; family Crabronidae; genus Cerceris; species Cerceris ruficornis. The sequence continues at coordinate 18,491,524 of OZ022520.1, forward strand.
TTCACCTCTCTTGGCCGTGTAGGCTCAAGAGTCGGATTACCCTCGCGGTGCTCCGCGGGCTAAATCACCTATTATGCGTACCCCCTGCACTGCTCGCCGCGCGAGACCCGCAGACGGGTGGAGAGACGATTCTCGCTTCGCCCGCCGGAGTAGTCCTCGGTTCCCGTGACTCGAGCGACTCCTCTCGTTCTCGGTGGCAGTGCGGAATCCTCTCGCCTATTACTCCCTCATTTGCCGCGGGTCCATAGAAATGTAATTAAATCCTCCGAGCGAACGCGAAACGGCGCGACGACGCGGCATCGAACGTGCACTCCCGTCGTGGGAAAGTCAGGAAGCTCGCTCGGTATCTCTTTCTCCTTCTCTGTCTCCCATTCTCTTTTTCTCGATCTCTCTTTCTCGCATCGTGGAAGCCCGGAGGTTGAGGGATACTTTTGACAGGCAAGCGTTAATTAGCGCCACCAGGATCGACGACCTCATCATTTTTTTAAACTTAATTGGGTAAGCACCGCAATTAGGGGAAAAAGGGAGGCGGGAGGATTCGCGGGAAGAAACGCATCCACCGGACGATCCTCCGTGCTCCGCGGGACAAAGGACGTCCGGAGTGGAACATCGTATTTCCACTTTCAGCCTTTTTCTCCGGGCCAGAGGGAAATTAATTTTACGCGAAAGGGCGTCCGTAAACTTTGTGCTGAAACTAATGCAAGATACGGCGACGAGTGTGTCGCACGGAAAAACAGGGTCGCGACGCGCGACAAAAGTGCCGCGCCGCTGGCGTACCGCGGTTGTCATAAATTTGGCGTACAATTTAATTAAAAATAATTGCTTTCTCCGGGCACTCTAATAACCGGTTCGCGTAACGTTTTCAACCTTTTGTTGCCAGCCGCTCGCCAAGCGCCCCGGGGAACGTTTCGAAGGAATCTGTGAACCGCGGGAATCAGCCGATGGCGTTTTCGTTGCGCGCGATGTCTATTTGTTTTTCCGGCGTTTCGCGACGTACAGGTGGGTGGATAGTCGGTGCGAGAAACAAAAGGGGTCGACGAAGAAAGAAAAAGAGTGATCTATGGGGACGACAGTCGTATCGACGCAATAGCACGCCGGTGTGCCTCCACCTTCTCTCTTCTACCTTCTCCTCTCTTGCCTTGTTCTATTCTTTCTCCCACGATTGTGCATCTTCTTATTTTCCTCTTCCTTTTCCTCCTCCTTCTTCTTCTTCACGGCCTCGAATTTTTACCTTTTTCTCTGCCGGACTTAGCTTCGACATTATAAAGTTTATCTCTTCCTACGTCGAAACCTCTTTCTTTGCTTTACGAAAGGCAACACGGTGATTCCTCTGCCGTGATCTTGCCGCCGGTAGGTCGATTTTACGTAACGTTCGGTAACGTTATGAATACCACCATCTGCAAGGAAGTTGCACTGTTCGGCCGGTTTTGAAGTGGAAATCTACGATGGAAGTAGGTCGCTGGATTAGGCCAGTGGCTCGTCGCTCCGCTAGATTCGCGGCTCTCGGAATCCTCTTATCGGATTTCCTAGCTTCTGAAGTGAGAGTGTAAAGGATATCTTTTCTTCGTTCCTTTCGAAAAATCTTTCGACGGTGATCGATAATAATCGCGCTCTGCGTGATGCGTGCGGTTTCTATTACGATGAAAATGATCATTCGGAAATCCGTCAGGTTTCTGTCTTTGTTACTCGAAGAAAGAGCGAAGACAAATGAATGCGCACCGTGATCTATCTTCCGTTCGAATTCAATCCGATTATGAGAATCCTACTGCAATCTCTTTTCATTAAGATGGATTTCGCTTTTTGATTATTCGCGTAGCGAAATGGAGCACCGGCAAAAATATTTACTGCTTACAAAACTTTGAATATATTGGGTTGGCGAGAAAGTAATTTCGGTTTTGTAATATGAAATGAAACTCAACTTTTTTTTAACAAAGAATGAACTTCAATATACATTTTCCATTCTGTTCGATGACCTTTTGCCATCTTTTAGACCAATTTATGATTCTGCTCTCATAGCAATTCTGGTCTTTATCAGCAAAACACTGAACCAGGTGCGATTTTAGGCTAAACATTTGAATTTATCGTTTGGTTCCTCGGAATCAGCTCGATATGCACAAAACCTTTGAAATCTCACCAAATTGACAGCATAACTTATTTTTGATGGAATTCAGCTTTCGATGTGGTTTGTATAAAAAAGTAATGACAAATTAAAATATGTCGAAAATGTTCGTTTTTGCACTCCATATTAAAATTCACGGTAAAATAAAATTTGCAAACAAAATGAAGCACAATTTGTTTCTAAAGCCTACCAAAAGTGTCAACTTTCAATTTTCAGAAGCAAAAAATGATAGATTGTCAGAAATCCTTCAAAACAAACGTAACATTAGCTATCGACGAAGACCGAAATTACTTTCTTGCCAACTCAATATTTCGAAAAGTACTCGAGTATCTGCTGGTTACCTAATTTTGAAGGAGCACATCCTGCAATGTCTCCATTACTGTCAGAGTGTTTCGAACAATCATTCTGTTTACCTGCATCAATATGTCACTTGTTACTCAATCACGATAATTGAGTTCGAATCTTATTTGCATAATCGAACAACTTTCTTAGACTTATCGTTTGCCTTTCTGATGTTCCTGCTTAATAAAAAGAAAAATAACGAAGATTTATTCTATTATCTCTTTACATTCATTGTGCAATATCCCCTAATTTTTGTGAGAAGTACATTTAGGACTACAATACGTTGAAATAACAATTAATACAAAAAATATCTTCAGAATTTCGTGTTTCGTTTCAGCGCGATAACGTGTTTCTCTGTAATTAATGCGTCGTCATGCAGAAATAAGTGGACAAACAGTAATTTGGACCAATCACTCAAAACTATATACCTTGTAGTTAACACTAGATTTACGGGCGTGAAATCTGTTATATTACAATATATTAAATAAAGACTTTGGAAAAAGAGGGATCAAGCGCTAAAGATGATAATTTGTTAAGTAATTATTGTATTATAAAATACATATGAAATATTTACTGTACAGCTTCTCTGTAAATTTGACAAATATTTATAAAGCAAGTACAAACCCGGCAATTTGACGGCTTCCGTAAATCTAGTGTTAATCTCATTGTTCGTTCAATTTCGACTTTGCCACGCGACGTTAATAATCTCCTAAAACTCAGACGTTCGGTTAATTCGGTCCGCAAACAATACCAGTTATGCAAGCAAATCGGGCGACTAATTGAACAGTACATATAATCGTCCCTGCTTATTATCACATGACACGACACAACATATGTAGTTCCTTCAAAGTTGGCGTGCTTTTCACTACGGTAACTCGTACCTCCGTGATTAGCAGTTGCACAGTGTTAAACAGTTCTCCGATCCAAGGCAATCGTTTTCTCCGTACTCCGTTCGCGTGGAGAAGTAACTTTTTCCTCTTAACGAGCTACGATGCGCGATGCTTGTATTAACGCGTCCATTTTCCATTCTAACGTATTTATACATCACCAGTCAGCGACGCGGTGCTAATTCCGAGTGTTGCGGGAAGAAAGTTCCATGATTCATAATACAAGATTCGTTGTATAATTATTCTTTGCCAGATGCAAAGCTATACGGGATAAATTGTCCTAACGGCAATCTGGTCTTTTCGCAGTACCATTTTTTGATACAGTCGCGCTACAGTTACTACCTACCCGGATGAAATTGCAAACATCGCGGTACCAGCGACGAAGATGAAACTTTTCTCCGGGAATAATCCTTGGAAACATCCGGCAAATTGCACGTACAGTTATCTCTCGCTTAACAACGCGCAGCCATTGACTGACCGCTTGTGTCGTTAACTTCCATTGCGTGGAATCTCCTTTGTGCCAATGGCTTCATTTCCAACGTTTAAAACGAGACCTTGGTTCTTCGAATTTAGAACATTGAACGGAATGACGCAAAAGTGGATGTCGGCAAGTAGTCCGGCAAAGGATGATTACTCGAAACGGTTAAAATAGAGCTTGAAATTTCATGGACGTATCCCAAACATCGTTCAGACATTTTCTGCACCATGGTTAATGACAAGAACGTGCTCATCGCATCGCAGAATGATTCATTGCCTTGTCCCTCGATGGCGTAGAATTCGAGGAACCGACGTCTCAAGAGTCTGGAACAGTACGCCATAATGAATCGGTGAACGGTGTAGCATTAACCGGAGCCTTACGGTACAATGTGATTTCGTTGCCGGAGGATCTTCGCACGACATCGATGAATTTTACGAGCGTTAATTGGTGCGCCTTGGTTGGAAGACATTAGCGAGAGAAGCAAGAGAGGAGGAGAGGAGGAGGAAGAAGGAGAAGCGTAAAATGCGCGCGTCAGGCTGATGGATCGACGAGACTCGGCCCGGGTTTCTTCGCGCGAAAGGACGCGGTTATCGGTTCGTTGACCCGCGGCTTCGCTTAAAAGTTTCGGCTCGCCGATACCCCGATACGTACTCCCCGTGCTGTTCTTAACTACTTCCCGATACCGGCGGAATTTGTCCGGGGATTAAAAGTCAACGGGACTAGCTTTGTAATACTCCACGTCACGCTTATCTCCGGTGTCATCCGCAGAAATTACATTTCAGCTTCCTCTTTAACGTGCCACATCAGATTTTTCAAGCGAACGAGCGTACTGATACAACATTTCTTCGTTTTTTCCTCTCCTCCTCCTCCTCCTGTTCCTCTTCCTCCTCCTCTGCTTCGTCCCTCTTCTCGTTGAAGTTTGGCGCAGCTTTAATAGCCGGTTATAATAAAAAAAGAAGAACGAAGTTCGTTTAATGCGATTCGAAAATATGCAGCGGGTTTTTCGATCTTCGACCCGCCGAATCCGTCGATTTTCATTTCGCCTTTCCACCCCGGGGCGACAAGATACGAAAGTTTTCGGGCTGATTCTAATTCGGGAATAATGGAGCTGAAAATTGGATCCGAGGATCGATTAGGGAGCAACGATTTCTCGGGGACCAGGGTTTTTTCCGATATTGCGATATTACGGATCGCAGATTTTTCTACAGCCACGATCTTCGGCGTTGATTCGCGAGCGAGGAAAATTTACGTGAAATTTCCACGATCGAGGGCTCGTACGTCCTCGACGTTATGGCGAGGACGGAATGGAAGGCTTGCTTTTGACACTTGTCGTTGGTTTCACGCTCTACATCCTTCTCTACCCTCGTAGTCGATATTTAATATATCGACAGCCACTAACGTCTGAAATTTTCATCAAATTATTATTACATAAAAAGCCGTCTCAGTCGACGTTAAAATCGTATCCATTCTCTCTCTGTCTCTCTCTCATCTCCGCTGAAAATGCATCTCAACGTAATATTATCCATCGCGCGACGTTTCCGTATTTCTCTATCCTTCAGAAATTCATAAAAATCCCTCCGTGTCGCCGAAAAAGAATCACCGTTAAAACGCTCCACTTCCATTCAACGTCCGACCGTTCCGTAAACAATTCCACTCGTTGTGCCTCCGTGTCGTCGAGCACCGTGAAATCAGCGTACGCGATTTCGATTTCGCCGTTTTAGCAAGCACTTGACGATTTATTTAACTTTAAGAGGAGTTTGCCTGCGAAGTGGTGACGATGGTGGTAGTGGTGGTACACAGTCGGGGGGTATTTGGAAGAGAGGGCGAGAGTAAAGGGGGAGGGGAGGAGGCAGCGCAATGGAAAAGCCAGAGGAGGTAAAGGGAGGAGAAGGAGGGTAACCCTCGGACGTTCAGGGGCGTCAATGTATCGGCGAGGAGGAGGACGGGCGAGGGATGTTCCAGGTTGATGCCAGTGGCACTGGACGCAATTTGAGAGCAATCGACTGAACGACACGCCGCAAATCAAACCCGTCCGTGGTGGCTGGGTGTGCTAGCCGGCGCACCTCCACCGGCTGCATCCACCCCCGTCGCCCCCTCGACCCCCGTGGCCTCTGCATCGGCATTCACCCTTCCACCCTGCCATCCTTCCACCCTGCTACCCGGTTTTCTCTCCCCGCCACCCTTTTCGTTTCGCGGGCCTCCAGTGTCCTCTCAATTTGAGTTGACGCTTCTCCGTACAGTCGAACGATTCGAGTTGCCGCGCGACAGCTGCTCCTGCCGATGCATCACTTCGCATCCGGCGCGCATTACACCGCTGTTACTGTTAATTGAATCGATCGTTTTCAGATTGGCGGTTGCTCTACTAGCACCGTAAAATCGACGAAATCACGCCGACCATGCTGCATGCATAAGCGAGAATTCGGTGTGCGGTGATTGCCGGCTTGTGTGCATCGGTGGAGAGAAAGAGAAGGAGGGGTGGGAGGACGTAGTCGAACCGGCACCGCAAATTCGGTGTATCGGATAGGGGAAACCGGCCGAATGCGGGCCGGAGTTATGGTTTTCCTCGGAATAAATGTCGCCCGATGTTGGCACGGAAATTAGAATAATTGCTGGAACGATAGGCATGATTTTTATTTGCGGAACGTTGCGTTGTACGGGGGTGGAAAAGGGACTGCACATTTCGTGCCAATTGTCTCGTTGGTATTATTTACGCGCTGGTTTACCGATTTGGTGGAGACAGTGAGTTTTTAAAACTGCAGGTAATGCGCGTTTGCATTCAACGTTGGCACTGTTAAATTGAAAGTCCGCTTCTATCCTATCAAATTCGCTAAGGATAAAAGTATAGAGCTTGAATTTCCACGACCACGGGTTAAGCGAAATTTTATTCTGCAATACGGCACGTTTTTCGCATGTGCGCATTCGAAAACCCGATTTGCAGAGCTTATACTTTATTTCTCTTGTCGTCCATAGAAGCCTGTTAATCGTTTTTCACGGTATTTTTTATTGTTCCGTCGAATGGAAGGATGATAAAATAGAAGAAAGAATGGTGTGTATGTCGATGATATTATTGAACGAGCTCTTGAAAGTCTTGGGTGTCTCTTCAGGAGCAGTTGATCGTAAATCGAACTTTGACTATTTGTACGATACGTTTTAAGCATCCCGGTCTTTGCTTTCAACGTTTCCGCGTTAAATTGCATCAAGGATCCTTGTGTATTACCAACCAGACTCAACGGTACTATGAAATAGCTTCTACTTTCAATTAAATTTCAAATTCATAGAATATTCCACAGTTTTTCAATTCCTTGTAACAGCATTACACCTTACATTGAAATTTTATCCCAAAGAGTACAAAGGAGAAGCACAGACTTTATAATTCGAACGAACATCGCCGTTAATTAACGACATATTAATGATTCGGTCGAAAAGTCGTTACATTTCGCATTCTCGCTCTCTCGTTTAATTACCATCAGATAATTATTCTCTCCGGCGTTACATTTTTTCGGGATTTCATCATAATGCGAGGACGAAATAATCGATATTAATCTATTGGACGATTAATAATAGAATGAGGATAAAAACAGCCAGAAATGTTAAAACGTGCGTTCAGAGTCGTCGTACCGAAATGCACAGCCGCATTGTCGGTCGGCCACATTGGAAAATCCTTCGGTCACAGATGAAAAATCCTTTTTCCACCCCAAATCACCCGACGCGATCCGCGACCACCATTGTCGGACTTTGCGCTAAATAAATTACAGGTATTTCGTATTCGCAAGCAAACTCGTCGTCCATGAGGAAAATCTAATTGATGTCTCGCAATCTATAGTCTCACTTAAATTACTAACCATCGATGTTACGATACACGCTGGAAAAAATCACAGAGGCAACGAAAAGAAGCTTTTAACTTGTGTTCACGATTCGGGAGTTTCAATTTTATCCCCTTTGTTACTCTTATTTTGATATTTCCCCCATCGACTATTACAGTCACATCGTGGAGTGTCTATGGACGAGTTCTCCTTTCTTCAGTACCATTAGGGCTACGATACACACATCACGTAGGAAAAATTCCCAGAGGTGACCACGAAGGGATTTGAAATCGACTCTGCTGTTTGTGAATTCGAGGCTCTATTCCCTTCCCATTCTGCCCTCCGCTTGCGCGTATGTTTGCACGTATAAAACGTACCCGTGTGTCGAATTTAGAGAAGGCCATCTATCCGGATCGTAATAAAACAATTTTACAAATGATACCGCTACGAAACACAGAAAAAGAAAATTTATCGCAGCCTTGATAACCTGAAATACCTTGAAAACTCTATGCACCAGGTATTTTCTAGTTGCATCTATCTGGTCGATTCAAAATTTAACGACTGATTCTTAACTAATCGATGGATTTCTTGATTAGAAAATTCACAAAAATAGAAATTAATTGTAAATGGTGTACGTTTATCATTATACTTTGCTGCAAATCAGTTTCGTGTGATTTCTCCAATTGAGTACGAATTGGGTGAAGTAATGCAGAAGTAATACCACGCTTCTTCTTGGCTATGGTGGTTGACATTAGAATTATCGGCGTTATATTTATTATATTTAAATATACTGAATACTCACTTTGGAAGCAGAGAAATCAAGAGGTGGAAAGGACGATCAATTTAGTAATTTTGGTTTTAAATGATAGAAGTGGAATATTTACTGCATGGCTTCCCTATCAATTTGGGGAATTATTCGAGAAAAAAATGAAAACCGGTCATTTCGATCGCCTTAGTAGTTTTAATTTTAAGGATATGTATATCATAGTGTCGGTGATTCAGACCTCACTATTTTACGTGCCTTGGGATCCACGATTTTTTGGCTATGGCATATAAGAAGGTAAAAGTTCAGATTCGCCATCAGTGGGCCCGAGTCCTGATCCTCCTCTCTCACTTTTAGGAAGTATTTCCTAAATTATGATTCAACCCTGTATCTACGGCGCACCTTCGCATGGCACCATCGATATGTACGGCACGATGTTCTTAAATCAGTCACTGGAGACTCATTATTGCACATCGTTATATTAATTATCAAAAACAATATCAATTTTTTTCTCATTGGTGCAACATATGAATGTATCTGTGTCTAAATATGCAGAAGAGAAGTTTGTAACACAGCATGGTAAAAAAATGTCAAGAGCGCATATAATTATACGGCTTTCGTGTGTATCGATGAACATTCGATAATGCATACAAACTCCTCTCGTACATATTGATGGACCACCGTGAGCGTACATACACGCCGCCCGTACACATTGATAGATCGTCAAGAACGTATCTATACGCCTCTTGCAATAATAGGGTTAATATATCATAGCCTATGTGGCTCAGGACCCATCTAAAATAGGTCAAATGACCTTAGCAGTTAAAGCTGAAAAAATACAAAAAATGGAAAAGAAAGTACCACCCTGTTACCACGTTTCCAAAAAGGATCTCCTAATTAACACTAGAACTATCAAACCAGTCAAAATGACTGGTACACAATTTTTCCCCAAAATTCTCCAATTTTGTAGAAGAGTCTTAGAATAAATATTCTATGTCCATCTTAAAAAACATAAATCACCGAATCGATTACCTTTTCCGCCTCTTGACTCCTCCTTTTTCAAAGTAATTATTTAATATTTTGAAATATGATAGATTTAACGCCGGTAGTTCTAGTGTTAAAGTCGAAACTAAAGAAAGACGAAGAAGATACGGTCTCGCAAACAGCGCCGAGAGCAGGAACTATTTATCCACGCAATTTACGATCATCTCATCCGAGCATTGTCGTTCATTACACCATTGTCGGCGTTAATTGAAACGGTCGCTCGCAGATCCGCGGTCGCGCGTCCAAAAACGAGGCCTGCGCCTGCGCTCTCGAGATAGCGGAAAAACACGTCGCGATACAGAGGAGAGAAACGGCGGGGTGGATCGACGCACACTCGGCAGCACGCGATTGATCAATGATCTCTGTGAAGCGCTTAATTCTGCTTTCCGGATCGCACAAAACGAATCGTTGGATGGCGCACCACTCGTCCGACACTTCGCTGTTCCGGTGTCCCCTCAATTTGCATCGCCTCGCACGAGCCTCGCATGACCGATACTATTAATCGAATCGATTGCTTTCAAATTGTCAGTTCCCTTAACAGGGCCCCGTTGGTACCGCGTCCTGTTTATACGTTCACGGACGACGGAATTTCGCGGCGCAACGTCCCGTTTTCCTTCTCGCAATGTAATCGATCGCCATTTGCGTTCAGCCGGTCGCGAAATTCTGTCTCGATTCGATTTCGTTCGATGCGCGTTATTTCACGAATCTTTCAATTCCAGTGGGGCTTTGTTTCGATTTGGAGATTCTTCTTGATCGGTATTCGTCGGGTTATCGAGATTCGGTAGTATTGGTGCACCTGGTCGAACAGAAGTTTATCCTGCGAATTTCTTCGGCTCTTTGATTGCTGGAAATGCAGAATAAACGATGCATCGGCCCTTCGAAGCCCCGTGGAGTTTTTCCCCCTTGCGGCACGTTGCACGCGCATTTCTCATTGTTTCGTCGATCCATTCGACCGAGAAGTTAATCCCATCGTGCTTTTTTCCGGTGAAGATATTTCCATCTTTTTTTTCCGCGGCCGTTCAATTATGTAACATCGTAATGCTCTTTGGAAACAGAGTGATATTGATAGTGCGGATATCAATGCGAAAAGAAAGCGGTGAGGATTTCTCTTCGGTTCCAGGGCATTATCCTGAGCGATTATCCATCGTTTCTTGCGCGCGGAATTGCGATCAACGTTTCGCCTGGAAATTAATTTTCGACGGATACGCGTGAAATAAATCATCGTATGCTTCCGACCCGGTCGGAGAATCAATAACAAAACAAGAGGAAAGAGAGAGAAAAAGTCCCACCACCAGCCGAAACGTTTCGATTTCTCGAAAAGCCGACCGACAAACGGGGATAATGCGATTTGACTCGTGGCGAACGAGCGAAAATACCTGGTAACACAGGGTAGATGGAGCGGAGTGCCCTTAAGCACGATAAAACAGGATGCATACGAACAGGATGGTCGGAGGCACGGCAGCCAACAACTACTCGTATAACCGGTGCTCCGCGTCGTTTATGCTTTAAAGAGCGAAGTGGCTCGTCCACGCCTAGCTACGCGGATAATGGGGGAGTGTCGGCGGTGTCGGATGGATGCCGCTATCCTCTGCTAAAATATTCAAGGAAAATATTGCCCGACTGTCTACTGCTGCGTAAAACTTGTAAATAGAAGCCTAACGATCCGCCAGGCCGAGGAAGCCACGAATTACGAGCGTGCACCGTTCGGAATGGCGATCGAGCCGCGAGGTGATTCTTTTGGATAAAAAATTAACAACCGGTGAAAGGGTGACGCATAAGATCGGCTCCCGTTTACGAGCTGCGTTTTGCCGTGTAAGGATACCAAGTGCATCTAATTGCAGCGCCTTGGGTTCCGGAAAGAGATAATTCCTCGATAAGGAAATAAAAGAGATAATCGATGTGAAAAATTACCGTGTGAGACGTTCAGGGTTTATCGCAGGTACATACCTCGTTTTTTTTCGTTAACTTTCGAAGCTTTTTAAGAATTTCTTCCAACGTCGATCGATCGATACTCGCCGCACGCCCGTGCGAATTAATTCGTTGCGATCCAAGTGGCAGCTGGGTTGGCTTTGTGTATTTTTCTCTCTCGGGTTGAAACGTCGAATCGTTTCACTTTATCATTTGTTTCGACATCAATAGTAGCATTGGTTCGTTCGTTAATATTTTTCCTCTTGGCGCGCTGCTTTTTTAACGTTGGTCGGTCAGGCTACGAGAATACCTTTTCGGATTCTTCGAGTGGCACATCGTTTAAAACAAATATTATAGCGTCCTATTACAATTAAATCCCGGACGAGCCCCCAAAGAATAAGGATACTCGCCTTGGAAAACCTAATAGGATCTCTTAACACTAGAACTACCAAACCAGTAAAAATGACTGGTACACAATTTTTTGCAAAAATTCTCCAAAAGAGTCATAGAGTAGATATTCTACGTCCATCCTATAAAACATAAATTACCGAATCTATCATCTTTTCCACCACTGAATTTTCCTTTTTTCAAAGGACTTATTTAATATACTTAAATATAACAGATCTAACGCCGGTAGTTCTAGTGTTAAATTAATTAGATATCGTAGCATATGAAACTAACTGAACGCGCGTAAATAAAACGAAGTGACTAACTTCATTCAAAATATGTAACTATAAAATAACAAAACTCATTAAACATTAATTTACTGGAAAAATAACTCTAAATGTCTCACAAAAAGTCTCTCCAATCACATCTTGTACTCCACTCTCTAGATTCTCAACTCAACTGACTCTCTCTCAAAATTCACGCTCTCATCCACCCTCGATACTCTTTCTCACAGCATGCATTCTTCGTTTTTCCCACAGTATGCATTCTCTATTGTACTCACTCATTTTCTCCTCATTCATACACTAAACATTCGCGCTGCCCTAGCATTCGTCGCCTCACTAATTTTCAAAAATTAATATTATTTACTAGTACAGAAATTATGTTCCTACAATATTATGCTATAATATAATATACAATACTATCAAGATTACGTGACGATGGGTCAAAGCTATCTTACAAAATAGAATCGAGACACGTTCTTTTCCAAGGATGTAAGTAGTAACTCCAATATTCTGCTCCAAAATGTATTCCACAATCTTCTCCGTGAACTTCGCAAGGTGAACAGTAGGACTAAATGCGTAGACATAAACAAACAGCTTGAAAAGTACGAGAAGAAACAAAAAGAAAACATCCCCCGTAATGGACGACGCACCACCCCATCCAACGGTCGTTCGCCAAAAGAAGCGGAGAATTTATCGTGCGCATATTTCTGCTTACAGATGTTTTGAAGAGCAGCCCGCTGAAAGATGAAGGCCGTAATTGCGTCGTTTTTTCTCCTCACCGTCGTCGGTAGTGTCATCTCCGTTGAGTGGAAACACAGCGCGGTGTTGGACAATAACTTCTTGGTACTTTGGACGCCGGGCGACAGAGACGTTACATTCGAGATTCAAGTGAAGACCCTCGGCTACGTCGGGCTCGGTTTCACGAAGGACGACGGTCGAGTCGGTGCTGACATGGTCATCGGATGGGTCGACAACAATGGTCAGGTCCACCTTCAGGTGAGTGTTCTTAAAAGCACGTTTTTCATCCAACGACTTCGCGACGTACAACATTCACCTTCGATATACCATAGACTTTCCACTTCAAATAATCTTGCGTGAAACGTCGCATTCATCTTCGCCGAAGAACGTCATCGACAAGGTTTGAAAAATTCAAAGTTTCATTCCAGACGAGACAATGAAATTGAAAGAAGCGAGCAATCTTAGCGATATTCTACGCGTCTATTCGAGCGAGAAATTATATTCATTTCCCGGATGTCGAAGCAGAGTTGCCCTCGAATAATTATTTTCCCGCTACCGATCTGTAGCGTTGAGCGCCGTCGAGAGATGATCGTCTAGAGTACACGAATCGGTGCGGAGGAACGCGCGTAATGATAGTCCTTCCGGAGATAAGTAATGGGTTTCTCGTTTCGATCGGTGTATCGGATAGTTATCAATCTTGCGAACCGAAACCACCGGCCTGTCATTATGCGTTCTCGTCATTTTGCACGACACCATCGGAGCTTTATGGTCGTTTTCTACGCGGAGACGATTACCTTCGGCGATTTTTCCGGCATCCCCCTGCGGTACACCGAATGATGTATTACTTTGCGCGAAACAAGATATTTTTGAGTGGCGGAATGCAAAGGTCTTTAACGTCGGAACCGCAACGTCGAGAGAGGGTCGAGCGAGATTTATCGGAGAGGTAGGTTAAGATAAATGCTTCGGTTCCGTTTTCAAATAAAATACCCTCGTCCCGTTCTCCGTTGAGGTGGCAGCGTGGTTGGTACTCGCATCTTTTCCTTCATAAAATACGGGGGGATTGCCGACGATCGTGTCCTTGATAAATATCGAGATGATTTTTTTCCTTTAATTTTCCAGCCGCATCTTGCTTCGATTTGACGAGTAGCATAGCTTAGTAGCGGGAGTTTTAAATTTGAAATGACGTTATGGCGCATTCGCAATAGCGCGCCAAAACCCTCTTCTGAAACCGGACTCGAGGGGATTACACTCTGTCCTCCCTTTCGTCAACGATACGCGGCTGTTGTCACTTTACACGTTTCTTTATAACATCATGACCCAGAAGGGGAATATAGCTGTTATTCTCTATTTTTTCCTTTCCCTTCCACCGACGTATCTCATCTCTGACGCAAATGGCCTCCGACCGACAGAACGACCAACGTCGCGCGAGAACGAGCGCACGTTTCCTCTCGTTTTCACATTTGTCGTTGTGGAATATTTCTTTCACGACTTGCTCTGTCCAACAAGGTTACGCCCTCCGTTACTTTTTATCGTCGTCATTAGAAAATTATTTCGCCTAGAATGTTCACCGACGTTTTATTCCTTCGCGCTTCGCTCGAGAAATGGACATTTCTTCCCTCATACTCCTTCGATCGACAGCCTCGATAGTATGCTCACAACTATTTCAAAATAAAATTTCCTTTCTTTCCGCTTAAACGATTCCAACGTAAATCGAAAATTTTCCCACTTCGTTTAACTCCTATCGAAGGATCGTACCCTCCGAATCGATATTTCAAAATCCTCCATGAAACGTCGAACTCGGAGGAAAATGTGACAAGACTTGAATTCACGAGACCCCAATCATTTCTCTTGATGCTCCGGCGTAAACAGCCGGCTCATTGCTGGCCAGTATGATTGGTCGATATGAGCAACACTGCATCCAGCTTGGAGAGAGATCTCCGTTGGTTTCTTATAAAATGGAAAGGAGCCGTAAGAAGGGAGGGGATGCAATATAGGAAAGCAATCTTCTTGGGCGACTACTGCGGGGTAACCGAGAGTGGTAGGTCGGTGCTTAGGTACACGTCTACGTAGGTAGAGGTTGGTAGGTACGTAGGTAGGTAGGAAGGTAGGTAGTCAAGCTGCAGATCGCGTCCGTCTCGCGTGTCCGCAATTTTTCCGGTAGAATCGTTGCCCGCTCGTTCCATAATGCATGCCGTGGCGCGCAATGCTCTATGCGATTCAGCCGTCGCCGGACGTTCTCATACGCCAATGCGAGGAAGGGAGAGAGAGGTATCGAGAGGGTTGACCGGGTGGAAGCGGGAGAACGAGAGGAACAGGAAAGATAGAGAACGACCGGGGACAGAAACGAGAAGAACGAAACTGAGGTACGGAACCGTAGAACGTCGGAGAGAGATAGAGAGAAGGCAAGAGAGCTCATGGCGAATGGGAGCGAGAAGCTTTTTCGTTATGATCGTAATCTTAGAACCAGACCAGCCGCGGGCATCTAGAGCAGCCAGACGACCGTGCCTGTGCTCCTAGCGCTCGATTTCTTGTCCTTATAGATACCCACTTTTCCACCCACCCCATATTCCCCTTTTGACCGCTCCTCCGATCTGTGGCCAGGATTCTTTTATTCGCGTGCCGCTGACTTTTCTCCTGCGATTCCATCCCCTCCATTCAAAGGAATTGCCGGATGCACGGGGTTATCGTAGTTTCGAGGTAGAATTCGAGGTGGGTGACCCGAGGTCACTGTATGGTAGGGAATATCGCGCCACGTCGGAGAATAGCAAATCACCCTTCGCATCTTCGCACCGCAACCCTCGCGGAGAGTCGATCGGTTACGGGAAGTTTCGTCCGTCCTCCTTTACAACTGGGACTTGCCGTTCTAACGAGAAACTCAAACCAGACAGAACTCGATCGGATCGCAAACTCGACGGTTCTAGACAACGTAGGTCGTGAGAGGTAACTTGGTATGATTAATAAACATTGCGAATGTCTTAGATCGCGTGCTATGCTGTTCGTCAGCTCCGACGATTATTCTTCGTGCGATTAAGTTTGTCGAGCGGAGCCAGTCATTTTTCAACGATATCGTAGTTTCGAGAAGTGTGAAAAAACGTTCAACGAGTACTGGTCGTACCTTTGTCGTCGTCACGAAGATACGCAAGCTAGAACCAACGTCTAAGACCAACACGAATGGAAATTGATTAAACAAGTGCACCCGATACATCCGTTCACCGTATCTCTCGTACGCTGAATCGACTTCCACTTCTTCGAGCCGTTAAATTCAATTTTCCTGGTCTAATTCTTTTACTCGCTTCGTTTAACTTGCTCGTACGGTTCGGCACGTCGTTTCATGGCGGATTCGTAGCCCGATGTCTATTCGAGGTCTCTTCACCTGGAGTATCATCCCCAAGGCAGCCGCGAGGTGAAACGTATTCGTATGCCAAGATATCGTTGTTTCTCACGAGAGCACTCGATTAATATCTTCGAAGGTAAGAGGCACGGAGCGTTAATTCAACGGCACGGAAAAATTCCATGGAAACGTTGAAATTTTACATTTCCTCGCCAAGTATCAAAGAATTCTTTTACGAATCGTTGAAAGAAACGGCGTGCAACTATTTTTCGCGTTGACTTGCTCCATGAAATCCCGTGTGGTCCGGTATGAAATCAAATTTTCGCCACCACTATTTACTTGCATAAAATATGATTGTTTATTTGTAATGTCTTCCGATGCGTTCTCTCCAAGAGTTGAGCTCGTTCCGGTGGAAAGGCGGAATCCTCGTGCAATTACTGACACAATGTCGTTTATAATATTAATGAGAATGGTCGTGACGACGCGAACATTAGCGCATTCGATGTAAAGCGTGTTTACGATACACGTTGACTAGAAATTATGAACATCATAAGAACGTAGCGTGAACCGATCCGAACGTGTCGGAATCCCTTTGCAAACTTGGAAAGTATACATGCAATGGTTGACGCGCATAATGTACAGTAGATAATGCAACATGATAAATAGCCCGTCGGCTCGATTCCTCGAGTCTGCACGAAAGAAAGTATCGCGGGTTTCTTCGAGGTGGAAAGTCGGTTAATGCGCGATCGCTCGTACGACTCTTACGGTAGACGGACTACGGGTAAATTGCAAGAGCCTCGGGTAAAATGCTAATGAGATCTCGCAGTCAGTTAATTTCGGTATCTCTCGGTGTTCTCGACGCACGCACACACCGAGTGAAACGTAACGACAGTGGGACCGGATGTGGGACCAGCCGTGGGTCGTCGGATGGTGGAGGGAAAAAATAGAGGAAAGGCGAGCGGCGCGTTTCGCGGGAAACAAAGTTCCTATTTCGCATTGTCGGTGGCATTCTCGTCGGTGCAATTGCACAGAGTGTCGGGAAAAGGGCCAAAGATGAGCGTGAAATAGCAGGGAGATGGGAGCACGTAACGCTGACCTGCAGTTAGGCGAGTTTTCACGTTTGGATTGTTATCGTAGCGGGAAAGTGAGATAGAAAGGGTTTATCAAGGATAGACACGATGAACGATTCACTTTTGATCCATGTAGCTAGGTATAATCTATACCTACTATCTCCATTTGATCAAAGGTTTAAAATCATTGCCGAAACGTTTGGCAGTTGTATTTTTGCTTCCATTCGATCGTCCGTGTTCGATTAAAAAGGACGGAATTTAAATGAAGAATTTGTCCGGACAAAGATACACGAGGACTTTTACGTACCAAGGAAATGAGAAAGAGAATTCTTTATAAGTTTCGGAACCGATCGGACAATTGCGGCTACCTTCTTTCGATTATCTCCGATCGGGCTTCCCCTCGCGGAATATAAAGCAGGCCGTTTCAATCAATGATACCGAGACTACCTTCGATTTGAGTTTCCATGCTTATTTCCACGATACCCGGGGACGCGCGTTGCGGTAACGATCGCCGGTAGATTTGTGATCAAAAATACCGAACAGAAGCACGGCTCCCGAGTAAATACGACGATTCAAAACAGAAGTCGTCCGGTGTGATCCAACAATTGCCCGGTGCAGCTTTCGTCGGGATGAGGGAGAATGAGGGAGAATGAGAGAGCGAGATGGGGATGAAAAAAAGCATTTTTTGATATTGTAGCTCTCGGAAGGAGTGCTTTGAAAGAATTTGCGGATGTTTGCAAACACGTGTCCACATTGAATTCTATTCGATGTTCGCAAATACGGTCCGCGCGGCTTTATTGTGCCCGGTACACTGCGGAATACACGCGGATGGGGGTTGGTCGAGTTGGTCGGTACACCCCATGTACGTGCATTCCGCGACTGTTTGGTGAATAAATGATATGTTTAGTAATACCACGTCGCAGTGCGCTGCTCGCGGCATTCATCAAGCGGAGGGAAAACGAAGTGGAGGGAGGAAACGTGCGAGAGAGAGAGAGAGAGAAAGTAGCGACAGCAAATAACCGGATGAATTAATAAATCCGCTGACACAGGAAAGTATCGTGAAATCGTGAAAGACTCGTGGAATTTACGGGGATGCTCTTGATGGTCGTTATTTTCGAATCTTTCGTCTGAAAAACTTTGGAAATGATGTCGCGTGAATTGGGGTAGTATACTTTTCAGTGTCTTTAACCCTTTGCGCTCCGAATTATTTTAATAATCTTTCTTCAAATAACCAAATATAGTCTCAGAAAATTGTCTAACGTTGATTATTAATTTTTAATGAATATTAGAAACAATTGTGGATACCGCGGGATAGTTATGTTAAGATGCAAAATTATTGTTGATTTCGAAAAGTCGATGATTAATAGATGAAACGTTAAGTGCCATAGAAAACTGTGTCGAGTGTAGCTCGACATAGGAGTGCAAAGGGTTAAAGATTGCCTACATTATGAAAATGTAAAGAGATTTTAGTTAGAAGTCATTAACTGATTCGAAATGAAATATGCGGCACGAAAAATGAATGAAATTCAAATTATTAATAAGTTTACAACGTGATTCTAATCATTACCATTTCGATCAATTATCAAATAATAAAATTCTGAGATAACTGCAATTTTCACCGTCATCCAACATCTGCAAAAATTCATCTACCTCATCCTCTCTCGCTTCGAGACCATAATTTGGAGGTCTCCATCGTGGAGCATGCAACCGGGTCATTTTGTGCTCGGCAGTTGTGCAACGCGGGCACGAGGTCGTTTTTCAAAACGATATAAAATTACCGGCATCGTTTAAATCGCCGAAGCGTTTTGAGATTCCAGCGTACGTCGGTGCACGACGTCGACGGAAAAAAAAAGAAAGAGGACGAAAAGGTCGAGGATAGGGTAATGGAGAAATAATAAAAAACGTAAAAACCGCGGGGACGGAAGAGCCCGCAACGGGGCATCGCGAATGCACCGTCGTTGCGTAAAGATGCAAGCGGTGCATGTGCATACTGCAGCGCTGCACCCACGGCGAGGGGAAGAGGGTCCCGGAGAGGTTGGGTGATCGAATAACTGTGCGGAGGCTATTCCCAAGTTACTCTTACCATGGGATCCCTCGAATGCGATTTTGCCCGACGTAAATAGGATTCAGCGTAAATGCATTTAGGTATACACACGTACAAGCCGCGTTCTCGTAAATGATGTCGCGGCACTGTTTGAGTTCGCCATCCAGGTTTGTTATTACGGTGCATACGATGAAAATGTGTGCTGCAGTGGGTGTGTTCGCGGTTGATCACTTTTTGACGGAGAACTACTTTGGAATCCGGGAAATCTTTTGTCCTTGATACTGCAATTATTAGGTCAGAATGGCAGTCGCATGTACGTGCATTGGTTGAAAGAGCGAGACGGAGAGAGAGAGATAGTTTCTCGATGTTTTGACAAGTTATTATCTCAAACGCGCGGGTAATTTAAACAAAAAGAAAATACCAGGTAATTTTTCCATGAATTTGAACGACGAAATTGCATACACTGGGAATTGCTTGCGGGGGAGGAGGGCAGCTTCATTAAGTGGCGTTGTGTTATTAATTACTATTGTTAACACGCTGAACGCCAGCGGTATTTCGCTAGTTTCATCATTTTTACTAAAGTGAAACTGTTTCTATTAAAATCACATCTTTACCAAGCAGAAACCTTAAAGACAAATAGTTGTATAGTTAGCAGGACGTTACCTTTTTAACACTAGATTTACGGGCGTTAAATCGGTCACACTTAAATGTATTAAATAAGTGCTTTGAAAAAAGTGGGGTCAACGGGTAAAGACGAAGATCGGTTAAGTAATTTGTATATTATAAGATACAAGTGAAATATTGACTGTATCACATCTCTATAAATTTGGAAACCGTTCTTAAAAAATTAGGAATCCGTCAGTTGAAGGCTTCCGTAAATCTAGTGTTAATGCCAATATTGAAATACTGAATGTAATAGAAAATTCGTAAATATTACAATGTAAAAATCATATATGTCATTGAGATCAGTAGCGCCGGTCACCGGTGACCCCCATGGCATTCAACGTGTTAGCGTCGAATCAAGAATCTTTAATATCGTAGGATAGAATTATGTGAAATTCAACACCAGCCATAAAAAAGAGATAGGGTCGAAATGGTACGATTAACGCGCACCTTTCGAGTTAAAGAAAATGAGAAGGAAAAATCAATTTTCGTCTATCTCGGGATTATAAGGGAAGGGGGGTGATTGCAGGGGGATCCCGATCACCTTTTTGACGATGAACCTTTCAGTTAGTCGATTCCATTATCGACTCTGCACAGGTACTTATGGGATCAGAATAGAAGCCGTGTTATAGCATCTGAAATGAACTCAGGGTTCCCGCAGTGTGTGCACGGATGAAAAGAGAGGATGCAAGGAAGGTCTTGGGTGCGAAGCGGCGGCCCGCATGCTGATTCGCTTTTCGAGGATCTTTCCTCCTATTTGACGCCTTCGCCCGCGATATCAGAGATTCTTGGATATCGCGAGCACTGAAATCAAAATTCCTCTCGCAACCGACTATTTAGGATTCCATCTGTAGATGATATCCCGTTTGAGAGTCGCATCCGAGGGGAATGCGAGCGCACGGACGGAATAAGATTGAATGCCACAAATCATGCGACGCTCTGGCTCATCGATATCGTCCGAATCGTGAAATTTCTTCGTGCCTTCCCCCAATTTTAAAACGATCCAAGTCAATTAAAAAATTGATCTTGAACCTCCTGGAATTTCTTGCTGTTATTAATGTAATTCTACCGTCCCGACTTGCCGATTGGATGATACAAAGTGCGAAAAAATACACGGCAGCAACGGCCGGATAGAGAAGATTTCCAAGGTGAATGGCTTCAAAAGATTTCCAGCCTGAAGCAATGTCTCGCATGCTGATTCGTCTCTCGACGTCTTTAGAGCATTTCGGCGCCTCCGGCTGCGTCTAGACTCTACGAACGAGATAACTCTGGCCCGAATCCTTCCGAGAAGGACCATTTAAATCTTGAGATTCAGAGTCTCCCCGAACGATCTCGACGGTGTCACTGCCTTAATGTAATATCGCTCTTATTATTCCAACTAACGAGTTCCCTTTTCTTTTTGTCTCATTCCAAAGGTATATTCCACTCGAGGGTACAATTTAATATACAGTTAAACATCATAAAGTGCATAGAATACAGTAGGTACCAGAGTGAATTAACGAAGCGCAAGAACCTGCGGTATGATCGTACAGAAGCAAACAGCAACGTACGGAACATAGGACGGGCAAAAATTCGAAAATAAAATTCACCGGTCGCAACGGACTCCTATCTTTCTGCTCGAAAGTGCTTCCCTTTTCAACAGCGATACCGTTGGAAACCGATATTCGTATACGTTCGAAAACTCATACGCATGGCAACGTATTCCCAAGGCACGCGTGATACATTAATAATCGGTTAACGCAACCCCGAAAGGCACGATACGTTCGGAAAGTCGCGTTACACGCGAGACGCACGTGCACGACATAACCGTATCCTTTCTATTCCCGCGCTCCGCGTGTCTTTCTGTTCTATCCGTACCATTTCGAAAGACTTTTATGTCGCCGTAAAATTTTATGCCGATATTGTCCTGCAAAGCAAGTGCATCGAAACGCGTAGACTTTAAGGATCCTGACAGTCAGTCTGACCCGGAGTAACCGATCTCTCGGAGAAATAATAAAAGTGCACGGCAAGAGATCAACGAGGCAACGGCTGCCGGCTAGGATCGTGCGCGGCTGATGGATAACGCCTCCTTTTGCGAATGCAGATCGAAATTATAATGCGCCTCTTCGATCTCCCTTTCCAGCTTATTCTCTACACTCTCTCCTCTCTTCTTCTACACTTCCTCTCGGTTTCTCTCGCGGTCCTTCGTGAAAGGTTGGCGGCTATGCCACCATCTCGGTAGGGCCCCGATGGGCAAGGCCGATACTGTCAAAACTCTCGTACGTTGGGCGTGAACGAGCACTCTGTTGAGACCACTGGCACGATTATCTTTCGACTTCTTCCATGCGTGTCAAGCGGTTTGCACTTTTTAACGAGCTTTTCCATGGGGAAGTCCCTCAAGAGTCCCGCGGTTTTTCGTTATTACGAATATAAGTTTTTCTCGTTAACGTCGGGGCTATTGATTGTATACGGTCATGAAGTTAGCACAGTTTAATGCAATTCCTTGCTACTGGAATCCGAATCGTTGCTTTCTGGACGCCGTTGCAATTGTCACACTAATAATGGAATGAAATAGCTGTGAGGTGAAGCTGTAGCTGGAGTATTAATGGTTTTTGCTTTTGCGACGAATTAGTGATCTTTCAAACATGGTTATTGTTACCTTGCAAACGCTCAATGATCGGCTGGATTAACTATTGGTAATTGTTGCAACAATGAAATGTCCATCCTTGCAAAACCGTAACCAAAGTCGCATTTGTATTCGGTCGAATGGAACGATCGCAAACGTATTTAAAGGAGCTTATGGATTATTAAACTCTATCATCGGCCGGTAGTCCGTCCGAACGCGTAAATAATACTGTCGTGCGCAATGCCCGCCGTAATTATCATATTTCATTAAGCTGTTGCGTTGCCGCGAATCGCGCGGATTTCGCGTGTCTCGCATAAAATAACAATTTCCAGCGTGCTATTCGTTAGGGAGATTAATGTCGGCCGTGCGACTCGAATGATCGCCGGTGTCACGAATTACCCGCGTCTCGTAAATATGTCACTTGCGTTATCAGCAGGCCCTGATACGCCTCTGACAACTGATTCGACGCGTATGCAAATTCCTCGGCAGCCGAACGCATAGTTATTGAGCCATGAAATACGAGCCGTCGATAAATAACGATAACACTTCGTACTCTACCTATCGTTGCGAAATTACGCTACGATCGGTGAACGGCTTCGGACGTAGATGAATCGATAATTGCTTACTCCATTTATCGACATGAAAAATCAAACGAGTATATATGGCGAGATAAAACTTTCATCGTTGAAACGATCGAATTAGAGTAAGCGAAAGTCTTTCTCCGTTATCGTCGTGCAATTAACCCCCTGCCTCGAAGATTCTGCCGTTACTGCGCGTACCGTAATTAAATACCGAGTAACGGAAATGACGCTTTACCGATTGGTCATTTCTTTAGCGTAAGGGAAAAGAGGTTGTGTAGTTGGATTTTGCAACTTTGTGTTTGAAATACTTTTTATTTCGGTACATCCGTCTCTGTGCACTCTTAGATTTAGACTGCCGCACATTCTTAACCCCTTGCCCTACGAATTCTTTTGCGTCTGCCTCCACAATAATTGAAAGCTTAATTGCTAAAATAAAAATTTGCCGGTGATTTTTGCCATATCTTACAACTTGATGGAATATTAGTAACATAGAAATAATTTTATCGTGTGGTGTTCCACTGACATTTACAATTTGATGATTTTCGAGGAGCTTCAAAATTTCCTATTCCATCTAGCGCATCACGAGTGCCACTCGTGATTATAGTGCAAGGGGTTGAAACATCGAAATCTCTCTAGCTCGCGTTACTCTATTATTCTTTCTAATGTTCTCGCTCAGCCACTCTTAACTTTCAATCACTTTCATTCGTTCAGGCATTCTCACTATTCACAGTCATACATTATAATACCCCCCCCCCCCCCCCTTATACTTCCATACAGAACAGTTTACAATCAAATTCAAAAAAGTACATTAACTTTGTATCGTATAAAACTCCATAATTTGGCAGCATTTAGAATCTCTGGCAGGCAGTCCAAGTTCTTTAATTTTCTGCGTCACAAGTATGACTGAATGTCCTAAGGCAAGGGGTTAATTTCTATCGATGAAACGATCATTTCACCCTATCGAGAAGAGGACGTGTTATTCCGTCTAGAATCATCGATAGGAAAGTAAGGACGCTCGGAATTTCGTGGTGCAGCCCAGTTTCGCTATGTCTGATCGTAACAGTCTCCCGGACTGTAGCTAATTAGTGGAAATTAGACGTCGCCGAATAAGTTTTGGCGATCGAAACGTAGGATTTGGCGAAACGCTGTGCTTCCGTAGAAGGGAAAGTTATCCGGGGGTCCGGTAAATTGGGTTCAACTTCTATTGGTTCTTGGGGAGGACGGTAGGGTGAGGATTCATCGATTGTGTTGTGGCTAAGCCAATTACCGATACGGGCTTTGTCTTTTACCTCTGTCTGCACGATGTATCTTTCCTAATGGGACGATTCTCGAAAAATACAGCCGACTTCCTCGTCCCGTAACGGGGGTTGGTGTAATTTTTAATTTCGCTTTTTCCGCGCACGTCGAGCCCGGAATGAAACTGCGAAGAATTTGAACGCAACGAGGACGAAAAGTAAATGGGGACTTATTGCGAGATCTTCCCCTCGTTTTTCCGCGTAATTATGAATTTGTTTTAAGAGGATTTAATGGAGCACGCCCCTCGAGAAAATTGCAATAAGTAATTACATTTTTTACATTCGCAGAACGACAAGAACTCGTGTCGCTTCGCGTATTACGTTATCCTTTTGAAGGAAATACCGTTATTTCATGGTTTCGCGTTGCGTTAACATTTTATCAGCGGCTTTTGCGTCAAACTTATTCCTTTCCATTCGTCGCACCGACTGTTTTTCGCGGCAGTTATTCCTATCCTTGTATCCTAGAAACAGAATGCATTTTTATGTTTCACGAGCGTATTCTCCCGCGAAAGAATAATTTGTATCGAGCGTCCGAAAACTTTGAAACAAAATAGCGAAAAATCTTTTTCGAGGGGCAGGAAAACGGAAAGAGTCTATTTCGTTGCGGCTATCGAAGAGACACTTTAAAATTCCATCGTTCCACGGATAATCCATCCTTCGAGTAAGTGGACTTTGGCGCGAAACCGAGAGAAGCCACACGAACATCGATGCCTCAGGAGTGCAAGGGAGGTAGAATTACCGGAATCAAAGACATCCTCGTCTTCCTGTACCATCGTCTCTTCAACGACGGCAGAATGTTCGCTGGAAATTTATACTTTAAAAACATCGAACGAAAGGCAGCAATGTTACAGCACCGCTTCGAAATTGCGAGGGAAGTTCGTTGGAGAGAAAATTCAGAGATTCCAGAGAGGAAATTAATTACAAGAGCGGCCCTTACTACCCGCGGCGAAACGTCTTGCGGTTCTTACGGGGTTAAAGCTACGGCGCAAGAAATGGTCGACACATTTGACGTCATTAATCTACTTTTCTGTTTTTTCTTCCTCCTCCCCTTCTTTTTTATTATTTTCCCATCTTAGGCAGTAATCCGTAATACCCAAGCTTAATGTAGGTGCAAAGAATTTTCCCCGAGAAATAAGAGGACGTGTATTTATTACTCCGTCTGGAGAACGTCTGCTGTGCAATTCTTTTCTACGTTGGCCCCGAGTCGGATAACAGTGGAGAGGAAATCCTTAATAATTGTTTCTCTTACTTCCGTTATCCTTAAGACCCGGGAAAAGGAGGTAGAACGGAAAAGGGGATAGGTAGCGCGTATGTCTGAACGCTGGAGCCGAGAGGAGGCAGTGGTTAGGTGGCAGGACGCGATACAAAGGATCAAATCTGCCAGCTCTTAACGATCCCTGGCTTAGAATGCAATCCTCGGAGAGAAACTGGCTTACACGAGAACGTAGCTGCTACGGGGTTGCAGAAGGACAGGAGGAAAGATTCGTCGTTGCAGCAATGAAACAGATAGATAGAGACTTAGAGTTTCACTCGGCGGATAGAGAAGGATCGTGGACACTTCACCCTTCTACCGGTTCGTTGTTCGTCCTCCCATATCTCCGGTTGTAACAAGCGCTAGTGTAAAGTCGACTTTGCTGACTCGGTGCTTTGGTGCCCGTGTAGTTTTACCTCCTCTCTTACGGCTTCGTGCAACCCTTTCCTGCCTTCTCTCTCGTCCTGCTCTCTCCCTCCGTTCTCTCGGTGCTTCCTCGGTACCCGGAGCGGCGCGCATTGTATCGAAATTCCCGAGAGCCTTTCCAGCCGGAGACAAAACAAAAATGGACGTGCATGGTCGGTTCTCTTCAAAGACCGCTAGGCAGAGCCACTCCACCCTCCTTCTACCGTGGGGGAGGAAGTTTGGATCGCTTCCTACCGACTGTTGTGCACTCGAAACTTTTACGCCGAGGATGCGCTTGCCTTGCACGACTGACACCGTGTATCGAGAATGCTACGGTTAGAACCGCAGACGCGCATCTTTTGTTCGAAAAATTGCCTCTGTGTGGCCCAAGGTCGGCGAGAAAATCCCGTCGGGGTGCACTGTTCTTTCGGTTGACAGAGGGTAGAAAGTATTCTACATATTTGGATGGAAATTTCAGAGTTAATACGTGAATTCAAACGATTTTGTAGAACGTTTTAACCTCTCTTGATGGACATGCTGTTCGATCGAAAGACACCCCCGTTTGCTTGATTCGGGCAAATTGCTTGCACGTTGCATCCAGTGGATTTCCCAGCTCGCACCTATATTTCGGTATACCATGTAATTTATTTCGTGTATGCCAATCATTGCAAACCGTTTGAAATTCATGGTAGATGTTTGGTATAGAGAAATTTCGTTGGCATTGCGTATAAATTGATATTCTCGCTTGAAACAAATAGCAGAGGTTATCCCTGGCATCGATGTTAATTCTCCTAGATGCTTCGTTCACGATGAATCTTCCACTATCTAAATTGTTACCAACGAAAAAGGAGAGAAAGAGAGCGCGAGAGCATAGCGGGAATTTATAGTGCACCCAAGTTTCTCTCCTCTTCCCAAAACCACTTACTCAGTTCTCCGAGAAGACGTATTTTTTTCTCGTTGTCTGGAAATTGGAGGAATTCTCGAACAATGTCACGTACGAGCCATTATATCACTCTTGGGGCATTTTTTCGTGAACGTAGCCCGGAACTCGGAGGTTAACGCGTGGAGAACGAGACCGGTCCCATCAAGATTTCAGAAACCGGCTACTTTCTTGCTACCTCTTGCGTGGAGCGTGCGTGACACGTTTTTATGCCAACAGCCGGGCGATCCGGTTGACGATGAGATTCCTCATTTCGCGAGATTCATGTTTACGGCCAGTGCACCGACGACGGAGCATCAAGGGAGGCGAAATCCTTTCGTCGAAAATGAGCGGCCGGGATTTAGGTGCATCCTCGGTTAGCTGGGATATATTCTTTTCTCCGTGCTTGCATCAGCACCCACCTCTTCCCTCTTCGTCCCGTTTCTTTTCACGATCTCATAAGGCGACCGTCCATATTTTTGCGACGGTGGTTTTACCGTTGTCACTTCAGCCGCTTTTAAAGAGATCCCTCGGAAAGGATTCTTAAAACACGACCCGCTCGTTTCACCGGACTTCCGTACAATCGGCTTCTAGAAAATTTCACCCGGACGAGAAACCATAATTGGTAAGTCTTCCGGATAACGTTTCCTTCTAAAAATATCTTTCCGCGAGATTGTGAAAAACCCGAGGCAGCTGGTTGGGTATTTTATCTCGTTAAGAAAGAATTCATCCATCGATCGTATCCCCGTCCTCTTAATCCTCGCCCTCGGTCCGATTGTATTAGTTCAACGTCCCTCTCTAAAAATACAGTGCAGCGTCTCGTCTGTTACGGTTGCATTCGCGGAACGTTGAAAAGTTCCTGGAGTTCTCCCTCTTCCTCGTTTCCAACGAGGCGGTACGAAGCTGACTTCCAAAGTTTCTGACACGAGGAGCACGAGTCTAGCGCAGATAGAACGCGAATAACCTCATAATCCATGAGACACGGTCAATCGCGTTGAGAAAATACAGCGGAACGACGGGAAAGAAGAGATCCCGAGGGACTGGGAGAACAAATACGTGAAATAAATCCCAGCAGACGCGAGGTTAGTCCCTATCGGAGGTAAGATTCATCCGGCATCTCGCTATGCTCTCCTCGCTTCTCATTTCCCAGCTTCGTTTCATCTTGTAAGGCGAAAGTCCGTATCTCTGGACCCAGCTGTTGCTAGAGTAGCCACGGTTTACCCCCCGGAGAACCTCCTCCGCAGGTTTCCCTTGATCTCTTGCGTCCCTATCTCTTCTGTCCCTCGTCCTTTTACCCGTTCGGTCTCCTCTGGTAGCCGAGCTCTCCACCGTTGCAGACGACGACAACGAGGACGAGGACGAGAACGACGGAGACGAGGACGAAGAGGTCGGTGTGCGTAAATGTGTATCAGGAATGATGCATGGAGGCCGAAGGACGGAAGGAGGTAGGACGAGAGGAGGAATGAGCCGGAGGAGGAGGTCTAAGAGGCACGAACGAACGGTGAGGTGTAGAGAGGAAGGAGAGGAACTAGTTATGGTAATGAGGAGATGCAATGATAGCTTGGCGTTCGCTCCAGCTTTGCTCTGCTCCGCTTGACTCTTACCTTCGGTCTGCCCGTATGGCAATGATCTTCGGGACCGCTTACACCTTTTATGCCTTATTGTCCGAGATGGCTGTTATCCGTGTGAGCTGCAATCCGAGGCATCGCGATCGTGCGGTCCTTCTCTCGTAAACGTAGACGCGTATGAGGACCGATCCGCGTACATACGTTCGAACCGGTCGTGGTATGCGATCTTTAAGTGCGTGTGTTGCGTACCCGCCTCTGCGCCCGTACAACGTCGTATAATGGGATGGCTGCTCACTTTAAACATGGTAAATAACTCGCAGTGGCGCCGCATTATCTGGAACGCGAAAGAGGGAGTGTCGTTGAAGGGGGATAGAAGACGAAAGGGAACGAGGCAGTTTTTTCTTGCCTTTGGTCCTTTCGAGGATGCGCGAAGGTACGTCGGATGAGCGGTAATTTTTTGCTACCTAGACGAAGGAGCATTCTCGTTTGCGGCGGTCGGTACAACGATCGGGAGACTGGATGTTCTCGCGTTTAGAAATCGACGGCGTTAAGTGGCTTCCTGGCGGCAGCGGCAATTTCGAGTCCGATCGAGAATGAACATCGAGAAGTTATCGTTCGTTTCGAGATAAATTAGTAGGAGGAAGAAAGGAGTATATCGTTAGAGGAGAATTAATCGGGTATCGACCTTGGAAAAGAACGAATCGGTTGTACCGAGGAGTCACGATCATCGTGTTAAAGTCGGATCGGTGGCGGTAGCCGAAGGAGGATCCGAGGGGAACGTCGAGGGGGAGATTCTGCTCGGAGTGCCGATAGCATCTTAAGAATCTTCGAATTCCTCGTTCCTCGGCGAGCCGAGAACGAATTGTCTGTAAATTCGACAAATTATCGAGGCGTATCGTTCGCACGCAATAGCATTCAAGATCGAAGGGGCGGGGGAACGAAGAGCCAGAGATACTTGCGCCTTGTTAAGATTATCGGACCAAGAGGAAGCCACGGGTCGGCGGTTTTCGTCGGCCGAAGATAAATTCGGGCTATTTGGCTACTTAACGCGTATTACACCTAATTGCTATAACGGCTGGGTCCGTTTAATGACTCACTCTAACGACGCCTACCATTCCCGCCTCGAGAACTGTTTCGCGTTATGGTGTCACGCCTCGCGATCAATTAGTTCAGGCTAACAGACCGACCGGCTGGTTCGTTGCTGGCTTAATTTTCCGATGCTCTTACCTCTTTTTCCTTGTGCTCGAATTTAAGCGAAAATTGTGAGAAAAGTCGCTCGGTAAGTGGAGCAATCGAACGATTAACGCGCTGGATCGATGCACCGTTCACGGTCTTCATTTTTCAGAAACGATTGTAACACGCTCAGCCACGTTAACCGTAGAGATACTGCTGACATCGATGAAGATAAATTACAGAGTGATTGTCAAATTGATTCTAGAATCTCCTTCCGTCCGAGAGGAAACTTTTACGAAGAGGCTCCCCTCTTAACGCGTTAACGGCCACCAAATGAATTTCCAGCCGCTGAAAATCCTAGCTGTTCTTTCCCCCTGTAACATTTAACCCTTGACGTTCCCTTCTTTCTTCGACGAGAGGGGCAACGTTACCGTAATTTCTCATTAGGTTCTTCTGCGGGCAGACAAAAGGGACACACGAGCTGACCATGCTTGTCCGATTATGACGGTAAGAGCTTACGCCGATACCAAGTTGACAACGCGCCGCTCGTAAGTTACTTTTTACCGGTGCCATGGTGGATAATGTATTGCATCCACGATGAACAGAACACGGGCAGCACCTGGCATTCTTATGGAAACCCCATTGGGACAAACCTTTCGCCGGGCGGGAGACATTCTGCGTGCAGTAATGAGCCGCAATAGGATGGCCAGGAGAAAAACACGGGTGGTCTCTTGCTCCCTCTCCCTTTCCCTCTCTCTTTCTCCTTTCCTTTCTCGCCCTTTTTCTTCCCTTTCGTTCTTTCTTCCCCGAGCTCCCTCGTTCTCCTTCTCGAGCGAGCAAATGCGCCGGCGAGTCGGCGGATGCAACAAGAAACGGCGAAAAGAGACGTCGAACTGTGACGTGGGAGGAAACGTAGCGTGATACCGGAGTACTTGGTTGTATATAACGTTATCCCTTCAACCGCCTCTTCGTCTCTTTTCCCTCCTTCGTACTCTCTGTCTTCCATGCCGACAGTTTATTTCTGTCTCGTGAAGATAGCAGTGTTTTTCCTTCGTGCCGCTGACAGTTTTGCTACTTTCGCTGACGGCGCAGTTATACTCGAGATTGGCCGCCGAGACCGACGGGAGTGGACGTTCGTCTAGGACGAGTTGGGTGTAGCCACTTGGACGGAACAAAAGCCTGCCAGAGAGGAAAATAACAACCAACCTAACGACGAGTGGTCCTTCACGCGAGATTTCGCTTTCAATCGACAAAGCCGACTGTGCTGCGGTCTTTTTTTTTCGTAATTCGCGGTCTGCCGTTGCCGAGGCGATTGACATTTTCAGTTGCGATGAGAGGAGTTTCGAATCGGAGAACTCAAACGTGGATAAGTTCGTGGAGAAACGAAGAAGGATGAAAAAAGGATGGATTCGTGGGATTTGGCAGGTTTGATCTCTCTTCTCCGATGTTGGATTTCGGTATTGGTTTCAAATAACTGATTTTATTTCTTACCAACTTCTCTACACGAAATCTTACACTAGGACAATAGTTTCAAACTACTTCTAAGCGTTGAACAATTTCGTTGATACCTCCGAACCGAAAGTTATGCGTTCTTATGACCAAAAAGCTAGCGTCTCTACTGAGGACATTTATTTATATCTTATTTTGGAGTAGTGGGGGTTGGAAGCATCCAGTGGAAATTTTGGGGCCTTAGCTGGAAGTCTAGGCGTCTATGAGTAAGGCCTCAAGGGTGATGTTTGGGCTCGGTGATTCAGTGTTTTTCTGCGTCACCTTGTTTTGCAGGATGGAATATTCGGAGTTACTTATCTTAACTGTATGAAACATTATACAAATAATTTGTTGTTGCCTTTGTATACAAATAGTTTTAAGTGATATCCAACACCGATAGATTTGAATTGCCCATTACGTTCGATGGCAAGAGAGACTTTTCAGAAATTCTCCTGCGCGGTTTTCCACCAAGAGATTGCGCGGAGGAGTTCTGTTTCTCTGGAACATAAGATGGATGAAAAAAGCAGCGGCGAACCGAAAGTGGGGCGGATAAATTGACGTCATCCGTTCGACTAACTTGGCAAAGGGGGTACATAAGTTATCGTGGAATCCAGTATTGTTTCTCTCTTTTGGACGTTCCACGAGGAATTAGCGGGATGGCGCCCGATTTATCGTTCCTTCTCCTTTGTTCTCCGATCGACTCCATTCCGCATAAGGCTGCGGTTGCATTGAGTGCACCATGCTTTGCTTGAACGTCTTTTAACGATTTACAACAAGAATCTTATTGGTCCTCGAACTAACAATAAGTGCTTGTCATACCCAGCGATTAAATATGCATGGGAGAGTTGTCATTTAAAAAGATACGATCGAAACATTTCTGAGCACTTTGCTAAAGAAACCGCAATTCACAACAAAGTTTCGGTTGAATCGGTTTCGCCGCAATCGAAATATCAACCCGATTTCAACAATCTGCATGTTCGGACGAATTCGCGCCGTATCGAACGACCGATATGCGTTCATTGTAACTGCACCTATTGTTTCCCATACATTCGATTCGTTGGATCGTGTTCGAAAAGCTGGTCGTCCGAACACGCATCCGCCACAGCCTAATTCATTCCGCGTTATACGCAGCTATCACTCCAGCAAGCGCAAAGAAGCAGGAAAACCTGATAGAAGCACATTTTTAATTGGACGTTGTTTCGAGTGCGGCACTTCTAAGAACGTTTATCTCGATTTTCAGACTTCTTACAAGACGTTCCTCTTCGTGAGTTTATGTCTCCTCAAAATTGGTCGACGGCGTCATTTCCGGAACTAACGAGAGAAGTTCGGGAACAGATACACTCCGATTTTGATGAAGCATTGCATACATTTTTATTAGACTTACCTAAGAAGATTGCTGTAATTCGTTCGTGCCGTATAACAAATATTTATGCAAAGTTTCATCGTCATCGGAGTGTATCAGTTGCCGAACTTCCCTTGTAAGCATAGTATCCCTGTCTTTCTGTTTGTCCAAAAATATAATAGTATCGTGCTATACGTATTCTCATCAAACGATCGGCAACTGCCTGCTTGGGGTCTGTCGATCAATCCACCGTTTGATTCTATTTTTTCTCCCTGAGGCGTAATCTCTAACAATCTCTAAACGGCGGCAACCCGCGATTTCGTTCCACAGTGAACGCATGTGTATCCCTACCCGTTAAAAACGACGAATGACCGAAACCGAAATATCTCGCCGATTAAAACGCTTTCGGAACGTTGAATTCTATCGCTCGCTACGTTCATCTCGGTAACTTCAATTCGAGAGTTTCACAATGTTCATTATCATCCTACGGGAACAGCTCGTCACACGTATCTCGCGATTATCTCGCCGATTTCTTCGATCTGTCGCAATTTATGCCCACACGATCGACACGTTGCTCCGTTCTCGAAGGACGACGGCGAGAAATCGTGGGCGCGACGATTTCTCCTTTCGGAGACACAAACGGAGAAGGAGAAGAGTTTACGATGCCTTTGGGAGAAAATCACGATGCCGATACGCGGCTAATTTTATCCGGTCGTTGAAGTAGCCGAGGGTATAAAATGCGTCTCGTTGTCGCAGTTTCGCGCGGGCGGTCGCCCCGGAATATCGGCCGTTATCTCGGGACCAACAGGGGACAATCGAGATCGAGTCGAGGGAGATCTCTAGAGAAGGTTTATACGGAGGTTCGGCAGCTTTATCGCGATAATCCCACAAAGGAGCCAAGGGATTTTCGGCTGCTCGACATTCCAAGCATCGGGCAAAGCCCGCGCGTCCGTCTAAGCGTCGATCGTTGCTTCTCAGGCTGCCATTCGGCTTCCTACGCGAATGCCGAGCGTGCACCGGTGCATACGCGTGCATGCACCAAAGGTCATGCAGGCGAATTAGTGCCGTGCGCCGCGTTCCTGAACGGCTAAGCGAATAGTTTTTGCGCGATGATTTTGGCGCTTGTTCGGCGATTAAGACGCGCAGGAATTCGTACTTTCGGAAATAGATGAGAGAGTGGATCGAGAGTCGCTGTATTACCGTTGAAGATATGTAATAAGGT
The DNA here is from genome assembly GCA_963989415.1 of Cerceris ruficornis. Classification (NCBI taxonomy): domain Eukaryota; kingdom Metazoa; phylum Arthropoda; class Insecta; order Hymenoptera; family Crabronidae; genus Cerceris; species Cerceris ruficornis. Next base: position 18,525,235 of record OZ022520.1, read on the forward strand.
AATGAGAGATAGTTGAATATTTTTGAAATAATTATCAAAAGTAAATATACCGGTGAAAGTCGAAAATAAGTATTTATTCTCAGCATCTCATACTAATCGATTCCTGTGAATATTGAATTTTCTTCTATTCCCAAAAGAACAACGGGAAAATTCTATCCTACGTTAACGACCGTTGCGAGGCACAGAACCAACCTTCGATGCTCGTTTGCCTATCATCGATTCTCCATTTTCGAGCGTTCCTTCCCGATCATCAGGAAAATTGCCGATGTATCGAGAAACCAATCCAAAGAAAGGAGAAATATTCCCTTTTATACGTCAGGAAACACTAGCAGCATCCTCCTCTAACTTTCCTCGCCTGCATCGTCAATCATTCGAGGAGGAAATAAATTAGTATCCTGAAAGATGTCAATTTCTATCTGTCGAGGAATGCTCGTTAAAGCTCCTTTACGACCGGTGGAAGGTTTGTGGCATCGAAGCCGTCGACCGATCTGCAGGAAAACCGGGCGATCAGCTTCGGTAGAAACGAAGTTCCGCGTGTATCAGCAATGCAGGAATTGCGGAATATTCTGTGGCCTGGCAAATCGTTTTTCAATAATTGCTCGCCACCGCGTACCGCCAAGTACAAGCCATCGCGAAGGTGATAGAGGGAAAAACGTTTGGTCCGACGTTGCTTCGGGGATCGCCTCTTTCTAACGGTTTCCAGGGAAATTCGTGAGATCAAAATCGAGACTGAGACCATGGAACCTCTGAGCTTATCAATGATGATAGAGCATCGTTGTTTTTTTACTTATCGAAAGAATTAGGACGCGGATTTTAAAGCATTGGAATTGTGAAGAAATCGGGGAGCGAGATTCAACAAAAGACTGGGGTTTTAACGAAAAATTCGACCGAACGTAAAACGGAGACTCAGGATAAAACACTGGCGGAGATTATTTAACGCTATGGGAATTTCGAACTTGTGCCGCGAGAGTTGCGTAAAAATTGCCCTCCGCGTTGAATTAATTGTAAGACTGCGATACGATTAGGTCATGAATGGCGCAGTGATGATAATAGTACACGAGAGTGTATAGCTAAGGACAGAACGTCGTCAATTTACGCTCCGATTTGTCTGATAACGTGATATTTGACGATATCCCGCAGCGTGAAAACTACCCTCAAATTGAAACATGTGCTTCTGCTCTTGCTGCACTAGATTCCCAAATTACAAGAAAATATCACAATAAAAAAATCTGGCAATCGCCACAAACTTTCGTAAAAAATAATAACTTTTTGCTGGAAATTTTTCTCATAGGAATACCGCACAGTAAAACTGCGTCAAAAACCCTCGCTCCCGCACATTCTGGTATGTTCACGTGGCCAGAGTTGAAAGTACGTTGTAATTAATACTTCGAAAATATGAATTGCACTCAATTTCCACGGCGTAGCCGCGGGAATTCTCCCTCGCGGAATTTTCGTCGCGCAATTTATCGAAGATCCGTGGCTCGTTATCGAGGAACCGAGGGCTCGTAACACTTTGCTAAACGGAACTCCCGGGTGCAGAGAGAATGTAACAACGACAGTTAGAATGCTTCTCATGGGACACGAGAAAGAGAGAGAGAGAGAAAGCCCTTCTCGCTTAAAGGCATCGGGTTTCATGCAAACCAGGAAAGCGTGCCAGTGCATGCATATATGTGCAGAAACGCAGATATTGCATGTAGAGCTTTACCTGACCGACACGGTGCTAGGTCGTGTTTCGTCTCTCGAGGGAGAGAGAAATCGCAAGCTGCGAATTTGTCATATTCAATGGTGAGCCGCGTCGCGCCGGCGCTCTCCGTCGCAATGATTTCATTTGGAAAAACCACAAGCACCGGGCACACCATTTGTTTTGGACATCGTGAACCGTTGATCTTCCTCGTCGCATAGGAAGCGATAAGTCAGTAACTGCAGAAACACCGAGGCGCGACGCCCGCCGAGAGAAAGTACGGTGTATGCGCAGTCACGCGCGATTTGTCTCGGCTATCCTGCTTTTTCATCTGGCCCCGTTTGTTTCGTACGGGAACGGGATTTTTCTCGAGTAATTCCCGCTGGTTGCACATTTTTCCGTACTTTCGGTGCGCTGTTACGGTACGTAGATTTACCTCCGTGTAATCCGATTATTATCGTCGCTGTCTTTGATCGTTCGCGGTGCCCGTAATTTTCGCAATTTCCCCGAGCTTAATGGACTTTGCGTCAATTACGAAACTTAACAAGAACGTCGTGGGGTTCTTAGAAATTGACATCGATTTTTCCCCGCGACGAAGTCCACCTTAACGATCGCCCTTCGATTTCTGAACCCACGTTAAATTTCCCTCACCGAAGACATCTTCGTTCGCCGTGTATTCTCATTTTCCCGCGAAGAGGCAGTCGTAAATTAGTAGCAGCTACCGTGCGACACGAATTACATCGTGGCAGGGAGCCGCGAGAGCGGTTTGTCTCGTCTATCAGGTTTTTCAAAGCCCTCGTGGCTCTGTTTTATAGACTCTGCGAGTGCAACTCCTCGTGTGCGAGTAATTAGAAATTGTTTCCTCTTTCCCGACACGTCAGCGCTCGCTCGCCCGCTCGATCTCTCGGTCGCGCGAGTGCGCGCGCTAGACCGGCACGAACCCGCCGCCGGTAATTAACGTCTCGGGTGTATTGTAATTTATTAATAACGTGCAAGCTTACTAAGTAACGTCCTACGCGGATCCCGAGATCTCCGGCAGCTCGTCTCTGGAATCATTATCCCGCGGTGTGCCAGCTCCTACCTTCACTATATCCTACAGATATTAATTCCGTTTTCGAGTCTCCCACGATGACGTTGATGATGAACAAAAGCTTGTCCAGGCTCGATTTTGCGCGCTTCACTCGCAATTTTGCTCATAGGGGTGATCCTTCGTCAATGACGGTCGATATTTGGCGTCCACAACATCATGATTGAAGGAGCAAGTGAATTTTTACTCTTTTGATCATTGAATTGTTAATCGCATATGTAATTCATGAATTTTAAATGCAAGTTAACAAGTTGAATGTCATGAGTGCCACCCATGACCTGTGCTGGTGAATTCAATGAACTTGTGACTTTTAATATGTAATATTCCATATTCAGTATTTAAATATTGACGTTAAAAATGTAAAGTACTCATAAATATATATCTTTTCTCACTTTTAACGTTTCTGCGCTCTAAAGATATTATTTTAACGCGTTGAATGCCACCGGTATTTTGCTACTTTCTTCATTTCTATCGAAGTGAAACTTTCTCTATTAACCCCTTATTAACTCCTAAACAATAACGTGTGATACACGTGAGGCGGTAAATGGAATACGAAATTTTGAAGTTTTCCAATAACTCTTAAATTGAAAATATCAGTCGATCACGAGACGGTAAAATTATTTCTATAATATTAATATTGCAGTCAGTTGTGCCAAATGTTAAAGATCAGAGAGATATTTTTATTCATGGAATTAATTCTGTAGTATTACGCACGCTGTCAAAATATAAATCGTAAGGCAAGGGGTTAAAGTCACATCTTTACAAAGCACAAAAGTTAAAGGCAAAGAGAGTTATATAGACAGCAGGACTTTACCTTTTTTGAGACCAACGCGTAAATATTGACTGAATTAACAAATTCGTAAATATTACAATTTAAAAGTCATATGAAATATATTACGAATTCGAATATTGAATATATTACGATATTCGTAAATATTGCAGTTCAAAAATCATACGAAATTTCATTGAATTCAATAGCGCCGGTCACCGGCGATCCCCATAGCATTAACGTATTAATAGAAACGTTTCACTGCGTTAAAAATGATGGAACCGGACCGAATGGCTTTCAACGTATTAAAGATGTATGGTGAATTCAAGTTAATTGAATTTAACACCGTCTCGGAACATTAAATCAAAAGAAAGGACTGTGCACACTTCCTGTAATTCTACACCGCACGAGCCACCTTCCCGAATCAATCTTCGCTCGTCCAATGTGTACTTCTGCCGCGACGTCTCTTCCCACGCCCTCGGAATCGTAACTTTTCCTCGCTGGCCATCTCGCGAAAATGGTAAGGAAAGTTCGTACGTCGCGAACTCGCAGTTCTACAGAGACGGAAACTATTCGCGAACATTCTGGAAAGGGGCCGAGCGGCGTTCTTTTATTCCCGCCGGAATAATTCTGTTTTCTATTTCTTGAGTCCGCGCACTGAAGAGCTTCTTGCTTTTAGCGTAATGATTCCTTTCCTCTCTAGTTAGCGCAACGTGCTAGCCCTTTACCCCGCTATTTCGTTCCATCTTCCGTTCTTTTTTTTCTCTCATTCCCCGGTGTCGAGCTTGTCCATACCTTCGCCGCAAGAATCTCCGGGCATCCGACGACGTATACCCTTTTCCCTCTTTTTCTTCGTCGACTCGCCCTTCCCCGGACGACTTGGTGTTTTCACGGTCGACTGAGCCGGATCTCGTGAAACCTGCTACTAATATTTATCCTCAAAGTGACATCGGAGACCGTCCTTCGACGGGACGTTTTATTTTCTATGGTGGGGACCCGGGTCGTACCGCGACAGGGTGGGCGAGGCTTGTTTCGCCCTTCTTCTCTCATTACCGCCGTCGAATCGTCTGCGATCCTGTTTACAATTTATTCCCGTCGATGCAACGCGCACGATAGCCGTAATATGCAAATTACGTGAACGCGCGCGCTTTAACTTTATTGCTTCTGGCACGTTACGCGTTCCGGGACACAAGTAAATCACCGAGGATGTTAATAATACCAAGAGATCGATCATCGTCCATGTAGAAACACATGTTTTCCTTTTTTCTTCATCTAAAATCGACGGCTATTCGTGTTTCACGTTCGAGTGTCTGCAAAGTCTAGCATGAAATTGAAATTTAACAAGTTCAGCGGCATCACTGACCCCGCTTTCCCGCACGACTCCACGTTTCACACTTCCGTCCCGAAATATCGGTCTCTATTTATTAAATTTCATATCCTATCCATTAATTATATCGGTGCTGATAAAAAAAAAATTTCAATTTCCATCCAACGAATATCCCGAACGTTCCACGTTCTATCCACAAAGTGATTAAACTCAGCATGGAGAATCCTTCGGGCGTTCCCACCAAGTGTTTTAATTATACTCGTCCGCTCTTGCACCTCGAATACACCACGCATCGTCACCTTCGATGATCTCAGCAAACCCGAGCGTTCAAATTTTATTCAAATAAAAGGAATAAACGCAAGAAAGAGAGATCAGTCTCGGTCGAATGAACAGAAACCGAAAGTTTCCGCGTCGGCCGTCCCACGGGGGGATTAGATTCTCCATAGAGACCCATCGAGGCATTCCCTGGCACGGTGCGACGGGAATGTTTTAATTTTATTCGTCGGTCCTGGCAGTCGGGCGTTAGTATTCCACGCACTATCACCTTCGGTGATCTCGGTCTCTCGTAATCCTCGAGGGCTCTCAGATTTCTCCCTCCTTTCCCGCTCGTTTTTATGGCTCGCGCTCTTTTGACACCAGCCGTTATCGTTACCTATGCCTGATGCGCGTTGACGCCCGGAAGACGACGCGTTCTCGTGGACATAAACCCGAATAAGAAGATCCAAGCACTCGGTCGCGTCTTTGGCTCTTCTTTCCTTCAAACGAGTCGCGGTTCGACGTGGCGGACGAAGTTGGATCAGCCTTGTCGGTGTTTCTTGGGATGTTACACCTCGACCGTTAAAGATCAAAATGTAAATTAGAAGGGAAAAAAGGTCGAGCGCGAGCCGTTTACCTCGCCGAAAGGAGGCTTTACGAGGTTTGACGCGATGCGAAGAGAATCGAGGGGCTTCGGGGAGGCATCTCGATCGAAATTTTCGTCCGTTGTATTCTTACGGCCGGTCGGCGTTGATTTATCGCTTGGTATTCCTTCGTGCATTCTCGCTCGAAGCCTGTTTCGCGCGATATTCGCGCGGCATTACGCTCGAATTCTCCCGTCTCCTTTTAAGGGTGTCTGGCGCGCGCGTAAAATCCAATCGTTACAGATCCGAATGCAAATTAAACGAGAGTGCCTTCCTCGTGCCTCGCCGTAAACGTATAAAATCGGTATCGAAAAAGAGGACGCTGGAGCGTTACGAGCCATAAAGATCTCTCTCAATTTGAAGCTTCCTTCGGTGGTCCACCCTAATTCGCCACCGATCACGTCTCCCTCTTTTCTACGATTTCCCTCGAAGACGGGCCATTCCTTATGATTCTCTCTTTTGCGCGCGTGCAGCCACGGCAATAATGGCGAATCTCGATGCAAATGAAAGAATCCGAAGGACCTCAAAGTAGAAGCATTAAAACCAAAAAAAAAACGAGAAAAATAGAAAAGTAAGAGAAGTCGCGTATAACGCGTTGGCGCGACAAGGCATAAAAATCTTGTTAAAATCCCTCTCGATTTAAAGCTTGATTCGAGTGGCGGTCTAGCGGCGACCCGGTGCTAATTCAGCTCGGCTGATAACATCATTTCTATAATTTCATTGGACCGAGCCATTCCCCCGTAGGACATTGGCGGCGGTATTACGGTCGGATCTCGTCTCTTCTTTCCCTTTACGAGCGTCTCCGCTCGCGCGTTCCAAAGAGGGTTCCTCGTTACGATAGGATCGCGCTATTCCGGAAGGCAGGACGATTAATGCCGTCGACGTTTAGCGTATTACACACGGCTTGCCTCTCGCCGCAGGTATATACCTGCGCGTACGTATACACCGAGATCTGGCGTATATGCCGCTCGCATTCATTTGGACAATTTAGGCGGCCAACGAGAAAACAATCGGGGATCGGGATCGAGTTTGGACTTACAAAGGGGAATCTTTCGAGGGTTCGCGAGTGGGAGAGAGTCCCAAAGACCGTAGTTGGGTGGAGAGGGAGAGGAAGAAGGCGAGAGGAGCGGTAGCGAGACGGTGAGGAAAGAGGGCGCCCACCTCCGGGCGAGAGAACGGACCCAAAGAGGGGACTAAGAGACTCGCGAATGATCGTTGAGGCGAGACAGAGATCGAAAAGGGGCCCGTATACTCGGCCGAGAGAGACGGAGAGAGAAAGAGTTGAGAGAGAAGGAGTAGAGGTGGAAGAAACCACGAAGATGGGACCCGTTATGGAGATGAGAAGGCCGGCGGACAATGGCTTTCGGGCCGGGCCCTTGAATTCATAATCCCCATTCCTACGGCGCGTAGTCGGCGCACAATGATCCAAATATGTTTTCTGTATAACAAAACGCTTTTATAAATGTTTATCATCAATTTAAATATTATCTGATGCGGGTGGCATTCGGCCGGCGCGGAGCTACTCCCGGCGGATCGACGTCGAGTCGTACGGGGGTAGATGAGGAATGGCTTTGAGATTTTTCACTGCCTACCGCAGACTGCTTTTACGTCTTTCGGCTTTAACTCATCCCACAGGGGCGAACCGACCAACTTCTTTCTCCCTTCTACCTCCCTTCCTTTTCACTCGCTCCTTCCCTCCTACCATCCTTCTCCTCTTCTTACGTATTTTATATACGTATCTCTCAGGATGAAGAAGTTACGAATGAATTAGACCGAGGAAGAGCAAACTCCGTCGTCTTCGAGGCAGCCGGTGAACGGTGACTTTTTAACCCGGACCCATTCGCAGTCAGTTTTCTTTGCACGAAACTCTTTCATATTAATCTTCGTGACTATCGAGATCGGATATCACGGACGTCCGTCGTTCCGCTAACTTTCTAACGGGGTGAATACAGTGTCGGATGTGTGTATCTATATTCCCACGTAAAAAAACCTCGATCGTCGAAGGTACGGGGAGAATCCTCGATGCTTCTCTTTCTTGCGTCGACCGAGAGAAGATGGAAGACTCGGCGGGATGGTTTTTCTTTCCTTCTCTTTCCTCACCTCCATCTCGCCCCCTCCCATCTCTCACTGTATTTTAAAGATAGCAAAACTTTCCCCCGACCAATATCCTCTCAGCTCGGAGATTCGATCTGTCGGCAAGGTATTCCGATTTGGTATATCGAAGGCGAGGAGGCAAGCACGATTATTATTCTAGTTCGAAGCGTGGTCGTCGGTTCCATCATTTTTCTTTCACCCGCACAGGTGCACCGCAAAGTCGGATCGGAGTAGCAGGATATTAAATGCGATGAAAGTGATTTATGGGCGTGAAACGCTTTCTGGCCAGTTCCACGGCTAAACGCAAAGTGGTTGCGCGATAACCGTCCCGATAATTCACCGACGAATCGCGCGGGAGTATCGTGAAATTATCAAGGAACGCCGGCTGGGAGTTACGTTTCCCGCGACGATAACCCCTTATGAAATCGGACTTACGATTATCTCTGCAAGTCGTGCCTGGAATTTCAACGAGAACTCGGGCCCGTGTAAAATTCCACCTCGCTACGTGGTTAGACAACTTTTAATCGCACTTTCGCCTGTCCAGTTAAGACTGCACTCGTGCGAACTAATGCGACGAAGGAATATTACGTTATCGTTCAGAAATGCTTCTGAGAATTGAATGTATATCGTACTTTTTTCTTTTTTCTTGTAAGACACATTTCTCAGCTCGCGTGGCTATCTCTTCCAACTATGTAATGTTGTATAACTTTTATTACGTGATAAAATGTATATATTCTATTATTTTTTTAATGTACATCCTCCTGCTACGTATTGCCTGAGTCTGCCTTCGCAATTTTTAGTACGGACCATTCAAACTTGCTATTATACCTTTAGGGTAAAATGCATGTTTTATTTCAATCTATAAATACAGTGCAATTATCTTCGAACTAACGGCTTCTCTCACATATATCTCATACCACCCCTCTATAAAAAAAATACATTCTCCTGTAAGCATCGAGCTTTCTTCGCACTTTTCTTGTATACCGTGCATCTAAATGTGCAAAAACCATTAAAAAAATACCAAGTTCAAAATAATTGTTTCACTGAGACCTCGTTCCACGCGGGCAAGTTGGAATCGAATCGCGAATACCTCGCAGAATCGTTTTATTTCGCTCTGGAAACGCTATACGTCCGCCAGAATGTTTTCATTGGAAGCGGCAGAAAGGGCAAGTAATAGAAGACACGCGAGGCCATTACAACGCGAAACATCCCCGAGTCGTGATAGAAGAAGGTTGAGGCGAAGAAGAGGGAGCGGTCGAGAGTGGAGGACAAATTGAATAAATTAATAGTTAGAGAGGGGAAAGAGAGAAAGATAGAAGTTCGCACCGACGGGCGTTTCGCATTTTCACGATAATATCCCCGGTGTCTCGTGATTAATGCAAACGCTGCCTCGGTGAAAAGAGCGGAGGCGGATCGACTCGCGATCCAGAAAAACTGGCTGCACGGGACGGAAAGAATAATGGCGCCGCGCACTGATGACTCCTTTCGCAGCAAACCTCGCCGTCGCGACGATGACGTTTCCAGCGTGCTACCCTTCGTAAGGGAGGGTTAAACCGTGCACTAGAAGACACGGCTGTTTGATACGCGGGTCCTTCGTTTCTCTCCCTCTAACAGCGATTAAAACGGGAGAGTGTCAAGGGAGGAAACGTTTATGGCGAGTGAATCAAACGTGAATCTTCGGCGTTACGTGTGAGATGGGGTAGTTTAGAATGCAGTCGATCGAAGGAAAATGGCCTGTTGTGAAAGGACTCTAAATAAGTATCTAGGATAGTGAGACATTCTTTGGCAGTCGCTGTGAGATTTGGTTTAATTTTGGAAACGAAAAAGAAGGTTGGGGGTGATTGACACGAGACTTTGAAATCGAGAGCATCCAATGTTACCAAGATACCACGGGGTGAAAACAGGCATGCTTACGTTTAGGGCGAGGTATTTTTATCGAAGCAGGTCAACTTTTTTTAATATCTCGATGAATTCTTAACGACGACATTGAAGTTCGTCGTAAACAGCGGCGCTTTTCGGCGTGACCCTAGAAACAGTAGAGAATCCTGTTATCCGTATAAATACTTACTACAATATAACAGTTGCTCAAATATCTCGAGAATGGACTGAAGTACGAACGAAGCGACTTAATTCAAAGTTATTTGAGAAATTAACGAAGGAACCTGACTCCGTCGAATGAAACCATTGCTGAAAGGAGGTAAGCGTTTAAGAAAATGCAAATAAGTCTGCCCGGCGTAAGAGCATCGACATATTTCACGAAGCAAAATGCTTTCTATATACCAAACCGGCGGATCAGAGTCAGAGGAAAATTTCATAAAAAGGAGCAAGAAGCTTTTTGATATTCATGAAAATTTTCCATCGACTCCTCTCCCGTCTCCGTGTAATTGTCTTCGTCTTTAAGAACAGCCAGCAGCCAATTCTTTGCTACTTGCAATTCCGAGCCAATGTGAGGTAACGTCTTGAATAAAATATCGTTCCTTCTCTCGCGAAACGTGGAAGCCCCGATACTACGTTCTCTCCCTTTGTAAACGTACGGATTTATTCGCGGTACATCCCACAGCTTCCCTCCACTTACCCGTTGCTCGATAATTTCCAATAAATTCCGTCCGGAGTTTGAGCCGTTCCCGATAATGCGCCACTTGACACCCGTAAGAAGGGTAATCTACTCTCGGAGGAGCACTCGTAGACGAAACCTTAAAGTGGCCGAGAAACGAATTGATTTGCGGCTCGCATCGGCGAAATCGATGTAAGCCCGTCAAAGTCCCGGCTCTCTTTCATCAACGGTCCTCTCCTTGGACCCGAGAGCAATTTATACTCTCTGGAAGTTAAGAGGGAACGGGACTGAGTTACTTTCGAATTCCGAGATGCACGAGTTGTCGCGTTGAAAATCCTCCGGGTATAATGAAATACGGGGGATCAAAGGTCGTTGTTCGCTCCTTGGATATCGATTACGGCATTCGGATGGAATTGCACTTCGACGTCGCGCCTCATCGAGGAGTCGAGTTCAATTATTAATCCATCGTCGGGTAATCGCGCGTTGTCATAGCGAGTGAAATTACGGGCGAATGTCGTGCATCATTTGGAGAGGATTGTGCAAAGGTGTCGCGTATGGGCGTTTGCCGAATGTGTTTTGCTGTTATGGGGATCGAGGGTCTTATTAATGAAGTATATTCTCTTACGATGGTTGTCGTTTGCGAAACGTGCGTCTGTTTGTTCCTAACAGCGCACAAATTGAAGAGACATGCATCAAAGGGATTCGAATGGGTTTCTTTTCACACTGACAAGGGAAGTTTGGGAACTGATACACTTCGATTTTTATGAAACTTTGCATAAATATTTATTATCTATATATATTGTTACGCAACACCCAGTAACATTAATACTACTGTTTTGTTACGGGTCGACCGCGCACGCAAAGTCCTTTTGGACATAGGAAAATGATTAACACACTTTTATAGAAAAATGATAACGTTTTATTTCAAACACACGTCCGTCAACGAGGAGATCTGACCATAGAATCACTTCTTTATTTACAAACAACCGACATGTCCCGTAACCCAGTAACATTAACACTACTGGGTGCTGCGTAAATACATGGGGTGTTGCGTAACAATATCTAAGAGGATAGCTGGAATTTGTTCCTGTCCGTTTTCAACTTTAACACTAGATTTACGAAAGCCGTCAAATTGACGGATTCCTTATAAATATTATAAATATTTCTCAAATTTATAGAGACGGTGTACAGTAGATATTTCACGTGTATTTTATAATACAATAATGAGTTAACGAATTACCATTTTTGCCGCTTCATACCTCTTTTTCCAAAGTCCTTATTTAATATCTTGCAATTTGACAGATATTGCGCCCGTAAATCTAGTGTTAAGGGAGATACCAAGGGAGGCCCTTCTTTAAGGTAGGTCCAGTCTTTCTCCTACCTGTCCTGCCTCTCTCCTGCCTTTCTGGGTTATGTTGAAAACGGGCACTTTGCATTTATGCAAAGTTTCATAAAAAATGGAGTTTATCAGTTCCCGAATTTCGCTTGCGAGAGAAGAAAGGATGCGATTGATATCGTACGTGACTACGAGCGCTTCTCGTCTCCTCGATAACAAAGTATGTACTATGGAGTAATGATCGAAAGAAGCAGTGAAAAGCAACGCTACCTGACCACTGGAAGGTGCATTTACGCCTGCTTGCAGGTCGCTGCTCCGTGTTTCAGAGGTAAAACCATATTGCACGTATGTTATCGTACTTGACGGATCTGTGAACCGACCACGCGGCAATTGTTATCTCTTGCCGATGATCCCAAGCCGACAAGTTTCACAGCGGTAGCATTTTTCTTTTTTCCATCCTTGCGTGTCGATGCATCAAGGATATCGTGTACAGCTACGACTCCACTTGCCGGTAATGTTATCAACTTTATGATTTCGAGAGAGAGAAAGAGAGAGAGAGAGGAAAAGATAAAAGGAAAGAAAGCAAGAAAGATCGGACGGTCGCACGTTTTGTGCTCAGGAAACGCCGGTTGAACGCGATCTGTCGGATAACATCGACGATGGGAACGAACGTTCTTCCCCGTTTCTCTGGCGTTGCTTTTGTTGACGTATTGCTTAATTAAGTCCCGCGTTTCCGTCGATGGAATCTATAACCACGTTCTTGCTCCCACTTGCAGCTGCATCTCGTTCACGCGAAAATCATTATTTTTTATCGCGCCAGATAGTTCAACCGAGTATGCTACCATCGAAATGAAATTCGCCTTTTTTCCTCCGGAATACGGTCTATTTGGAATTTCAGTGGTCCGCGCAAGTTACGGAGTCCTTATTCTCCTTCGATTAAGCGCTGTCGAGTCTCTTTTGCCTATCAAAACTTCACGGTCTGCCGGGCTCCCAAGTGGACCGTCTGCAATTACTTATTCGTCCATCAACTTCTTCACGAGTTTTCAACGTGAAATCCTTTAGATCGATTTGTCCTTTTTCTAACCGCAGTCTGACAATCGATACTAAAATTCAGCTTCTGTTTCGTTCTAAAATTATTTCATCAATAACCCACACAATCACCGCTGCACACGGTCGCATTTGTACAACAACGACGATAACTAATCTCACTCTGCGCATAAGCAAATAAACGTTCAGAAGATGTTACCACCAATCGTGACGAAAATTGTAATGAAATTTCTGCGTATCACAAGTTTTCAGATTTTTCCTTTTTGCAGCAAAATAGCTCAACAGCAGACATTTTTCTTGGAGCGCGGGAACAAGCACAGACCACCGTGGAGGCGTGCAGTTGTCGTTATCAATTTTACGATTTCCAGAGAACACGAAATATCGCGCTCGGGAAACGTTGCGCGCGGGTTTTGCGTTTATTTATTTTGCCGCAATATCGTCCGCGGCGAAGAGAAGAGCCGCTGTTAATGATTACGCGGACACGTTCGTGAAACGAACGGGCCGAATAAAATTTACGTTTCGTTCGTTTCGCCGCGAACGAGATGAAGTTACGGCCGCGCAGATCGTCGTACGACGATAACGGTTTTACGAGCGGGTGCCGCATGAAGCTTTTCCGTCGTTCGGGGACGTAAAAACGCCGCGTGTGCCGGCCACTTGGGCTGATCTTTGATTTTAATGTCTTTTCTATCGACAGCTTTGACCATCGATTTCAGGATCGCCGAAACTCTTCAACTTCTGCGCCATACGACGTCCCTCGAATTATCTACCGCTAATAGCACCTTTTAGAAAATTGCTTCGAATCATTACATAAACAACGTCCTCTTCTTCGTATCGTTATAATCCACCGAGTGCTATCGATTGTCCATCATTCCCACCGATGTTCGCGGCACTCGTAATTTGTGTTATCATTAGTTACAAAAAGTGTATCGCTTGGTGAAAATTTCGTGGAACGAAGGATCATTACTGGCGCCAAGGGAAACGCGTGTTTACTTCGAGCATGTACAGTATTTCGTCGTCGATTTTCTTCGACAATGTTACCCCGCCATAATTGTCACGATTATTTGCATAAAAGGGGAACAACAGAAGCGTCGCATCGTACCGTTATCGTCCTCGTAGTCGTTTCTCGCAATGGATATTACAAGTTCTCCTCTCTCCTTTCGTTCCCCGCGCGGCCAGTCAATTTCGTTTCTCCTCTGGCGCTGTTACGATACTTTATTAATCGAATGCTCCTTTTTCTCCCTACGTCCATCGGATTATTCCAATTGGCATAATTTCTCGGTAAGCGGCGCTATGCATGTGCGACAATCGTGAGAAACAGGGGTCGCGCAAATGGAGGTCAATTGCATATCTGCGCACGGTCGTTGGTTTCGTCGGCACGTCACACACGGCGAAACTTTCAGAACACGCGACGGAGCTTTGCAATAGAAAATTTCCGGAAATTTCGTTATCTCCCATCTTCTCATTTCCCCGGCCGTGGCGCGTTCGCGAGCGAAAGAAAATTCCTCCGTCAATTACCGCTTGTTTTCGTGACCAGCCATTCTACCTCTCAACGATGGCGGAACGTTTCACGGGACATTGCCATTACCGATTGAAATTCGCTTCCGTTGATCTTAATAGGTCGATCGCGGCTGCCCGTGAGACGCGACTATTGGCTCATTATCGTCGGACGGGTGTACGATGTCACCGATGACGATGCCACGCCGGGAGCATAATGCGAGCGGCGAACTGGGACGGCGTAATTGCTATAATTTCTCGGTATGTAGACTGGGTTGACGCTTAGTGCGTGGATTCCCGGTGCGCGGTTAATTTGCTGCAGCATGATGATCGCACGCACGATGCGGTAAACGTGAGATACTTCGACCGATGGAAAGACAATTACGTCGTGGGACCCGGCCACTCGGGGAAACGAAAATGCGATTGAACGTGAACGCTCGTGGAGCCGAACGGCCGGATTTACGTGGCTTTTAAACGCCTACCATGATTTCCTGGTAGCGATTATGGATCCGATTGCGCGCATTAACTGACGATGGAGATCGTACGTTTCGTGGGGCGGGGTAGTTTGGAAAATTTTCAATGAACCTTGGGGTCATCGAGGTCGTTGATGGGATATTGTCGCGCACGCTTTGCCGGCTATTAAGACACTTTGAGAAAGGATCTCAAGTCGCGAGAGGAATGTCTTTTCTTCCTCTAGAGTTCCTCTTATTCCGTGTATAATAGATAAGCATTTGAAAGCTACGTGAACTCGTATCTCGAGGATATAAATCCCGGAGTAATTAAATGGTCGTAACGAGCCATCGTTCACCCAGTTTTCCCTCAAAGGCGAGCCGTTACTCCCTCGAGCCCCTCTTAGACTTCTCTCGTTTCTCGTTCTCATTTCCGCTTTCCACGACGTCGCGTTATTGTGGATATTATACAGGCAACGAATTGGGACGACATAATTTGTACAATCAGTCGGCAGCTCGAATCATCTACGTTCGTGTCTATCTCCCGCGTAGATGGCATGTTTGCTATAACGTGCCACGCATACGACAATAAACACCGAGAGAATGGCAGCCGATGGAAACGGAAAGGCAATAACACCGTGGGAGCCGAACACTCGGAGAAAAACCATCGTTCTCTCTTCCTCGTCGCTGCGTTTTAATCTGTCGTATAGTCGCCGCTTTTTTTTATGCCCGCAGAAGCGCACGAACTGCTGGTATTCTAATCCCGACGGAATTTGAAATCCTTTGTTGCCCAGTGGCATTTGCTTTTTAAATCAAAGATTTATTACTTCATTATTCGATGTCATTTGTTTCACGGTTCCTCGTATATCCATCTGTAACGATCCGTCGAGGAACGACACTCCGGAACGATAAGTCGATCGAATTTAACCCTTTGAGCTCTAAATACTCCCGGCCGAAACGGTCCGTAGGTACGGAGCGCGGCTAGCGCTGACCATCGCTGGGGCCGGAATGCTTTTTCGCCACACTGAAGTGACTATTCAAGGCGCAAACAGTAATAAATTATAGTAATTCTTTTGCAGAAGGTTAAATAATTAAAGACTGTTATTTTTGAGTATTAAAATTAATTATTATAAACATTAAAATTTTAAAACATTAAATTTTACGATCAACTAAAAAACTTAATTTGATATTTGCAACAGAAATTAATAATTTAATTGTGTGTGAAAAGTTTCAAAACAATTATCTATAAATAATTAATTATATATTATAATTCTCGGAGATTTTTATGACCCTAATGCTGCCCAACCGCTACCTAAGGAAGGCAAATTACTAACGAGTGGCCCTGGATTAATTTTACACGAAAATGACTGCATATTGATTGAAAAAATCGACAAACGCATATATGCGCCCTTAGTCCAGGCCGATGACTTAGAGAAAACACATATTCTGGTGGAAAATTTACTTGGCACCTCAGGGGTAATTTGCTCTGATTCGCCCGACGGATAGGGACATCCCTCTCCCTCACGCATTTTCGATTGCGACGCTCTATTGGCCGAGAGACCCGCACATTCGTTGCGTCGTCATGTGAACGACGAAAGTAGTGTTTTATTTTCGGTTGTCATTCGTCGATCTGAGGTTTCCAGGACCGACATGGTAGGGATAGGCGGTGCGAGAGCAATCTCCCCTTCCGTCTCAGGTGCCACGTTGCCGTTCCAGCATTATATATGCGGCCTTAGGCCACACGGATGACTTTCGTCAAACCCATATATGCGTCCATAGAGCCGTAAGGGTTAACCCGGTTAACTAAGGGTTAACGGTCGACCATAAATGCCTTACGTATCTGCCAATACCTTCCGCTTAAGTCGTAATAAAAGTGGAAGAAAAGGAAGAGAGAATATTCGGGGACTATCGAGAGATGCCGAAAGAGCATTGAGCGGTTTAAAGGGCTTGTAATCGAAACGGAAGCCGGAGCTCGCGTCTCGGTTAAATCGGAGCAGTTAAACGCAGCCGATTGTCTCGCGTTCCCCTTTCGGCGACGGCAACGGCGGTGATGCCGCGCCGAGAAGGTATTGTCCGTTTGGCTGAATAGCGCAGACATAATTCGTATAATTGCGGAACATGCACAATTCGCTATTCTTTCGTGGCAAGAGCCGGCATTCCCATGATATCTGCCGCGTACGTGGCCGGCAATAAACAGTCGGTACCGCTGCGGCCGATAGAAGAACCGAGAGACAATTGCACGGTGGGGACGCGAATAGTCGCGGAAACGGAACACTCGTCGTGCCGCGGACGATTTCCACCGTACCGGATGAAAATGGTGACTTTCTCCCTCTGCTCTCTATCTTCCTCCTTCCGTTTCACTTCCGGTCGTTCTCTCCCTTTATTCGCTTCTTTCTCCGTTTCTCGCGCAAACCGATAGCCAAGACTGAAACTATACATACGAGAGTTTACAGCCGCGCATTCGATCCGATTTCCTTTTACCGTTCAACCGTGCTTCGTCGCGCAAGACCGAGCGTCGTTCCGTGAGAGCTGCCTTTACACGTTGTTGTGCCCTCGCAAAATTGATGACGCTGCCACGAAGTCGAAGGAACTGACACATCCTCGCGAAATAACTGGCGGTTCGCGAGTACTTGCCAGCGAGGTAAAAGTAATGCCGGAGGATCCGACTTTTCGATCGCACGGTGCAACGGCAGACGCGGGAACGCTCGGACGGGGAAAAAATATGCTCTCCACTTCCGACGTGCCGGCGGAAATTGAACAAGTTCCGCGAGACGATACTGCAAATTATTTATTACTCCTGGAGCAGCTTCGATGCGTCTGCCTTTTGTGCCCGTCTGTGTGACGTGACTGTCGAATCGTCGGGAAGTTTGCTTAATGCGGATTTTTCGGAGCGGCGTATTTGTTTGAGAAAATGTACTTATTACGATGGTGTTACATTTTCATGGGTAGGAATTTGAGATTTATGGAGAACGTTTTAACAACGTCCAAGTCGATTGCCAATTCGATTGCCACCGATAAGGAACAGCGATTTAGTCGACTCGAAGAAATATTACAGATTTATTGTACGAGGAATAAGGTAACGCTGGGAAATTCGACCTTTCGATCGTTCCTATCGACTGTCGCAGCTGTGGCGAATGCCGTTAGTCGGAGAAAAAATATGCTCCCCGCTTCCGACGTGGCGGCGGAAATTGAAGAAGTTGCGCGAGACGGTGATGCAAATTATTTATTACTCTTGCAGAGTACCAATTGCTGCTCCGCCTTGTGGCATTTCGGCGACGCGACAGACGGATCGTTGGGAAATTCGAACTGCGGAGATGTTCGAAACGCGTCGCTCCGAAAGAACGGACTTGTCACACCTCCGACGATAGGAATTCGGGATCGATGGAGAATGTCCTAAAGCAGTCAAAGAATGAGAGTGTAGGATTAAAACGGCACCGTACAATAAAAAGCAACGATTTAGTCGGTTCGAATGCCACTGGATCTCTCGTTCTTCCAACATAGATTCACTCTGCCATGAGACAAAAAGGGCCAAGTTGTTGGCTATCAGCGTATGCGTCTCTCTCTCTCTCTCTCTCTCTCTCTCTCTCCCTCTCTGTCTCTTTTCCTCTCTCCTGGCAAGACTCCGTGGAAACGCTAAACCCGAAAGCAATATCGGCACTCGCGCTCCTCTACGGAGCTTCAAAGCCTCGTTTCGTTCAAAGCAAAGAATAGCCCCGCTCTTGTTTCCACGAGGAATTCGAATTTTCTCGTAGATTCACTTCGTTACGTTCTAAAGCGGCGCGTATCCGTTACAAACGATTGCGGTCGGCGATACGTAGTACGACCGCCGCTAATAAAACGTCTCGCGGTAAAATCTATAAGCATCGTGCGGCCGCCGTTGCAGTTGCCTCTATGCGCTAAGCAACTTTGACAATATTGTTCGCTCCGCGTGTCCGTGCACCTGCGTTCCTTTTTTATTGCGCGCAGTTCCTTGTTTTTCCCTGGCTTTTTTCCTTCGTTTTTTTTGCCAGCCTTTTCCCCTCCGCTGGCAACGCGAGTGGCTGTAAGTTTTTATTGCGAACACTTTATATTTTATATCCAATCAAGCCGTCCTCCGTGTCGAGCTCGTTCGAGCCTTTCACGCGTCGCGACTAACGTAAATGGCCATTCCACCATTCTTTCTCCCGCTCCTTCCACTGGCCGTTCCACGATACCTAGGTATTATTTTCGGGATCTTTTTTTAGAATGCCAGATGCCGTGATACTTCTAGAAAATCTCTAAAAGTAATTAGCTTAACGTTGTTGTTTCGTCGCGCACTAGACGGATGCTTTCGAAACGACCGAATCGCGAGATGCTCGACCAAGATGACATGATCAAGCAACATGATTGTTTCATATACAGTAAAACCTCTTTTTGTGCGGTGGATAGGGACCGCATAAAAGAAATCGTACAAAAAAATATTCGGAAATTTTATAAGTACTTACATATAATAAACAACTTTGTACGATATACCGCCTAAAATTTTTTTTATTCGGCGGATAGGGACCGCATAAAAAAAGGCGCACTTAGAAAATACATCAATTATTTACGAAATAGATGAGAAAATGCTTTCAAACAAATTAAATAATTAAATTAGACCTGGAAATATTTTAAAAACATTTAATTTTTCATTTTATACATGGAGAAGCTTTCAAAATGTAAATTAAATAATTCACTGCTACTCGTCGTAATCCAAAACGCGCATCTTCTTGTGATGAATTGGTTCAAAACAAATGAACAGAGCGTCGCGAAGTGCACATACATTGTCGTCAAGGAGTCCCCGTAGTCAAGGTTCGTCCACGGCATGTATATGTACACTGATAGGAAACATTAAACTGGCGCCAACGCCGCTGAGATTCATATACCGCATAAAAAAAAATCGCACGAAAAAAATCGCACAAAAATAAAATCGCATAAAAAAGGACCGCACAAAAAGAGGTTTTACTGTATTTGGAAAGTTCCTTTTCTTTAGATTAATAAGTTACATTTGAAGATCACTTAGCCACCGAGATTTACATCTGCTATAAAAACCACATAGGAAAAATTTTAAATTTCCCAGAGGTGAGCAGGTATTTAAAGTGGGGCCTGCTAATTCGGACACCTAGCCTCCATCTCCATAACCACCATAGCCCCCATGCGTTTCATTTTCTCGATGAAACTACACCTTTCAGGCGTTACGTCGCAAATATAATTAATCGACAGAACCACCCGATATACCATCCTACAGGTGAAACCGGCCGATTGTAAAAGCCCGAGGAACCGAGAACAAATGGCGATTGGTGGGATGGGAGGAAGAGGGCGAGACAAAAGGGTCTTAAAGCGGTAACACGCGTGACTCGTCGGCACTCACGCGGTACAGTGTAGCTGCGTTCCGTCGATCGGGACCAAATTAAATTTTAATAAAGCTTGGCAGAAAGCGGGTGGGAAAAAACGATGCAGTCCCTTAGGAGCGAACAATGGTCTCTGAACGATTTCGAAGGCGTCGGCGAATAGCGCGGCTTCGAGCTGACAAGCCGCGCAGCGCGGATAATTATGTCGAGGCGCGGCGGCTCGGAATTCTCTGAGAAAAACTTGTCTTCGGGCCCCACGAGGCCGACGAAGAGACGGCTAACTAACTTCGCCGCCTTCGTGGGCTTCCCCTAGGTGTTTCGTCGCAGATTTCACCGAGTCGGGAATAAGAAAGTTCGGCGAGGAAGAAAGGTCCCGATCGGTCGAGATTTCTGGGAATGCGACCAACGATTGATCGTTTCTGCTTTTTAATAGAGTTCGATAGAATTTGCGTGCATTTTTGACCTTGCGGAGGATGATGAATATTGAAAAATCTTAGGAAACTTTGGCGATCTAAATGTCGGGCTTGGATAGAATGGTAATATAAAGTAGGACGAGTGAATTTGTAAAGTTTCAGGAAGATGTACATTGCGGACGATTAAATATATTCAGACGCGTTCTCCCTCGTGTTTTACAATTTTAGACAGCGAACGAACGTCAAGAGATTCTGCTTTTAACTCGGTGTATTTCAAATCTTCCGCTCTCTATTTGATTTTCTCTGTACGTCACGTATTAAAATTCTCTTGGGTCTATTTAAGCAGAACGTCGCTCATCGGTATTCCTCGGTAACGTTTCCCGTTCCAATCGTTCCGTCGTATTTCGATTTTCAGAGCACACGTGGCGCAGTGTGCAATTCTTCACGGAGTCTTTTACAGATTGCACGAATTTCGTTAATGCCGTTCGAAATGGCACAATGGGCGAGGTGTCGTTTGTCATTCTGGCTTTTTTGCCGGTTGATTGGAGCGGAGTTTAACGCTAAGTTATTGCTCTTTTCAGGATCGGCACGTGAAAGACGCGAGCAGAGATCCCCAGATGGATTCGAGCCAAGACTATCGGCTGCTACTGGGTTACGAGAACAAGACGCACACGGTACTTCGTTTCAGCAGACGATACGATACGTGCGACCCTCGGGATCTCAAGATCACGGTAGGTGGTTTGATTTATATAGCCTCCAGCATGAAAGATAATTTCGCGTGCCGTGTGAACTGCACGCCTGAGGATTAGCCGATGGATTTATGAGAAAAATTGAGCCGTGAAACGTAATACTCCCGGCGAGAGAAACGATCGAGGCTTCTCCTTTTGAAACTTTCATCCCTGCTTTTCCGTCATTTTCAAGTCGATCCGTAGCGAATTTCGATGTATCGTCTTGCTAGAAGATCCCTTTGCTGGACTTCTGCTTGGAAATGTTTATCGGGATTTTCTTTTTTCCATTTTGGCGGAGAGTGTCCGATCAAAAAACATTATCATTATACGGGAATAGATGAAGGCATGGGGATCAACAAATCTTAGAGTTGAAATACTATGAAGTCTGACAGTTTAAAATCTTGACGCTATCTACATATCGTTTTACCTAAAATCAAAATTAAATGCGATAATTCAACGATTCTCTTAACACTAGAACTACCGGCGTTAAATCTATTATATTTCAATATATTAAATAAGTACTTTGAAAAAAGAGGAATCAAGAGGCAGAAAAGATGATCAATTCGGTCATTTATGTTTTTTGAGTTGGGCGTAGAATATTTCTCCTATGCCTCTCTTATAAACTTTGAGAATTTTTTTATAAAATTGTGTACCAGTCATTTTTACTGGTTTGGTAGTTCTAGTGTTAATCTTTCGCATTTACACTTCGAAATCCAGGCTACATTTAAGCTACCGGAGATCGCGAGCGGAGCGAGTCCGTGTGTGTGCATTCAAAAGAATGCACAAGTTTTCTGCGAAGAATAATATACGACCTTAAACAGTGCCGATGCGATGGGGAATTATCGGAAGGTGGTATTAACACGGGTCGGCTTAAATTCAACGACTGGTTATCGCAGTTTTCGTTCCCGGGATTCCGGTTCATTGTAGGACAGGCCGACCCAGTTCTTTATTTCACTGGTAATTAACTCAGAAATAGATTGCACGATAGAGCCGTCCACTCGGCGGTGCTCGGCACGGGCTTAACTCGAAGAAAAGAGATTACGCGCGTGTTGCGATTTGCTTTAAGCCGTATAACCCGGAATTTATGGCAACCGAGCAGGGCACGAGCACTTAACTCTCGCCGGCCCTTCCTCCGTGCCGCTTGCTTGCCGCGCTAATAGCGCCATCGATGTGCAGTTACGTCGTCCGATAGATATCTTTCAAACTTAATGACCTTTGCGTTTGGATTATTAAAAGTGAAATTAATTACTAGAAACCAAACAACGAAAAAACGGCGTTGCTCGTTAGATGCTGTTAATGTGTTCGTTGATACACCTCGTTGAGTCCTCGATGATTTTATGATTTTTGAGGATGGAAGAAAGAGTATTACAGACGTTCAATGGCTAATTAATAGGTCTTCGGGGAAATTAACTGAAAGTTATTATAAAATAGAAATGGATGAATTAACATGTTAGCGGACACTTAAATTTTTGTGGGGGAAATAACATATTCGCAATATGTTATGGTTTCTGCTCGGAGAGTAAACTTCTATTCTTTAAAATTTATATGCATTAATTGATGGCGTAATAATATATAAATCTCAGCGGCATATGATATCCTGCCTGCGAATGTAATAACCCTAACCGTACCGATATTTTCTGAATTTTTATTCCTATCGTAGCAGATCTTTTGACCGGCTATGAAACAACGTTCAAAGGAACGTAGAAAATTGGCAACTTAAAATAGAAAACAACGAACAACATTGCCTTTACTTATTAATGCAAAAAATTACATATTTTAATTTCATTGAACCAGCCATTTGGCCGTGCATGTCACGCTCACCGTTAAAATGCAATCATTGAGGTATCGTTACCGCAACAGAACAGAGCAATCGGTAATTGCACTGTAACGACAGTGGTGAATACACACAAGTCTTTTACTCCCTTATTCCAATAATCACTTTATCAGTGATTCCAATCATTCCTGCAATTTGAAGATTTACATATTACATAACGTTGACGGGCTACAAAATGATCGTATTCCCATGCCGTGAAAGGTGTATGAAACTGATGCTGGACATAGCGTTAAGACTGCAATTGGCTCGTGTTTTAGAATAATTTCCATCCCTCGGCCCGATACCAGCATCGATTTTCGGTCTAAATTAATTCCCGACGAATCGATGCCGTCGTGCAAATATTTGTAATTGCGCGAATTCGATTTGGAAATAACCGAGTTGCTCAAATACACTGCTCGATGCGCGTATGAATATCGTAGTCCACGATATTACAGCCGCTCGATAACGTTCACGTTCCTATACATAATGAAGCGAAACGCGACCGGCGTGGTACGCGACTGGCGGATATTCGCGCGCTTCGTACGCGTAAATAATCGACGTTCCGTGTGCAGTACAAATATTGGCGGCCGAAGTTGAAGAGAAACGTTGACGCGGTCGATGTGTGCAATTTACAGCCCAAGTGCCCTGGCGCGAAGATGCTGCAAACGAGTCGTCCCGTTGGCAAATTAATTGCACGCTTGATGTTGCCTATCAGAGTGTTGTCCTAATTGAAAGGATGTATAAGAAATAACGAGTTCACGAGGACGAAATATTCTTGCTCAAGCTGGATGGTCGACGATTAAGTTCTATTTAGATTCATCTAGAAATACACTTTTACGTGGATATTCTTGCAGACTGATATTTTTACAAGCGCGATTAAGAAGATTGAGCTGAGCAGAGATTTGCTACATTTTGTAATATTTCTGTGAGTATCGTACTGCGGGTATTTTATGTATCTTTTTATAGTATATGGATTCTGAGGATTTTTCCAACTTTCAAAGTTTCCGTAGTCGTATACAGAGGTTTCTAAGAGAGGGAGGAGGAGGGGAAGTATATTAATCGATGTACTTGTTTAAATCCGTAGGAATTTTTGTAAGACATTAGAGCGAACATGCTTCGATAAGGGAGCATCGATACTAGAACTATTGACGTTAAATCTATTATATTTAAGTATATTAAATAAGTACTTTAGAAGAAGGGGACTCAAAAGGTGGAAGAGATGATAAATTCAATAATTTATGTTTTGCAAGATGGAAGTAGAGTATCTACTGTATAGTTCAAAAAAATTTACATGCTGTTTTATAGATCTGTAGCAACGGTATAACTTTTATTTCAACCATTTTTTTATATCTTTCGTTGTTTACGACTTATGAGCACGTATATAGAAAGGGTGGTTCGAACAAAGAGGTTGATATTTACCCCAAAGTTGAAAATGGGCACAAAGGAATTACAGCCATCTTCTTAAATAAGTGTAATAAATGTTTATGCAAAGTTTCATAAAAATCTGAGTGTATCAGTTGCGGAACTTCCCTTGTTAGATGTGTCTTGTGCTACCTCAAGTCACAAAGTCTCATAGAGGGTTAACGTAAATAAATTCATGGAGGAATTCGCGCGATAGATGAAGATCTCCGATTGCCCGGTGTTCGATCCTTTTTGGCGCAATAAAGCCGAGGATAGAAAAATGTTTAGAGTGTACCGTGGACCGATCTCGATCTCGAGAGACCGGTGGAAAGAAACGAAACTGCGCGGATGCAGCGATCCCTTGTCGAGCAAGAATGTCCGTCTAGCAGTTGAGTCATCAAAATGCTTGGGTGTAAAAATAAAGCAAGCCGCGAACGGAGAGATTCTATCGAAAGGACGAACGACCAAGTCAGCTCCCCTTTTCGTTTATCTGATGGCACGATGTATCGGTATTGCGCGTGGTATTTTTACGCGTCACGTTTTCTCTGGGAGGAACGAAATTTCCTGTTCTCGTAAAAGAACACGTTCAGTTTTGTCAGAGATTCGCGACATTTCGCGGCAACGAAATATGTACGCTTATTTACCACGATTAACGCGTCATTAAATTTCGACTTCTTCCCGGAATTTTTTTACTTTCATAAGAGCGCTGGAGCTATATGTAAAAAGCCAATAAATACTTTCTAAAAATTTCGAAAGGGGATTAAAGTTTACTTATAATACAACGCCGCAATTACTTAATATTCTGTGAAACGTTTCTTGGAGAGTAAGGGCTTTTGCAGCGCGCTGCTGTGTTTTATGGAATATTACGCAATTGCGATATAGTATGATAAATAAACGTTAACGCCTTTTTTAAATTTTTAAAAAATATTTGCCTATTAGATATAGCTCTCATGCTCTTATGAAACAGACTGTACCTCTGTCTTTCCTGCTGAAGCGACGAGTTACCTTTTCGCGAGAGTCTAACGGGCCGCTGCAATAATAGCCACTCTCGAACTAAATGTAAACGGAGTACAAAGTTACAGAATGAAAAGAGAAAGAGCAATATTTTTTTTGTCAATGTATAAACGCAAGGGGACTCCACATGGCTCACATTACACGAGACTGGTAACTAATTTGCGGTATTAAAGTATTTTTCATGTACTTTGTACCAAACTACGAGAGACCGCAACGTTTTACCGTGATATTAAAACCAGGTATCGTTGTATGAGTATGCAGCATGCGACTCGTGTATTTAGACATGTGGAAATTTGTCGCTGCGAAAACCTCGAAAAATCGAATAAAAAACATGAAAGAACGTCGCAATGTTGTCATCCTGTTTTCATGGAATGAGAATGGGACGAAGCGGAGATAGACACAACGCGATGCGATACCGAATCTGCGAATTGACAATAGTTGTTCCGCAACGAGTTACCGTTATCATTGTTATTTCTATCGAGCGACCGCACTGGATTAATCGAATGAACATCAAATTAAGCGATGCTTCGTCGTAACCGGCTTATAGAAGAGGGCTTCGATTGCATATTAATATTACGCGCTCGTTTGTCCTTTGGTTTAGTATGCAGACAGTCTCATCAGCGGGACGTGAAATTAAGCCCGACTATGTCGGAGATGACACACAGTGCAGCGAGAGCGGCCTTGAGGTCGTATTCGCAGAGCGGTGTTACCCGTACAGCCAGTCTTGTGTGCTCGTAATTAGTTCGTTAACTAGTACACGAGGACAGAGCTGCCGCAGAAAGCGAACGACGTTTCGCTGCACGAGGAATTAAGTAATTTTTCAGTACCGGTTATTTACCTCTAATTACACGCTGCAAATTATGCGAATTAACCATTCTCTCGGAACTTTCCTTCCTAATCGAATAAAAAACTGCCAAGGGACGTTCGGCCGTGCCGTAACTTCGGAATAAAAAAAATCCAACCTTGCAGCAAGTCTGTAAGTTACCGTGGGAAAGCTGACTTTAAATTGACTTTAATTCCTGGCAAGATTGTAATTTACCAAAGTGTTATAATAAAACGCAGGTGAAATTGTCGAAATGATACTGAAAGTAATACTTCCACCACCGAATTCTGTCGTTGCGATCGAGCCGGCTACAATTGCAACTCAAATACCAAAAGTTCACGGCCTCCCTTGCAACCTCGAACGACGCACGATCCCGAAGAATTTTGCGCATCATCGGAAATGTGGAACGCGATGTAAATGCAGCCTCGTGTGTCGCAGAAGCAACCGAGTATGTCGATCCTCGACCGCAAGACTCGAGACGGCGATTCGGCGGCGCAACGAGACCCCCCGGGGCGGTTTCGGCTGGCGGAAGCCAGAAAAGTCACCGTGGATTTCCCTTTGAGAACGGTCGCCGTGGCGAGGATTTCGGCGGCGGGGCATTATGCAGCCATGGGCTGGCAATGGCGGAATCGACTTGGCTGGGAATTTCCGGCCGGGAAGATTCGTAGTCTCGTTTGTCGGTGGAATACCGGGCCCTCGGCGCGACCGTGCGAGTAGTCCTTTTTCACGCGGAATCCTCCCGAGTGCGATGACAGCTAAAAAGTGGGCTGAATTCTCTCTCTCTCTCTCTCTCTCTCTCTCTCACCCTCCCTCTCTCTCTCTCACACCCTCTCAGAGCGACGTATACTCGAAAACGAATAGAACATGGCGCGAACGAGAGACGACGGAGGATGGCGGAGCGCGGAGTAAGGTCGAAGGAGCGGGAACGCTTTTAGGATTGTGTGGGTGGACGGAAAGGGTAGTAGAAGCCGAGGGGTAGTGGCACGGTAGGGAGATTGGCGCGCCTTACAGAGGGGATTGGCTAGCTGACCCGATTCTGCTTCTATTCCCTTCCTATCCGTACCTCCGTAGGTCCGTAGCCGTATCTAGTTTACCACTTGGCTCCCCGGGTAGCCCGGGCTCTTCTCCACGTATAGTGGCCAACGCGAACTTCCTGAATAGGGTCCTCCCTCGCCTGCAGAACTGATCGCTATTCCGAATGGTTCGGTTGGATGTAAAAGGAAAATCGAATTTGACCGATGCCGTTGAATGAGAGAGAGAGAGAGAAAAGAGAAGCAGCAGCTCCGAGCAAGGGGTTTGATAGGACCGAAGGGGGGATGGAAGAGAGTCGCCAGGTGTGTTGACGGTCTTATTGGGTGGATCCGTATACTCCTCGCATTCTGCCAGAGAGCGTCAGGGGGATTTCGCCGGAAGGTACTATACGGAGCTACGGGAAATCGAATCAACGCGGAAGGAGATTCCGCGGGCCTCTCGGCACGAGATTACGTACGTTTGAAGACAATTACCGTCGGCGATTCGATTTCTTCGTTACGCCATACGGATACGTGTGACCGTTAATCACGGAGTTTTTTGCGCTTATCTTCTGTCTACCGTAAGATTTTTTGGATGTGAAATTGTTGAAGTATTTAATTTACGTGATACGATATTAGTTGATTACACCAACAATAAACTATTTTGTTTTTCAGGGAACTTTTTAGACCTGTAGAGTATCCTCGGTTAAGATAACGTTTGGTAGCGTTCTCTTATTTCTATCTTAATCTATCTCAATCGATCTTATCTAGGTCGTTTGAGTAAATTTTGAGGCGAAGTTCGTCCCTACAGGCAATTCTCGATATCGCTTCGACAAACAAACCCAGCCCGGGGAAAAGGAGAATCTCGATTCGCAAGGAATCGCTTAATCGATTATCTCATCCGCCGCGGCTATTTTTTACGGGTCCCTTTTTCCGCCAGGATCGAAGGTTCCTCCCACATATCAGAGTTAAAGGGCCATCAATGTAATCGAGCGTGCAACAAAAGCGATCGTTTCCATTCGGAACGGACGGAGTTCGTGTAGAGAGAAACTACTGTCACGGGATAGTAACTTCCAATTACGCGGATGTACCGTTTCTTCCGTTTCTTCTGTACAAGCAATCTAGCCATTGTCAACATGTTTGTCGAAGAAAGTGGAAAGGAAGATTGAATGAAACCGACTGCCTACCACATCTCGGACACGTTTTTCGGTAACTAATGACAGTTCGCGGAACTTTCTCCCTCCTTTCCAAGTTTTCCAATCGGCCAAAAACTTGCCAACTGACATTTACCTAGGAGGGATTTACTTTTCCCATACAGCGGGAAACGTTCGTCGTGTTATCGGTCGTGGGCTTTGCCATGATTTTCTTCCTTGCTGACAAGCGAAGCTCGGGAACTGATACACTCCGATTCTGATGAAACTTTGCATAAATATTTATCAGAAATGTCTAAGAAGATAGCTGATTTGAGCAAAGTCACAGTTTCTTGACGCCGGCCGATAATTCTCGGGCATCTTAAAGGTCATTTGAAGGTCAGATCTGTGCTGGTAAGCTCAAGTGTGATTGCTTCAACTAAAAGCTCAAGGAAAATGGCTCAAAAGCTCAACACCTGAGGGCTCATAGCTCAAAACCTCATTTTTATGAAGTGAAGTTGGAATTTAGTCGGAATGCGGATAGAGCTTTTAATTTGAGGCATCAGTTCTGAACTTGCAAGCTCGAGTGGCGTCGCTCAAACTAAAATCTCACTCGGGTTTTGACGAAATTACGCGAAAAACTCGGAAAAAACGGCTCAAAAGCACGAGGCCTGCTGGCTCATAGCTCAAAAGCTCATTTTTATGAAGTGAAGTTGGAATTTAGTCGGAATTCAGAGAGAGCTTTTAGTTTGAGGCATCAGTTCTGAGCTTGCAAGCTCGAGTGGCGTCGCTCAAACTAAAATCTCACTCGGGTTTTGACGAAATTACGCGAAAACTCGGAAAAATGGCTCAAACGCTCAACGCCTGCATGCTCGTAGCTCAAACGCTCATATTTTACGAAGTAAATTTGGAATTTGATCGATAATCGGATTGGGCTTTTAGTTTGAGGGATCATGCCTGAGTTTGCAAGCTCAAATTTGACCTTTAAATGATCTTCAAGTTGCCCGCGAATTATCGGCCGGCGTCACGAAACTGTGACTTTGCTCAAATCAGCTATCTTCTTAGATATTTCTGATAAATATTTATGCAAAGTTTCATCAAAATGGGAGTGTAACAGTCCCCGAACTTCCCTTGTGAATCCGATCAATTTGACCCAGAGTGCTTTCCAATCGTCATCACGGGTCGCCTTTCTTTTCGCTGTCTTATCGAATCCCCTCGCGTTAAAAGGATGCAATAAAGTCAATGGACCGGAGACACTTGGGAGTTTCGAAGGCTGCGATCGGGAAACTGGCAGAGGTTGCGATAAAACTCGTGCCATTTTCGCTAGAATGTCGCCAATCTGCTGGACGTTTCTTTGAATACCTTCTTAACTCGCTATGAAGTTCGGCGCGCCATAGAAATCCGTTGGATCGAAGGGGCGGAAAGGGAAAGAGAGTATTATCCGTGGAAACGTTATCATGAAATAAGGAAACTAAATTACTGGCAATTTTCATCTTACGATATTTTGACAATAATTCATTAAACATAAGACACTCAGAGTGGAACAAAACTTTTCGTTCTACGTGAGCATCCATAGAGATTGAAAGATCGTATGTCCAATCGGTTCTCCAATAAGCAAATCACTTTTTATAACCTTCCGTATGCTTGCTTCCCAATACAAAAAAATCCTAATGGCTTTAAACAAAGGAGCAATTTACAATCGATTGTGCTGCATCGTGGTCAAAGTGGTTTTAAAACTGATTGCTCCGGGCTATTTAAAAACGTCGACGTACGAGTTCATAGGTGAAGCCAGTAAAGTTACTTACGCATTAACCCAAAGCCTGTAAACATTCAGTTTGTGATTGTATGAGGAGTTGCCCATTAAACCCGTGTTTCGGATTACCTCTAATTCCTCGCAGGCGGTGAGTCGAGGGAGCGAGGATTAGTTGAAGATTAAGCTGTTGGACACGTTACTGGCCATGGCTGAAAGCTCGAAGAAACTTCCCCCGGGTTTCCTTACAAAAGCTTCTTCCCGCAGTGAGATAAAAGTTATCGACGGTGCGCTTCAGGCTAAATTGGATAAGCATCGCGGAGCCGTAACTTTTTTTTCCAGTAAAATGATGAAAGTAGAATGACACGCGGAGGGAGGGAAGAACAGGAAGCGAAGGAGGAGCCGTGGGTGGATGAAGAAAAAAGAAGATTGTTTCTCAGAGCCACTGTCTCGGATGGTCGACGATTTTTCACGAAGTCCAGTGCGGTATTTCGCGAATTTGCAGGAAATTGTAAAAATGAAAGGAGAAGGAAGCAGAGGGGGAAAAAGAGAGGGAAAAAGGGTTATACTCGGCATAGGTGAAGGAAGGTCTGACGCATAATCTTATTCATGGCTCGGCTAAAAGATGGCATCTGAGCATGAAAGCAAACTCGTGTAAGACCGTAGATTTGCCGAAGAAAAAATCGCAGAAGCCGAGTAAGAGTAAGTAGAGATGGCGGGAGGTCGATTGTGTCACTTATAGAAGATATGTATATCTCTGCTTTCACCCAGAGATCGGACTAACTGGCTTCGTGCTGCTCGACTGTTTGTACCTCGACTTTACCTTTTCTACCTTATGCTCGTACAAATCCATGAAAATGATTGCGAAATTCTTTTTCCCCTTTTTCGTCATTTCCACGTAAAATCATACGATTCGCGAAGAATTTCACTCGTTGGTGAAACGATAAGAAAGTCCGTACAATTCGATCCCATGGAAATTTGTCGTAAAACTCACGCGCTTCTACGATACAATGAAATACTCTGTGCGATATGGGTCAGTGTAAAAATTTCGTTTCTCTCGTAGAGAACAAAACTGAGAAAAAATATGGCAGGAGCTAGTGAATCGATATGCGCCGAACGTGTTTTAAGAATTGCATCCCATATACAGAACCTACGCGGGAAAAAAGGTGATTGTATCGAAATAACTTGGAATAAATAAATTTACCGCTGATAACGAATACTTGATCATTACGGATGATTAAAACATTCTGAATTTTCCATTTATAATCAGCGTTTAATTCTACGTCCACTGAAATGTTTCTCTCTAAACATGTCCTGGGGTATCGTTATGTACATAAAGGTTATTAATCCTTACTCGAAAAAAGAGCTAATTCAGTGAACGTTCCTCCATTATCACATTTTCACGTCATACATATAGAAAATTTCCAGCTCTTCTTTCGCTCCTTTCCAGCGTCGTTGTGACCGGTTCATAACGTCGGCCTACCATTCTCGATTATCTCTCCGTGACGACCGGTTCAGGCTGTAAAATCGGCCGAATATCGTGTCGCCGATTCTGTTGGACGATATCGGGCCGTCCAGTTTATACGGAGGGACAAGTTGAACGCTATTAAATCGTACCTACGTACATTGCAAAATCGGCCGCGGAGCTTAACTGCTTACACCGAAGCTTAAATTAGGTGGCGTTCGCTTGCAAGCTCGGAACAACGTTAACCAATTTTATCGTGGCCGTTAGACATGTAAATTAGCTGCATACAAAATAAGCTAATGTAAAGCGGAAGCGATCGCATTCGAAAGGGGTTGGCAGGGGGTTGCGAGCTACCAGAGGAAGGGCTATGCTCGACGAGGGATAAAGAGCCGAGAGGCCGTTCGAGGACATGCAATTTTAAGCTGAATTCTTACGAGATACCACCGAGTACGGTGTTCATTGATTTCGGATATCGTTCGGTTCGTTGTAATGAAACTTTAATCGTGGATCGTCGTCGTTGTGTTGTCACCTTTGAGGAAGTTTCTCCGTTTACTAAATTTTATCGGATGCTATAACGATGTTTCACTTTCAGTTTAAACTTCTCTCTGTATTTTTCTCTCTCCTTATCAAACGCGGACGAGGATTCTGGTATCATTGTGCTGTAAAACATTTTTATCGCTCGGGAACTGCATGAAAATTCACATTCAAATGAAGTTTACCTAATTCCCCGTGCAATCAGGTACTTGAAGCTACGGCGGAGACTCGAAACGATTTAATCGCTGAAATGGCACCGAGGACGGTACATTTGGGGTAGATAAAGAGAGAGGATGAGGTTTTGTTGGACGTTAAAATCACCAAGTCACCGTTTTAATTGTTCATCCGTTTGACGGAGCTCCTTCGAAGCGTTCTTTCGAATTCCATTTGGATGTACAAATTTGCCGAGGAATTCTAGCGCAAAGAGCCGACGGGTGTTACAGTGCCTCTAAGCGTCCTTTATTGAAACACCGAATGGGTAGATTAAAGCGGGATTATAACGATTATGCGTTAGAGCCCCGCCGAGGAAACGATTCCCATTATCATTAATTGTGGCTTTATATGCAAAAACGTTGCGAGCCGCGGCGCACGGTCGGCTGTCGCGAAATCTCTTTCTCTCCCTCTCTCTCTCATTCTTCCATTTTTTCTTTCACTTCCTCTGTCTTTCGTGCAATAAACAAACGACATTAATCTTACGGAAGTTGACGGGTTTGTCACAGTATCTTGCGGATCGCGATCGACGGGACGTTCATTAATAAAGCAGATCCGGCGAATGATTTCACTTCGACCGTGCCTGGCGTGCACACATCGCGACGTTACATCAAAGTCACACACGGAAGTTTATAGTTGTTCGTAACGAGGTTTACTTAGGTTCGTGCGCGGAATGCGATTATGATTTATGATCGAAAATAATCGGATAAACGAAAGTCGTCGGTTGTTTTACGTGGCGGACCGATATCGAGGTTGATGCGAGAAAAATAATCCGTGGACTTGGGTTAACCCTTTGAGGACTAGCGACGCATATGTGCGGCCTGAGAAAAAATTTAATTATAGTTTATAGCCGCTTGTATATACAGTTAGAGTTGAAAAATTGAAGTACAACCGTTGAAATATGATTAAAAAAGTAATAATTTATAATGTATATTAACAGTAGATATGAATAATGTAGATTAACAGTATAACTTGCTGATAAAAAGGTGCTTTGGATCGCAAAATGAATGGCTATCTCTCAATATTGAAAAATGTCTCCGACCGGAAAGGGTTAATGAGAAAGGTACGTGAAAAGTTGGAAGCATCGAATTACACGGAACATGGTGTAGGAAAATCAACGATTTCCGGCATACTTTCGTGCACGATTAAATGTCATCGTTTGTAATAAGCGTGTCTCCTGGTTCAATAATATTTTTAGAAACTTTGCAGAGATACTTCCATTATATTTCGGGATAATTCATGACGGAGATGTAATAAATCAAGAGCGAATAATTTAAGAACATGAAGTTTGATAAGAAATTATGAAAGAATAATGCGAATTCCACTTGCACGGATTAATTTTGCAGGATGTTGAGGTCTGGAGTGTTAATTTATATTCTATCTAGTCGTCGAAAAGTTGTAGAATGTCGGCAACAAATAGTTATTAGATTCTTGAATTCATTCGTGGAAGAATGATGTAAAAATTAATTCAGGGATACGATCCTCTCGCAAATACTAGGAATCACATATATACGTGTACATTTGTTGGATTGCGCTTGAATGACAGCTAAGAATTATCGATCTAAACCCTTTTTATCGTCCATATGTCGGCAGAAAAAGCTACCGCGAGAAAATAAAAATGCGCAAACCGGATTTTAGCGCATCCAGATGCTCGCCACGTGCGTGTCGATGAAAGAAAGAATTCATTGCGAAAAAACACGTCCAGACGAAACTGCATCGTGAGCGATCAGACACCGAGTAATTCTAGCTCGACGTTATCTTTCTCAGTTTTTCCATTTCTCCATTAAAGCGTATTATAGTGAAAAATACAAAATGACAAAGAGGAGTGTTACCACGGAAAATGTTCAGCTTTTAATTATAATCGTAACATTATCTCGCGGGGAATGTGAAGCATGTTGGCGCAAAGTACAGGACGATTTTTGTCCTCTTCAGAAATACCACCAACCTTCAAAGATTCCTGAGTTTTCAAAATTTTTCAATGGAACATGAAAACGAAATAAAACGAAATTTCTCATAAAAAGTACTGTCAACTAAATGGAAATCTATTGAAAAATATTAAATCTACCACCACCCTGTCCTAACGACATTCTCAAAAATTCCTTTACACTTACATTAAAGTCTCCTTAAAATCCCCAGCTATGCATCAGAAATCCTCCTCGATTTCGGCGTCAGTGTTAACGTAGAGCCGAATGAAATTCGTGTTTCCCATCGTACATCGTTTCTATGGGTTTGATAACTTCCGCGCATCGATCGATTAAGTGTTAGCCCGGGCGTTTAAACTGTCCGATCATCTCGGCCCTAAATGCCAGCTAGGAAATACCCGCTGGCAGCGATAATGCAACTATTATGTCTGCGGCTGTACCACGAATCATAGCTGGCATGGTCTACGGGCCGTCGTTGATCGCGAGTTAATTTGGACTTTGGCGCACGGTATCTTAAACTTTCGCGACATGTACGACGGAATTTATCGCGAGATTCTATTACCCGGAATATCTAATAAGAAGCGAAATTCAATTTATTGTGGCTGTGTCGCTCGCATGCCGTGGAGCTGTTAGTTTGAAAAGTTACTTTATTCAATCACGATATTGTACCCTGTCGAGTACTATAGCGGGGAAGGGGAGTTACGTACTTAGATACCGGTTATTGGGGTAGGCTCCCACAGGCTTGCCCGTACGTATGAGCTAATTAAACCTTAAGGAAAATAATACTAATGATAATAATAATAACCACCCCGGAGGGAACGCAGGAAACGAAAGTTGTGCTGGTGCTCACGCACATGTAGCATGACTCGTCGCTATTATTTGCCATAACAGCTTACCCTCCTCTCCACGGATGCAGGTTTACCATGGTCTTTGGTACGACGAAGATCAACACCGATCCTGTCTTGTACGGAAGAGTGGTACGTTTCGCTCGGTAACGTGTAATTTTGCGAGGTGTACGTTCGCGAGTCTGCAGTCGATGAAAATGGCTAATGTCGAAGCTTACTTTCAGCGATGATTTAATTCCCTTTAAACGGCACGCGCCGTTGAGAAAAAGGAACGGCAGTTGTTCGAGTTTCAGTCAGGTAGAGAGAAAATCCCGCGAGAGTCATAGAGGCGCGAAACAGATGGCGGGGATACTTTTTAATTTAATTGAATTTCCTAACGGGTACTCAGATGCGTCATACTCGTGATGCATTGAATGCACGAATGCAATCGAATTTATCCTCGTCCCTGGAGAATACGCGATCCCGGTTGCCGCCTTCGAGATATAAAACTGATGACACGTGACCTTCATTTGGGGGTACGGTTTATACGGCGTCAATAAAAGTCACGATTTTTTCGTGGAATTGATTGAAAATTGGAAAATACGAGGAGCGCTAACACTTCGGCTTTTAACCCTTTCTCGGTTGTCGTGTGTTTATCCGGCATTAATGGACAGCGCACATTTCGGGGGAATTTGTTTGGCAAATGAAAATTTGGGAAATTGTTAACGCTTTCGTTTTTAACGCCCTCTCGTCGGTCTGTGTTTATTCGGCGTTAATAGGGGTCACACGCTCTCTTTTTTTGTGGAAATTCGTTGGAAATGAAAAATCGGATTAACGTTTTTAGTCGCCGAAAATTGTTGAAATATTTCACGGACAGAGTGGCAGTGTTTTATCTGGAGTTGAAATAAATTTTTAATTCTTTAATTTCTTCGGTGGATAGCCAAAATTGGAGAAGGTAGATGGGATAAATGTAGCTTCAAGATCAAGGGGGTTAAATGTAATTAAAATAAAGTGTAATGCTGTAGTGTTTTTAAAATTGCATTCTTCCGTCAATAGTATCATCACGGACGACCCTTGATAACAGACCGAATAGTTTATGCATTTCATGAGCCATAATGCACAAACTTGAAATTTAAGAGTAGGGGGAGGAATACTCCTTACTTGAAAGTAAGGAGTTAGGAGTGAAAATGTGTCCTATTTAAGTTGACCGCGGCTTCTAAACGATAAGGAGGTTCATCAAGTTTCCAAATTAACATTGAAAAATACATTGCGCGTTTAGTCGTCTCTCTTGTTCGCAGTAGTGCTGTATAATACGAAGGTTCGTGAATAAAAAAGAACTGGCGGAAGGAACGAGGGAAACGAGGGGAGTATCAATAATTCCAAATTTGTGGCGGGGAAATCTAGAGCAGCGTTTGAGTTCCGGTCAGGTAGCGGTTATCCCAGGGGAGATACCTGACTGGAGAATAGACAGAAGAGTTACCATACTCCTGATACGACCTTCCTTGAAAACGCCGATAGTTCCCTCGCTTATCCGCAGAGACTGGATAGAGTTGCCATTAAAGTTTCGCGCGCTACTTTCCAATTCTCATCTCTTCTCCTGTAGAATTTCTTCCCATACTTATTTCCCCTCACCAGGCTTTTGGTTGACTCATTCGAACGCTTTCAGGGAAGGACATCCCATCCGGAAGACACGAGCTTTTGCTTCGTCTCTTCCTCTATTTCTCCGGTTATCCTTCTACTCATCGTTTACCTTCCTCTGTCGTCCGTTTTCTTCTCTTTCTCTTTAACTGGTGTTCCAGCTAACGTTTATTTTATTCCTTCTCTCCCTCTCTCTCCCTCCCAGTCCCTGTCTTTTTCTCTTTTCTCGTCGCTGCTTCTCTTTCGTTCCCTTTCCGGCTGTCTTTAAACCTATCGTTTACCTTTGTCTCTTTCTCTCCATCCACGGCGAAACTCCTTCCTTACGTACGCACACCAGCTTCTCTCTTGGCAAACCACCCCCTCGAGCACACGGAAGTTAAACGAAGAGGTAATCCCGAGCAAATATCTCGGAATCAGCAATAGTTCTACTAACTTACGGGTGAACAACTCTTTCTCGTTTCCGCACTCGGGTTATCGCGCATAATATATCGTCCTCAGCTAGAATATCGTATCAGAGCCGCGCTTCTGGCGCGAATTGGGCCGAGGTGTTAACGGACATCCATGTATCTTCTTTACCTTTGATTTAAGTGCCTCGATATTCGTGTCTTCGCTGGTTTCGATACGCCTCACAGGAAATTTGACTTTCCACGGATAATTTAGCCGAAACACTCGCCGATTTGTCCTCTGTTATCGATCAATTTCCAAATTTCCCGGGAGACTAGTCTTCGATAATAATTCTCCGTAATTTGACACCAATTAATATCGCTGTAACATCTCCGCTTGCATCCACTTATACCGCAACTAATCTTCACGAAATATTTTCATAAATTGCAAATGTCTTTAACACTAGATTTACGGGCGTGAAATCTGTTAAATTGCAATATATTAAATAAGGATTCTGGAAAAAGTGAGATGAAGCCGCAAAGATGGTAATTCATTAATTCATGATTGTATAATAAAATACACGTGAAATATCTACTGTACAGCGTCTCCCTAAATTTGAGAAATGTTTATAAGACAAGTAGGCACCCGTCAATTTGACGGCTTTCGTAAATCTAGTGTTAAACATCAAAAAGCAGTATCACTTTTCCATGGGTATTCTCCGAACAGCACGTAAAAGTGTCGTAAATAATCGTATAAATTGGACCGAAATTAAATTTAATCTATATAATAATTTAATAAAGACTATGCAAACAATTCCTGAACAAGGACACGGCGAAAGACCACAGAAGTCGACGTCCCAGGCATAAATCAACAACGACGGTAAAAAGAGTTACCCGGGGTTTGTGTAACTTTGCGAATTTTCCAAAAACACGGAGAAAGAATGAAAGAGTCATACTCGTTAATTACAGCGTCCTCTATTTGTACCGACGCGACGCGTCGTGGCGCGACCACTTAAATCTGCGTCTGCTGGCGACACGTTCGACACGTGCTACCACGAAACGAGCCAGTGACGTTCGCTGACAACCACGCTCTGCGTGGTGTTTCGTTGAAATCACGATACTAATGGAACTCGATAATAGATCGTTGATTCGAAACGCGCTCTCTCCGCGGTGCAATTAATCGGCACACAACGAGCCGATAAAAATCCTCAGTTTCGCGGCTGCCCGAAAATGGAAATTAACGGACCGATCTCCTCGTGAATTTTAACGCTGCAACTATCAACACATAGCTGTGCATAGGATTTCTAGCTGATAAAAATTATATAAATTTGTAGCGTCAAACTTTACGTGTTATTCCACTGAGTTTCAACGTGCAAACGATTGGGGTTTTGTGATTTATTTACCTTGAAAGATAAATGTCTACTGTGAATAAACTTAGTGAATTATTAGTTGGTAGTTTCATCGTTAATATCGAGATTTCGGGGACTGAGAAAGAATCGTTTAACACTAAACCTGCCGGCTTCATATCTGTTATATTGAAATATACGAAATAAGTACTTTGGAAAAGAGATTTGAAGAGGTGAAAAAGATGATCAGATAAGTAATTTTTGTTTTATACGATAGACCTAAAATATTTACTGAATGGCTGCCGAATCAATTTGGGGAATTTTTAGAAAAAATCAGAAAGCGATCATTTGACCGCCATGGTAGGTTTAGTGTTAACGAATGTTGCGAACTGTGAGATGAGTATAAGTACAGCCCGAGGAAGTTTCATCAGCCGACCAGACTTTCGGTTATTTTTTCTCTCGGTAAACCGCGAAGCAAACCGGTAACAGGTGTTATCGCGGATAATGTCCTAAAAATACTCCTCGCCTCTTTTTAGAGAGTGTTTATCAAAGCGTCTCGAATCAGCCGACACGAATGTAGCGGCTTCTGATTCTTCAGCGACAGTGAGACAAAAAACAATAAGAATGACGGTAAAGTAGGCGATTAGCGCGATGGAGAACGACGAGTAAAATCGTTTGTACCATTTTCGAATCTTTGCAAGATCCTTCTCCAGCAACATCGTTTACACGTTGCATGAAACAAAAAGTGAAGACGAGCCAAGAAAAGAGAAGAGAAAAGGATGAGCCGTGAAGAATCACGAAAGGCGCGTCGTCCATTCGAAACTGGCACTTAACGAGTTAGTCGAGTTTAATTAGCGACGCTCGAAGTCGACGTGAACTGTCAGAGAGCTCTGAAATTTTCGCGACTCCGACTGTTACGTGTCTTGGAGGGTGTAAAAACAAAGTTGAAATTCATTTGGAGCCGGTAGGAGCACGGCATCCTCGAACAGGAACGATTAGAGTTTCAATTGGAGTTCATCAAGTAGATCGTTTACCACCATCACCTGCGGGGTATTAACCCCCGAACGGGGACACGAAACTTTCCTGTTATTTTATGCAAACCGTTAAAACTTTAATAACGTAGCAGGGAGAGAGCGGCACGATAACAGTTGCCATTACTTCCGAAATTACATTACACAGGAGATACGCGTTCCCCAAAAACCGTAGGAACGTCGACCGTCTCCTCTCTCTTCCTCTCTCGGCTATGCTGGCGCTCCTCGGCGGCTTTTGTCCGCTTCTCCGCTTTCGTCTCCGTTTAGATGTCTAAATTGATTCTCTACAGCGAAGTTAACGAAATCGCCGGGACGGGAGACAGCTTCGCGAAACAGCGCTAATGGTGTTACAAGTTATGGAATTCCGGATGATTTATGGATATAGTTTTGCGCGTTCGCTCTGTCGCCGGCTTAAAATAAATTTCGACGTTTCAATTCGAACGTAACGCAGGCAGATATTTTTATTTCGATCGGTCCGTCTCTGGTGTGGCAGTAATAGGCGTTTCCACAGATAAATTATAAACTATTCGCGGAGTTATCGCCGCCGTTCCGACTGTCGTCCAGTTCGTCGCAAGTTGGTCGTCGGAATTGCGAGGCTTTTGTCAATTCTGTCGTACCAGGTAAAATGGTATCGCGGAAATGGAGAAGAACGATAACCGTGGAAAAGCGGAAGCCGACGTACTCGCCGAAGCGGGTGTACGCGCAGACGCACTTCATCACGCGCGCACGGGAAACCGAATATCGGTACGCGTTTCACGTGTCACGCCAAACACACTGCACTCTCATCAGTACGACTTTATTTGCGTGCAGCCACGTATTCGAGTAGTTTTCGCTAGGTTTTTTCGAGTCACCCGAGTTTATACGCGCGGAAACCACCGAAAACACTACGACCTACGCTTTTATATATTTGTACGAGGAAGCAAAGCCTGAAAAAAGTATTCGTGAGTCACGTCGTCGCAGAACCCGAGAACCATTCCCATGGCTGTTGGAGAAAAAATTTCTAACGAGATACGTGTCTCGTACCGGGCACTACGTTGTTACAGATCTGATTTATACTTTTTATTTAACAACCCCCTCCTTCCTTTTCGCAGCGTAGAGTCGCCAACTTTTGAATAACAATAATAATAACGATATTAATAAAAACGTAAGAAACTTGACACAGTTTCATGTTTCCGCTTTGGTGAGCTTTTTAAGCAAAAGTAGCACGGCACTTTGAGTTTGAAAAAAGAAATGAAAAAGGAACAAAAAGAAAAAATAAAGTTTGCATTTATAGCCGTAATGTTCGGGCTCGTAAGGAAAGTTTTGGAAACGGCGGTTATCCTGAGAATTCACCGACGAAAAGTGCGTCCCTTTTGTAATGGTGAGGACGTCGCGCTCCTTCAATTTACTTGAACCTTTCCCGTCGTATCCCTCGTCTCGAAGATCGTCGAAACACTCGAATGAGAGTCGGAGGTGCACGTAAACTCGATGAAAAGCAATACGTAACTCGATGATAGCATTCAGTTTTCTCGCTGGGCGAATTCAATCAGGACTGAAATACGGGGAAATCGTGTCGTATCGCGAGGCATGGCGGCGCAACGATAGAAGCAAAAACATATTCCATTTCTACTACGCGGCTTATTCGTTGCTCCAATCTTCTGATCTTCGGCACACTCGTACGACGCGCTCGTGTGCGCTTTTGCGCGCGCATACATGCGCGTATGTGTACACGCGTGCTCGGCCGCATCAGGAGAGAAGTACTATCTCCACTTTCCCTTTGCACACGGAGGATATACCACGCTGAATACAGCCGTTTGCGCTGCAGAGTAGCAGCCACTCTTCCGGTATTCGCCACTCGATCTTCAATTTCGTCCTCTATATACAAAATCCTACCCCCATCAAATCCTCGCTATTTCGCGTTACTCGTCTCACTACTACCCCCTAAGGCCGACGAGGGCCTTCTTCTTTCACCCCTTTGTACGTAGATCCGTATGCGCGGATCCTCTTCTTCCAACTATTCGCTCTTTATGCCCGCCTCCACTTTTGCCGGGCGAATTCGCACGTTTGCCAAACATATTAAAACCCCTATACTCAACGTATTACGTCCTTTTTTTATTTTCGCTTAACGCGTCCGAAGTGCTGTAATATCTGTTAACACTTTGACTGCCATGTTGGTCATATATGACCGGCCACGGTTTCTCCTGAGACGCCACGGTGGTCATTGGTGACCGGAGCGTTTGAACTTTTTACAATTGTAAAAAACTAAATGAAAATTGGGAGTTACTGTATCTGAAAATGACCAATACAATAGAAGATACTTTGAAGTAAAAAGTGCCCTATTGAACAGTAAACATTTTTTATTAGAACATCAATAAAAGAAAATATTAGAATAAATCTT
Source organism: Cerceris ruficornis (assembly GCA_963989415.1). Lineage (NCBI taxonomy): Eukaryota > Metazoa > Arthropoda > Insecta > Hymenoptera > Crabronidae > Cerceris > Cerceris ruficornis. The sequence goes on from OZ022520.1 coordinate 18,567,132, forward strand.
GCATTTTTACGGTGTACTTTGTTAAATCACCCGTGGCGTCCTGGGCTAAGCATATGATTTCGGCGTGGCAGTCAAAGTGTTAAAGGGTGCAAAGAGAGAAGCCTGGAAAGACTAACAAGGGAAGTTCTGGAACTGATACACTTGGATTTTTATGAAACTTTGCATAAATATTTATTAGACTTATCTAAGAAGAGAGCTGTAATTCCTTTGTACCGGTTTTCAACTTTGCGGGTGATATCAGGAGTTCGGAAATTCAACATTTTTAGCCGTTTCTCTTCTTTTTTTCTCAAGCATCAGATTATTCCGGTAAATGGCGAAGGAAATATTTTGGTTTTACCACGATTCGATGGTTGCAGATACGCATGAATGAATACACGGAACGAAACTTTCGGATCAATCTCGGTGGTCTTTCAGCGTGATATTCAAAGCGCCTACGTTCCTTCGATTCGAGTTACGGCTCCTGTGCATGTAATCCCGGTTTCTGTATTAAATCGCGCTGATCCAGACTTCCGTTTTGTCAGTCTTCGATCTCCTTCCGTGCTGTTACCGTGTCTACCTGCGTGCTTTTCGTTCTATGGCTTTTAGCGATCGTTCAACGGATGGTGCACAGACCTGGCTTTCGTACGGCTCCAAGTTTGTTTATCAAAATGTAGAAAATGGTCCGAGTTACTTACTTAACCAGCAAACTAACGGATACGATTCATCAAAGGAGCTCGAGAAATATTGGAAACCAGAATTACGTAACTGGCGAGTGTAGTATGGAGAAAATGATTAAATTTCTCCCCAGTGAACGAACGATACACCTTATAAGGGGTAATGGAATTTAATAATTTTCAACGTAAATGGTACAATTTTACAACAAATGGAAACTAATATTCATACATTTTTCCTCGGTCGATTTAATCAATGGTTAGCACGCAAAGATGTTTCTTTCGGAAAGATGCTTCAGAAAAGTGGAATATCGAATTGCCTATGAAAAATCGTACCCATTTTTTATTCATAAGCACCGCGTAGAAATATTTGTCCCTTTGCCGTCAGAAATTACACCTTATAAGGGGTAATGGAATTTAATAATTTTCAACGTAAATGGTACAATTTTACAACAAATGGAAACTAATATTCATACATTTTTCCCCGGCCGATTTAATCAACGTTTAGCACGCAAAGATGTTTCTTTCGGAAAGATGCTTCAGAAAAGTGGAATATCGAATTGCCTATGAAAAATCGTACCCAATTTTTATTCATAAGCACCGCGCAGAAATATCTGTTCCTTTGCCGTCAGAAATGAGTCATTGAATTGCACAACTAGCTCGGGTAGCCCTAGGAGTTTAGCGTGCATAGAAACGATCGAACAACGAACGAAAGTGTTCCTTTAAGTTTGAAGGAAATTGAACGAGAAGACAAAAATGGCAAATGCCGTAACAAAGAGCATTCTCCAAATGGAGTTTGCAGAAACTGAGATTACGTCGACAAAAGTGACGCACATTGTGCAAATGGAGTTACGTAAGTGCATTTATCGCGATAAAGAACGCCCCACAGTTGTCGCGTCTTCCTTTCGTCGAACAATGGAAATCACGAAGAGAGAAAACAAGGGGGAAAAATAACTCGCCAAGAATTCCGGCATTTGGCTCTCGGCGCGATGCTCAATTGAGAACGTATACGTTGCAAGTCGTAACGACGAAAGTTAATTGCATGCGAATTGAATCATCGAGCGGACGTATCGACGATTAATTGACGTCGCGCGAACGATATATCCGCCGTGCTTTCCAGCTTTGCGCCGAGAAAGGGAAAGAAAGGCTGGAAGCGGGGGAACAAACGAAAGCGTGGTACGAAGGTGCAAGAACGAGGCAAAAAGGAACACTCGTTCGTGAAAGGTTCGCTCGAGGCAATTGAATCGGTTTCACCCAATCAGCGACGCCGTTAATAGCAATCAACGGTCCTTCCCTTTTGGTATCTGGCAAACGATCGGACTAATTACTGATCGGGATAAGGCGCGCACTGTGGCAATATGTGCACGGATATCGGACGTGCCGAGGTAGTTCTCTCTCTTCCATCGTCGTTTCTCCCCGTGTATGCTGCTCTCTCTCTCTCTCTCTGTCTCTCTTTCTCAAATAAACGACTCTCTCGCTCATCGTCTCTCGGCCTCCTTTCCTGAAATTGGGTGGCAGCGATAGGAAGCACGCATGCGCTTCGGCGAGACGGAAAGGGAAGAAGGAAAAGGGGTTGGCGTGGGTGAGAGAAAGCAGGAGAGTAAACGAGGCACGCCAGAAGCAAAGGGTGAATGAGAAGGACACGGAAGAGGAAGACGGAGGAGCGAGAGAGAAGCGGGGGATGGTTTTCAGTGTGCGATAACGACTGGCATCAGCAGCAGCGCGCTTCTACCTACCACCTTCGTAACCCTACGAGCTTAATGCACATAGAAGCAGAAAGGGTAGAAATGGTAGGGATACCGAAGAGAGAAACAGAGAGAGAGTGAAAGAGAGAGGTGTACTATACGTCAAGACAATAAGTGCCATTAAGATAACAGTGGGGGGCTCAGATAACCCCCGCATGAACCTCGTGGATCCGGTAATGGAGGATTCCATTTTATTCCAGCGTTATTTTTACCGTATCCGCTGGAAACCTACGGTGTCCTTAATTTTAGGTAACGATCCAATCTTTCGACGGGGATTATCTGCGTATCGAATAGGAGAAGGGACTCAACGGGTCTCGGGATAAGCGTGTTTTAATTCGAAGGTGCGCGATTGAGTCGTCATTGACCTCTCGCATGCCCTTTCGAGAGGGCTTTAAACGCGTTGTTACACAGGTGTCCCATAAACCGTCCATTCTTTTTTCTCCCTCATCGTCGTACCTGTTAACGCGTGATTGAGGTGCAACCCGGTACGTGGAAGCCTTAAATTTTATCGTAACAGGCAGCCATTGTTCTCGAACTGTCTTGCAGTCTGCACTAATGACAATGATTAATATTGACCCATGTGTAGGTTGAAGCGAGTAATACAGTCTCCCGGAGAGACATAGTGGGTAAACTTTAGTGTCTGCCAGCCCCACCTACGGTGAAGTCCTTAGGGATTCCGCAGTTCGTCGACACGACAGTCACCTTCAAAAGTTAGGCTATCCTCACCCTCGTCTTTCGCATTCCGACTGCTCGACGACACGAAGTGGAGTATTCTTATTAAGCACGCCCGGAATGTCAGGATTAAATGAACCCTTCGAGTCGAATCGAGACTTTTACCGTCGTCCAGGAATCATATTAAAATTGATGCCAATTAAGACACTTCCGTTAGTTTTTCACCTCGGATAGCTAACGACGAATTGCGCCTCTCGGGAATCTCCGTAACGTTAAATTTACGAGGCATTGTTACTTTCTTACAATCTTCCCGGTTATAACGTCTCAATAAAAAAATCTTAACGGACGTCGGGATCGTTATGTGATCCGCGAACAGTCAAGTACATTATACCGTCACTCGAGCAACAGAATTATTTTCTATATTTACGTTTCCGTCCCTTAGATCTCAGTTCCCCCGATTCATCCTTTGCGTTTCATAGTCGGAATTCTTCGATAGAAATTTTCTCGCCACTGAAATCCTCTTACGCCCCAAGACAAAGAGGGAGCCCTCGATTCTCCCTCGATGATTATAGGAAGTACATCGAAAAGAGACCAGCTCGATATTTATCTTCCTCGATAGACAATGCCAATTTTGCAGAAATCGGTGTCCTAACGTTAGCGTCTATAGTCGAGGACACTTATACTTTCGATCGTTATCTTGCTTCAAACGAGGCATTCGTGTGCCTTAAAGGTGGCGGAATATAAAAGAAGGCTTATCTCCAAATCGATACGCGAACGATTAAAAAGACAAAACGAGACGCGAAATAATTCAGCAGACTGTGTAAGTACCATAGTCATGAACGAGCATATGCGATTCCGAAGGGGATCCCGAATACCGTTGGATAGCGGAAGGTCTTCTAGGTCGTTAATTATACAAGTACGGTACGTACATACTTACCCATCGGCTTGCTGACGCGAATACTCAGCCACCTCTATTATATATAGAGCTTTGTTATACCGGTGGGGTGATAAACCTCGTTTAAAGTGCCGTAGACTGTTCACTTTTAATTTCAGCTATCGATCAGCACCACAGAGAGACGTCTGCGCAACCCTTCTGTTCTCTTAACTATGATTGCCTGCTGAGCAATTTTTCCACCATTATTCTTGGGGCAATTTAGAATCGTTCGTTACATCTGGAAAAATTCCCTGCGACCAAGAAGTCTCCTTTGTCATATGTTCCGAATGAAGGTCTATTGGAACGAATGTTTGTTAATTAAAATATTTACTCCGCCACGCTAAATATTTATATTCCAACTACGTCTATATGATAATTGTATGATTCACGATGCAGATTGTTACTGATAGGGCAATTATGATTAAAGAGTAGAAAGGTCACCGTTAGAACCATGACTTTACACAATGATTCAGGCCAATGTTTCAGAGTAACGACGGCCTTGAACAGATTTAACATGATTTTTATCACGTTACAAAATATTCACGCGGATGATTATCATACGCAACAACTACACAGATTAAATTTGTCTTTATTTTCAATTAACACTAAAACTACCAGCGTTAAATCTGTTATATTTAAATATATTAAATAAGTACTTTGAAAAAAGAGGAATTAAGAGGTGGAAAAGATAATCGATTCGGTAATTTATGTTCTATAAGATGGACGTAGAATATCTAGTCTATGACTCTTCTATAAACTTGGAGAATTTTTGGAAAAAATTGTGTACCAGTCATTTTGACTGGTTTGGTTGTTCTAGTGTTAATGTTCCCCCAGACGACAATGCCCTCTGGGGGTGCTACATCACAGAATCTGCACGCATATCTGCTGCATCTAAACTACGATCTCCAAAAACATATAGTTTCCGGAATTAAGATTCTTGATACCGCTGCAAATGCTTAAGAAATACTTGCGACATTTTCCGTCAGCATAGGAAATTAAAAAAGCATCTACCTCGCAATTCCGCCAGCGAATTGTTATTCTCTTGCAGCCTGTTCTCGTTCCTTCCAAATATTATGGAACCGCAGTGGGTTGGACCATTCCGCGGGGTGCTTAACGGAATTCGCCGGAAGTTTCGACCGAGTTTACTCGTTAATGACTGAGTACATACCCGGAGCGTGCTCAGGTACCTCGGTGGCCACGTATTCGCTGATGTTGGCTCATCGGCTTCACGCTGATGAAGAGAGTACCGACGATACGCCGAGCGAAGCGATGGAATCTCGTTAACGCGACTATCTCTCCTTTTTTTTCAACCTGCCCCGACCATATACAGGTCTGCCCAATCAATGTTTTTCCATGAATTATGTCAAATTTGCAAAACTCAATTACAGAGTCTAATGGAACACCAAGAATCGATTGATGATCGGAAAACATCGGAATCAGAGACTTCATTTTTACTGCTGATAATTTGTTTGCTCTTAACACTTTACCGACCGGTAGCCTATTAACACTAGAACTACCGGCGTTAAATCTAGTATATTTAAATAAATTAAATAAGTACTTTGAAACCACGTCAATTAAGAGATAGAAATGCTGATCGATTCGGTGATTTAGGTTTTTTTAGGTGGACGTAGAATATTTATTCTATGACTCCCCTACAAACTTGTAGAATTTTTGGAAAAAATTGTGTACCAGTCATTTTGACTGGTTTGGTAGTTCTAGTGTTAATAGGCTTCTTGTCACCAACGCTTAGACTTTTAGTTTATTAATCGGTTCCCACGGTAATCACTAATTTGTTATTTATTATTGTAGTGGAACTGTGTTAAGGAGTCGATGAGAAGCATTTGTAATTTTCAAAGAGATTGTAATTTTTTTAGGCAATCTAAGTCGCAACAAAACCTTTAAAGTGGGTAGAATGCTCAAACAATAGCGGTCGGTAAAGTGTTAAGACGGATCGTGGAATTGATTTGTCGTAGACTAAAATTTGAATCGAAATCATTCGTGGTTTAGATTTAATCCGTTTAAATTTTATCCCGAATGGATATTGTATGAAATTCAATTTGTTTTCCCAACAACAATGGCGGAGCATGAAAATAGTACGGGTTAGAGGAATAGCTTGTGTATCTTTGCCCGGCGTGCACGCTTTAAAACCATTATTCACGGGTCGCGAGAACTTTAATCGCGAAAACTTTAATCACGCGATTCTAAAATTATCTACCGGCGCACAAAAGATTTCGTAGCCTTAACGAAGGTTAAAGGGTCGTGCCTGTGTAGCGAGAAAAAATGAAGAAGGAAATACCTCGTGTCGTGATCTAGAGTGATGGAGTACGTTTACTTGTTTTTTCTTATTTTTTTTTAATATCAACCACTGCCTCTAGCCTCACTTTTGCAAGGCGACCGTAACAAAGAACCATTTTCTGCATTAGCGAAATTCATATCGAACGTATAGCATGCGCGAAATATCCTTTGCTTTCGATCATATGACGATCAGTTTCAGAAAATCCAATTAGAGAAATTTTTCAATCACTTAATTTAATTTGCAGTCAATTTGCTATCAAGCGATTGATATAACTTAATTTGAATGCTATATTGTCACATGCTCGCATAAGATGTCGCAAGTTTATTATATTCGCAGAGATTCGCCTTTCTGCGTATATACGAAAAAATTCGAAACTTTGTTTACAAAAGGAAGATATTATTTAACGTTCGCAGCGACGATTGAAATAGTGGTTTCCGATTTGAATCTAATTTGACAAGACCGCGTCGTTTTATAACAGAGGCCACGACAGTTTCAATGGAACTGTTACGGATGACTGCTCCGAGGAACAGTGCACGTATCGTACTCCGGCTGAAGTGGATACATGTACTTACTTGCGAAGTCCCGACATAGAACGTAGAAAACGAGACTCACGAGATTTACGTACATTACGTACGGAGCTTTGAGAATGTCGAATGGACGAAAACTGATTCGATTTCTTGGCTAGATTGCAACGTTGTCGATTATCGATTCGACGTTTGCTTCTCGCCTGCGACTTAAGCTTATAAATTATTCTCAAAGACCGAACAGAAAAGAACGATTTATCCATCGTAGAGGATGTGTGACAAACTTTTATTTCTAGAATTTCCTTTGACAGGTGATACTTTCTTTTTAGTGTCTATCCCGGTGTAATGAGCAATACTGAAAACTATAGCCGTCGTTATTTAGGTTTTCGATAAAAAATATTCCTAAGACTACGTTTACATTAGGTATTAATACCTCGCGAAACAAGTATAATCGAATACCTAGAACTTTATCATCCGAATAAATTCCAAAACTACTCTCTGGCCGGAACTAGCAACGTGAATCTCCTCAAAACACGGCATTACGTTGCTCAAAGGTTCTTTGTCACGCATCGTATACAGCTTGTCATAAGTATCCAATGTTTCCCACCGCGATAGGATTACGGGAAGCCTGCGAAAATCTCTGCGGCGTCGCCATACTTTCAGCCGGGTTTCGGGGCCCGGAGTGGAGATTCCGTCGTTCCATGTAGCTACCGAATTCCGCCATTCCGTCGTTAATGAAAGAATCTGGGTCTTCTTTGGTAGGACAATGCGGAGTTTCCAAACATCGCAGATGACGAGGCAAGGAAAAGAGAAATGACGCTCGAGTCGGAGCAGAAGGGCGGGCCGTATTCGACGGAGGACGAGAGAGACGAGGGGGGTTTCTGGAGGAAGAATGAGGTTGTAGCGGGAGAAGTGAGCGGCCGAAGTTTGAAGCCCTTAATTGCTTTTTAAAACTTTCAAGTTCGACTCCGTCCTCGCCTCCCTTTACTCTTCATCCTCGACCTGCAACCCCCTCCAGCGCCACCCTCCAGCACCGGTCTCCTTTCCCGGTCGCACCCTTTGCATTCTACTTTGGAATGTTCAATATTAGTTTTCCCTATCGGAGTTGCAAACACGTTCGGCACGGAGGCCTGACGAGGGGGATGCAAGGGGTGGCAAAGAAGATAGACCGTGAGAGGGCGGAGGGGAGGGTGCGAGAGAAGACTCGGTTCGAGTCGTCGATAACTAGCTGCCTCAGTTTTTGTACTCGAAGCAATTAACGTTGCTTGGAAAGAAGCTGCCGTACCGCGGAGCTCGTAGTTTCGGGTCGCTTCTATCGGTTTGTCTATCCCCTGGGCGTCGGGTTCACTTTTCTTTCGCGAAAACTCTTCGCGCGAGAGCGCAAAGTGCCCCGTCCGCCCAACTTTCCCTCGGACCTTCCTTTTTTCTCACGCGTGGGGAGGCGTTTCAGGCTCGATACTTTTATTGGGTTTAAAAGTTTTGTTTCCCGCTCTGATGATCGTATCGCGCTACCACTGCTGGAATTACCTCTCTGCGATCATCGATCGTTCGTCGGCTTTCATAGTTTGCGCGAATTGAAAACACTGCTGTGCGAAAGAAACTCTGTAAGTTCGAGTCGTAGGTGATTTGTAAAATTCTTTGGAAATTGTGGAGTGCGGAATTCGAAAGAAATACGACTGACGTGTGTTAGTATGCATACAAAGGGAGACGGTGCATTTTAACACTAGAACTACCAAACCAGTCAAAATGACTGGTACACAATTTTTTCCAAAAATTCTCCAGGTTTATAGAACAGTCTTAGAAATAATATCCTACGACCATCTTAAAAAACATCAGTCACCGAATCGGTTATCTTTTCCGCCTCTTGATTCCTCCTTTTTCAAAATACTTATTTAACATTTTGAAATATGATAGATTTAACGCCGGTAGTTCTAGTGTTAAAATAACACGATTAATTTTCGTCACTCGAAATATCTACAATGATTTTAGCGAATTTGAAGAGAATATTCCTTTAACACTAGAACTACCGGCGTTAAATCTATCAGATTTAAAAATATGAAATAAGTACTTTGAAAAAAAAGGAATTAAGAGGTGGAAAAAGTGATCGATTCGGTAATTTATGTTCTATAAGATGGACGTAGAATATCTACTCTATGACTCTCCTATAAACTTGGAGAATTTTTTGAAAAAATTGTGTACCACTCATTTTGACTGGTTTAGTTGTTCTAGTGTTAAGTAGCTGGTCGATGAGCGAAGTTTTAGTATAAAATTTCTACTGTGTAAGAAATTTGCATCAATGATGCGTAACAGTTTCCGTGAGACTATTCAACCCTTATCACTCCAAGAATTTTCCAAAGTGATTTGTAGCCAACTCTAGAAAATTTTTGTTCATTTCGAAGTGATTAAAAAAGACGTTCCATACGTTTCATGAGGTAGTTTTTTATTAGTAATAATATTTATAATTGCAAAATTCTGGCAGTGACACAGTCATTTTGACTGGTTTGGTAGTTTTAGTGTTAAAGAGTAACATGTATAATTGCAAGAATATTGTTATATCTCGAAACATTTTATTTCCACCGTCTTACGGGAGGACTTATTTAACGTTTCGGTATCATTGAAGAACGATACGCGTTTAATCTACATTTCGATCCATATTGCATGAGTCTCGTGATACTTGAGAGCCAAACGTCCATTCAAATACGGGGTTGAACGGTATTGCAGAGGGGCGTTCACACGAGGGAGACGAGGCTTCATATCTTCCTTCACGAGTTTCGTGCTCGACTTCGAAAATCGTAGGGAGGGTCGGACCAGAGACCTTTTAAGACAGGGTTTCCGAGGAACCGAGTCATTTGCTCACGTAGCAAGTGATATCTTTTGCTTTCGAAATTGGAGCACGCCTCTTGAATTCAACGATCGCTGGAAAAGGTTAATCGCGAGCTACGGTTTTCTGGTACAAAAGACACCGACGTAACGAGAGGCAGAGACGAGGAGAGGAGAGAGCGAAGAAAGAGATAAGAAACGATAGAAGCAGAAAGAGTTGCAGGGTACGAGGGAAGAAGTTATATAAAACGCGAAAATCACTTTTGACAAAAAGACTTTTTCTCGTGATCCATTATGGTACTCGGATTTCCACGTAATTTCTTTTCTCTCGTATTGTTTCAATTTCTGCTCCCTTTTAGCTTCTTTTTGCTCGATCGTTACACGTCGAACGCTTGGATTCTGTTTTAATTCTGTACAGCAGGATAATGCTTTCGACATTCTTCTGTCGGTGCAAAAAGTTCTGCCGTTTTTTCGAATATTTTCAAGCATGGGTGTCCAGGAATAATTTTAAATTTTCTAAAATACGTACAATGGGTTTCTTGAAAGAATTTTTTTGTCTTTATTCGAATTTCACTACTATGGTTATTTCCCATAGGACCTAATATTTTAGGTGGATTTCGAATAACCGAGGCTATAATATCACATAGGAAAATTTTCCTAGAGGTGACCAGAAATTTGAATAAGGGCCCACTAATTGGAAGTCCGACTATTTAAATCTGTACCTCCACAAATCGAAAAGGAAATTTCTATTTGCAATATTTCTTTAATCCTTTTAGTGCCGACTGGAAAAATTGATTAAATTAATAACAAATGCATTTCACTATTTGTTAAAAATTGTACCAATAATATGTATCTAATATTGCTAAGAAAAATGGAAAGGACGGTTGTCTATTATAAACGGTAGTCACAAAGAAAACGAATCGGCCTGCAGTCACAGTTTGATATCGAACACTTAACACAAATCATAAATTGTGGATTTTTAATTACTTGTAATAAAATTACTAATATCATATGACAAAACTAAATAATAATCCCATGATGCGCGTCGTCAGGAGTATTATTAATGATGATATATCGTGGTCCGGCATTAAAAGGGTTAAGTTATAAAACTAAAAATTATATATTAGAATTTTATAATGTATAAATTGGTATGTATAAATTAGTTTGTGATTATATAGCAAGCAAGTAAGAAACATTCGAATCGTTGAAGAATACCATCTCAATCTAATCGTTTCCGAAGCTTAAACTCGCGATGGCAAGGGTGGCGCGTAGGCTAAATCTTTTATCGTGCGATTTTTCAAGGGAACGAGCCATTTGCTCGCATCACAAGTGACATCTTTAACTTTCCAAATGGGATTCCGTCTCTCGGATTCAACGACTATTGGGAAGGATAATCGCGAGCTACGAGTTCTCGTAAGATAGGCACAGTGCTATAAAGGAGGAGAAGATTCGTAAAGAGGGAAGAGGGTGAGAGAGAGAGGAGGAGAAGAAAAGAGAGAGAGAGAGAGAGACAGAAAGCAGGAGATTTCCGTATTTCAAGAGGGAAGAACAACAAAGTTTCTTAATGAAGAATAACGCTCCTACGGAGGAAAAGATATTTCCACTTAACCGAAAATCCTCGTAGTCTTTTCTCTCTTTGCTTCCTGTGCGCGAGAATTACCCTCAGTTTCCCCTTTCATTCTTCGTGTTTTCCTCAAAACGTTATGTTCCAGATTATTGTCTGACTTATTTATAATAAAACTCGAAGCAAGATATGCCCGTATTTTCAATCTCGATGCTTTAAACGCAACCCCATTCGTGGTCCTAGAAGTATATTTATCGCTATTTGAAATTTTTGAGCTTTGTTCACTTACCAAACGTGGATATCGAACAGTTAATTTTCGTCGGAGAAATAAACTAAACTGAACGTCTTACAAGGGAATTTTAGGAATGAATACACTCCGATTTTGATGAAACTTTACATATATATTTATTAGACATCTAAGAAAACAGTTGTAATTCATTCGTTCTCGTTTTCAGCTTTGAGGAAGATATCAACCCCTTTGTCCGAACCGCCTTTTCAATATACGTGCTTCTAAATCGTAACCAACTAAATATATTAGAAAATAGTTAAAATAAATGTTATGTCGTTTCCCGAGATCTATAAAGCAGCATGGAACTCCTTTAGCAAAAATAATTTTTTGAAGAATTTTAAATTCCTTCTCGAATTAACAAAAGCGTCTTTTGTTAATGCAAATATGCAGAAAAGATGGCCCGGACAAAGGGGTTGAATATCCCTCGAAGTTGAAAACGAGCACGAACGAATTACAGCTATCTTCCTAGATAACTCTAATAAACATTTATGCAAAGTTTCATCAAAACCAGACTATCAGTTCCCGAACTTCCCTTGTCAGACGAATTCGGTGATCTATTTCGACCCAATCGGAAGTGACGATGTAATAACAATCATCGAAGAAATAGAAGAAACTTCAACGAATTGTATCCCACGGCGCAAAGCTCTCACTCGATCTTCCGTTTCAAGCGACCTTCTTGAAGATCCCAAAGAACGTACTGGCAGCCTATATCTCCCGATCGATCATTTTCTTCGCAGCATGCGACACATTTAATTTCGGTAACGATCGGTTAACGCTCGAGTCATGGTAAAAGTAGAGTGGGCAGAGCCAAGCCTCTCCGTCGGGGGCTGATGGAGCATCAGAGACAGAGAGCATGGCGTATGACGTCGTCAAAGGCCCTCTCCACTTACTTTGGGGTATGGCCGATAGCGGTGGATCGCGTGATTCCGTCTCACCTTCTCACGCGATGCCCATTTCCTCCCTATCGACCTTCCATCTCGGCCTCCTCCCGGAATCTTTCGATCTGCTGGGATCTAGGTCGGTTCTCTCCCCTTCCCTCCCCCATTCTCGTTCGTATCTCTGTCCGTCTTTGTTGGACTATCTTCCGCGACCTCTCTCGGCCTTCGTCCTTTGCTCTCTTCTGTTCTCTTCTACCTATCCGAACCTATCCAATCCAGGTAAACGGCGCCCAATTGTCTCGGCCGGCAGAAATAAACGTAGGCGCGGGAGCGTAAGCCTGGCTCTGGAGCTGGATCACGAGCACCCCGATTATCGAAAAACCTGAATGGCCAGCACGTGAGCTGCATGTGAATTTGCCTTTGCCCCGACTTCGACGGATACGTAATTCCACTGTCCACGAAAAATTACCGGGATAAGTGCCCTCATCGTAACTCTTTTTTTCCCAAGGCAACATTTTTCGCCACCGATCGTTGCGTGTTACGCGCGTCAGTCGATCATCCGTGCAATCCTCTTTAGAAGATCGAACGTTATTAAAATAAGTAAGTGTACCTCTGCAACTTGCAATTTTATTCCTCCATTCATACAGATTGACAAAAGTTTAACTACTGTAAATCACGTAACTCGTATCGGGCGCGCAAACTTTACAATTTGCAAAAGGAAGAAAAAAGAAACTGTACCCCGTAGAACGTACCAGACGCTACCAGATACTCGATACCACCCGAGCACTCGAGTAATCCGCAATAGCAAAAAAGGACCCTCACGACCATACCCCGTGAATCCCGAAATTCTAATTACATATCGATCGCTGATAAAGGCCCCCGAACGAAATGAATCATTAACGAGCCTGCATCTGGCCAATGCTCCAATCAAGTACGATTGTTCCAAATTGTAAGTGGCCGTGGATTCGACCCCAAGTTAGGCGCGCAACCGAGATCGATATACATGTTTCGAGGTCGACCGCGACGGGTAAATAGGAATACCGTCGCTCCCATTGTGTGTACACCATGAGTCCACCCTCACTTGCGTCGAGTGTCCCTTCTTTTCAAGGGTGAATCCTGCACGAGAGCGCGGTGGGCGCAGATTATTGCCGTATACAATGGTAAATTGATCCCAGAGGCGCAACGAGGACCGTGGATGTACATACGTAAATCTTTCGAAGATGGAAATACTACGGATTGATCGTCCGTTCGCGTTTGACGTGGGAAAATTCGTGCGGCAACATGTGAATAAACTGGTTGCGTTCTTTGTGACGGTAGTTGCAAAATGGAGAGGATGGAGAGAAGGAGGAAGAGGATGAGGGTGGATTAGATGGTATATCGTAAGGGTTGGTTTACGAGGGGTTGTTCAGAGATAGAATTGAAACGAGATGATTTTGATACCATTGATTCTTTGTGCGGTTGCGTATGAAACTTGTTTCGTCGTTTCTTTTGGATTTGAATTCTAACTTTCAAAGGATTTCGACAAACGAACAATTTTGACAGTTCCTTTATCGTCTTTATGGTCCTTTTACTTTTCTCGTTCCGCAAATTCCCGCATTGATTGCCGCAATCTGTGAACAGAGTCCGGAGGTAGCTCTCTAGTTACCAAAGGTGTAATATAAACATTGAACAAAAAAGTAGGAGCGAGGTATCGAACGTAAAGCTCGAATCTCTCAAACCCGAGCATTTGCTGGCTCCGTCAGCTCTCTATTTATAGTCTTCAATTCTCCGGGTTTCGCTCGTTTTTACTTGCATCGGTTACAACGATTGCTTACACTGATCTCCAAGCTCGTGCATTAAATGAGATTCGTACGGAGGAGTTTTCTGCCAGTGCGCGCTCCCATGCAATTTAATGAGAAAGTCTATGCGAATTCGTAACCGAAGTAATTTGTTGCTCGTGATACAAAAGGCTGCCTGCCGTGCGCCGTTTTATATTTTGGAATTCTGCCAGGGAAGATATGCTTTTACGAAGGTAACATCGGTCTGCTTCGCGAAAGACGAATCGCGAATGAATCTTGCAGAGATCTCTAACTCCAAATTAGATTATTCGCGGAGCCTCGCTATCACCTACCCGAACTGGGCCAGGTTTTATCGTCATTTGTGAATCTTCATACGGCAATCGTAACTCTTTTCTCATTGTATCGTAAACGTTGGCTCGCATGGCGTGTCTTGAAACGACGGTTTTGAATATCAGTGGAATTGAAGGTTGCTTAATTCCCTCCTTCCATCCGAATTAAGATTCCTACAGACGACTGAAACCAGAGCACACCGAGGGATCGCGAGATTGATCTGGCTCGTAAGAGCTGCTATCTAATTTTCACTCGTCGATATAATCCAATCACGATAAATTCCACGCGAAGGGAAATATTACACTCCCGTGGGCGTGCGCGGGACCTTAAAGCGCGATTTATTCGCTCTCGTGTTATTCGGTAGTTTATTACGACTGCTAATCAACTTACTTGTCGATTCGACCCGTGGCCAAAGAACGTGACGATGTCTGGTTTGCTCGATGGCACGGATTTTCCTAGATACGACTCAAAAAGGGGACAGAACGATCAACCGTGAAACATCAAGCACCGGCTTCAAGTTCGATTCACCCTTATCGTATATGCTCTATGAATTTTTCTGAAATAATTGCACCATTAATATTAATGTGGGATCAGATCTCAAGGTGGGGTGTGAAAATAACTACACGTCTTTATTAATATTAGATGCGAAACATAAAATAACTATTTATTAAAAAAAACACGCAAAAGAATTATATCGTCCGTCGTTTTCGGCTTCCGTCTTGCGACTGACTGTTCCGTCGTCTGACGACGCTCGCTTTCGCCGTCTTTTCGCAAGCACGCAATACCAACATATTTTCGTTACATCTTGCAATAGCAGGTGTCGGTCGCGTATTTATTTAAATACAAAATTAAAAAATAAAAATTTAAAGGAAATCGTACTTGATCTCCACATTAACGTAAACACCCAAACTGTACCTACTAGACGATACAAAAACAAGAAAATTTCCCCTCTTTGAGTCGTATCGTCGGAATAATTCGCCACAACGAGTGTCGTCGGTTGGTATTGCGAAATAAAAAGGATTAAATTAAAAATTCTCGCACGAGCGCACGCTGCGTTAGCCCTCGACCGCTCGTCGAGAATATTCCTGTTGGAATTTGAACATGAAAGCACGGACTAGCTTTTCCGCTGGAGCTTCGACTTTTACGGCAACTCCACGCTATAAAAGCCCGGGATGGAGGCTGGGGCACCCTTTGTGCTCCGTAAGCCGTCCTTATCGATATTTTTCGATAGCAAAAATGAAGGCGAGCGGTCTCGACTTGACTTTCGGTGCCTTTGTGTTTCAGAACGACACGATGCAAGTGGTCTGGCAATATCACGTCGAGGAACCGGTATCAGCTGCTGGGGTTCTGCCGGATCATGGTGCAGTGCGAGGATCGAGACCTCTTTATCTGGTGCAGAGGGACGCACAGCCGAGGAGAAGCTCCCGAAATCAAGAAGTCGAACCGCCGCTTCAAGCATGGGACACGTTGAATCAGCAGGTAGGTCAACAATCATTTATTTGCGATGTTCGAGCGTTGTTTCGTGAACGGTCGATGAGACTATATTTCAACGAGTTTTACTTTGACTTCTTGCGCTGAATCTTAAATTAATAATCCTCTAACGTCAGGCTTTTACGTTGGGTTCAGACTAGCTGGGTTGATTCGAAGAACTTTTCTCTAATAAGCATGTAACACATTCGGGATAAACTAGAATGAAACTCTTAACCTGTTAATCGGGTATGACGAAAAATTTCGTCATACCAGGAAGACAACTCTAATGCGTATGACAATGTTTTTCGTCGCGGCAACTTTTAAATATAGTATGTTGAATGCATTACGTTTTACGTTGTTCTTTTCCATTAAATCCTAGCGTGGTACATTAAATGTGATAATATTATTTCTCACTGCGAAGAAAAAAGTCTGCATTTTGAAACGTGTTGAACGAAAGTTAATTCCCCGGTTAACAGGTAAAAAATGACCGTAGTAGTCAAGAATTGGACGTGTGAAAGTCTCTACGTGACATCAACCGTGTTCTGCGGCCTATAAATATTCTATTTCGCGTTTAGAACGCGATTAGACAATGCGCGAGTATGTGCCATGTACTCCAGGATAATTAACATATTGCACGCCGGCTAAATATCAGCCGCCAAATTTGTTATACTCGATAACATTGCCATTTAAGTCAATATCAAATTTAAACGCATTAAGTAATGCACAATTTAAATGAAATCATTCTGTCTTTCTTGTTCACTTTACCGGTTTCCTCAAGACAGAATAATATGAAAGATATTGATCGGGCAAATCTACAATCATATATTTGAAAACCCGCACTATCGCGGAACCGGCTCGCAATGTATTAAATACTACAACACTGGATCGATTCTATCGTATCCAATTTGTTATTCTTCATCGAGCGTAACTGCTCTTGATGTTCGATGGTCATGTAATATTTTGCTACATATTGAATAATCGATGCATAAGGCAACGGAAAGTTCATCCAACGGGCAACTTCACGAAATTTCCCACTGACTCCTACAAGCGTTAAGGCGTTGAATTTTTGCGATAACACGCGGGAGGGTGCATCGAATCGCGTGGGCGGAAAATTACAGTGTAATATGACGCATTGCGTGGCAGTTGTGCCGTAATGTGATTATATCGCGCGGAAAGAGGATACGGTGCGAAGTAACGTGTTTTACGTATGAATAATGATAGTGATACGGTAATGATTTAACGCGCACGTGCAGAACGACGTGAAGGAAAGCAGGACTTACGATCGAGGGTTCATGCTCTTCGTTGATATTGTTGATTTATAGATGATAAAGGTAATCCCGACTCGTCTTTGACCGCGATAATTGGAATGGAACAGTTGGTGGTAATGGTCGTCGTTGTTAAGTAACGGCGACACGTGACAAGAAACAAGAAGAAAGTTAATATTCGTTGCAACCGTAGTGGAATTCTTGAACAAAGGCGATTAAAGAGTTTTAATTACAGTTCGGTAAGTAAGACGGTGTTAGTGGTGTCAGAAATATCGCGTTAAACTCGGTTTTCAACGGGGAGAACTACTTTCTCGAAAATCACTCGCCTAACTTTGCCATCTCGCGAAAGTATGCCGAAGCAAATTAATCGTAGAGATTTCTGACTTCAACGACGATCCATTAGGCGCGCAGCGAATTCCCTGAAAGGACTTTCAATCTCTTGTGTTTTCTTTAGCCAAGATTACGCGAAGGCAAAGACGATGGAAATAATTCTCACGATTCTAATATCTCAAACAAAAATCCTTTGACAAGTATCGATGAAATACTGCACAGAGTATCCACCGGTTTCCAATTCTCTTATGGTGTAACGGTTACAAATGTCGCGTGTTCGCCAACCCCGACAATAGAAACTGTCAACGATTAACCGAGACGGAAGATATAGGTAACCGCTGAAGAGCATCCATTCTCCCGAATAGTTTGCAATTCTATCCAGCGTCCATCGGTTTGCATATCGAGCGACCTTTCCTCCGCATCGTATCGCGGTCTTCCTTCTTTTCTGTTTCTATTTTTCTTTTATTTGCCACATAACCCAAAACCCTTTCTCAGTCGATTCGTTGCTGTCATTGCAGCGTCATAGTGGCTGGTAGAGCGTGCATGTTCCGTTACCAGTTCTACCATTCGACGAGAAAAAGGGTAAGCAACGCCGAGGATGGCATTGCTGATGGTGGATGGGTGGTGGTGCAACCGACGGTCGCACGTGAGATGAATGTTCGAACGCATTTAACGTTTCGGGGTGTACGAGTGGATTTTTATCGGATGCAAGCCGCGGAGCATTGTGCGCCGAATTTATGATGGCATAAATCTTAACCGGGTCACATCCGGCAAAAACTATTCGTTCATTAGCGTCCCCGGGTCATAGATTATGGCTCGACGCTATCGCCCGGGATCGGACAATGCTAATTCCGTGGGTTGGCTTTGCCTCTCTGCTTGGTTTGCTTATGCTTTATACTTCATTCCGGAACGTATTAGAACGCTTCGTTGCGATACTTTTCTCATTCGGAGATCGATTGCACGGATACAAGAGGAATTTGAGGATGCTCAATCGGAATTTAGCATCGTTGCCTTGCAAAGAAACGTTCTAGTTTCGTATAGTTTCGCATACCGACGATAAGAGTCGTACTATGATTCATTTTAAAACAGCAAGTTAACTCATCTTCGTCTATTAAAAAGTCACCAATAGAACGGGACGATTCTCAGTACTTTGTGAATCGAACGGTCGATACTCGCGAATCGAACGGAATGCATGCTCGCAGAAGCAGAAACGATGTAAAAATTGCAATTACAAGCCTGAGCACCAGCGATATCGAACGACGCTAATTTCATCGACTCCGTTTACAATTTGTATCGAGCGCGATCAGAACGTAGCATTCGTCGGTGCTCGTCACCCTGTGACAAATTGTCGCTCCTCTCGACCAGAAAGAGATTACTCGTTCGTGCGCGTACTAATTCGACGTCCTTTACACTTTTTATTTCGACGACGCGAATTCATCCCTTTCCCGTCCGTTCGTTCGATTCGGCCGCTTTTTCCATGCAGTTTTTCCATCCGCGTAAACTCCGTTCGTCATTTCGTCCAGGTTTTTCCAACGTGAGGGGGTAGCATCTTAATTTCGCGTTGGTCGGTTGATCGCACGACGCATTCGCCATGCATCTACGTCGTGAAAAGTTTTGGAATACGAGGGCGTCGAGAAAGCGGCTGCGGTTTTAATTGTCTCGACGGAGCCATCTCCTGCTGGAGCTTCGGGCGGATGGCGGCGACATTAAAGTTACCGGGAAGCTTATCTTACTCGCTGCTCGTTTCTCAGTTCTTTCTTGGCCAAATGCAACTTGTTCTTACCTCTAACTACGTACGCGGAAGTTCCCGGCCCGGTCGAATAACTTTTGTATCGCGTCGCGATGAATATGAATGTCCTTGGCACAAAGAGAATAGCGTACTTGTTGGCTTTGCATTATTGAATTAATATACCGAGTTAGTATTTTTCCTGGGTTACTTTCGAGTGGCTCTCTTTTCTACGTGAATCGCATTAATTTCTTGTAACTTCGAGTTACACTTTTGAGAAAGTCTTTGGCTCGTTATTGTAAACGAGTCGCACTCCTGGCGCGGATTATGCATCAAAATTAGAAAATGGAGATCGCAGTGGTTAAATCTTCTTCTTCTTCTTCCTCTTTAGGCTTCTTCCGTTTTCACTGTTATGTTCATTTTGCTTAGAAACTACAATTTTCGGTGAGTTCCGAACGATTCACACTACGACATATTAACACTTTATCTATTGGAAGTTTGTTAATAGACTTTTCGTTTGACAATGTTTCCCGATCGACAGCCTATTAAATCGGTTACTACAAATTACAGTAAAGTGAAGCTACATTATCTTGAAGTAATTGATATCAGAAAGATATAATTTGTATTTCTTTACATTTTGATTTTAAAATTATGCACGTTTACAAATAAGCACATACAATCACTTGCCGCGTTCAAAAGTATAAGTGGTAGTTAATGTATTAAGTGACAATTTGGGACAAATTTTACAGAGCTGAATATTTAAACTCGGTGAAATTATTAATCCGTGCCTTCAACATCGTATCGATTGTCCTCGGTTAGAGTTTATAATGACAGCTTTAAGTTCTTTGGTTACGCCAAAAATTCACAGTTTGGTGATCAATATCAAGGAACAAAGCTAATATATTCCAAACTTTTCAAAGCGACTGTGTGTTCCAAAATTATTCTCGCATAAAAATTGTCATTCGACGGTGTATATCGTTTTAAAATCGAGTCACCCTTTTATACAGCTTGGGGTGCGCATTCAAACAGTTAGTTCTGCTTTCGAAGTGTTGCACGGACCGTTATTAGATATTTATATTTGCAGGCATAAAAAGAAGCTCGGCACTGGGTTGAGCAACGGGAAAAAGTGAAATATAAAGTACCATACACGAATGAGCACGGGGTGTAACGTAAAACCTGTTTTTATATACCTTGCGTTGCAAAAGAAACCTTTCATTTGAGCGCATAATTTGCGAAACACGGCACACCCAGAGGAGAATTATCATCTCTTCTCTTTTCCAAGAAGCATCGTCGCGAGAAAGTGGGGCCGCAATTCGATACCTTGAAATAATAACTTGATATTGCAGTAATGCTCGTTGACGATTTATTACGAGGATGAATATTCACAATAATTTTCATTATCATAGTTATCCCCCTCATCGTGTAAAATGCATGCGTGTAAAAATGAGTTCTAGATGATAATGTTGTGGACTGACTGAAAGAAAAGAATGAATTTTAAATCAAATATTTTTTTTCACATCAACTTCTTTTTGAAATTAGCACATGGCCAAATTGATATCGTCCCGCTGATTATAAAAGTATTTAAATGAAAAATTATAAAATGGAAGTTATCACTTATTTTTCGTTGCACCGATATATGTTACAGGATGGAAGTACTTCGTGAAAATGTTGAAAGATTGAACTGTTGAACTGTGGAACAACGAAGTTGATAATTGTCTAATTACATAGATATTAACGCGTGGGTGGATAGAAAATTCTTGTGAACCGGAGAGTAAATAACTTGAGCCACTCTCATAATTATGGTATCAGTACAATTATTAATTTAAAAAGACAAAGTCATCCGAACGAAGAAAAACTCTAAACACTGCACGACTCAGAAGCCACAGAGAATTGTAAACCGGCAACCCCAAATCACCCTTCTGCTTCTGGCCTTCGGCATATTGGACCGCAAAACAATAAACGCGGCCGTCCTTCTCGGTAATCATGACATCGATAATTTCGCAGAAGCGCGTGGGAGAATCCGCCGGCGTAGTTGAGCTTAGGGCAGCCGAGGAACACGGTCGTGAAAAAAGAATCGCAATTTTCTCGGGACGCCCCAGTCGCGCATACAGCCTGCGGCTCTAACCTGAACGCATCTCTCTCCTTCTTTTTTGCCTTCCTTTCTTCAGCTTTTTCATCTCCACCGAAATCTTCCACGTCGAACTAGCATTCTCCGTGTCAATCTGGAAGACTTTGCGATAAGTTCATCGTTATTACCAATGATACTGGTTAGGTGGCATTTAAAGTAGATTTTCCATTTTTTACAATGTTCACTTTAATTAGCACAATTATATGGTATTGCCTAGGATGTAACGTTTCACGAGGATTCTGGAGGCACGATATATGCATGCACATATCCTGGAGAAAAAATGTTCTAGAGGCTGCAGGGAGTCGAATTTGGACACTCAGTAGTTTAGGGTTTTCATGTCTTTATCTTTATACTTGCTGTGACCTCCATTATAGAATCTATTATACTAATTATAGGGGGACCGGAAAGTATTGTCGTTTTTTTACATTAAATTCAAACAAATGAATTTGTAACGAGTTTTTATTTTTAATGAATGATGTAATCACCCTCGTTATCAACAACCTCTCGTCACCTAATATGCAAATTTTCAATGCCGGATCGATAAAAATCAACTGGTTTTTGAGTAAAATATCTGGAAATACGACATTACTTTCCGGTCCCCCTAATATATTAAATAAGTACTTTAGATAAAGAGGAATCAGAAGGTGGAAAAGATGATTAATTCAGTAATTTATGTTTCATACGATGGACGTTGAATATGTACTATAATGGCTCCCTTATAAAATTGAAGAACTTTTATAAAAAATGAGGTCTCAGACATTTTGACAGGCTTAGTAGTTCTAGTGATTGATGTTGGTGGTCTTGACATCCGTATGATCGCCCTGTCTGGAGCTACTTTGTTGCAAAAAAAATAACATCGTTTTAATATACATACCATTAGGTACTATTTTTAATAGTAACTGTTTCATATTATACAGATTTTTCATTAGCATTGGAACGATATCACTTTGATATTTAACAGCAATTTTGAGTAATCATCTTATATAATATAATTCGATATTTCATTAAAAAGTATCCATCAGAATTTGTATGCTTGATTTGCTTGAATTCGTATCAATCGGTGATACGTTAATGGGAAAAATGGAGCACCGTAATATCGATTCCGGCAACTGTGCAATAAGTAATGCCAGTATCGCACAGTTAAGAAGAGCAATGTAGAGCAAAGTGGAACAAGTATTTTACGTCGGAGGCTAGTAATATGACTAATGCCGGTGCATGTAGTTCTTATTCCATTATGTGAGCTGAAAAAACTTGGAACGTATTCATGTATAATGATGTCGAGCGCACGAAAGGCCTGTATTACAAGGACATGCAGGCACATCTTCAAAGCTCTACGGCACACATGCACATATCGCGCGTCAAATAGCAGTTCTTCATACGGTGACTTTTAATTTGATTAAGAACGTTGTGTGGCATTTAAACTTTATTCAACCGTACTAAATAGTATCTGCATTTTATATGAATGGACGACATACGTAGGATGAGTGTTGCCGTACGAGTAAAAGAAAAATAATTCCTCAGTGTGCGAATAAAAACTTGAAGAACTACCAAGGCAGACGAAATGACTGGTACCTAATTTTTTTATAGAAATTTTCTAAATTTATAGAAATACGATACAGTGGATACTCCACGCCTATTTTATAAAATATAAATTACTTTATTGATAATTTTTTTCATTTCTTAATTCCTCTTTTTCTGATGTACTTATTTAATACATTTAAATATAATAAATTTAACGTCTGTAGTTCTAGTGTTAAAGATTCGTTCTCCCAATTAATCAGTCAGGATTTAGATCCCCGTCACAATTTGAAACATTTGTCTTAAATTAGCGTCCATCACATTGAATGTTATGGTGGTCAACGTTGACTATTGAATACAATGATATTTCTTACGACTTTCAAATTATAATATTCACGCATTTTCTGATTGATTCAATGTTTAACAATTAGCGTTGAAAATTTGAAGTACTGCTGAGCATAAAACTCTTTCTACCTTTTAGCGTTTTTGCTGCATAAAAATGGATTTTAATCGAAAAAGTTTCCCTTCGGTAGAAATTACGAAACTAGAGAAATACGTGTAGCATTCAACGTGTTAATATTTGACACTATGTTTACGGAATCCGTCAAATTGACAAGTTCCTACTTTTTTTTGTAAAAAATTCCCAAATCTACAGAGAATGAATACAGCAGATATTTCACGTGTATTTTATAATACAAAAATTACTTAACGAATTATCATCTTTGCCTCTCGATCACTCTTTTTCCAAAGTCCTTATTTGTTATATTGCAGTGCAACAGATTTCACGCCCGTAAATCTAGTGTTAATGATTTGCAAATCACATAAACCTGTAGCACTTAAGATTAGGTAAAATAACCGTAACAGTTAAAAGTGAAGTGCAGAACAGCAACAAAAGTAACATAATTATCGATAGAATGTAATTACATAACGACAAAAGAAAGAATTAAAATTTTTACACAATCTGCTTTTATTCTCATGCACAAACGCTCCGTATCCCAAGTATCTTTAACACTAGAACTACCGGCGTTAAATCTATCATATTTAAAAATATTAAATAAGTATTTTGAAAAAAGGGGAATTAAGAGGTGGAAAAGATGATCGACTCGGTAATTTATGTTTTATAAGATGGACATAGAATATCTATTCTATGACTCTCCTATAAAGCAGGAGAATTTTTGGAAAAAATTGTGTACCAGTCATTTTGACTGGTTTTGGTAGTCCTAGTGTTAATAGATTAAAGCGGCAGAAATGCTCGCGCACTGTTACCTCGAAAGAATGATCTTCACGGATTATCTCGTCACGCGAGCACGTAGAAACGCAGTCAGTCTTCGTCGAAGACAAGCAGTAATTAGAATAACAGTTTTGAGAGTGGCAGTCCGGCGATGGGAGCGCTGTAGCTCGGCTAAATACCACGTTACTCCATTAACGGGTATAGACAGGTTTGGCGTTTCGGCCAGTTTCGTGCGGGCTTGCAAGAGTTTTCGGTCGTATTGCAGGGCGCATGCAACGTTCGACTACAGGGCGCGTTAACACTCGAAACTTTTGAGAAAGTATTAACGAAATTCCTCGCCGGCGCGCGTTTTGTCTCGTCCACTCGTATTTCCTAGCTTTACCGCAAAATTCGACCGTAGGGGAATTTGAATTTTCATCGTGCTTCGAGTCTTCGGTGTCATTCGTCGAGGATGTTCGGCGTTCATGGAGTAAAATTTTACGTCGTCTACATTAATGCATCGAGCGCTGATCAGTTAATGTAATTTCTGTTAATTCCCTCCGATGCACGATACTTTTGGAAATCATTAAGTACGAAATAATAATACATCCGTATTATGTTTATTAAATAGAGATTACTCGATAATTTGTATGGCAGGTTTCGTGTTCATCAACAGCCTGTTGTATAATTCACTTTCGGATGAAACTGAAAATTCGGCTTTCAGAGGATTAACACGGTAATATTTTATAGTACAATGATGCATCATCAAATATTTCATGGTATTAACTCAGCATCCACTTCAAATATTATAAACTGCTGATGCATCCTGGGTCATTGGACTTTATTAATGTCTCCTTTGGTTTTATAAATTCTATAGAAAGGTGCAAATTCTTTTTGCACATTTATTGTACCTATATTTTACATCGAACTCATTTTTTAAACACTTGCAGTGCAATTATTCACGACACACGTCGACTAGTTGGAAGCTACATCAGTGAGCTTCAGGGGCGTATTTTTGCTCCGCAATAATTATCGTAATTAACACGTTGCATGACATAGGAGTCACCGATGATCGGCGCTCTTGAATGCGATAAAATTCCTTATGACTTCTAAATCGCAGTATTGACAGATTTGTTTGTACATCCGATATTTAAATGTTGCTGTTAGAAAAGTAAAGAACCGTCGAGTATACAACAATTTTTACTTTCTATCGCGTAAAGACATGATTTTAATAGACAAATTTTCAATTCGATAGAAACGATGAAATTAGCGAAATACAATCGGCGTTCAACGTGTTAATAGTTCCTTTTTAACACTAGAACAACCGGCATTAAGTCTGTTATATTTAAACATATTAAATAAGTACTTTGGAAAGAGTGATATCAAACGGCGGAGAAGATCATTGATTCAGTAATTTATGTTTTATAAGATGAGCGTAGAATATCTACTCTATGGTTCCCCGGTAAATTTAGAGAATTTTTGTAAAAAATGAGAAACCAGACATTTTGACTGGCTTGGTAGTTCTAGTGTTAATTACTTTAGGTAGTTTCATCACGCGTATCTATACCTACATCAATTTCCGGCGCAAGAAGTTACAAGTACTTGTCACTTATCGTACACTTACTTTTACTTATCATTAACCGTTGGGAATCGTTTTCGCTTCCCGTATCGAGACAGCGCTAAAGCAAATAACTTTTCGCGCTTACGATCTATTTCAGCTACGATTTCGCCTGTTTTAATCGAACATCTTTGAATTGCTTCCCAGGTTCGCTTACCCATGGGGCAAGATACGCTGCTTTGGTGTCGCGTAGTGAGGATGCCAAACATTAATCACAAACATCACGTTGTGAAGGTAAGTTTCTGTCGAGTGTAACCTACTTATTCGAGGTAGCTTGAGTCGCGTCTTACGCGTCTAGCCTATCTAAACTTGATTAAACCTGGTGTAGATACTCCACTAACATCGGAGACAGAAACTTTCTGTTCTACGTATTCCGAAGTCCAAGTATCAGTAGAATCCCTGGGACGTTTATTAGCTTGAATTGTAACAGCTCGAAGGAGAAGAATTACTGTTTGTGTACGAGTTAGATGTGAAGGGTAAAGGAATTCGTGGCTCAGAAATGTTGAAGCCTCGAAAGTCCGAGTTCAAATTGCCATCCGTTGTAGAATATTCATCTAATGTATGAGCCATTCACAGCACAAAGTGATTAACTCCACTTTTGGAATTTTTTTAAATTTAAGTCTCAAAACACTTGATTGAATCCTAACTCTTCATGTTTAGAATACATTTTCGTAATAATAACGATTAACACCTGTAAATGACGAAGTGTGTTTGGCCATCGAATAATAAATAAGTGAATTCAGAAGTCACTCTAATTAATTCCAAGGCTATTCCAACTTATTCATTTTCTACTTCGTTAGAGGAAAGCTACATGCGATTATATATTCTATAATATTTATTTGTATTTGTATTTTTAATGGAATTTTGAAAAGGAGTGTATACTATTTCATCACGTTTCTCCACTTTCGGTTTTATGGAGTTAACCAATTTGACAAGTGAATGGCTCATATATTACGATCTTTATTAAATTATAGATTCAGGATCGTTGCAATTAAAGTGGAATATGCAAAATTAAAGGTATTCCGTATCCATTTCTACAACGTAACTTGTCTTGCATTGAAATCCATCCGTAGTCCGCCCATAATTACCCGCAATCCATCCACAGCAAACGGAAGATTTTTCGTAAAAATTTGAACTCAACAACCTATTCTCGCTTGATGATTACATTTTTAACGTTCAAAATAAATATGTTAATTCGAACAAGCGTAAAAGAGTGATTGAGATAATCCCGTTAAATCGGATTTTCTCATTGCCGAGAATTCATCCCGTACCTCGATTCACATCGTGACGGGATGAAATTTCACCGCGTCGGCTAATTCGTCAGTGGATTTTCGGTGTAATCGCTAAAATGACTTTATGGTCCCGGCGTACCGTAGCATTTCTAAGCGACGGATTGACGCACGAAACGTCATCGACGAACGTGACAATAATAAAGCAACCAATCGTAAACTTCGTGCGGTTACCGCGAGCCGCTTTGTATTAGCGGGGAATTTCAATTCGTCGTTTAAATATCCCGGATCCGTGTGTTTGCAGGCTGAATTCAAATTCGTTAATAAAGTACAATGCAACCAGCCGACGGAACGTACTAATATTGTATTAATTTTCGGAATTTTCGTGCGCAACGTTAACAAAATAATATCGTGAAAGCTATCTTCAACGAATGCGCTCTCCGCGCGTCTGTCTTAAAATGTAACGGGCTTTATAAAATACAACAATAACGTTCCACGTAAAACGAAGCGTATTATGCCTTGTGAAAAAACTGCAGTGTAATTTGCAATTCGACAGACGGTCCGCCGAACGACAGTGAACACAAAAACATCGTGTATTCCGTTGAATGCGAGAAAGACAACTAAATGTTAATTAAAACCGTCCGTGGAAAAAATATTATAAATTCGTAACAAAGCGGAGTCACAAAGTATTACGATGAAATTGAAATGTATAAAGTGAACCGGTAGGAAAGGTAGAAAAAACACATGTTAAATAATAACCCAATTTCTCAGTGGTACGTTAATAACGTTAATATTTTATCCCGAGTTTCGCTTTCGCTTCGTGATTTAGAATATCTCGAGCGACTCCCCAGAGTTCACGAATAGAGCGTACGAGCCAATATAATGTGGATCCCCGTAGTACCAACCCGCCAACCAACCAACCAACACCTGAATCTCCAACTCAATCGAACGTGACCAAACTATGCGATGCGATTGCACTGTACTCCATCCTGAAGGAGGCACAACGATTAGCGTTTCGATCACGATAACTCAAGTGTTTAAAGCCTCTACCTCTTTCTGCGAACGAACCTTTACCCCGAAGTAAGACGTATCTTTCGTATACCAAAAGAAATTGAGCGTATTCCGATAGGAAAACACCTCGAATCGGCTCGATAGGTGATGATATTTGCTTACGTTTTTAAATTTTCCATCACTCGGTGCTTCGTAAGAGATTGCGATTGCATACATTTCTCTTGGAATACACTTGTTCTGTCTTGCTACTACTTTAGACGAATTACTGCGACGAACCGATGCGACTACCGTCTTGTTTCCTCCCCGATTCTCTCGATCGAATAGTATTAGGTTTGTAGGAAATTAATGTCGGTTTTCAAACTTTATCTTTAAATACACATGTTGAGAATGGGAATAACTTTTTTTAATCAAAATAAGTTCCATTACAATTTACCCATTTTTCCTAACGAGAAACAAGTTTTTTAATAAATTATTTTCTTCTAAAATGATATAAGAAGACAAACCGATTAAAATGAACGGCTACCTTAAAATTAAGCGTCAAAGTTTGAAAACTCGAAAACCGATATTAATTTCTTACCAACCTAATATTTTGTCCTGTTTCGCCATATTCTACGTGCGCGTATTCAGAAATTGTGCGATCTTTTTCTAATCTCATTTCGTCCTTGGTGCTAATATCTTCCGTATATTAGAAGCATCTTCATCGCCATCTAACCGGGCCTCGTAAACTGCGCTTATCTTCTCCGTTAGATATGCAAATCTCCTTTAATTTCGTACGTACTTTGTTGCTTTCAGTACGAACCCGTGATACAGCCGGGAAGCGACGAGTACCTACATCATATGACCTTGTACGAGTGTCGTGGCGATCAAGTTCTGTTGGAAGCCGCAGCGAAAACTTCTGGTAGCGTTTGTTATCAGCCTGATCAGCCATCTTTCCAGTGCAACACAATTGCAGCTACTTGGAGCTTGGGTTCTGAGGTTTGTATCGAACGAGATCATTATTTTTAAAGACGTTCACGATAAGACCGCAATGCACATATCTCTCTGTTATATGTATTTTTTTATGGAGTGACGCTGATTTTAATTCAACTGCATATTAACACGTTGACTAGCATCATAAGAAAAAGAACTTAAAATAGACTATTCTGAATAAAAGTGAATTTAACATGTGAGCCGTTTTCTTTGAAAGTGGTGTAAGTCTACTTTATACTGCAGTAAGGTATTGAATATGTAATAAGGTATTAAATAAATGGAAACACACACGTAGCATAAATTAAACAAAATTAGGGTATATATACTTGGTGATAATTACATGTAGTAATAAGAGTAATGGTAATAATGTTCGTAATAATAATGGTAATAACGTTAATAATAGTAATAAGGGCACGGCGTCCGTTTCACTAAGATGGTCAAATCAGACTGCGTAAAAATGCTACGCATCGGCGTTTGTCGCCAGGCCCGTACCTACGAAATCCCTTCATCTAATACAATTTTTTTTGAAAGGGGCACTATAATATTAGATGGAGATATTTAAGGGTTTGTATTTGAATGGTTTGGAAAATATTCGTATATGTAATACACTCATTTAATGTTTTTCAAATATTAAATTGATTTAAGTTTATAATGTGATCGTCTTTAAAGTATTAGTTAAAAGTGAAGGAGTGAAATTAAGTAGTATAATTTTTGGATTAAATATTATGTCTTTGCGGAAAGTGGACTCACACCACTTTTAAAGTAATTATATTTGCAATTTCTTTAATTACGTAAATTTATATTGGCAACAAGATGCAAATTTTGAAGGTTTTTTTTGGGAACTGCTTATAGATAAGAGGACATAGCAGATTGCATTCATTGTTATCATTAACAAACTTTTTTTCAAAAATGAACTTACACCACTTTCAAAGAAAACGGCTCATATATGAGACAAGCGGTAACCAACTTGTTAAGTACCCTGACCTGTGTGGTTTTTGTTAAGATAAGACACTGAAAATAAAGATAGCAATTGTTATTTCCTCAAAGCCGAGCCTACGGTGTCAGCAAGCTAAGAAATAAATTTCATGCATCACTGATAGCACATCCCGGCGTGAACGTGTTAAAGCGAAACCGCTTGGGTTAACGGATTATTATTAGCATTAAAAAAATGTTCAATCGGCTTTTCAGTATATTTCTGCTTCTCTTTTCATTTCTCAGTGGCAGTCGTGATCCGTGTGATAAACTTAACACAAAAGGAAAAATTCAATAGGTCTTTAAAACGTTGCTATCCGTAGAAACATCTAGCTATCTCTTCGATCGCCGACAGGAAAAACGAACGAAATATTTATGCGAGTGATTAAATTATACGGAGATGTCGCGTGTGAAATTACTGGCTGTCCCACGATCGGCTGTACCTTCGCAGGGTATTCGCGTTACCAGTAACCGCGAAGAAACGAGTTTGCGGTGCCCTCGCTCGCATTGGTATGCATTACACCGAAGCCAGAATTACCACGAAACTCCCGCGTTTCCGTGTCTCTTACGCCTGCTCCGGCTTGACATCGGATTAACATTTGCGGACAGCGATTCGTCTCGTTATAATTACTCGCATAACGAACATCCTGAAGTTACCCGAGATCGATGCTCCGAATCGCCGGAAAAGATGAAAGAGCAAATTCATCGATTTCCGTACGCAACGTACAATTCTCTTCTGTAATTCGCTTCCTCGAATCGATCGTAATCGAACGGCTGGATAATCTTATCGCGGCCTCGTTACCTTCGAAACCGCCCTCTCTTTAACCCCGCAGAAATTGCCGAACTTGCGGGGAAAATCGAAGAAAAGAAAACTCACGACAATTCCTTGTGCGCTTACCGTCTTACCTTCGATCTCCTACTAATTGCACGTTAAAAGTCGTCGGTAAAGTCTTAACGATAAGATCCGTGGTTCGATCATTAGCAGCGTTTCTCGCCCCTTCGTCGAAACTCCTGCATAATCCAGCGGTGTTCCTTTTTTTTCACCAGGGCTTCAATTATCCGCCCGAGGCCGGTTACGCGCTCGATCCGCACAACGGCCCGCGTTACTACATGCTGGAGACCCACTACACGAATCCGCAATTGGACGCCTTCATCAGCGACAGTTCTGGCCTGCGTTTGCTCTACACCGATCGTTTGCGTACCCACAATGCCGGAATTCTTAGCATCGGCATCGATCCCAATTGGCGGCACATCATTCCGCCAGGTCAGCCCGAAGTTGTCTCCGAAGGTCACTGCATCTCCGACTGTACGGCGCAGACGATACCCAACAGCGGCATCAACATGTTCGCCGTCATTATGCATACTCATCAGCTCGGAAGGAAGGTTCGATTGCGTCAGATAAGATCCGGCGAGGAACTGCCGCCTATTGCATCGGACACGAATTACGATCCTAGCTATCAGGAGTATCGGAAGCTTCAGAAACCTGTCAGGGTCTATCCGGTAAGTGTTTGCTCCTGTTATTATGCCTGTGATCGAGCTTATCTATCCATGTGCAGCAAAGCGCGTCATTTTTTAAGATTGACGATAACTCGGAAGTGGTTCTCGTTCGACGAGAAAGATTAAGAGTAGAGTACAGTAAAATCTCGATAAAGGCATCATGAGTTTTCCTCGATAAATGTATCATGACTATCCCCTCCACATAGGGGGATCCCCCTTGGCGAACCTCGACGCTCGACGAGGGAGCAGTGTAACATGATATCACCCGAATGTATCGGTGAGGCAATACTAATTGGAGGGTCGGCCCTTTTTATTTTAGATTTTTTTTAAACCTTTGCTAACGTATTTGTGAAATTTTTCTGGTTAAAATAATACCAAACACGATATAGTTTAAATTATATTTACTTAATATTTAATTAATTTACTTACTATTTACATAACTCAAATTATATCGTGTTTGGTATCATTTTAAACAGAAGAATCTCAAAAAGGAAATTCGGAAAAGTTACATTTAGAAAAATTAATAAATAAACAAGTTTATTGTTGCATTAGCAATGCCTCGCCAATACTTTCGAGCAGGTCACTTTGCTTGCTCTCTTCTACTGTCTGTCCCTTTCTAAGCTCGCGCTCGGCTCGAGCCCTAATATAAACACAGATTCGACACCGGTACTCGATAAGAGCACTGCTTTGCCCCCGAAATCTGTGCATTTATCGAGGTTTTACTGTATTTAACACTATTCCTACCGACACTTCACGTATACCTTTTCCTACCGCAACCGGTGAATTTGTCAAATGATAATTTTTTCCCAGAAAATGAACAGTAAAAATAGAAGTGAATATTGAAAAATGTATCATAATGTGAATGTATTATACGTATATTTGAGGAAAAGTCGTGAAGTTTAAAGGCGATTCAATTACGTTATATATAGGAAATTCTAATCGAAATTTTAAAAACGGTCATTTGACCGGTCGTGGTAGGAATAGTGTTAAGTAACGTAGAAACCAAAGTGGACGAGTAGTCGTAACGTTTAAATATCATGTTTGAAATGTCGCCAGGATTTTACGTTTAACTCTCCGTTTTTAGGGTACGACGAATGTTTTTCTTTTTGTTGAAGGGCGATCATTTGGTAGCCGAGTGTACGTATTCGTCGGAGACTCGACAGGCAATCACGCTTGGCGGTTTGGCAACGAGAGAAGAAACTTGTTTGGTGTCTGCACTTTACTATCCACGCATCGAACTGTCTCTTTGCTATTCCCTGCCTTCGTTACCAACCGTTCTGCAGAGTCTGGGGATCCAGAAACTAATGCAGTAAGTATTCCGTCTTATTTGAAACTACTTCCTAATATATTTATGAAATTGTTTCGATGTGCATGAATTCCTTAGTACTCGTCTCAGGATTCGAAATACGAGATTCAATTTAACGTAGTTCGTCGGATCTGTTACGTTCTCCTTGCGTTTGTTGAACGTTTGACATCAATTCGCATGTGTGACACTGTACTAACGATCTACGCGTCGGTATACAAAGTGGCCAGACGTTTGTTCCTTTTACTCTGATTACTTTAAATTGGCAATTAGGGACGACGGTGCACCGTGCGTCACGACCGCACGACCTGTCGTTAGTTCAACGAGCGGTGGTTATGTTGTACCAGACGCATCGCTCATTGTATTACGTAATGTTACGTGTATCACGAAGACGCTTCCTGTAACGTGTCACGAACTTTAATACAACAAGTATTCCATCCTGTTAAACCTGTATATCGTCCGAACTAATTGAACTTTCCCGGAGACTCGTTTTTCAATGTCAGACGACTGTAATCCTTCGGGCAATTGTATTTTCATTTGAATCAATTTTATTAATCATTCTCGTATTACATCCGTATGTATCTTTAGGTCGTTGAACCGTTCGCCGGTATTTGCTCCGTTAATTACGACCGATGGAGACTCTAGTAGTAAAAGAAAATTCATTGATTTTGTCCATCGTATTAAATAGAAGGTTCCAAAGTACATCGGCTTCCCAAATCGGATAGTTGAACCAGAAGATTAATAATCGTAGTAATATAATCTGAAACTGGTTACGCAGTCGATACACGTCACAAATAGAAACAAAAGCAAATATTATTGCGTTGCCACGGATGATCGTCAATAGGAATTCTGACATTTCAACCCTTTGAGTGCTGAATGCTTTCTGTCGATGCGCTCCGATTCCTGTGACCTGAATGCTTTTTCGGTATTTTTCACATATACATGTATTCATCTCACAAAAAGTAAATTGTTAAACTACTACACGGTAGATCGAAAAAAAATTGACAAACGCATATATGCGCCTTTAGTTTATGTGGGTAGCTTTTACCGCACGCATACATGCACCCATAGACCACACCGATAGCTTTAGCCGGACGCATATATGCATCCATAGCACTCAAAGGGTTAACAAGAAACCGATAAATAGCTTATTCACGAATCACGGCAAACTCGGGTCTTAATAGGCACGGTAAAGCTACAACTCTGCACCGATCTCGTTACAGAGGTTCCAGTCCGGTGAAGATTCAAGAACCGCAGAAGTTGGCCGGCATGACACTGGAGGAACGTCTGGTGAGCTACGACTGGGAGACGAGTTTCCAAAGCTTCCAGGAGGCAACTCGTAGCGGGACTTTCAAGCCTCTCTGCTGGACGAGCAAGGGACCATTACCGGGCACCGATAGCCTGGAGGTGCATTATCCGCGAATTCTGAGGCCTTACGAGGAGGCCAGCCTACCGTGTTCGAAGAAGCCTCTGAGGAACAAACTTTCAATGATGCTGAGCGAGGACGGCGACATCGGTGCCCCGGTCGATCCTGATAGCGACGAGGCAAACGCCGTCGAACGCGGTCAGTTGGTTCGCAGCAAAGTCTCCCGTAGCAGCGACGGTCCCACCGCGGGAAGTTCCTCCGGTAGATCGGTATCCGCCGCCCTGATCACCGCCACCTTGGTCTTGGTAGCTGTTGTGGCGTTCAGGTGAACACTGGCTCGTCGTTTCGAAGCGGATCGATGCGCCGATCGATCGAATCTGTTCTTCGTCTAGGGCGAGCTTTCTGTCCTCTTGCCGATCGCGCTGGATCGGAGAAACGCGCGTGTATCTGTAAGTACATGCCAATATACTCGCTGTGACGCGTCACCTAGGGTAAACGAGTACTTGTTTTCTTCTTTCGTTGATCGTTGAATGAGAACGGAACAAGTCGGATCGAATCGGCGAGCCTTGAACGTCCTTGGTCAGTTTGGATATTATCGTCCGTGACAGAGTTCGAGGTGGTCGATCGATTTGAACGCGGAGGTGATCGATGCAGTTTTCGAGAATGAGACACGATCGAATGGATCGATTGTCCGTTTGCTATTAGTTTTACGCTGTTCTCATTCGGAGATCGTTTCTCCTGACTGGCGATCTCTGCTCGTGCGCTGTTGCTGTATCCTCTGGCGTGCTCGTACAGGACGGTCGTTGGATATCTTTCGGTTACGAACATTTCGCATTGTCCGATGTAATTAACTGCGGGTCAAACGTTTCCTATTGGTAAACGAATGATCGCATGATAGGGGATCAAAGCAGCTCTGTCTCGTCAAGATCGAGTACCGATAATCTCTTACTATTAAGGCGCTTTTAGGTTGGGACCTATCGCTGATGTTGTCAACTATTACGCAAAGCAGGCGACTTCAAAATAGAACAGTACGCTTCGGTCGCGCTTCCTGGCACTTTTCCTATGATGGTACTCGATACACTAATATTTCAAATTATCAGATACGAACCTTAACGTACGCTCTCTATCGAGAAACCACAGTAACTTTATCATCAAAATCAAGAAACCGCTCGAAGGCAATTGTCTTTCCCAGCCTAATCGCGCCAGAGGGATGATATTTTTCGTTGAAACAAGCGCGAGGAATGCCGTGAAAACGTATGACATTTCAACGTTCCGAGAAATGTTGAACGTGTATCAACCAGTTTTCCTGGGAATTCTAACGGGACGCGCCGTTAAAATCACGTTCTCCGCTAGACACATTTGCGTAATGTTACGATCGAGCAAAGTCACGTAGCGCTCGCCGAAAGAAAAATCCGCGTTGCTATTGAAACGCCAAGTTGGCACGATTATTTGCCATTCGCGTGTTCGGTAAACGTGGCAGGTAGCAAAGTGAACGTTCTCGATTTTAACGCGAACGGGCGAAACGTTGGACGCGAATCGTGTCGATC
Source organism: Cerceris ruficornis (assembly GCA_963989415.1). Lineage (NCBI taxonomy): Eukaryota > Metazoa > Arthropoda > Insecta > Hymenoptera > Crabronidae > Cerceris > Cerceris ruficornis. Next base: position 18,602,771 of record OZ022520.1, read on the forward strand.
GGAGAACGTCCGTAAATTCAGCCCTTAATTAAGTTGCTTAACTTACAGACATATCGATGAGATATTACCGCAAACTCTTGTATTATATTATGCGTAACATAATATGACGACTTAGGGGCTAAAGCAATTGTATGTACGAAGTTACATATATCTATTTTAAATATTACAAATCAAATCGCTTCAACATTCTCAGTTGCCGTTACGATTGTTCGACAGAGACCGAATGTAAGCGCGAAAAGTAACGCTAAAACGTCTAGTCCAGTTTTGCGAGGGTCGTCGTTTGAGAACGTCAGAATTTCTTCTGCGTCTCCAATGTAAACGATTCACTCGCGATTTTCGCTCGTCGGAGCTCTTCGGGTGCTTTTTAGCAGCTAATGATCTCGAACGAAAGATATCCACGAGAAACGACGAGTTTCCGTCGATCGAGCGGAAATAATTTCATTTCCTTTCTCTCTCTCTTTCCGTCTGTCTCTTTATGAACGGCTGCTTCTTCAAGAAGGGCTCGAAGGAAGTTATACATATTGTTGGCTGTTTATTTCGCTAAACCGGGGACCAGGCGGAGCGTGCGCCTCACGATTTCTCGTCCCAGGGAGAGAGCTCGTTGTTTTCCTTTCTTTAGATTCTTTACGAAGAGATTTATTCCCTCGTGCGCACGATTTTCCTTCTCGAATCGGCCTTGACATTCGAAATGTCAACGCTCGCATGGTTCCACGGTAGAGTCTCTGTATATTCTGTTACGATTAGATTACGATAGATACGTTTTTTATGGAGAGCATACAAGCATCGGCTGATTTTCTCGCGAGGGCATCGAGTTTATTTTACGTTTCGTTCGTCTATCTTTTTTCCCCCGTTTTTTTTCTAGTTAAGCATTTTTACCTTTAAACACGACAACGACTCGTGGCTGATTCCTCGAGGCGATATAACGTGTCTCGTTACGTTCGATTATGCCCGAGCGGTGTTACTTAACCGACGTTTGTATGCAAATAACTCGACGAACCTTTGTAATATTATGTACAGTTTATTAAGTGTAATATTGTTCGAGTGCTTTTCGCGACACGGCATGGAAGGCGAGCGATTATTTATTTTTTATTTAATGTATAGAGCGAAATTACTCGTGGACCTGCCACTTTTCGCTTCGACGCGCGGATCGATTTCGATTTTCCACGCATTGCCATTTTTGTACTTTTGGCGATTGTAGATACGGGCGGTATAATCGCGTAGATTTCTCTCCGAAAACCCCGGGGGACTCTTGACTTTTTCCGTGTTTTCCTACAGCCCAGTCAGTCCGGTGAGTATCGATCAGCTTTTTATTATCACACGTGGACATTCGGAGTGTATAGAATAACACTGTTCCGCGGGAATTCCATTTGGAAGAGGATTATTACCAGGCGAACAATTTTTGCCATTTCCGATTTAATTAATCTCGACGTATCATAAAACTTTCATTAAAACTTTGCTCGCTGTAATTTCGAATTACATCGTGGCGTTCGAGTACCGATGTATGTTATTGCATTAATGCAACTTTGTTGATACGTAATACGCGATGTAATAAAAGAGAAAGCCCTCTGAAATGGTACTCGCCATTCATACGAAAGAAAGATAAATGGGGGAACAATTTGTTACAGGTTACCATATTTGTTTCCTACTAATTTCTTACACTCCAAATTGCAGAAAAATTCAATCGTGTGTGTGCGATTTTCACCTTCTCTCTTCGTTTCTCCTAAGCAGATATACATTTTATAAAGTATATCTGTATGCTATTTTAATTTTACCTTTCAGATCTCCAACTTTTTGCCCCCTTACAATACAGACTTTTTTCATCTACCCGTACACGCTGAAAGTTCAGTGTCGCAAACGATCAACATCAAAAGGACAATGAAAATATAAAAATAAAACTACCAACACGATCGCGTGACATACTGAGATCGATATTCGTTGGTTGTCGCGGTCAAGAGTCCTCCGGTGCGCACTTTATTCCTGAATTTCATTAGCAAAACGCGAATCTCGTGGAAAGGCATGTTCTCAGCAGCGTTTCAAGCAGATCGGGAGCCTTCTTTAAACGCGCCTTGTTCCTTTTGCAATCGTGGTGTCCATTTAAGAAAGAAAAAAGAATTCTCATCGTGAATTATCGAGAAGACCCACGGTAATTATTATCCTTATCCCCTAAAATCATGAATGTTTTTGTCGTCAGACCGAGCCTCGATACGACTATCGGCCATCGATCGAGACATGCTCTGTCTCTCTATCCCTCTCTTTCTGTCTCTCTCCCCATTTCTTCCTAGCGTAGGATAAAAAAAGAAACCCTCAACGTAGTCGACTAATCGGTATTGATACGCGTAGCCACATTTTACAATTTAATACTACGATTATTCGTAAATGTCATAGGGGATCTGTGTGTGTAGAGACTGTAGGGCAGTCGAGTGGTTATTCTTAAATCGAGGAAGTACTCTAGGAGTTAAATCCGTTCCTTTGATCAGCGTACTTGTCGAGTCGAATTCGCTAACGAAAATGAAAAAAAAAAAAACTGCCAATATCGCTTTACCAATACCAACGTTCCGAGTCGAATTTTTTTTTCATTTAGAAGCGATTGGAACGATCGAGTCGCGCGCACACCTACACATACACACAGACACACAAAGTTACATACATACGTACATGCACTCGAGTGGAATAAAAAAAAATAATAAGGAAATACGAAATTAATCACCGTTGAGCATGACAATGATAATAATGGCGGTGATTACGATAATGCCGGATAAAAAATAACTGAGAGAAACCACAGCTTTGTTTTCCTCCCGAATTTCCTCGCTGCGTGTATGTAACATACGACTTCAACCAATGACGGGACAGACGATGATTTATCATCGTCGAAGGAATAGCGTCATGCCGCGTCCACGTTTCTGTTCGCGTGTAGCTCGCTAATACCGATCGCCAGCGGTACCAATGTTTTCGCGAGAAGTCCGTTTGGCGAGCGGAGCACTGGCCACCTCGAAGATGCTGCATCAAAGTGTATCTGCTCGTGAATTCGCTTCAAAAGACTTCACAAATACTTTACAAATATTCAGATCAACTTACGAGTAATTGATACAACGATCACAGCTAGCAAGAAACAGCACTTATTTTCGGGAAGCACGTTTCAGAAAAAAAATCCTAGTCGCAGTAGATCCTTCGAGGTAGCGTCTTTCGATTAATTCATAGATTATTCGATGGAACTTTCGCGAAGCTGTTTACGCGAAACGTTGTTGCTGTTCGCTCTCGATTGACGTGGACGCGGCATTAGATGGTCGACACGCGGCAAAGCAGAGACTTGGCGATGATTTTCATCCTCTCGTCGTTGCTGATATCGCGGTGTCGATTATCCGAGAGAACGGCGTTCGTCTCGACCCGGTGTCGCGGCGTCGTCGTCGGCAGAGGAGGGCCGAATAAGGAACTGCCGGTGATATGACCAGAACAATCAAGCAAAGTGTCACAAGTAAATGTCATTTAAGCTGGAATAATTACGTTAGGTAAATAGGAGACGATATTACGCATTTATACTCAATGATCTTGCATCGTGTGTACGTTAGCTCGTTCTTTCTTTCACCGAGATTCCTGGCCTCTCGCGTTCTCACGGTTTTTCACAGTTTTCTCTTCGTTTCGAATGCGCGACACACATTTTAATCATCGAAACTCTTGAATACTCTTCGACTTCATCATTCGCTGAGATTCGTATGGAAAATCATCGAGTTGACGTACGTCGATTTTGATTGTTAAACGCCATGAATTGACCGTCATTTTCCACCTGAAGATACCAGTTTGAAATACTATACTATAAGGATAATGACCATAACATTCGATGTTTATATCATGAACAAGAAAACTATACTATAAACTTCTACTTAAAGCCATAACCCCCACAGCCCCTCCGTAAAAGAACATAGAAGAACAAAACCCGATGTACGAGACCTACAACCAAAGCAGTACCTGAATCCCTAAGAACGAATCCCTCGAAAAACTTCAATTCCTATTCCCGTGCAATTTTCTACGTAGAAACGTGCATCGATTTTGCGAACCTTATTCGTCGAATCGACACTCCCGTTGAATCGTCAACGATCCGACCAAAGCGAGCGTGACGAGGTCAGGAAAATCGGCAATGTATGTACTGTATGTAGAAGATTAGAGTGCCGTCGAGGGACGGATCGCGGGCGATTATGGATTAATTTGCGCCGACGATCGGACAGTAACGCGAAAAAAAAATCGAGTGAACGTAAAAACGAGGAGTCGAGCGAATAGCGTGTGCGTGTACATAGGTACCCTGTATATAGTTTTAGAATTAAATAAACAACGTCCCGGACTCTTCATAGGCACCTACACTCGGATTCAGGTAGATAGCTAAATAGCGTCTTGTATCTTTATAATTTATCCTGTAACACGCATGCGCGAGTACATGCATCGGTGCGCAGCGAGTACGTGCGTGAAAAATTCGTGCGTGCGCGAAAAAATTTGAGCGTGTAAATTTTGCGTATGCGTGGAAAGCGGGCGCCCTATCCTTCCATACCGCTCTTAGATTTATACCTAATTTACACTGGATATTAACGTCTAAACGCTACACTATCATCTACACTGTAACAAATTGTATTATATTTTATATATATAAATATGTAAATGTTTTTTCTAAGAGGAGTCTTACGTCGTTTCAATATCCCCTGTTTTAAGTAGTTTCTCGCATGAGTGTTATCGATCAATTTTGAAATAGAAAGCAAGATATTAAAATACGAAGGCAATGCAAAAGGGAAAGAAGATTCTGAGGACCGACGTAATAATTGCAAGTAAGTACCATATTTGTCATATATACTTAATAATAGTTCTCGTGTTTTTCATAATAACGATGGATTGTACAACGGAGCAGGATTTCATATTAAAGTTCGGGTCTACGAAAGAGAGTATGACATATTGGCAACCATTCGATATTACGGAAGTTTAGTTTCGCAAAAATATCCCGATATGAAACGGGGTTAAACGAGAGTACGAATGTATGAAAAAAAACTGTGACTCGACGAAATTGCAACTTTATGTTTCTGTTGCAACGAGGAAATATAGGAGATGGAAGATCATCTTTTTTCGTTAGGGAATAACCTCGAATGTTTCGGCGATTTAAATTTCTGAAGAAAAACGAATATCGGTCACAGGTCATGTGTTAATTTTTTACACAGAGAATCAGCCGCTCCATCGCCGTTAATTTTCACGAAAGGCCCAAAGTGTAGTTTGCAAGGACCACGGAGACCGGTCAGCGCGAGGAGTGCATCACCAATAAAATTAGCATGTTCAACAAATCAGCCTCGAAGTTGTGCTATATCGAACGGCGACACAACTAATTACACCTGTGCATATTACTTGCGGCCGTGGCCTGTGAGAGCAGCTTCTGGCTTCAAACAGTTCGGCTGCTGCTGGCAGTTTCAATTGCTGCCCGACCTTACCGTCCGATTACAACATAGATTTACCAAAGCGTCTAACTTTCGATCCATTAATGAACAAGTTTCCGCCAAGTTTAGTAATATTCGGGTTTGTACCACCTCCGGACTAATCAAACTTCTCTGCCGATGTATTACGTTAATGAGACACGGGACTTTTTCCGAGAAACTTCTTCGTTAACCCGTCGTTTCATTTCGTCGGTGCCATATATCGAAGTACTTATGCTCTCATGTTCGTAATGAAATCGTTTTGCATAATTTAAAGTACCTTCTAGGAAAATTACGTTAACGTTAGTGAATGATCTTATGCCAGCCATTGTTTATAATTCATTCGTTTCATTATTTTGTCTTTACACGTACGTGGGATCGGTATATTGTATTAACCCCTTGTACTACTCTGACGAATCTGACTCGTGGTCACAATTTCATGCTGAATATCATTAACCCTTTGAGACGACGGACGCATATATGCTGTCTGAGAAACAATCTGATTGTAGTTTATCTGATTGTATTATATTATAGAAAAATTGAAATATAACCGCTGAAATATGATTACGCAAGTAGTAATTTATAACTTCTATACATTAATACAATGACTTTCTGATAAAGAGGTGGTTTTTGAGTGATAAATAAATGATTATAACTCAATAGTCAAAAAAGTCTCCGTCCGCAAAGGGTTAACAACGCGATAATTTCTTAAGTTTTGTTTCGAATCGCGAGGCTGCTATACGCAGAAAAGATAATGGCGAACGTCGGTTGCTATTCTTCAGTCCCGGATAAAATGGTAGGGCAAGGGGTTAAAAATGAAATAAAGTTTATTCGATAAAACTAAGAACCGAAGGGTGATACCAAATGAGATTGATTTGAAGTCGTCAAAGGTTGTGGAAGAACCGTCGAAGTCACACACCGGCTTTGCCCATCTCTCTTGCATTCATTCTACACGCGCAAATCTATTTCTTAAGCTGAGGACTGTAAAGGACAAGGGCTACTGCAACACGCGATACTTATTCTTACAATTAATCAACGTTGTCGCACGAATACCAGACTAAAGGCTTATTATAAGTGTGGCGCTTAATCAATACCACACATATATTACGATAACTTTATTCCTCTTTCATAAATTCAGATGAGTGAGAGATCTATCAATAGATCTGTCAATAAGTGAAGAAGAATTAACCCTCAATGACTTTAAGGTGACAGAAGATACGTCTAACAAAGAGAAGCCACAGTTGTTGGGTCACCGATTTTGGTAAAACTTTTTCTGTCGAATCTAAAACAAAAATAAGTCGACATCTATCCGGCGGTTTCTGCCAGTATTCATTATATACAAAGATAATTCATATTAAATTTTTGACTTCATGAAATATTGAACTACTTAAATGATTCTTAGAAATTATGGTAGCCCAAGCGGTACCGTGAAGGGTTTCTAAATCGATCAACCGGTTGATTCGAAACCCGCTTCGCGAAGTACAACATTTTTCTATTTCTTTTTCTTCCTTTTTGCATTTCTTTTTATACGCATTATGTTTTATCAAAATCGGTGACCCAATAACTGTGGTTTATCTTGTAAGTTTCTATTCCTCAATGTCAATTTTTCAACTTTGTCAAACATTACAATTTAGTTCTTAATAATCGTGAAATTTGTTATAATTCAATGCTTAAAAATCAAGTTAAATTCATTATGAAATATTTCTTTTATTTTCTAATGTGCTACCGTGCAACTGGCCTTTAGATACAACGACAAATTCGGACTATTGAGGGTTAAAAGAAGATTTCGTTTGTACAGAACGATACTTACCGATTACTTTACGCCGAAGAAACGTTTATACACGTTGGAACTAACACTCGATATGGACGTCAGGTACAATTATCAGGTACAAAATTCAATTATCGAATGTTTATTAATTATCAGACGTTCGGAAGCATTGCTGATATTCCTCGCAACAGTCCGCCGTAAATGGAGGTAGAAACTCGACACGAGAAAATTCTAAGCAATTGCGGGTAGTCCGTTACACTCGGATGCATTCGAGCATGCATTCAGCAACGGTGCAATAACGAGAGTACAATACAACGTTTCTCGAATCAATCGGCAAACAACGGCGCGGCCGAGCATGGCAGTTCTCAGCCCTCTCTCTGTGTCTGTTAGTTATCGAGTTTATGTAAAGTGAACCGTTATTACTTTCCGAACACTAAGTTAATTAAAGCCCGTCGATAGACGAATAAAAGACGACAAGAGGGAACGGTAAGAGAATGGAAGAGGAAGAGTAACGGTACGTAATTCCAAGCCAGCATTGCACTTTTTCGATACTTTTTGGATCGTCGATCCAAGTGAAAACGTTCGACCGTAGAAGTGTCACTTTAGGATGAAACGATCGTCGTTAACTTTAGGACGATGATCGTTTCGATATTTCGACATTAAACAGAATGTCGCGAGATGTGTACGGACCGTAAGGAAAGCTTAATGAAGCAATCCAGTTTAACGAAGATACGTCGAGCGTTCGAAGTAGGTCGTGTGATTGATTTCGGTGCGGTAGAATTTTACGATACGTTGAAGTCACAGGAATATCAACACGGAGATATTTTTAAAAATACCTTTTGAGACTTCATCTGGCAAACGCTTCGGTTGTATAGAATTCGCATATTGCACGAGTCAATACGCAAGATTTGATTGTTCACTTTCTTTTTAGTTACTGTAAAATGTAAAGTTTGATGTTACTAGTGCAGTCTTTTTATAAATGGACAATTACATAGGATACAGAGACGAATTTATTTTATTGATGAAAGCCAAGTTTCTCATGCAGCAAAATAAATGTAGAAAAAAATAAATAAATCTGTGGCGGTTTGAGAGACAAAGTACATTTGTGGTGACAGCTCTTACAACTGCCATTGGTCGCTACAGGAAATTGCTTTCGGATTGTTTTGAGCTACGAAAGAAAGAGAATGCTAGATGATTCGACAATTCGCATGCGACATATGTCACAAGGGAAACGTCCGAGCCGAAAGAATATTCTTAATAACGTGTCCTAATTTGAAAATTCTTTTTTGCTTTAAACATTGACGAACAAATTCAGGGATGAATTTATATCGTGAAAATGAAGATCCATTCATTCTGAAAATTCGAAATAGGAAATGGAATTTTCATACACGTTAAAGATTCAAATATAACTGACAGACGCTCGATTTCATATTTCCCGAATTCACTTCATTCAAAATGTCTTCATCAAAAGTATCTACTTTTCATTAATACTCGACGTACTAAAAATATTAATTACAGCCACGATACTCCAATCCGGATAGTTTCCCTATTATCGGTAATAATATTCCAAACTCGAAATTCTATCCGTATTCTAGCTACACGGAAATTCCACCGCCACAGCGATTCAAGACACCGAAAATCCGAAATTACAGAAAGTGAGGTTTAATTAAGGTCCGTCGTTAACGATAATAACGACTCACGAATGAAATCCAATAGTCGATCGATTCTCATGCAAATCTGTGCCGCGGTGGGTCAATCGAAATCGAAACGTCCGTAGGAAAATTTACGCGTTTCCTGGATCGTGTAACGCAACGAGAGCCAATCGGAATACCTTCGTTCAGGTAGTAATAAATATCGAGGGGTCGAAGTGCACGAGCGACGCCTTCAATGAGAGCGCGATTGTATTTCGGACTCGACTCTCGGCCATCGTCCTCCTTGACGTTCCTGTAGATTGAAATTTACGTCCGATGGGAGTACGCCAATTCTACTCGTCCACATGGCGATGCCGTTGCAGTCGGCGTCTTCGTTGCCTGCTGCAGATTTTGGTGTTTCTGCGATGCACCCTGGAGACCGTGTCCCGGTCGAATCTTCGAGGTTTATGTCGACGTCCAACTACCTTTGCATTTAACGCAGTGTCGTGAGGTTGAATTTGCTTCTGGCACGGATCGGCTCGGTTTTCACTTCGGCATCCTCCCTCGCAACATATCGATTACGTTTGTTACAGCAGTTGTTGGTATCAATTACGTTTGTTGCCCTCGTTGTTACATTAACACTATTCCTACCGACACTTCACGTATACCTTTTCCTACCGCAACCGGTGAATTTGTCAAATGATAATTTTTTCCCAGAAAATGAACAGTAAAAAAAGAAGTGAATATTGAAAAATGTATTATAATGTGAATGTATTATACGTATATTTGAGGAATAGTCGTGAAGTTTAAAGGCGATTCAATTACGTTATATATAGGAAATTCTAATCGAAATTTTAAAAACGGTCATTTGACCGGCCGTGGTAGGAATAGTGTTAACCCCTTCGGACCCTGTGCACATTGTAATGTACATAATATTTTTCGTGCTTTATCTTATTACGTATAGGTTTAAACTTAGTTTCAACACCTAACGTATCTACCAGTGATCGTCTAATATGAAAAAATAACGTCTGCAACGTGATCTGTTTTTTCTGTGTGTATATGAATTAAGTTAGTCTCAGTATAAAAATAATTTTTCTTAGGCGAAAGAAAAGAATTCGGGTTTGATGGGGTTAAGAAGGCGGAATTGCAATTGCGGGTTGGATAAAGTTCGAGGGAGGTGGGAAGATGGTTGTAAGGTTTTCGTGGATATCGACGTTTGTGTGACGAAATGACGAAAACTTGGGGCGTGATATCGATCTGGATTTGATATAATTGGGGAAGTTTATTATTTGAGGCTACGAATGATCGAAAGCAAGGTGGCGAAACGTTAGAATTCGTAATGGAAATTAAAAAATTCATGGATGTTTATTATTAGAAAGCATATTGGTGAAGAGTTGCCAGTCTTTTAACACTTTACCGACCGGTAGTCTATTAATAGGCTTTTTGTCACCAACGCTTAGACTTTTAGTTTATTAATCGGTTCCCAGGGCAATCACTAATTTGTTATTTATTATTGTAGTGGAACAATATTAAGGAGTTGATGAGAAGCATTTGTAATTTTCAAAGAGATTGTAATTTTTTTCAGGCAATCTAAGCCAAAACAAATCCTTTAAAGTGGGTAGAATGCTCAAACAATAGCGGTTGGTAAAGTGTTAAGACAATTATAACACCATTCTTAATTCAGCAACGTAAAATACAGGCGGATTCGGGAATTCATAAATTTGCAAGGATCCATAAATTTGCAAGAATAAATAGAAATAAACTTCATGTATAATCAATGTTGTAAATATGTATCAGCTTTAAAGTTCTGTATTGTATGAATATCATCGAACTCCATTCTCTCGTTGTTCTACATTTGCATTCTAAAAATATATCAAAATATTTCGATAACTCTCACACCAATAATGCTATTATCTCAAAAGTCTTTTCCACATAGAGACTTTGGTTAATTCGTTAATATTACTGAACTAAAATCGCCGCATAACGCGGAATACATTGTCACAATAGCTGCCGGCATACGTGTCGGAGAAATGTGCATTTCAGTGAAAAACAGATTCACCGCGAAAGAGGGTGGATTTGCTGACTGGCATCTACTAAGGACTACGCTCTTCTCTTATACTTTTACGATCATCCTTCGCCAAGTTTCACCGCCGTCTTTTTGAATTTCGCTGCACACGCGCGTACAGTTTTGCGCTTCGAAGATTAGAAAAGTTACGATCGTATTTGCGTGGTTTTTCCGTTCCGGAGGCGAAATTTTACGCGCACCGCTTCTCGACGAGTACGAGCTACTCGACTCTTCTTTCACCATAAACTCCAGTCATTTTGTAGTTCAGTAACTCCATACTCCTCTCGAATGGCCCACCTTCCATCTGACGAAATAATGAGCCGGTCCACTTTACATAATGAGAGACAGATTACGTAAGTTATGCAGCTTATTGCACGTATCAACAAAGGACGCTGTCGCGAATGTGATATGAGAGATCGCGAACCCTGATGCATCGGTTGCATGTAAATCTGTCTAGCTGTCTTTTCTGCATAAAAGAAATCACCTGGTGCGACTTCGTTGACAGGAAACTTATTATCGGTTTGCATGTATATACATCGTGCATCTTACTTCGACCATTGAAAGATGTTACGCGAAAAGTTTTCGTCAAATTCTGCAGTCGAAATTAATCCACAAGGCATCGAGAGATTCTATGGTTATGCACAGAAAGTCATTGTCAAATTGTGCAGTGGAAATTACGTCACAAAGAATCAAAAGTTTCTCTGATTACATACAAAAAGTCATTGTTAAATTCTGCAGTCGAAATTAAGTCACAAAGCATCGAAAGATTCTACGATTCTACGGTTATGCACGAAACATACTGTGCGCAAAGAACTTGTTGGCCTGTGGCAAGTGTTTTGGTCTGATTCGCCAGACGGATAGCTGCATATTCGTTATGTCGTCATGTGAACGACAAAAGTGTTTTGTTTTCGATTGTTATTGGCCGAGCTTCAGGTTTCCAGGAAAGATATTCCAGTAATTGTCAAATTTTGAAGCCCAAATTAATTCTTAGAAAATTAGACATCATAAAAAGCTACAAATATTTAATTGCTCAGTAATTCCCTCAGATTGCATGTTTTTTGAATTTGAAAATTTTTACTGTGTCGTATCTGTATGCAAAGTGGAGAGGGATTAGGAAAATGTTGCAGATAGCTTTATTCCATAATCCTGTAACATCAGAAATATTTTTTTCAGGGCATGCTTCAATCTTGTAAAAAGAATATTTATGTGCTCGATGTCCTACGGTATCGCGGAAGAGTATTGAATTTGTATTATTATAGTAATCATTTAATTCTCGTTTCTGAACTGTACAACGAATAATGTATCATATTGGAAATAATACGATTATATTTTCCCCTTACATTTTCCGCGTGCGCGATTTTACGGTTAATATAACATTTCGAGTTTAGAAGGTGAATTTAATGATGCGCCGTGTCAGCTTATTTTACAGTGCAGAAACAGCAGTTTCGCTTGATACGCAACGTTACCGTGATGCGTGTGCGTAGGAACAGCAATATTTGCATATATTATGCGAGGTACAAAGGCAAAAAAGAAACACTTGACACAAATTGAATGCAGAAACGTATAAATATGTATGTGTTTTTGAATTTATAATTCAGTCCGGTGACTGTTACTTCAGCGGCGTGTATCGATTTTTATAAGCTCAAATAATTCAGAGCACATAATACGCTTCGTACGTAATGATATTGAGTATATCGTTTCGAGGCTGCGACAAAAATCCCGGACCCGCACTTTCATAATTGACAAGTGGCGCATTCGAACGATAACCAGCACCAGATTCCAACGTACGAAGTTTTTTTAACACTAGAACTACCAAACCAGTCAAAATGACTGGTACAGAATTTTTTCCAAAAATTCTCCAAGATTATAGGAGAGTTCTAAAATAGATATTCTACGTCCATCTTATAAAACATAAATTACCGAATCGAGCATCTTTTCCACCTCTTAATTCCCCTTTTTTCAAGACACTTATTTAATATTTTTCAATATGATAGATTTAACGCCGGTAGTTATAGTGTTAAGTCCCGAAATTAACGATGTCAATTTTATTGACGCTTCTGTCGTTAAATCCGAGTGTCGATATATATCGATATCCGGTGTTAAAACGATTTCCGATCGCAAACGCGCGAGAAAGTATACGACGATGATGCTCCGAAAAATGATAACGCTCGATTGCAGTATCGTATTGCAAGACATCGTGAAAAATTCGTAACCCGGAAGAGATATGTTAAATCCAGGGTGGAAAACTAAGTAATTTTACATAGTGGAAAATCTGGATGGATGTCACTCGAGATCGCGGGTAATTTTTCTCGTAGATTAGAAACACGCGCGTTCTAAATGCGTCGTTTGTTTGCCGGAAATAATAAATGGCCAATTTAGTTTGAATCGCGAGAGAAATTGCGTAAGATGTGCAACTTATTGTATGCATCCATAATACGTGCCACTTCTGCAAAACGTGAGAGAACTCGAACTTAGCTACGTCGCTCGCATATAAATTTGCTCGAGCCTTTGGCATAACGAAATCCGCCACTGATATCGTAGTTCTTACTACTATCTCGTACTATCCGACCTCTTCCCTTCTCTGTTCGTTTCTGCTGTCCTCTATCTCTTTTTTTTTATTCCGCTTTTCCCCCTTTCCTCTCTGACTGTTCGTTTGCCTTTCTCATTTTTCCTACATTCGTCGACATACTTTCATCTTTTACGATTAAATTTTGATTCTTTGCCTTGGATCATCGTGCGTTAAATTACATTACAGATTTATGACAGGGGGAGAACAATATTCATATCTTATAATTAATGTTACATATCGTAGTTTCCTTGACCCATTCATTTGTTTAAAATGTATTTTTTTGCAATTAAATGTTGATCATAAAGAGAGCACTTTTACAAAGTAACTACAAACTCGTTATTTTTTCGAATGTCGTTTATAAAGCAGTTTTGATAATGAAAACTGCCAACGATATGCCCGCGCATTTTTACAGTCATTCGCTGAATTGCAGGGAAAGTTCGTGCATGATTTTAATGATAGTAATTTAAATATTGTTCTTAAACATACATTTGCTTGGTTAACAATGCATTGCCCAATTCGTTTAACGATTTCGCTTCATTTATTCGCGACGGTGTTTGTGAATCCAGCAGATTTTTAATTATCGAGTTTAAAATGCAATTTAATGTAACAGAATTATTTCGATTCCGGGAATTGGGAAATGTGTGAAGTATTCGTCATACTTTAGACATTTATAACACGCTTCTACAAAATTGAACTTTTTTTGCATAAAACGATTCTACAAACTCTCCCAGATATAACGATGCATATTACTTTAACTTTATATACATTTATACATGTTTAAACAATGGTCAAAGGAAAAACGACGTCTAAAATGCCCCAACTTTTGTGGATATTTTCCTATCTATCTTAAAAATTAGACGACCAGTCAGAATTCTAATAGAAGGAGGCGACAGGGCAAATATTTTTTAATTAGTTTTAACGAAATGTTCCGCATTAATTTAACAAGTACGTTCTAATTTTTCGCCCTTGTAACTGTAGCAGCCATATTACCACTTCGTGCGAAACCGTAGAAATTTTCCAGATAAATGAACATTTAATAAAATACGCGAACCGTGCAGCACCACTCACCAATTAATATTTTGCAACTTTTTTCCTCGTCTCATCTGCATGTTTCATCGTCAGCCGTGATTCTCGATGCTGTCAATTCTTCCAAAATTTGGACTCCTGCGATGAATTGAACTTGCCTATTCTTCGTCTCCAATTTTCGCAGTTTCGAAGGCGTATAGGAAAGTTTCACGAACATTTCTTTATTTCGCCTTTCGAGTGCGATCTTTCTAAAGTTTTGGAAACTACCATGAACGGCGGAACTTATGACTGCCACTGGCAGACAGTTGGAAATTAATGAGATATTTGAAAGCGGCTAAAGTTCCACGTAAAACCGACCTGGCCGACCGTCTGTCTCGTAAACTTATATATACCGCTCCCTAAACATTATCAGGAACGAATCGTGCGTCGTTCGTTCGGAAAATTCGACCTTTAACCTTCGTACTTTTTCCGCAGATTTTTTAGCCATCGAGAAAAAAACCTTCTACCGAACGCCATGAACGAAGCAAGGCGAGTAGAAGCTTTTAAGAAAGCGTTCAGGTGAATTTTAATACTTTTTCTTCCTTTTTTTTTACTTTCAGCTTAAACTGTTATTTCAAGACGCTTATAGGTCTTCTCTTTTAAGACCTCCACCTTTAGTTGAGTTCTGAAGCATTAAGATTACAATATATTAAATAATAAGATTGTATAAAACTCCGAGGAATAATAAGGATTTGTACTTACAATTAGCCCCGCTTACCGGACATCTAAGTCTTTAATTCTATAATCATTATGATTCCCAACACTTTATTTTTTTCTTTTGTACTATTTCAGCTTGAAATTCTACGGTTATCTCGTCTAGGAGTTACTGTTTTATGTAGCTTTAGACAATTATTTTAAAACTTGAGTTGACTGAATGTGTGTTTGAGCCTTTATCTCGTTACCAGCATAGCCTTCTAGGTATTGATATATACTGAGGGACCAGAAACAAGGCACTTGAGGGGTAATTTGCTCTGATTTTCCCGACGGATAGGGACATCCCTCTCTCTCACGCATTTTCGATTTTGACTCGCTATTGGCAAGAGAGACCCGCACATTCGTTGAATCGTCATGTGAACGACGAAAGCTGTGTTTTATTTTCGGTTGTCATTCGTCGATCTCAGGTTTCCAGGACCGACATGGCGGGGATGGGCGGTGCGAGAGCAATCTCCCCTTCCGGCCCAAGTGCCTTGTTTCTGATCCCTCACTTTACATTGGCCGTTATTTTTGAAAGTGGGTTAAGTTCATTTTTTAATCAAGCTTTTATCAAGCATTTAAGTTTTAGCCAAACATAGGTGCCCTCTTTTCCTGTTGTAAATGACAAAATAAATACAGTGAAATGTTGTGGTTCCGTCAGAAGAATTTGAAATTAACATGCTACTGCGTGCAAGCTTTCTCAGAAAGTTTTAAATATCTCAGCATACTGATAAAAGAACGTGTACAAATTTCAAGTGCAACAATTTATATATTAGTTCAAGCAATGTCCTTTAAGAAAAGTTAGATTAATTTTATTTTTGATATTGTCTCGGTGCAACGTTTCTTTTAACCATTTTAATACTTGTTTAAAATCAGATCTATTATGACCGCGTTTTTGGAGGACTCTACATAGTTATATTCTACCATATTTGCAAGTGCATTATAAATTGCGATGTTGCAAATGATATTTAAACATTGTTGGCCACCATCCTAACATTTCAGGAAAGTTTCACATTTCAATACTTCGTATTACTGTGCAAGAAAAAGAAAATTAAATCTGAACAATACAAGTGCTTTCGACAAATTTACGTAATTTTAATTTCCGAGTGCGTCACAATTCACGTGACACGGAACAGGTTATCATGCATTTTTGCAGTTTATTCTTGCCGGCCATCTTTTAATGTTAACTCTACTATTCGTTTGCAGTAATTTCTAAAATACAACGGTGATCGTATGGGCATTGAGAAAAATTTGTAAAAAATATATCGATCGCTGTTTTACGATAAATCACTGCCAGGTAAAAAATACTGGCTGCTGGAATAATTCGTTTGCGACGCAATTTTTCATAGTTGTCTATGCATCGATGAGGATTTACAGTCAACCGTGATGCTTCGACGCTTTTTTTTCCTGACCAATGTTCTTCTTTCGAGGTCGATATATATTTATGTATATAAAAAGAGAGAGAGAGGGAGAGATCGGTGACGTTGAATGTTGAATTGTCAGATTTATATACCAGATACATTTGCCATTTGTTAACTGGTTCGTTACACCGTGATGTTCTTTTTTCCCCTTCTCTTCTTGCGTTTCACCGACAATTGTTTTACGAGAACTTGCGCTTTGGGTGACGTCGAAGGTGTATTCTTCGTTCTTTGTTCTTCGCGCAAGAACGAATACGAGAGATTGAAATAATAGAAGACGCGAAAAGTGGAGAGAAATGCGATGCAAATACTGCGCGGTGTACCGCCGATATTTGCGTTGATTTTATTATTGCCATTTTCGCATTGTGATCCGAATGAAGTCAAAGAGCCCTCTTTTTTTTCATGGTTATCGGTGGACGATCGTGTGCTTTGAAAATGTACAAGCAAATCAAATATGGAAGATCGGCGACTGATGTTGACATTTCACTTATTCGTATTAATTGTGAGCAGAATAAAAAGGGAGAAAGTACCGACGCGGGTAAAGCGATCGCTTTAATTCATTTGGACGGCGTGTAAATTCCACGTGCTCATCTATCTTCGCGACTTATTGGACGTTGATTTTACAAGCATAGAGTAACGTTTGGTATTTACACGAGCGCAAAATCCCAGACTTTTTCACTGGCGAATGTTACAATTCTTTCGATTCCCTCAACGTAACTTTATACGAATGCAATCTCCAGCATCTCTCGCCACAAGTCCTCAGATATTTTTCTTCTGAAATCCTTCGACAGCATCTTTTTGATCTCCCCCTCTCTCTTTCTTTCTCACTTTCTATTCCCTCTTAAAAATATTTCATCGAATACCATCAATAAAAAGCTCACCGTTTACGATCCTCCATAATTCCAAGTAGTAGTAAGACTGTTAATTTTTCACGCCAGCAATTACAGATTTTTCCCTGGTGGAGTTTCTTTGGCGACTCGCGGGTCAAAGGGCAAAGAAGATACACCGAACGGGGGCAGAGAGAATGAGAGAAAGAACGGGGGTTTCGAATGGAGAGAAAAGCGGAGGGTTCACTGTCTGCGAGAAGGGAGGTGGTGGGAATGTTCTAGAAATTTATTAGCAGCGGACGCACTCAGCCGCGGCACGTCACTGTAAATTAACAGCAAACAGAGAAACGAAATGACCTCGCTGTCTCCAACTCTTTTTGTCCACCTATCGGCGCATTTTTCTCTCCTTTCCTCGTCCATTCACTTGCTGCGAGTCTCCCCCCTCTGTTCGTTCAAGCCAGCCGTCCACGTTGTTTGGCACGGCCGCCTATTCGACTATGAATTAAAACATAAATTTCAATCAACTAGGCGAAGACATTTATGTGCCTCCTCGCTCGGTGCCCCCGTAGTTCTATGCGCTTGCAAACCGACCGTTCCTGTCGATTGCACGAGCGCATACACAGAGTCTGCTGAGAGAGCGGGAGAGAGCGAGAGAGAGAGCTCGATTGAGGAATAAGCAATTACGATGGCCCTCGAATCGATTAATGGGGAATTCCATCTTCGTGAATTTCATGATTTATCTCCATTGAAAGGGATTTGGCTTTACTATGGCCAGGCTCCTTTTTAAAGCTCGATATTGCGACAATGTGGGCCACATGGCTGCCGATCGAAGGAATTCTTTAAAATGGTGCCAGGGTCAAAGGGTGTGCGATTATCCTTGGATTATATAGAGCAGAACCGTTGGAATTTCTTTGATATTTGCCTCACTCTTCTATCGTTACGCAGCGAGCGACGAGTTATATCGAATTAAAACAATCACGTTCCGGATCGATGCTACACACCCTCACGCTGACGCCGAAGGGTTAAAGGTCAACAGAGGAAGTTAATTAGCCTTTAACTTTGTTAATTGCTTTTTTCCCCTCTCGGGTCTTACTGTTTCTTCCGTCATAAATTATTGACATCGATCAATATATGACATTCTACCTTCGGTTGTGTATCGAATGCAAATAAAAATATTTGCATCAACGCGGAGATTATTTCTGAAAGAAGGCAAGTACTCTCTTTCTCCTTACTTCCGTTTCACTAGAAAAAATTCGAAATTATTTCCGACCTTAAGTACTATCAGTTGTAGCAATTGGGCGGCGAAATCGACGAGTTCCTGTCTTTTTTTTATAGAAATTGCTCGAATTAGAGAAGCAGTACAGTGGATATTCCTTGTGTACCTTAAAATACATAAATTATTTAACTCATCGTATTCTTTGCCGTTTTATTCCTCTTATTTCAAACCAGTTTTTTAATATATTTAAACGCCACAGATTTAATGCCCGCAGTTCTATTGTTAACATAGTTTAAAAAATTTATGGTACAAAATAGTTTATGGTATTCAGTGTTACAAAAAACATCCGTCTTCAGATCCTCGGTGTTTGTAAAACAGAAGATGACAATTTGCGCAGAATCGCGCCTTGTAAAGTCGATCACGTATTAGTTTTAATTGCAGATCACAAGTGGATATCGGTATATAGCTAACGATCGGGCCGTTACTGCATCGTGCCGATCGTTCGTTAATTATTTCACGTGTGCGCGCGCGCGTTGCCGGGTTGTTGTTGGTAACTTTAATCAACAGGTAGTTCGGAACCCCTTGTAATAAGCTAATTATACTGCCACCCGTAATAAAAAACCGTTTGTAACTAACCTGCTACGTCATTATCAACTGTCCAACAATTCAAAAGCAGGTATTGCAACGATCACGACTGATGCACAAGTCGGGAATATTGATTGGTAATCCAACGAGTATTACTCGCATTAGGATAAATCGATGATTTCCGACATGCGTTTTGGAAAAGATGGATTATATTATTGTAGATGTATGTACAGTATACCAAAATTATTATTGTATTTTGGAATTTTACGTTATAGAATGCAAATTTCCTGGGGCAATGTGGAATAACGTATCAAATATAGAAAATAATTTGTTAGATGATTAAAGTGTATATATTGTAGGAACGGAATTTTTCTACACGTAAATAATATTAATTTTGGAATTAGTGAGTGTGGATGGTTTGTATATAAGCGAGAGTGAATGTTTAGAGTACGTGATTTGGAAGGCGACGGATGTCAGGGCTAGCATGAATCTTTAGTCTATAGATAAGGAGAAAATGAGTGAGTGCAACAGAGAACGCATACCGTGAGAAAGACGAAGAATGCATGCCGTGAGAAAGAGTATCGAGAGTGGATGCGAGCGTGGATTTTTGGAAGGGTCAGTTAGTGGAATCGAGTTGAGTTGAGAATACAGAGTTATACAGAGTGGAGACTAAGAGAGTGAGAGTTATAGCGTGAGTGGAGAGAGTTAGAGTTATTTTAGTATTCTTAAGAGTATTGTATTTTTATCTATTTAATAAAGTTAACCATTTGTTTTAATTACGCGGTCAGTTAAGTTTCTAGGCTACGGTTTTGTTAATTAGTTCTAAGGAAACCTGTTCCGTTTATTCGAAGACGAGTACCGATAGTCTTTGGCTGCTCGTCTAAGATTAAATCAGAATAGGAGCCTATAATATGAGAAGAAGAATGTATAGATTATCGTGATATTTATTGAGCGAAATTAAACGTAAAAGTTCTGAGAATTTGTTAATATGTTGTTCTACGAGTTCATATAAATTTGAATAATTCCCATCTGACATGTGGGATTT
Source organism: Cerceris ruficornis (assembly GCA_963989415.1). NCBI lineage: Eukaryota > Metazoa > Arthropoda > Insecta > Hymenoptera > Crabronidae > Cerceris > Cerceris ruficornis. Next base: position 18,623,091 of record OZ022520.1, read on the forward strand.
ATCGTAATATCGCAAAGGATTAATGCAAATTAGAGAGATAGAGTTTGCCCCTCGCGTATAATTGGTGTACGGTGAATACGGACTGCAATTAAATGTTAAGCTACGTTAGAAATTTAGTTTCCGCCGTCCTTTGGATTCCTGTTAATGCTTTCGATGTAACTTCAAAGTGTTTCGGAAGAAACGTAGAGCGGGTCAGCTCAGGGATCTAGTTAAGCACCGTGGGGGGTGGTTTTAAAAGAGGGCTTTTAAGAGACGTAGTTTGTACCTGCTCCACTTTCAGTCGTATCCATTTTACTTTGTTCCGGTTCCCAGATTGCATTAACACTTAATGGCTCGGCGCATCATGGTACTTATTATTTTGAAGAATTGAGTGCCACCAGGAATTCGATGAACTTCCTACTTTTTAACCCCTTGCCGTACCGTTTCTTTTGTAACTGAATGCGCAACAACTCAGAATTAATTGCTGAAATAATAATCTATCTCTGAATTCTGATATAGCATGTAACGTAACGCAATATTAAATAGCATAGAAATAATTTGACCGTATCGTGACCCACTGATATATTTAATTTAATAATTTTTGGAAAACTTCAAAATTGCCTATTCCATCTATCGCGTCACGAGTGTCACTCGTTATTGTACGGCAAGGGGTTAATAATCCTGACGCTCCATCAAATTCCACGTTCTTTAATAAAGCCAACGTGCTACAATTCTTCAATGATTTTCTCATAGAACATCGTCGCATCACCACGTAAGCTCGAACTATTTTATACTTCGTCGATAGACAGAATTTTCCATTACCTTGGCTTTTCTAGCGATCAAACAATTTCAAAGTTATTACACCGCTTCCTATGCATTACGTTAGACAAGTTCAAACTATAAAATACAATCTATAAACTCTTTAAGCTACTCACAGTTAACTTTCAGAGCGCAAAGAAACCACCATCGCCGATACTCTCGTACCTAGACGCTTTTAACCTCGCAATAATTTCCCCGCTTATCTCCATATCCCCATAAATAACCAAGAGCCCCTAACTTATTTCATCGTTCTCCTCCATCCACCGCAATGCGCCTCGAACACGAGCCTGCAGTCTAAATCGTGAAATCATCGTCGAAAGTGCTTCGGCGTTGTCTGCTCCCGATAATAACGTAACGCCCGTTTCTATCGTATTGGAGAATAAAAGCCCAAAAAGGCAGGAGCTCGGTCGAACGTACACGGTGTACGTTCTTTAACGCGGCACGTACGTGCGACAACCCCATCTCATCAGATCGGGGCCGGGGGGGTTGGCCACGTAAGAGGGCGGGGAACGTGCACGGTGGCACAAAACGCGCACACCACCTATATTCTAGGGTTTGCCTCGGTAAAAGAGCGAAGCGCAGGTAACGGCACGGAGCCCGATTCAATCAGCTTTCATTGTTTAAAAGTGCTGGCCGCGATACCACGATGGCGGCGCTATTACCACCGGCAGAACAGAGAGAAAGGGAAAGAGGGATGAAGAGAGAGAGTCCCTTAGTTTCCGTACGGGGTCTAATAGTGGCAGAGGTTCGAATGCAAGCACCCCAACGTCACGACACGAACACCACCACCACCGTCATCGGCCAGCATCATCACGACTACTACCTCGAGGCTGGATCTTCTGGTCGCTCGACTTGATCGTACGGTCTTCTTTCTACGTGAGTTACATTGACTACGGCGTACATTAATTACCATTAGAGAGGATTGCTCTAATTCCACTTCAACTCTGTCTCTCTCTCTCTCTTTCTCCTTTTCTATGATCTTCCTCTCCGTTTCCGGGGCTTGTTCCGCCGTTTCTTCCTTCCGTGTCCATCGACCCACTCCCCTTTCCTTCTTGTTCTTCCCGGTTCTTCGTTCCTGGTGCTTCCATTGAGCCGCTCAACGCTCAGAAAATTGCAACGGGAGGAAACTGCGAGGGTTCGATCGTGCTTTCGTTTCTACCGTGCTCAACCCTGCCGGAGGAAATTTATTACGGTCACTTTCCAAGCTGACTTTAGCATTTTTTCTCGTTGGTCGCGTACGAACGAGAAAATTCGGACCATTCGCGGCGATGGGTCATTCGCGATGCTGCGAGATTAGAGGGTCGCTTTCGTACCTTCGATCGCGAAATCGGGTCGTGAAAAATCCCCGTGAATTTTGACGAGCTTTCACAACCTGCCAATCGACGATGAAACGTCGACGATGGTTTCGTTCCATTGGGACTTTATGTCGTGGAGGGAAGTTTTCCATTTTATCTTTAACCTTCGGTGAAATTTTTGCGCAAGGCAGGATTTTTCATTTTTTATTTCTCGTCAGTTTGAACATAGTAGCAGTGTAATAATTTGATTTGAGAAACACTCGTAAGAAGGGTGAGTTTCGGTTGAAACTCTTTTCCCGTGTTCGCAAAAAAAATGGAATGGCACGCAGATATTGCAGAGCTCCTGTTCATGTGCGTTTTATCACGCAACGCGAAAGTTCGTAGTGCTTCTGGCGCGTGTAGTCATAGATCATAATATTTATAGTGCGCAAACATTATGAACTCGAGGAAAATAATATTCTTCGAGCTTGTAAAGCGGCTGATTTACAATCGCACATAAATCGAAAGCACCGGCACCTGGTAACGCTGTAAAAGATCTAAATTCGCGCAATTTAAAGGAACATTTGAATAATCGGCCGGGCGAGCCTGGTGCTCGTTAAGATTTACGCGAGCGGAGAAATCTAGATCAGATCGGAATCGCCTTTAATTACCGTCAATTATCCATAATTAAAAAGCTTGTATTATGTAACCCATGGCGTTAATCTGTCATACAATAACTCACTGTATCTCGCGAAAATATCCATCGGGTTGAATTTTTAAAGAACAAAAATTAACAAATTCGCGATGATCACGAATCCGCCTTGCACGAAGAAAGTAGCACGAATTCTTGAAGGGACATTGACAAAAGTTCTGCCCTCGATTGATAATTTAACATTACGCGGTACGAATAAAATACGAGAATACATTTTTTAACGTGATTCAAGATCTCTCGTTTGGCGTGGTGAAAAACGAATGATTTTGAAGATGATAGAGGGAGAAGAAATATGCTGCAGGTGGTACAACCAACAAGGGAAGGAAGAACTATTTTTCAAAATTGCGATTTTCCTCATTTAATTTATTTAACACTAACCGTACCATGCACTGTCAAATGACCGATTCAACGAAGCGAAAATAAATTTCTTTTATTATTAAATATTGGCTATTTTCTGCGTTCTTTCTAATATTCAATTAAAAATCTCCTACACGTGGGGATTAATCCCGGTACGGTAATAGAATCGCGTTAAGTTTCGGTACGGTCACGGTTAACTTAATCAATATAAATTTTATTTAACCTCAAAATTTAATTTAAACCTAAATAAGTGAACCTCAATCCCCAATAAACATGCTGCTACCCAAACAGTACCCGGTACTTCCTAACAGATATTAAAACACTAAAAGATTCGACATCACGAGTGCCGTAATACCGCAGTCTGAAAAACATGAAAAACAGTCGTTTCAAAAGTTTGGAAAAAAATGTCCGTGTCCTGAATCCGTCCATACTCTCCGATATGACGAAGCACCGTGCACTTTAACATTAACGAATGCCCGCGAAACAACAGTTTTCTAGCGTTACTTCTTTTCGTGCGAAATTCAGAATTCAATTACGGCACGAGTGGTATGCGCGAAAGTACCGTCACCATAATCGCTCTCGCTTCGCAGTCGATTTATGATTCGTTCTCGCTTCTACAGTCATACGCTCTCACCCTTCGCTTACGCGCATTACACCCTTATGTATTCCGCTTTCAGCGCATTATGGGTTCTAAGGCGGTTCGAGCGTAGTCAACGACTGTCGTGCAGCTCCACTTTTGCGGTTGACGTTATTTCATAAAATTATACGCACCGTCGAAGAAAGAGGTCGAAGGTCGATTTTCAAGCCGAAGAATCATACGAGAGTTCCAATGAAATAGCGCATGCTCTAATTAATTCGATGATAAATCCCACGTTCGATTCTCTCGTGATATATTTTTCTTTTTTTTTTTCATTCTCGTTGCTCCTTTTGTAATACGGCGAACGTGGTTATAAGCGTTAACGCACTCGATTCACGAACAATTTCGAGGTTGCACCGTTGAAATGGAAAATAATTGCAATAACGTTAGAGGTAAATGAAAAATACGAACGTGGAGGTATAAAATAATTAACGAAGCGCGATCATCGATGTATTAATAATTTCCCGTATAATTTGTTTTCGCGGATAATACGAATACGAGCCGCATGAAAAATTCCCATCCCCCGGGCAGAAATACGCGTGCGGCTCGAGCTTCGAAATTACCCTTGATCCAGCTTTTAAAACGATCTCATTGCAACAAACAAAAATTTATAATACGATATAACGCTCCGTAATACACGAGCGTTCATAAATGTTCCCGACGTTAAAATATTGCGGCTTACGAGTTTGCGTACCGCAAACAAGACGTTTTAACCCTTTCGCTGCGGGGGCTTTCGAAATACGTACTCTGTAGTCGTGCTAACCTAATTGCGGGAGCTCGTTGCACGGTACATCGTTACTGTACCTCGGTGATTGCAAATTAAAGGATTTACAAGCAACCTTAGTAATTGGAAATTTATTAAGAATTCTTTTATTCCCTCTTAATTTCTCTGTGTCCAACAATAAGTTAGATCTATCTTCCTACCTCTCCTACTTTGTTACACTGACTCTACGCTATTTTTCGACTGTGAATCCCTGCCTCTCGAAAATTTTGTTCTTATGCCTGGCCATTTCTCTGCCTCTTTGTTCCTTCATCCAGTTCTAGCTCTTTGTCATTTCCTCCTCTACCATTTTGCTATCTACTTTCTCTTTCTCCCTTTTCTCTCGTCTTCCGCCTCGCTATTTTCCACAATTTCTCTTTCTCTCTCCCATTTTTCCTCCCCTTCGCTTTTTTTCCTATCAAAAACGTCGCACTGCACTTTTGTTTACGCATGAAAATAGAATCCACGCGAATCGTACAAAGGGCGGCTAGCTTTGCAAAAAAACTGTGCCCAGTTACATTTACCCCGAGTGTTATGGGATATCTGGGTAATTCAGTTGTACGTAATCGATACGACGTGTGTGACGTATTAATCGCACGTATATGTCCAAGTGTGTGTAGGCGAAAAATGCGAGAGGTCGTTATTGAAATGGAAATCAGATGCGGTAAAATTGTATTTACGTACACTTCTGCGGTATTCTCGTAGAATGGAGTTTAATCAGAGTGTAGCTTCCTTTTTATGGTGTTATTGCAATGCAATCGGGGGCAAAAATGGAAGATGGTATATTTAAGGAAATTCCTGGGAACTGCTCCTCCTACGGAACTAACAATACGAGACAACGGAAGTTCTGCGGAAAAAGACGACGAGATAGAAGGAAAAGCCCATAGAATTGCCGTTTCCACGTTTACGGAATATGAAACCTTCGAAAAGATTTGTTGAGCTACGCGTTAAGGTAACAGACATTTCACGTTTCCCAGACGAAGATGAATTATTTTACAGTTTTGATCGTATCTGTCCGGTATTCCATCATTTTTTACGATTCCCATTAAGGACTTTCGATAGGAGCACATTAAAAAATTCAGCTGTACAGGACGATCCGTAAATAGAACGTTAATCGTTATATCTCTAGCGTACGTTTAGATCTCCCAAAGCAATTAGCATTCACGTTCCGGGCACGAGATTTGCAAATTTGTCACATTACGAATATAGAAGGAATGTTTTTTTTTACACGACTCATTAGTACACTTTCCCTTTCGTTCACTCGCGACCTTAATTATGATTGTAATTGTTATACAACTACCGTTTATATACCATAGTAATCACATACAATTTAAATAGAATAGAATACCAACGAACGAAAATAAAAGACATTACAGCGACGTGATAAAAAGCGAATTACCTTTATCAATCTCATTCAAATTGTCAGTCAAGTCCGTCACAGATTGATTAATATCCTCGTGTACTTTCAGGCCAACCGTTGCCGTACGTATGCCCACCTATACGAACGCCATTAAGAAGTTGCAAAGTTCTCCGCCAAGAAGTCGGAGAATATCGAGCTTCCAACGAGAGCAGCCACCGACAGATCGCTGAAGGATGGGGAAAAAAACCCGAAGATGTATGCGTTTTCTGGCGACGGGCGAATTAAAGACCGTAACACATTTGCAAGAAACGATCGCTTTAGGTGCTTCCTTCCGATGCTTTACGGCGGTTCTTCCTTTTTTCCGACCGGCGCAACAAAAAAAGCCACTAGAAAGAGGGAAGCAGGATGGCAAAGAGAGGAAAAGGTGGAGGAGAAAGAGTGGGGAACGACGAGGCGAACGAAGGGGCGAAAAAAGGAGAGGAAGTCTAAAGAGGCAAGTTACCGCTTCGGAAGTTCTAAACTTACGGCGATGCGTTGCAGCTCGACGCTGATCTATAATCGAGAAAAGTTTGAGTTCTTCGTGTTTTCTCTTACGGCGCTGGGTAATATACTCTTCGAGAGGGATCACGGTTCCTAGTAAACACCGAAGTTGCGCCTCGTCTCGGGGAATACGTCGATTTCTCATTGGTCGAGCTTATGACTTATGGGGATGCATTTCTGCGGTGAAATTCTTGCTGAAATTATGCAAAGTATATCGGTCTTATGGATCGAATTTTTTCTGATTTTACATAACTCAGAAAGTTTGTACATTTATCTAGAACATTCGGAACGATCGCGCTTGAAACCGTGGAATTTTAATTTCCCCTTTTTACATATTTCCACGCAATAATCCATATCGGAGAGACAGAGTCTACCTCGAAGAACGTGGTCAAAAGGTTCACATACAAAGGTCGTACGAAATTTCAGAAAAATGACATCAGCCTCGAGCACTTGAGAAAATTGGCAAGCTCTCGGTTCGAGAAGGAGAACGGTATCAAAGAACACCTTCAAAAGGCTTCCCGCTCGTAGATTATTAACACCTGTGTAACCACACTTCCTTACAATCCCATCTCGAATCGATACCACTTAAATGTTCTCATTTCTTTCCACCGGCAGCAACGTGATCGCGAGTCTGTTTAATTTCAATATTCCTCCACCTGTACGGCGTTAACGAAGCGCACTAAAGGAAAGTGAACGATTAAGAGGATAGAGAGAATCGAAGAGTCGACGATGTAAAAGCGGAACGCTGTCTCCTGATGTTGGTTTAACAAACACTGAGGACAGATCGGTGGTTGCTATTAGGTGGAAACCGTGTATTCGATGTTGACCGGCAATGGTGACTTCCGCTTGCCGCAGGAAATGAGCTGGTGAATGGTGTTCTCAGTGGAAGATTACCTCGACACCTTATAATTACGTCACAGCACCTCGTTACGCATGTTCTCTGTCCAGGTAGCAACTTATCGCTTGACTTGCAAAAATATGCAATAGTTATCTCGTTTGGGCTATGGCAGGTAAAAAGGTATGGTAGCTCGAACTCGTAATTAGTGAGCCTAAACTCAAATCTTTCTCAGTTGTCTGTGTTACATTTTTCTTACGTGACACATAGTGAAAATGATTCGAAATCCATCTAAACAAGTCTGTTTGCAATACATTTACAGACACGACACAACGTAACTATACAGGGTGTCTCAATCGGTTTTATCATCTGCTACAATTTTTCTTCAGCGCATTATCGCTGAATGTTGCAAAATATCAGCTGATACATTACATAACGTAGTGTGTGCATTAAGTAATGTGCAGTCATTACTTCATGGATTTCAAAAATGCTGCGATGCAAATCGTCGTTATGTTGAATCATACCTGCAAAAAAATGCTAATGTCAGTGCGGATTTTAGAATTGAAATATCTCCTAAACTACTAACAAGTACTAACTTTTTGACGTAAATATATCTGTCCTTTTTTTTATAAAGAAGGTAAATCGATTGCTGTATAGAAAAATACCTCATTTCATCTAAAAAAAAAACACTTACGAAGAAACTAATAACACCAGAATATGCTTCCATCGGTACCATTCAAGATTCCTACGAAACGTTTTTCTCTGCGAGCAACAATAGCCCAGAAAATCAAGATTTAAAAATCAGCTGAACTACACTATAATGGGATCCTCCTAAAAGGTGAACTTACAGGTTTCGATTTTAAATATTATTAGTTCCAGGAAAAGGTTCTTCCCGATTTTTCAGTAACGTCAAAATTTTAGTTAAAATAACGTGAAAATGCCTAATCATGTAAACAATCGCCGTGTTATTTATCATCTTTAGCAACTTTCCTGGCAGCATGCAAATCCCATCACGATAGAAATTGGCAAGTTTCGATGAAAAGAATTCATCGAGACATTATATGACATTACCGATTTCTTTACATTTTGTGCGGACCAAATAACGTTGCAGGGAACGGAATAAGTGAAAGTCAGACGGTGTTTTATCCTAAGAAAATCCATCCTAATAAAAAAATGACTACCTTTGTCCCTTGGACTACTTGCAGGCCAGAGTACATACTTGCCGAATATGTTCATTCATCGATGCCATTGTTTACGATGTAAATTAAGGAGGTTTGACAGCAATGTTTTCCGGATCCCACAATACTTTATTATTCTTAACATCTATACTTCAAGTTGCTAAAAGAGCGGGAGGTTCTTTCCGGTCAAATAAATGTAGCAGCCAAATGAAACTCATCGGGAAGAACTCTGTACTATACCTAATAATATGCTTGAAAGAAACGTTGCATCGATACAATATGAAATATAAAATTAATTTAATTTTTTTCAGAACATGTTTGTACTAATTTAGGTCAAGAAATACTGTATAATATCGTACTGCATCAACAATTTAGAAGAAGAATTAGGAAGTGGATCATGGTGAGTAAGAACATAAAGGTTCAGACTTTTAATTAGTAGGACCAAGTTCAAATTCTCCCTCGCCACCTTTGAGAACTTTTTCCTGTGTGATATGTACATCGTTGCCTCGCTGGTTCGGAATTCACCTAAAAGGGTAGGTCGTAGGCGAAATGGTCATAGCAATTAAAACCGAAAAGTACAGATGAAACAAGAAGAAGAAATTATCTCTTTCCTTTGGGCGTCTTCATTATTAATAAATTCACCTTTTTTCGAATTTATTTTGCCGAGAAAGTCGATGGGTCGCAGCGCGGTTTGCTACCCTTTGGACGCGAAACGGTATACTTTCCGGGTCAACAAGGTGAATTATTTCGTAAAGGTAAATAACTTTCTATTTCTATAGGCTTGACATTAAATTCAGGTTGATAACGAATTGTGCATCGATTTAATTTCGACCTGAAAGGTCACGATATTTTTGTTTATTCGGTTAGAACCTTCCTCGATACAAACGGTTAGTAGAAAGGTAGAAAATTTTCTGTAATTAATTTCAATTGAATGAAGAGAGATTGGATAGTTGGACCGTAGAAGGGTTAAATATTTGCAGGTTGGTTTCTCTGCTGCTCTTCGGTAAATTGAAATTATTTTGGGTCAAATAGTTTATGATGAATGACTGAAAAGAAACGAGAAATAACATTGAGATGCTTTACGAATAAATGCATAGAAATAAGAATTCCCGAAATGTCTTTCTTTTTGCGGTTTAAACAATATGTTATTTTATCCCCTGGTATCTTGCGCAAGCTGTTAAAACAATTTTCAACGTTATATTCGGATTATTATTGTTATAATACAGCTCACTGGTTGCGGTGAAGTTTATCCAGGTGTTGGCAGATTAAATTTCGAAAAATTCTAGATCAAACAATTTTTGCGAATCGAATTCCGTGGGAGAATTTAATCCACGCATAATGCTTTTATATGCAGCCGGACGCGGTAATCAATTTTAATGATAGCGCGCGGAAAATTCCCTCGTTTTTTAATTACTTCCAGGTTAATAATATTTACAGATTGTCGTGCGCGTATTCCATTAGGCGGCCGCGGAAAATCTGATCTGCGCGGAAAACACGACGAGGGGAAAAAAACAACATATAAAATACCTATCCGACGTACCGGCATCAACGGAATCATACGAAATTTGCCAAAAATCATATAACGGGAATAAAGTTCGGTGGAATTTAGGGAAAAATTGCCGGGTTTACTAAAAAATTTCGGTAATCGAATGCAAAATTCGGATTATTTGAATTTTCCATGTGCAGCTCTCCTTCCATTTCGCCGTGTACGCGTTGTAAAATTACTAGACCCGGTACCAGAATTATTGCATTTTACACCGAATTGAATGAGAACACAACCGCGACTGCTCATTACGTTTTGTGAATGAAAAAATGAAGGTTTTCTTCAACGGATATCAATTATCAAACGGTTCACGATGAAGGTTTATACGTGGTACCCCGGAAAGTCTCGGCACAAAGGGCGATTAGGCGAAATAAATGCCTCTCGTGAGCTATATACCTTCGCGTCCCATTTGTCGAAGGTACCAGCCACCGAAGAAGTCGAAGAGCTATCTCTTCTTGAAAGGAGCATCGGCATAGAAAGGCTTGAATGGAGTACGTATGAAATGATTAAGCTTGGAAGGCAGCAGATGGGCCCTTGAAAGGATCGGATAAGATTATAGGTTCTTTGACAGGTATAATGCTTCTACACTGCCTCATTTTCTTAGATCATTACATTAGACGTGCGTTCTTACGACGCTTTCTCTTCCTTTTTTTAACTTAACGAACATAGCCATCGATAGAATTATGCTTTCGTTACGTCGTTATTAATCCTGTTAATCCATTATCGTTGCTTCGGGGTTTTCATTCGTGTAAAAAGTTGATAGTCGTTTAACTCTTTAAAAGGAGAATTATGAATGAACGTTATAAATTCCTTGTAGGTCACGTATCATTCTGTAAATTAGCAAAATATTGTTACGCGTCGACCGTGTACGTAAGACCCTTTTGGACATTGTAAATAAATCGACACTCTTTTACAAAACTTTTAACGTTTATTCCATCACACGTCCGATACCGAGGACGTCTGATAGTAGAGTTTCTTTATTTATACTAATAACAATTGATGTATCCCGGAACCCAGTAACGTTAGTTCTACTAGGTGTTCCATGCGTAACATTATATTTATTTTACACAGAATTTTACTAGTGTATTAAATCAGAGATGGCCAATGAGATGATCGCGAAGCGATTTTTCATCGATCGAAGCCAACAGGAGACGATTTCAACATTCAAACCTCCTTCCCCATTGTCACTTATTACAGCGCAAGACACAATTTTGAATGTGTTAATTGTGCGGACTTTGGTTGACAGAGTGCGGCACATTTGCAAGGAAAAAAGTCAATCATATATAAACAGAAATTGGCAATCCCTGTATTAACTCAGCCAAGCTCCCTAAAATATTAACACTAGGTTTATAAATATTATTACTAGGTACCGACAATTCTTAATATACCTATCTTTACCAACGCGGGCCAATAGGTATATCGCATTGGGAACTACAAAATTAGAAGAAAATGAATTCCGATATATCCTAGTCTCGTTGAATCGATAAAAGTCAGTACAAGTGACACGAAGTTCAAAATTGGTAGGAATGACCCGCCCGATAAACCTAGCGTTAATATCGCGTGAAAAGTGTCAATTGAAAATCTAAAAGAATCCGTAAAACGCTTCTCCCGATTTCTTCATCCAAGTTATCCCCTTATCCTATTTCTTTTCATTAACCCCTCGACCGCGATGGATCGGTCATCAGTTTATTTCCTCCACCCGCAATTTCTCAATGTTCACCGTGCATTATTAATATTTGCAGCGTTAACTCGGCAGCCACTTCGGTCAGAAATGCTACCGTTAAAGCGACGCGATTTTTCAAGCAACGATATACGAACTCGTTATTTATTCCTCATAACCAGTTTCCTAGCTCGAGGCCGAGGGAACACGGGGATGCACGGTAGGAATACGCTGATCGATGGTCGTTGAGGGTACGGTAAGGCCGGGCTCTTCAACTTTTTATTAAAACCGGCGGGGTTAACAAGGGCGTTGCGCGCGAGTGTGAAGCGCGTGGCTCGCTTAAGTCGCGAAAACGAGGAGAGAATATCGCGGTGATTCGAGTGCCGCTCGAAAGAGCGAGAGGGAAACGAGGACGGATAAGTACGAAAATGGAGTGGGATACGAGGGAAATGAAAGAAGGACTGTCCCCGCGGAGAGACAGAGAGACGGAAATGGGAATTGGAGGTAAGGACGAGGAAGGGTAGAGAAAGGTAAGGGCGAAGGGGAGGATAGAATAATAAAAGAGAAAGGGAGGACATCGACGATGGAAGACAGAAGGCTGGAAACAGTGTCGCGGGGTTGGAAGACAAAGAGGAAAAAACGTGGAGATATCAAGAAGTGAGATAAATAGGAAGAGTGGTCGGGTAGGAGGACGGGGGAGGGAGAACGAGACGGGATAAGGGGTTGAAAGTGGGAGCGAGAAGAGAAAGAAAGAGGCGAGCAGAGACGAAGATGAGGATGAGGTTTTAGATGAGGACGCAGATGGGGGAATAGGGAACCAAGGGACAGAAAAGTGAAGTGCAGGGTGATTTGCAAATTCCATCATCCCTCGTCGCATTAGCCCCCTACCTCTGACTCGGTGGAGGATGCCGAGTCGTATACCTATATATACAGTCGCCATCGCGGCGTGATTGCGCACGACAAAAAGACGATTTGCGGCTTTTCCTCTGTCGCGCTTTCGGAAGAATCCTTCGGCTTGTGCGTGCCTTTGTGCATACTGGGTGTGACGCGTGGAAAATGAGCTGTGAGTTGAAAATTATCGGAGACAGCGGAATTGTACGAAAGCATTTAAAAATTCGTTTTACCGTTTTCATGCCATTTGACCGCGAGCGATACGACATTTTTAGGATACCGTGATGTTACGATTACGAGGTGTCGTGTCGATGGTCCAAGACGTTTGAGAGTTATGATACGTCGTAACGTGTCATCTGGTTGGACGTGGCTCGTCCGACGTGCTGGTCGTTTTGCGTCCTTCGTATTAAATATGTAAGGTGCGTAAAAAAGAAATGGATCACGCGGTTGCCCTCTCGTATTCCTGGAACAGGATGTCTAATCTTCTGCACCAGTACTATCGAGGAACACGCTATTTAGGAGCCATGGTTCGTAAGGAGGTTAAGGCTCCGACTTTTTATCAGCGGGCTCAAGTTTACACCGTTCATCGTCACCTCAGGAGATTTTTTCCATTGTGATACGTGTATCACAGCCTTGGTAATTTAAAACCCACTTAAATCTGGATGAAATGACCATAGCAGTTAACCCCTTGCCCTAGAATAACGAGTGACACTCGTGATGACTTAAATGGGATAAGAAATTTTAAAGTTTTGCAAAACCTATCAAATTGAAAATATTAATGAGACGCAACGCGATAATATTATTCCTGTAATATTAATGTTACGTCAAATTATACGATATATCAAGGATCACTGATCAATTTTTATTTTAACAATTAAATTCTGAATTATTGAGGAGGCAGTTACAAAACAAATCGTAGGGCAAGGGGTTAAAACCTAAAGAAACCAGAGGAAGGAAAGAAAGAAAGAAAGAAAATGAAAAGGCCTCGTAATCCATGGGCCCGAGATTAAATCCATTGTCACCTCTAGGAAATGTTTCCATTATGATATGTATATCATAGCCTCGGTAATTTGGAAACCATCGAAAACAGTGGGTCCTAGGCAGAAGAAACTTTAGCAATTTTAGCGGAAAAAGCAGAAATCAACAACAATACGGTATTAAATTTCACGGTAATTTTCTGCAGTTAGAAAACTGTTCCAATTTAGCTGAGTTTCTTGAAATTCGTTACATTTGGGATATTCATGTAACTGACGTCATTCACACGAATTTCATAAAACTGACTAGCGTGTTACGTAACACCATTGGTTTTACTCATTCATTACACCGTTTGATAGGATGTTTTCCTCGATCCCACGAAAGATACCACTGTGGATAATTTTACTTTTATATCGAGCGCTCTGTCGTAAAACGAGGGACTTTACGATTCTGCGCATTTCGGTGGTGAAGGTTATAGAGTTTCTCGATGCTGTTGCAACGTCGACTGCCACTGGCAGTTATTGCCGGTTGATTAAAGTTATCGAACGATGGTTGAATGCTCGTTAGATACGATTCGTTTTACCCGTGTGCGCGAATAAGCGATTCTTCAACGGCAATGCAGTCTGCCTTCGACTATCTTGAACAGATTTTAAGATCACGTTTCTTACAAGCTCGCCTATTAATTGCCTCCTGCATTTTCACGTATTTTGATCACAATTTACAAAGTAAAGAGTCAGGGACAATATTTATAGTAGCGGAAACTAGTATCGTGTAGCGTTTGCTACTTAAATCAGTAAGATATATGTAGAACTGATTTTAACACATGCGGATTAAATTAATTTGCTTTTCGTTCATTTTTATCGTAATTTATTGTTTAAGGATCGATGGATGATATTTGGCCGTGAAATTTGAAATAACGAAATACGTTTATGATTGATTCTAACATCGATGTAACAGCATATTCAATTTAAAGAAAACTTGTTTCTCCAGGGTTTTATTTCTCCCAAAAGCACCCCCACATTCGCATGTTTTGAAAGTAAGCGAATCAAGAAAGTTGAAAATGAGAATTTCAGTATAATTGATGATTTACTCCGGGATAAGTTTCGCGACTGTACAATTTATTGCACCTACACGAAAGTTGCTGAAAATTCTCCTGACAGGGAACGTGTCTCGGTTCTCTCGATAATGGCAGAGATATCGGCTACGAAATAAATATAACAAATGGCGCACCGTATACCGAATCGATTATTGTAACGTTTTCAATGGCGCACCTGGAAGTCGTTCGAGATCGTATGACGTGGTAGCATGTGAATTCGAGTGTGGTATTGAAAAATTCCTCGATCGGAACAAGGACATTCGAAGAAAGGCTGGCTCGACCGGCTCGGAGAACGGCTTATCACAAATGAGGCCACTGCGTTTTTCGATCCGACTCTCGTAATCGTGACTATTCGAGTTGCATTTCGTTCGGGCGTTCGCGTATGCGAAAATCAGCGAACCGACGAAAAGCCGGCATTGTACGAATCACGATTACCGGCGGTGATTCAATTAACTTCCAAACGTCGTAACTCCAATCGACTTTCCCTCTTCTTTCAGGATAATACCTCTCGTAAAATATATTTTTACGTATTTCCAAACGCCTACGTTTCGTGATAGAATTTGAAAGACCGTGATTGAAATGCAACCGATAACGATAAGCACGGTTAAACGAGAATGCTTGAGTTTTAAATCCAACGTTGAAACTTATTTAGTTTATTATAACAACGATCTTACTTTGGAGGCTCAACAAAGATCATCAATCGCGAGAGAACACGATTCATATTTTGCAGAGATCTGACTCAATATTCGTCTACTTTCACCAGAATGCAACTGCAACGTGGAAATCGACACCGTCGCGAAGGGTCATCCGACGTTGCACATCCACAGCACCCGAGGCAGGTTCGTCGCTCGGCGGTGCATCTGTCGGCTCTTTCAAGCCTTTTATTTCCGTCCCTACCTGTTCAACGGAACTTTTACCCCTCAAAGTGAACGCAGACACCTACATGGTTTGCTTCGGAATACGACCCAGTTTTTTCAACCGTAGGTACACTTGGAAAGGAGAAAAAAACGTAAAGCCAACAGGAAGGAATAGGTGGTTTAGAAAATCTGGATTTCCGGCCATTCTGCAATTTAGACCAAAATGAGAAAACTCGATTTTTCGTATTTACATTCGCGAGATTAATTTTCACTCTACAGCATATGCTCGTTGTAATTTTCATGTGAAATAATGAAACGAGTGTAGAACGTATAGACGCTACTGTAAGCACGACGGCAGAAATACATAATTGCCTCCCAGATAACTTCAGCCCGTTTCAAACAGAAAATGAGAAATCCGTGAGTCCATACGTTTCGTTTTGTTCGTTTTCCGCGTATCAATGAGCAGTGAAATCACGTTGACCAGATTCCTTGGTTTTCCCTTTTTCTATTTTCAAAGGGTCACCGCGAAATTCGTCCTATTTGCTTCCTTTCAAATCAACGAGCACTCGAAGGAATTTCCGCGTTACTCGGCGCCGACTTTAGCGCGAATTTTGCAGGCCGTAATTCGTCGAGCAAGAAATCAGAAGGGTGTATTTTCGAAAGCGACTTGTTAGTGAATTTTTCATTACTCCACCGTGCTTTCCCGTTCTTTCAAACCTTTTATTTCACTCACTACATGTTCCTCGGAACCTTTCACCGAGCTCCGTACAGGCTGCCGTGGCTGACCCAATTCCGCCTAGCATGATGCACTGTACAAGCAGATTCGTCGAGGAAAAATTATGTGCCGTCGGGTTTTTTGCAGTTTTTCCGGCATTAATGCGGGTAAACGATCGCGAAGCTTCGAATCCGTGAGCATCGGTCGCGAGGGGGACAGTTCCATTTCAATTTTCCTTCTCTCGAGGCTCACTCGACGAAACGGAGGAAAAAACCCGTGGAGCGCGTCAGTTATTGTTGAACTTTTATTCATTTATTCTCTCGGTTAACGTATTTTTATACTGGACCGAAGTAAAATTCATCGGTATCGACTTCTTTCTATTATTATTACTTTCAGTTCCTTATGTTCGCCATTTTTTTTTACCCTACTTTTACGTAAAATAAAATCGAACGACCACGCTTTCATCAGTGGTACTTGGAATTTTACGTGCGCGCCTTTTGCATTTTTCTATTCCACTTATCAACCTCTCTCAAGTGCACTTTGTGCACTTTGTATTGCGTTCGATGCACTTCGCGACACAAGTGAGATTGCAGGGGCTCTCGAAATGACGTAAAATCGCGATGCACACCCGAGGATTTTCGGTTGCCGTATTTTCGCGGACATGCATTTCCCTTGGCTTCTTATTTCCCTCCGGCAAGCTTTCACTGCAACCGGCGAGTGCATTCGCGTTGCGTGTTGTTTACGGTTGGCAGTTTCATGGAGATTTCTTAAGCATCGTATTCCTTCGTATTTGCCGCTCTCTCGTGGCTTCTTGCGAATCTCGCGACTGTTTCTCCTCATCGAAGATATTTCCGTTGGTAGACGTTTTCGAAGGGGTGGGTTTCGTCGATTCTTCTTGCAACATTTTAAACCGGGGTACATATCTTCTGGAATTCTATTTTGGTTGTAAGTGAATAATCTTCTAGAAGCATTTTGATCTAAGAGCATTTACATTAATATGGAAGCTAATGATTTCATTTAGAAAGAATAGATCGTGCAGCATCGAAAAAATCATCGAGCTACAAATTTCGAGAATTTTTCCCCCAGAAATACTTGATTCGAGGAACGCGTGCGATGCGATGCAATTTGAAGCTTAAAGTCTCGGGGGTCTGAAAATCCAATAGGATTTCTTATCCGATAAGAGACTTTTCTTTGAAATGAAAATTCGAAGTTTACGTACTATCTGAAATTCTAATTACTTCTTATATAATCGTGAACCTTCTAAAAAAATTACAAAGTACATTTTATTTGCAACAATATTTAACCAGAAATTCTCTTATTTATTAAATATCATCCCCTCCCATAAAGTGATATTTTATGAAATCAACATATGTAAGAACTAATAAAAAAATGAACTCAATCCATCTATTATAATCAGCTAAAAAAATTCATAAACAGGTTTCTCAAATGTCTTATCGAACATATTGGAATTCAAATATTTCAAGTCCCAAAAATCCTGGCAACAGAAATTTTTCCAGTTAATAAACGATACCTAAATTCTCCTACAAATAACATAATAAATTCGATTTATTCTACTTGTCCGAAAACACTGAGGGCTCTTAATCCAGCGGTACACATTTACCCCGATCATGCGCTTCGGGCTCGACGATTATTCCCGGCACGAGAACGAATCCAAACGCGATCCCGAAAATTCAGGGGCGCACAAGCATTGGGAGAAAGAACTGCAAGGTAAGTGCCGTCACTAACGGTGCATTGCACTATACACGGGGCGCTCGTTGCACCGTAACCACCCTCTACCTACTCACCGCATTGCACTGCATCGTGCTCGACGAGGAACCTGAGGAGAGGGTGTACCGTTCAACAACCTCCGCTGTTTTATCGTTCCTGAAAACGTAGCCCTCTTACTTTGCTTTCACCTTCTTCTCCTCCTCCTCTCTTTCTTCTTTCCCATTTCTCCCTTTCTCTCTCTCTCCATTTTCCATTAGTAAATTTCTAACGTTCATTGCTCATTCGCCCTTTTTACCCTCTCCCTCTCTTTCCCTCTTCCGTTTCCACCCTTTCCCCCACCCCCTTCCGGCAACTCGAGCCATTCTTACTTTTCTTTCTTGTCGTGCTATTATTGTGCGTTACTTAACCGAAGGAAATTCTTGAAGCCTTTGAAATCGCGCGAATCTTCGCTGAAACGAAACATCATTTATTACAAAAGGGAAATTATTGCTTGCAGGAGGGAAGAAGTACTCGAAGTTGATGAATTTCAAAGAGAAAGGAAATTCATCGTGGGTGGAGATCAAAGAGAAGTACGTTCGATGCAACGTACAGTGTGAATTGGACGGTTGCTTCTTTAATTACGTACGTGCATTAAATCATTACTGTAACTGTGCGCTCTTTAAGAGAGTATCAATGCAATTCTCTCCCTGTCGTGTTTTTATACGAATTGCAAAAAGATAGGGAATTTAACGTTTCACTTGGATTTATTCGGTGAATTATGTTCTCCTAGTTAAATCACCTTTAACGGGATAAAGGAAGCCATTAGCTGTAAAGGATTGACGCGATTGTCGAGAAAAACTTGAGGACACGGATGACAGGGCGACGGTGAACGTGCTAATTAATATTGACTTAGCTTATTTTTCCAAGGTTTCATCGGTTCCTTGTCGTCGCCCGTCGAGCGTAATCGCGAAATTTCATTAGCCTAAGAAGATTCCAGATAAACTTTCAGCCCCGGTGAATTCTCAACAGTAGCATTGAACTACACGCGTTACATCACTTTAAATCTGCCTCCTTATTACCCCATTACCTTAAGGCTGCACCGTACAAGGGAAAACCCGGCAAGAAAGTCCCGGAGAACAGGTTGGATATCGGGCTCCCCTTAGTTTTCCTCGCGAAACGCTTTTTCTCCGGGAAATCCTCCTTAAGCCTTTTATTTTGCGCATTAACTGTCCAGTTAATCCTCGTACAGAGGCACGTACGTACGCTACGTAATTGCAATTGATCCAAATCCTCTTTATCGCGTCGAGCGCAAGCAAAAGAAAGACTTTAGGTAGGAAAAAAAAGGAAAAGGGACGAAAGAGAGAAGTAAAGTCCGCTGAATTCTTACAGGACCCTCTGTACCGGGTTTTAAATGTTCTTTGTGAGAAAATTGAAAAGTAACAGTTGCCAACAAATATTGGTTGGTAATTGGATACGCGCTTGGATTAACTTCTAATTGGTCTAGCGTAGATCGATTAAAAATTTCTGCGAATTTCGTATCTACTTCTCTATGTTAAGTTTTGATTTTTATACGTTATGAGCTGAATTGTAGACAATATTAACACTAGAACTACCAAACCAGTCAAAATGACTGGTACACAGTTTTTTCCAAAAATTCTCCAAGTTTGTAGGGAAGCCATAGAATAAATATTCTACGTCCACCTGAAAAAACCTAAATCACTGAATCGATCATTTTTTTTTACTTTCTATCTCTTAATTAACGTGGTTTCAAAGTACTTATTTAATTTATTTAAATATACTAGATTTAACGCCGGTAGTTCTAGTGTTAATTTCCACAAATACCTCGCATAAATACACTCAAAACTTTATTAGATGTAAATATCGTATTTAAATATCAATTACGCAAGGATTAAAAAATGTCTGCCGCTGCAATCGAAAATCAGTATTGTGAGTGATTTTTAGCCGTGGTGTTTGATCCTGGTATATAGCCGTTTTGTTTGTCGATATGGTTCAAGCACAGTTTTACAAAATAAGAAAATAATTAGTAATTACATAATGATCAAGCTTAGCGTAGGTCAGGTAAATTATCCTTGGAGCGCCGGGGAACGAGGGATAAGCCGAATAAATTCTTGACAATTGCAAAGAATATAAAAATACATCCCTCAAATTGGAAAGGAAAATCTTTGTTTAATTAGTCTGTCGAAAAGTCATATTGTATTGTCGCGCGAATTTCTTCACGGTTATTCTATATTCTATTTTCATTATTTGGTTATTAAAGTTTTATTTAGTTTATTCGCCGACGTGCATCCCTTCATTTTTGTCCACGGCATTCATATATGTAAGCCGTTTATTTTGAAAGTGGCATAAGTCACTTTTCGTAACGAAAAATGGGGATTCTTTTAATGATGATAGGAAATTATTTCTACTAATAAGAATATGAGTATCAAAGATATCGAGTGCAAGTAAATCTGCTCGAAAATTGGAATCAGTATTTTTAGAGACGTTAAAACGCAAATTCTAAATATCTCAATTTAAAAAAAGTGGCTTATTCCAGTTTCACAATAAACGGCTCACATATCTTTACAACAAGTTTTTTTCAGCTGCATACATTCTATTGTATTCTGTAGTACGGTTGCATATTTCTTTCAAATTGACAAGAATAACTGTATATGAAGTAATCCCGGCATTTGTCTCAAGACAAAGAACAGGCACGATTGTGTCAGTATTGCGTATCTCCGTCTTGAATTGGATTGGGCGCTGGTATAACGAGGCCATAATTGTCTGGACATATTACACAAGTACTAAAGCAAATTAGGCGCAGACGTGACTCGCGTATATTTAGATCGGATATGTGCTATTGCGTCAATTGGTTTGGGAGCCGCAGAATGGCGCCAGTACGATTTCATTAATTACGGGAGCAAATTGAAAGGTAACGAGCTTGATGAAATACTATGTGTTGTAATAATTTGACCGAATATTACGACTGCCGGTGTTACTAGCTCCTCTAACATCGCCGATAACAAATTTCGGACGTGCAGTCAATGGCCGATGACGTTGTGGTTTCGATTGGTGCAATTCAGGGGGGAGGGTAATGTATTTTAAGCGATGCTGTCACCTCAAAAATATTATTTCGACGTATAATCGTTCGCGTTCCATCCGCGATTAAAGCGACATTAAAATAAAACACGGATGAATAGGTGCCTTACTTTCATCGAAATTGGATAATTGCAATTTTCATCGTCGATAACGAACGTCAAAGTTCATTTATATATATATATATATTTATCCGATAGCGAATTATAACGCAGGGTCATTTATTTTTTGGGTAAATTCAATAATCTCGCCGAGGCATAAGAATCGGAATAAAATAATCGAAGTAATTTCTATAAATCTAGCTTTTCATTTTATAATAACGCGAAAATGATTTTATCGCGGAAGTGAATAATAATTCATGGAATACAATACAATATAGATACGACGCTCGCCGTAAAATTTTGAAAATCTTACTGTCAGCTCGGAGTGGCAGTTTCTCTTATCTTTCTCTATCCGTAACGTCGTAGCTCGTATAAGTTAATACAGGGCGACTTGTGATACAAGTTAACGTGAACTTACGTTGTACAAGATTAAGTCTCGTACAGTCTCTCTCAGTTTATTTGCTGGTGATATTATTTTACAGCGATTCACCTCGACAACTCGAAATCTTTACATGAAACCAAAAATGTTCGTGGTTCATGCATAACAATATTCTTTTATTTCTATGAAAATATGGGCCGATAAAAATAGCGGTTTCCGTCATTTCTCCTTCGTTTTGAGATACATATTCCTTTGCTTTGAATTGTACTTTGAATTTATGTAACGAGACGCGTGATATGTAAATTGTTTCCTATTTCAAATTTTTGACTAATACCACTTTCATAATTCCTAGCGAGCAACTGTTCTTTGAAGGTGCATTTCAAAAGTAGACTTTTGATAATTTTTTAATATTTTCCTCTATGAAATTGCTTTTCAGACAGCCATATGATCTTTAAATGGCTATGAAGAAGACTGTGCTGGTGATTATGGCAGTAGTTTAATTGTAAGTCACTTATTCTTCATATCGATATATTTAAACTTTTATTTTGGACTGTACGTTGAGTTCTGCCCAATGAGAAAGTATCAACCCTATTAACACTACATTTACTGGCGTAAATTTATTACATTGCAATATATTAAATTATGACTTTGGAAAAAGAGAGATCAAGCGGCAAAGATGGTAATTCGATAAGTCATTATTGTATTATAAAATGCACGAGGAATATCTACTGGCTAGCGTCTCTGTAAAGTTAAGAAATGTTTATAAAACAAGTAGGAACCAGTCAATTTGACGGCTTTCGTAAATTTAGTGTTAAAAAGCTCAATTTGTATCACTTCCACAAATTCCATCATATTTTAATAAAATATACGTTGGCGCAACAAAAATGAGCAATAAGTTCAATCTTTCAAATTTTTCACTTACAATTAGACCACTTTCATAACCACTGGCACACACATCACATCGGTAATGAATTTTAATAGTAAATTTCAATTTTAATATAGTAAATATATTAATATTAATAGTAAATTTTAATTTTAATATATATGTAATAATGACTTCAGAATTTATATCTCTTATCGTATCGTCGAATTCGCGATATGTAGACGAAAGTGAACTCTCGGTAATCCTAAGGAAGCAAGGAGTGAAACAGGCTTGGATTATCGGGAACTCGAATTGACGGGTGTTCTGATTATTGGAGGATCGTACTATAGGAAGCTGAGTTAACGGGAGCTTGGGTTATCGGGATTTTGAATTATCAGAAGCTCCGATTATTGGAAACCTTGGTTAACAGTTGCTCAGCTTATCGAGAACTCAGTTTATCGAGAGGTACCGACCGAACGGGAGGACCGATTAAACGTGAAAACGAGTGAGAAAAGTGAATCGATCGGGACTTCGATTCGCTCTGTTTTCGAATTCACGGAACGTAGAATTGTAGGAAGCTCGAGTTATTGGAGGCTTTTATAATCGACCGTGGAGATTATGGAGAGCGCGGTTGAACCGAGAGCTCGGATGATCGAAAGGTCGCGTAGTCCGTGAACTCGGGTTATCGCGAGCTTGTATCGATGAGGAATGAGATTAACGGGACCTCTGTTTAGCGCCAAATTGGGTTGACGCAGGTTATTGGGTTCTCGGGTTAACGGCAGCTGGTGTCAACGAGAGCTCGAATTATTCGAGCACTCCAATTATGCGAAGCCGGGTTTATCAGGAATGCACTCTACGTACGTGAGAAAGCTAATAGACTTTTAGCGAGAATGTTTCTCTTTCTTTGCTATAACATGTCACAAAAAGTCATCGATGCGATTATTCCGATCTTTGACTGCAAATCGTACAGATCTTCCATTTGTCCCTAATATTTTAACGTTTAAATATAGAGTAAAACACTGAGTGTTGCTCTCATTAAAGCCTTGTCGTACAATATTTTTCCTTATAATCCACATTACTGGATTGATTGCAAATAAAGTTGATAGTTACGTAAAAAAAAATATATTTTACCGCGAGTAATGTTTCCATGACATTTAGATGATTTAGGATACGGAGAAATTAGCACAACACGTAGACTATGAGACGGGAAGTCAGAAAAATATCTATATTTCATGTCCTATAGAAAATCTCATTTCTTAAACCACGAAAGAAGAGTCATCGACGTAAAACTTTGAACACGACAAACGACATTTCGTTGCGCTTCAATCTCTCAAGAAGCTCGTCGAAATCTAGGCTCCGAGCTGTCGCGGTCTCTTAGCGAGGTAAAAATAATAATTTCTTAAATTAGCTCCGCAAGTTTCTTCGTGTAACGCGTTATCTATGGATTGCAGGTGTAAAAATAATACCCCACTTCTTAGCCGGTGCATACCTCATTTTTATCGTTCCCGACGGGTGCACATGCAAGATGGCTCGGAGCAAAAGCTGCAGCAATTTAAAGCCCGATATATCTGCAAGGCTCGCGCTACCTAGAACATCGTGATTTTAAGCTTTGTTAAATGAAAAGTAGTTTCTGCACTTGGTGCAATTAGCAGGCCGGAATCGTGAATTTTCGCGAGGCCCATTCCCGGTCTCGACATTAACACAGAAGACAGAGTAATTACTTGCTAATTAGATGGATTGATAGTAAATACCGTACAGTCAACGTCAGCCTTTGATTGGCTATCGGGAAACAATGCATCGGCATAGCTAAGCGTATCATTACTTCCGAATAATTATTCGCTTTGGTTCGTGCATGCACATTCTGATTGTACGATGATAACAATATCCCAATGATTGTATCACGAATGCTTCCCGTGTTCTTTTATCGTCGTTGAAATACTACAAAATATTTATTTCTAGAAAAGAACATCGCTCGCTTAACACTAGAACTACCAGCGTTAAATATATTATATTTCAAAATATTAAATAAGTACTTTGAAAAAGGAGGAATCAAGAGGTGGAAAAGATAATCGATTCGGTGATTTATGTTTTTTAAGATAGTCGTAGGATATTTATTCTAAGACTCTTCTATAAACTTGGAGAATCTTTGGAAAAAATTGTGTACCAGTCATTGTGACTGGTTTGGTAGTTCTAGTGTTAACTATCAATATTTCATGAGAATTTATTCTAAAACGTAAAAGAACGTCTGTCCTTTAAAATCTCTCGAAAAATATTTTCCCTTTATATATTTCAATCTGTATCAAGTTGGCCAAGTTTCGACCGACGTCGAAACTCTTCCAGGTAGAATATTAAATAACAATAATTTTACATCGAAATTGGTAGAAACGCGGAAAGGGACCGGGGAAACTTTTTCGAAAGTTCCGGAGTTAGAGGAGATAAGCGAATACTTTAATGCCCTCTCGAGCCAAGTTAAAATTCTTATCCGATAAGATATCTCGGGAAGTCTCTCTTTGAAAGGGAGAGAGATATAAAGGAAGATCCGATATAAAAAGATGAAACGATTCTGGAGCAATGAGGACTTAACATTCAATACCGGTTATTCATAGACAATTCTCTTTGTGTATTCGAGTCAGTCTTTACCGGGTGCATGGAAGGGTGAAATCATTCGAACGACTTTTTAATGACGGGCCGGGAATGAAATAACTATTCACCGAGTGCCGTTATAATTAATACTCCCAACATCTTTTGACCTACATAGTCATTGGATTACACAATATCAGGTTGCTTGGCATTGTTATCGAACATTATTTAGGGGAGTTTAATTAAATAAAATGAAAGCGAGTGTCTCTGCATGGAAAATATACTCAGGTTTATTTTGCTCTCAATATAAAGTGGAATAAAGGGAACAGCGTTTATTGTAACTTTTGGAATAACTGTGAAATTTTAGTTTCGCGAAAATCTCAGCCGTAAACCTCACTATTTTTATTGTCTATAAAGGTATTATTTCCTCGTACAATGACGATAGAAAATTCAATAGGAAATATCGTAGTTAAAAATTGAATTACAAATTCTGTTTGTATTCTTCATTGAATAGTACAATCTCCAAGTTTCTCATACAGAAAATTTCTAACGGAGAACCCTCAATCGACCTCAAAGACGGATTATTAGCAAAAGGAATCACGCGGCTTTAACGTTTTGGTGTAACGAGATTCGTTTTCCCTTTGCGCGCTCGCGCAATACGAGTTAAGGCACGGGTTTATCGTTTGGAGTTTTAGTTTCCACGAACTTTACAACTTCTTGGTTCGAACGGCATAGAGCAGGAAAGCCAAGACTTTATCTGAACCAAACCATTCCGTTGAATTCGATAAATCCATCCTACATTTCTTCCTTCAACCCTTCTACTTTCTTCTTCTTCTTTTCCCTCTTCTTCATTCTACCTCGTGCGGTGCTTTCACACATAGTCTATGGACCAGCATCGATTATCGCTTGTCCTGCTCGTTTAGAGAAGATTTTGGTATATGCCCTCGAGTGGATTTGTTTCCCTGGAAGAGAACTCGTTAAAAAGGAATTCGGAAATCTTGCTCGCGGTAACGCACGAAATCTAAAATAAAGGAAACACCTGGCTGGTTTTCGCGTGGAAGCGAATTAATTCTGTTTGAAATACTTCATTTAAAGTTTTATTCCGTGCTTCTGCTTGTTCTGTGCTTGTAATAGTTATCATTAGACTGCGGATGTTTATGCATTTATGACAAATTTAACACTTCTAAAATACATAAAAAACGTGCAATATAAACAAGTATCTGAATTATCCAAGATGCGGTATTCGTTGTAACATTTAACGAGTGAAAGAGTCCTCTACTTGGATTCTTGTCTATCAGTGGCGTTTATCAAATTTGAAACTTGCATAAACATCCGCAGTATAGTTTTCATAAATGGAGTCATTTCGAAGTCAGATAGAGAAACCAATGAATCCTGAAAGTATAGCACCCAGGATAATCTCACACGGCATGTACTTTCTCTGATGATGGATATTTGGAATGCTTCTTATCAATTCTTTAGAACAGATTGGTTGACAGTTCAATGATAGGCATGTAAGGGTGAACATCTACGGGATTGTACGTAAAGTATCCCTAATGATAACGATATTTTAGTTCGATCGAAACGAATGTGAAGGTATGTTTCTTTTGATAAAGGTTAACTACGATTTAACATATTGCTTAGATGCCATTGAGGACGTAATTTGTTCTACAAATACCACGGTAATATACCATTAGAAGTTGCTAACCTGCTGTTAGTCTTGCCTCAATCTTTCACGTTTCCTGTTGATATACTACAATGATGATAAATGCAACTTTTTATAACCGGACTTTTTTATGAATTTTCTGTATCCATTCAGCATTCTTATTATAGCTATTCATCTATCAAGTAGATATACGCACACTGCATGAACAGAGAAGACTGCATACAACTGAAATACTTAACCCCTTGCCGTACGATTTCTTTTGCGAGTGAATGCGCAATAACTCAGTATTAAATGCAGAAATAACAACCCATCCCTGATTTCTGATATAGCGTGTAACTTAAGGAAATATTAATAGCACAGAAATAATTTGATCGCATCGTGACCCATGGCTATTTTTAATTTCATACTTTTTGAAAGACTTCAAAATTACCTATTCCATTTATCGCGTCACGAGTGTCACTCGTTATTGTACTGGAATGGGTTAAAACAAGCTCGGTACTTCTTCATCCACCGCAAAAACACTCAACCTTAAAACTTTCAACTCCAACCTGACGAGCTTATGATCTAAAAACTGGTAAAAATTCAACATCTCGATCCTGATTCAGCTCGCGACCACTCAGAGTTCCATTCTCGCGCATAGTTCGAGAACCGTCCCCCGAAAACGCGAAGAGTCGTTATTTCGGTCTGAACTGGTCCAAGTAGTCCTAGAAGCTAGAGGAGAGGAACCGTTTGTTTCCCGCAATCTGCCGACCTGTAAATTTCCAGCAAGTGGCGTGCATGGCACGATGGTGCTGCGAGGATGGGAACGGTTCTCTCGGCCCGACCCAACCCCCCATAGAGGGTGGTAGAAGAAGCCTGGCTCGAAGTTAGGTGTAGAAGCAGCCGGGGTAAAGAGGTATCTAATCATGGCTCGAAACCTCCCGGGGAATCAGCTGATCTTCCAACGACGCCTCCCTGCGGTTTCTGATCTACAATCGCCATTGCACGCTATCGAATTCCTGCGATACCGATTCCAGGGACGTCGTTATACGCCTCGTGAGAAACCTGACCGGGGGCTTACCACGGCTTCCTTGGCGACTTCCCTGACGTTAATCCTCTTAAGGATAATTGACGTTACGCAACGATAATTCACTCGCTCCCTGTCGTAGAGACTTGAATACAACTTAACGAATTAATTACTCCTCCGAGAGGATCTTGCGTGAAGTACCTAGCTGCCTTGAGTTTTCTTCATGACGGAGGAGGTTCTCGGCATTTCGAGGTCTTTGTGGAATTTCAGAACTTTTTGGCCATTACCCACTAACCGTAAAATGCGCGATCAAATGAGCGGTTCAATGAAATGAAAATATGTAATCTCTTGTATTATTAAGTAAAGACAGTTTGGTCCGCATTTTTCTGTATCATTGTATGCCGGTCGAAAGACCTGATAGAGTAAGAACAGATATCCATAAAGTGTCGGTGCGGTTAGTGATAAAGTATTGACATTGAATTTTTTGTATCTTATACTGACTCAGACTACAGGTGTTTAAGGTACTGATAAAGGTGGAATCTAAAATCGGAGACGTTCATGAGATGAATCTAACTTGCGTCACGATTTTAACACTAACTGTACCATGCACGGCCAAGTGACCGGTTCAACGGAATGAGAATTTGTAATTTTTTGTATTATTAACTAAAGGCTGCTTTTTGCGTTGATTCCAAGAGTAAAGTGACAATCTCCTGCATTTATGCAGGAAAAATATTATCGTTATTTCATAACCAGTCGAATGCTTGCCGCAGGAAAAATAGATACACGTAAAGTGCCGTATGGTTAATTTTAAAAATGTATTTAGATATTTCTGGAGTTTCTCGCTTGTATTAAATTCGCGCAACGCGAACCTCGATCTGTAAATGAATTAACAGTCTATGAGACTTAAGGCTAATGAAAAAACTGCGAACCGGTTCAAAAATCGCGTGGTCCTCGTTAAGGGAACGCGTGTTTATTTGATGTTAACTGTTACTGCCGGGTATAACTGCGAACTGGACCGTGCTTTGACGTGATTCGAGTGAAATTTGGTTATAAAGAGTAGTAGTTCTCTCATGTCCGGAAAAAAACAGCAGTGATCGTAACCGAGTTTATGAGTGAGTTTATAGCACGCCGGAAGCAGTTGTCTTGCCGAAATGTGTCTCCATGGAAAAGTTAACCGAAGTAAATTTCCATTTTGCAAAACGATTGTAATAGAAAGAACGAAGAAATATGTTCGCGAAAAGATTACATTGTGTAAAACAGAGTAAGATATGATTTTCTTCGATGCATCCAAAGTCAAATCAACAGAGTCATTTATAGCATTGATAAAACAGATTTACTTTTGGACTGGAATAATTCAACAAGGTATAAAAATAATTTAAAATTTTTACTCGAAGCTATTTTTACTCGCGTAATTTAATATAATGTACTTTGAACGCATTAGTTAATTAAAGTTGTAATAATTTCATTTTTATTTACAATCGACCCCTACTTTAAATTCAATTCCAGTTAAGTCAATTGAATATAATTTTATCTTATCTTTCTTATCCCCCCACAAACAAAGATATCGGAAATTATCGTCGGTTTGCAATTTATCCAAGTCTCTTGCGATATTTTACGTTACCGATAATCCCATCGGCAAAAAACCGAAAGAAGACTTTTAACCGTGGTCTTCGAAAAATACTATTTGCCGCGTATCTGCGAGAGAATAATAAACGTGAGTGCATTGTGGTGGGTTATATTTTCAACAATTCCAGGAAACACTGGTCGCGTATAATAGCACCATGGAAAATAATTGTTACGCTCGATTGATATTTACACGCGGGTACGCCCTTTTCGACAGCCCGTGTAGATGTACATACAAGCGTGTGTCGAAAAATCAGCTTTACACGTCCGATTTATAACGAAGTATTATATATACGAGCGATCCCGTTCTCGATCATTATTCAATTACAAACACCTGCTTGGCCGAAGCGCGCCGCTTCGACGGACGAGGAACGCGGGTGTAGTATTGAATTCAACGTCAATGGGGAGAAAAATAAAACCGTGCAAGTGAAATATTGATTTGAATCCTGATGTCGTGAGCTTCGTGGCTTATAAATGCACGTGAACCTTTCGCGAGATAAATTGGATAACGTGAAATCAAAATGTTCCCCTGTAAGTCCCACATTTTATCCGACTTCGAGCTGTGTAGAAGGGTATGCCGTTTAGTCCATTATCTGGTATTATATTCCACGTTGCTCGTCGAAACAATTTTCACTGGCTTATCTTCTGTCGACAAATCATTCCGTCGAAAAACCTTCCTCCTTTCAACTGTACTCGATTCCACGTTTCTGGAATGTTACAGCGAACATTAAGCTATGCAAACATTGTGGCACAGATTTGTTTGACCTTTCGTTCATTATTGTGTTTGTATTGTTATTCATGAAACGATTCATATTTTATTGTTATATTAATTTTGTTTTATATGATTCTTGAACGTATTGACTATACTAGATATACGTAGGAGGGAGAATATGTTTATAATTTATTTCACATAAAGTGCGACTCGCGGGATTTACTTTTAAGGCAAGATGGTCGAGTGCTAGGTTCGAGTTAGTTTCAAGAGACATTTTTGGAAAATTATTTCGCGATTGGTGTCGCCAACGTAGGCAACAGTCTTTTGAATGCGAAGAATCACAAATATTTATATTTGATTACTTAGTATGCATTAGTATAAATAATATCGTATACAGAGGCAAAAAAGCAGTCGATATAATATTATAGTGAAAATCATGCTATTGCGCACTGTTGCGCATTTTGACGCGCACGAAAAATATTAAGACCCGCGAAATTCTCGGTCCCTCGGCGCTGGTTGCTGCATTCCTCTCGCAGAAACTTCAAAGGTAAAAGTACTCTCGAATAATAAATAATTAAATACGAGAGTCGTATGGCGTTTCACATGGAAGACATCTCGTTAAAATATGTAGCGCTTCCCGGCAGACTTCGGAGACGTGCAGAGCCAGCAACATTCCGGAATGGCTGGATAAGAAAAGTCACTGAGGGGAGTCACAAAAATGCGACCTGACTAGCACGAAATTTCGGAGATGTCCGATTACCATGAAATTCTCTAAGCTTCTTCGCCATTACGATCAACTCGAGGAATAAGGAAATCCGGATTCTCGAATTTATCACGGAGAATAAATTCCTGATTTTCCGAGGTGCGCGGGAAGATACAAAACTGTGGCATTAATTTTGCATTGGCGTTTGTGGCTATATCTAAAAATTATGGCATCAAATTTCTTCGGAAATTCATACATTTTATTTGGTACATTTCGTTGGTATTAACGACACTTAAAAATGAATAGCTGGAGTGAAAATTTGCTATGGTACTTTAAAATATTTGATATCTGTGAAAGATTTTTGTAACAATGAGAATTTCTACCGTTCGCACTTTTTCTCGTGAGCTAACAAAACGACGACAGGAACGATGGAAGAAAATTTAGGACAAGCACAAGACCGGTATAATTGTTATCATCAAGATCGGAAGATCAAACGATAAGGTACCGCTGGCAACATTAACGACCGCTTCCTTAATGGCCCCGTGCGGTTCTTGGTTTCGCCACCAGCGATAGTTCGTTTTTATTACAACACAAATTAAAAACACTTTCGTTAAAGTATTTTTCCCCGATTTTTCCACCCCCGTTTTCTCTCCTCCGTTTACAGTCAGTCTGACGAGCCATACCAACTCTGAATACATGTTTCACATATTCCAAAATAAAATGGACACACATATCCAATTTTCCCCAACAATGAAATCCGGAAGTACCCTAAAATTCTTACACCCATCAGTAAGAAAGTATAGAATCATTGTCTGAGTACAAAACTAACATACCCAATTTTCACCGGCTATGAAATCCACAAACATCTTAAAATTCTCACACCAGTCAGGAGAAAGTATGGAGTCGATTTCTGAGCATAAAGTTAAACGCCGATAGTAAATGAATGAAACATCAGGCATCCAACATGAAGAGTCAGATTGCGCGTCATTAGAGCGGTCCCCCTGGCACTCGGATATTAATTACATGCTTCGATGTATGCAAGATCAGAGGATAAGACGACGCCGACGGCATTAATGACCAGTGGGGTGCATTAACGTTCGTACGTGGTTTCCTGGGTGCAAAGGCCGATAGACAGTCCCTTCTTATTAAAAGACGAATTAAAAGCTGTTCCATTAAAACTGCTCCTCAGCGACGTTCTGCATTATTCATGCCGGTGAGATCGTGTCTTTGTGACCGATCGGCCGGCGTACCGAGACAATTTAATTATCCCTCCCGCGAAACGTTCCTGCGTTTAATTAAAGGGAAGCGCGTCTACCGCGTTATGCGGCCGAGAGGCACGTGCTAGGCGGAAGTTGGGAAAAAAAGGTGGCGGCTATGCCGTTTCCGGTGAAAAGTAGAATGAGCGCGGCAACGTGTGCGTAGATATTACCTGCCATTATGTTGACCGACTCTTTATTAACGCTATACTTTGCTACACGGCATACCCGCTGGGAGCGGTTCTCATTGTTTCGCACATTCGTTCCAGATTTTTGTATCGTTTTACGGTACAACCAGCTTGGAGAACGGTCGGTGATTCTTTCTCGGTGAAATTGAAGAATTCGAGGGATGAAGTATAGTATTTTTCTACTGTATTTTGTGAATGAATCTCTGTCATGTGGAATGTCAATTAGATTCATTTTTTTCGGTACAGTTCGTCATTTATTTCGATATCAATCCGAGGGGCATTTTTGTATGCAAGTTTGTCCTTTGGACTGACTGTTCCGTTTTTTTCTTTACTGATAAATCACGGAGGCGTGACGGTTTTTATAAATTTCCAAATGGGTGACCGTTTATCGTAAATGTGTGCCGCAGGTTAATAGACGGTTGCATGTTGGAATGGAAATTGAGTTCTCCATTGTTACAAGTTTTTGACAGAGTGTGCATTCACTGGAATAAGTTTTAGCTGGTTTACGTGAAGCATTTTAGTTTTAGTTTAAAAAAAAGGATACAAGAGTGAATTGAAAAGTCGACGCCGATAAAAAGATAATTAAACAGGTATAAAAAAGTGAAATGTAATTTCTTCTCCGACACGGTGAAGCTATACGTAACGTTTAATCCCTTCGTTTCTCGTTCTTTACGCTTCTCGGGTCGCAGCAATTTTAAATACCCAAACAAATTTACCATTCATTCGATTCCCTTATAAATTACAATTACCTTCTTCAATAACGTGGCGCGACAATTTCTATCCAACGGTATTTCAACAGTGGGAGCCGGTCTTTCCGTTTCCGTGCAGTTTCCCTTAAGCCACTTAACTTTCTCGAAGTTAGAAAGCAGCGACTGTTGGCGCTGGGAGTAGAGAAAAAATTCTGGTAATTGCGTTTGTCGACCGGCAAACCGTCGGAGGAGAGAAAATCAGCCCTTAGTTGTTCACCGGTTTCACGGCCTTACGCTCGAAAAATTAATTAAAACATTTCGCTTAAAATGCTCGCACAAAAAAAAAGAGATAGAAAAAAAATCGGCGTGGTAACCGTACGCACGAGCATACGTCCATAGACACGTGACAACAAAAAGTAACGCTTTGATTGTCAGAACGTGCTTTTAATCCCGATCGATGTTTCCCGTAGGATGACGATAAACATGCTGGATGAATGTCGATATGCGGAACTGGAATAAACGGTGCAAGTTTCGAACATTTATCTCGAACGGATTGAAACGTGCATGGCATCGCTATGTATGGAAGTTAGGCTCGAGTGCCCGTTCCCGTTCGTACGGTGAACGCGATTCGATTATGGAAATTTTTAATGAGCACTTTAACAATTACGTTCACTTCGACCGATAGAAACTGCACTCCGGCAGATTTCGATGAATCGGAAGAGATTTTGGAGAACCCAATTATCGCGTACGGTCCATTTGACGTTCAATCTGTTTCCTGCGAAAGGCTTATGTATGCACGTACATATGTGGTAACGATGAAAAGAGGTTAAATAATTCGTTGATCGAGTTGTATATAATGATGGTAAAAGTGGTTTGCAAAGAATGGAAGTCAATTATATGCATTTCATATAGGGATGCACATTCAATATATTGTATTTTAGCACTAAAACTACCGGCGTTATATCTGTCGTACTTAAATATATTAAATAAAAATTTTAGAAAAAGAGAAATCCAGATGGGAGAAAGATGATCAGGTAAGTAATTTGTTTTATAAGATAAAGGTGGTATATATACTGTGTCGGTTCCCTATCAATTTTGGGGATTTTTAGAAAAATTTGGCATAGATCATTTTTACAGCCTTGGTAGATTTAACACTAGAACTACCAAACCAGTCAAAATGACTGGTGCACAATTTTTTCCAAAAATTCCCCAAGACTATAGGAGACTCATAGAATAGATATTCTACGTCTATCTCATAAAACATAAATTACCGAGTTGATCATCTTTTCCACCTCTGAATTTCCCTTTCTTCAAAGTACTTATTTAATATATTTAAATATAACAGATGTAACGCCGGTAGTTCTAGTGTTAATGTTTGATTTAGTGTTAATATTGAAATATGCAGTACGATATCAGTGACGACGGTGTGGCGAAAAAAATTCTCGTAAATTGCATGTCTTCTTTTTTCTCAAATACTTTTAATTTTGTGTTTTATTAATATGTACTCTACCGGTTAAAATGTTTGCCCAGCATCTGACTGGAACCTTTTGGTCGTTATATTAGAAGAGAACTTTATTTTACGTAACACAATTTTTACATTGCACTGATATTAATTATACGCGTAAATTTTAAATATTACAATATGTAATCATTTCGTACGATTCCGCGATGTAAAAAATAACAAATTCCCCTCGTATACAGATTGAATTTATGACTGCAAATGTCTGATCGGAATAAAATTACAACTGGACAAGTGGCCATTCTTGGATATATATCGAGATTATGCTTGTCGATTTTGAAATAGAAATCATGTCGGGCAACAAAAATTGCCGGGCAAAAGCAGCCCGGTATTTTCGGTCGCAATTCTCGGTCTCTGAAAGCCTGAATTCCACTTGCCGGATATCCACAGCGTTGCGCGGAATTTCGATCGAAATAAAATAAACTACCACTGTCGAGCCGATAAAAAAGCGCGGAAAGCATCGCGCATTCTCTATATCACTGTGTTACATTTCGGATGAATTCACGTGGCAGAAAATTCGTTTGGGAAATTCCGGCAAGCGTGCCGGCGACCTTACACTACGCTGAATATATATATCACTCAGATTCGGACATCAATTGGTCACGCTTTTAACTATCCTTATGATATAATTTATGCATCAAATTGTTTCGTTAAAGTTTCACAAAGAAAAATCCATTTGGAAAATTTCCATCGACGTTTGAAATATTACAAATGTCTGAACTGTTAAAAATTAATCTTGAATTATAAAAGCAAACGGTTCCTTTAATCTTGCAGAATTTTCTTTGTTCCAAATCGATCCACACAGCTACGTTCAATTACTCGAATTGCTAGACGGTCTTTCGAGCTCAGCGATTAATCGCCGTGCAATTGCAAGCGCCCTTTGCATCGATTGAAACTATCGAACAATACCGGATATATGTTAAAGAGAGAATGGAGCGAATCGAAGGTATTAAAAGGAGCCTCGAAATTATTGCACAAAGCCTTCCGATTTCCGTCGAACCGCTTCCGCGTTACCGAAACGAAAATGCTTGGCGTATTTTCGCCCGGTGGAAAAAAAATAGAAGATACGAGACAAAGGTAGTGGGAAACGGGTTTCCGGGAATCTACGCGATATCGAAACAAATGTTGCTTTGATCAAAGGGAACTCGTAGCGTTTTCTTGTG
The DNA here is from genome assembly GCA_963989415.1 of Cerceris ruficornis. Classification (NCBI taxonomy): domain Eukaryota; kingdom Metazoa; phylum Arthropoda; class Insecta; order Hymenoptera; family Crabronidae; genus Cerceris; species Cerceris ruficornis. Next base: position 18,658,523 of record OZ022520.1, read on the forward strand.
AAAGCAGCGCGAAGATTGGAGAGAAAAGGGCGAAGTAACGGATCTGTCTGATCCGGCACGGAGTTGGACTACTATGGCGTACCGCGCCAGACGTATTCCACTTCGACATGGCACGCCACAAATCCGTAAAGCTCAAATCCTACGGAGTCCCTGTGGATTTGCCGGTGAAGGAAGGGAAGGGCCAAGAACGAGCAAAACCGTTGGCAAAAAAAAAAGAAGGAAGGAGTAGAGGGAGAGAGAGAGTCCGCGAGAGAGAAGGCAAGAGAAAGAGACAGATTAGGAAGCGAAAGGAAAAGAAAAGGAATTTCGTGGCTCAGACGTCGCGATTGGAAGTACAATTTGGAGGACTAAAGCCACGACGAAGGCAATTCATTCGCGATCGATACTATGAATATTCGATACATCTCTCTACGTATACAAAGTACCTGTCATAGGAGCAATTTCGAGCATTACTCGTTGCAAGGACAGCGTTTACTGAGCAAATAGTATAGACCTATCCCGACATCGCGAGCCTTTTATTTGTGGAGCACGCAGCAAACCAAAGCGATTAATAATTCGATATCGATCATCGACACGTACACCTATTGCCATTATAAATACTTGGCGAAATTTCGGGCAATCCTTCTTGATAGACATTTATTGCCTGCACGCTGTGTTCGATGTTTGGAACACCTTTCATTTCGTCATAGCGAAGAAAATTAAATTAGATGGTATGATTTGTATTTTAAGGAATTCGACGAAAGTATAGCACAAGTCGCATGAAATTTATATGAAACTTAGGGAATAATAAAAAATAGTTCTATTTAAAACTCATATGGTAGGCTTCATATGTATTGTAAAAGGATTATGCGTCGTGAACGATGTTTTTTTCTTTGAATCTAGCGCTTTTTGAGATTCGAAATAATTAACAGCTCGAGAAAATGCATGCAAGTAATAATTACGAACAGAGATAACAGCTATTAGACTTCCTCTGGTACATCGTTCAAATTAATGTTTGTATGTACCGTCTCCCAACTCCACCTGGAACTTGGACCGAAGCAAGATTTGTATTTAACTTTGCGCTGTATTCTACCTTATATATATAGTATTACGAATGTTTGTACAGTACATTTGTACTACCGTACGTTGCAGGAGTTATGTATATATACGACGTTTTAATATCGTACGTTTACGCTGAAATCTTTTGGGACGAAGATGTTTTACTAAAGCACGTAATTATTCTACGACACGAGAGTGAAAATTGCGGTCAAATGACATTTGCGATATTACGTCGTTGGCGAGTCGGAATGTTGCACGGACAGGTATAAGCCGGAGCTGAAATTCGCGTTCTGTGAAAGCTTTTCTCTGTTTCTATAAAATTCAAAATATAAAGATCATCGCAATATTCCATATCTGTAGCAAATAATTACAAATTATTAAAATAAATTCTTTGGAATCCTTGCGCAAGAACGTGCAACACGCGACTATAAAATATTTTCATTCCAGACTTACATACGTTAACGGACATTGATTTTCCACTTGCTATTTGCATGCTAAACGTTCCATCGAAACGCGCGAATGCACTAAATTTAATTAACGTATTAAACCGTACGTCGACGATGTGAATGCGAAGCACGTTGCGTTAAATTCTTTTAATCAGGCCGCAGAAATAGAACGTTTAAAGGTCCTCGGCCTATCGGCGTATTGCGTGTTACGTGAAATTGACGAGATCGCAAATGAAATTTGTCGCCTCTTCCTAGATATCTATACACCGTCGAACCCCGTAAATTTTCCATCCTGGATCACTCGTGGCAGGATAACGAAGTTAACTGTTCAATTTCCCGGACGCCGACAAAGCGACGATTCCTATGTGCAGTCAAGAGCTCCTTCCTTTCCGCGAGTACTCAGAATAAAGTGCGGTAAAGATGCAAAATTATGCATAATATTCAAGTCCCGCCCAGTTCCATCCGAGCGGGGCCTTTCGGGACGAACGAGGCATTTCCCACTCCTTCTTTCTCGTCCTGTGGGGGTTTCGGGGATCGTTAGATAAATTCAAACTTTCTTGAAAGTGATTTTTTTTCAATCAGCACCACTTCACGATTCCTACCTCGACGTCCACGTTCGCGGTCGCGGCTTACGCGTTCTCTCCGTCCTTTCCTTATTCCAGTTGCTCGCATTTCCATCCAACTGTAACGAATCCGAGGATGGTGTCCGATGACGGATTCGTTTGACATCCTTCTTCCATGGAACATCGATCGGCTGGAATATCGAGAAAACTCGACGAAAGTACCCGCGGAAATAAAATTATGAATTTCACGAGGACGGTTTAAATTCGTAAGAATATTATTTCTGTTGCTACTGGAAGGTGAAGATAATTACAAATTTTATGAGGTAATATTAATATTCTAAAATTGTATCTTTAATATTTTCGTCAACGTAGCGACATCTTTTTGACGCGACAATTTATATGTGGCAGGGGGGTGAGGAGATGCCGAATTTGGATCGACTTCCAATTTTTCATTTAAAATCCAACATGAAATAGATTCGAAGTCGCACGCGGAAAAAAGTTACAATTGAAAAGCAACGTCAGAGATCGCATAGGAATTAAAGGATACAACGAGCATATACGTTTTACTTACAGCCGTTGGGATTGTTTCGCCGTACGGGAGACGATTCTGCTTGCGTGGAAATAGAAATCGTTCGAAGATTTCACGTATTCCGGAGACATTCAGACACGTACGGCTATACGCAAAGTTTTCCGGCTGAATTTTCTCACGGAATAATCCTTGACTATGTCGCGCGCGATAATACCGAGCGAAAGAATATACGGGGGCGTAAAGTAAGCGAAAGCGACCAAAGCCCGGCCGGTCGGAAGATTCATTTAAGGCTTATGAAGAAGTCTTTCTTCCACGAAGGAGACGAGTCCAAGGACCCGTTTCACCCCGATGGCAACTGAGCACCCGCACCACCGAATATCGTTGGTGCGCTCTCTTTCTCGAGGATAATGGAGGACCATCGTCGAAGAAAGTTCGTCGCGAAAAGTTTGGATATTTTATTCGGTGCCGGAATAACTTTTAATATCCCGGTTCTGGGTTTATATCAGCGATAGGGTGGAAGGCAAAGAAGAGAAAAGAAAGTGGGAAAGGAGGATAGAAGGGCAAAGGAGGGATGAGGGAAGGAGAGTCAAGGAAGGACGGCGTAACCCTTCTTCTAGCTGAGTTCTTAACCACCTCTCTCTCTCTCTCTCTCTGATGTCGCGCTCCACCAAGCTTCGTGGAGTTTTAATGAAGAGTTCGGGCTCTTATTGGTTTCCCCTTAAAGCGGGTAAAAGCGACCGCGCCGTTTCTATACCATACCGAGGCGTTCGCGCGTTTTATTGCACTCTCAAACGCGAATTTTCTTTCTGCCGTGACTCGGTGACCGTCGCGAGAGCCGGCGATAACGGCGAGAGGACTGCGGAATTAGGTTTAGGAATTTTTATTGCGAAAATTGGTAGCCATGTAGAAGGTGCAAGGGGGTTGCCAGAAGAAAGGGGGAAGTTTAATAAGAGATATGTTTTTGAAACTTTTGCCGATGGTTCAATGTAGATTGAAGCGCGTAGAAGAAACCATGCTTGGTAAAAATGTTCTAGGTTTATAGAAAGTAAATTGAGAAGATCGACATTCTACATAATTATACTGTAGGATATGGTGAGAAAATAAAAGAGATGTGAGTTATAGGAAGGAACAACGAAAATTAGATTATTTATTGAACAAAAAGAAAAATGGTAATGCTGATATAATAGTCTTCGCACGGTAATGGATCGAGATGAACTGCGTTTTCGTGGTTTCTGCAGCCGCATTCAAAATCAGGCAGCCATCACATTTACGCGGACTACAATACTTTGCTTGCGTTTTCGAATTTTCGGGTTCAGTAGCTTTCATTGGGTCGCCGAGAAATTTACTAATTTAGGGAGGTTTGTAACCACACAGATAATACATATCGTACATTAGAGGAGAAAATTTCTCATAAGCGACGGCTACTCGAATACCGAGGCTTTATCTCCGTTGCCGCCATATTGTCAAACATCGATACGTAGCTTCACGCTCCAGTATGATTTCAACAATGCGTTTAACATTCGATAATATCTTTCCAACGAAATCGCTTACCGAAAGGCGGAAGGATTTTGAGGTAAATTCGACGAAAGGAGAATCTCGGTGGAATACATTTTGAGCGACTCAACGACACCGGTGGCTCGTATTTTGCGTTTGAAAAACTGTAATTGCATTTGCATCAGTTCGCTGCAATTCCTTCAAATTCGCTCCAAACCCCTCGCGGCCTCCTCGAGCTACCTTCAAGGAATTTTAGTACGTTTCTATTTGCTTGTTGCTAGAATCCCCTTAGATTCTTCCTGACCCGTTTCAATTCGATCGAACTTGCTTAGAGCTCTCTCTCTCTCTCCCGATTCATTCAGGCCGTCTCTTTCAAACCTGTTCAGATCGCATAGAACTCGGATTGTTTGATGCTGTTCTGACCTGCTCCAATTCGCACGGAATAATTCACCACTTGCTCTCATTCATTCCATTTCGTTTGGACTTTTATCAAACTCGCGATAATGCAATTGCTCTGTCTTTCAAAAAATCGTGCTCTAATTTATCGGGATTCACGGCAAATTTCTTATAATCTACGTGGCTATTAAAGATTTGCTCTAAAATAACGTGCGATAACCGTCTACAAATAAGGGTTTACACTGTAAATGAAAGAAAGTGAATTTAATTTAATAATTATGCCGGGAATTATGACAGTGTCTAAGTCAATTAGTCTTCGCTTCGAGATATTTAGATATTCGTTTTGGCGAGCGCATAGAATCCGGTGTAACGGTAACAACTATAAACTTCGTTAAACGGATCAATTACACTATCGATCACCATTGTGTTTCCTGAGTATACAGGTGTGAGCAGTTATAATATTTCGTACTTTTTAATGGCAGTAAACAACTGCCAAAGTTTGAAAAGGAGGGGATGCGCGAATTTTCTAAGTATTCACTATGCATTTTCACGTAGAGTATTGTTGCTAGAACAAATTTACTACAGCTTATTTGATTCTGCGGACATTCCCAAAGAAAAAACGATCGGCGAAAAATGTCACAACTGTTTTTGTTTTGGCACAATTTAGGAAAATATCCGTCAACAACGCGGGCCTACCGTTTCCCCGCTACGACGCCATCGCACGTCGAACCGGGCTTGTCAGTGACGTAGCTACGCATAACACTTCCACCGTCCCTGAACTTCGATGGATCCCGTTAAGGTGACATTCTCAACCCCTTTACTAACGTGGTCATCATGTAGACAAGTTACATTCACATAAAAGTAGTGCCGATCACACATAACTTAAACGCAAAATCTTAGATATGACTTAAACTAGGAATCCGAACATTCGGTAGTCCTAGCTACTGAATATTCGGATTTCGTGGCCATTCGCTCGATACCATTTACTATTCAATAAAGTAACGTGCTGAAATCACATTTAAGAAAACTTAAAATGATAATAAATGATATCGACCCGGGTCCCACCGCGAGGAGGTTGCCACGAGTAAGGACCCATAAATGCAAGCCCAACCAACCCCCATTTCATTCTGCGTTCCTTTGAAACACTTTTCCTCGGCATTTACGAGATTTATCCCAAGAAAAATGCAACGAAGGATTCGCAGACTCTATTTTTTTTAATCTGTTTCGTGGAAAGGGACACAAAACTAACACTTTATGTCACTGACACTTCCACAAAACATTGTATTAAATTGTTCAAATTATTTAACAACACTAACAGGTATCTGTCACTTGAGGTCACTGACACTTCCACAAAACGTTGTATTCAATCATCGAAATTATATAATAACACTTCCAGGTAAATGCCACTTGAGGTCCCTGGCGCATTCATAAAACGTTGCATTCAATTATTAAAATTATTTAACGCCACTTGCGCAAAACTGTCATTTTATATCACAAACACTTCCACAAAACATTGTACTAAATTGTTCAAATTATTTAAAAACACTAGGAGGTAACTGTCACTTGAGGTCAATGACACTTTCACAATACGTTGTATTAAATTGTTCAAACAATTTAAAAACACTAGCAGGTAACCGTCACTTGAGGTCACTAACACTTCCACAAAACGTTGTATTTAATTGTCGAAATGATTTAAAAACACTAGGAGGTAAATGTCACTTGAGGTCAATGACACTTTCACAATACGTTGTATTAAATTGTTCAAACTATTTAAAAGACTAGCAGGTAACCGTCACTTGAGGTCACTAACACTTCCACAAAACGTTGTATTTATTTGTCGAAATGATTTAAAAGCAATTGCAGGTGGCTGACACTCGAGTTCACTGACACTTTCACAAAACATTGTATTAAATTGTTCAAATTATTTAAAAACACTAGGAGGTAACTTTCACTTGAGGTCAATGACACTTTCACAATACGTTGTATTAAATTGTTCAAACTATTTAAAAACACTGGCAGGTAACCGTCACTTGAGGTCACTAACACTTCCACAAAACGTTGTTTTTAATTGTCGAAATGATTTAAAAACAATTGCAGATGGCTGCCACTCGAGTTCACTGACACTTTCACAAAACATTGTATTAAATTGTTCAAATTATTTAAAAGCATCAGCAGGTAAATCTCACTTGAGGTCACTGACACTGTCACAAAACATTGTATTTAATTATTAAAATTATTTAAAATCACTTTTAATTTATTGTTTAAGTAGTTAAATATCACAGCACACGCGCACTAGTAGTCGTTATCCAAGGTCAAAAGTCAAAACATACCGATAAGCAAGTCCAAATGTATACCTAGAGGCCGGCCTGTCAAACCGCACGACTCATTCGACCGCTGAAGCTATACTGTGCTATACTGCCTGAGTTAGGCGGCCCGCTGAACGCGGAGCATGCGCAGTACACCCGGACGTCGCGATTCAGTGACCACGCACTGAGATCACTCTTCTCCATGGATAATTTAGCAAATTTCGATTATTACAACAATCTTTGTCAATAATTATTTATTACAAGTGAAATTATTATTCCATAACATGCTTCTGCTTAATTTTAATAAATTTTACGGTGGATAGAAATTATAGGAGTGAAGTTACGTCTGTTTATAATTGAGGATTTACTTTTCGAAGTTTATAAATATTTGATTTTTAATGTAGTACTTTTATTTCGTTAATAAATGATATATTTTCAACTAGTTTGGATAAATTTTAAACGGTCTGGGTTAGGTTATTCGAATATTTATTAGTTTTGAGAAGTGCATCATCAATGAGAGAGGGATTTTAGTGGGTAAACAAATATAATTTTCCCTTATTTTCCCTCTATAAAAAAACATGCTTTTTCTGCCACTACGTTAGTAAAAGGGTTGAAAATGCTACCTCAAAGGGATCCATCGACGGTCAGACCTCGTGAAAGTATTATGCGTAGCTACGGCCCTGACAAGTCCGGTTCGGAAAGCGATGGCGTCGTAGCGAGAAAACGGTCGGCACACATTGTTCACGGATATTTTCTTAAATTGTGCCAAAACTAAAACAGTTATAACATTTTTCGCCAATAGTTCTTTCTTCACCAAGTGACTATTGGAAAGCAGAAAAAAGTTTTAAATTTGTGGGACAGTGTTATTTGCATCTGTAATGTTTTTGATTTGTATAAGACATCGGTCGAATTGACTGTTAGATAATTAAGTAGTACAATTAGGAAATAATATTTATCGTACCATTAAAAAGAAATTCGTTGTTCACAAAATTCCATTAATGTCATAGAGGTACAGTGAATTATAATCAAGTAAGTAGAAATGATAATCAATCTTCTCAGTTTTATAGTGTTATTTTTATCCGCGTGGAAATAAGAAATGTCTGGTTGCACTGCATACTCTCTTTTCTCTTTTTTAATTTTCCACACTACGAAATTATCTTATTCAATTTTAACCGAACAATACTATTATACAGACCTATAAAACATCACTTCTAAAATTTTTAATAGGAATTATTTCAATGAACAGCTCATTTTTAATCTCTTCGGACGCTTTCATTCCGCATATCTGCACATGTTCTAGGGCAAAAGGTTAAACGACGTATAAATAGCTGTAAATTAACACGATTCCCATCGATCTCCGTTTTCATTCTTAACAGATCATTTCGTTGTTTATGCAGTGGAACTTTTTCACCGTGATATCGCAGCATTGCTTCCGGTAACTTTCCCTATTCTCTCAGAATATCTTTCCTGGGAAACCAAGAAACATTGACCCGAAAGTTTTGACAGTCTCATTTTTACGAGTCCTTCCCGTAATCTCTATTTTTTCATCAACGTCCCGGATTCGTAGAGGGTATCCTTTATTCTTACCAAGTCGAAACCGAGGCGAGATGGAATATTATGTACGTGCAGTTGCAATGTTAACTAGTTGGAAACTCAGGGGGCACTAACTGGGAGGTTATTCCTTGCGGGCGTAAGTTTGCCGAAGTTCACGGAGATGGTAAATTGCACGCGATACATTGTCCCCCTTAAACGTGCTGCTGCGGTGACAAAGTTCGGATGTCGAACTTCCGTCTGACCGATCGTCGAATTTACGTTTATGCGAAAACCTTTACAACTTGCTCCGGAAATTTATAAAAAGAAACACTCTTTCGCATCGAACGGCCGCGTTATACATCCGCATTACTTCGATTCGCGAATCTTGCCGTATTTAACACTAAAACTACCAAAGCGGTGAAAATAACCTGTACCCAATTTTTTCTAAGAATTCCCTAAATTGATAGGGTAGCGAAAAATTAAATGTCCCACTTCTATCTTATTAAACAATGAGATCTAGGCGAAATAACCAAAGTATTTAATACTGGAACTGCTAATGCTGTCAAAATGACTGGGCCCTAATTTCTATTAAAATTTTCGAACTTTATTGAGGTGCCATACAGTAGATACTTCATATCTATTTTGTAAAACATAAATTATCGAATTGGTTATTTTTTTCACCTCTTCGCTTCTCTTTTTCCAAAGTACTTATTCAGTATATTTAAATATCATAGATATAATGCCGATAGTTCTAGTGTTAAATGGATGCAAATCGTAGTGAGCAGATGTATTTATACAGAATAGAACAGCTCATGGCACATGGAATATCGTCTATAAGGAAGTAATATACTTGCTTCGTAACTTGGACATAATTGATTCTTACAGCTTGTTTCCAAGTGTGCAAACTTAAACGAGTAGATGTTTCAATGTGTGCACCCAAAAAATGGAATGATCACGTCGGATATTCTTTATGATAAACGAAAATATTTTTCCAATAAGTTGGTAATAGTTAATTCTCATATATGATAGTAGACAATATAATTTAAAACACATACTTGAACTGAACTCCGTCTCTACTAAATCTGAACTCAAAGTTTGCCCCATTAATCTCAGCACACGGTATAGAGAATCAGCGCTAAAGGTACTTCAGCCAAGTTGAAAGGTGGTTATTCCCTCATAAACGATTACGGTGAGTTAAACTCCGAAAAGTGCACCCGCGTAATTATCGTTGTCAGGCCAAAGATCGAGCGCATCAAAGTTAAAGATGAACGCTTTAACAAATTCAAGCTGTAATCACGTCCAAGTTGGTCGTCTTTCCTTAGCCGTTGCTTAGTTACGTAGTCTGGAAACGTGTCTCGGTAACTCGTGCTCGAGGGAAGTTTCTAATCCGCAAATCGTTGCTTAATATACACATGGCAATCCGAGGGGGAAACAGGTAGGAACGGAGGAAGGAGAGGAAGACGGGGGTGTTTAAGGAAAATGTTCTCGAGCGGAAACTTCAGACCGCATTTCTTCGGGCAAGAATATTTCGCATGATATCTGTCGAATTAATTATACGAATAACGAACAAACTATGCGCTCCAAGTATGCTTACTATTATTTTCGAAAGGTAAGCTAATACTCAGATATACGACGGTACGTAATGTCATGAACGGAGGCTGCATTGACGAATTGGAAGAATCGGCAGGTTTAGGGGAATTCAACGGAGATGCGACTTTTAACGGAGTTGCGACTTTCAACGGAGATGCGTCTTTCAACGGCCTCGAGCTCGAAGTTCGAGCGATAACAGCAATAATTACGGCATAGAGAATTATTAGAGAAGCTACCGGGTGTCCTTTGGTTGGCTCTTTGAAAAGTAGCATAATTCCATTGTTCCGACGGAAATTATCGCGAGCTCTTATACCCCATTACCGTAGTGTAAGCAAGAATTTGCCATAGAGAAAGTTCACAGAACGTGGTGACATGGACCTTCAGCTAGAAGCGAGGAGCAAGAAACACGTAATTATAACTTCGCTATTATATCCATAAAATTGTCACTGTAACCATAAATCGTTATGGTTTTTGGGGACACTTGTGAGAATTTATGGGACTCGCTGAAAAGTGTACCAGTTAGATTGAAGTGCGACTAAACTTTCATCCTTTTCTTAAACACTTCCATTTGGGATATTATGCTTGTTTAATTTAATTGGTTTTTTGTTATATACTTAGCTTAAACCGATATGGTCACTTCGACTAGAAATTTTGACTATTGTTCTTGCTGAGTTCCGAACTACCGAGGTTATAATATATATATATCACATAGAAAACATTTCTCAAATGTTACGGGGGAGGATTTGACTCAGGCCCACTGATTTCAAGGCCCAGGATTTACCTCCTTGTCCATCATAGTCATATTTTCCACAGGTGACAGACAAGGATTTAAACTCGGATTTAAACTAATTTAGTACAATTTTTAACAACTGTTACAATGGAAGACTATATTGCACGTACCAAACTGAACATTTAACCCTTTACACTCTGTTATCGCCGCAGCGGCGACATTGTAATAGAAGCTGATAACTCCGTTTGATTAACCCCTTGCCGTACCATTTATTTTGTGACTGAATGCGCAATAACTTTGAATTAATTGCTGAAATAACAATCTATCCCTGATTTCTGATATAGCGTATGACTTAATGCAATATTAAATAGCATAGAATTACTGTTATTTTATCCTGAGCCACTGATATTTTTAATTTAATAATTTTTCGAACACTTCAAAATTGACTATTCCATTTATCGCTTCACGAGTGTCACTCGTTATTGTACGGCAAGGGGTTAACGATTAAGTCTCGTTGTAAATTCGGCGTATTTTTACATCTTTCATATTGTAAAACATAATTTCAAAATGAACACGCTCATCTTTCAACCCTTTTAGTGCCAGATGCCGACATATCGTCGTTGGCAACAATCCTAATGCCGATCATCATGATATTATTATTTAGTTTGCCCATATGATATTAGTAATTCTATTGCAAACAATTGAGGATACACTATTTATGCTCCATATTACGTTGTTGTAAATTAAACTATGACCAAATGATAATTCTTTTTATGTCTAACTACTATCTACAGGCTGTAACCGACTTGTTCATTTTTCTAACGACGTTAGATAAATATTAGTCTTACGATTTTCAACGAATATTGAAATAAATATGTAATTAATTTAATACATTTTTCCGGTCGGCACTAAAAGGGTTAATGACAAAGCAAGATTTTCAATTTTCCACGGTTGTGCACTCGCACTATGTAAATAGTCATGTAGCAGCTGGTAGCTACATAGTAAAAATTGCTCGGAGTGTAAAGGGTTAAATACGAGAAAAACACTATCATTTATCATCGTAACAAAGATATTTGCAAATAAAGCAATTCGCCAAAGAAAGCATAAAGGAGGATTCCTAAGACTCCTCGATGAAATTCGATCGCCATTCCGTAAGGCGAGAACAACGAAAGGGAATATCGTCCATCGTCAAACATTTCGTCAGTGTCCTCTCTTCCATGCAAATCATCCCTTAAGCGCCATTCAATTTACCCTTTTAAATTCGCGGTAAAATTCGCAGCCTTCGATTTTATTGTTCTCAAAGAAGAGAGCGCCGCCGGGGGACAAAGGATCTCGCTCGACGAGTCCAAAGATTTCCCGACAGCTCGTATAAGGACAAGTATTTGCATGAACTGTGGAAACGCGGCCAATCGGAATCACGAAGCTGAACTCTCATTGCGAATGCGCCTTTCATGCTGGAAATCCTAGAAAAATAAAAGAGAATACCGACTTGCCCTGTATGCATGTACGCGCTGGCGCGGGTAAAAGTGGGGAGGAAAACGCGAATAGAGAGAGAAGAAAAGGGGAAGTCGTCATTGTACGAATTTAAGACCGGATTCTTAGAGACGCGCGGAATTTTACGCTTTACCGCTGCCACCGGGAGTTGGCTCGTAAAAAAAATGGCGCCTGTATTAAAACACATTAAGTCCACCTGCTGGTAGTTTTCTTCGTATCTACGTACGATGTTTTACTACTCATGCCAAAAATTTAATAAGTTCATGCAAATGAGGCCCTTATGTAAATCTGGAAGATTTCATGGCCAGCCGGATCCAAGGATCGCGGTACATATTTTTCGGACGGTTACCTTATTACCGTGGTAAATTTTCGCTCTTGTAATGGAAAGTCACGCGGTGGGAGAATTGATTCGCCCATTTCGTGGCGCACGTAACGAGGAATACCTATGAAATGAATTGTAAACCTTTGATCTGTTGAGCGCCAATTGACGAGGGTACTTTTGTTTTTTCATTTTAACCCTTTGAGGGCGACGGACGCATATATGCGGCCTGAGGAAAAATCTGATTATAGTTTATCGGTGTATGCATACACGGTTAGAGTTGAAAAATTGAAATATAACTGTTGACATATGATTACCCAAATAGTAATTTATAATTTCTATACATCAACACTCTGACTTTCTGATAAAAAGGTAGTTTTTTAACCCCAAACAAATGATTATTTCTCAATATTCAAAAAAGTCTCCGTCCCCAAAGGGTTAATAAAGCAATAGATTCCTTGTCCTTCGTTATCAACGTGGATCGTGATGCTCCTGTTTTCCAGGCTGCTCGAACGATTTGTGTTTCGAGGGTGCAATTTTCACGAAAATACGTAAGAAGCGGTAAAAACTTCAAAAGAAAACAGTTTGTTGGACTTTCCAGAATGGAAAGTGAATCTTTTCTCGTGCGTCCGATGAATTCAGGAATAATCGTCCTTGCGGGGACCTCCGATTTTCCTCGACATTCGAAAAGCCGAAGTTATTTCAACTTCTATCAACTCCCAAATAAAACTCGGCCCGGAACTTTTCATTCCCTCGTAACACGCAATTCCCCCCTTCCCCTTCCCCTTGGAAAAAAGGTCTCTATAAAAAATATCAGATCTCGGCGCATACTGTCAGAAACAGTCGAGAGTTCCGAGTCCTCTTTGAGATACAACCAACCCCCCTAACCCCCGTTTGGTGAAATGGAAACACCACAAGGAAATAGAAAGTTGTCCGTTACTCAAAAATAACGTTTCCAACGAGGAAGAAAGGATTGCGAGAGAGTGATAGAGAAAAAGGGAAAGCCAGTGAGAGAGAAAGAGTCGGAAAAAGCAGAAAATGAAACAGAAAGAGAGAGAGAAGTTAAAGCATAGACGAAACGATCGAGACGGAAAGGCGAGAGCGAAAGAAAGAGTAAAAGAGGAAGAGAGGCGGTAACTTTATCCACGTTTCCAGAAACGGCTCTCGAGTTCGATTTTGTGCTGATCTGCTCTCCAGTGTCTCGTGATAACTTTGTGATACCTGGGTTAGGATTTTCCTAGATACGCCACCTCCGCCGTGTTCGTAGGAACAGGGAGGAAGACGAAGGGTCGGGCTTAAGTCGTGAAACTTTCCCAACAAGCCGAGTCTCCTCCTCCCTCCCTTCTTCTCTCTCTCCTCGACCATCCTCCTTCGCCGTTCTCGAAGGTGTTGCGAAACTCGTATATCTGCGAAATGATTCCACGCGATACTTCCGCGTGACTGTTGTTACTGCAACGAGGAAACAATGCTGCTTTGCGTTTATATGCTTTACGATACGGCCCAACATTTGAGAGTACGTAAACACATGTTTCTCCAAGCAGTACGGGGTGCGAACGTACGTACTATCGATCCCGGGCGTATTCACTGTCGCGAAATAGCTGTCCCTGTCACGTGGAAAAATGGCAGAAAGTGCAAAACGATTTCACCAGCGCGGCGGTTTCCGGTGAATTTTATCAACCTTGAGTTTTCCTTTGGAGTATACGAAATTCACTGTGCACCGGTCTTGCTGGCTTTACACGGCGCGAATTACTTTGCTTGATTTACGTAATGAACTGTTATTACAGAAATATCAGAATTACGTCAGTGCCGTCTGCAGCGGGCTTTATGGCGTTCATAAATAAACCGCGGTATAACACTTTATGCTAAAATGCTTCGAGTGAAAATTAATTCGATGGTTAATTAACACAATAATTAATACGCAGCATGCTTTGTTGGGAAATGGGTTATTCACCGAGCGCCTCGTTCACCTAGAAATTCAAGTACGGACAGATAAGCATGTGGAATAATGTTTATTAATATTAATTTAAGTATTAGAGGGCATTAAGTAATGATACAAATTCTATGTAATCTAAAGACGATTAGAAAATTTCTTCTTACTTTGACTTTGTGTCATGAAGTATAGCATAAAATGAAATTGTAAAAGGACTGTTTGGAAGGAGTTCGCAATACTTTTGAAATATAAACCTGGTGATGCCCGAGAAACGAAGGTGAAATCGGTAAAAAATTATCTCAGTAACGGTTGCATCGGCACGTGGAGCTGTCTTTTGCAAGGTGTGATGACTCGGCAATGTGTAAGCTCATTGAAACTTCAAGTGTTGTTTCTTGTTCTACGAGGCGGAAAACTACTTAGGTACTTAAGAGATAATTTGTCAGAGGGAACATCGACGAGCCAATACTGGTTATTTGATTCAACGGCGATCGAGGAAATTGTTCGCGCTTGATAGATCGTTTTTCCTACATTGTGGCCGTTCCGCCGTTTATCTGTAAATTAAACAGTTTGCAGTAAAAAATTACGACGGGTTGCACGATGCGCTCCTAATGGAGTATGTGCGTTACCGCAACATAAGACTGGATCAACTAAACGAAATGCTAATTTTTAATGAATGAAATAACGACAGCTGATAAAGCTGATAAGTTTCACAGAAGTAATTAAGGAGGAGAAACAACCGGCATTGCAGATTGCAGGAAAATTTGGCTAGTTTTCAAATCTTGAGACTTTTGTTCTTACTGCAATTATTAAGGGATGCTTTTACATTAAACGCAATATAAATTAATTCGATCATACTCTCATTATTTATATTCTGCTCATCAACAAATGCTCGAAATTATAATTACCCATTTTAACGAATTCCATGAAAATTTATTGTATCTGCCAGTTTTGCCCCAGTAATCGCACGTAATTTCATATAATCGCCCCAACGTTTGCCAGATTAAATCATGCGTGATTTATCTGCAAATGTGAAAGGTAACAAGTGGAATCATTTCATAGAATCAGGGAGTATTATCAATTTTTCAGTCTGCACAAAAATAAAACTAAATAGTCCAGGTTCGTAAAGACTTCCGCAAACGCGAGGGAACTTCGAAATATCCCGAAGACACCGAGATACCTGTTGTACAGCGATACCCCGCAGTCGGAATTTCATTCGGTTTTCCGTTTTCATTTCGTCTCAGCCGAACGAAAGTTTCCCGACTGCCGCTGACCGATTCGTATAAAGAGACGGAAGGAGATGGGAAAGGTAAAATCGTATCTCGCAGTCAGGAAGATTACAAGTTACATCGGAACGCGTCTAACATCTGTGCCGTAGTTCTCGGTGTATTACTTCTGTTTTCCAGCGAAATGGAAGCGGATATATAAAACGCGAACGGTAGAGCGCACCCGGAAAGATTTTCATGAATATTCTTTAGCTTACATTAATGCACTTTATAAATATGTATTAAACCCACGGATTTTACTATCTCCGACAAATTAAGCTTTCCAGCTGCCTTAACCCTTCCTGTTCCTCCTAACCAGGGCGTTACCGCTGGAAAGATGCAATTGGAATAGTAATTTCCACCCCCGATCTGCATCACGGCACTGCTATCTCTGTGGGGACATTTAATATTCTGCACGATGAATTTATATTTTCTATTATGCGGGGAAAGGGATTACGGTATCATAATGAATCCGAGCCGATTAAAGTCTTTCATTGCAACCCCGATCCTCTACTCGTTCCCCTCCACGTACGAAAAATTACCGAGTTTACCAGGAATTACTGGATACGTGCAAAGCGTGAATAATTTCAAATGTACGAATAAACGGGAAAAAACGTTGCTCACGAAAGAGGGTCGTTTGTATCTCATGTTATTTCGTTACGTTTCCTCTACGTGCTTCGAGTAACTTCAATTTCATATTCTGATCAATTTCTGCGATTTTCCCGTTGTCTTGTTTTCATAACGATCGACGAAATACTTTGTAGTATATTGCTTTTCTCTTATTTAGTATCAATCTTTTATAGTTTTCGTTCTGTTCTTGACGGAAATGTGACGTTTATCGGAAGCGGATAAACGACATGTGACACATTCGTAGTTAAAGTACATCACACACGTTGCATTTCTTGTAAGATTCGTGCAGGAAAAACAGCTAAAAGGTAATAATACTGATAATGTATATGGCATAAATATCTTAATATTTGGCGTCATAGATTTTTATGAAATAGTGTAAGATATGCGTGTAAAGGAATACTTTTTCGCGTGGGGAAACATTAGAATATTGTTACGATATGAGAACAATGAAAAAACGAAATCCGCGCGATGTTTTAAAAGTCATGTTTCATAAAATCTGGAAATTTCAATGAGAAATGAATAATAAACTGTGAAATAATATTTATCACGCTTGAACATGCCATGGGAACTTTATGTTTCAAATATTTCCGACAGATAAGATGAAGTATAAAAAGTGATAAATACAACGTTCTACTGGCATTAGTTGTTATTAATATTTTCATGCAGAAGGCTTCTTGCGTAAAACGATAGCCGACATGGGACTTGGAGCAAAACAGCTCCTCATTTTTTGTGTCGTTGTTATAACTTTTCAAAGTATTCTTGTGAATTGCACATCTTACGAAGATTCAGTTGACAAACAGGTATAAACTTGCAAATAAAACTGAGAAATTTATCCAATATAATAATAATAATATTGTTTAACGATTTTTGTTTCTTGCCATGCATTTATTTCTTCACATTTATAATTCTTCCTTGAAGGTAACTGTATTCAAGCTTCTGTTGTTTTATGCCAATATTAGTATAACAATTAATATAATATAGTACAGCAACTGGATTAAGCAACTTTGCGGTTTCGAATATAATAAGCGAAACAGAGGCTACTTTTCTGGAGTTATCGTAATCCTGTATCTCTTCTTTTAGGCTGAAGGCCCATGTGATGAATCACTGATGATAATTTGCAGTGATGATGAATTAACAAAAAAATGTGAGGTACAGTATCCTTAAATGTAACGATTCAATCGATATCGAATGCACGATATTCTTAAATAGTTTGTCGAACGTTTCGGAGTTATTTTCTTCTTTTGCATTTCTAGAAAAAACTACTGTGCTCTTCTGTACTAGACGCACTCAATCGATCTACCCCAGAATTGAATACGGCGGATAGTGCGATGATATTCACGTAATAATTTCACCAACACTGTACCAAGTGCCATTTTCTATTTGCCCGACTGTACTCTAAGATGCAAAGATTAGAAATTATCGAAAAGAGGATACAAATAAACCTACTAACAGTGTAATATGTAACACTTCAATAAAAAAGAGAGTGTTGAATAAAATTTTACTCAATCTCTTAAATCGAAACAGTCGAAAACAATTTCCTTTTGCTTTGCAGTGAAATTGTTTCACGGAGAAATCGACGTTAATACAGTGATCCCCTATGTATCTTGCCTGGCATGCGAAATCGTCCGGGTGATACGTATACCGAAAGTTTGCGGGGGAAAAAGTTCACCGTAAAGTTTCACCTTTAAAACCAATTAAGCCAATATAAACTTGTTGGCTGTGTGTTAGCGGACACGGAGGTTGTACCCCGGACCCGGCGACCAAGTGTATACGGAAGTAAAGGGATGCAGGTCTCGATGTTGCTTGTATAACTTTATAAAAAGCTCAAGTGGCATAATCGAGTGAAATGGCTGCAGCCCGGAACGAATTAGTAACTTTTTCGCACCTTTACTTGCCCGTTGTTCTCGTCCTGTCCTGGCATCGTGAATTTAATTGGGTCGCATTATATTCACGCAAAAAGGACGTTAAAGTTGTACATATTCTTGGAGATGATTCTTTTAGAAAAAAAAGATTCGCGAGGTGTGAATCTTTTATCGTTTCGGGGGATGGATCTGCGCCGATGTAGTAGGAAATATCTCGTTTTTAATACTTGTATGAAGCGTTCAGACGAAGAAAATGGGGAGCAAGATAATTTTATGGGATATATGCATTTTTGATAGCTAATGTATTGTGTGAGAATGTTAACATTTATTATTAGTGTAATATTCCTTTTATCTATACCTTTCTATAATAAACATAGATATTCTTCCTCTTACATCTTTTATTTTCCTTTCTTTGTTCTTTTCGAAATAGAAAGCCAGATTTTAACGATCATTAAATATGGAACCGACAAATACTGTGTTAAAAATTCGAGGGAATATTTATCAGACTCGGTACTTTGTAATTCAATAATATCCGTTTAATGCCCGTATTACATGAACATTATTTTAATTGAAATGACGCAGCGAATGGTTTTAAATGTCGCTCCTTAAAAGGTATTAAAAATCGATTATAATTGCAAACTGAAATCCGATTCTGGGTGCCGGGTAGCATTCGCGTTAGTGAAATATTACCGTTACGCCGAACCTGGAATCCGTTTTTCCAGTACGTCAATACTACTTGGTAAAAAATTCACCGAACGAGAAACACTGTAACTCCGTGTAAGATCGATAATTACTAATCGATTTAATTACACGTTTCATTTGCTCATCGAAGTGCGCGGATACTGTCAAAACGGTCACCTCAATATTTCACGACGCTGTTCGCCATAATGTCCATCTTCTCCGAATAACATGCGTTTAAATTATCGTATTTGGCGCGTCAATGGTGCGATTGGCGGATGATATTCTACATAAATGTACAATGAATTTTCATCCATCGTTAACGACTTTGTCGAACTGATCTATTCCTGCGTTGTTCCTACGCTCATTAATATTCAGTAGGCAAGTTGGAGAGTATATCTGTGTGACGGTCAAGTGTCATAGCCAGTTCCATTTATCGGTCCGCCCTTGGTAAGGAAAATCGTTGAATTTTAATATCGCAAAATATTGGAAAAGAAGATGAAATAACGCAGATTTTGTAACTCCGTCGATCAACGAATGTTTCCATATAAGAAAGATTAAAAGTATCGTCTTTGCGAATTTCAATCGAAACAGCATAGAAAATTGATCTGCCAATGAGCAAAATTCGTACGTATACGACAATAACCAAAAACGAACAAAATTAACCTCAGATACGTCATCTGATATCAAATGAAATTGTACTCATTTTTTAATTGAGATAACAGATGGACTAATTGTTCGGGTGGATCCCTCTCTACCATAAGGTAGTATTAATCTTCTCCACGTACGGATCGTAGCGTAAAACACGCTTCTCCTCGATCTTTTTCTGAAAATTAAACTCACAATCAGCTGATTCCATTGTGAACGTCCCATCTTCTTTGAAACCGATGATCTCCTTTCCGCGGACTTAATAATCCCGCCGAGTTTAATATCATGCTTCATGCCCCGGATCTGATAAAGAT
Source organism: Cerceris ruficornis (assembly GCA_963989415.1). Classification (NCBI taxonomy): domain Eukaryota; kingdom Metazoa; phylum Arthropoda; class Insecta; order Hymenoptera; family Crabronidae; genus Cerceris; species Cerceris ruficornis. Next base: position 18,678,285 of record OZ022520.1, read on the forward strand.
CAAACGCATGACAAGTTCCAGGTAGAGCAGGATTTTCATTACACTAAAGCGCTGCCCTTTGTTATTAACACATTATCGCTTGAGTACCTGCCAGCGAGCGAGGATTATCCTGATAATGCGTTTTCTCTATAGCTCCCACCTGAGTAACACAACACGCTCTCACGTGAACTTGAACATCCTCCTGCACGTACTCCCTATCGTCATTAATTATTAGGGCGCAATAATGTGCCCTCCCTTTCCTCTAATTCCCGCCAAACAAAGTCCATCAGTAAACTTATCAACGTCTCTGATTGTAAGTAGTTATCATAACGGAAAACTGACGGATTAAAAAAGTAAATCAATACTATTCTCTATTCAACTCTAAGAATTACACTCCAAACCACCTTTTAGTCCCGCTGTTCCTTTTATGGCTTTGGCTTTCCACCCTTTCCTATCCCTGGGAAAAGTTCCCTCTCCGATCTTAAAATCGTCGCTTTACGATCGCAGCTGGGTTCTGTTTAAACAGAGAAAACACTAAAATCGAAAAACAGATTTTAAAAGAGATTCCTTGCAGTGAGGAAGACGTATGTTGAAATTAGAAATAAATGTTCTACAGTAGAATATCATTGCGATGAAATTTCGCATTTTACTGATTGACGCAACTCCAAAACGAAAGGAGCTTCGGCTTATTTGAGCGTACAATACACAATGCCGAAATTGGCGCTTGTTTCTGGCGAGGGACGAAACCAAATCTAATTTATATAACGCGCCGTAGGACCCACCGATCTCTCTCAATCTTTGGGCATGCTCTGTTGGGTTACAAATCGTTTCGGTTGAGATTGTAGGCATCTCGTGGCTAGCCGGTAGACACCAACAGTGCGAACGGTCCATGCTTGGCCCAGAAACGTGGTAAGCAACCGGAAGGAGAGAGCGATCTGTGAGCAACGAGAGATGGTGTTAGATGGATGCCTCTATTAATTAGTAGCTAACACGGAGGAGCTCCTTCTCGCGGCTTTATCATTCATTCGAGTCGCTCTTCGTACCTGCGATTTATCTTTCCGCGTCTGTCAAATCAGAGCTCACTTTTGCTCGAATTACACGTCGCTTTGACTGACGAAGCTGACGTCTCAGGACAGGCGAAAATTCGGTATAATTTTCTGGAGACGATACGAACTTATTCTACGTTTAACCCTCCGGCTATGGTGGTATTCCAAGGTATTAAGCTGCGCTAGAAAGAAGTCCCGATGAAGGAATTCGAATGGAATTTCTGTCTGATTGGTCAAAGTCAAAGGAGCGGTTCCCTTATATGCATTTTCAGATGTAACGTGCTATTTATTAAACAATCGTATTACACATTTGTTGGAACGCGTAACGAAGGACTTCAACGAGATACTTCGAGTCCTGGGAGAGCTCTCTTTAGCATAGCATGAAAGAGTATTTCATATCGGAAACTAAAAGAAATATTATGTTTGCAATTTTTTATATTGTAAGGTAGAATACTATTACAGCCCACTCTTCACATTGTACCCGTGTATTCAAATTATATTATTTTAAACTGCGCCCTGTCAGAAACAAGACAGTGGCGGAAGTTTAAGAATTATATTCCACGTTAGTGGGATATCGTGCGGAAGATTACTTTTGCGAAACATTTTGCAAGATTTTTAATACACCAGGAGATCTGTGCGGGCGCATGGCAAATGGAGGATTACTGCGAATGTTTCAGTTTACCTGGAAGCGTTTGCATAATTTTATGAACGACAATATGACCGATACTAAGGCAATTTTCTTGTCTCGTAGAATATTCTATTTGAGTGCACGTACACCAGAATACTCTATTCCTTTCCATCCCTTATGGCGCATCCGCTACACTCGCCAACCGCCCATATTTTCGATTTATACCTAATGAATATCGACAGCCCTTACTTCGAGGCTCGTTTTATCGATTTTTACGTTATTTTTGGTTTTCGATGACAAGCAGACGTCTCTCGAAAATGTATTCCAACGATATAATCGCTCCTTTTTTCGTACTCTCTCCTTTTGTTTATTAACACATTGCGGACCAATATTTTATTACTGATCATGTTCAATAGCCAGCTTCATTTCCATAATATATCAAACATCTTTAAGTTAATTACGATTACGTTTTTTAGTGCTAGACCTACCGGCTCTATATCGGTTCAATTTAATTATATTAACACTAGATTTACGGACGCCGTCAAATTGACGGGTCCCTATTTGTCTTATAAACATTTCTCAAATTTATAGGGACGCTGCAGAGTAAATATTTCACGTGTATTTTATAATACAATAATGACTTAACGAATTACCATATTTGCCGCTTGATCCTTCCTTTTTCAAAGTCCTTATCTGATATATTGCAATTTAAAAGATTTCACGTCCGGAAATCTAGTGTTAAATAAGCTCTTTGAAAGAAGCAGATTTGAGAACTAAGGAAGATGATCAATGAAATACTTTTTACTGTACGACTCCCCTATTAGTTTTGAGAATTTCTAGAAAAAATTAGGAATAGGTCATTTTGACCGCCGTGGTAGTTTTAATGTTAAAGAATAGACCCTGTGCATCGAAATGATTGCTTTTTTTTCAATTTCCCTTTGTGTTAAAGAAAACAAGAACTGATACCATTGCATCGACAACAGTTTGACGGTATAATCACATTAACACGGGGAGAGTATTAATTACGAAGAGCAGAAATAAACTATTGTATTAACATAAAATCTGTTTCGGTAAGTGAGGACATTATCTGAAGAAACTTTGCTCGACGATCGATTTCGATCGTTGTTGCTATTGCAATTTTGTAAGTGACTGTCTGAAATGATTAAAGAAGTGCCTTTTTAAAAGCCTGTAAAAAGACCTTTTTACAGTACGGAAAAGATAATGCAAACTTTCAACTGTTTTCGATTTTTTCATTTGCCATATTTCCTTTCTCAGCTACAATTGTAGTTTGCATTAACACTAGAACTACCAAACCAGTGAAAATGACTGGTACACAATTTTTTCCAAAAATTCTCCAAGTTTATAGAAGAGTCTTAGAATAAATATTCTTCGTCCATCTTAAAAAACATAAATCACCGAATCGATTATCTTTTCCGCCTCTTGATTCAGCCTTTTTCAAAATACTTATTTAATATTTTGAAATATAATAGATTTAACGCCGATAGTTCTAGTGTTAAATATAAACTGCGAGATATCTCATCAAAGATGTCCAAAGATGAATACAAAACGCAAGATATTTCTTTATTCGTTCATACTGTCTTAAGATCCTTGCCGAAATCCTTTCGGTTATACTGTCTTTTCAGAAACACGCGACACGTTACTTGGACTAGTTTGCATAAAAGGTTTAATGGATCGTACTAACGCGCGTCCATTCTTGCACGATATATTTGATACGCTTCTTTTTGCCCGTGTATTTATGGCCGTTGCATTTTTATGGGGCAAGCTTAAAATACATCTTGAAGCAGAGAACGGGCCCGGTGCAACGTTGATGCGCATCTGTGTCTTTGATCACTGCCAGTTCGCTTTGTAGCCTCGAGGACATGCGAAATTGCTTCGGGATATAATGAGATTATTTTATAATAAATTTCCATAACACTCGAAGCAACGACTCGTTAGCCACATGTCAGACGGCGTTATTACGTAAACCTCCGGGCAGTTTTGTAACTACCCTATGTTTATTTAATAAGCCATTGTCTTTTGAGGCGAACAATTATACGGCATTACGTTTAGTATCAAAAGATGTTCCATACAGCGCCTGAAGACGATTGCGTTTTCCGCATACTTTTTCTACGATTCTTTGACAAATATCAAGAACATCTCTCGAGGATTTTTCCATCGACCTTTGATGACGCGAGAAAGCCAGCTTCGTGATATATTTGATCAAGTATCAACGAGCGCAACGCGGTAATTCGTTACTTTGTAATGCAATTCGGAAAGGGAATACACAATATCGGTGAAATTCCAGCAGCATTTCCCGTATAATTGTGCATCACCACGTAATTCCCACGTTTCGTTGAATCTATTCGTGGAAAACGCCGGATCAAGTATTTTTAATTCGAATTCATCATCGTTTTCTGCTTTATAATTTAACTGAAAACCAGACGGGGGGAAACTGCGTTAACCAGGGTGAGGGGTAATGGGAACAAAAAAGAAGGAGAGAAAAAAAATAGAGGAAGAGAAGGTTACACGGAGGATTGAACAAAACGATAATTTCCAATCGCCGGGGAATCGGTAATTAAAACCAAAGCACGACGCGGAAACGAGCATTCACGTAGAATGAATATTTCACTCGGTTTCCTACGCAAATTTCGATGCTCCTAGCAAATTTCCCGGGCTACGAGGATTTTTAAGCTTCTGCCGGACCATTCGCCTACGCTAGTGTTTAATTACTATCCCGGCTCGCGCCGATGAAATTTTATAACGCGATGCCCTCTATGTATATCGCGGACGTTCGTGAAATCGCGCGGCTGTAAGAGCAAACGTGCCACATATTTTTTTTTTGTCGGGTCACGTATCGAATTATATTTTTATATTCCTTTCGTGTCGTCACGTGGCCGACGGTCACGTTCGGAAGCCTCTGTATGTTCTTTCTTCGTATGTACGACTATAATTCTATCGGCGGCGGATCATCCTGGCGGACTATTAATTCGCGTTGCAAAAAAAAATAAACTTTACGTCCAATAAACTGACCGTCGTAATTGCGAGAACTGGCAATGAGAGGAGGCACCGGTCACATCCGCGCGTGTCGGTGCATTTATGGACGTGCAATAAATTCTCACGTGTGATAATACAAGGTATAAAAATAAGGGAAGGTCACCCGGTGATTCGAAACAACGTTCAAGTAGCTTGCGACGAAGTTAGAGTTGCACTTTCTAAGAATGTCTTGGCGTACGTTGCAAAAAATTCTTATAGTCTTTCTCGTCGTCGTAACTGTACAGAATGTGCTAGGAGCCGATGGATATGGTTACTTGAATTCGCACGATATAATTTATGAGGTATGTGAGAGAATGTCGTAATTATTTGACAAATAATATAATGTTGCTTCTGAACTTTTTCATGTATATCATTATACAGGGTGTACCGTAACTGGTGGTACAACCGAGCAGGGGATGATTCTACATGAAAAACTGAGTCGAAAATATGGAATAAAATTTTTTGATACAAGGCTTTATTTTGGAGAAAAATGAGTTTGAAAATTTGTCTAGTGTTGGTGCACTCGGCTTACTTGCGGCTCAACGGACTTTATTCTGAGTTACCTCAACCTTTGTTCGCAAAGGTTTTCGATGTTTGCATACATCGATTAAATCGAAGGTCGAGGTTACAATGTTAGAATCACCTTTGAGGAATTTGTTTAATTCATAAATTGCTAGAAGTGCTGTCCATGTTGATGTTGACATAATTGTGCTCTTCGTATTAAATTTCGTCGAACCTCTTGTAATGTACAATTATTATATTTCTTTAAGTGTTCAAACGCTATCACAATTTTGTGTTGTAATAATTGTTCGATGCTCGTTATGTCATCACGATACACAATTGATTTTACCTGACCCCACGAATGAAAATCTAACGGTGAAATCAATTGTGTATCATGATGACATAACGAGCATCGAACAATTACAACACAAAATTGTGATAGCGTTTGAACACTTAAAGCAACATAATAATTGTACATTACAAGAGGTACGAAGGAATTTAATGCAAAGAGCACAATTATGTCAACATCAACGTGGACAGCACTTCTAGCAATTTATGAATTAAACGAATTCCTCAAAGGTAATTCTAACATTGTAACCTCGACCTTCGATTTATTCGATGTATAAAAATTTCGAAAACCTTTGCGAACAAAGGTTGAGGTAACTCGGAATAAAATCGGTTGAGCCGCAAGTAAGCCGAGTGCACGCACACTAGACAAATTTTCAAACTCATTTTTCTCGAAAACAAAGCCTTGTATCAAAAAATTTTATTCTATATTTTCGAACCATTTTTTGATGTAGAATCATCCCCTGCTCGGTTGTACCACCAGTTACGGGACACCCTGTATATTCATGAGTTATGAATCGACAATATTAATACATGGGGTTGACGTACACGTACGGGGTTGTACTTTCGGGGTTTCACAAGTTTTGAACTTTTCAAAGGAAAAGGGAAATTCAACAAAATATTGAATACGCTTTGACAACTGTCATTTTCATCGATCTGTTTCAAGGATAGAGAACCATGCGAGAATGCCCTTTGGACTATATGCCAGAATAGCACATTAATGATAGAATGTCAGGTACAGTATTGCAAAATAGGATAATGACGTTCACTTTTTAACTGGCGACTTTGCGCATATTTCGATGCGTTTACTGAAATATTTTTTATTTTCCCGAACAGAAAGTGAGTGATTGTGTCATCCTGTATAGCCAAGTGACAATGACACATCCACCGGAAATGAATGAACCAGATAGTTCAATGATCTTCGCTAACCACGAACAACAATGACGTGGCTACTTGGTAATGGAAACGATTATTATATTATGTTAACACCTAATAGAATGCTTGGTAATTGATGTACGGAAAAGAAAAATCAAAATTTACGCCTGACGATCAAATTTTGCGTCACGCTCGTTCAGAAATTAATTGAAACTGACCTAAGTGAAATGAGGAATGGACTGTACTTAGATGTTGTAATGAGGTAGCGTTCAAATATGATTATGCAAATAGTAATTTATAACTTCTATACATTAACACTCTGACTTTCTGATAAAAACGTGGTTTTTCATCGACAAATAAATGATTATTTCTCAATACTCAAAAAAGTTTTCGTCCGCAAAGGGTTAACAATAATGTGTAATGACCGAACTGGTACTATGTAATATGCACGTTTGAGAAGTCTATCGGGATGGTACAGGAACAATGGGGATTCGTACAATTAGGTTGTTCCGCCTTCTCTTACTTTTAACATATTTACACCTCTTTTCTCATCGAAAAGCTAATCTTGTAGTGTATATGGCTGTAGTAACGGAGGATCTTTAGATTGCCTACCTGAACAAGTAATGATAAATTTTTATAAGGCTACATCAATGTTTTGAAAACATCAGTCTCTACTATTCCATCTCGACATCTCCGTTTACTCTCATTGGCATGTGGTTCTACTTGTGTATGTAACAGTAACTGGTATAGTGAGGGACCAGAAACAAGGCACTTGAGGGGTACTTTGCTCTGATTCGCCGGACGGATAGGGACATCCCTCTCCCTCATACTTTTTCGATTTTGACGCGCTATTGGCCGAGAGACCCACACATTCGTTGCGTCCTCATGTGAACGACGAAACGAGTGTTTTATTTTCGGTTGTCATTCGTCGATCTCAGGTTTCCAGGACGGGCATGGCGGGGATAGGCGGTGCGAGAGCAATCTCCCCTTCCGTCCCAAGTGTTTTGTTTCTGGTTCCTCACTATATCCAGAAAAAATATGTGATGCGAGGATTAGCTCTTACGTCCTAAGGAGTATAAGGTGGTTACATCTTTCAATTAACTTCTCATTTCGTGGTGTTCGTGTATCGCACATGACTGATAGTGTATGTCATGTGAACAAGCATAAAAAAAATGTGTGACGTGAGTTTCATCTCTTACGTCCTAAGGAGTATAAGGTGGTTACTACGCTCACTTTACTTTTCATTTCGTTTTCTTCGTGTATCACATATGACTGATAGTGCACACGTCGACGTTCACGATCATCCTTAGATATATCACTCGAAGTGCATTGCTGCATTCCTCCAATTTCCCTATCAAAGCGTTCTTGTAAAGTTTCATGTAGACCTATGTAGATATCACTATTAGCAGGCAGGGCTGCTTCCATTCGAGGGAATTGCAGAAGCATTGACAGCCCTGGATACTTCTGGAAGACGAGGCAGTGGTTCTGGACGGTACAATTATGCTTGAAGGGGAGGTCATGAAATTGCTTAGGCCTGTGCACCTTAGGACCGCAGGTAGAGGTATGCGCGGGCAAACAAGCACTGCGGAAATTGCATTCGGTTTACTGTACGGCAATTAATATTGAGAAATAGCCAACAAACACGAATATAAAATCAAACTCGAGGACGAAGAATGATTACCCGATGAGACCCACGTGAGGTCCAAAAGCGGACTTTAATGAGTTAGAAAATTAATTAACTCTTCATAAACAAACTTCAGACTGCCAGAAAATTAATTAATTCTCAAAAATATTTCCACTCTTCGGTATAAAAAGCATTAAGATATTGATGATAGAGAGCGACAAAACCTTTTCGTAAAATCAGCCTTACAAGAAAAAAAATTGTGCCATCGACGTCTGGTAAAAATTTGCAATGTCCCTGAATAAAAATATGCACAGTGCGAATATAACGACTAGTTTTCCTGAATGATCCCCAGATTCTTATCGATAGTCACGATTAGCATATACTACAATATTTGCTATGTGAAGTTTTAAGTATATCTCTCTAAAAAGAACTTTCACAATAGAGTAAGATATATTATATATACGAATTTCCAGCATTTTGAACTTTTACATCAACCGCACATTTTTCATATTAATTGAAATCCCTCGCTAAAATACATTTCAGCAGAATGTATCTGCATAAACTAGGGATTAAGTGTTATTCCAAAAAGGAGAGAAAAATGAAGAAAACAATCGCAAGATCGGAACGCCTCTGTACATTTCTTCGCAGGTCACAGGTAGCAATAATTCTTCGTCGGATCATCCTGCAACCGGACTATTAATTCATGCCAGATTCGCTTTGATCTATTACGGTGCACTATCACAAACGCATTGTCGTGCGCGCAGCTCGATGACCCGGCATCGGCGCGGCCCGAAGATATCGGAATTCCTGCGGTCGGTCGCTTCGATAAAATTAATACCGCCATCAAACGTAATGTAATTAAAATGTAAATTCAAGCGTGAATCATGATCCCGTCTCGAATGCCGGCCGCTGCTCGTGCAGTTATTACTTGCGTTAGCGTTGCATCCGCGTCGTTGGAATTTTAATTTATTCCACTGTGCCGATGACGCCAGGAAAGAGGAAGGACGAGAAAAAAGAAGGAACGAGAACGCGCAAAAATAGGATTGGTTATTAGAAGCCTAATGACTCGAACCGGGGGATTAATTGGCGATAGATATTTCACGTCCGGGAGCTGTTATTTTTGAAGACGAATTATCAAGAATACAGAAATTGTCGTTGCTAATGGGGAGAAGGTCGAGGAATTAATTTGGCGGCGGATATGTCGTCTGTTTGTCGTTATCTTTGAAAATGAATTATCAAGAGTACAGAAATTGTCACTGTAGAAAAAGGGAAAAAGGTAAATTCTCTTTTTCCTTTATGTTTGAGACTTCAAGAGCTGAAAAAATGCCTCGTTTATACGTGTCGATGGCGCTTGCGAGTGTGTTTATGCGCTTTACGCAGCTTTCGCCACTCATAAAACGTGTATGCAAAAAAAAAAAGAAGAAAAACAATTCAAACGATTGTGCATTGTTTCCTCTCATGTTGACGGCCACGTAAAACGGCCTGTTTTATTATTTCCAGTTGGTGATTACGACGATCTTTTGGAAAAGCGCTGGAATGAAATTTTACGATCAATCTGTTTTCCGGAATTTCAAAGTCAATACGGATTGTATATTTTTCATTTTAGTGAACAATAAATGAAGGCGGCTAATGAATTTTTATAGCACAGTTTTCATAACATCCTCGCATGTACTCGTGGTTAAATATCGTTCCGTGTCTCGTTAGAGATCGTTGCATGGATTGTTAAAGTATCAACGATTTGAATATTTTGTTCTGTTTTGCATTGTATTTATTATAATAAACGAACCTTTTCCCTTATCGTTACAGAGGGCAAAAAATCCAGTTATGACCTTACGAAAGACTAATCGCGGTGACCTCAATTTCTTCGTGTTACCATGCTGACAAAGATAAAGGTGTACCTTTCGCTTCAATTGATGATTAATGCCCGCGCTATATAATGACCGGTGTGCGTGTGATAATATTACGATGAATATAATCGAGACTTAATGCATACCACACCGCAGCCTTCGGCTGTATCGCTGAAAGTTAATTACAAATGAATTAGAGTGCATCGATTTTGAAAAACAATGGCGTCAGTTACGTCAACGGTTTAAAGAAATCGATATGTTATTCCATGGCTCTTCCGCCGAACGGTATCACCATGGCGTTGTAAAATTACAGTAAAATGTATTATCATTGTAGAATCGAAAAGACATCTGCAGGATTGTATTGTGCGCATCGTTAAGCCCGAAATTCATTGTAAATTTTGTCAAAGTTAGACGAAATTTCGTACTCGGATTAAATTAATTTAGTTCATCCAGCCGGGGTTTAAGGAATTTAATCAACAGCGGCGGAGAGAATTTGCTCTCTGTACCTCAGATTTTTATTTTTTTTAATTTTCCCTGCAACATGGTTACATAACAGGCGGGAGCGTTTTAGTTAAACTTCATCGTTTGACCAACGAAAATGTCTGGGTTGACGGACGTCGACTATATCAGAACGTATTTTTCCGCTGCAAAGTTATACAAGTTGTGTAGTTTTTCATTGAAACTTTACATATTGTTCGACGGAATTTTATATCTACAAAATGATTTCGTTGTTAGACCAACAGGAAGGACCATTGACTCGCGTTGCAAAATCGGTCATTGTTTACAGTATTCTGAATTGTTTCGCGAAAACTCTGCTAATTGGAGAACAATGCAAAAATCACTCTTCGAAGTTTTTGGTACTATACAAATTTTTAAGCCATCTTATTTCACCACGAAGTCGAACTTACGTTAAAGTGGGAAATTTAACCTGCGCCATCAAAATTGAACGCCGTAAAACTCGGCATTAAAGTTAACGGAAACTAATTAATACTTTGCCCTGGAAGCTTAATATATTGCTCGTTCCAATTAATTACCAGTGTTCCAACATGCATGGAACTATAATTCCATAATGCACACCAAGGAACATCGATTCCCTCCTTTAATTAACCCGATGTCGTACATCTGTAATTTCAGGCAAATGACAAATATTCTACCCCGTCTGAAGAAAACTTATTCTGCTTAAATGAAGAATTTGCAGATTTTTCACGCTTAGCAACATTCTGAAATTGTTACTTCAGTGCCACGGAATTTGAGGAATCAAATCTAAACATGATGAACTTAAGTTGACTCCCAAAGTGGTCATAGTAAATGCTGACAAAGTAAAATTCCATTGTAAACAACATCAAGAATAAAATTCAAACGCTACAGTTCCTCCATCCCATAGAACTCCATACTATCGACGTTCCACCGATTATCCATGGTTTCTCGGAAATCTCGAAATACCAGTGGAAATGAATCGTCGGGATACTTTGAAATATTTATTATCCGTGATCTACAGCGGTAATCTCGTTAACTAAACACGACTCCTCGAACTTAGAAGGGGTGCCAACACGACAGGTGAGTGACGCTCGGTCCAGTTTATCGCGGATTGCCACCCACCGACCTTTTCCTTCTGGAAGGTTTGCGTGCAACCATAATTAAAGGTGCCGTCGGACGCAAAATGCTGAAATTGAACCGTGCCACGTGCCTTACGGAAATACATGCTTAACGAGCGTATATAATGGATGCACCGGCTTTACAAGCAGTTTCGTGTGAACGGAAGATTGATCGCACCGAAGACAGTTGCCGTTAATGATTGCCCCTTCCGGTACGATTACAGCGTACGCTATTCAAGCAAATACTAACTGATCTTTCCTTCGAGTATCGCTTGAATGAAAGGCATAGTATTTTCTGTTCTTTCTAAAATTATTTCAGTGTACAGTACCTTCTATTTTGAATACGGAGTTCGAAGATTTTTAATGGTGGGCATGGAGTTCACAGGTTGAGTGAACTACGAAAGGCGTATATATACGCTCACGACATTTTCCTTACTGTGACAGGTACTATACGGGGTGGTCCACGTAACTTGTGCACCTCGAATAACTTTTGAAGTATGCGTTGCACGAAAGAATGTTATATACAAAAGTTACATGGTTTAAAAGGGTGCACTATGTAGTGTGTTAATTTTTTTTATAGTTTGTATTTAATCACATCCATATTTACAATACTTTGCAAGTAATCACATTACACGCTTATGCAATTGAAATTTCCATTTTTCTTAATGATCTTTCCTTCGAGTACCGCTTAAATGAAAGACAGTATTTTCTATTGTTTCCAAAATTATTTCAATGTACAGTACTTTCTATTTTGTATAAGAAGTTCGAAGATTTTTAATGGTGAGCATGGAATTCATGGGCTGGACTACCACCAATCTATGGACCCGAGTTTAACACTAGAACTACCGACGTTATATCTATTATATTTGAAGATACTGAATAAGTACTTTGGAAAAAGATAAATCAAGAGGTGAAAAAGGTTAGTTTAGGTTTTATAATATAGAAATGGAATATTTGCTGCATGTACTATCACTTTAGGGCATTTCTAGAAAAATTTGGGTAGCAGTCATTGCGGCCATCTTGGTAGTTTTATTGTTAAATTATAGTCTGCTCTTGAAAAATTGCACCCAATTAGTATAATACTTAATATGTCATAGCCTCGGTGATTTGGAATCCACATAAAACTAATCGAAATGACCAGAATAGTTGAAGCTGATAATATAAAATAAAAATGATAATACAATTTCAGTCGACCGTAGCCAAAGGATTGCAGATGAGATGTGGTAACGTCTGAAAAACGTTATAATTCAATATGCGTTTAGCTGTGCAACGCGCTCCAATTGCAGGGAAAATTTAATTAATTTCGTTCACGGTTTATAACGATAGCACGTATTAAGGAATTCAGGCAGCAGGAACGTGGATAATTTATGCTCACGATCTTCTATTTCCATCGTTGTCCTACGTGTGGAAAATTTCGAAAGTTTCTTCCTGACGTACGATCAATTCCTCGTCGCTCGTCTGTACATAATTGGACGAAAAATTGGCGAGAGAGAATTTCGTAAGCGGCCAAGTCTGAATGGTAAAGCGGGTCAATGTATTTTAACCTCGGTGAGATCCTCTTTAGAGTCTATTCGTCAACAATTTGCATATATACTACTAGGGAGGATCCCGACACAATGAAGTTATATCATAGTTAAGCGATCGGACGTATTGTCAAGTATCAGGAAACATTTCGAATGATTCCGTTGTTACAAAGCAGATAATGCCTAATCTATGCGGAATAACCGGTTGCTTCGCTCATTGTTCGACCGATCGATCGGCTTCGTATCGCAACTTTAACGAATCTGTACGTGTCTGTATACCGATGTTTCTATTAAAGTTAGAAAAGGAGATTATCGTGGCCCCGATGAATACTATCTGTTACAAGGGCATTCGTACGAATTTCAACGAGGCCGCCTAAGTGGATCTCTTTATTCGGGAAATTATTTTTCCCATTATATTGTTTCGATATTATATTGTGTCTTAAAATTGGCCGCCCAAAACCCACAATTCAATAACGAAGATTAATTAATTTTTAAAAATTTTCTATCTTTTCTTTTTCACTTTTTCTCTTATTTATCGAGCATATGTCGTTCAGTGAATTCTACGGTGCATTTATTCGAATTTTAAATAGCGTGTTGTTGAGGCTTGGTATCCTCCGTTTTCAAGTGATTTCCGTTTAATTCTCAACACAAAAATTAGCTCAACGAATCGCTTTTGTCTCCTCAAATTGGCAGCGATACTCGTCGACGCTTATTTCGCGTCGGATATTTCTCGAGAAATTCGATTCTACTATCGCTGAATCTATTAGCTCGCTGTATTAAATGAACAATCTGGGTCAACGCGATAGGTACTCCATGGCCGAAGAAACGATCCAGAAAATTTAATGTCGTACCTTTTCTTCAGAATTTTCATCTCAAGTTCCTTACGGAATTCCCCCGAGGCACCTAATTCCCCGAGTTTCGCGAATCTACATGTAAATGAAGTAATTCCTATTGCGTTAACACTTACGATTTAATAACAGGAACGACGAGGCAGCATGTGGATTCTAATTTTATGAATAGTTGGTGCACCCTTATATTATTATCAATGCTCTTCATTTTCCTCATCATTTGATTTACAAATTCTGCGAGAACTCTTTCGAATTTCACGAATCTTTATGCAAATGAAGTAATTTGTACGCGCTGCATTAAAGCTTTGAATTTAATAATAATAATGTCGATACAGTGACCCATATGTGCATCCCAGCCTCACGAATACCTTATCGATGCATGCTTCTACTTCAATCGATATTAACAAATAAAAAGAGATACTCAGTTATAAAAACGATGCGATGAAGCACAAAAATGAAGAAAAACAGTTGATTTTATAATATTTGTAAAGAAGAGTACGAAGAGAACATGATTCGGCGCATAAAGTGCAAAATACAGGCACATGATTCATGCGTCGGAGTAAGCAAATGAACCAAAAAATATTTTCGTGATTCTTGCAAATGCTGACTATTGTTATTAATAGAGTGGTTTACACAAAGAATATTCACTAGAGGTATTTTTGTTTCGTTTGCTTCCTACGTACGACTTAGGACATATGTAGGTGGTGGGTCTTAAGAAGGCAAAGGTATCTTTAGTCGTACCGATGTTACTATTTTAAAATTTGCTAATTTCATTCGACAGAGGACCTTTATTTTGAACTTTCTTTTAATAAATAGCTGTAATATTTGCAGACGTTGTAAATAAAGCAAAATTCTGTCCTTTATTTAATAATTTCTAAACCTTTCTTCGTAGAGGGTACGATTTATGCAACCTTACTCTACTGCAAAACGTAAACTAGAGTTCTGCTATCACTAGTTACATCTTACTTCTTTTTTTGTGTTTTAAGTGCTGTAACCATTTTATCTAGGGCCTACTGTTTTAAGAGTATTTAATACTCTTCAGGTATTCTTTTTCATCACTATATCTATCGTTCCTTTGTCGCAGATGTGCATATAAACGAAGTAGTTTCTTCGTATTTCGTCAGTACGTGCAATGTGATAACAATAACGTTGATGTCATGGTCATACGTGTATCCTAATATCAGGAGGGTAGTTGATACACATGACGCAATAACAACTATATTGCAACGGGAAACTATCTGTACAAACACTTAGGATAGCCCCCTGAGCGTGCGTTTGTTTAGTTGCATCCCCTCTGCACGTTGCAGCGCGAGAATAGTTGCGCCCGCATATTTCTAGCGGAAATGCATACGCCCGATTGTACAGAACGTTAAGCCTGACAAAATACGGGCGCTACAATCACGGCTTGCTATTGAATTTAATTAAAACTTTGCCGTTGAAGTCCGCCAAAGAAATTGGCCGGATTGCTCGATCTTGGAAAATGGCACAGAAACGATGCTGATTCCGAGATTACTATGATCTCGTGGATATAATGAGACGTTCATGTTTTGAGCGCGTCTTTTCACACTATTCCTACCACGACCGGTCAAATGACCGTTTTTAAAATTTCGATTAGAATTTCCTATATACAACGTAATTGAATCGCCTTTAAACTTCACGACTTTTCCTCAAATATACGTATAATACATTCACATTATAATACATTTTTCAATATTCACTCCTTTTTTTACTGTTCATTTTCTGGGAAAAAATTATCATTTGACAAATTCACCGGTTGCGGTAGGAAAAGGTATACGTGAAGTGTCGGTAGGAATAGTGTTAAAAGAATAAGTCAGACTATTCGCTGATTATTTTTAGTTCACGTGTATCCATATTTATAATATAATTTGGGAAGACATGAATATGTAATATAATATTGTAATATAATATAATATTGAATCTGTAGAGTTCAGATCACGTATGAAAATTTTCATAACCCATCAATTATGCTAAGCGTACTAAAATAATCTTTTGATAATATATAGATATATTGAATTCATATATCGTTAATACCGTGTTTATTTGATATTCATCGTCAAAAATTCATGAGCTTAAATCGTAAAATCTGCTTCGAACTACCGGAGAAATTTCGTTGGAAACAATCACCTAATGCAGATAGATAGTAAGACACCATCGTCATCATTTCGCATTCCCAGAGGGGGATGCCGTGGACACTTCTAATCCCACAGACTGATGTCGTGGCAGTTTCAAGGCTTTGCGCGTTTGCAAACGACATCCCGTCCAGCTCAGCTATTACTACTTCAGCGACAGGGTCATAATACAGCGAATATTTCGCAAACACTTAACAGCATGCTTCAGGGCAGACTGGATGTCAGGGAAGAGGTTTTATTAGTGAAATGGGTACCGTAAATTGTTGATGGATGTATTGAAAAGAAGGGGAGATGAAAAGACGACTCGTTAATACCCTTCTAAAGATGTTTCTTTCGTTTCTCTCTACTGAGAATTTACGAACTTCCATGAAAAATTGCAAGACTAACGTCTTTATTCGTGTTACACTGATTACTATGTTTATTATAACAGTATCTAAATGAAAGATACCAGTCGTGTCGTAAGTCGTTGCAGCTTAATAAGTTTAATGATTCACTAAAGTAGCGTGTCGTATCGAGAAAGAATTAAAGTATATTATAAATTTTATCATTTCATCAGTGATCTTTGATTGCCCACATCTGCTCCTTTAAACGCGAAAAATTCACAGTAATCGCTTAACAATATACGTACACGATGCATGAGTCCGGCAAAATGTCCGGAAAATTTCTCTGCGACACGCAATCGTCTGCGCATTTTCAATATTAACGCGCGCTTTTCCGAGCCAACATTAATTTCAATCGCGTGCAACCGTTACTTTGTTTTCCTAGATTGTACCTTATTTACGTCTTTCCGAGCATCGAACACGATCGTATCGTGGTTTAATTACATTCATTGTAAACTACATGGACGCAAATAAATTCTCCATTTATAGGAGCGACAAATCTCTTGTACCTTCAAATAGAACAATTTCTACGTGTATCTCGTATTTTATTGAGATTTATACATACAACCGATATATCGGAAGATGAATTTACGTCTTTTTACAAATATATAATGGATACGTTAAAACGTTGCCGTAACACTCTCTTATTTCAATTGACTTTAATAATTAAACTGCGAATTGTCAAATATAATCGAGGTAGACAGGAAAGAAAGGTATGTTTTTAACTGAGACGATTTCTCGGATTGTTTATAAGAGGTTTGTAATTCTGTGACTAAAATTAAAGAATGGAGTACAGAACGTGGAAGCTGAACGGAAATAAAAAGGGAAGAACTTACTTACTTTGTTTAAAGTAAGACACGAAGGAGGCGTCGAGGAGACATCGCTGATGTCGCTGACCTTTTTCTTCGCCTTTAAACTTTTCCTCGTCGAGGAGTATCTAGCCTATTCCTTGTTCTTCCGCGTTGTATGGACATCGTTCTTATAAAATATCCACGACACCAGGTGCATGCCTACGTGAAAGATCGCATAATGCAAAAAGAACAAAGGGGATTGCCGGTCTTAAAGCACGTGTCGAAAATAATGTTTACCGATGGTGTCGTAATAAATATCACATCAATTGTTCGCTTCAATGTTGCTCGATGTTCGACGTAGACGGCGATTTTGATCGATTTTGTCGATTTTGATAATTTATCAAAGTCTTTATCTATAAGGTAGATTAAAAAATTTTCTGAATGTCATTTTAAGGAAATTGAAACACCTTGCGAAATTATGTAGTTGTTTGCACAAGTAAAATTTGCAGCCTAGCGTGTTCCGTAATATTACGTACTTCTGTACGCATTATTGTTGCAAATTTTCATAAAAGTCAGAAGAATTCGCGAAATTCACGCGCGTTAATTAAGCACGGCTATTTTCCTCGCTGCTATATATTCACCGTCATATTACAAGAAGACCTTCACCGCGTCCTGAATTAACATTTGATGTAATTGAATAAATAATTCTCCCGCAATGCCGTTTCACCGGCTGTTTTAAAATTTCCCCTTAACAGAAAATTAAATCCGCGCAAACGAGACGGGAGGAGGTGTTCTTTCTTTATTTTTCGCACATATAACGTGTGAAAAAATTACGCGCGACTGCCGCCGCATGTGGATCGACGCATAAGGGAAATAAAGTCTCTAGGTAAAGGAAAAACTTACGCGTAGAACTTGCAAACTTCTCTTTCCTCTAGTTTCCCATGTTGTCTCGTTTCCAGTGAGCTACCACAATTTAGTAGGTTCCATAGGATATTTATGTCAGTCCTCGATATCAAACGCACGGGCATGAAATACACGGTGTTGTTCAACGGTTTATTTTGTGCACCGTATAAAAAGATATTCCAAGGAAAATTATACCTTTAGTGATTTTAAGTCGTTTTATGTGTGAATAGACATTATCAGAATTAATAATTGATTATAGACTATAATCAGTACATCGCATGTACAAAAATGCATGATATATTATAATATTTCTTTTTTTTTACTCTGCCTGCATTGACATCAATTGCTACGGTCATTAGTCATTGGTAACTAAGTTCCCGCCGTTTTTTTTTAAATTTTGACATTCCGCATATCATTAAATGTTTTTGGTATAATGTTTAAAATCATTCGAAAGAGGATGTTTTATTCTACTGGAATCTACGTTTTGTTTTTTTGTTGCAGTTAATTTATGTTAATTTCTCTTAATTTTCAAACCATTAAAGTGGAATGTCAATTTGAGAAAAGGAGCATTTTCCGCACCTATTTCTTTTTGCTTTTAATCAAGATTCTAAGGCTGCAAAAGCTGCTCGCGACATTTGTGTTGTGTATGGAGTGGGTGTCATAGCTGAAAGAGCTGCTCGTGATTGGTATGCTAAGTTCAAAAATGGAAATTGTGACCTCAGAGACTCACCTCGTTCTGACCGTCCAGTAAATAGAAATTAACATAAATTAACTCGGACAAAAAAACAAAACATAGATTCCGGTAGAACAAAACATCCTCTTTCGAATGATTTAAAACATTATGGCAAAGATTTAATGACATGCGGAATGTTAAAATTTACAAAAACGGCGGAAACTTAATTGCCAACCCAATGTATCATCGCCCAACAACCCATAATTTCTTACTAATTAAAATTACATCTCCCTCTTCAGCAAACGGAAATAGGAATTATATGGCATCCATCAAAACAGCCGAGTGAAAGATAAGCTCGTTCTCTGGTATACATTTTTATAAACTTCTCTCTTTACTAATGACAGTGATGTCTATAAAAAAGAGAAACGGGGACAGAGGAAACTTTCTCACCGCAACAAAAGAACACAAGAACATTTTCCCGGGAGTTCGCACTTATTACTTATTCTCATAATATGCAGTTACTACTACGTGCTTTTAAAGTCAGTGAAACTTTGATGCCATTTCCTAGGAAAGAACTTCTGGATATTTTCCCCTGCAAATTTCTCAGCATCCTCAACCCTCAAGGGAGTTAGCAAAAGTAAAATCTAAATATTTCTCCGTTTGTGTTCCATACTGTGGAACATGGAGACCTACGTTTTTTTGTCTATCTTAATCTGCTTTAAATCACTTGACTCGATAAGGTGCCATAAGCCAAAGCCGAGAGTTGGAGTCTATGGTGGGTCAGGAGGTAAAGGCTGGGACTGACAATCAGTGGGCCCAGGTTTCTAATCCTCCTCTATCTACTCTGGGAAATGTTTCCTAGTGGCTATGGCGGGTAAGGAGGTAAAAGGTTGGGTCTCGCTAAGAGAAGTAGGAGGAGAAAGGTCATTTTTTGGGCAACTGTTCTTTTCTTGCGTCATTGGGATCGGATCGTTCTTTTTATTTGTGCCCCGACAGACCGGCGTTTTTGTACGATTTGAAAACGCGGATCATTAACGCACCCTGCCAATAATTCTTGCACGATGAAACAGAGCACTTCGAATCGTTTCTCTCTATTCCTCCATAAAACCATAAAATGAACTTATATTCTCCTCCCACGGCTGCCATAAAACTGCTGATAGCAGATCACACAGTGAGTCAAAACAACATCGAGTCCAGACGATTGAATCCTCGTACCTATATCAATACACCGCACTGCTTGTTGGCATTTCAGAGGAAAACATCACGACATGGTAAATACAGTAAATAAATAATTCATCAATCATAAAACTATCACGACCGATCGTAAAGTGGATAG
This sequence comes from Cerceris ruficornis, assembly GCA_963989415.1. Taxonomy (NCBI): domain Eukaryota; kingdom Metazoa; phylum Arthropoda; class Insecta; order Hymenoptera; family Crabronidae; genus Cerceris; species Cerceris ruficornis. Next base: position 18,698,363 of record OZ022520.1, read on the forward strand.
ATGTGAAATTCTCGTCAATTTGGACAAACTACCGTAATTCAAGAATTCTCTACATGTCTTTCTTTTATCACATATCATCAGTATATACTTATATCCTTCTTTGGATATTTCTAGTTGATATACCACCCTAAAGAGAATTTCAAACTATCATTACCGTTGTCCCAACATCGTTCAAGGACTCCAATATTCTTGATTCAAACGGATTTGCAGCCAAAGTATCTACCTTCAAACGTCGTATTCAGGTTCTGTGGTTTTACAGCATAACAAAAAGATACTAAACAAAATTCACCCTATACCATGATCGCAGCTTCTCTTTCCTTTCGTACCCTTTCCTTTTATAAATTCGGTGCAGCCGAATAACATGTACAAGCGGGCATGATGTGATTTATAATGAAAAAATAAGGAAAAAATATGGGAACAAAAATTTTTCATTTAACACTTAGTTTTCGAGAAAATTGTGTTAGAAACTTCTACGCGTACGTATGCTGTTACAGTTAAGCTACGATTCATCGAAAATCGTATAACGCGTATCGTGTTTGTAAAAAATGTCTGTACAATATTTAAAAGTTACTGAGTCCAAGAAAAGATACCTAGAAAATTCTTAAAGAACATTTAATTTTATCGATTACTAAATTGCTGAAACTAATTGCACCGGGCGGTGCTGTCTGTAATAACGAACAATAGAAAACCGATTACAGAGTTCCAAAACTCGAATCATATCAACACATTCCCTGTTCGTGTGCATAATCGTTGGATAGATCAACGAAAAGTAACTGCTCAGATCATTGTTTATAAACATGAAACACCTTGTACGTTGCTCAGTGAATCGTAACCTACGTATTTGTAACAGCGTAACGTACGCATCAGACTTTCAAACTTGATTTTCTCGAAATCTGAGCCTTGAGTGAAATAATTTATTCCCATATTTTGTCCTTATTTTGACATATCGAATCACACCGTGCCCGCTTGTACATGTTATTCGGTCACACCCTGCATATCTGAACTCACATTGTTTGGAGATTGCATCCCCCAGCCATATCTTTGATCTGATATACAGGTTGAGTCACGCAATCCATAAATACCTCATAAAAAATGTGCTGTACAACAAAATGTTTCGGACAGAATTTGCACGGTTACGAAGGGGCATTCAATAGTAATATGAGTTTTATGCTGGTTTACTACTTTATCACGATATGCGGCTTACTTTCATCTTCTTTACAGCAATGCCTACATTTTCTTTCTGAATTCTGATAAAGCATAAAATTCCGCATAAAAAAACATTATACTATGTACGGTCGAATACGAATAATTACTGATATATTCACAAAATAATGATCCTGCATTACAAAACATGCTGATTCAACGGGACGGTTATAATTTGGAGGACAGGTCTGTTTACGACGACACATAATATTCAACGCGATCCTAGGCATCAGATATCGTCGATATGAAATATCAACTGAGCTTAGTAATAACAGAAATTATACAGAGAAAACTACTACATTATTCGACACTACTACAGAATTCGATTCTTTATCAAAATTTAGAGAAAAAATATGGGCATTCTATCTAAAAAAATGAAAGCGACCTACATATGTCGATAAAATAGTATGTAAAACAGCATAAACCCATAATACTATTGAATGTCCCCTTCGTAACTGTACAACTTTCGTCCATAACATTTCTACGTACAGTGCATAGTTTAAGAGTTATTAACAGTTATTAACAAAGAGTTACTCAGAATGTCTCATCCCGTAAGGGAAATTCTAATTCTTATTAAACAAACATAAAGATGAAGTGCTAATATAATAACGAATAGCAGCGAATGATCACTGTAAGAATGGCGATTGCGATGCTAATCACAAAACAAAAAACAATATGTCTAGAATCACACCGTTTAGAGAGTACACTCAATAGCAATGTCTTTGATATAACAGATTAGAGATACGCTTCTCTTGTATTAACATACCTCAATGAAAAATAACTCTCCCCTTTTATACAAATCAGATGAAACAAAACGAATAATAATGACGGTGTAACAAGTAATCAAACCTGGTAACAATTGTAGTCCAGGACGTCGAACTTGAGCAGCCGAAATACCAGTGACCGTTCCTTCCGCCGGTCCTCGTGGAAATGAAGGAAGCAGTGTACTGGCAACAGACGAGGTAGGACACGAGATAAGAGGCACGGTCGTCGAGCGACCGAGAGTTGTAAACATTGAAGGACCGCGGTTAAACTTGATTACATCACCGGCCTCACCCATCGCGGAACGATTCACGGTTGGCTCGTTCAGATTGACGCTTGCAAGAAAACGTCGCCTGAAATGAAGGACAAAAGTTCGTTGAAGAATGCTGTATGAAACAATAGATATCGTGATTGATTTAACACGTTGAATGCCATGGGGGTCACCGGTGACCGGCACTGTTGAATTCGATGTTTCTTATGATTTTTAAATTGCGATATTCACGGATGTACTAATATATTCAGGATTAAAATATTACTGTTAAAAAAGTGAAGTATTACTGAGTACGTAACTATTCTTACTTTTATCATTTCTATTCTGTAAAGATGTGATTTTAATAGGAACAGTTTCGGTTCGGGGGAAATTATGAAACAAGCGAAATACGGGTGGCATTCAACGTGTTAATGAAGAAATTTCTGACGCTGGAATTGGCGAAAGTGGAAGAAAACGAAGACGGGATAGTGTAAATAAAAATAAGGAAAATAAGTACTTACAAATATTTGCAAATATGATACGCGTTATACGATACTGGATGAACCGAGACTTACAAGGGAACATGTCGCACTTGAACATGCCAATTTTTGAGAAACTTATATAACATGAAAGCTGTTAAAAAAATATTTGACACATATCTTTTTTATCGACAACCATCCGTTTTGAAGGGGTTAACATACCCCACAAAGTTGAGGGCTTAAAATGCATTTTTGGAAAACTAGATAGTTAGAGGTTATAAATATTTTTTTTTTAAAATTGTGTGTTCTTTAACATGGAATTTAGCTGCATAAGAAACGTTGTATACAAATTATTTGTTTAAAAAATATATTAAAGATTTGAATATTTTGTTAATTTTTCTCGATAAACATTCTTTCGCTATCGAATAAATTTCAGCTACGTAAAATATGTGTTGGATACCGACCTAATTCTCTAACAATAAGATAATATACCCAAATATTACCAAACGTGATTAAGGGTCCAAACGGGAAATCTTATTTTCTATTTTCTCATCGCGCACCCTTCTAAACCTATTTTGAAGCCCTCTACCGTCTTCCTAGACGGAAGTCACAGGAAAAGCGGCCGCCCTTTGGAACCGTAATCACGAGAAGTCGGGGTCATCCGAACTCCCACCGCACTGTCTCAGAGCCCTTAAAACGTCGGTCTCGTTTCCAAAATCAGAACAATTGTCTAGAATCGCTGACAGTCCGTACCTTACGACAATGTTCATCCGAAGTTTGTAAACCTCCAAACGCCAAAGTAGTTTCTTCGAGAATAAAGTGTTGTAAACTAATCACGGAGTGCAACATAAAATTTGGTGTCAGAAGCGGGATTTCAAGATATGATTCAAATTAATAGATATGTGTATTTGGAATGTTTTGGTTTTTGACGCTAACGATTATCATTTTGTGTTTAACTTTCTTTCTTTCATTGTAGCAGCATACGTATGCATCAGACTTTCAAAGTCGATTTTCCCGAAAATTGAACCTTAAATAAACAAATATTAATCCCATATTTTTTTCTTATTTTTTCATAACGAATCACCCCGTACCCACTTGTAAGTATATCTTATTCGGCCGTCGCTCTACACCACATTTTATCACCGTAAGCTCTACAAATCAATCTGTTCATTCAACTCAACGTTTGACAAAGTCGCCGACAACAACGGGAATAATGTAAAATCCGGACGATTACGTTTCGGCTCGGCTGGAAGGAATCTTAGGATTCTGTCACGTAGTCCACGGGCCGACGGTACGGTCGGGTTGCATTTGGTAGGCAAATGCTCGGAAACTCTGCCGTCAAATATTGAGACACGTACGGCGAGTACCTGCTGCGTGCACAGACCGTCGAACGGCACACGTGAAATCCGGCCGTTCGAGCTGTTTATGTAAACGACAGATCCCGAGAGCGCTGGAGACGCGCGTTTGCTTATATTTCCGGCATTTTGTGAACATTACCGCGGCATTCAGGTGACGTATATGGAGCTCTTCCTCCACGGGCGCGTTCTGCATCCTCTTTTCTTGCAGCCGTGCAACGCCGACAAGCGGACCCGTCTGCGAGGCTTCGTGCTTCTAGTCACCTTGCTTTATTTTCCCTTTTCGAGCTTTCTTCCTGCCTTACTCCTCCCATACTTCCTTGTTTCTTTCGCACGGAAGCCTCCTGCGGGATACCTCCGCTCTACGGAGGGTCTTCTGCCCTGGTAATAATTTACTGCCGCCCTTTCTCTCTCCTTGCAGACGTACTCCTTCTCTACTGAAGATTTTCGCATTCGTTAACGCTTCAGTTTCCATCGTCCTGCATTTTTGCTGGTTAGGATATTCGCGACTGTCGGGGGGAAAAACTATTTCCTCTTGGGTTGAAAGAAGAACGTGGACTCTGAGAGTTCTTTCTAATTAATTGAATTAAATTTATGGTATTAAGTCATTCCTCTAGTGTGTAATAGTTACAGTGGTATATGCGTTATTTATTTTTCGCCTTGAGACTTTTACATATTTGTATTTGGGTATGCGTTGAGGAAAGTATCAAGTTCTTTAAATGGTTCAAATTTTCATCATTTCACAAAGTTCTTCCATTATATTGAAAACTACACTGAGAAGTTGAATGATTAGGATCCAATTAGTGGGCGCAAGTTGAAATTCCTTGTCAACTCTAGAACATTTTTCCTATGGGATACGTGTATCATACCTGCAGGAATTTGTTACTCTCGTAAAACAGTTAGTCCTAGGCGAAGTAGCCATTGTAGTTAGAATCGGAAAAATGCAGAAGAAGAATGTACAGTGTTGCAATACAGCCAACTATCCTGTAAACCGATTAAGTTGCACCGCGTTACAGGAAACTGTGCAAATCAGATTGATTCGTATCGCATTATAGGGTGATCTTCCCAGTCGTTGCTTCGCGTCACATAAAAAACGAATTCAGATAAAGTGAGGGACCAGAAACAAGGCACTTGGGACGGAAGGGGAGATTGCTCTCGCACCGCCTATCCCCGCCATGTCCGTCCTGGAAACCTGAGAGGGACGAATGACAACCGAAAATAAAACACTCCTTTCGTCGTTCACATGACGACGCAACGAATCTGCGGGTCTCTCTTGCCAATTGCGCGTCAAAATCGAAAATGCGTGAGGGAGAGGGATGTCCCTGTCCGTCGGACGAATCAGAGCAAATTACCTCTCAAGTGTCTTGTTTCTGGTCCCTCAATATAGTAGCTTTATAGGAGGTTTTACTGTACGGAATGATTATCAATTTTTTACTTTCGCAATCACCAGCATAATTATTCAAGATCCGAACATATTTTCAATAGTTCTTCAACACTCAGCTTCATGATATAGAGGTTGTTCGCTCTAACACAATGCACGATTTTTTCGCCCATTTGCAGCCATCTGACAAAAAGAAAGTTTAGAAGAAAACAATAGAACAATAGATATTAGAACAGGTGTTAGAATAGAAGAATTAGAATAGGTGTTAGAACAATAGATATCAGTAAATAAAATTCAAATCAGTTCGATTTCATGGCAAAATCGAGGTCACCTTGGGTTCTACAAATAGAAACACATTATTTTTTACCATATTGTAGAGGATATCAAGACGAATTCAAAACATATAATATATAATATTTTTACTAACATATTGTAAGAGTTTTGACAGTTTCCTCCGAAATATAAATAAAGCGCGTCGTTCACCTGTTTATCGCAACCCGCGGAAATCGCTGCAAGAGAGAGCGAGAGAGAGCTTCACGTTGTCGTTACTATAAATTGAGTAACGTGTTACTAAAAGTATCAGTTAATATATGTTTTGATTTCGTCTCAATGTCCTCTACAATATGGTAAAAAGAAATATGTGTTCTGGTTTGTAAAATCCAAAGTGACTTCGATTTCACCGTAAAAACAAATTGTTTTTGAAATTCTTTTTACTGGTACCTATTATACACTCCATACCCAGCAACTCCTGTTCTAACCTTTTTTTGTCAGATGGCTGCAAGTGTATCGCGTTCGAGCGGACACCCTGTACATTTAGAGTTCGCTGGATAGTTTACTTTTGAACGCACAATTTTGTTTTAATTCTCGCATTGCAAAAACTTCTGTGAAAACTCTGGAAGACCGTAAATTAAAGCACACGTGATAAGGTTTGGAGAGGAAGTAGAGAATCAGTTATTTTCGTTCGCGGCGACGAAATAGATATCTGATTATGCGCAATCGTTGTGAAAAATGGGTAAGCACGTAGGTGGAAAAGGGGGAAAGGGAGGGAGGGAGAGAGAGAGAGAGAGAGAATCACGGTGCAGAAAGCACAGAATAATTTAAATCGCAAAAAATCGAGCTGCAATTCGTTTGCCTCTGACGTACTTTCCCTAGGGATATCCGTCATCGATCGGTTTCTACGTCGCGTATTCATAAGCTTCGCATTAGTAAATAACGGCGTAAATGAAATTTGATATGACAAAAGTAATATCCGCTAATGCCGATATTATTGCGCTGGATAATAAAACGATAATATGAAATTACGCCGATGTTCTTTCGAGGGAAATGATTGCATCCGCGAATTTGATTATTCGATAATTTTTAATTCCGTTGCGATCTTGTGGGAAATTATTTTCCCAGAATTGTATTGTGAAAATACTTAATATTCGCTCCTTATTCGTGAAAATTCCGCGGAGATGTAATTCTGGGACGGCTTTGCACGAGCTGAAAATGACGTTCAAGTTTTCATAAGATTGCGCGTTGATATAGTATACTGAAAATTCAAATTCAAATTTTCATTTGATCGTCTCACTGTATAATTAATATTTTTCTCATCTGTTTAGTATGTATATGTGCCGGTAATTATGAGAGTGGTCTAAATAATTTATTCTTTGTTTTGAGACATTTCGAATTCTGTTTTGTGGTGCACGTGAAGTCCTGTACAGTGAGACAATTATCAACATAATAGAATAGTCAAATTTTGTATCATCTTTACAAAAAAAAGTGGTTATGAATGTGGTCTAATTTTATTCCGAACATTTGAAAAATTGTATTTTTTTGTAACAACATATAATAATCTATTTAAGTTAAATATTATTAATGACAAAAACAATACATTCTTAATTCCAATTGTACAATTCATATGATTTACTATTTTCAAAAATCTCTTAGATACTGCTTTAGAAGCTCCATAAAAAGCGGCACCATCAGAAAAGGAAAGATACCAAAGTGGCTAACATTCAGCTCAATAATTTCGATCACGGGTTGCTTCCAGATTCAAATATAAAAGCAAATATTCCTCCTCCATGATTGTATAATCAATCAGACCCCACGTTGCATCAACGATAGCTGTCATTTGCAGTGTCATTACTTTGGTCTTACCTTCAACAATGGGTAATTTGAATGTATTAATTCTGCGTTAACACAGTAACGTTCATTGTTCAGTTTAGACAGTGGGTAAAGACCGCTCGTATGTGTGCGACGACGAATACAAGTCGACGAGCATAGAGACTGAGGGAGAAAGACATAAAGAGGAAGAGGAAGATATGTGCAGAGACAGAGAGAGAGAGAGGGAAATTGAGAGAAACATGGAGAAAGAGAAAGCTGAGAGATCTGGCGGTAGAGAAACAAAGAAGGCGACCGGTACCAGGACTATAAATGCATGTATATTGCTTCATGAATGCACGCGCGATGAGCTTGTAGTTAGCCGTCCTGCCGTCATTATTAGCGTAGCCGGCTTATATGTACGTCGCGCGTTCAAAATCCGCGGTGACAAATGGCCTTCTGGCAGACGAAACGGGCAGAAAGCAATTTCCACCCTTCCCGGCTACGTCGAATTTCCGCACTGCCAGTAACGAAAAATTTCACGATCACGGCCTCCCGCGGTCGTTCATGCACGGCTGACGTCATTAACGCTGTTGATTATGAAGTAGTTTTGCTAACCTTTTTTTCGGACTCTTTACGTATTTCGAGGGAATTATTATTACAAGTATTTTTCGTTCTAAATAACCATGGTGCAAAGCTATAATTAATAGCATGAATAATTTACAGTTCTGAGATTTGTGAGAACTTATAATGGAATTCAATTTCTCATATTGCAGTTATTTCTAAAGTACTAAAATTTCACGTATTTCCGATAATGGATTTTCGAGCGTCACTGTGACATAGCTCTTTTTTCATGCTCACCAAAACTTAATAAATTCCAATTGCCGTCACAATTGATCTTCGATTCTTCGCCCGAGATTTTTCAGAATAACATGCCGTAATTACACTCTGAGAGGTTTTTGTTCGACGTTCGAGTCCACCAAAGAATACCCGGTCCCTTTATTCCTCATCTAATTCCGTCCTAGCTCGAGGCAAGAGGGTGCAAGATAACTAAAGGGACTTCGGTGGATCAATAGAACAAACGAGACGCAAAGGAAGGCCTCCATGATAAACTTACGCACTGCTCTCTCTCTCCCTCTCTCTGACAGTACTGGAGCCACTACGAAATGTGTAACATTTAAAAAAGAAGTAGAAAGTTTTGTCATCTTAAGAAAAAGATACACAGAAGTGCACACGCGCAGAGACACATACATACAGAAAAGGAGAGAGAGAGAGAGAGAGAACAAAGAGCCATAATGGAATATAAATGGCACCGTCATCCCAAGCGCAACAAGTCGTCGTCAAAGCTAACGAAACGTAACATGTCCACGTACGTATCCGTTAAATCTTATCGTATTATTCATCCGCGATAAATAGAACAATCACGTAGCCAGAGTAATATCAATCCAGCTAAAAGGAATGAAATTATGATTCGTTAAGGGGGAGAGGGATGGGGGCTTGAATCAATCGGCAAAGTTAAAACGACTTCGGATCGAAGACGAAGATTGCCGACAGAGTCATTGTCTTCTGGGTAGATAGGATCAAGAGCGATGGATGCCGAGGGAAAAAGGAAAGTTTTCTCAGTTACGCTCGGAAAATATTACCCTTTATCACATCCTACTCCGATCATTGCTGGCCAATACATGGAAAGAGCTTTATTCCCGATCCCCTTTCAATCTCCTGATGGGACAATTTCCTTCGAAACGGCGAATGATCAGCCAATATCTATTTCTGTACCTTTTTCTGCGATATTCCTCCCCCGTCTTACTCTCGCCCCTTTCTTTCTCTTTCCCTCTCCCTTTCTCCTTCCCTCCCTGCTATCGACCTATTTCTATTAGCCATTTATGGTCGATGAGTTACTTTATGTAGTTTCATTGATCCCTTTGGCCATTCGATTCTCTCGTATCAGAGTTGGAATAAAATGCCGGACCCATTGTTATCGCGGGCCTGTGTTGGGGCAATCCGAGAGACGCATCGAACGTAACGGGATCTAATCTACGGAGGAAAAATAAGTTTCGCCGATTGCGTTCCGTGCGAAGACGGCTTCTACCCTTAGATTGTTTTTAAATCCTTGCAATTTCCCGTGCTTTTTCCCCATCTTCTTCCTTGTTCAAAAATATGAAATATTTTTTTTTTATTTTCGTAGTAATTGCATAAAAATTTCTCACATGTAAGAGTCGGTTGGACTTTACAGAATCGTTGCGTGGAATGTACAAAGGGACATTCTCCCCTGAATTTGAAGTAGTCATTTTTCACCCTCATCGTAATTTACAATGAGCCGTGGACACTTAAGCGACGACGTGGCGCAACGAGAGGACATTTTCGAGGGCAGTCTACATAGAACGTTGTGAGAAAGACAATTACGATCTTCTCTGAAAAGTTTTTCGAGATTGACGTCTACGAGCGAGTTCTAAGAAGAAGACATTAACACGTTGGAATTCAATGAAGTTCCTTATGACTCTTAAATTGTAATACTCATGAATATTCTGATAGATTCGACATTTAAATATTAACGTTAAAAAAATAAAGTACTGCTCAATGCATAACTACTTTTACCTTTAACCCTTTGCGGTCCGAATTATTTTGCCAATTTTGTAGCGAGCTAAATGAAATTAATTTCACACCATTTTCCATAGCTGGTTATTCATTTTTTTTAATGATAGCAATAACTATAGGTACCGACGGATATTTAGATGTTATTGCAAAATCATTATGAATTTGGAAAGTCGATATTAAATTGTTAGAAAGTAAGATGAAGTGTAAAGCTGTGTCGAGTATAGCTCGACATAGGACTGCAAAGGGTTAACGTTTCTGCTCTAAAAACATGTGATTTTAACAGAAAAAGTTTCACTTCGGTAGAAATGATAAAACTAGCGAAATATGAGTGTCATTCAACTTGTTTAAAAAAAGAAGCCGCGCAGTTTTATCTCTCCCTATCCCATTTTGAATAATAAGTCTCATTCATGTTGCTGCGACTTAGCATTTAGACAAACAATGTTAAATTACTTGCAGAATGAACCATTAGACCTTGAATGGCATCGCGCGAATCTAACGGTATCGTACCTCCGGAACACATGCGCCAACAAAGAACAGGAGCGTGCCTTTCGTTATCCTATCTCGATGATGTCTTCCTTGATCCGACGTCTCCCTTATTATCCAAGTCCTCGCCGTCATAGAAAATAAACGTTATCCGTCCTGAGGGGTGGGTCGTAGTAAATTTTCAACAACTTCGCATGCCGCTAGAATCCAAGATCGGGCGTGTGATAATTTTCACCGCGGAAGATACCGGCGCGCCGTTACACGCGAATCTGATTCAGCAGTCACGAGCTGACAGTGATATTATCCCGTCGCAATATGCCAGAGAACGACGACGGTGACGATCTACACGCATTACAATGCGCGATACGATGCCGTGGCACATGGCCTTCCTCGCAAAGTAACGTGCAGCACGCCCGTTATTTTTACACTGGAATTTACAGAAGTCCTCCTTCTCTCCTCCTTCTTGTCCTCGCGACAAAGCTGCATACGACGTGGGAAACGAGCCGGAGATAATTCGCCCTCTGTTTGTTCGTGTAGAGAGCGAAGGAAATACGTACGACCACGTTTCCATCCCTCCCGATACTCCTGAGGATTGTTGTTTAACAGTACTCATGCGGGAGGCATTGCTCCTCTACCTTTCCTTTCTTGCTATTTGGATGTTCGTGACTGCCGTAACAATCCTCTCTTTATTTCCTCGGTAATGGATTTGTTTTATTCGCTTCAACGATTCGACACGATCGACTCGCGAATATTTGGGGAGTTGTTAACAATGGAGATGAGCTACGGTGTACCAGGGATTAATGGTTGATTGAAATTGTTAAGAGTTTTCGGTTGGACGTACTTGTGCTTGATATAGAGTCCGTTCAGAATGATATTACGGATTTCGGCAATTTTGGGGATTTTTCAACGTAGTTTGAGATAATACGATTTGAAGGAAGACTTAATTCTGATATTGTAGACTGGGATCAGCAGGATGAAAAATAACGGTCACGTAGAAATGTAGATGAAAGTGCGAACTTATGATATTAATATCTCTGTCATCTATGATTACAAAAGTTAAAAGCTGAATGCAAGGTTGTTAGATACAGAAATGACAATAAAGAAGAATCGAAAGTAGGTTCTTACACTAAAAATAACGAATAACTTTCAGAATTACGATAGAAACACGTTAGACGAATTACAAGGATGAATGATAATGACTGGCTAGTAGTTTGGCTGATAGTAATTAAATTTCCTGCGTCATCTACATAATTGTAATGCAGTTAAGGGCGTAAAACAATTACGACGAATTGATTGCATTTATTTCTGTAATTACACAGTTCGATGTCAAATGAAAAACTATTAGCGTCTCCCTCGTGGTCGTTGAACGAGACAATTGGAACTCGTTGAGCCCCGTAACTTTTATAACGACAGACGATGCATCCGTTAAATTTAAAAGAGGCAGGTTAATTGTACGTTCAAGTACTTCTACGAGAAGTCGTCGATATTATCCCTCTCTTCGGTAATTGTGCGACATAGAGACGGAATTTAATCAGATCGACGGAAATTGAATAAAAATCTATCTCTCTCTCGTAATCTTCATGGCGATTATTTTTTGCTATTACAATGAGAATTTCTTTCGTTTTTCAAGTAATAACTCTGGGGACACAAGATCCCGGATTTTCTTCAATCACGGAGCTTATGTAAGAGGAAGCTTCCGCTGTAGCTACGTAAATGAAAAATAAAGCCTTTTTGCTTTGAATGCGGACAAATATTCTCCTCTATGCAAAGAGCAATTTATTTTGGTGTAGTCGTTCGCACTGATCGTCGACATCGCGATGGCAACCTCTTATTGAAACACATTGGCTGCTCGTTTCATTTTTTTCTTTTCTTTCTTCTTTCGTTCTCTGCAAACGGACCGAGCTTCGCTGAGCAAATGCAATGAAACGCCTTATGTGGAAGAAGATAAATGAATGCGGTTACTTAAATCGAACAATGTTGCTTTTGCTGTTGCATTGGCGGTGGGAACGACGAGGATTGTACTTACGTTCGGAAGTGGTTGTGCATAATATTTCACGAACTCTATGATTGCATTCATCCAGGAAATGCGTGACCCGATAATTCACGACGCCTCTGTTGGTGCATTGAGAGTGGAAATTCGTAGTTTGAAACGAAGTATAGTTTAATACATTATCCCCTTGGCCTAAGATTTCTTTTGTGACTGCGTGCACAATATAACTTTGAATTAATTGCTGAAATTAAAATTTCTCTCTAATTTCAGATATACCGTATAACATAACGCAATATTAACACTAGAACTACCAGCGTTAAATCTATTATATTTCAATATATTAAATAAGAACTTTGGCAAAAGAGGAATCCAGAGGCGGAAAAAATGATCAATTCGGTCATTTATGTTTTTTGAGTTGGACGTAGAATATTTCTCCTATGACTCTGCAATAAACTTTGAGAATTTTTGGAAAAAATTGTATACCAGTCATTTTGACTGATTTGGTAGTTCTAGTGTTAACGACATAGAAATAATTTGATAGTCTAGTTTTTGGAAAACTTCAAAATTTGCTATTCCATTTACCCCGTCACGAGTGCTAATCGTTATTATATGAGATGGGGTTAATCCTTAATAGAATATCCGTATCATAATGTTGGAATTAATTTAGAGTATGTTAATTTTCAATTGTAAAATACTTGAGTACAGCACCTGCTAAGAGTTGAAATCTCCTAAACTGCTAAAACTAAAAGTACAATTTCAGTACCATCAGACCTGCTCTTTGGACACAATTATTCAGACTGAATCAAAGGACAGTCATTTACATAAAGTGTAAGATTCTGAGCCAGAGAGATGCCAACCCGGGTGTCCTCTCGTCTGGCTATCGTCGAGGAGACTTTCTTCAGCGAGGGAGGACAATGGCTCTCACCTCCCTTTCGGAGAAAGAAGGCCCTTGAAGGACCCCATAGACGAAGGAAGAAAGGCGTCGTATATACAGAGTGCGGCAATATCTATGTACGAAATTCAGGACAGATGTAGGTTTTAATTTAACAATATATGTAATAATAGATAGCTAATACATTCGTTATCGTTCGCGTACGTTTTCTCACTGCACGTCGTCGTTCGTTGCGCTTTTTTCCTCCTCCCCAAACTCTTTTGTTTCTCGCACTGTCTCACTCTCACATCTCTCTCTCACTCACTCACTCAATCATCTCTCTTCTTCTTCCATTCTTTCTCTTCCTTACTAAACCGGATGCATTCCTACATCTATGTCCACTATGAATATTCCCGTTATTTCTAATAATATTGTTGTGCCTCGCGGAGGGTCATCTTGGCATTGCGGGAGAATTTTTCGGAAAACAATTTGTCTTTCTCTGTACGAAAATCGACCGTTCGTACGGTTCGGTAGTCGAGTTGCGACTTCCGGATTAAATATTTCCGGTCGTTAACGCAACGACCAGCTGATCGATACGTAACAGTATGAAAAAATGTTGTATACAAAACTTGCACGGTATAGGAGGAGGGGGACATATTGTGATAAAAACATATTTTGCGTAGGTCGAGGCATAGAGGAGATTTCAAGCTCATTTCTGATTTCTCTACATGGAATGCTTTTCTTTTTTATCACGATGGGATAGCCGATGTTGAGTCGATTTCAACAAGCTATTGCGGAAGGTCATGCAAGGTCTAATGTGATAGCAAAATAATCTTTCTTCTATCTTTCTTATACCGTGCAAGTTTTATATATAACATTTTTTTATATTATTACAAATAACTGGGGGATTCAAGGTGGACACAGATATAGCGCTATCCTGTATATACGACACCTAGGACCCGCCGGAGACAATCTCTTACGTCAATCCTTAGGATCACCTCTCGTTACGATTGAAAAACTGTTACAGTTGCACCCTGACAAACGCCCATTATATTGTATCATCCGCCAGTCGAGTGAAATATACTGAATTACTGTTATAATATATGCGGGATCGGGCTGGAACACTCCTATAAAGAACTTACATTAGGAGAAAAGACCTTGGAAAAGAATATTCATCAGGAAGAGGACACTAGCACAGTGGATCCGCGCAGACCGGCTGGATCTCCGGTGTTAAGCTATTCGGGCCGAGTAGTTCTGCTTGGATCGTTTACCGCGACTCTCTTTCTCTTTCACGATCATACACATATATTAACCCTTTGAGGACTACTGACGCATATATGCGGCCTGAGAAAAAATCTGATTATAGTTTATAGAGGCATGTATGCACGATTCGAATTGAAAAGTTGAAATATAACCGTTGAAATATGATTCTGCAAATAGTAATGTATAATTCGGATACATTAACACTCGAACTTTCTGATAAAAAAATAGTTTTTCATCGTCAAACAAATGATTATCTCTTAACACTCAAAAAAGTTTCCGCCCGCAAAGGGTTAATATTATAATAAAGAGAAAAGTACAATTTCTTACAAAAGGACGTCGTAGATGGGATTAATTTGAGAACGCTCGAGATTACTAATCCCCTCGAAAATTGACACGTATGGCAACCAATTGCCATACACGGAAGCTGCTCGAATCAAAGACCATTATGCGATAAAGCGAACGTGTTGGCATTCATTAGCGAATTCGGTGGAAGGAAATAACTTGGCGAACCGTTAGTAAAACGCTCGGGAGTCCCGAACAGGCGGACAGGTATGCAGGCTCGGTTTTTCAGTCCCATTACTTGGTCACCCAGCTTCCTGCTTTTACCATCATTTTTAATTCAGGTTACCACGTTCAAGTTGCGAATGAATGTACCGAGAAACCTGGGCTTCCGTGTGTCGACCCCATTAACGGTGCTGCGGTAGAGAGCGAAAAAGCCAGGAATATTTTTAATTGGACCGCAAACTTTGCCGCTGCCGGACTCTTGTTGCGAGTTTCCTAGGTAGAAATTTTTTTTTTCGCGTGCAAAAAAGAGGAAGGTTCAGAAGTGGCGTCAACCGTGTCTACCTGTACGTACGTCGATTCTGCTTTCTCTGTTTTAAACGTCGCGAAAGAATAGAGAAGTTGGAATCTTGTCAAGTGCATCGTCCGGACCGAACGCACGACATTTTCGTGGTCCGTGCGTGTGTTTACGTGTGTGTTGCGAATTCCGCGCGCGGAAAGTACGTCCAAGTATGGGAAGAATTGAAAAGAACAAAAGAGAAAGAGAGAAAGAGCAGTGGCTCGACGAGGGTACTCGTAAATTTTGTACGAGAGTCGTGTAATGAAACGAAAAACGACGGAGAGTCTATTGTTCGACGAAATTTGAAGAATTAAAAGTTTGAGACAACTCGAGTCCAGTTAAAACATAGGACATTAAAATGAGCTCGGCTGTCTCAGTTTGAGTGAAAAAGGGTACGGTTCAAGTTGGAACGATATATTTTCTAAGTATTTTTAAATGTATTTGAGAACAATTGAATTACGTCGACAGATGGCTGGCTCTTATTGTTCTGTATTTCAGCTTTAACTGCTACGGTCGTTTCGCTTGGGACCTAAAATTTTAGGTGGCTTCCAAAACCTCCAAACAGTTGATTCAGTTTGTGCCTTTATACGTTGAATTTCAACAACTTTCTCGTTACAACGAAAATATTTTACCCTCTCGCGTTTCCTCAGCTACGTTTTAAAATCTGTGATGTAAGAATACTATCTTGCAGCTTTTTTCTCCCCAAAAATATTTTTCTTTCCCAAGCGGCAGCACCTTTCTCGAATTCACAAATATTTGGAACAAAATTACGCGCGGCTCCTTTCCGCCAGCAACGGCTGTCGCTGAAAGCCCGACTTTTAATTTCCTCTTTTTCACTCCAACTTTCAGTACACCCCGAGAATAAGTCTCCCACTACCAGCGTTAACAAGTAAAAGAATCGTGTATTAATTTAAAGCGTGCAACGAAGACTCAGAAAATCTTCCATCGCACGCGACTCATAAATCCCTTCTGTTCCAACGCTTGAATCATAAAGTAGTATTACACCACCACAGCGGAGAATTGCATCCACGTGAAAAGCTTTCGCGAAAATTAGTGTAGTGCGTACATTAATACCTGTATACACGGTTGCCTTTAAACATACGCAAAAATCCCGCGTTTGCGCAAGGGCCCTGCCTGAAAGGGCCGCTTTTCTATCTAAATGTCAAGAGAAAATACGATCTCGTGCATCCAGATCGCGACTTTTCCAAGCACACCTAGGAAATCCAGTCCGAGTTCTTCGCGGAAGATACTGGCACATTCAGAAACTACGAGGATGCCATAGACGAAACAAAAAAGGGCATTGCTCCGAGAGTTAATGCGATTTCCGGTCTTGAATGGCGCAATTAGGTACGCGCAACGACGAGATCTCTCCACGACGACCACGAACGTGCATTCGTCCTGGACGATCCTGGTGCAAAATCATGCAACAAATGCTGCGAGATAGAGATGGTAGGAGAAGGGAGGGGCATGCAATCATATGCAACATATTATCCGTGTCGGACGCTGCCCGACTGCGTCCCTTTGTCCTGCGGCGTGGTTGAGGTTTCACGGAGCAATAGAATAAATATTCATCAGTGCAATTAGTATGCATCTATGGTACAATGTCCCGTTGAAAGTGGGCGGTTTCTTTAATTGTAACTTCTTCGCTGCTCATCATTTTTAGCCCCTTGAATGGAAAAGAGAAGTGTCGCCCGCATCAGTTTTCTATACCAAAAAGTCTGACAGACTACATCCATTCCACGTGTTGCAATTCTCTTGAATGAAATTCAGTATCTTTATCTTTCGATCGTAAACTAATAAATGTAGTAGTAACCTAGACATTTGAAATTGATCCATTGCAATGCGAAATTAAATAACATATGTAAGTCCACAACCTTGGAATTAAACTAGCTTGGATGAGAAGAAGTCGGATCTGGTCGTGGAATTATCCCCTGAAATATCTTTTATCGATGTACTCGTGCCGTGTATCTTATTTATCACGCTTGTTTCACGTATGTAAAATATCGCCGATTACTTCTCGTCGAACAACAGTTGCGCGGGGATTCACGATTCTATTGATTTGTCGGATCGTTTTTATTGTTCCGTTTTGAAACATCTTTCAGGTGAATATTACAGAGGGAAGGATGCATCGAAATGTTGTTTCTAAAATGTTTGAATAAAGTGTAATGGCATGCGATGTACCTAAGCGGTGGAATTGCAAATGGCCTCTTTCCGGTTGAGATAATAGGCATTCATGGCATTCAAACCCTGTGTTTCGTCCTGTCAGGCCTAGTAACCCTTTGAATGATACCCAGTTATGGCACAGAGGAGTTAAGATCAGTCGGATTATGCATCTGTTTTCGAGCTCTGCGAGAACGATACCTTTGTAATCTGGTACCGCATTATCAAAAATACGCACCGTTTAATTGGCCGATAATAGTATTATTCTTGGTAAAAATTGCAATATGGCCTGTAACGATATTGATTTTAACATTTAAAGGAAGTTCCACTATACCTTTACAAAAAGAAAGATAAAAGAATAATAACACGCTCGTTGCCACCGCCGCATATATGCGGTGGCCCAATTCATGTATGTGATGCCACCACCGCATATACACGGTGTCCCAGTTTTTCCGGCCAAACTTTGTCAGCGTGTTCTACACGCAAATCTAAGGAAAATGTTACATGAACAGATGCTCTTAAATGTTTTATCAAGGAGTTATAACTAATAATACAAAATGACAATGAACTGACATTTCGTCGACACAGCGTACGAACGAATTATGAATATCTGTATTTCTGTTTACATAAACTCTTATGTTTACTTGCTGAAGTAGTTGATATCGACATTGATTTTTACTGAGTTATACAGTAAAAGTTGGATACATGCGACAAAAGTTTGGCTGGATAATTGCAACACGACTATCCCCTCCACATAAGGGGATCCCCCTTCGCGAACCTCGACGGTCGACGACAGTGTTTCTATCAACTACTTCAGCAAGTAAACATAAGAGTTTATGTAAACACAAATAGAGATATTCATAATTCGTTCGTACGCTCTGTCGATGAAATACCAGTTCATTATTATTTCGTATTATTAGTTATAACTCCTTCATAAAACATTTAAGAGCATGTGTTCATACAACATTCTTTTCTTACTTTTGCGTGTAGAACACGCTGACAAAGTTCGGCGGGAAAAACTGCGACACCCTGTATATGACGTTTCAATTCTTGTACCGGAACCCACCGCTGCATATATGCGACATTCCAATTCCTATGTCTGAGGACAACGCCGCATATATGCGACGTTCCAATTCCTGTATCTAAGCCCACCGCCGCATATACTCGAAGTTCCAATCCTCGTTTTTGTTCCTTATCAGTTTATGATAACGTATTACTACAAATTCCGAAATTATAAGTATTGTGAAGCTAAACACAATAAAATAGATGTTGAACGTCCCTGGTCTAGAGATAATTACATTGTGCAGCCTGTTAAAACTCCAATTAATTAAGGACATGTCCTAACAAAACACACCCTGGGCTGTGCTGTACCATTTTCTTCTTAGATCATAGTAAGGAATGTGTTAAACTATTATAACGATATAAAATTAGAGAGATTTGAAGTCGTCTAGCAGTATAAATAAAGAAGGAACCCATTCAGCGCTACAACATTTATAATCCTTGCTAAATTTTGCACGCGTCAAATGAAATAAACTCGTGGCGTGTAAATAGAAAATTTACCTTATCGAAAAGTAACAGAAAGGATCAAATAAATTTATTATTTTGTGCATCCAGAATTCATAGATTTACGGTTGTTTTAATAGCGTTCATCCGTAGACTGTTTCTACGTAGGTAGATTGGAAGAGTTTTTTTCTCTCTCATCTTTATATGCAAAACAACGGGTCAACGATAAAAATGGATAGTTTATGATGTATGTACGGTGATCTGCATACCAATGTCCTTGAAAGTAATCGATTTAACGTTCGTATCTTCGCGGGGAAATCAGCGGCAAAGAGAAACAGCGAGAGAATTTTTTGTACGGAATAAATTTCACAAGGCAATACTATCGCACGGGATTTTCTTATGTAAATATATCCCGTGGATTAAGGTGAACATAACAAGATTTAAGGATTCTAGAGGGCGCCAAGCAAAATGCAAGCGTTTACTTTCACTTTTTTTTTCCTCCGCAAGGCATTTATCCGCGAATTTAGGTCGGCGCTATTTGATCGCATCTGATTCGCGTTTTACAAAGAGTTTTCAATCTGTATGCAGGATCGCATATCCGGCTTTCCATTAATTTGACGATGAAAAAAATTCCATGAATCCTAAAGAGGTTTTTCTAACGTTCTCGTTATTTTCGTGAGCTCTATCGATGTCGTTAAATTGCATCGTTTTCGAAATCCCTTAAATACATCCGATAGCGAGCGTAAACGTTGACTAAAACGCATTACCATCATCGACGCTCATTATCGCTACGCTATAATGGAAAACCTTGCAACGTAAGCGACATTCTGCAAACTGAAGTAACTAATGTACCCTCTTCGACCGAAAAAAAACAAAAAACAATTGTCAAATATTGCCTCCGCTTTTTTTTATCGCTTATCAAAAAGTTATATAATTCTCAGCACGTAAACCACAAACCATACGCCCTGGAAATACTGTAAAATACAATGTTGTGAGTTATGACTTTCATATACAACCGCGCGCATTCTCTCTGAAAAAAAACCTACACACCGGGTGCATACTTCCGAAGCGCAGATACGACGGCAATTTTTTCAAACAGGCACACGTGAATTTTTAACCGCAAAACAACGTGCGCACGGTGAAGTTTATACAACCACACACTAACCAGAATAAAATTCTTACGGAAAATCGACCGATACCTGAATTAATGTATACCACTTCCGACACACGTACTTCGGCCATAAATCAGAAATTAGAAAACTTCTGCTTTCACGGCCAGACTCCTTAAAAGGAGAAAAAACAGCGGGGTAAAAATTAGGAAAGGGGTTGCCGACCGGAGCAGAGACGAGGATAACAGCAAGGCTGAAGAAGAAGAAGAGAGACGAAAGAAGGATGTTCCGACAGGGAAGAATTTCATAACCTCTTAATTGCACATACCACGATAGCGCCACTCATTTACATTTATATATCGCATTCCAATAGCTTAGTGCCGAGCATAGTTCCGCTCTATTTTTCTCTTCGTATTTCTTCCAGAGAATTTCCATGTCTGCGCAACCCCGTGGGACGACTTTTTTATTCTCCCCGTAAACGTATGATCGCATTCGTACCTGCCATCCCTTCCGGATCGAATCGAACCGAGTAGAACGTGGTGAACACCCTGTGAAATTCATAGTTCGCGATTTCCCTTGCAACGCCGATCAGCACGGTGCATATTCGGAAAGTTTGAGATTTATAATTGTAATCCCTGACTCTCGTGAAACCGAACTACATCGCTGATTTTCGAACCTGTCGCAAATAGAAGTTAATTTGGTTAATCTTCTCAACCGTATGCTTCTTTCTCATAATGTTCTCATCAGCGGACATCGACCTCGCCATTTTCCCCGGCATCGTCGCAGAATCGAAAGAGAGATAAGTGAGTGACGCAAATTGCTAGGATTTTTTCCTCGTCATTAACCCTCGACACTGGAAGTATACGCGTTGCTGGAGCAGGCAAACTAATCTGTTTAATGACGAAAGAGAGCCCGAAGGGGACGGGGATTCGTTGATATACAGTGAGAATTAATTCGGTATTTTTTCGGGTCGTCAATGTGTCTTCGGATGTGATGAACGAATAGCCGAGTGGTTTATATCAGTCCTTATCAAAGGAAGATGAGACAAATTTTTGCATACTAGGCATTTATTAATTAGAAAGTAAGTTTAGTAACAAGTAAACATCAGGTCTAGCAAGATCTATCTTTTCTATCTGTTCTAAACCTTTTGTAAGTGATCCTAAAACTTCTAACGTACTTTGTTCTTCAATTTTTTACGTCTATCTTGTAGACTGCTAGCAATTAAACCACAGAAACTAACGCACTCTTACCTAAAACCTAAAACGCATACAGCCCACCTACTACAACTTGAGAAACCCTGCTCCGAAAGTGCTAATTTCATCGTCCAGATAACTATCCTCCTCTCTGCTACCCGTACAGGCTAGAAACGGTAATTCTGCCTTGGAAGAGCGTAAAATTGCGTTCGATTTTCATTTCTCCATGCTCAGCGCCTCGGCACCGAGGAATTTGAGACAGGAGGAAAGAACGGTCTGCGATAATACCTCATAAAATTGTCATCAAAGCGGTGTGCTCGGATGAAAGTGCACGTTGCGAACGTTGCAACGACGTAGTAATGAGAGAGAGAGAGAGAGAGAGAGTGTGTGTGTGTGTGTGTGTGTGAGAGAGAGAGAGAGAGAGAGAATAAGGGGTTGAGGCAATGGAGAGAAAAAAAACGGGTTTCATTAACAGCGTAGTGGCGAGAGGTAATAAGAAAAATGGCTCTCACCTGAAAGAATGGCGGCCACGTGGGGTGAGAGTCGTTTTTTGCTCTGGCCGGAATGCAGCTATCGACGAGGGTCCGCTTTTACGTGTGTCTCTGATTGGACCGGCTGAACTGCGTGTACGCGTAAATGCGTATTCGTCGAGCTCTCTGCCCGCGGCATACTGCAAACGAAGTTACAGTTAAATCTCTACCCAATCGTCGGTACGCCCACGCTATATCCGCCTCGCATCGTTTGAGTTATGCATCTTGTACAAGCTCGTTGCGCGCATTTCGCCTCGTACGTATGCGTATGGCCGACGACGACGACGACGATGGGAGATAAAAAAAATACACACGGGAATCTATTTATATCGGATGCGGACATAAATTTAACGTTCTGCATTCCTAACGATTTGATGGCGGAGTGAATTTACCGTGGTGTCGTTGCTTGAAATGTGGAAAACGTGGTATTTCCTGGAGGTACTCTTCGGCACCGTTTGTTAGTTGTTTTGTACTGATGACTAACAGCTTGCTGGTGGGGTTAAACTCCTTTTTAACCCCGCCATTTCGTGGGGTATTTCGCTAGTTCCGTCATTTTTATTGAAGTGAAACTTTTGGTATTAACATCACATCTTTACAAAGAAGAAACCTTAAAAACGCAAATGGATATATGTTATAGTCCGCTGAACGTTACCGTTTTAATGTCAATATTTAAGTGTTCAATGTATTAGAAAGTTTGTGAATATTTAAATTTAAAAATCATATGAAATTTCATTGAATTCAAAAGCGTCGGTCACTGGTGACCTCTATGACATTCAACTTGTTAAATAATGTAAGGTAAAAGTTGAGAATTCTGCGGTAGCCCGCTGTGATTCTTGTTTAGGCTTATAGATTACACTTTTAACTTACAGCATTTGGAAAAATTAGTTTTCAACTGCTGCCATTCTGGCTTTGCCATTGTTATAAAGCAATCTAATCGCATTATTAACTTACAGTGCGTTTTGTCGAGAGCTGTGGGCGATATTGAAAAAAGTCTCAAATGACTTTCATACGATTTCCGAGTAACTTATTACTTCATTGCAATGAATTTACTAAACTAATATACAAATATTGTAAGAAGGTCAAATTAATGTTTTTTCATGTAATTATGCATTTTATGGTAACCATTCGATTCGATGCATTATTATCCATAAAAAATTATTGTATTATTTTGAGTATTCATTATTTTGTTAAATTATTAAGCTATCAAACTTAGACCAAGCAAACATTAGATTCCGAGATATTTAAATGACCAACTGCCAAGTTTTAATTGCTTTTAAATCTTTCTTCATATTTTTCGCGAAAGAGTAGTGAAAATGATAAATAATACCGTGCAGTTCTTTCTTGAAATTAGAAAATGTGCATACGTGCTTTATATTTAACTGTTTTACCTGCTAATTTCATTAATTTGAGTTGAACGAATAGAGAGAGTGTAACCCCTCTAATTCTTAGCCTATGTGTTCTAACTGTATTACAGTAAACAGTTTTATTATCGCATTGAATTTTTTATTCATATTTTTTGAAACTCAAAATCAAAACACATTAAAATACCAATCTTTGCCTTGGTATTTTCCTATCGCCCGTAACAGAACAAAAAAAAAACTACAAAATAACCACTTAAAAGAGAGTCTGCTTTGTTTCCTTTTGAACAGTCGCAAATGTTGGCGCAGTAAATCCCGACTATAATTCGTAAAGAAACTTTAACAATTAGGAGTACATTAACAATTTCGAGTACCACGAGATGACTTTGTTTCTTCAGTAAAAATATGCACAACAACTAGATACTTGATAAAATATTGTCGAATTGGCACGAATGGATGCGTGACTTTAAAAATTCTATATCGACAGGAAATGAAAAACGCCTTCATTTTCGGTGGGCACTTTTACATTGTCGCATTTCGAATTAACGGAACGACGACTAGCGTACGACGCGTCGGGACGGCAATTTTCTAGAATAATAAGATCGTTCGGGAAAACGGTTTTTCCGGAATAGTTACATTACCGTTACACGAACTATGCCCGCAGGTGTTTCGTAGTTTCAGTTTTCTCTCTCTTTCTCTCTCTCTCTCTGTCCCTCTCTTCGTTTGTGTTTTAATGGTCCCCTAACAGCCCGTTAATAGTTAACTGACTTTAAAAGAGTGTTTAAAGGTACAATTTTTTGCTCTCCACTTGTCACAAAATGCGCGAGTGCTTTCAACGTTTATATCTCGAAAAATCGTTTCAAAATTGCCCGTTTGTTTTTAACAAGGGTTTTCGTTCGTACCGGCTACCGACGCTTTTCAGCCACCATATTCATATAACTTCTTTTCAACCATTATCATTGAATTCGTTGCGTTAATTTAATTTCTTTTCCTTAAATATGCAAACCTTCTTACAATTACACTTCTTCGCGTACCGAATTTTTCCTTATTTCTTTGTTTCCTCATGTCGTAAACAATGTACAATCATTCGTTCATTTTATTTATAACTGAATATATTGCATATCTCCTTATCGTGCACCATCAGCCGTTCTACAACCCTCAATGATACTTTTCCTTGAAAATACTTCATTGTGAAAGAAAGTGACACCTGACTTTGAAATAAAATCCAGTAACAGTAAAAATCTCAGTCCGTCTATAACGATATCTCATTTTATCGGTTCACACATTCGATATTATACCTACAGTCCAACATTCTCGCCCGATATCCATTCTTAACGAAAGCCGGTTGGATACTCGTAAGTTCTCGGTAGCAGTCGAGCATTCTTCCGTTCGATAAAGTACGTCCTACGAAAACTTACATTATGTTCCGCGCGATTGGCTTCATCCACGAATGAAGAGCATCAAGTAGAAGACCATTGACCCGATGACCCGCAAAAGAGTCCGCGTGTACTTGCCCGATTATATCGATTCTACCCCCATTCGCAACTGCTCCCGCCAATCGCACTTTTCGCAACTCCAAACAACTGCCAGGCGATCGTTTTCGCGCGAAAACACCTTCGCCTAGTTGTATCCGCGAAACTGAACCTTCAAAGGCTGCCCCGTCCGATGTTGCGGAAAACGCGCCACACCGAAATCCGCGAATCCGCCTGGAAATCATGAATAAATGTTAAACTTTAATCAGACTGATTGAACGCGAACTATACGAGCTCTCGTTTCCGGGACATTCAAATGCACCTGCCGGGAAAAGGATATTCGCCGGAATGACGTAACGTTATTAGCGGACAGAGAGAGTTTCATCGGGGATAATTTTTATCCGCACTTTTCGGGACGCGTATGAAATAAGTCTACGAGTGATTTCATTGTACGTGAGCACATTCAAATGGCAGTGAAATATATTTGATCGACTTTATAAACTGGAACATAACACGCGACGCGTTTCTGCATGCACTTTCGTTTAATCAAGCAGTTCCTCTAAACGTACGTTATTATCTGACGAATAATTTGCTCGCGGAACGAACGGTCTCTCCGTGGTATCGGGAGAAAATCGCAACACAATTACGCGAGAACCAATTCGACTCTAAATGTCAGCCATAAATTCGCCCGCTTCGAAACTATCGACGAGTGGTGGTAAAATTGATTAGTCGCGGCTAACACGAGCGAAGCCGTGACCTTAATAGCAATTTCCGTCCCGCAGGGTTGCATTGCCTTTCACCTTTATACTCCTTCCGGTTTCGCCCCCTCTTCTTCACCCTGTCCTCCGTCGTTCAGTCGTGTACGCCGTCGTCGTTCGAGAAATGCACGAGATTCACGGAGAAAAGGTTAAGCTTCTAAACGGAAAGGCTAATAACGTGCAACGGTACTCTGTGTATGTTAAAATTATTAACATCGATCGAGGATAACTGAACAATTTAATAACCTGTATTACGTTGTGCTTCGTAAGGATACGTTATAGATAAAGGGGAACATCTTTCTTTTTAGTATTCCTATTTTTCTTTTAGCTTCCTTCAGCTTTATCCGCCGTGGTCATTTCATCTAGGACGTACTGCTTTAGATAGATTCCCAACCATTTAAACTATGAAATACTAAATAACAATTTAAAAACTATTTCCCAGAGGTGACGGGAGTTTGAACTCGGGCCCTCTAATTGAAAGTTCGTGCTTTCAACTCTGTACCCACTTTTACCTCGTCAGAAGTGTTGCTATACGATTATAAATAAAAATGAAAGATTACTTAAAAACAAAACACAATTTTAAACACATCGTCATGGTAGGGTTTCTCGAGAATATTCTCCGGTAATTATTAATGCAATCCTCGTCAAAGATTTACTCGAGGGAGTCTTTCCAGACGCGGCTCCAACGGTTTGGAATAAGAAACGACGCCATGTCGGTGCCAGCAATATAGCAATTGTCAACTCTGACCCATTTAACTATAATGCGATGTACGTTTCCGAACATATTTCTGAGATCCCGGTGAAGCTCCCCGCTTAGAGAAAACGAAGTTGTGCCAAGCTATTCTACATCCTGTAAATTGTACTCTGTCATGGAACTTGGTGCAACTGTTATGAACTTCTGTAAAATACATTTCACTTTATTTATTGCCATTAAAATTATAGGAGAGTCGAGTTTCGATAAATAAAACCGTGAAACGTCGGAGGAAGGGTCGTTCTTTTGTCGTGCATTTACCTGTTTATGCGCAAGGGAGGAACTATTGGGAGAATAGCATGTGAGAGGTGTCCGACATAAATTTGCCGTGCAAACTCGGCAAATAAACGAAACAACTCGCGCGTTCCAAACGCGGCGCGGCGACCTTCATGTAGAATTCATGCACACCTTCCGTTAAGACAACGTACACATAAGAAAGTATACAGATCTTGAACCGCAAGTAAGATACTTACAAGGACATGACACTTTGGGCATAAAATCCAAAGATGCTTTTGCTCCGGTGTACAACAATGAAGTTTCATTCGTGAATGTAGCGCTACGCATGATATACCCCTTAGAATGAATGATTTAAGTTAAAAGGGCTGTTAAATGCCATGAATATTGGAAATGAAGATCCTATTGTCTGATGTTCTCAGATTATTATTACTGCAACACGTCAGATACGGAAGTGTTGTAAATCTTCGGTTCAAAATAAACTCCATATGTGAGCCGTTTGTTTTGAAAGTGGCATAAGTCATTTCTTCAGAAAATCGAGGTAATGATAACATCAATTACAGTTTCACGGTATCCCCTTAATTTTATTTCGAAATCAATATGATGAAAATAACTTTGTTACAGAGAAATTTTGTTAGTTAATGGTATAGCAAAGATGTTTATATTGAAAAATGGTATGTCACTTTACCATAATGAAATATGGTGATTTTGCAATGGTTATACAAAAGCATTTATACTAAGAAAAATGTAAGTATCCGAGATAACAAGCACAGGTGAGTCTTCTCGAAAGTAGGCACCGATATTTTTAAACACGTTAAAACGCAAACCCTTAAATATCTCGATTTATCTTGAAAGTGACTTATGCCACTTTCAAGATAAACGGCTCATGTGGAAGATGAACAAGTAAAGTATGGATGTATGTGGGCGTCAGTTGATTATTTTTATAAATCCAAATTACTACATATATTTCTATAAATAGTGTTGGCACATTAATAATGATAAATCGAGCTCAGCGAACGCGCAACACGCGTAGGCTAGTCCAGTACAGATGGATCAAGAAAACTAGTGGAAGGAATGGGAATAGAATTCGGATCTGATTCACACATTCAAATCTGAATAAATAACGAAAATATTGAATTAGTCACATCGAAACCAAGTGGAAGAAAGTTCGAGCAAAGGTCCTTCTTGCCTCTGTACGGACCCGTTATCCTTCTTTCTTATTAGAAAGTGGAAAGCCCCATTGTGGGCTTGTCTGCACGAAAGAATGTGAAAAACGATCTAATTTTGTAAAAAGCTGCCGTGATTTAAATTGTCACATTCAGGGTTTCTTTGGACTTACGTGAGAAAATTGTAAGATGGTAAAGTGGTCTAAACAATTTCTTTTTTAGAATTACGAAAATTATCAGAGTGAAACAATGGAGTATGAGCTCAGAATATGGAAAAAGTAAATATCATAAAAATGAGAAACGGCTAATAGTAATGACAAAATATTATTCTCGCAAGAGAAAGTGACTCTGCAAATCACCATAGCTTCGCGCCTCTAAATTTCCCTGCCTTTCCCTTTCGCCATCCATGTATTTCGTATTCGACAATTCGATAGTTCAGGGGTCAAAAGCCGATCGACAAGAATCTTGTCGAGAAGCTTCTCCGATCAAGGAAAATATTTTACCAGACACTACCTTTCGATCGATGGTGGAAAAAAAGAAACGAAATTGGCGCAAATTATGTCTAACCTGAATGTTCCTGCACGGCAGAGCCTTCTCTCGATTCGGGCAGTTTTTCCGCAAAGTATTCCCGGACTCTTAGATCTTGCTCTCGTTGCTACGTGCCAATATTCTCGCAGTAAGCGTTTCACGTCGCGGAATACCAAGGAGAAGTATCAATATTTTCCGCGAATTGATAACCGCCTTGTACAGTCGGCTACTATAAAGTACATCGAGGGATGTGCTTCGAAAAGTATTGCGTAGCTACGTGCAAAGTGTCTACCGGCTCGAACGTGAGATTCTTTACGGATCCATTTTATATGCAGACCGTCGCGCGCGGCGTTTCCGAGGGATGACGAGGGGTGGTAAGATCGGATGCCGCTTTTCAAAGAAAGATGCCGGAAATTTTATTACGTCTTTATTGCGGCCAACTAGTTTCACCATGCCTTCAGCGAAATATTTAACACCGCCGGCCAACTAGGGCCGACTCTCTACCGTGGGCTCCTGTCTTCGTGTATGTATTGTAACACGCGCATTCTTATCGATGGGAATAAATTTTCGACGCATGCACGGAATACTCGGATTATTGAATATTTCCGGCCGGAATATTTCACCCATGGAAATAAACCTTTCTCTCCTCTCGATACTGCCATTGCGCCTTTATACATCACTGCATTATGCGACTCGCATTCGTACGGTTAAAATAATTCCTTCTGTACTTCCGGTGTACCCTGCAGCAGATTTATTTCTCTCCTACAGCATGGAATATCGAAGATTCGCGAGAGAGTTTCGCGAACGATGCTATCGTCGTTTTGTTAAAAAAAATAACCACTACTAAAGGGGTGGGTAAAAAGTGCGAGGCTGCTGAAACCTGCTCTGAAACACGTTCGAATTGGGTCAGAAATTTTTGACACGCATACGTGATACGAAATATTTATACGCCGATGAATCGACCGGTCCGTAATAGAGCGTTTATATGCGTTCGCTGCATAAATAAAAGTGTTCCCCCTCTTCCCTTCGAATATAAATCCATTTCGCTCGGAGCGTTACGCGTCACGGCGCGGTGCATCAAAGTTTCACCTCCCGTTTCGTTTGTCGTGGAATTTTCGCCCGAGTATGTAGGTATAGGGCGCACCAGAGAGGAGACGGTAATCTTATTGCTGCTTTGTTGCGACCAGCTTGTTTAAAAACTTGGAACGCAGCGCGAGGAAGATGTAAGTGAGACAATCGCCGGTGGAATCGTCTGAGAAGAATAATAGAAAAGTTGCGCTGGTGAATCCTCGTTTCGGTCGTCGTGCACGTACAGTGTCCTCTGTAAATAGCTGGTGAATGGGATACTCTAGACGTACGGTTCTGGTGTCTGGTTATGTCAGACTTATACTACTGGAAGGTGAATGTAAGGCTCGCGTAAAGTCTGCGCTTCCGATTAACCGGCATATCTTCCTTTCAAGTACAGTTTTTAAACAGGTGATAGTTAATACTTACAATTGTTGGCATTTAACTTTTTAGATACGAGGCGCCACTATAGTGGCTTTTGCGGATATCATATTTCAGGACGACGCGCCACCATAGTGGCTTTCCATGTTTCAAAAAATATCATACTCTATTATATTATTAATTATTAAAGTGAATTGTTATAGTTAAAGTATGTGTAATATATATTTTTGAAAAATTATTATTTAATCATCAAATACTTCATTTGAATGTTCTCCTGCACAGAACGGGATTGCCCGTCACACTTTGCAGTGTTATATCGATTATACATCGTTCACGTCAGACCCTGCCGTCCAGGGAAATAGCCACACGCAGAATTCAGCCGTATCTAAAAGGTTAAATCTAGTTGTTTCTTAGGATTGGCGACAATAGTGCGTTTCTCAATTACCACTTTGAGTACTGAATACTTCTAGCCGAAGAGATCAGGGTGGACGGAACTTATTTGCGATCATTGAGGACTATTTCCGTGAAACGTACATATACTTATCTGTCTGTGCTTATCTCAATTTATTTCTGATTGCACTCCATGCGAGATTGAAGAGATTGGCAAACCCATGTTTGGGTCAAAAGTTCACGCTTGTAGCTTTTATCTAGCGTGCACCGATTTGGCTTTTGGCGGACGCAAATATATGTTCATGAAAGCCAAATGGTTAACGACTTTCTAAAATCGAAAAGCTTGAATGTCATCACCATAATATTTTCACCACGTCATATCAAGAGGCCTTAATGCTACTGTAGTCTAACTTTGAAATCGCCGTCTGGTCTATTTCTCACGGTACACATATCGCGATGTCCCTTTTCCATTGAAAAAGAAGGAGGACTCAATTCGGAGAGCATTTATCGAGTTCACTATACTCGCACTTCAGTGTCGAATCAAGGCGGCGCATAGACGATCGTTCACCTACATGAACATACCACGACTTAGCGGTTGATTCGTAGATTTTAATTCATCGTGAAAATTGTACAGAGATACCTCATTGTCTAGGAAAATGAGAGGTCCTGCTTTTATAGCCGGTTGTAAACTACAAGATGGTCTAATTAGGAAGTTAACTATGTTTCGACAAGCGCCGCAAGAAGCGTTTTACGTACTTGCGCTTATGCACCGTTAAGGGAATTCCCTTCTGCGCGGAGATTCTATGCAAACGCGTAAGCACACGCGCCGTACACTATCACGTACTTCTCTACTTTAGTTTTGCACACCTTGCACTGATTTGTTGCTTTAAGAAACGCGAACAGGATCCTGAATTTGCGTAACGTAACGCAAGGTGCGCTTTGTTTGCTTTCTACGTGAATATATCGCCGGGTCTCGCTGCGCGAGGAAATCGTACGAGGAGTAAGAAACTTCACCGTGAAACGGTAT
Source organism: Cerceris ruficornis (assembly GCA_963989415.1). NCBI lineage: Eukaryota > Metazoa > Arthropoda > Insecta > Hymenoptera > Crabronidae > Cerceris > Cerceris ruficornis. Next base: position 18,729,543 of record OZ022520.1, read on the forward strand.
CTTCGTGAATGACGTTAAAGTCGCGGTGATTCCAAGAATATTTGGGGAATAAATGGGGCTGGTTAGGAATTATAATTTCACATAGGTTAGCCAATTCTTTATCGCGCGATGTACAGAGCAACGTTCATAATGATGACAGCATACGGACCATGAATATTGCCTGACTCAATCATTTGTAAGCGGTTCAGCCTGAGTGTTCCAATTTCCTCCACCGTAATTACGTTAATACGTCACCAGTATTTCCGTCGAGATGCAACGATATGATTGTTACTTAAATACTATTACATATGTAACATTTCGAATACCTGTCCACCTTCGTGTAACTTCCGCACAGGGTCTGTTTAAACTTTGTTGTACAATGTACAATGCATTGTGTTAATATGACATACAAAACAATTAAGGTGAATATTCTACCTTGCCTCTGGTTGTTTCCGGTAGCTTGTGATAGGTCCTAACCGGTTACCTCAAACAGTTGCTACTCCATTCTAGTTAATTCGAGATGCAACTTCTTGTAACTTCTGATTTTACAATTTAGAGATGCTGTTGGATGGTTCAAATAAATTTATTCAGTTAAAATTCGAAGATTATTTGAAGAATAGTTACATGTCGCAAGGGAATCATTGTTAATTTCTTAGATCGATTGCTCTTCATATGGAGGCCTCAATAGTAAAGTTGTAGTATATGTACGGTACGATGCAGTAGAGAAATGACATTAGGTCAGCGACGTAGTCCTATCGGTCTAACCACACTAGATATCGTGATGGGAATGTGGCTACTATATTGAGGTAATCGTGCGGAGGAAATTGGGACACTCAGCTTGAACTGCATATGAATGATAGAGGTCCATACTAAACACGGCTGTGCGACAGCCTGTTTAATATTAGTCACTGTCGATGCTATAAACTCTGACGGCCATCAACTATTTGCAAATCTTCGTACTGCATTCTCATTTGTAATCTTGGACGCAACGGAGAATCCTGTATTGATTGCATGGAAACTATAAAAACTCGTTCCCGCTGAATCCGGCGATGGTCAAGGAGAAATATCGTCGGATGATCAAATAAATAGCCGGATTTTTCGAAAAATCACGAACCCGATGGTGAAGCATTTTTCATTAGTCTGCAATTCGTATCCGTTGTCGTGCGAGTATAAATACCATTTGTACCGGGAAAATTGTTATTTATGCGCATTTGAATAGCAGTTTCAATAAAATAATGGAATTAACATGCCCTCGTGTCTTCGAAAGATACGAAAAACAATTGCAGGTCGAAACGGGGTTTTTGTACCAGTTTCGTTTGTCAGGTGTTTCATTATTTTCAATGGCGATTGCGATGATTTCACCAAATATAAACGAGAGACGTAACCTTTCAAACGGTATTTTTGTTTTCGAATAAACGGATAAACGTTCACTGAAAGTTCAACATTTTCGGGTCCGGGTTGCATTAAACGCCATACAGTATTCATCGTCGTTCTCAACGAAACCTCATAATCATGCAAACATGTAAATCCGAACGTAAATGACCTGCCAAAACAGCTAATGAAAATACTGATCCTTTGGCAGACCGAAAATGTAACTCGAAAGGAAATTAAATATTTTATTTGAAAATGTTGCGCCGTTTTTAATAATACTGGTCGACATTATTTTTTGCACAAAGAACATTTATGCTGATTCTTATCGATTCTGTGGTACTGAACACGATTATGAAATCCGCTTTACTCCAGTAGACTTTTGAAAAATCAGTTTTGAAGAAAAATGCAAATTTTGAACATTTAGAATCTTTTAACATCTCAATCGTTACAGTTATTTAAATTATTTTTTGGACAAAAAGATTCTATTATAACCCCTCCCGAATATAACGGTGAATAGTAGTAAATATCCACAAAAATTAGGACATTTTGTGGAATAGAAGGTCACTTTATAACATGAAAGTAATATGCATCATTATATTCGGGAGAGTTTATAGAATTTTTCTGTGCAAAAAAGAATTTAAATAACTTTAACGATTAAGGTACAAAAAATTCTGAAAGTTAAAAATTCGAATTCTTTTCAAATTGATTTCCTCAAATATGGTATTTGATATAGAAAAACGAATTCCATATTTGTATTCAGCGTCACAGAGTCCATAAGAATTAACGTAAACGTTCTTTGTGCAAACGAGAAAGTTCAATTTTGTAGACCTGTGTAATTAACTACCTGTACGTGTGCACGATGGATGCGGTGTTTCAAATGCGACATCCGCCACTGCATACTTTCTGCAAGAAAGCAATGCAAAAGTTAGTCAATCAAATAAAGAAACCGTAAATCCAATGAAAAGGTAAAAAGGAGAGAATAAAATTTAGAGGACCATTCGTAATAAAATCACTCGCTATTCGTTAGAAACTCAAACTCTCTTTTCCCTCTCCCTAACACGGCACGGCTGAAACGTTAAAAGAGCTCGATAAATATTCCAGTTTTTAATTCCAACCGGTATACGCGTACTTATCTTCGACATAAAAGTGTTCTCACGAAAAGAAGAATGATTCGGCGGTGCAGGCATTAAAATCGGCGATATATCGTAAGACCTATTTCAAACTTCCAGCAGCACGTGCACCCGAATATGAAGTATGTAATGTTACCGAATAAAACGGTTACTTTTACCGATACAATGGTGCAGCACTCTTTTTCGAATATGCAACTACATGCCGTGTCCATTTCTCGATTGTACAATGATACTACCCTATCAGTGCGATAAATTAAACTTTTCGAACTGCCAGAAAATTGTATGAAATATAAGTCACGTAATTGATATCTTTTTAATGACGTCTGCTCGCTTCCAATGAATTCTAATTGTTTGGAAGACCTATTTGTTTTTAATTTTTGCACTGTGTAGAAGAAAATTGTTATTACTCCATTACGTTATTTACATCGCGAATACTATAATATGACATACTTTTTGCAGCTATACGCTGCATGCCATTAGGTTTTTATGGTTACACCATTACAATTGATGCAATAAAATAAAAAGAGAGATAAATAAAATTTTGCAAAATATAACGTGGTTATTTGACGTGGAATAAGTCAACGCGTTAATGTAATTCAATCTCACGTATTTTCTTCTGATATAATGTAGATTTATGCCGGTGCTTAATTCGTTCGAATAATTTAACTGTACAGTTCGAAACGTGCGTGACGTTATATCGAAATATCCACGTATGCTGAAAAGTACACGTAGAATTTTTTTGGTGTAATATATGCAACGGTGTCCAATGACGTTATGAAGAATGAGGGCTTATGTTTAACATAATGTGAGAAGATCGCGATAGGTGAACGTCGATCTTCGTACGCTACTTAGACAAATTAATGTTATGCTGCATTAAGTGGCACTTAGAAAAATTAATCCTATGGTGCATTAACGCTACTTTAATCGTGCCCTGTCATGAGTTGAATTATGGGTACGATGAAGTAATTACGTGCGAGTAAAAGGAAGTTTAAAATGCAATTTTTCATTGGAGAATTTTGTAAAATAATAAGGTCCTTGAGGTGTATGAGTTTTTGCCTATATTAATTTCGTTGACAATTTTAAACTGTAATTAATTTTAAAAGAGAGGATGAACGCGATTCAACGTATCTGGAACAATTGAAAAATTCCATGAGAAAATTAACTAAGTATATTTTACATGGTTAAGAATTTCACGCTAATGTACGAACATTCTCGAAGAATCGAGATGCCCTATGGTACATCGTTTTAAATAAACCGACATTCCTAAAATACTCTCCATGCAAATTAGCAACTGTGCAATTGCGAAGATGCAAATTTCAGTCGGACATCCCTCCGGCAATATTTCGAAATAGCTCTGTCCGTGTACGTACATTGGGCATCATATATAACGCGTGGAAGGGATGCTCTCTCCGCTCATTCGAGATGGTTTCTCATGCTGTATTGCTCTGTTAACAGTAGCAAATGATTTTGCTACTTTCTTCCACAACAAAGCCAACAATTCCGCGTTTCATTGGGTCGATTGGTGACTGAATTTACAGCTTTTAAACACAATGTAAAAAAACAGTTTCTGTCCAATGGAAATGGTACGTGTCCATCATTGACACTATTTGTTCAGTACCATGCAAGGATAGTCAGTTTTCGAGACCATACAAACTGAAAGACAGAGGAACGGAGGGATTAATACCGCTTTTTCCACCCATTGGTCCCAATGCATAGAAGTAACGTTTGTGTACCTGGGGAGCATATGGATTTAAGTACATCTAACTTCGACTCAAAACGCAAATACAGTACGATGCACCGCGATAGAACTAATAATTCTTCGCAAGTAACTAATACGACACAGCTCGACTACTCTTGCAACACAACCATCAACTCTCAAACTTGCAAGAAAAAACTGAACTACTACCCTTTAAAGCTACGACTATTTATAATCATTCACTCTCTCTACAGTCATTCACTCTCTCTACACTATCTTCCAGAATATTCGGGGCCTTGAGGGAGAAAGAGATCCGCCTATCGGCCGAGACTGACCCAACCCCTTTTTCACCCTTACAGCCCTTCCTCGTTCATAGCCAGTGGTACATTTTCCTCACGTTGACGCTTCCGCATCGGGACATTTAAATGTCACAGGGCATATACTACTTACAAACTAACATAATATGTATGCTAAACCATCATCAGGATTCCCTATTACTTCAAACGGAGTTTGAACGATTAGAACGGTTAACTAAAAATTCGAAACAAGAAAGTCATATCCACTGTGTAACGCTGACCTTCTGACTTTTATATACATACATACATCATAACCACGTAACTGGTTAATCCTTTGCGGTCGGAATTATTTTGTCAATTTTATAGTGAGTTAAATGAAATTAATTTCACAACATTTTCTATCGTTGGTTATTCAATTTTTTTTAATAATAGCAATAACTATAGGTACTGACGGATATTCAGGTGATATTGCAAAATCGTTATAAAATTGGAATGTCGATATTAAATTATCAGAAAGTAAAATGAAGTGAAAAGCAATGTCGAGTGTAGGTCGACATAGGACGGCAAAGGGTTAAAGTGCAACCGCACAAATATTTCCCGGCTTTACAATATAAAATGAACAACCAGCGCTAAGTTTTAATGGGTTTCGTCGTCTAATAAGTATCACACACGATGAGAGAAAAGTGTTTAAAACGAGATGGGTTAGAGGGCGACGATCGTCGTTCAGCCCTTCGCGTTCGTATCGATTGTATGCGAAGTGTCGATAAGAGGCGTTGAACGAGCGACGCTTTATAACGAGGGAATGAAGCGGAAAAGGGAAGCCGGCGAAAAGAGGCAAAGCAGGAGAAGAGCAGAGCGCGCGGTTTCTTGAAAATTGTTCCGCGCCGTGTCTTATCGGCGGAGCTCGCAAATGGGGAGGAAAAAATTGCACGCATGTACCCAGCTGCGGATGAACGGATTCGCTCGATCCGAAAAATTGTGAAAATACGGACGCACTCGAATAGGACGGAACACCATGGAATGGTGATAACTTGGATGATTTATTTCTCTCTCCCTTCCGACAGGGTAAATGGCTCGACGATCCAGCCTGAATATTAAAGATTACAATAGATCGTTCAACGATCGCGCCGACAGTTGAAAGCTATTCGCCGAATATCAGAACAAAATGCATCGTGCAACGTATAAAATAATAAACATCGTGTACCATTGAAAAATTGTACATTACTTGCTCGAATTAAATAACGTCTAAAATATACCAAAAAAAAAAAATTGCCAACAATTGCGACTCGCAGTAAAGTTATAGTAAGTTAAAATAAAATGGTAATATAACAGTCGATCTCAAATTCATGCTCCGACAGATCCGATCGTCGGAATTATAATGCGACTGGTCCGGAGAGAATTTCAAAAACTTTCATCGAGGTTGGCTCTCTCACGGAGGTTTTACGCACGGTGGAATTATTTGCGGCTTCCCCGGGAGATTAAAAAACTGATCCGGCGACGAGTAAATCCAGCGCGACTAATTTGAGCCGAGGATACGGCACTGTTCGCTAGTTCCGGGGGCTTAAGACTCCCCCCTTTGTCCCCTTTGGCCGGCACACCCTTCCACGTTCTCGGTTCGTGTTCCATGGCACGAGCTATCCTCCCGTTCTCTTCTTCCTCTCCGCTTCATCCTTATTTATGGCGTCTTTCTTCGCTTCATCCTTCACCCTTGGCAGTTTGTCAAAGTTGTGTAAGTTAATTCAACATCGTAAATTAATTGTTGCCTTCAATTAACCCTTCACCCTCGTCTCGCGAATTATAGTACTGGTGGACCCCCCTACCTCCGTGGCGTGTACTTAAGTAAACACCATAATTATTTAAGGGCCTTTGCCTCCTGAAATCGTCCTTCTTCTTTCTGTTACGAAATGTATATAGAACCGGAGTATTGTCCCGTTAATCGTTCCGTCAAAGTTTACACAAGTGTTTCCTCCTGTATTGTAAACGTTTGCTGTCGTATTACGAGATAACGGGATTAATTCGCGCAATTCGACGATTTTAACGGCCGTGTATGCCGTTTCATCGTCAAACAAAGACACCTGCTTTCTACTATTGTTTGCCCAAAATTGAACGGTAAATACGCTTTCTTTGTGTCTTAATACGCTTCGTTTAGTTGTTTGATAACTATCACATCTACTAATACCAAATTTAGTTGGTACTGAAAAACTTTAGTTAGTTCGAAACTTACTGTACAAAATAAAGTATTCTTCTCCCTAAAAGAAAGTACCTTAACCCCTTCGGACCCTGTGCACATTGTAATGTACATAATACTGTTCGTACTGTATTTTATTACGTATAGGTTTAAACTTAGTTTCACTTAGTTTTCTTTTATACAAATATTTCTCAGGATCTCCTTAATGTTACAAATTTTGCGTAAGGACCATATGTCCATTAAATGTACATTTACAAATTATAAATAAATAAATAAATATTTTTGTAAAAAGTATATTGTTGCTTTCATTCACATGAATTAAGTTAATTTTAGTATAAAAATAGTTTTTTCTTAAACGAAAAAGAATTCGGGTCTGACTGGGGTTAACATCAATTCAGAAAGAGAACGATACTTTACGAAATTATTAGCTTCATTCTAGAAGCATTAATGAGGAATATGTAAAAATAATGTTCCTCATGTTTTCCTAAACACGTTTAACACTAGATTTACGGAAGCCGTCAAATTGACGGGTTCCTCTTTGTTTTTCAAACATTTCTCAAATTTACAGAGACGCTGTACAGTAGATATTTCGCGTGCATTTTACAATACAATAATGACCTAACGAATTACCATCTTAGTCGGATCATCCCTCTTTTTCCAAAGTCCTTATTTAACACTATTCTTACCGACACTTCAGGTATACCTTTTCCTGCCGCAACCGGTGAATTTATCAAATGATAATATTTTCCCAGAAAATGAACAGTAAAAAAGGAAGTGAATATTGAAAATTGTATTATAATGTGAATGTATTATACCTATATTTGAAGAAAAGTCGTGAAGTTTAAAGGCAATTCAATTACGTTGTATATAGGAAATTCTAATCGAAATTTTAAAAACGGTCATTTGACCGGTCGTGGTAGGAATAGTGTTAATATATTACAATATAACAGATTTTACGTCCGTAAATCTAGTGTTAAGTAAAAGTGCCTCGCACATCAGACCCGTAGAAACACCCGAAGTTCTACAGCGTCCACCAACTGTGTTTTGCAGTCATCCGCACGTTCGTTCCAAGTGAAATACCAGTATCTCCGGCAGTTGCTCGATAAAGCGTCAGTTATCAGCCAGGCGATGAGGAGGCCAGAGAGAGTGACAGAGGTTCAGGAGCAACCTCAGGAACTAAGCAAGTCACGCACGCGCAATCTCCATACATCACCGTCGAAGCGTGTAAACTTTTCAACTCCCTCGCATATCCACCTATTCCGACTACCCTCGAGGAGAGTCTTCTTTCTCTACCACGATTTTCCTTCTTTCTACTTGTCGTTCTACCTACCAGTTCGTGCTCGGTCCCATCCCCGTCTTATTCATCCCTTCCGAGACACCCTCGTCGCTTCACTGGCGCAGGGCCACAAATTATTGAAGCTCAATTGAAGCGAGAGAAGACTTCGACCAGTTAAACGCATCCACGTCTTCGGTTCTTCCTCCTGCTTCCCGTTTTATATCTCTGGATGTGCTTCTTTTTTTCCTCTCTTTCATCCCCATTCTTCGTGCGTCCCTTTGTCTCTCTTGGCGTACCTCTTTGTTTTTCTTCCGCCCCATCCACTTTCGTAGCTAGCCTTTCCAAGTTTTCCGAATTATTTCGAATCTCCAGGGTGAAGAGGAGAAGAGAGACAATGAAAAAGTCTATAAATATGAGAAGAAAACGACGAAAGGTGGACTGATCGTTCGTGAAATTGTGTGTGCTACTGCCGCTGTCGCTGTCATTGCCCCAGAAACTTTTCCTATTCTGCGATTATTTCAAATTTCCGTTCGATATCGACTTCCGTGAGTAGAAATTTCATTTGACTACGATTAGCCACTCACTAGACCTCTATCGGGGACGGATCAAGTTTTATGATTTTACGACTGATTTCGCTGGATGCCATCCAATCGAGTTATCAAGATGAAAACGATTCAAAAGGCTTATTTCAACAGATGACATTTCACATCGAGGTACATTGTACTCGCAATTATTTTATTTCTAAAATTTCCACAGAATCAACCACTTATTATTCTTATCAAGAGCCACCATTAACACCTCGAGCATAACTAGCGACACCTTCGACTATCTCGCAGTTCGTAACTGATGTTACCGAAACTGAATGGCCTTCCTGTATCATAAACTCTCCCCTCCGAATCTTCCCTCGCGCGTTCGACATGGTCAGCTCCACCGCCGAACTATGATCGACCCGCGTTAAACCGGAAGTACCGACAGCAGTACCATAAACTCCAAACCCTAACCACGTTCCGTTTTACTGCTTGATCTACTTCAAACTCTTGAAGCGCAACGGACCTCTCGCGAGGCTACTTGTTCCCCTAAAGCGAGTAGAATTAAAGACGAGGCTGAAAGAGAGGGTCATAATCGTTGGTAAGTTAATAGCTGCTCGAATCGCTACTGACAAATTACACGAGACCCACACACGCGCGCATAGACACCCATACGAATGTATATAGACTGGGTTAACGAATGACCGTACGAGGAAACATTCGTCGTGTCCACGGTACAGATGGAATCGTACAGACGGGGTCGTTTCCAACTCCATGAACCTTCCAGCTGGCGGAAGCTTAAGAGCCACCCAACCCAGAGAAACCGCACCACTGCCCGTAGATCCTAAGCCTGTGTTGTTATATCGTGCTCGGATTATGGCGTAATGTGCGAACCAACACCTTGACTGCCGCGATCTCCTTTAACCCTTCGTCCGCAGCCGGTGAGACAATCCTGGGATGCTCTTCCTCCTACCATCCCCTCCGAACGAGAAGCAGTCTTCTTTGGCAGGGATAACCCCTTCTCGCGATCTGCGTATCCCGTAGTACCTCATTTCCTCTTGTTAGCTAGGTCGCTTAAGCTTAGTTTCCGCCGGAAAGTGTTATCGATCTGTATGCTAGTCAGCCTCGAAACTGGCCAGGTTGTGGCGAGGCTATCGTTCCCTATGTGCATCTATGTATATCTATTGTGTCTGCATACGTGTAGAGTCTTTGCAATAAGTACCGGCGATCGTTTTAAAGCCCCGGTAAGCTGCTCATAAATTTATGTACCGAACGACCCGAGAACGAGAAAGTTGTTGGTAACGTTCACCCCCTGAGTGAGGGTTAAAGTGAATATTTGGTTATCAATAACGGGGGCGGTTGCGTTATTTGTAGTTGCCTAGGGGATTTTCCGTTTGTAATTTTGGAATCAGTTGGATTTTCAAATTGAAAGTACGGGGATAGGTACACGTCTTGTTTTATAACGCAATAACGTTGGTAAAGATTGCTCAAAGGTTTTAGAAGAGCGCGTTGGGTATTGTAACGGTTAATTCGATTTTGTTGCTGAGAAAAATGAGATACTAAATTGTACATCTACAGACCGGGATGTAGGTATGTATGTGTCTATGTGGATATGTGTGTGAGACCGAGGGAGAGAGAGAGAGAGTATAAAACTCTAAAATAACGAACTGGTCTTGAATTACCACACGTGAAAAGGAACGGAAATTCCATTATTCCGGCAGTAGTGTACGGTCGCAGGCCGAGAAGGTAAATGAAATCAAAATATTGGGACAAGTTTGACAAAGGGCATTGAAGAACCTGCTTCGGGATATTGCGTTACGCCTGAAGTGCGTGTGAAAATGCACATGCAATTATAACGACTATAACGGTACATCTTTAAATAAAAATTAGCGAAATCACTGTTACGAAAATACGCGCAAGTCTAATCAAACATTTGCTTGCTTCCATGAAAGCGGAATAATCATCGATACTTCCGCTGCTTCGTGAAAACCGTCGTTATTTATGTTACGTTATAAATTAATTTCATCATTATTCGTTACCCGCGTTAAAACGTATCTTTGCTTTCTGTTCGGAATACATTCGATATCCTGCACTCGTACGCGCGGAGAGAAAAATAGAAATTCCGTAATAGACGGTGAAACGTACGATAGAGAACTTAAGGGGCGTCCATTTGATAGCGGTATAGATGGCAGTCAGACGGCTTCGTAATAAAAGGTGTATGATTTCAAAGATAGGAGAAAAAAATAAATGGAAATATGGGACCGTCCTTCATAAAAGGGGACGCGTGGAAAGCTGCTGTAAGGTGATACTGCCCGGTTGAACCCTCCGACACTCACTCCCGTTGATGTCCTGCCTTTCTCTTCACGATATACCCCGTAAAGAGGATCGGATTTGTTATGACGTAAAACTATTCGAAATTCGATCTTAAAGGGAAGGGTTTAATATTTTGACAAGGGTCTTCCGTTCCGGGATACGTGTCATTGCAGATATTTCCGGTACCAATTCCTTTCGGACGATCGCGTACTCGTAATCGATGGTGACACAACTTTAACCCATTCGAGATGGATTTTTATATTTAATTTGAGATAGGGTGTAATAAGTTTTTATTAATATTTTGGATGTAAGACAAGCTCGTTGAACATGATAATTATATGCTGCTGTTGAAAATTGTCAATATTTAGAAATTTAGAAGTGGAGCATATTATCCCAGCAGCTTTTTATATTGGGATTATATATCTCAGCAGTTTAAATGAACATTAGTTTGGGATGTATTGTTCCGTTTGTCTCGAAAGGGTTAAGTGTGCGCATCTCATAGAAAGACTTAGTCTTCCAACTAGGTATGTATTTTATTTGAAAATTTTGAATGTACTTTTCACAAATATTGCTAATGCGAAATGTAAGTGAATGTATTTTATAAAAATTGTGATTGCTGGGGGTAATGTGTATACTATTTGAAAATTTATAAAACAGTTCCCACTAATATTATACTTTATGTTATACCATTGTACAGTATTTAAAATTTTGTATTACGCTATACATTAATATTACTAATTTCAAAGAGTACGGGGTTATTATTTTAAAAAATATTTTTTTTTGTAAAAATTCATAAATTATTTCAACGAAGCCTGTATTTTTACTCAGGAATATTACCAGTTTTATTATTCGCGTTATTGTAGCATCGTCTCCCGTAGTTATTAGCAGTCTGTATAAAAAAAATCGCAGCAGCAGTATTTTATTCTACTTTTACGAGATACCCGACGAATTATTTAGCAAGATTCAAATTTTTCTATTCCACGATACTCCTCGAAATTCCGATTTTCGGCAGAAATATTCCGGTATAAAACACACGAGACAGATTGAAGTCTCAGATGTCAGTTTACGCGATGCGGCGAGCGAAAATCGTAATTTTTCTTTCGCGACGTATAATAGCCTAGGAAATAGGGACGTAACGAGAAAAGCAGACTGCCGAGGTAATAAAGGATTTTACGCAAGCACCTGAAATTCGCGACGTCAGTCGAGTGGTTCGCTCAATTGCATTTTGAACGATGAAGATTAAACGTCCGCGAACGGTCTAGCGAGTGTCAGGCGATCTATCTCCAGTCAATCTTAACGCGCTTCAGGTAATTGACAGTCATTTAATTACCGTAGTAGAATAAACCGCAACGTAGTGTCGCAGGAGGGTTTCGTATATATATATATTTTTTTAAAATGTCTCTCTGTCGAGAACTCGACGCGGATAAATTTCAAAAGGAACTTCCTCTCTCTTTTACAACCGTATCCATTTTACGCGCACCGTATTTTTTTTTATACGTATATATTCAAATAAACGTCGGCCATTTTCTCAAGAAGTCAATAAATTTTACCTCGCTTACTGACACGACGTCAATGCACGTCCCGGGCTGATCGACCGCCATTGTCTATCGTGTTTCAAAACGCGATATCCCAAGCGTATGATTCAATAATAAAAACCTTCGGGTAGAAATAAAAACGTAAATTCCATGTCGCGCAACGTTACAATAGTGCCATTCGCCGCAACGCGTTTAGTTTTCGAATTTTCACGCTTTAAATCCATGAAGGACGAGAAAATCGGATGGAACTGAATTACGAGACGTGCTGGCTTTTCAAACTGAAATATAAATAACGTCGATACTCGATGTTTCCAAAGTATCGGATATTTATTGTGCAGGGATTAAAGGAACGGTGGGAGGGAAATATTTGTAACGATATACGGACTTAACATTCGAGCTAAGCATTCCTTAAATTTCTCCTGAGTATCCTTTGATATAGTTGGGTGTAGATTACGTCTTAAGATAGATGACGTTGAGACAGTTTCTCAAGGACGATATACTGTGTCAAAGTCCAAACATCGAGGATCGTGTCGGATAAAATCTCTGAGAAAACTAAAGAGCAGATTAAATTTTGTTACAGTGAATGATATCACTCATTCGCACTATATCCAATGCTTTCAAAATCGGAACAGAAGGCAAATGAGACTTGACGTTTCTACCGATTGAAAGATCTATTTCTTTCTCTACGAGCCTTCTCGTTCATGATGATTGAAGAATGTATTTTAAACTGAAGTATTCGCATCACATACGAGGTTTAGTAGAAGCAGTTATTCTTAAAAATCCATAAATAGAGCCTTCCAAGGATAATATTTCCTTCAAAATTCGAGCCGTCAGTATTCATTGCTTGAAATATCTTTACCTTAAACATTTGTCTTATTCTGTCAACTTCAATTTCACACGTCCACCGTCCAACAAGTCTTATTCCATATCAAGAAAGAAGGTGTAAATTCCACCGCACAATATTCCGAACGCACATCAATTTTACGATCCTCTTCGCGCAAACTTTTATTCCGCAAATTCCTCCCACGCGTGCAGAGCGCAAAAACACTTCCCACGTCCAAGTGAAATAACGCACCCCGTATATTCCATCGGTATTCAAATTTATGAATTTGCAATTCCGCCAGAGTCCAATCGAAGCCAGACCGCCATGCTGTTGTTTCCAAGTCGATCCACATTTGGAAATTGAACGGAACTGCGTGTCACTGCATCTAGGCAATTAACCATTGGCCAGAATTGCCAGGTCCTTCCGTAGATCGAGAGAAACAAACTTGCTCCTCTTGCGTATGGTCGCAGAACTCCACCGCGGCAGCTAGTCCGAATCACACCGTTGTCTGTCTCTGCTTGCTGCTATCTCGGTTCGTCGGCTAGGGCACTCAAATTCGTTGCAATCAGGGAAAGCTCCGACGGTGTTTGCCTACCTTGTTGCGCCTCTATTAGTTCCGCGTCAGAAAGCATGCTCACGTGATTTGTATCCCCAATGCGACACCCCGTCGAAACTGGAAACGTGCGTAAGTTCTGCGCACCAAGAAGCTGTGATCGTAGTGCTTTGAATTCGAGAGTCTCGAATGACGAGGGAATTTTGCGATTAGGAGAATATACGATATATTGGACAAGGGGCAAGGGGTTAAGAAAATATCTTTATAAGACGGGTAAGCGTTCATGGAACGGAGTAAAGAAATTTAGAATAATTTTGGCATTTTTATGGACACAGGTCTATAATATATGAAACAAACTGAAAGACCGTGTAGTTGGATAAAAAAAATATAAATAAGCAGTGTCAGTGGGCCAATTTAGAACTGTTTTCCTAATTTGAACCATAGGTACCCCAAAGTGTACCATGCCGATATATCGATATATTAGATAAGAATTTTATGTATATTTTATTTAAATATATACTTGCATTGTATAAAGAAGGAAAGAAACCTGAGAAATATGTTATATAATAGTGGAAAGAGGCGAACATACATTTGACAAAATTGCCATTTTACGAAGTTTCATTAAATTCCTTTTTTTATTTTTTTATTTCATACGTTGTGTATACTTTCTAATCCTTTTTCCCATACTACATAATTCAAATGGATACGTGGTGCAATTCAAATCAATCCCTCTTGCGGGAAAGACACTGAATCCACTCGTCTCTTAGAACTGATATTGAAAGTGTAAATAAATCAATTAAATGAAACAGAGAGGGTAAACAATAAAAGTTTCTTTTTCAACATATATTCTGAAGTGTTTTTTGATCGAGAAACAGAGTGTTTTCAAAAATAGACTTTAGTAGTTCAAGTAAAAGTTAATTTCTCCTATTTCCTCAGTCCTCCAAAGAAACAGTTGGCGGTTCAATTTAACACTAGAACTACCAAGGCAATCAAAATGACTGGTTCTTAATCTCTGAAAATTTCTGGAAGTTTCTAACTCTTTTGCTCCTCTGTTTTTCTATAACTATCTTGTTAAACGTAAACAATTGTGTAAATCAATTTTCTTTCCCCCTTTATTCTTCTTCTTTTAATATATTTATTTATTATACATGGATGTATTAAATTAATCGTCGGTAGTACTAGTGTTAATAATACTTGCCCCATTTTAATATTTAGGTACAATGAACAAGAATTTATGTAAATATCAGACAAATATTATGAAATGTTTAAAGTTTTAAACCTTCTTAAAAAAGTATATCTATAAAAATTTTAAATTTACTTATCAGGTAATATTTGTAGATTATATAAATTAGAGATAATATAGCGTCATCTGATTGCAAAAGAAATTATTTATTAAGCTATTATTCGCACAAAGAAATGTCATCAAACTTAATTTTCATATGTATAAAGACTGATACATTATAGGATCCGATTTATATTGAATGACTTCCTTCTATATATGTAGCTTCTGAGTATCATCTTCTTTATGCTTACTTTTTTGTTTTTACGACTAAATCGATGGCGTGATTTTTTAAGAGATCATTTACGTGAAATAAATAATTATTTCTTATAATTCTAATTCGACTGATTCTTTGTTAGAAATTAGAAATATTGGGAAATGTTAATGCATATTGAAGATATGTGCTGCAGCTTAGAAATCCGGAATTAGCATGCTTTAAAATTCCGGCGTTATGATGAGCTTCAATTATTGCACATTTATGTTACGAGTATACTGCAACATATCTTCCCATTCTTTTAAATATTACAAATAATGAGGAAACATTTATCGGTTTATTAGCCACATCCTCAGTTTCTATATTGTGCAGATTCAGAGGGCCATAAAATTTGTAACGACTAAACGAAAAATCGTAAAACGGTATTAATTATAAAATCCTTCTTCCACATAATTAAGGCTACTCCCGGGGCTAAATTTGCCCGAGAGGAAAACACGATCTACCGTGTAATGCATTTTTAATCCCATCGCTTTTATAGACAGGTGTCACTGCACCTTTGCAATCGATAAAACGCTGACACACGTATCCAACGTAGCATTCTTAATAGTTCACTCGATCGTACGACGGCCGAGACATCAAAATTTTTGCCGACAAAGGAGCTTTACTACAATTTCCTTTAATTGATGCAATATATAAAACGATCGTCTGAGCGTCTGACCATGGATATTCTTCCTTTACATGTTCTCCAAGAAGAAAGAACGAAGGTTCTCAAAGACTTTCCTAACAAAGTTTCTCCGGCTGCCTTACGCTCGTTTGTCGAAGCTTAATGAGTCGTTATTACTTCTGATACCCGATAACGGAGAGTGATATCGGAAAGAGAGGAAATCGCACCCCTTACGCGAAAAAATCGCACCGAATAAAACGATCGGAGGGAAGTTCGGTCGTTACGCAAGCTTCGGCTCACAAAAGAAGGAATTGCTCGCGGAATTGCTCAGACCAGGCATAGACGTGCCCAGTTCGAAAGTGCAATTGCGCTTGTCAGAACTTATCGAGTGCCTGATCTCGTTACTCGTCCCACTGCCGATGTCTTTCGTCGAGCTTCTTTAAAAGTTGATCTAAAACATCCATTAACGATAGCCTGCCGCGTACCGCCCGTCCCTCTTAAGATGAGTTCAAGAATGGCAATTTGTAGCGGTGCAATTAAAGCACTCAAAAACAGCAAAGTCGAGCGACTTTCGCGGATCCAATTGCTTCGGAAGTAATTGAAAATTGCGATGGTTCAGCTTCGATCGAAATCGACTTCCTTTCTTTTCACCTTTCCCATTATTTCACATTTGATAGCTTCTACATTGATAGATCAAATTCTAAAATGTAGATTAGTGTCTTACGATTATTATTTTAGCACTTCCTTTATGTCTATGACGGCGAGAACACTGGTGTTACGGCTGTGGAAGAGACAAATCAAAGCCTCTTTATTTTTAACCTATGCACACAGAGTAACTGTTGAATTATTCTTAACAATATAATATTACATATTTTAAATGAGTTCAAAAACGACTCTACGTTCTAGGAATTCCTATTCTAAACAGGAGACTCTCTCTGCAGTGTAGCATGAGTAACATGAACAGTTTATATTACTGGGTGGGCCCGAGTTCGTCTTTTGGGCATCCACAGTTAGTTTCTTCTAAACTCCAGCAATATAAAGACGGTTCTTTCATAGCCTCTTAATAAAAGTAATATTAATATAAAGTATATAAATTTATTTAAACACCCATTTCCAATAGTAACAATTTAGTAGGAAAAAATCTCAACATGTTTTGGGTCTTTCCACGGTCAGTTTGCTTTCGACGCAATAAAACGGGTAATATGCAGATGCGCAAAGCAAGCGGGCCCAGCTGAGGTCCGATTAATACGCAAAGGGCTTGGAGTGTCTCAAAGATTTTCGAAACGCTTAAGAAATATAAGAAACGTGATCTGCACGATCATCTCCGCCTTGGCAACGAAGTCACCCCTGTTGTCCTTTGCACACCCGGTAGACAAAGGAACTAAAGTTAAAGTGAGGCACCAGAAACAAGGCTTTTCGGACGAAAAGGGAGATTGCTCTCGCACCGCCTATCCCCACCATGTCGGTCCTGAAAACCTGAAATTGACGAATGACAACCGAAAATAAAACACTTCTTTCGTCGTTCATATGGCGACGCAACGAATGTGCTGGTCTCTCTTGCCAATAGCGCGTCAAAACCGAAAATGAGTGAGGGAGAGGGATGTCCCTATCCGTTGGGCGAATCAGAGCAAATTACCCCTCAAGTGCCTTGTTTCTGGTCCCTCAGTATATAAAGGGGAATCGAATCCTCAGGACAGCCCAGAATTCAGTCGAGTACGACGCGTAGTCATTCACCCAAACGCATTCAGTCAAAAATCATAAACATTCTTACAATTAGAGACACGTTAAAGATACGTGATACAAACGGGACACGGTCATTCAAGCACACTTGTTATTCGTTAAACATCATCTAAGTTTTTGTTAATCGTTGAATCTAAATACTTGTTGGTTAAACATAAAATCACAAAACAGCACAGCCCTGGGGAAACAGACTTTGAGAAAGGAATCGAAAGGTTATTTTCAGCGTCATTTCACCATTTTTCCAATCTGTGCCTTGATTTTTTTTAGTTGTTTCCCTTTTGTATGTAAAATACGTTGATGAAAGGACGCATTGATTTGTTCAATGTATGTACAATAAGGTAGTCGAGCTGGTAAATTGTTCAGTGTGAAAATTGGAAGCTAACAATAAGTCTCTTCCCGAGATGTCGGATCGTCGGCTTTGCGTGCTCACTTCGCATTTCACCGAAGAAGCGTCCCGTCTCACTGAATAATGTTACAAAACTCTAAGTTTCAACTTTGATAAAACTTTTCTCACTCGCCGGCTTCGTGCAGGTCGTAAAATGAACTTTGGTACAGGACATTTTATGATAGTTTTTATTTGAGGAATTCGTGTTTCGCGAAATCGTTGAATTTTAATTAATGCAAAGTCTTGGCAATAAGAAATTTACTAATTTCAATAATGTCCGCTTGGAGGCAAATGGTTTAAATAATTCTTATATAGATACATAACACGGAATTTCTGTAAAATCTAAACTTTCTAGTGAATATAGATTTCATTCCTCTTTTATTCTTGCAATTTTGAATTGAAATTTGGCGACTAAATCGATCATTTAATAGACATTGATTATACGGCAGATATAATTGTATTAACTATTTGAATTTGAATTCCAAATCTTCTGTAACCCGGTTAATTTCTTCGGTAATTCTCTCTATTCTATTGCAACTCTTTCTATTACATTCTCAACTCATGTAAATACTTTAAGTAATTTACGTTTGAATATAAAATTAATTACTCCAAACTTCATTCTACATTAATGCAAAAAATAATTCCACGTCTGCTACACTTATTCACAAAACCCATACATTTTCTGTGCATCTTATTCTATGCAAAATTCACAGTATCAGTCATGGAACGAAATTAAACGGTAGCATTTCGCATTTCGTTCGATCGCGTATTTCTCAAGTGCTTCGAAATCAATGGATTCCACGATAGGGGCACCTCGTTACCTCGAGTTTCGCAATCCGTCGAACTAAAGTACTACCTTTTCCCTTTGTCAGAATGCGTAAGAATGTACGAAAGGGCGAATGCCGAGTCGTCGCGCGCCAGCACCTACCCTCCTTCTTTTGCTAATTAAAGTTTCTTTCTTTTGATCTTAAAAGCGCGACCTGACAAATAGAAGAAACTGTCGATTTTACGGGCGAACGCTTCACTGCGCAATTTTCCGTGATAGTTCACTTCCTTTCAGCCGACTCTTTTTCCTTTCGTCTTACCATGACGTCACCCGAGTGCCCCGAGGAGGAAAAAATCTATTCCGTTAAAGACGATCCAAGTGTAACGTCGAGTATGCTCAGCTGTGCACCGTGGCTCGATGACTGACTAATTCAATTTTATTAGTTTCTGCGATGAGATCGATTACGTTGCTGCGTCTG
Source organism: Cerceris ruficornis (assembly GCA_963989415.1). Taxonomy (NCBI): domain Eukaryota; kingdom Metazoa; phylum Arthropoda; class Insecta; order Hymenoptera; family Crabronidae; genus Cerceris; species Cerceris ruficornis. Next base: position 18,748,756 of record OZ022520.1, read on the forward strand.
ATGATATTAAAAATATGTGGGGATAAAATGATTGAAGTGCCGGAGGTATAATAAAAATTCTAACGAGATCATAATTTATGGATTAATATAAAATTTTATAATTACCTTCACCGTGCTTCCGTGTATCTGGTTCTTCCAGATATTTGTGGAAAAAGTTTCTAATAAAGAGGACTCTTCAATTAAAAAAATTGTAGAATAATAGCTTTAACTTTTCCATTTTACATCGCTAAAGTGGACATTTCTAATTTTAAATTTGTCTTCATTTATGAATTCCTACGCAATTAAAAGTATATTAGCACTTATACGCAATAGCGAAGTATTCTTTCGTAATTCCTGCATGAATTCGGTAACATCCGCTTTATTCTTGAATTCCAGCATCATTATCCTCTGAGACGTCTGTCGTTCCACTGCAGCAGACAGTAAGTGGCTATATGGCTCCAGAGACGTAAGGCTCTGTTATATTTACATAAATAGACCAGTCGGACGGTGATTCTATTTTTACATAGACAGACATTATAGTAGGTCAAGACAAGTTGCACGGACTGGAGATTCCTTCTATTGTGGAGAATAGAGGAGGTACGGGAGTGCAAGAGGGTGTACGGCAGAACTCCAATATTCGGAATTTATAACCCCTCGTAACTCAGTCGGTTTCTGCACCTAATACCAACCGCCCTCTTGCAAACACCGTGCAATGGCCCTATCCTCTAAGTTTTCCGAAATGGGCTTATATTTCTAGGTCATTACGATATCTTTTATCGGTAAGCTCGGAATGAAAAGAAATTCGAATGCGCTTTGATTATAAGAACGTTGAACATAAATGATCCAAGAGTAATAAGACTTCAACGTTTCTGTAAACCGTTGCATCTTGTTGAAATGTGCACAACAGAATAATAAAAAATGGATCAATACTTAATAATTTATAACGGTACTCGACAATGTTCGAAATGATTAACAAGTTGATAATAAATAGATTTGCATCGGCATTAATTATGGCATTATCTCAATGCAATTTATACGTTCGATCGATAAGTCATCCAAAGCCGAAATAAGAAGTACGGAATTCGTTGATATCTCGAGCATTCCCCGTGGTTGATGTCTTAACAAAAATAAACCATCGGTATTCCAGTGAGCATTCCACATTCGCATGCAATATCCGTCCCATCAAACTGAAGATTATTCCAACGAAGATAAAGTCTCGACGTATTGATTTCACATTCGTGGACATAGTAGACGTTGGTTCCAAGTCAGGCCGTGAGGCATTACATGTTAATAAATTCGTGTAATCGCGTATCTCAAGGCAATCGTGGTACATAGTCAAAGGCGTTCCTCGAGAAAAATATAACCTCCAGCGGGGGATTCCCCGGGGCTCTATACATCCACCTTCTTCTACGCTTCCGCCTTCGAGGGGCCGAGTAACCGGGCATTGCTTCCAACTTCCTCCCTCTTTCTGTATTTTAATGGGCAGTCGTAAAGTACAGGAAAATTAAAAATTCATACCAAGGAAAATTTAAGAGTCCCTGTGTATGTATCCGCCGGTGTATGAGCGCATGTACGAGCAGCGTTTACGCTCGTTGGACTCACCCTTCCATGTATTTGCACGTTCTCTTAGCCGCCTCGCCGCTCGAAGCTTCTCTTTCGCGCATTTCTGCCTCTCTAGCCGTGTCCCTTTCTTCTGTCTTCCTTTTTCGTCCCCGTCCCGTCCTTCCTCGCCCGCCTCTGTCATCGTGCTCCGTTACGGAGGAACGGAAACGCCGTACCGGAAACTCCGGCTGGTGGGTGGCGCGAGAAGAAATACGCGCAAGGTCCCGACGTTTCCGTGCAAGTCCTTTTCGCGTCTCGTTTCGCGACCCACTTTCACGCTTTTCACCTCTGCCGCGACTTACTTCAACCACTCACCTCGCCTTTCGTGCTTTTCAATCTTTTGACTCGCCACGGACCCTCTGTCGAGGAATGCCTCTGTGACTGCCAACGACCCTCGATAAGTAGCGGTACTTTGACCCGATGATAATCCAATATCGATGGAATTTTTCCGTTTTCTTTGCGATCGATTTTCGTACGGTTGCAAAATCTGAGTAGAAAATTCCCTATTTTTTGATAGAAAATAACTTTTTGTATTGTAGAAAAATTCTTTTTCACGCGGTCAAGTAATTACCGACGGCTTGGAAATGTTATTTTAACATTTTGTTAAATAGAAATACTCCCTGCATTGGATTTAATTTTGTTGAAAAAATACGAATTTCTGCTTCGACATTTTACGGATTTGAGCACGTCTCGGGTTTGTCCACACCCGTTCAGGCACTTTGCAACTTTGAAATTTATATCGGCGATTTGTTATCATTAGTGCACGGTGATTAAGGAAGATTAAAGTAACCACAGGCAGCAATGGTTAGACCTCCTCTGGATTTCTGCCCGGCCAGCCAGGAAAATCCGGGATTTGGACATCGGGGCCAAGGTAGTAACAATAATATTCCTTCGACCATTATGCAGATTTCCTTATTACGGGTTTGACGTACGTATCTCGTCCACCGTCAGCCTTACGTACTGTTATTGTTGGCGCTTAACAGTTATCGCGAAACACGGGGATGTCGAGGGATTATCCTTCGTTTTCCACCGAGCTGCAGACACACGATCGAGCGAAACGCCAGGGACAACTTGACACGAGATTATACCGGTACACGAAGCGTGCACTGCAACTGTAACGTTAACAGATATGCAACTTGAAACTCGTCTTGCTGTGTACGAAATTTAATCAATAAGAGAGAAACGAGTGACACTGGGAATTATATATTAGTGAAAGCCAAAAGAAATATCATTTTTTTCCATGTGTCTGGTGGGACATTTGGAATACGATTCGTTCGGAATTATTAAAACCTGGATAGCCTATCACAGTTAAGGTCCACTGTGCGCAATTAGGAGGAGTATATCAGTCATTCAGTGCACAAATCGATTAACTCTATAAAACCTAAAGTGGAGAAACGTGATGAAATAGTATACACTCCTTTTTAAAATTCCCTTCATAATATAAATACAAATAAGTATTGTAGAATATATAATCGCATTTAGCTTTCCTCTAACGAAGTACAAAATGAATAAGGTGGAATAGCCTTGGAATTAATTAGATTGACTTCTGAATTCAATTATTTATTATTCGATGGCCAAACAAACTTCGTCATTTAATGGTGTTAATCGTTATTATTATGAAAATTTGTTCTAAACGTAAAAAGTTAGGATTCAATCGAGTGCTTTGAAACTTAAATTTTAAAAAAATCAAAAAGTGGAGTTAATCGATTTGTGCAATGGACGGCTCATATATTACGTATCTCTTTTGTAAATTTTGTTCGCATTGTAGAATAACATTTCTTTTCGCTTTATATAATATGGTCGATGGAAGAAAATCGGTGGTAATTGAATTGCCATTTATACTGCTTGCACAGTAATTACTAATTCTACGATAATAATATCTTGATCAAATATGCACTCTTTGTACCTGGCCGACGGAACTACATCACTGCACGTTGATTTAACAGTATCTCCTTGCAGAAGCTACGGTATCATCCTCTATCTCGTTTCCTCCGTATCTATGCCCTCTTACAGCTCCCTTAATCCTACACCTTATCAAAATATTCCCGATACTATGGAGTAGAAATTACATTCAGCAATTTGATAATTCTACCTAAAAACTTCGTATCCTTCGATTTCCGTATAGTCGTACAAAGTTCTCCTGACACGTAAATCAAATGCTATGAAAAATAGTAGTCCTTTGTTTACTCATCTCCGTTGCCCAGAAAGATTTCAAAATGATCAGTCATCTTTCAGCAAAAATCCGAGACACGATGGCACGGTCGAAAGGGCACATAGAAGTCTTTGTAAACATAATTATTAGGTTGGTGCATATGAAATGTCGTATTAGGTCTGTATACTGCATTTTGGCCATATTTTGTAAATAGGTAGACGTAAAATTAATAATTTTACAGTTGAAACAGGTTGTTTGGTCTATATTCTCAATATTGAGATGTATTTTATTTGGAAGACACCTCATTTCTATAAAAAAATAAACTTTTTTGTGCAAAGCGAATAGTAGTGAAATACGAGTAGTAAACCGATATGAATTTAAACTTGGTAATAATGCTGCAGCTGCAAGTCTTAACATAAATAGAGCATATGGGAGGCAATTCTTAATAAAAAAAATCGTACAATGTTGGTTCAAAAAGTTTTGTTCTGGATATAAGTATCTTCAAAATGCGCCTCGTGGTAAACCCACAACCGTATGCCATAATGATGTCCTATCTATACATGGAAAACTGAACTTCCACTTTTCCAAGGCGTCGAGAGCATGACTATTGACAGATACTGTAAAAAAATTGAACAAATGCTCGTATATCCGTCAAAAGTGAGCTCAGAAAAATTTCGCGAATTAAAATATGAAATTTTACGTACCCACCTTATTCACCTGATCTTCCTGTAACGGATTATCACATTTTTAAACACTTAGGCCACTTCATTATAGAAAAAAAAATTCGATAATGAAGGTGACAATAAAAAAGTCGCCTCCAATTTCATCCTTTCTAAAAACTCAGATTTTATTAAAAATGGTATAAAAGCCCTTGTGGATCTTTGGCAGATGTGTATTGATGTGGATGAAAATTATTTTGATTTAGAAACATTCATTTTGCAAAAACTGTGGTCATTTTAATGTCGCCGTATACAATCCGACATTTCATATGCACGAACCTAATAATTATGGCGAACGGTGGCGTTAGGATAGTAACAAGGGAAATCTATCGTGCAGGGAAGGGTTCGAATGCGCGCCACCCTTGCAACAAGAGAATTCGCATAGGTGGATAAATACGTGTGTATCGATGCACGACGGCATCCAACCTTCTGTTATTCTTCCCTCCTTCATTAGTGAGAGTGCCATTATTATTATTATTATCGCTATTGCACTCGCGGCTGGTAATGCAATCAGAGAAGGTCGACGCTCGTCGAGGAGTCAGGTTGTGGATCAGTTTTAATTGGCGGCTGCCAGGAAGCATGGGATCGTATTCAAGTTTAAATTACGAAAGGGGCTCGAAAACTGAATGCAATGCGTGGGGGTGAAATTTTCGCGCCGTGCTCAAGTGTAAGCTCACAAGAGTGGGGGTGGAAGACCGCGCGCGGTTTGTTGCGACTCTCGATATCGCTCATTCGCCTGGTCGATTATATTTTACAATTTACTTTTTCGAGGTTTCTGTTGACTATGCACTTTTGGGACTCCGATCCAATGGATTTACGTAACTGGAAGTATTGTCGCCGATAGCGTTGGTTTTGTTGTGCACGACATGGAAGAGACTGACGTTTGTTTCGTGCAGGGAGTGGTGAAATTTATAAATTCTACAATTAAGAGGGTAGAAAAATAGTTTTAGTTGTAACGTCGTCATGTAACAGGTTTTGAAAGGAATGAGAAAAGCACTGTTAACATAGTCGTGGGCAAATTATCTATCTTTTCTATAAAATAATTAATTATTTCCGCCAGTACCAATACCATCGTAATTTGTTAGAGCAACCAATGGCAGGCAATTATCTACCGCGGACGATCAATGCACCTAATTAAATCTACATTGAATTCCCTTGCAATCGTTCAGTTCGGAGGCGTAAAGCAAAAATGATAAAATTTTGAAAGAGCCTTTTAGCATATTTACTCGAACGATCTAAACGTTTCTGAAGCGATAAAAAGAGAAGCACAACGGGGAGACTCCATTATAAAAGGTTGGAAGCCTCATCAGCGAGAAGTTGCGGGAAAAGTTAAAGTTCAAATAAAATTAATGAAACGAGCGACATTTAAATGCAATTATGTTTGCAGTCCGACGGTCGGTCACCGGGACGAAAATAAAAATCCTGCTGAACTTTTTCACGATTCTGGGTTATGATGGTCAGATAATATTGGTGGAACAACTGGGCACAGTTTTAAAGCCATCGAGGGTATGTAACTTCCCGTTCCTGCTCGTCCTTACCCTTCCGCGGTTATTTTATGGTTCGTGTATTTCGGCACACATGTGTCCTCGACTACCAAAAATACATGGCATGTCAACGGTTCGTTTCGTGCATGCGGGTTGTCTCCATCACCGTGCCATCCCTAATTTAGTGCCTACATCAACAAAAGGGAGTAAATTTCTGTGTTCAAGCCAACGAGTACCTGCTACCGTCGAAAAGGCGAAGGAAAAAAGAAAGCGGAGGACGAGTGGCATTTCGAAAGGAGAATTTTCACTTAAACGAAGTCATGTTTATTTTAAGACAAAAGTGACGCGCGCGCTTGTTTAGGGTTGACTTTAAATTGAGCGCTGCGAAGGAGGGTGAATGACTGAGATAATTTTCAGAGTCATTAGTAAAGCTCTCTTCTGAAGTTCCCGCTGAATTGGTACACGGTACCGTAGCAAATTGTGAGAGCATCTTCCTTTTCTTTTTCAGAAAATTGCTTCCCGACTAAATGACATTACCAGACTCTGCCAGTCGCAATGAACCGAGTACTTTTCTTTCATATACAATAATCAACATTGCGTGTTACTCGTATAGAACCGTCATTAAATCATTTTAAATGCAATTTCGAACATCGTTTTAATTCTTCTCTTCGATAAATACAATTACACCAGGTTTTAATGATTTAGCAACACGTTTCCGTACGATTAATTCCGAAATACGATTACTATCCGCCATGGTGTTAAAACGGTTAATGTAAACGTAGCAGAGGTGAGAATTACCGAACCGTGCAGTCAAAATATTTTAAGGATATTACTGTGAGGGCAAGCGTTTAACGGGGAACTGGTACTTATTTTAGAAAACGTATGCGAGACGACGTTCCCTAAAGGGTTAAATTTCCGCCATACCTGTTTGGGCAGCCGAAGGATCGAGTTTAGATAGTAAGTACCTACTCCTCTCGAATGGAGCTCCACTATCGACGAGGGGTTTCTATTTTTCTCCAAGAAAAGAAGCACACGTTTGCAGCTGGTAATTCAATTCCGAGCGACAAGCGTGTACAAACAATTCAACGCGAAAGTGATTCGTCATGGCTGCCGAGACCAGATTCTTTCTAAGAATGTCAGACACTCGGTGAAACTTACAATTAGATATATGCCGTCGGGTTAAAATCACTGCACAATTGGAAGAATTCTTGTGTAAAAGCATCGTTAAAATAACCGAATAAATGTCTGTTTTTTCGAATTATGTCTGTTGTGCTTATAATATTTTATGCTCTTTTGATTTTACTAATTTGCGAAAAACATACAGTTTTGGATACGTTCTAAATCGCTAACGGAATATTCTTCAGAGAATGCTGTCTTGTTTCAACATTTTTACCACATTCTCTAATTGTATGCATATATTTATAAAACCTTCTACGATGAAACGCTTTTATTTTGACATATTTCCAGATGAAGAGTCACGTTCTCCTAGGTACTATCAATTTCTTTTATGCCATCCTATATATTTAGTTTCATCGGTCATTGTGATTCCTTTGCAATAGCACCTGCTAGTGTATTCCGCGTTTCGCAACGATCTGGCTTTAAAACAATGTTATTTTTCCAAAGACCGTGGATACTATCTTAATTAAACGTAAATACCCGGAAGAAAGATCCGTGGCATCTTTCAAATTGGCTATTCTTCCTATTCAGCCCGAAAGAAGAGAATTCAGGGGCTACTGATTTTATAATAGAACGAAAGAAAGATAAGAGGCGAGGGGAGTCGAGGAGGAACGCTTCCCTTGAATGAAATATCAGCCATAGACAAGAGCCTGGTTTCATAAGAATAAAGAATGGTGAGCCCATTAATTTGCAAACTCAAAATAAGTCCACTGAGTTATTTAAAATTACAACGATTCATATCAAGACCTTTAATTTAGTAATTAAAAACGTTCCTCCGTCTCGTTGCTATTTTCTCAACAATACCGTCGACTTGTATTCAAGATCGTATTTACAAATCCATTTTTCTGAATCTTGACAGTTTGAACGGAACAATATCGTAGATCGGGAAAGCGAATTTCATTGGACGTAAAATCTGTCATAAAAAATACTTCATCCGTTCGACGCTTTGGGAGATGCAAGTTGGGTATCGTCCACGCTATATCGCTCTTTCCGATGCAATTTGCATGCTCTTTATGTGCCTGCAATCTCGATAGATAGTTCACGTATTTCGAGGACAGACACTAGATTAGCTTCGAAATGACGGAAAAACGTGGGGACGGACAAAAAGTCGGGATTTCGACGGCAGATGACTCGACGACGACGAAAACGACAAAGCCGAAATGGCGGTCGACGGTTGGAGGCTGCTCGAACGAGCTGCACGGGCCGTCATTATAAAGCCATTTAAGATATAACGTCCGACGTAAAAATACTTTTCACGATGTTCTTCCTGACTTTCGGAACACGGCCATGGCTTTAATGTGCTCGAATTATCTGAATAAGGATACTGCGTGTCGGCTGCTGGGGTTATAATTTAGAAAAATTAATTTCTTTAACACGTTCGCCGCGCTACATTTGGAGAGCCGTACAGCGTGAAAACATTTTTAGCAATTTTATTCATTACCGGGCGCGTTCTTTTAATTATATAAAAATGTACATTAACGTGAACATTAATCACACGCCTATAACAACGCGTTGTAGTTTAAATATTTTCATTTCTGCAACCACAAATTAACGCGCGACACAAGAATCAACACGGCGCGTGTAGACCGGTTAAATTACTTTTTCTTTTTCTGTCTGATGATGACTTCGAGTCTAGCTGTGCCATGTTATAAACTCCTCTCATTGGACTTGTTTTGAGTGCACGGTTTAATTTCGCAATTAGGGCTGCAGCGGTTCGCTGCAATTACAAAGTTTAACGTGCTAACTTGGAGAATACTTGTCCGCTTCAAAACGAAATTTACACGTTGCGTTTATATATATTTTTATTACTTACTACGTATGTTTACGATAAAATATGCTTTTTATCATATTAAATGATTCATTTCATCCCTTAACCTTGTTTTTTCTCGAAGTCGTTTGCTTCGCATATTACAGTTAAAAAATTACAACCCTCCCCATCTACAACAAATATACATCACATCTTCAAATGAAATCCACATCAAACCACTCTACAATTTTACATCACAAAAAATAATGATAAATATCATCAATATTTTATTCCAACTTACAATATCCTATGAATATTCCCATCGTCCGACCGTCATATCGAGTTATTCCGATAGAAATAAACCGAAGGTTCAACCAGTTCGTGCCCCTAAAAAAAAAATGGGCGATCAATCATGAAAAGCCATCGCAAAAACTTGGTTATCCAGTCCCACGACGGATCGTTCGAACGTAACGAACCCCGTTTAATTACCCGAAAGACAGTTTTCGTCGTCGCGCCGCTTTCACGCCCCTGTCATCCCTTCCCCCCTCTGTGCGAGAAAATCCCTTTGTAGGGGATGCGTTCCCTCGGGGCGAGCCTTCAGTTTTCTCGTTTAATTAACCGCTCACGCGGCAGATCTCGCGGCTCGCTCCTCGAACATTTTGAATTGCAACGGCTCGCGTTTTAAGCTCTTCGACGACAGCCACCGGCTGAATTTATCGCTTGATTTGAAATGCACCCACCGCGTAACGTTCATTCATATCTCATAGAGAGGTAACAGTGGATATTGCTCCGTTGGAAGGCCCTGGCCATCGTGTCGGGTCAGAACCGAATGAATTCTCGGCCGTTACTGTTCGTGAGGGTTGAATTTGTTCGACGGAATATAGGCGTGGGTTATGTTCTCCCTGTGTGTGTGCTTGGCCGTGCATGGAAATGGTCACTTAAGGGCAACGAGATGTATTTGCACGCTGCCAAGGAATTGCTATTGTAACGTACGTGCCCTAAATCTTACGAGTTCCGTTGCATGGTGTTCCAGTTACGCGGAGGGTTTGTAGGGGAGAAAGAATGTTTGTTAATCAGCGGAAAGTTTTTCTCTCTCCTATCCTCTTCCTGGGAATTTGCGTGAATGTTTGCGGTTCGTTGTGGGTGGAAATTGAAAATATTGGAATAATGGAAAAGTTTGTATGCAGGTGGTATTGCGAACTTGAAAGGCAATTGTGATGAAGTGAAATGGATATCTGTGCTAAGAGGGGATGTTGGTGTTGACGAAAAAGAAATTGTTCTACTTGCTTGTAACCGTTTATGATTTGAATTGAAAAATTAGAATAACTTTTAGTACTTTTCGACTGCAATTGCTCTGGTGATTTTGCTTGAGATATACAATTTTTGGAGAGTTTCGAATCTACGAGGCCGTCACGTGTTTACATATAACGCACGAAAAATCCTTCAGAGCTGACGGGAGTTTGAATTCAACCCCATTAATTCGGAACCTGATCCTTTAGCTGTATACTCATTATAATCTCTATAGGTACTTTTATATGTTGAAGGCACTTTGAAAATTAATTCTCAAGGAGGAATTATCAGATTTCTTAGAAAATTTATTACGTTTATTTAGACACTTTTAGACTCGTCGAAGTAAAAAGCTCATTTTGAATTATACCGCTATTTCTTCCGCAAGTCCTATAATTATTTGAATCCTTTGAAAGTGGTAGTTTCCCCTTGCTACATGGAAAATAAAATGGCAAAGAATAATTCAATAGCCTGGAATTTTTTAGAAAACTTGTCATAGCCATTAAAATGGAAGCAATTTGGGACAATTTTAGATTCATTGAAGGAAACATTTAATTAAAAATTGCACCACAATTTCATTCGCAGGCCGTTCAATTATTCGGATCCTTCGAGAACGCAAGTTTCTCCTTCGCGGATCTTCATTTCAACTGTTTACGTAATGATTATTTTAGTTGAAAGGCGAAGCTTACCGGTAGTCCGGTGCAGAACTTTGTTACATTGAATTAGACAGGGGCGTTCAGATTCGCGATTAGTGCAGATGGCAGTGGTAACAGTAACGCGGAACTTTCGCAACTCTGAATCTCTGTATTCCAGTGTTATTCGAAATTCTAGACCGAGCCCGCCAGGATAGAGCGGTTTCCACTTTCCCTGGCTTAGAATGAATTAAGATTTTTCGGAGTTAGTTTCGTAACGTTGGAAAGTTACGTGATGAATATCAAACTCGCGTACGGCAACTTTGCAGAACGCTTGGCGGGAAAACGTATGCAAATGCGAATCGATGGGAAAAATATGACTTTGGATATTTCTGAAACATGCCGAGTTTACTGGAAGTAATGGATCGTACTTTGAGTACATGATTGCGTTAAGAAACGGAGTATCAGCGAAGATAAATGTAGAAATCGACGATAATCGAATTATAGAAATTTTAAATAATGTATTCTATGCAATAGCCTCAATTTCTTTATAATAGCAATAGAAAATACAACCGATTCAATTTCTTTAAATGCCAAATGTATCAATATTTTACGTTGCTTGTTACACGATTACCGGCAAAGCTTTCGCCTCTGAAAACATCATTTTTCTATATCCTCCGGAGAAATTCAATAAAAAAAAATCGGGCAAATATCATAAAGAGTATCGCAGAGAAAACCCTGAGAACTCGATTCAATGTACACGATCGACGTGAAACCTTCGAGGCGTTGAGCTCCATCGTTCGTTAGCCCCTGATGGAAATAATATTTCCACTGCGAGAGAAAGTTATTAATCGCATCTGAAGGGACGACTCGTGCCCTATCGAATCGAACCCGCTAACTCGTACTCGGGAAAGCGAGGAGAAACTTTCCTGAAAATTAGGAAAAGCTTTTAACGCAAATACTCGTCCAAGGAGAAAGGACGTCGGAACGAAAAGTCTCTCAGGACATTCGCTTCGTGGAACAAGTGAAAAACCCGACCTTACCCTGTTCTCTTGCGCACAAACGCTAAAATCGCTCTTTGCAAAAATCAACACAGATTTCCTGATATTACCCCGCACCTTTGAAACTTCCGAATCGTAATTTCAACCCGCAACCACCGACGAACCATCCGTACGTTCTACATCCAGCAAATTCACACGCGTCATGCGAAAGCTACGGCTAATCAACGTTACCGCGTAACGCCGTTAATCGTGGCTCCTTAATTGGCTACGAGTTTATGCCGGAGAAGCGCGTTATAATCATCACCGTTCCCCGACAAGGCCGGCATGCAGCGGTTGTTATCTGGATAGAAACAACAAGCCACACATTTGAGTCTCCAAGTAATCACACTAACATGAGATGCGGACTCCGCCGCTAACTAAACTCTAAACTCTAAAGTCTGCCGCAAGTTAGCCCGATGTGGTGTCAGCAAGGGTGGAAGGAGTCCCTTCGGTAAGTACGTACCTAAGGCACGGTATACCTGTCAATTGTAAGCGTGTAGGTGAGTACCGAAATACCTTTGGATCCCGGGAGGTTAACCGCGACGCTAAGATAGCATTCAACGCAAACTCGGGAGCTCTTATTTTAATTACCCCGTCCTTCTGTTATACCAGCAGCTACGTCACCGAGGAAAACAGAGAGCGCCCGTAATACGTTTCCTTCGTAGATTAATGCAGTCCGCTGTTACCCCTCTGTCATCGCAGTCGTAGTCATTGTTGCTGTTGCTTCTGTTGCACCAACGGCGTGTCGCGTTTCGCGAAATCAGAGTTCTGACCGTGAAGACAGAATTCGCGTTATCAAGATTCCTCGGGGGAATAAAGATGTGATTCTTATTAGAATTCGGGAGACGACGATGCTGGAACTGCTGAAACTGCTCGCGAATGGAGGCGTCGACCTTTAACACTATTCCTACCACGACCGGTGAAATGACCGGTTTTAAAATTTCGATTAGAATTTCCTATATACAAAGTAATTGAATCGCCTTTAAACTTCACGACTTTTCCTCAAATATACGTATAATACATTCACATTATAATACATTTTTCAATATTCACTTCTTTTTTTACTGTTCATTTTCTGGGAAAAAATTATCATTATTCCCGGCAAGAGTGAGTTTTAACAGTTATAAGAGAACGTTACTTCTAGTGCTTCAGTGAACTTTGCTTGTGATATACTGACCCAAAATGTCAGAAATAAGTAATATATTTTACGAAAGTGATAACGAAGATTTTAATGAAAGTGAAGACTGAGCAATACGATGATAACTATAGTGAATTCCAAGATGAAAATTTCGAAAACAATAGTGAACTAGAAAGTGACGATGATAGTGAAATATTATCAGGATTTCAAAGACGCACCAGACGCTTATCGAGTAATTATAGTGGATGTACTAGTGAAGAATTGCCCGAGGAATGGATTTTTGTGATCTCTTGCATATATTTTTTGTGTGATCCCTCGAATAATGTTATTTTTTCTCATATTGCTTCTTTTATGTATTTAGATTCGATTTACAATACTAATGACTAATCCATGTACATCATATCGCTCAAATAAATGAATTCTCACACAAAGTCTACTGCCTTTATATACTGCTGCACACATCAGCAAATTAAATCCGTTTCAAGCGCAAGAATTTTTTCAAATAAATTGGTACCCAAGGGGTTAACGAACTTTTCGTGTGGCGAGTTCAAGCTAGGTGCGACAAACTAACTTCGATACTGAAATTAGCAAATATCCTAATACGGCACCGGCGCGCGCTGATCGATCCTTGTTTGGAGAACGCTGCAACAAAAAAATGGCAAGTTATTCGAAAGTCTACGATATCGAACGTCTCAGTGATACCTGGAGAGACACTCGAAGCGTTAGTTATACCCGGAATCAAGAGAGACTATCAAGTAACCCTAGACGCGGAAGTTCGTCGAAGATTAATTTATCGGGTAACTTGTTGGATCAAGAAATCCCTGGTTAGCAATGAATCGCGAACGATCACTATGGGATTTATAGTACGCTCTTTCTCTGAGATTCGACGGAACGTTCTCCGTTATGGTGTTCGTGTTAGAATTCTTAATGACTCGTTGACTATTTCTCCTCGTTTACGATCTCTCGTTCTACAGTTTCGTTTCACGGCAAACGAAATGTCGTTGAATGAAATCGGTACAGTCGCGTTTCTAAACTGAGATATTATAACTTCATTAATGCTAAACGATACTCGCAACTCTTAATTCCGTTCGAAAAATGCAAGCCACACTATTGTTATTACTATTCATAGATTTTTATCCGGTCGTACTAATTATAACTCTAACGGAATGCAATCACGCGAGCATGCAACGTGCCGTAGCCGTTTTATACATTCCATATCAACGCATAAATTTTTCTACACCTCCGAGGGAATTCCTTTTTTTTACCTCTGTATTTTTTAACGCATGCCATGCGTGTAACCGCACAACTAAAAGCTCCTCAATAGTTAATAACAACCAAACCGACTTATGTACGTTATTTCCATCGCGAAAGCACTTTCCATGATGTCGTCGTCGACTCTTGCAGCGAATAGCGTTTACATAGATTTAATTGCTTCCCTCTCGTCACCGTAACTGTTCGTAAATTCTTTTCCACGTCGTATCTCCATCGAGAGACACGGGGTAGAAAATCGGCGAGTGTCGGTCTCGCGTAGCCCTGTAATTATATCTCTCAGAACGTTCTTTCTCATCGGCGATTCCTCCATTCTATCGTTCGACGAGTCTGTCCTATAAAACGAGACGAGCCGTTGCAGATAACGTTCATTTCCTTCGACGGTGGGGCGAAATAGCTCTCGGTGAAAATCTCGACTGCAATTCGTAGAGGGCGGAGGGATCTTCGAGAAAATGAACGAACACGGAACGATTCCCAAGAAAGTCGATCGAAGTCTCGAGTTTCGTTATTCTTTCGCGATCAAGATTGTTCGGGGGAGCAAGTTCTTTCGTTAATTATAGGAAAGGAGGTGTGTACATACGTCGAGGTTGGACGAAAGTCCGGTTAATACCCACGGGCTATTCTGGGAAGGGGGAGATGATATTAATTATTAATATGGACGTATAATAATTTATTCGACGTATCGATTCGAGCGTGCATACATTCACGAGCGTATCGACGAAGCTGGTTCGCTTTCTCTGAAATTATGTTTCGATTACCGATCCTGAAGAGACTCCGATGCGCTATCGCATGCTGTAGGGTTGCCACAATGGACAGAGCCAGTATCTTTGTTGGGTCGTTCTGATTGGACTGTTAGAGACTCTGCTTATGTTAGTTATGCCGGTGCATTCAACCAACGGATAGAACTGCTTTGTTGGCACTGGCATATCACAGTGTAACGAGCCTCTGTATTGACGTTCTATTCTCCTGCTCTGTCTGACCGTGAATCTCCAGCTTTCAACAACTACTATTACCATCCACCTTTGTGTCGGCCGGATCTGGCCTTTATACGTCGAAAAGTTTTCCTGATCCCTGCCGCAAGTTTATGGATAACGGGGTTAACTCTGCGTCACGCCGCGGATTGGACACGAGAGATACTGCAGTTGCAGTTGGACGAGTAAAAAATTTCACCAAATTTCCATCGTAGGCAACCTCATTGTCAGTTGCATTCCGGACATTGAAGTATTTTTCACAATGAGATTTTAGTTTGTGCTCTCTGTTCGACGATTTTGCAGTTAATTGTATTCGTGGGACATATTTTACAAGATACTTCCTGTTTTCGTATATTCTCCGAATTTAAAAAAAGTTGCCTGAAATATCGTACCGTGCTTGCAAGTAAAAATACACATTTCTCAAAATTCCCCGTCTCCGCAGTTAGTATTGAAAAATTCAATAGTCATTGGCAAATTTTGTAATCCACTTTATTGACCCTTTCCGGCCGGAGACTTTCCTGAATATTGACATATTATCATTTATTTCCCTATCAAAAAGTACCTTTTTATTAGAAAGTCAGATTGTTAATGTATAGATATTATAAATTGCTATTTGCCTAATCATATTTCAACGGTTATATTTTAAGTTTTCAATTCTAACCGTGGAAGCATACTGCAATAAACTATAATTACATCTTTTCTCAGAACACATATATGAGCCGTTATCTTTGAAGGGATGTAAGTCCATTTTATCTTATATGTAGATATAATATGATATGGCTTTGCATTTGAATGGTTTGATAAATATTGGTATATGTAATACGCTGATTTTATGTTTTTTAAATAATAAATTGCTGCAGCTTATAATGAGCTCGTTTTTAAAGTATTACTTAAAAGAAATTTATACTTTTGATGGCCTCAAATGGATTTGCACGACTTTCAAAGTCAACAAAATGAGAAAATCATACGTTTATATGAGACGGCGTAATAGCATAAAGTCGAACGAATGATGACGAGTGTGGGCGGTATGGATGTGTGTATGGTTGTGTTGGCAGTCAGATGTAAAGTGAGGGACCAGAAACAAGGCACTTGGGACGGAAGGGGAGATTGCTTTTGCACCACCGAACCCCGCCATGTCGGTCCTGAAATTTTTATAACATTTCGTCATTATCAAAATTACGATATCTTTTAAACAACCATCAGAGACTCAGCCCAAAGACTTGTCCTCGTATTAAAGCCCGACAAAAAAATTCTTGCAAGAAGTCAGTTCAAAAAGGAGACGCATTCTGATCTGGTTCGACGAACTCGGGGTACCAGATCGCGAGTTTCTAGGAGTGCATCCTCTAGGAGTGCAACCGAGCGAAAGCAAGCCCAATACGCTGTCCCTTGCAGTTGCAGGCTGCACTTGAATCATTGTCATGCACCTCCGTATGCCCCTCAAGAGCGAACTGCTGTGCAGACGCATCCATCTTATCCGCTCCTCGCCAGGAGATGCCAGTTCAGTTTTATTGTATCTCTGTACTTGCTCACTCCCTTCGCGTATAGATGCAAATTTGCTTCATTAGGGTATCGGAGATAGGACGTGGACCGAATACGGCCAAGATATCCGCGAATCATGCTCGGATATAGCGGAACGCACCAATTAAGACGCGGACTTCGGTATCAGGAACATAAAAGGTGAACGGAGATTTCTCCGGTTCTCCATCCCCCCTTCTATGTTTCACCGTTGGATTACGATTCACGTCGGTTGTATCTACTTTAAAGGTTCTTAGATCGTAGATTCTGAGAGGTTTGTTAAGGACAATTATTATACTTTAACCCCTTCGGACCCTGTGCACATTGTAATGTACATAATAATTTTCGTGCTGTATCTCATTATGTATAGGTTTAAACTTAGTTTCAACACCAAATGTACCTACCAGTGATCATCTAATATGAAAAAATAACGTCTGCAACGTCATCTGTTTTTTCTGTGTGTATATGAATTAAGTTAATCTCAATATAAAAGTAATTATTCTTAGGCGAAAGAAAAGAATTCGGGTCTGATAGGGTTAACTGCAGGTTGATTTGGATTTAATTCTTGTAGATGTTTTGCTATTGAAATAACGAATTTTTATGGTAATGGATGGATTATAGAGGAAAGTTTAGCATGTGGAAGAGGACTTGATCTTTATTTCGTTTGCAAAACGGATAAATTGTCAATGAAAAGAGGAGTAATTATGAGTTTATCGATTATCGAGGACTGAAACGTAACAAATTGAAATATGTACGCTGACTGAGCATGATGTTTGTTTACGCATGTGCGTGAGCATGTTTGTTTACGCGTGTGCGTGTGCATATTAAAATAAAATAATCCCCGGTGAAACAAGAATATTAAAACGTAATGTAAATCCTGCCAAATGATCGCGCGCAACTTCGTTGGGAACAAGAATATTTAACTACTGATGAAGAACCTAAATATGCTAACGTGATTCAAACACAAACACATTTGCTATTGATTTTACTTACGCTTTTGTTATTTGCTCATGTGCCAGCCGCCACTCGATTTCGCAATATCGGAATTAACCGTCGACGTCCGTCTGCAAATTGTTAATCAAAATTCCGCTCTCTGACATTTTCTCGAGCGCGTTGGAATTCAATTTCCTCTTAATACTCCACTTTTTCTTCAATTGCACCTCACCTCTTTCTTCTTATTTCCTCGATCGCGGCCCGATCGCGGGGAACGCTTTTGTTTTATCAAATACGGTACGAAAGTAGACGAGGAAATTCTAACGAGGGGATGTGTGCCACGTCGATACGTAATTGAAACGCGTTGCTCGCACCCGGGGAGTATATTAAAACGGTATGTGTGCACATAATAGGGCGCGCTAATGAAGACGAAGGCCATCGCGTGCCTGGAACGTAAAAGAAGAGACTGGAAAGATTCCTTTCCCGTTCCTGGACCGTCGCGATTCATATTTACGTACTCGGCTCACGTATGTTGCGTGCCGAGCGCAACATCAGAAAATACCAATTTCACGAAAGCCTCCTCGTTAAAACCGATCCTCCATTTCCGTCTTAATCGAACCGTCTTCCACTATTCAATCCCCTATCGATGACTTACCGCTTCCGGAACTTCCCTTTTCCCTGACATTTTTCCGTGTTCTTACTGTAGGCGATTTTTGGCCGAGGTGCTTATTCCAGGTAGTCGTTGCTCGGCGAACAATACCTGGTTTGAGCACATTTTTCGAAAATAGGCAAACGATGGAAAAAACACGTGTACTAAGGGTAGCGTGGCTCAGGTAAAATATCCTTGGACTGCCTGATAAGCGGGGGCAATTTGTATTGTGTTCTATAAGATATATTGTGGGTATAAGAAGGCAGCCCACGAGCCGGTGGAGTGACTTTAAGTTTGAGTTTGCAGAGAGTTTTAGAGAGAGAATTTCGGGAGTTCCTTTACCTTGTTACGTTGCAAAAGTCACATTATACCGTTTTGCCGCGTGCGTTTGTTATTTCGAATATCTTGATAGTAGTTATTTGTTATTAACACTAGAACTACCGGCGTTAAATCAATTATATTTCAAAATATTAAATAAGTACTTTGAAAAAGGAGGGACCAAGAGGCGGAAAATATAATCGACTCGGTGATTTATGTTTTTTAAGATGGACATAGAATATTTATTCCAAGACTCTTCTATAAACTTGGAAGATTTTTGGAAAAAATTGTGTACCAGTCATTTTGACTGGTTTGGTAGTTCTAGTGTTAAAAATCTATTAATACGATGAACGCCATGGGAATCACAGGTGACCGGCGCTGTTATATTGAATGAAATTTCATATGACATTAAAATTGTAATATTTATAAATTTTCCAATTCATTCCATATTTAAATATTTTCACTGAAAATGTAATGATCTGCTTACTATACATCTATTTGTATCTTTAAGATCTCTGCTTTGTAAAGATATGACTTTAATAGAAAAAGTTTTAATTTAGTAAAAATGATGAAACAAGCGAAATACCAGTGGCGTTCAACATGTTCAGTTTCACGTTCAAATTCGGTCCATCCATATATTTCGTGTTCGATTCTTTTCCCTTCGGCCTACATTACGATTCATTTGGAAATTCTTCTCCAAATCGTCTCGTTATTTTGCTTGCACGTTTTCCGCGCATGCAATTATTTTCGCGGAAATCACTTTCCTGCGATCGAGCATACAGAACGGAGTTTCACGGAACGACGAAACCAGGCTCGCGTGCGGACCGTGGCGAGGAATTAAACGTAGGTCGTTTCGGACGTACATCGAAAATAAATAGATCGTTGTTCGGGGTGTTGGTAAAAAATACGGAGAACTTCCACCGCATGCGAAGTAAATATTTCATGCTCGGCTAATGCAGCTCAGAGTGCTTTAGGAACAGGGCGGAAAGAATTAATAAATATTGATGCGGTTTTAATTACTTTCGGTCGAGGAGATACGATGCATTAATTATTCACGTTTTGCCAGGTATTTCCTTTGGAATGAAGATAACCAGAAGTTTCTCAAATTCTTTAAGGACGCAGGAAATGCCATGTAAAAATGTCTTTGGTAGGTTCATGGATTTTATGTTTTTGTGCTTCAGCTGTTAAAATCACAGTGAAATTGTAAACTTGGAGAAAGTGGTTCAATGTAATTTTGAAAAATCTTGTTCTGCTATAAATTGTTTCAATCGTATTTGTTGCTCTTAATAATCGATACCATCGCTAGATTTATCAAACTGGTCGAAGTGACTTCTTAATAATGAGTATTTTATAATAATTGATTTTTCTATAAACATTTCTAATTTACAATTTTCAATGCCTATCTTTTAAGCTGCGAGTAATTATATCGACCAAGTTTTCTGCCTTCTGCATATCGGTTCTCCTAATGTATTTATTTGATGCTTGCATGCGATTTTTGCCGATATAATACTTTTGCTACAATTGCTGATCGATGAAAGAGAAAAAAATGATAGAAGACACATTTTTCGATGTTTAATGTTTAATGTACTTTCTTCTGTATTCGTATATTTCATGTGTTGAACTATAACTATACTCACCCTGTATAGTTACATATTTTCTATAAATTTGTACAAATCTTTTGCACTTGCATTCGATATCGCTTAATGATAGAACAATGTTTACCATGAAGATCGTCTTAGACCGCCCGAATGCTTGCATCGACGAACTGTATTAACTTCATCGAAGTGTGACAGGAACACTGTGCCACGTACACCGTCAAACTATGGGAACGGGTAAATGCGCACTTTGGCAAACATGTACATACAATCTAGATAATCATGCATAATTTAGTTGCAGGGGAAGACAGCAATTGCAAAGTGGCTACCAAACTTACGGTCAATAGCCTGAAAACACATGCATAGATAAACGTCTACTGTTAAAATAACGTGCTACATATAAACTAAACAACATTGAACATTTCAATACAATATGAAAATTTTGTACTCAAGCTGTTCTGAATAATAAAATACGGTACTTTTGGAATTCAACATAACACTCTTGCTATTTACAAATGTTTGGCATTAAAGGAAATTCTGAACACCATTTTTTATTAAATACAAAATATAAAGGGATTATATTGAGTTTCAAAAGTACTATGTTCTTTAAACAATGTTGCTGAACAATGTTGGCAGGCTTTTGATACTTAACAATTTTACTTAATTGTTAAGTAAGGCTGCAAGTAGGCTGAGAGCTTTTTCTTAGAAAATTAAGTCATCTGAAAGATTCCCATAAATGAATCTCCGACTTTCTAATAACATTCGTTTACATTACACATTGCGGACAATTTTAATTTATACAGTATACATCTGTGTTTAATTGAACGTTACCACACACGAATCACGTGTCATAATGGTCCTCGCTCGGTGCTGGAAAACCCTTCACCTTTTCCAAAGTCAAGTCTCCCGTACGGACTTAGGTAAATCTGTAAGCAAATACAAATAAGCTGATTGCCCTCGAAGTCCTCCATCCATCCCTAACCAGTAATTAAACAGGGCAATCTGCACTTCCTAACCACGACAATACATGAACGGTGAGAATGAGACCTAGGTCCTCGGGCTGAGGATACCTATAGACTAACCTAGAGGGGGAGGAACGAAGGGGCCGGAGGACCATCTGTGTGCACTAAGATTATATTTGGCTTGGTCCATGCAAATTCATGAGTTCCTCGACGTCCTGACATTCGGCTAGTTTGAGTTAGATAGACGCAAAGCTATTGTAGCTAACAACTTCAATGGCATCGGGGCCCTGTCACGTAAATTAACTTATAAAGTATGAAAGTCCATCAAAGCAACACGTACAGACTCCATGTGGTAAAAATAGGGTTGTCGTTGAGAGTTCTTCAATTAGCATCTCGTGTTAATGCATGCGCGGAAATAAGGTCAGGTTGAACCGACCAGTTCGCTAGAACGTATGAAATATTGAGGCGTTAAGTAGAAATACGGTGATAATCACTTCCTCGTTTTATCGTTAATTGGTTCGGATGTCTACGATCGTGGTAATTCATGTTTTCATAAGAGAAATGTATTTTGAAGTGGGCAGATTAATTTTAAAGTGTGTAGGTGTGTGATATGAACTCCGGGATGGTACAAGATAACGAGTGACACTCCGCTTTAGAGCTTGACCGAATCTTTGCCTCGAAGAGCTCAAAAAAATGTCCTCCCCGAAACTTAGGGTGACTTTGAGAAGCAACAAGAGCAATTTTACGCAGGTAGTCTTATCACTATTAAATAGTGATAATTTTCTATCATGGTTTTGAGTATACCTATTTCGACCAAAGGTGTCTCTTGATCCCGTTGCGCTTGAATGCAAATATCTTGGGAGTAATTGTTAAAACCGAATTTCTGATTCATATTTTATCTTTAAATTAATTCAACAGTGTAACATTATTATCTAAAAAATAGTGTTATAAATGAAATATATCGAGGTGTGTTTCGACACCTTCGGTAGAAATAGTGTTGATTAGGCACTCTTGGATGGACAATCTTCGGGGCAATTATCGTTAAATGATTTTTAAACTGTTATAAAATAATGCAGACAGACATGGCCCGATGCCAAATTATTCTTATAGTATAATTAAATAATATATTATTACTTGTAATGCCGGGGTGCTATTTAAAGGAACTCGTGTAATAATAATATCTTACCTGCCAGTCACAGCATTTTGAAAAAGAAATTTATCACACGGTAGTAGTTTTAGTGTTCGTATTACTTATCGCGTACACTTACAAATGAATATAATACGAATACCATGGGTCACGTTCAAATTGTGCCGTTGAAATTACGCGAATCTTAATGGTCGACGTGTTTCCTAACGAGATGAAGTGTCATTAATCACGGAGATTTGTAATATATTCGTCACATTGCGACGAAGCGGCATTAATTCTTCACCGGCTTACTGCACCATGGAAACTTAAGTCGTACTTACGCAAACACAAATATCCGTCGGAAGTACATGAGTTAGGCATCTCCGATTCGAGACACCTTGTCGCATTTTATGTGGATCCTAATCCTTCTTTGAGATATGAGGAAAACTTCCGAACAAGGAGCATCGGTAAGCACAGAGAATATATAGTAGTCACGAGGATGCATGCGCATAAATGCGAATGGAATGTTTAAATTATTACGCCCCTAATGTGATTATCCTGCCACGTGAATTGAAATTGCGATACTATACGCTCGAATCTGCCGTCACATTTGTCACTATTACGAAGATGTCTCGTTAACCGTTCAAAATAAATTCGATGATGCATCGCACGAGAGCTTCCTGACGTTTGCAGAATTAAATCTGTTTTTAGCGGAGTGGTACACTCGATGAATATCAAATTTATCCACTTTTAATTGTCACCGCTATATTTTTTTTCTGCACTTCTATATATGTAACTCGACCTCCGCAAAATTGCATCTTCCCAAATAGCAATTTTCTGTTAACAGTAAACTCACCCATAACACACGAAAAATCAATCCCCGTGTAGTTTAATCTTGGATTCAAAGATTATTCCTAACAAATTCATCATAAACATGGACCCTTAAAAACATGAAACATCTAAAATCTAACACTTCACACTTATCTCATTTCCATCGCAAATGGAACAATCGAAACGTACCATCCGGCATAAACTGCACTCGTCCAGAGCAGAGTCGATCAATCTCAAGATCCATTAATAATTCCAAAAATCCAACCTCCCAGTGCCAACGTCAGGGACACGTACAGCTCGAAACGTCAGAGACACCGAGAGCTATGTAGGTATACTTAACATTCCGCCGTCGTGGACTCCGAAGATAGTCCGGCACGGCGTCATTAAACGGCACCGAATATTTGCATTATAATGGTACCAGCGGGCCGTGATTCATTGAGTTTCGTCCCGTTCGTTATTAATGGGCCACGGTTGCGCGGGTATCGCCGCGAGCTGCATTGTGTGTCAGTCGTGGTCTGTTCCTCCCGGTACGTATACACGATTCTCCTCGCATTAACATAAGCACCGTATCTCGCAGGGTGTCACTCGGAGACACGAGACAACGAGACCACTGGCATCCTTGGCGAACCCTCTCCTTTACAGGACTCAAGACGAAGGAGTCGTTGAGAAGAGGCTGGAAAGTAGGTAGGTACATACAACCCATACAACCTACGGAGCCTTGCTCTCCTTCTAATGATGACGTCGCTCCGAGCCGATGCATTCTAAATGCCGGCACGCCTCTAAATTAGTGTCTTCGCTCGCTAAGCCTTTGGCTACGTCAACCCCGTTGACGCGCAAAAAGAGCCGCGGCTATCTCGGCTGCCTCCTCTTCTCTCTCTCTTCGCGATACTAAATATAGCGAGACCACAAAACAGAAGCTCCACGAGGAGCTCGCGTGGTCGATGTCTGCCCTTCTCCGCGTGTCGCCTTCGAGAAAGAGGTCTGTGCCGGAGGGAGGAACGAATGAATGGTAAAAGGGTAACAATGTAATTCGCTGCTCGTCGTTCAGCTGGATCTCAGCCATCCGGCCACTGGCGTAGTTACGTGCTCGTCGGGAATCGTGGAATTGCAAGTGAGATTACCGTTTGCGAATGTTTGCCTGAGAAACTTTTTCCAACTTGTCGTAGAGGTGGGCGATGCGAGGGAAGAGGCAGATTGAGATGATTTGGAAGTTTTAGAAGAATGGTACCGCGGTGATGATGGAATAGCTTTTTTAAAATGATTCGGATGATGCTCGGGTAATTGGTGGGACCTTCGAGGAGATGTCTGGGAAAATATTTTTGTGCATGAACTACGTGATACAATTGATATTACTAACAATACCTTACAAGACCTGTCAATTATCATAGATATGAGAACAAGAGATTCTCCGAAGCTATGGTGGGCGAGAAGGAAAAGGCTCGGGCTAATAAGTGGGCCCGAGTTCAAATTCTCTGTCACCTCTGGGATATTAAAAAAAATTATTTTGTAATATGTATTATATCACAGTCTCTGTGGTTTGGAACCCACCTAAAACGGTATTTTTTAACCCATTGACTGCCAACTACGAGATATCTCGTAGCTGCACAATAAGTTTGAATTAATAAGTTAATAATAATGGCCGAGCGTGTATAGAAATTTTGGAACAGAAATGTTCTTCGTATCATTACAAATGTCGAGATTATATTTTTGATTAATGTAACCAATGTTCTAAAAACTTTCTGTCATCTTCTCAAATTTGAACAAGCAAAGGTAATGTTTGCTTAGTTTTCCTGGCAGTGAATGGGTTAAGCGAAAAAAGTTATATATTTTTTTAAATAGTTTTGATTCGTTCACAATGAATAATAACGGTCCGCAAACATGCTGAACCTGTAACGATATGAATTCTAATGATAAAATTTATTAATATACAATATCATGTACAAACTCGTAGATTATAACGTTCTGATAATTATTGCGCTACCTTATATTTAAATAAAAATAAATTTACTTAAAATTCATGAAAGTATCATTACCACGAGGCCTAGAATTCAAGATTAAAAATGTAAATTTTCATTGAAACGAGCCCACATAATGTACCTCATATTTTCCCGTTTAATATTTTTCCACGTTTAAGTCGTAATGCAATCTAGAAAGGGTATCGTCATGCGTAACGTCTTTTCATTCCTGTCTCGCATTAAAATCTGCGTACTCCTCCGTCCCTCGTAAGAATCCGTGGTTTCTTTCAGCGAATAGAATTCCCGGGAGAGATGTTTCTAAAACCGCGACGGTTTCCCCCTTTTTGTGTAGCTCGCGTGTTACGTGCAATTAGTTGTTTCTCCAATGCGTCGAGCTCTTTTACGTCAAGGAAGGAGAACATATGGTCGAGGAGTTTTAATGTAATTCACTGTGGGACGATTCTGCGCGTGAGAGCGCGCCATAAGAGGCGCAGGTGGTGTTACCGAGTCCTTAGGTATGAAAGATGTCGTAAAAGTAGTATCCACTCCTCGGGAAGCTGTATTTAATACTTTCCACTTTTTCCCACAATAAATTTCCCCATATAATTTGTACCTACTTGTTTCGACGTAAATTACTTTTAGATGATTTTATCGTCGTAAAAGCCCTACACCCTAATGGAGTTCGTCAACCATTGTTTAAAAAACTTTAGATTCCATCAGCAATTACGGTGCAGAGATCGTAAGTAGTGCCGGAAAATATTCGTGGCATTGTAACTTTATGAACGACGAAGGGTTGCGAGGGTGAAAGCGGGGGTGGGTCAGTTTCGGCCAGCAGGCCGAGCACTTTCTCCTTCGCGGCCCGAATATTTTAGAAGTTAGTGAGAGTGAATGCAATTTCGAGTGCGAGGGAGTGAATGGTTGGATGTAAGAGAGATGTAGTGTGAGAAGGATGTAAGAATAGGATGTAAATAAGCGTAGATTTAAGGGTTAGGGCAGAAGACGTTTCGTTGTCGAAGGTGTTTAATTGTGAGTCGAGTTGTTGTGATAGTTGTGTGTCCCATTAGTTGTTAGTTGCGAAGAATTATTAGTTGAACTGACTTGTATTGCGTTCTGTTGTACTAATTTGTAGTTCTAGACTTTTTTAGATTTGTTAATATAGTTCATTTTCGTTTATTGTTGAAGAAAAGAAAAATACTCTTTCTCTCTCTATCTCGCCCTATCCGTGTGGAAGTTCCATCATTTCGGGCTTACTAAAAATCTCCTCTATATATCCATCATTACTCGCTAAGCAATTACATAAAGAGATCTTACGTATGACGAAATCGTCAAGAAAGAGTATCGAAACGGAAGAAGATAAAATGACGAAGAACGATGAGTGATCTCCAGTGATTCGGGATAAGAAGTGTTAGCGATTTGCAATTAAAAATTTTACTGTAAATTATATACTATTAAGGAGTGAATCGTAACGAAAAAAATATATCTCTAAAAATATTAATTTGCACTTATGTTCCACCCGGCGGATATGCAGGTGTTACTGCTATGCACTGGGACTGACAGGGTGAAACAAGGTGCTTTTTAGATTGCAGAATCTTGAAAGCTTATCATCTCTGCGGAATACATAGATCGAATATGCGAATAGAAAAATTTCGTCGCCGGAAGTGATAATAAAACGATAATCGATCATTGTCCGCGCGATAATATTAAACACTATTGGGAATAACATCGTCAGAATAAAGTCTGAGCAGAGTCAATTACATTCATCAATTTCCGAAGTGTCTTGGAGCGGATAGATGGTATGCATCGATAAAATTCACATTTTGCGGTTGACAGGATGCCATTCCTGACCTCATTTGGTTATCGCCTATTCGACGTGCATGACGCGAACAGATAACTCGTTAGTTTCTGATTTATCGGCACGTTTTCTATCGATGACGCGAATTTTCATTATTCGTACTCCAACGAGTACGACACTCTCTGCTCGGGAATCGCATAATGTCGCGTATTTTCGTGTGAAATGAAACGTGAGTGGGAAAACCATTAGCGGAATTATTATGCTTGCTTTTTGTTTAATGCGCAGTCCACCGTTATGTCCATGTCGGTGGTCTTGAAATTTTTGATTTCCAATTATCGACGATTTCTGTATCAGCATTTCCGAATAATCTGAAATTTATTAACTATATAATTATTTTTGCATCAGTTTCCTGAACCAAGTTTAACTTCAACCGCATGAATATAGAAACACGAGTGTCTATAAAATATTATTGAAACTATTAATTTTTAAGCAAAAACATGAGTTCATTTACTCATAATTAGTCTAACTGTAACTCTGCTCTTCAAAGTGAGTGTATTAAGTTCGCGCAATATGAAGAAAATGAAAGCCTAGGCAGTTAAATAAAATACAAAATCACCATATTACCCAATCAAATTTTAATCCTTTCACTACTATTAACTCATCATAGCTTGTCGAAATATCTGTACCTGGTTAACTGAAAATATTGAAACATAATCATTGCAATATGATCCGCAAACTGGCCCGATCATGAATGGGAGGAGATGGAACCAATTCCCGGGGCCCGGTAATCCAAAAGGTGCCCGGTTGCCAAATATGTTTATAATTTTTTTAACGATACTATTAACACATACAAACAGACAAAATGTTATATGCCATAGACAGAGAGTGAAGGGATTAATTCCTCAGACCCAGTAATTCAAAGAGGGTTTTTTTCATACGGATATAGAACGCGTTTTCATTTTCTTTTCCGGGGCCCGAAATTTCTGTGACCGACCCTTCCCACAAAAAGTAATTTGCACTATACACTGAAAATATTGAAACATAATCATTGAAATATAATCCGCAAATTGGCCCGATCACAGATGGGGGGAAATGGGACCAATTTCTGGTGCCCGGTAATCCAAAAGGTGTCCGGTTGCCAATTCTTTGCTTACAATTTTTTTAACTACAGTATTAACACACATAAAGAGAAAAAATATTATATATCATAGACGGAGAGAGAAGGGATTAATTCCCTGGGCCCAGAAATCCAAAGAGGGTATTCTTTAATACGGAAATAGAGCCCGTCTTCATTTTCTTTTCCGGGGCCCGAAATTTCTGTGACCGGGCCTTCCCACAAATAGTAATTTGCACTATTTATACCTTAATATTCTGCTTTTCTGCTAAAAAGATTACTTCCATTCGTCAAATAAGTCGAGATTTCCCAATATTCAAAAAAATCTCCGTCCGCAAAGTGTTACTGAAACCAGATAACGGATAGAAGCATAGACACGAGTAACACTATCCACCAAAACCTCCGGAAAACCCGGAAAACTGCTTAAACGCATATTTATGTAGCGAAACGCGGAAAAAGCGGTCCGGAAGGAGCGGTTTGCAAGAGCGGATACCTAAGTACGTAAATTGCCAAGGGACTTTCCTCTCTTCCTCCCCGTTTCTCTCGTCGGCGTGCCGTTTGAATGAGCACAAGATGAATACGGAGCGCGAGGACGTAGAAAAATAAGTAAAAGTGTCCATGCATGTCTTCGGGAGCCAAAGAAACGTTTCTCCCGCCGTGCATCCGCCGCGTGCAATGCCATTCGAAGTTGCGCCGCTCTCTCAGACCGCCTTTGTATCCAACTTGCGTGAAGACGTAAATAAAACGGCACGCAATTTATTCGCCGAAGCCAGGTTCAAACCCGTGAGAATATACGTGTACGTATAAAAGTAAATGTTCGGGTATTGGTATTCAGGTATATTTGTACACGTATGTCTGCTCGGTTTGCTTTCCTGCGGAAACACGTGCGGTTTTCTTTCTCCTCGGTTATCTTTTTCACGGCTCTGAATGCAAATCTCACCGCGAGTTGACGTTCTTTTATGTTTCGATATGACTTCGCTCGGTCTGCTTCGATACTCATGCTGCCGACGGTGCATTGTACAAATGCGGTATGATAGAATCGCGCCTTTTTAATCGAACGATTCGATTGTCTTCGGTAATGTGTCCTTTGTCGAGCGAACGCCATCCTGCTACTGTGTTATCTATGTATCAGTTGTTTTGTACTTTCAAAGCGGTTTAATTTAAAGTCACACCCAGTGTCTTCTTGTTTGGCGGCATTCGATATCGTATAAATTCTTAAAGAGGAAGTAGTTTTAACAACGAGGGAGTCAGGTATTTTCCTCTCTTGAAAGATGGAAGATCATTTGAAACGGTAGAATATGAAAGTTCGAATTGCACGTTCTTAAAAGTACAATGTAATAATATTCCTTACCGTACCGTGTCTCGTGAAAAGTGCAAACGTAAATAAATTCGATTACAATCAGCATTTCCAAGATTTCCTTTTATCTCGGCACGAGATACCGTCGGCCATAAGTCAGACAACAAAATCCGTCACTTTGTATTCTCTCAACGAGATGATCCTCGTTATTGCGGCAACGAAGATTACATTATCGGGATCTCGACTCCTCGAAGAAACGAGTTTCTCTCTTTCCCTCTCTCCATCCTCCTATCACTCTATCCATCTCTCGCTCCCCTTCGCGATTCGACGAGCCGAAAGAAAGATAATCCTACGCCGTACTCGACAGGATAAAAGAATCCCCGTCGTCGTATACTTCAGCCAAGAAAATGTCTCAAACAAATAGCGAGACTTTCCTCCAAGGAAAAACTTTGTAATCATGAGAGAAGCCGACGCGTGGATGCAGGCACGCGTGACTTCCTTTCGTACTTTCAGCGTCCTTCCTGTTCTTCCAGGCTTCGATTCGCAGGCTGCTCGCGAACGACGAGACATCGCGGGTCTCCTTTTGTTCTCCGACACGGTCCCTCGTATCTCTTAGCTTTCGAATGGTTTTCGCGGCCCGCTGAAAGGAATTGTCCGTGGAAGTTCTCTTTGACCGGTTAAGATGTAATTTACGGATACTTCCGACCTCTTTTTAGTTCGGAGCACTTGTCAGCGCGAAGCCAATTTCGCGGCGGGAACTTGGAATGGAGTTCATCGGGGAAACGGGAAAAGATTCCGTGGAAGTTCCCCCGGAAGCATCGTGTAGCCACGAATATTAAATGCAAAGTCCCTGCCATGGTCGCATCAACTCTTTGTATTCATAATTTGATTTATTGCGCTACATAAATATTTGGCGCATCTTATTGATTTCCTTTGGTTTCGCAGTACTCTCGGAAGGAGATTGCGATTGTTTTTCCACTTTGATTTTAGCCACGATAAGATTTCTTATTTTAATCGCCGAACACGACAACGCGCGCGTACAGCGCGAATGCGACAAATGAATTGATGATTAACGCATGCAACTGTATGCTCGTGCTTGTGCCTTTTTTTTAGATTTGCTTGCTGAAAGAGTTTAATAAACGTGTTTTTAAAATATCGCAAGGTTCAAGTATTTCTGTGAAAGGAATTCTACATTTCACTTTGAAGTTATAGAGCTTAGGGAATTTACGAATTTAAAGAGTTATAAGAGTTAATAATTTCAAGAATTATAGAACGAAATAGAAGATCGTACTTGCGATGATGCAAATAAGAATTAAGATCCCCGTAAAATCCAGGAAACTTTTTCTCTGTAATATATCAGCCGTTTATTTTGCAGGTTACATAACTCACTTTCATTTCAAATCGAGATATTTCAGGGCTTACGTTAACGTGTTTTAAAGTATTGATGCCAATTTTCCAGAAGGTGCACTTGTAATTGTTATTGCGGATACTTACAGTCTTCTCAGTATAAATAATTTCGAATAGTCGCTGAAAAATCACCATATTTTATTACAGCAAAGTGACTTTGTCCACTTTCAAAATAAACGGCTTATATATATGATAACTTCGGTGGTTCGAAATCCACTTAAACAGTAGGCCAAATAACTACCGTATTTAAAGTAGAAGAAGTACATAACACAACAAGAAAAATTAAGATGGAATTCTATGAAATTGTGCAATTTTTCACGCGCGTCTTTGCACAACATAAAACTATAAAAGTGTAATTTAAGATTCCCGGACTTCCGTCTTAATAATTCAAGTATATTATATTATTAAAACCAGAAAAATGCAGTCCTTTCTTTATCGAAGTTCGTCGAGGCCGCGTGACCCAGCAACACTCATTATGAAATCTGCACGGCAGTGCGAGGGTTAAAAAGCGCCGCAAAAAATATATTCTAGCTGGCAAGCAAAATGATATAATTTAAAATTATAATGCAAGACGATAATTTATGCATTTACAATTGTAACGTAGATACCCGCCCAAACATATTACAATTATTATAAATATATTCTTGTTGTTACTGTTACCTGTTAACACATCTTAAGCGGGAAACGTCTAAACTCGTTTCGTGCATATTATTATTAAAGCGCGGGAGAAGACAAGGCAAAGTGAATAAGGGAATTATTTTTTAAAAAGAAACTGAAAGTATATTAAAAAATAACCCATAGTTCAAAAGTTATAGCTATTTTATGCAGAAGTAATTTTGCACGCGAATTGCAGAAAATCGCCCGCTATATGATAAGAATTTGATGAGAAAATACCCGCTTAACCCATTGACTGCCAATTACGAGATATCTCGTAGCTGCACTATAAGTTTGAATTATTAAGTTAACAACAATGGCCGAGTGTGTATAGAAATTTTGGAACAAAAATGTTCTTCGTATCATTACAAATGTCGAGATTATATTTTTGATTAATGAAACCAATGTTCTAAAAACTTTCTGTCATCTTCTCAAATTTTAACAAGCAAAGGTAATATTTGCTTAGTTTTCCTGGCAGTGAATGGGTTAAGATGTGTTAATATAAAAGTTTGATTTATTCTACCAGCACGAGAAACCCTTAATATTTTCCATCCTACGTTACCACGACTCTGACGCAATGGAAAATATAATAAGCTATTTGTTCGACTCGCAAAAAGTATCTGTAAAATCCACGAGAAAAAAAGTAAGCTATACTAAATTTCGTCCACCATCTACGTCTCCTGCACATTCGCATTTACATTGTACACTCTACGAAAGACTTTCCAGCGCGAAATGCAGGCGACACTTTACGATGTCGTAGAATTTTAACGTATCCCATACGATCGAACCTGTGGCACAGTTATTCTCCCCGTTTCACACGCCGTCTCGAACACCGTGGAAACACGAAACTCCAAATCGCACACGCACGAGTGCATGATTAAAATTCGCAAAAGCGATCGTTATCATTTACGATATAATTATGTCGCTTGTCGAACGGTAGGCGCATTAACGCGCAGGGATAATCGACGCTCTCGAGTTCGCTTCGTCCAGTTTCTCGGACATTATGTCCTCGATTTTATGAATGCAAGGCGCGTCGTGGAATTTGCATTATTATCGAAATACGCGGCGATCGACGACGAAGGAGAAGCTGTAATCACTCGGATGGCAGGTGCAGGCGAGAATTTTGGAGACAGGCTCCTTCTACCGGTTTGCCGTTACGATTCTCTGATATCGATCAGCTAAAGTCAGACATTTACGACTTTATGTCTGCCCTTAGGCTTGTGCTGACTACGTTATTTACTGTGATCATGTGAGAAATGTTTCTTGCAATGTGGCGAATGGGAAATCGTTGGTAATGTAATGATAGGGTTCCGATTGATGACGGTGCAAATGCTTCGATGCCTTATTTGGGAATACGATATTTTGGGATACAAGAGTTCACATTTCGCCAAAACGAAAGTTCTACAACTTTGGACGGTCATATTGTGTTTGTTTTTGAACCGATCTTGATGTCCCCTGATGTTTACATACAGGGTGTTTGAAAATCACGTGTCAGGAGCTACCGGGCATTGTTCCACACATTCGGATCGATGGGCATTTGTGAAAGAAACCAGCCGTATAATCCGGAAAAGGGTTAAAAATTAAGGTCAATCATTTTTATTGGCTTATCGCATTCGTCTCGTTGCGTAGGTAGAATGTCATGAAGGAACCATGGGTCAGAAATTAACGGCTTTCTTGCAAATGAATGTTTAAGTTCCAATTCCGTGATTAGCTTTCCGATTGGAGGGTCACAGACACATAAGGAAAAAGAAGCAGACGAATTATCGTCACTGGTCGATGTGTCATACCGGTTTAAAACAGACGCATGTTATACGGACTTTAAATGTGGTTGACAAGGTCATCTAGTGAGGCTATGGCTTTGATTAAATATCGCGTTGAACAAAAATTCGCCACACTACGGGCCCCATGAAACTAAAAACACGCAACGACTCTTTGGCAAAAATCAGTCCCTCTGCCACTGTTTAGTTGTTTCAGTTTAAAAGTAGGCTGTATTAATTTTGTTTTCTATGCCTGTGGGAACTCTTCCAAGGACATGCAAGTTAGGTATATTATAAACATTGTAGCTATTATACACGTAACTTACAACGATAGATATGTGAAACTCGTGGCACGATATGTTAATTCACCATATGAAGTTTGTTCCGTAAAATTCGCGTAAAATTCTGGTACTAAGGAAGTCGTGAAACTCCCACTAAAGATGTCGTGCAACAAGATAAAAAATTCCATAATTGAGCCTTGAAATTACTTTCAGCGATCCTTGGATTTATTTCCAAAATTATCTAAATTATTCAAGCTAAATCTAAGCGATTTTTGTCTACCTTTCATCCATTCCCAACGAACGTATCATTCTTTACATTCGCATTTCCCCCCAAAGAAGGAACAGAGAGGCAGACGTTCAAAAGGTTTACGAAGTGAAACGCGCGATTATTTCTCGAGAATATCTTCTACCCCGTTCTCATTTACCATTTGCATGATCAACTAATACCAGCTGATGCGCAAGTTTCCTGTTTTTTTTTATGTATTCATCGAGCTGGTAATTCAAACGAATGAAAAGTATTCAACCGGCTCGTCCAGGATTCGCTTTTCTTGTGTTACGCGGAGGCTGAATCCTTCAATAATGACGATGCGTCGGCGATTCCACTCTCTCGAATGAAAAAAACGCCAGCCGTGCAGACGGCGTACAGTTCGTAACTCTTTATCCCTCATGCGAGTTCATTTCCGCATCGGCGGAACATTCATACCAGTGTTTCACTGTTAGTACCACATACAAGGCGTGCGATTTGACTTAACGTCTGATGCGATTTTTCGACTCGAGCGCCGAGAATCCTGAAGTCCTGTGCACTATTTCCTGCGTCTACGTTCATTAAAATTAATTATCTGGTGTATAGCAGTGATTCCCAACGGGGTTGGTACCACCCTCTGCTGGGCGTTGAAGAGATCTAACGGAGGTTTTTTAGACCAAGGCAAATTTAAGGGCCGTTGAGAACTAACAGTCACCGTGAGCACCACAAGAAGGCGCTGAAAAGTTTCATTAATAATCAAAATCATTGAACGCATGTTTCAACAAGTAGTTACAAATCTCTTTTAACCCTTGGAGTACTGAAGCATCGTATACTAAACGCAAAAAGAAGTTAGAAAAATGTAGCTTCACATTATTGATTTTAAGAACGGGAGTCGGGGTGTTTTTTTCTGAAAGGGGGTGGTAGTCCAAAAAAGGTTGGGAATCTATGGCGCATAATAACGGTGGGCAAACACGGCTCTTCTTTGAGCTAATTGTATGCACGGCGCCTACTGAACTTTTTGTTTTATTATTATTTCAAAACTTTTTTCACTGAAGCCTGTTAAATCGACTGAGTAACTAATATTTTGTTATACAGATTTTATGGCGTGGCTTTTTATAATGCATGAAAAACTGGGATGCGATTTTCAGTGACTTCATGCGTGGCCGCCCCTATTGTGTAGCAATGCACGGTGATACGCAATTTCATACTATTACTAATTATAACTTATTTATAAAATATTAATCTATGTGCATTAAAATGATGTTAGCTTCTAAAATACAAGGCAGCCCATAAATTCTTAAGCGATTTTAAATACTAGTAGGTAATAAATTACTTAAAACGTTATGGTTTGCCTTGCACCAATGTTTTTGACGTTCTCTGTACAGCATATTTCAACAAAAATTTTTATGATTGCACAGGCGTGATTCTACACCTCCGGATCGGTGAATATTTGCAAAGGAAACGCAGCGCAAAATTCTTTTTGTCGAGGAAATTCAAAACCTGTGATACGTGACACTCTTGTTAAACATCCCTGACGCAACAATGTACAAAATGATGGTTGAAATATTCTTGATAGTTTTTTAAATTGTTATATTGTTCGAGGTTCTAATAATTCGAATAATTCATAATTAATTTGCTATCTGAATTCTAGATACTGCTGTAATTAAATTTTTTGCCTATCATACGTTGTACTATAAAAGTAATTCTAGAGACGACAATGAAGATGATACATAATTGCAAGTAGGATTTTAATCACGGACGTGAATTCATGGTTTCTTTCGTAAAACTGAAGCTAAAGCCCTTCCGCTCGTTAATTCGATTGATAACGAAGTGAAAAATAAGGTCTCATTATTTTAATGGATTCGTTATGATATTACGTATTCAGACGTTTCAACTGATTATTCGTATTAATCCGACGCTTAATTAAGTATGCTTCTATCATCGAACGAAGGAATATAATATCCGAAAATTCGTTCTGCACGGAATTGTTTCCTTCGACGTTTCCAAATGGTCTGAAAAACATCTAAAGCGTACGCACAATACAGTCACATTGTATATAGCAACAAAACTACGGTCACTGAATTCGAGAGCGAAAAATCTAATAAAATTTTATTCTTCAAAAAATTCTTTTAGCCCAGCAGAAAAGCATTTCGAACTCCACGTTCGTAGAAACAGTTTTTTATTTTCAAGACCTCAATGAGTTCTTAAAAACGACGAAATCTCCGATGAATTCGGAACCAAATGACCCCGATAAAACCTTATTTTTCTGAAAGCTACTGCAACGCAACGTCAAAACCGTGCCCTTTTTTTACTTCCCTCAAATGCATTCTCTTCTGCCAAAAGATTGTACTTCTCCATCGAATTTATTCTCCAATACTTTTCAAACTATCGCAAATAAACTTATGAATTTTAGAGCAAGACGGAAACAGTTCCAACGACTTCTCTCCTGAAGCTATATCTGTGAAGTGCTGAGGTATTTCAAGACTTTTTTTTCTAACGATTGCCACGATATTCCACTGTAAAAAAAAGCATCGATTATTTACACGCTGATTCCTAATCACAGTAATAAATTGTACTCTCTATCTCTTTCTACTTCCGTCTGTCAGACTAAACTATCGTAGTATTAATCGGATTATCACCGCCAACAACGATGACGGTCATAAATTCTATTAATTTCCAAAATTACTAAAAACCTCCCGCCGTCGGCGATAAATGCATGCTCGAAATATGCAACGATAAAGTGTTGACAATCGATATTAACAGGGAATGCCTCCGGGCGGCAATTATTATCCAAGAGAATTTGGCAGTACTACAAGCGTGCTATCGCTGCAGCAGACAAGAGAAGGGACGAGGTCTGGTATTGTCACTGTTGCATTCATTGCGGCCAAGTTAGTCGCTTGCTCGATACATAATAGTTGAACCATTGTGTCATTCGATTGCATAATTCTAGTTAGACTGCAAGACCAACCCTAAGTAAGGTGTATTCGACCCACGTACACTCCGTTCGTATCAATCCGTAAGTGCAAGAAATCTGTGAATACGTATTGTGTTTTCAATATCAATTAGTTGCTGCGAGATGTTTTTTTTTTTCAATTTGTAAGCATCACGAAGAATTATAGTTCTTTAAACTCGTAAATGGAAAAAGCGAGCGTCACCTGCATCAGTTTTCTATGCCTTTAACCCTTAAATGCATGCTTTTTTTTCTATTTCTGAATTAATTTCTTTAGGTTCTTATATAATTGCAGGAAATGAGAAAGAATAATACAAAAAATCAAAATCAACAAAATTTTCTTTCCTTGCAATATTTCTCATAGTTGCAAAAATGCAATTATGAATCTTTATGCATTATTATTGAGGTTGAGCATTTTTAAATGTGGAAAAATAAACATCTTGCAAATTTGCAACACTATGCATTTAAAGGATAAGTCTGGCAGGATACGTTCACCCCATGTCTTGCAATTTTCTTTAACAAAATTTCGGATTTTTATATTTCGATCATAAACTAATAGATGTATTAATAATCAAACCATTTTAAATCGATCCATTGCAATGCGAAATTAAATAGTATATTTAAGTCCAAAACGAAAAAATTAAATTGTAAGTCAACATATCGATAAAAATACAATATTATTACTCATTTCTATTGCTTAACTTCATTGTTTATTTGTATTTTCTTTCTAGAAAGAGACGATTTTACTTGAGCCCCAATAATGATCGTAAATTAAATTATTAGGAGTGTAAAAACTATCACTTTGACTCATTACTTTAACAAATGCATATAAAATAAATTCAAATATATAATATTAATGTAGCAAAAGATTCATATGGCTCAATTTAGTGGGTCTATCATTCAACTTAAGAATCCGACTTCGTAATTTGGATCACTGACAGTGTTTTAATACCATCATCTGTATCCAGTAACGTTATTCATCGATTTCCTTCATTTTTATGTATTACTCGCAATAACAACAAATATTCTAACTTCTTTTCGCATCAAACAGTGAACATGTTTGCAATTAATGAATAATTCAATATAGATGACTCTCTGTAAGTAATTCGCGAATAATTATTTATAATAAGCTGATTAAATAATGTACCTTGCGACTATTTCTTCATAATATAAAGCAAGTCGTCCTATAAAGGTTAAGAAATAACAGAGAAAGTTAAAACGAGTAAGTTGACAGAAAACTGTAAGAAAGAAAAATTCAATCTTTCATCGGTGTACCTACAATTGATTTCTCTGCGCGACGTTTCACTTCTGAGAAGATTTTTCTTTCAATCGAAGGAATAAGCGATACTCCTGCCGCTTTATTGTACAGTTGTAGTTAACATCGAAAAAGAAGTAAACGTCGTCCTCGTAGACGATACAAGTATCTATTTTTCACGCGTAATATCATTCGATTTTACGATGTCATGAGAGTGAAACCATTTTCTCCCTCTCCCTTTCTCCTACTCCCTCGTTACAACGTTGCCATCTTTTCCCCCCGAGTATTTTTGCATTAAAATGCAGATCAGCGTGCACTTCATTCCGGGCAACCGCGTTTATCCGTTCGAAATTTCCGTGAAAATGGCCCGGTAATTCGAGAGAAGACGAAAGTACGTACACTTCCAAATTTTTCCATTACAATGCAGATCAATTGCATTCTGAATTCCGTTCGATGGTCATCCTGCCGAAACCGAGTTTCGCAGCAGGTTCCCCGGAATTCCAACCAGTGGTGCAATCATTCCGTGGCATACGTTCACGGTAATTCTTTCGATTTGTCACGGCGAACGGGGGAAAAATAGAGGAGGAGTGGAAAAAAAAGGGACGGAAGATCGAAACCTTATCGTCCGTTACAAACGTTCAATCTGTAGATCGATCATGGCAATTGTAACGTTGAAACGTTCTGCCGATTAATGTTTCGCCATTTTCACCACGTAGAATCATCGAGGAATCCGAAATATTTCATACCTTGCGTATAGTGGTTTGTATCTCGTCACTTCTTAGGGATCGAAGATAAATTTCATTTTCGGAGTTATTTTTATTATTGGCTATAAGTTCGATAATTTATTTAACTTAAGAATTTATTTGTGTTGCTACTTACTAGTAGTTTATAATTGACGATTTACTTTTCAAAGCTTATGAGTATTTGATTTCTAAGCTAGTACTTTTATTTTATTAATAAATGATATATTTTCAACTAGTTTGGATTAATTTTAAACAGTCTGGGTTAGGTTATTCAAATATTTATTAGCTTTGAACAGTACATCATCAATGAGAGAAGGGTTTTAGTGGATATACGTAAGCAATAGGTCTACGTGAAAATGCAAACTTAACGCGGAGAAAATTTGCGCCTCTGCTCGTTTTAAAATTTTGGCAGTTATTTACTACCATTAAAAAGCACGGAATATTATAACTGCTCGCACCTGTATACTCAGGAAACACTCCTCTACTTTTTGAGAACCAAGAAGATCTGTCTACCGTTTTTAGTTTTCACGCAATACCAGCTTCGTTGCCTGAATCCATCGTTTTTACAAAAACTAATGTTTTTAGAAAGCAGAGAGTGATGAGGAAATTTAGTTGATGGATTCGTGTTCAGGACGACGAACACTATGACACCCAGTTACTATTGGAAAAGAGAAAAAAGTTTTAAATTTGTTAGACAGTGTTATTTATATAGCAAGTCCTCATTTGCGTCCAAGCTACCATCAACTTGTGATACCTTCGAAACAATCGTACCCGCTAACGATCTCCATAAACTGTAAGTAACTAATGGCCAAAATCATCGTTATCCCGATCACGAAGTTTCTCGACAAGAAGTTGCTCCGGTTGCCTTCGCGTTGCTATTCCTTCCGATCAATCGCGATAAGATTCTTAGCTGTAACGGAGAATTTAGGGCCAGCGGAGATGCATTGTCGGTGGGTGCAATATGAGGACAAGAACCGAAAGCTGGAAGCACAGGAACTGCATTACAGATGCAGTGGATGTCCTGAGGATGCGGACGCTCACCTTTAGCCGCGCTCATTTCCATAACGGGATAGGTACATATTACCCACGTGTCTGTCTCTTTCTGATCTCTCCGTTCTCTTCAATCTGACATTCTCTTGCGTCGTTCTTCTTCTCACTTTGCTCTTTCGTCTATCATTAGTTCAGTTACAATTAGTTCCAATACATTTCAATTGTTTGTACAACTATTTTGACATCCATGCTTCATTTTAAGCAGCTTATAAAAATATGTAATTTGCGGATTCTCAATTGATGAGATTTACCCGCTCGTAGTGAGTTCGATTGAAGGTTATTTTAGGTCAATCATTTTTCGCTTACGTAGCTATCTGTAAGCCTATTTCAGTTAACGAAATACTAATCGTCGAGCTTTACATCTTTAACACGTTGAACGCCACCGGTATTTCGCTAGTTTCATCATTTCTACTGAAGTGAAATTTTTTCCATTAAAATCACATCTTTATAAAGCAGATACTTCAAAGACACAGATGCATGGAGATTCAAAAGAACTCTATCTTTTTAACGCTAATACTTAACACTAGAACTACCGGCGTTAAATCTATCATATTTAAAAATATTAAATAAGTATTTTGAAAAAAGGGGAATTTAGAGATTAAGTTTGACGACGGTTTTCAATAATAATTTCTTTACAATGAAGTCAAATTTCACTAACGTTATCGTTATAGGTGGCTTTTTTGTAGTAATCGAACAGATTCGAAAAAGGTATTGATAATAAATGGTTATTGCAACATCAACATACAGAATTCGTAAATTCATATCGGTAATAAGGTACTGTTTGAACAGGATAATAAAGACAGAGTAAAATTCGATGAAGCTTGCAATTAATTACGAAGCTACAGCTGTAATGCATTCAACGCGATTGAAAATTAATATTTTCATTGTATTCCTTTTGTTTTCCTTTCGTGTTATTTTACGATTCCGTTTGCGTGCCATTCCCGTTATTGTTTTGCTGTTCGCCTCTTTATCAATTCATTCTCGATCCTCGTTTTATGTATGTCTCCAAGTTCCTTCCTCTTTTCTGCTTCACTTCACTCGTCTCCGCTTTTCCCTTGCTCGAAACACGTACGTACGTACGTATGCTTCGATTTCTTCCTGTTTACCTTTTCTCTCGCTTAATCGTATTTGTTATTCCTTTCCTCCCCATTTGTTTATCGAGTTACATTTCTTCTTTTTTTTAACTCTTCGTCCCATAGGTGACTTGAAATTTTCTGCTCTCCGAGCAGCCTTTCTCTCGTTACTGATTTCTACACATTCGAAATACCGCGCACTCGTTTTCCATTGTTCGGTGTTCGTTCTTCATGCTATTTCTCGTTTTACGTGAATATTGTAAGTCTCGATTCTTTTGTCTCCTTTTTCACGTTGTGCTGAGTACTTGAACGATTTCAGCTAACGTTTGCATTTAAATTGGAAGATACTACCAAACGTAAATTGAATTTCATTGCATCTGGGATAGTTTTATCTGTTAACCCCTTGCCGTACGATTTCTTCTGTGACTGGCTCAGTAATAATTCAGAATTAAATTGGTAAAATAAAGATTGATCGGTGATTCCTGATGTATCGTATAATTTAAAGTAATATTAATATTATAGAAATAATTTTATCGTGTCCCGTCTCACTGAAATTTTCAATTTCATAGGTTTTGCTAAACTCTGAAATTTCCTACCCAATTTATCGCGTCACGAATGTCACTCGTTATTGTACGGTAAGGGGTTAAATAGTTCACGGAAGTATTGATGTAAGGGTTATTAAAATCCCGAAAAAATGCGACAATGAAACATTACTCACTGAGACATAATACCGATTGAAACATGAAGAAAATCGTGAAACATAGAATAGAAATCCTACTAGGAATATGAGGATACTCGTTTGAATGACTGTATGCTTTTCTCCCATTTTAATTAAATGCAACAAGATGAAAAACTTCAATACTGACTATACCGACGTAAAATCAATTTCGTATCTTCGATTTCACTGACATTTATTGCTGTGAAAAGTGTGTCTGTGCCGTATTTTTGTGAATTTTATGAAACACTTTTAGAATTGATAAAACGAAACGCAGGAGTGTCAGCGGAATTTATTTTCATGCACACGCACAAACACACGGCAAAAAGGTATCGGATAAAGGGATCGAGAATCGGAGAATGTCACATGGGCAAACGGACGTTGTATAAACTGTCGAATTGTCATTTTGCCAAACGGATAAATTGCGAGGTGGGTATCTCATCGAATGAACAAATTGGCGAATACCTTCCACCGGCAATAAGCGACCGGCACGTGTTGCATATTTGTATTAGTAAATCGGTCGAATTTATGAAACTTTCGTGTTCCTTTAACGGAAGTAACGCAACTGCAAAATTGAAAATTCCCACGCTTTGTTACAAAAGTACATCCTGTAATCCGGCGACTTTCAATTGAAAAAATCCAATAAAACAGAAGCCCGCCGAAACATATTTCCCCGTGTCGGATTACAGAAATTAATGGATAAAATTTCATTTATTTTTATTAGCCTTACGCTTTCAGACGAGCATACCGTGCTTTTTTCTATTAATAATAACGAAAGCTTACGAATTTACGGTGAAAACATTTCTCCCTGTATCGAGTTAACATTTTTTTAATTGCATTTGAATATTTTGAAATGCATAAAAACTTGTCAAAGAGAATGAAACACGTAGTATAATTTTAGCGTTTTCGCCGCAGATTAATTATTATTACTGAAAGGGAATAACTCGATTTTAACGTACGCTACATCTGCTTGAAGGATATCAACAAATTTACCGATTCGTTTTGTATGAAAATTATCAGTCTATCCCTACAGAGAAGCCGGATAATCCCATATTTGTTCGGAAGAGAGGAGAGAGCAGAGATATGTAACCCTGGACACCTCTTGATTGGCAAACATGCATATTTTATCCCACTTCGCATTCAAATAACACGTTGTTCGTATCAATTATTCTCCAAACTTCAACGGTCCTATCTAATGGGGACGAGGCTTTAATTGAAATGTAATCCCAATTAAAATGAATTCGCAATCCCCGACGCATGAATGTGCGTAATCGCTTTAGCGAAATGAAATGTCCACTCGAGCGTAGAATCGACGATATTGCAGAAAGAAATCACACGATTGGGGTCTTTGAAATGATTATCGAATGTAAATCGATTGATACAATACAATGAAAACTATACGTTTAGTTTCTAGAATTTTATTAAAATAGATAATCGGATCGATAATTTATTTTAACGTTTTATCAATAATCTCGTAATGACTGACCTCGATTTTTCGAATCCCTCTGAAATATTTCAAATGAAATATTTAACACTAGAACTACCGACTTTTTATTTGTTGTATTTAAATATATAAAATAAATTCTTTGGAAGGAGAGGTATGGAGAGGTGAAAAAGATGATCAGTTACGTAATTTTTGTTTTATAAGGTGA
Source organism: Cerceris ruficornis (assembly GCA_963989415.1). Taxonomy (NCBI): domain Eukaryota; kingdom Metazoa; phylum Arthropoda; class Insecta; order Hymenoptera; family Crabronidae; genus Cerceris; species Cerceris ruficornis. Next base: position 18,791,820 of record OZ022520.1, read on the forward strand.
ACCTGCAATATTTAAAACAGCTCTCTTATTAGTTTTGCCAATCTTTCGAAAAAATTGGGAACCCGTCATTTTGACAGCTTTGATAGTTTTAGTGTTAAATTAAATATATCAGGATGTTTTATCGATAAGCGGTCTCTCTTTAATGACACTTCTGTCACTTTATCCATCACCGTCACCAATCTGTTACTTTATCCATTCGCGAAGTAATTCGACGACGTTCTTTCTCTGTCAATATATTTATTCACTTTATATATTTATAACGTCTTATATTTCTACGCTTTTGAAATATACAGTCTTATATCTGGCATGACTCGCACCGACATATATTTACAATAATTCTCACAAAACGTCACGGTAACAATTTCATACACGCCCTTGTAAATATAACGTCACTTTGTAAACGACTGTTTTTTTTTCTCCTTTTTCCCGTATCTTCTACAAATAGGATCAGTGTGCTTTCATCGATTTCTTAGCCTTTATCATTACGCACACGCAATATTTGTTGTTGCTGTTGTTGCTGTCATTATTACTATTATTATTATTCTTTCGTTTCTCCTCGACAACTCCCTTCTCCATTTTTCTGTAGAAAAAACTCTGCGACCTTAACGTGTAGACATTATATAGTATAATCTGTTCATACATGTAAGTACGTTCAAAAATACCTTCGCGTTCGTGGAGTCGTGTATAGAACCTTAGAAAATTAATAAAATCCATATATTGTCGACAAATCGATATTCCCGGATTGTTGTTCAACAAATCGAACGTAATCGCGAACGATTGTACATACGGATCTACAGTGAGAAAAGTAAACACATTGTGGAAATCCGTCGATCTTTGAAACGATACCAATGGAATACAGCAACGAGTACTCTTTTAATTGATTTCTTATCGTCTATCTTGTAATAATGTGATCTCTATCTTTAGCGCTTAATGTGCGAACGTCTCGTTAACACGTTCGACCTGACTCGCGATTTTGAAAACAGCAAATTTAGGATGCGATTTATTATTAATCATTAAGCTGCATTAATTGTGAATGTCAATATGCTCGTTTAGCGCGTTAATAAAATTCACAACTTTGTATATTCTCAGCGAATCTCCAATGATCGAGCAATATATTAAATAAACTTGTCTGGCAGAAAGTGGAGCTTGCACAATGATTCTAAAACTTCTCAATTATCGACAAAGAAGTATATGTTTCCTTGTTGACACAGAAATAAAACGATCAATTATTCCGTGAACAGTTAAAATGGTAACGAATGGAGTTACATTCTTATTGCTGTTTTTACCACTGTTTTCACCGGATAGACGAAATTATCTTACGTGTCAGCTCAAACGTGTTAAATACAGTTGCCAATACTTTCTATCCCTCACAGGCTACTTTCGAATCTTACATCCGAGTCGCTAAATTCGTACATGTATTTCTCATTTCTGCTTCGTCCGAGTCCAGAAAAATATTTCCTCGCGTAAAATCGAGAACGTCGTGCATACATACATACATACGTAGCTCCATGCACGAGTTTTCTTTGCGAAAAAAAGGGGTAGCCGAGTTTTGGGCGTACTATAGCGAAGTTTTGAGCGGAGGATCCGTGCGCAAATGGCCTAATGGCGCCTAGTTAGTTCGGAAAGTTGTATTTCGCGTGAATTAATGAGCGCAAGCAGAGACGTGTTTATGCGGATCACGCGTGGTCGTAGAAAATATTCGCCAAGAGAGCCGTTTTTCTAGCACCAACGGCCGAAAAGCTCCGGGAAAAAAGTTAACGGCACTCTCCGTTTTGCGAAACTGTGCTCTATGACGACGCGGCATCGTTAATGTAGTTTCGCTTGAACCTTTCAATTTTCTAAGACACTCGAAACTGAATATAACCAGCCAACGGCTTCCGCTTCTATAAATTTCAATATGTATTTTGTCGTAACTCCCTTCTAGCGTTCTCCTTTTTGTCTCGGCCCGAGTGTCTCTAACGAGAGGGGAGTATAATTAAGAGGCACGTTAACGTAACTAGTTCGCTGAGAAAACGGAAACGAGTCTACTTGAATTCCATTAGCTTCGAATACACTTCCGTCATTTTTATTTTTCCCTGCGAAACGAGAGCGCGTTTCATGCTGCTCGGTGTCCTCTTACTTTAACTTCTATGCTTGGCTCTAAGTAGCTTATAAAAATTTGCAATTTGCGAATTGTGAATTGACAAGTTTTACCTGCTCGTCGGTGAGTCGATTGGACGTTACAGGTGAGACATTTTTCCTCTACGTAGCTGTATATAAGCCGATCGAAATTAACGAATACCAACCTTACATAGTTCTTAGTAGTTTGCGAGCAAAGTCGCGGGATTAAGATCATCTTTTATATACTCTTTTATTTTTATATATTCATTTGGCAAGTAGGATCGGGTACGATTTCAATTATTCGAAACGATAACGGCGATACTCATCAACTAACAATTTCCACTACTTTTTTTATAATATTAAATAATAATAAGAGAATCGTGAAAATTATAATCAAGTGTTCCAATACTTAACGGAGTATTTAATAAGACGATAAATAATTTTTCATGTTTCCACGCTAAACACAGAAATTCTTCGGAATATTCTCATTTTCGTAATTAATCTTTCATGGGGTCGTCGACTAAGGGCTAAAGATTATCAAGAAGATATTCTCACAGCGTTCATGATAAGCATAGCTTCGCTAAGCTCGTACCTCTGTTAATAACGGCGATAATACGTGGATTCTCTTATTAGAAACATCTAAAAATACTACTTTTATTTTATATAAAAAGATCTCGAGCGACTTTTGTGAAGTTGTAAAATACAATTAGCGCATACAATTTATATACAATTTTCATTCCCGCTTCTTTATAGCTTATAGAGATTTTACATAGTTCGTTTCTTCGCATAAACGATACGATTCTTCTCTGTAAGACTAGTTTGCGCAAAGAACGTACGAACAAATTAAGCTCTATCTCGTGTCTCCGTGGTAACAAGATTTTTCAAACAACTCTATACAATATTCTCCCATATGTATACATATATGTATATACAGGGCGCAGTCGAAAAACATGTACAACCGAGCACGATTCCTTATAAAAAAAATATGAACAATATATGGAATAAATTTTTTTCATTTCCGACTGAGTCTACGAGAAAATAGTGTTCGAAAATTCTACTTTTGAATGCATTGTTTAAATGAATAATTTCTCTGCAATCTTCTTATGCAGCTAAATTCCCTGTAAAAGAACACACAATTTAAAAAGAAAATTATTTTTTTATGTCCTCTAATTACCGAGATATCCCAAGAAATGGATTTTCAGCCCTTAACTTTGAGCGGTATTTTTACCCCCTGAATGTGGACGATAGTCGACATAAGTCCTATAAATGAAAAGATCTCGAAGGTATTCATAAGATAGTGCTGCATCTCACGTAAGCTTCATCGGACTTTCAAACTCGATTTTCTCAAAAACTGAGCCTTACATTAAGAAATTTTATTCCATATTTTATTCTTACTTTTTCAGCAGCATTCATTTCGCGCGTACTTATACGTGTTATTGGGCCGCACTCTGTATATATGTACATATATGTCTTCTCAACATTCGAAATAAATTTCACCTTACCACAGTTCTACGATCGATCGGAAATCTCTCAATTTAACGTGAATTGTGGTAAAGCAAGGAATAATCGAGAGGAACCGAAGGCATTTTCCTACAATTTCTTTACCTTCTTTTCGATACTGTTTGTCGCTATATATCTCTCTTTCTTTATGCGCGCCATGGTGATAGATCTCAGCGAAAACTGGAGGGAATTGAAGGCATTTCATTTTGGAATTTGCACAATGTACATAGGTTGGGTCGTAGAATCGCGTTGTGTCTCAAAAACGCGAACGCATACGATCTCAGAATTTTCGAATACCCTCGAAGCATCGTTGCAAGCAGAAGACGTAAAAAATGCTTGTAATTAGTCAACGTCCATAGACTATAAACAGTCGAGTAAACGGAGTTAATGATTAACACTAGAGAAGGATAGGAATATGCGATAAAATGTGAAAAGTCCGTTTAACATTAACGTTCGTGAGCGATATTATCTTTGGGTAACACGTCCAACTGTCACTTGCCTCTTTTAAACATCCACTTTCAGTTTTGCACTTTCTTTGTCGTAGAATGAATTACACGTTCGATTATTTTGATAATTTTGTAATGGCATAGCCTGTTACTTTCGTTCGGTGTAAAACATAGGATAATGGAAACGTAAGATACTCTATGCAATCAACATTAGTATAGATCCTTCAAGTTTGCACGATCGCGATCGATCGGTACGATTATCTCGTTAAATGTAAAGAAGAGGAAGCTTTCCGAGGCTGAAGTTTCTCAGTGTGTCTATTCACGATACCCGTCCCTTCAGAACTTTAAATACGTATCCTTCATACCGATTTTGAATTCGTCTATTTAAAGAGAAATCCAACAATAATTGAATCGTTTCAGAAGCAAGACCTTGCAACGTAGACTGTAACGGTGCTGCGAAAGAAATGTAGATCATTTTTCAAATTCCTTCATCTCCGAAATTTCTTACATTTTAAAGGATACTCCCACAAATTAAAGAAAACTAGTCACATTGTCTGCATATCGATAACATTTCTATCAATTTCTACAATGAAACAAAGAATCCCAACTCTCCATCTCCGTACAACGTTCCAACGCACTTGAATGACCGGAAAGTCGAGAAGTAACAACACCATATTCCCTAAAATCGTAATATTACCATCCCTTAACACTAGAACTACCAAAGCAGTCAAAATGACTGGTACACAATTTTTTCCAAAAATTCTACAAGTTTATGGGAGAGCCATAGAATAGATATTCTTTGTCCATCTCATAAACCATAAATTACCGAATCGATCATCTTTTCCCCCTCTTAATTTTCCTTGTTTCAAAGCATTTATTTAATATATTTAAATATAATAGATTTAATGCCGGTAGTTCTAGTGTTAATAACAACACCCGCCGCAGGCAAGTGAGGAAACATTCTATACTTTAGGCCCAATTTTTTTATATTCCAAAAGATCTATCGCATTCGAAAGAAAGCATTTCCTTTCGTGCACTCCACCCAACGAAAAAATCGAACCCTCTCGCCACACCGTCACCCCTCTTCCCGCAAAAACCCACGAAACGACACGGTCCAAAGACAATCGGAATTACCTACCATACACTACGACCTCTTCATCTGCCCGATGTCCGAAGTTTGCGACGAATAAAGGCCGAGCTTGAGCGTGAGCTCTTTTGGTTTCCTCGGGGCGTTTCTGACCGGAAAGGGGCTGAACTGTGTCTTCGGGCTGGTCACGGAGTTATAATTATCCTCGATCCCTTTATTCGCATGGCCGATATTACCAAGGCTCAGAGAGGACTTCTTGTAACAGCTCGTCTCTCTGTCCGCGAAGTCCGTGTACTTTCCGATGGTCATTTTCCCTGGAAATTCCGGATGCGACACGGGCCGCTTAGTCTCGTCTCCCATGCCGGGAGAGAGTTTCGTCCCATAGTGGTTTATGGCCGATGGGAAATATTGCTGATCACCGAACTGACGATTGGGGGATGACAAGGGATGATAGTCTCGATGCCTCGTTGGCAAATACGATCCAATGTCGGAACCCGAGTCCATCGCGGATAACGCAGTTAAATGTCTATCGTAATCCATGCCCTTCGCGTGGCAATATTCTTTGGGAGACAATGGATCGTATTTGCGACGAAGCAGGTGGTCGGAGGTATCGGTGGAATATTCGAGGAAGGTTGTACCGGCTGAATCTATACACCTTTCCTCCTGAGGATTGTACTTGGTCGGCGTTAGAGGTTTGCTGCTACCGTTGCTGTAATAAGAGGTACACCCCGTGTTTGAATTAATTACCGGTCTACCGTCCGATTGAACGGCCAGATACTCGCCGCTCATTTGTCTCGAAGGCTCGTCGTCGTATCGCACGCGAAACTCCAGGGACTCTTTCGTCAGCACGGGACTTTTTAACGGCTCGTCGTAGGCCTTGGTCGAGATCCCGAGCTCGTGATCGATATACTCGAAGATCGTGTTTATGATGGACTTCCCGTAGGGGACCGCGGCGAAGGGGTCGCTGGCGATGGTTTTTTCCGGAGAGAGCCTGGGTTTGAAATCGAACGATTTGTAAGGATCGTAAGAACACTTCAACGGCGAAGTATCGTATGGACCTGGCTTCGAGGAATATCTCAACGGCGATACTTCCTCGTAGGGGGATGCATTCGGGACGTAGGGAATTGGGGATATCTCCTTCGGCATTTCCATAGACGGATCGGGCAACACTTGAGCCGATGAGATTTTGTCGAGCTTTTCCAGCTCCCTGTAAATGTCGATGTCGCTCTTCGGCGATGAATCGTTATCGCGATACTTCGACAGGGCATACGGTAATACGTTCTCCGTGTATTGTGGAAATTTCTCCGTTGAAATTGCCGGCTCTTGCGTTGATCCCAAGTCGCTTCTTGTTTCGATGGAATCGTTGGACGATTTGTAGGAGAATACGTTTGTGGAGATACTCGAGATGTCTAGACCTTCGATGTCGCTGATATTCTGACTGGACGATCGTTTTTCCAGATTCGAAGCACCGGAGGCGGAATTTTCCTCGTAGTTTGCCAACAGTTTCGAGAGTTCTTCGTTTATCTTCCGATCTATGATGGACTCTCTCGTATCTAGATACTCGTGCGACGTCACGTCGTCAACGTCGAATTGATCCATTTGCTCGGTATCGTCGATTAGAGAGAGCTTCGACAATTCTTCATTGATCTTCGCGTCAAATTCCGAAACGCTCGTGGCGGTCATGCTGTCGAAATCCTTGAAATTAATCCTTGCAACTTCTTCGTTGATCTCGTGCTCGTTCAGTCCCATTTTTTCCAGGATCGGACTGAATATCTTCGAGATCTCTTCATTTATAGGACTTATCGTGATTTCTTTCGAAATTTCTTCGAGATCCGGTAGCCGTTTCTTAGCTTGACAAGCGAGAATCTTCTGAAGTATGGCAGAATTTTCTTGAATGATCTTTAATGCCCTATCGCTGCTCCTTCGTCCGTTGTTCCCCTTTTTTCGTGGTTTCACTTTCGTCCAAACGCCAACTTTCGATTCCCTCCCGTCCTCCATGGAGTCCTCCTGATTCTTGTTACGGGTCACGGAGTTTAAAATACTGTCGCTATTCTCGTCGATACTCATTTTCGGATGTACCACGTACGACTTCCTGTTCTCATTCGTTACGCTAATATTCGGTATTTCCAGGCGATGCTTGGAAAAGTTGCTCGCAGAATTACTAAAAGTGTCCTGCCTCCGAGCTTCCAGATTCTTCAGATCCTCCCAGATGTAACTGCTCTTCTTCGTCATCATTCCACTATCGGGAGTTCCGTCGCTCAAAGCCTTAGCCTCGAGATGTTTAATGTCCTCCAGTATATCGCTCGATCTCTTCTTCGCCATGGACGTCGCAAACTCGTCGGTCGAAGCGGAAGATTTCAAGTCCGCGAATCTTCTTTCCAAGCTGCTCGAGCTCCTTTCCAGCACCTTCGATCGATCTCTCAGTCGATAACTATAATTGAAGTAATGCTTGTCCAGTTTCTCCTTCGGTAAACACGGCACGATATCCTTCTCCGACAAAGGATCGTCCGTGTTTTCATCCAAAAAATCCTGATTTTTTCTATAATAGTCGCTGCTGTTCGAATCATAAAGTTTCATCTCATCCACCGTATGTTTCTTCCCTGTTAAACTCGCGCTGGAATCCTCACGTTTCAAGTTAAACTGCGACCTTGCGTAAACCTCATCCTTTCGAGTACATTCTGTTTCTTTTTCACTTGATTTCAACGTCGACTCGTACTTCGATTGATATCCTACATATTTAGCCGAATCCTTCGAGCTACTCGATTTCTGTTCCGGCGATGTCTCCGTGCTATCCCCGCTACATCGTCGCCTGTTAACGCCGTAAGGTGACGGAGTCTTCTGATTGGGATTAGCGATCGGATAGAAAGGCGAAGTGGCAGCGCTCAAATCCAGCGGAGAGTTCGATATGTTATCTTGCCCTCGTTTATTATAGTTCGAGGTATACTTTATCGAGTTGGCACTTATTGGCGATTGAAGGTCCGAACTGAACGACCTTTCGGAAGACTTTATTCTACTCGGGCTGCACGAGTCGCTGGAACTGCTGATCACGAATTTTGGACTAGTTTCTGACTTGTTCCTCAAAGAATCGGTGCTGCTGATGGGCGTCGAGGGGCTAGATTTCTCGTAAGAAGTTTTCTTCGTGACGGACTTACAACCCTCTCTCGTCCCGTCAGAATCCACCGAATGAAGGACGAGGGTCTTCGAATCGGAACTGACGGAGGAACAGACCGACTTGTCCATCAGAAAATCTCGTGATTCGGATCTAATCGGCGTTCTTGGACTCACTGTCAAACTGGAGGGCTTCGAGTCGGGTCCCATAGTTTCACCCGAGCTAAACGATTTGTTACTCTCCGGCGTTTTCGGACTCTTCTTCGAGTCATAGGTTTTCGCTTGCTTTCTGTCATTGAATATCGCTTTCTCTAACGCGATCTCAGGATTTGCACTGGACTCCGGAGATAGTCCGATGACCTTGCCAATGCCATGGGAGTGTTTGTTCAACTTTTGATCGACCGTCATCGGTGAAATTGGAATGTGACCGACGACGTATGTTTTCGAGTAGAATGTTCGCTCGGACTTCATCACGTCGGACGAGTCGATTATCACACTATCTACCTTAGAATCCTCATACAATTTAACGTCCGTTGTCTCGCGCCTGGTAAAGTCGAATGCCATTTTGAAACGTTCATCCGCAGCTACGTCTGAACTCGCATTGTAGCTGCTGCTATCTGCATTCTTATTATAATTCGTTTCCGCCAAAAGATTGGAACATTCAGGTAAGAAATCAGTAGACTCTCGTTGAATCGTCGTAGTATCTTCATGCTTAGTTTTACTGTCTCTCCTTTCCTGAACCGGATCAACAATGTTAATCTTCAGTTCCTCCGATTCATGCCTCTCTTCAACCATGACATCCTTCTCCTTCGTGCTACTCGCGTTACTACTAACACTTAAATATTCGTAATCGTCCAGAGCCGACGACTTCCTTACGATACTCGTGTCAGAGCTATAATCCACCTTAATTTCGACCGCAGACTTCTCCGTGTCCACGTTCGTCTCACCGACCGTAGTAGGATCATCCGGAAATTTTTCACCGTGTCCGCTAAACACTCGAGGAACCATCGAATTATTGTCATCCTCCGCCGATAGCCTTCGTATCTGATCAGTTATCTTTGCAATGGAAATATCAGCCAAATTTTCCACCGATGATTTTGTCCCCTTCGAATCGTCGGCCTTCGTCGAATCATTTGCCTCCAGGGAACGTTCGAGGGTGCTTTCATGAAGGGGTGAGCTTTCGACCCGATGATTCTTCTCGTCATCCGTTGCCATGACGTAAGTTTCGGACGCTGACGTAAGTTCCTCGCTGTCGACGTCACTGAGACGATCCGGTTCGTCGCACAATTCGGTCGACGTGCTATCACTATCGCTATCAGCATTGCTGCTCTTCGGCGAAACCAAACTGGCAGAGGCTTCTTGCGGCGATGGCAACGACGCAGCGTTGGCTTCAGCTGTATCTACGAAAGATAGGAGGAATCGATAAAACGCAACATCTTCTATCCGGAAGAAAGAAAAATGTAGTTGGTGCTTTTTATTAGGAGTCTATTCTAATTTCTTAATTAAAGATCAATGTAGAATATTTGATCGAAGGGTCGAACGGAAATGGATGTGGTATTTATTTGCTATATTTGGATCGGTTTAAGAATATGTTGGTGCCGAACAGAATTTTGAAACGTAGTTTGAGGATATTTGTTAAAGAACTAAGCTGTTTAATTTAATATTTGAAGATACCGCGTTTAATTATCACCATTGGATAATAAAAGGTAACTCTTATCGGTGAATGATTACATCTGTCTTAAGGATTCCCATTTTACCGCGCGTCGGTACAGAGGACCAACGATCAATAAAATGGGAAACGCAACAAATGAAGTTTTTCTTTTGTTATTGCTATAAAACAATGAAATTTTGTTTTATTCAATCAATGCAATTAAAAATATTAAAAGATATATAAGTGCTAATATAATCAGAGGACACGGTGACCTATGCGTTAGAGCATCATATAGGTATATACATATGAAGCATAGCATTTTAAATAATTTATGGCTATCTTCTCAGAAACGTGATCCAAAATAATGACATTTTTCCGAGATCCCCCAATTGCTATCTCTCTGCCCTTTAAGAAAGTAAATTGTAATAAAAATCCTACTGAGAATTTCAGAGGACAGAATATCAGCCAAAACACACGACTTTCAAAATATTGTTTCTTTTTACACATCAAGACCTTTTAAAAAAAGTGCGCAATAAATCTTCGATTTTCTCTCCTTTTGCTATTCAACATTTCGAAACATATAGCACTAATCGCATTAGCATTGCCAGAAGCTATCCGTAAATATCTACTATCGCTTCTTATAAAACAAATTGATTGCTTTATAAATAGCCTCCGTCTATTTAGAAGTCCCTCGTATTTCTATAAATTCCTATCAACCGCGTGACACCCGACGTAATCGTTCATTGAAATTACAACATACCGATGGTGTCTGGAAGCTTCTGCTTTGACCTTTTCGTGTCCTTCCAGTGCAAAGTAACCCCCTGTCTGTCCCTTCGATTTTGACTTCGTGGACTATGCAAAGCTGCAGGCCTGATTTTCGGAGTTGCCGTGGCAGATGGTAGACCCAAGGGCCGATTCTTCCCACTTACGAGAGCACTTTTGCCAACCAACAGGTGATTCATCGGCTGAGAAGTCGGAGGCGGTACCATCGACTGTCTTGCACATGCAGCTACACGATACGAGACCACGTAAATTTATGAGTCTCAGGTTTCTGCTTTGTATTACATTCATTATCCTTCATTTCCCGATTTTTCAAAACGCACGAATTTCGCTCAACGATCGATGAAATTGGACTCTGCACGAAGGAACGGCGAAGGATACTAGTCAAACAATTTCTCCATTTTCGCGAAGCCGAGAGGAACGAGAGAGAAAACACCTACACGAGTCAGGTAATTTGTGTTTCTATGGACGGTAATTACCAGAAAGTATTATGTGCGCCTGGCGTTGGCGTTCTCGTAGCTTGGCGTATTGCTGCTTGAGGGTACTGATGTCCAAAGCTAGACGTTCACGGTCGCTGCTAGGTGCTATTGCTTGCAACGCTCCTATCGTCGAGGGTATATGATCTAATGATCAAAATTACCTTCCGTAATTCCGCCAACGATGGGAAAATCATTTTCTGAGTATTTCCAATTTTCAAAAGGATCTCTTTTACCTTTCTTCAAACGTTGAGCCATGCTAAACATCGCTGCAGCTACGGCCAGTCTCTCATCTTCTTCCGTGTCGCTGTCTTCGTCGTCGCTCAATTTCCGTGCCCAGGGGGTGATGTTGTACCTATGCTTTTCTCTTAAACCCGTCACACCGTGCAAAGGTCCCATACTGACTATGTTCTAGATTATTTTCCAAAAGTATCATATTAATTACTATACATGTCGAGCATCGAAGATCTAATTGAAGAAATATAAGAAGCACACCTTAATCAGATTATTCGTGTCCGTAAATTCGAGCATCTCCCTCGTTAAAACTCCCATTATACTGTAAAACTCATCCGCCGACGTTACGGTCATAATACGGCTAAAAGAAGGAGGGTTCCGGTAACGATAGCGTAACGAGAATTAAACGTTGGATGAATCTTTTAATTTCCACTTACTCGGAGAGACCTTCCCAGATTGCTAATGCGGTTCTAAGAAGTATTTCGTCTCCCTCGAGAAATATTAAGTCCCAGACGCGGAGGACCGCTTCCTGGGGCAAGCAGTGACAGAAGAGAGTCAGGAACCATTGCATCGTGAACACATTCGTTAAAGGTGGCTCGTAGCTGCTGCCTGTGTAAAGTAAAAAATAGGATCAGTGTAAAAATAGTGTGTTATTATGTCATAGGTACGTAGTTGGTGCTAAATGTCGCAGGGGTATCGCGACGATGGTATCGGTTTAACAGGAATTCTTAAATCTAAAAGTTTCTGATATACTTAAAATATCCTTTTTGATATGCACAAATAGTGTGTTATTGTGTCATAGGTACACAGTTTTTGCTAAATATCGCAGGAGTACTGCGACAAAGATATAGGTTTATCAGAAATTCTTAAAAATAAAAATTCCGAATCATGACTGAAATTCTCCCCCCAAAGTGATCAAGCCTTATATTTTTCTTCCGGGGTGTAAATTTCTGGCTTGATCCGAAATTCCTGATATACTTAAAATATCTTTTTTGATATATAAAAATTGATTGGTATTATGCCATAACTACATAACTGTTGCTAAATGTCGCAGGTGCATTGCGACAAAGATATACGTTTATCAAAAAATCTTAGAATTAAAATTAGCTGATAAGTATATCTTTTAAGTATAAAGTATTCTTTTTGATATTAACCCTTTGCACTTTATAAGGTGATGTTGCAACGTCGTACATATATATTTCTCACGATTCCACATGCACCGTTGCTGCGAAATTTGTAATATCTCAGTTTATACCGCGTTGGCAATAGAAAGAAAACGTAAAAGTAAAAATTTATTCTGTAACAAGAAAAGCTAAGATAGTAAATATATAATGAAACCTGAATAACAATCATTTATGCATTTCTATAGCAGTTACTGGCTGGTTATATTATAAAATTAATTAGATTGAAAAGAGTCAAAACTTCGACTACTTAAAATATTAGATAGAAATCGTCAAGACCATTACGTGTAAATTACGTAAGTAAAATTTTCTATAAAAGATAACGATTCAAGTGCAGATCCATTTGATGATTTTAAACTTTTTTATCGCCACCCTCGCAAGTCCTTCTAACAATAAATCTTACAATTAGCAAAATTACCGGTCGCTTTGTCCTTCGCGTCGCTCTGCAGTGCCTCGAGATGCTTGGAAAGTTTCGGCAGCCTCGATCGCAAGAGATCTCGAAATACGGCCATGTCGACGGACAATCCGCGAAGATTGTCCGCGAAATAACCTTCCGGCAGGACACCCTCTATCAGGTAGATCATCACTTTCACAGCGGAGGACTCGGCTCGGTCCATAACTTGCAAAACGAGGGCGGCCAGCACATTCAGGCCCTGACAGTAACCCACGGACTTGTTCCATCGTGCGAAACCGAGCAAAACACGACGAAGCACCGCCTGATTGTCTCTGCCGGCTGCACCGCAGAACAAACTGCAGCCTGTTCTATGCAGATCCTGAAAACCGTCGTGATGGCAGAATCTCGTAACGTGGAATAAATTTAAAGGGGGGAATAACGATCTTTGAGGTACGAAATCACGGCGACTTCGCGTCGCAGTCGATTCTTGAGTTCCGCGAGAGCTAATTGGAAACTTCCTCGGCGACAGTTAATTGCTCCGTCGTTGAAGTGATTAATGATCAAAATTTAATTGCGCGTAGTTATGAAGCGAGAAACACTGAGATGCAATTTCATGGAAGATCGCGATACAGAAATTTGTCGCCTGGTTCGTTGATATGGGTAATTATAAAATTGAAATTTTCGAAGAGTTAGACAGGAATTTGAGGATGTTAGAGTTTTACGTTGAACGATGAAGGAAAACGAAATGAGTTTCATGTGAATCGCGTTAAAGGGAGGGTCTTTTGGTCGTTTTCTTTAAAGCAGGTTGTTAAGTGATGAAATGCGGCTGTAACTCTCAAATTAGTATTACAAGACGAGTTTGCAGATATTTAATATCTGATGGAATTTTATGAGTGCGTATTATTGCTATAAGCTGAATAACAACTTATTCCTTCGACATAGAAATTAAAGTGGAATCGTTTCATTTGAGATAAAATCAACCGAAATACATTTCATTTATAACTGCTGCTCTCACAAACCTCAAGAATCTTTAACATATAGTTATATCCTTAAATCGAGCTAACGATTCGTGCCGCTCTTTTTTTCAAGAACTAAATCATTCCAAAGGACAGGCTGAAATTCTTGTAATTTACGAGAACACAAAAACACGTGGAGGAGTACTCCATTGTGAGAAGTACGTTTGTATGTTTGTCAGGCTTACTTTAACGATTTGTATACCAAGCTCTTCATCGTCAGGATTACTCCACTCGTTGAAACAGACCTTTTCAGCCTGCTTCCAATCTACACCGCGTTGCTCCAGATGACGTTCCGCCAGTGTGAGCCATAACTATCGAACATTTTCAAAATTCCATTACACACAATGCTTCTCTACTTTATATTATGTCTTCTTTCGACATTCCATCCTCTTATTACCAACCCTCTTTCGAAATTCCGGTGGTATTCCTCCTTGCAACCTTGCGACCATTTTCATAGCGTCCAGCCATTGTATGAATCCACTTTCTCCAGGCTGCGGTGTCAGGCTGAATCTCATTTTCGTGTCTTCGACTGGAAATTCATCACAAATATCACCTTCAATGTGCAGTTTACAAGGACAGTATGACGAGTTGTTAAATTCAGAGCACAGAGAACTTGTATTCAACGCTGGCAGACGAGGGTGCAGAAACGTAAAAATAGCAAAGAGGAAAAAAGGGAAAGGTAACGCAAGAATTCAGCTTGACATGGAGGTTTAATCGACGGTAAGAAAATGAATTTCTAATGTTATGCGGTCTGGATAATCGGTGGTGAGTGGATTAAGCGTATCCGTGACATTGCTAATGCGCTTATGAGAAATCATACGAGTACTAAAAATGGCAACTCGTCAGACGTTAACAACCACAGGAATGTTTATTGCGGTGAGATACGTTAACGTTTTCAATTCAATTGAAATGTCAATAGGTATCTAATTGTAAAGTTTCGCAGTCAGATGTTCCACTTGGTGCCGCGTCACGTGGCGAGTAAGTACCGTGTTGCCGATTGAAATGGATCACCGCGTTCTGACTTCTACCGAGTGCAAAGATCGTTATACATCTATCCCACAATTTACACAGCACTTTAACTACACAATTTCAAAAATAACGGATTTGAGAAAAATTGTAAAAAGAAACATTTTTACTGCCAACATATTTCTACAGTCCAGGATTTCGATTTATCCGGTATACCGAGGAACCGATTCTCTGTACAAATTGGGGGATAGGAGTATACTCTTTGGAAATGCCGTTCTCGATTTTCTCCGGATATAAACTTACTTGGATTGCCAAGTTTGAATTAATGACGTTTGTGCTGGAAATGGAAATTTTGTAATATTAAGATAATTCTTCTTGCTTTAACACTAGATTTACGGGCATGAAATCTGTTAAATCTCAATATATTAAATAAGGTCTTTGGAAAAAGAGGGATGAATCGGTAAAAAATGGTAATTCGTTAGGTCATTATTGTATTATAAAATATACGTGAAATATCTACTGTACAGCGCCTCTGTAAATTTTAGAAATATTTATAAGACAAGTAGGAACCCGTCAATTTGACGGCTTCCGTAAATCTAGTGTTAATCACTGCACGAATATTTGTTTCTCTTTGATCGTTGAATTCAACAGATGTGAGTATTAGAATAATTAGTTTTTAAAATAAATCCACGAATGTAAGACGTTACGGTGACACTTTGCTAATATTAACGTTCGCAATAATCATCGATTATTATAAAACTTCCCTTCACATCTCAGCTATTGAATACCGATTTCATTATTTATTATCGCAAATTCGTTACCCAAATACTATTATGCTTTACCGAGCAAGAGCGCGGATTATTACTATTATAAATTTTACAACCCCGTTAGAATAGCACAAACCCATAACATCCCCTATGAAGGCATAATTCAAACACAGTGCAAACTATCTACTATATTCCCTACCTATTTCCCATTTTTACACAGACCTTTTATTCGTCCGTTCGAATTGCAAAACTACTCAAATTGCCAATAAAGGACATGCGACTACATTACATTTCTCTTTCCACGATTCTCCAAGGTATCGACGAAACACATCTACTTGACATCAATTTCTAAAGTCTATACTAAAAGCTTGCACAATTAAAATGCACATCTCACTCTCTCACTCTTTCACTCACACACACAAACACACACACCCTACGTTTGCCATGAAATGATAAAATTTTCGCGCGCGAATCAAAAAGGAGCACAGCAAAACATGAAATTATGATCGCTCTGCAGAATCGCGTAACGTGTGCCGTGCGAAGCGGATTTTTTGCTGCAAGCGTTCAAAACGAAAGCGGAACATATTTCGCTCGTGCATCGAATTTCGCATGCAATGCACGTTTAAAGTAATTTTTATTCTTTTTTTTTTTTTGGTTGCTTTGCATTCCTTCACCTTCCAGTTCTTCGTACTTCGAGGCAGAGCTAGCAGCGTACGCGGCTCCTGACGCGAAGTTTTTGAGGGAGTTGAAAAATCCGCTCATTCTCCAATTAGAAACGCCGCTCTTTCTTCTTCATCGTCACTTTCACCTCTCTTGCTTCTTATTGTACTGCGTACTGCCGCCTTTCAACCGTTTTCGTGATTCATGATCCGTCGCCCTTGTATTTATTCTCTCGGAATCGTTCTCGCTCGATGCGCTTTGCGTACCATCTTTCGTGCGAGATGCATTTTTATTATGACTCTGCAAATTCCGGTCATATCGTGTGATTTATCGAGCGAGTGACGATCGTTTATACGCGTTACACTTCGTTTTATGTTTCTCCCTTTCTGCCTTCCTGTTTTATTTATTCGTTGATCTGCTTTCGAGGAAAGGAACAACGAGTTTCGAGATATTTCTAGAATCGACGGTGAAATTTAACAAATGTGTTACATACCGAACCGTAGCTGTAAATTGTTGGACATTAAATTATTTTCAAAAATTTGTAATGTAGCATCTTGATTACTAGAAAATTCAATAGTACCCTTGGAATTTACAATATTGCACTTTCTAATTGTAGTAATTATGCGTGTACTTGTTCATTGTCATAATTCCTACTAATGGTTTCATTACACATTTAGTTACAAGCTATCTGTAGAAATCGCAGATTTTATGCTTAAGAAATAGAATTTATATTTGTAAAATAATTGAATAAACTTTGCGACACAATGCTTTCGAGTATTCAACGACAACGTTTAAGAGAACAAGAATGAAGAATGGCAATGTTCACTTTGCCGTTTATTAAATTAACCAACCCGGGAGGTGGGGAACCTTTTGGTATCGGAAGGTCGCATGCCACTTTACGGAGCCCTTGTGGAGCCGTTTGCTTCGTGTATAGTAAATTTTGTCATAATTTCGGAGAGCTGCCTGCTTCGATATAATTCAACATCACTGCACTGACTTTAAGCAATCTCGTGTGCCTAATTTACACTAAATTGAACCGCAATTAAAAAAGGCATCGTAAATATCATATCATTTCACACATCCATCGTTACACGTAATTAACTTTCACTGAATTATGGCAAATTTGCAGAAAAAAAATTACAAAAATACCGGCCTAAATATAAACTCCTCTTTTTTACACACCCCAAATGTATTTTTAGTCCAAGTTTCCTGAGTTCTCAGGAATTCTCTTCCCTTATCCAACTAATTAGCGCGAAACGAATGATTGCAAGGGTATTACGGGAACAAATGATCTAAAACAGATTCGTCCGTTGGAGTTAAAAAAAAAATCGCAAAGAGATTCAACGACTGGCTTTAAAGTATTCTCCTCGGAGCGCAGTACCTACGGCGGCGGCGAGAAAAAGAGAAGCTCATTGCGTGAAGCTTTTAACGGGAAACGAAACCCCATTTCTGGTGAAGCTTTTTTCTTAATCGCGTCTGCACAGCTGTGCCACCTGTTACAAGAGGTGCGTAATGTGGATGTATGTGTATACATACGTATATATACATGTGCATATAGGAATACCGATTAACACGAGATTTTGTCAGATCTACGAAGAGACTCATCGATTTTCAGCTTGCCGATTGTCTCATTGAAACGAGGAAAGGGAAAATAAATCGATTATCAGCACGGCAGTTCAATTGGAAATGCGTGACGCACGTATAGTGACGCACGTAACGAAGGTGTCACTGAAACACACTGTTCTCATTTCACGTGGGAAATCTTCTCAAGAGGGACACCCGCGAGATTGATAATTCAATAGTAGATTTACCTTTGCAAATGGTCAATTTGAATTACGCAAGGCCACTCGAGTGTGGACTTAATAAATCACAGCTGTCGCGATAAGTATTCTGCCACGAGGAAAAATACTCGGAATAATGTGAATTTATCGAGTGGAATAACAAGCGAATCTATCCAGCGAAATAGGAGCACGTAGGAATCGATGAAAATATTACTTAATAGGATAAAGGAAAACGAATAGGCGAGGTAGCAACGAGCAGGGCTATACCCCTAATAAATCTTGGGATTCGTTGCATATGGCATATGAGATTCTACATGTAAAACACCAACATCGTTTCGAGCATCGTCGTGAATCGCGATGATAATGGAAAATGTGGTATTAGCTCAATGCGAACCCCTATCTAACGCTTTGACTTATCTAATCCTATTCCGCGAAGGCGAACGTACGTGTGTGCATTGATTTCTTAAGTCTCCTCAGTCCTAGTTTGTTCTCTTGGCAATGCAGGATGCCAGGGTACGTTCAAACGAATTTCTCCGATCGGGGAGGCCAGGTCGCGAGAGAAAATATCTGACGTAAACGAACTCTGCCGGTGTGCGACCGAGGAGAATTCGCGATATCGTTTCGCGCATCATCGCGGAATGCGCTTGTTTCCCACCCCGACCTGGCACATCAACCTCTCTCTTTCTCGGTGAAAACAAAAAATAAAGACGGACTGCTAAGATTTCGTTCGCTCAATAAACCAACGTCGATGCTTTCTCGTTCCCTCTGGAACGACCAGAGAAGCAGGTCCTATTAATCTCACCCTATCGGGAATCTTACCATTTTCAGCGTGCGAATCGACGTGAAATCGAGTGCTCGAGGTCGGCGTAGACCCAGGAAAAGCACACCTCGGACTACACATCTGCTGTCATGTCACGAAGCACGGGTTCTCGAAGACTCACCAGTAACACATCCCCCAGCTTACACCCCCTCTTGCCTTTTCGCCCCACGTTCCACCGCACAAAACGAGAGAAGTAGGGAGGAACTTCGTAGAGACGATGATAAAAGAACGTTGCACACGATGCTCACACACTTTTCTCCATAATCGAGAAGTACCGAGGGTAACAATCGACGAACCCCCGAGAAACCAGTCGACTCTTGCTTTTCGTGTTGTGTTGTCGTCGAAGAGGGAAGTATATAGAGAGAGAGAGACGGGTATATAGAAATTGAGACAGAGAGTAAGAGAAAGAGAGATGGAATGAGAAAGAAAATAGACAGAGACAGGCGGACAGCTGGTCGAACGAAACTCAGGAGGAGAAAAGCGAGCGAGCTTTTCCCCGTGAGAGGAAGAGGAGAGAGAGAGAGTATGTCGAGTCAGCTGAACGAGACGAGCGACTACGCCGGCAGAAGGAGAAACTTGTGCGCGCTTGCGTCCGCCACCGACAATAACGACGGATTCCAGCGTGGGTGGAAGAAGGGATGGTTGTCGCTCGTGGAACCCTGCAATAGGCACTGACGCCGTTCCGAAGGAAGCGTCGGATCGGTCCTCCACAGTCAGCCCTACGTTCGACCACTCCCGTTATGCCGCATGCGCGCAAACCCTCGCAACCCCCGCCAACCCTCGTCTACTCGAGGGGCTTTTTGGCTGCGGGGGTGTACCATCCGCGGTTCTTTGCGGCTACGGAGAAATACGGTGACTCCTCTGCCCGTGATACCGTGGCAAACGATTCGCTCGTTGGACTTTTTCTTTCTCTCTTACTTTTCCTTCCCCATTGTCTTCTACGTGACACGCGTGTTTGTCGTGTTGGTGAGCTTTCGTTGATTTTTTTTTTCATGGAAGACGATTTTCTAGGTGGAAGGTGGAAGACACCGATGTGTTGTCCGGATGGGGATGCGAAGCAGGGTATAGAAGAGGGGATGGTTGTCCGGGAATTCTGGAGAGGGCGGATTTTTTAAATTTGTGGGAATATTTGAGTAATTTCTTAACCCCTTCAGACCCGAATTTTTAAATTATAATTTGATATAATTATGATTGTAATTTTTATTTATAATTTGTAAATGTACATTTTAATGGACATATGGTCCTTACGCAAAATTTGTAACATTAAGGAGATCCTGAGAAATATTTGTATTAAAAAAACTAAGTGGAACTAAGTTTAAACCTATACGTAATAAAGTACAGCACGAAAAGTATTATGTACATTACAATGTGCACAGGGTCCGAAGGGGTTAACTGAGTGGACCGCGAGGTTTTTGCAGACTAAGAGAATGTTACTGAATACTTTGAAGCGTGATCTTATTGTTTGGAGACAATACAAACTATAGAACCTCTGATTAAATCGTTCTTTAGGGATTATAGAAGTGTAGACCGTAAAATAATTTAACAATATTCGATGAAATACACTTAGTGAATATGTACTGAATACATATGAATGTATTCTGAATATACCTTATTCGTTGTCTGAACTATATTTATGAATTTATTTAAGCCAAACAATAAATAATTTCATAACCTTAAGGTATTTGTTCATTCAATTTAACGAGATCGAAAAACAATGTTATTGAGAATTAAAAAAAAATGTCCTTGCAATATTTGTTTTCGAGCCGTTCTCAAGCCTGATCGTTTAAAGCGCTGTTCAGTGAGATTTAAGTGTACACGTTGCATTATCGAAGTAAAAGTTTGTACCGCCTGACGGTAGCACGGCGACAGTCAATTTTAATCCGCGCTCGCAACAAAGCCGCGTATTACGGATCGATAAACTTATCGATTCTGTCGCTTTGTGGGTCAGTCGGAAATGTCGTCAAAGTAGCAACACCACGAAGACTAAGGCCACCGGATGCATTCCCGGATGCACGCGTGTCTACTCTTCGTCGTGGAGATTTAATTTTTCATAGAAACAACTGCACTCGATAATTCATCAGTTCTGCACTCGCGAATAAGGCAACATAACGTCGTTCAAAAGACGCCAAATAAATAATTCACGTGACCGAGACTTGTAATCATGTTCGTTTTACTTTATAATACGTTTACAAATAAATTAATTATCACTGCGCATAGTTGCACCATCGTCGTTGATTAACAAAGCAACGGATCGTAGAAAGGGTCTCCGTTTGATTATTTAATGCAGATGAAATATTCCAAAGGTGTCGAAAACAAAGGAATTTCGCCCGGATAATTAAGAGTACTTGTCGCGCAGGATCTGCAAAACAAGGAAACAAGCCTCCTCGATAATTTCCATATCGTTGTTTCGCTCTCTTCTACGTTAAACTCAATGGCACGAAGAAGAAACGGCATTATCGTCCGCTCGATCGAGTTCCGGATGCAATTAAGAGCTCCGCGTGGAAACCACCGGATACCTTCCTCGGATACGCGTATCCGTTCGTCGTCCAATCGACGGAATTCCTCGTAGGACGGAAATGAAAATCGTAAGACAGTCGCTCTCCGATCGTTTCAAATAGCGCGCAGTTCCCTTTTTTGGAGGAAATAAATCAAATCGAACGTCGATCGGAGACAAGTCGATCAGAGCTTCGCGTTTGGAGATTGAATTACCATTGCAGTGGGTTAACAAAGCTCAAATTGTATATCTCTCTTCGATTGAGACACACAAACCTTTACGCGGAAAACAGAGAACGAATCCGACCCAATTCGATTCGATTTCGATTCGTACGGAATATCGAATAGACGTCTATTTTGAGTTTCCTGGCAGCTGCTAGTCGACGGTCAACGCATTCAGATTTCAATGGACGCTGATCAACGCGATATTTCATGCTCGAAAACATCCGAGCTGTTCGCACGAAACGAAATGACATCCAATGAAAAGCATTCAGCCCGGCAATTCGATCTCTGATTTTCTCTTTGGCTTAATTTCGTATGCGTATCATTCTATCGCTTTCTCTCTCGCTGGACGAATATTTGATGGTACGATGTAAGAATTAATTGTACGCTTGTAATTTACGAGACGTATTATCTATGTATCCATTATGTTGTATTACGTTAGCATCGTATAATGTTCGAAGTTATTATGGAAATAAAATGGCTCTACGAATTTGCATATGTTTTTAACCGGACACTTTTATGGGCTAATGGAACCGTGCGCCTAGGATTACGCGGCTTCTTCGGGTTCTCTTAAGAGGGAAAAATTTCGGGACAATTTACCCCGATCAACGTTGCACAATAACGGGCAAAAGTTCCGGATAAATCAGGAATTTTACGATAATCGATTCGATCATCAACGCATATTCCATGCAGCTAATATCCAGCAGAGACACGCTCTTTTTCCACGACCGTGTGTTTGTCGCACTTTTAAACATCTCGGGGTAATGGTTTGGAAACTGCTACCTAATATTCCCACGCTCAGCTGAACCGTCGAACTTTATCTCGACGTTGGATAGAATTTTTAAGATTTCCAAAAAGTGCCTGGGGATGGCTACCTCTTTCTTGGTTAACGACTAACAAAAATTCCAGACGGTGTGGCATTCGTATGGAAAAGCTACCGTCTCGTAAAGCGTGCAGAGTAAAGTGCAAACATTAGCATATAGTGACCCTTGAACTATTCTACAACATGTAAGCCATTTCTTTCTGTCGGCGATAATAAAAAAACTTGATGTATGAAATCCTCTTTTTCTCACGATTCTTGCATTTCTTTTCACGTGATGAAAATTTTACAAATCTGTTAGACACCGACTCATCTTAAATAGTATTTTGTAAATGTATTTAAGAAGTGACTAAGGTTCCGAATAGGAAACATTGGTCGGTTTCTATCGCTGTCGCCAAAGAACTTTAAACTCTGCGAACCACATTATTTTTGAACCCTTAAAAGGATGTACTAAGACTCGAGTTATTCAGTCTTAGTTTGCTCATTCACACGAAGTTACTCCAACTAAAGATAAGATAATCCTTCTTTTAACCCTTTGAGCACAACTGATGCATATACGCGCCCAAAGAAGCAATTTTATCATATCTTATCGACTAAAATATGTATAGTTAGAGTCCAAAGGATTGTTGAAACATCATGGCGCTAAAGTAAATTATAGTTTTTGCAGCTTAGTCTTCTGGATTTCAGATGAAAAGGAGACATTCGATCGGCAAATTATTAATTTTTTCTCAATATTCAAAGCACAAGAAATCTACTATTTCTAGCACAGTATACAAATCCATGCAACTTAACTATTCAACAGGGTACCCCGGAAAAGTAAATTCTTTGAACCACCAAAGAAAAACACCTTTCGATCCTACGCTAAAAAGTGTCGTCTTCCCAGCTCGACTGTCTCCGATGCATCTCGGTTCATCGCTCTAAATGCAGATCTTAAGTCACGGAGACCATGGAAAGTTCCGCATTTCCGGTTCGCAGGCGCAACATCATTAAAACTTTATCAATGACGGCACGCTGCAAGTTCGGTCTCGCGTACTACGATAACCGGGCATGCGTCCTCGCCGCGACGATATACGCGGCAAAGTCTAATTATTGATCACCGCATCGTGGCATATGAAAGGGGGCCTTTTTGTGTCGCGAAAGAGAGAGACTCGCCGCCACCACGCGAGTACGTAGTCCTCTGCATTTGCCCTTGCCGATGCCACCTTTAAAAAGCGTATCGATAACGCGATTCTCGAGTGGTCGTTTTTAAGCGAACAGGCAAAGTGTGTCCGCGATGACCGAACGCGTTTCGCGGTTTTACGACCGGTTACGTCATAGCTGCAGCACGGTTTGAAAACGTAGAAGGAATGGGAGTTTATTATGTAATGCAAATATTGTGGGAGGCGGTGTTGAGTTGTCAAGTTCAATGTTCTTTTGGAAAGTTTGAGAAGCATGGCTTTTTGCCTGATAGTTGCTTTTTGTTACTTCCCGATAAAGTATTTGGTGAGATGTTTATTGGAGTTTTTTTGTACTGTTATGTCAGCTTGCGAATGTGAGAAAAATTGAATGTTTTTTCTATTTTTTTTTATTTTCACTGCTATGGTAGATAATATTACGAGAGGCGGAATTGAGTTGCCAACTTCAGCATTCTTGTGAAAAGTTTGGGAAGGATGACCTTTTTGGCAGATAGCCGCTTTTTGTTACTGTCCGATAACGTATGTGGCGTGATATTTATTGAAATTTTTTTGTATGGCTACGTTAGATATAATGTTGCTTACGAATGTAGGAAAAATAAAATTTTTCCATTTGTTTGATTTTAACTGCTTTAGTAATTTCGTCCAGGACTCATTGTTTTAGGTGAGTTCTGAAGCATCAAATAGAAGTAAAATAGTCAAGGTCAACGTCCTTTTGACAAATTTGGAGAAAATGGAATTTTTGGCAGATTGGTCGCCGTTTATTACTTTCTGATAAAGTATGTAGTGCGATATGTATTGGTATTTATGTACGATTACTTCAAATACAATTGTGCTCAAGAATGTATGAAAAATGGAAGTTTATGAACTGGAGATGTTGGAAGATGCAAAATTTAGAAATGGTTGGATTTTTTTGTAAGAGAGTCCAATAGATGCTGAATTTGATGCCTTGTAATAGAACATGTAATGCGATATGTGTTAATATACGTGTGAAGTTACGTCAGAGCTGATGCTTTTTAAAAATGCAGGGGAAATGATGCTTGATGTAACGCATACATCGCCAGATGCAGAATTCAGTAAAGTTCAATGTACTTTTGGAAACTTCGGGGAGGAATTGGTTTTTTGGTGGACAGTTGTCAAATTTGGTTATTTTTTAATTAATCATGTCATACGATACGAACTAGCATCGCTGTGCAAATACGTCGGAGCTGATGCTGGTTGCGAATAAATAGAAAGCAAATTTTACGTAATAGGTATCGCGAAGCGCGTAACCACGATTGTAATCAAGTTCAACGTACTTTTAGGAACTTCTCGCAGAATCTATATATAGATAGAATATATATATATATATATATATATACAGTATTAGGTGTATCATTTTATTCTTAATGCAACTAATTGCATCCCTAAACGTAACAAGTGTGCCAATAAGAACAATGATTTTTCTAATACCATTTCTTACAGTTTGTATTAACTTCGAGATTAAATGTATCAAATAAATCATTTAAAAACACCCTGCCAATATTAATACACCCATCCATTATAGCTACTGTATCGACGTGTTTGAGAGATGCGATTATAGTTTTATTGCAGTTGTCGTGGAAGTATCAAACCTGTCTTTATCCGAGGAATATACAAAACGCATACTCACTTCGTTTTGCGCTATAAGCTTGCAAATGAGCCGTAACTATGTCGCACTGTTTGTCACGTTTGACAGTAAGATAATCCTTTCGGCGCAGCTGGCGAACGAGTATTCCGTTCGTACGATTGATATGTTCTCGTAAATTCAACACCAAAATTCGAAGTTCACAGTTACCTGCGGGAAGAAAAAACATTAAGGGTTTGTATCATTCAACCACTAGTAATGACGTATCAGCTTTAGATCGCTATTTTTCGTATTATCATGGAAATCAAAATGAAACGTATAAACATTAAAACGAGTCTCGAATTCATCGCGCATTCATTTCGCGGCACGTTCCACCGTAAAGAGTGAGATGTTTCGCAAAATCTTGGGAGGAAGAATTTGCAATCTTGATAGCGGCCCGGAAAAGGGTGGTTTCTGCTATGTACACGTTTGCATACACGTCGCACGAAGATTGCACCTTTCCACTCTTTCCGGCGTTGCTTATGCGCCCTGCGTTCTTCGATCTCACCAGACGAAATGAGCGCTCTCCGACTACTTTCTTTGATCATTCTAAACACGAACCCTAGATGTTTTCAATCGCAGCTCTAAAACCCCATATAAGCCTTCGGTTACCAACTTAAATTGCACAAGACCGCCGAGATGTGTAAGGAACTTCCGAGTTGGAATTTAAATTGCGTGATTATGGCGTAAACGACTGTTACC
This sequence comes from Cerceris ruficornis, assembly GCA_963989415.1. Classification (NCBI taxonomy): domain Eukaryota; kingdom Metazoa; phylum Arthropoda; class Insecta; order Hymenoptera; family Crabronidae; genus Cerceris; species Cerceris ruficornis. The sequence goes on from OZ022520.1 coordinate 18,817,841, forward strand.
AATAATCACGTGTTTCGCTAAAATACCAGAAATTCGCTTTAAATATTGATCATCCTTCTGCGATGCGCAGGATGTTTGATCCTGTATAATTGAAGAACAACGAATAGTTTTTCTCTTTTTTCTAACAGCTACAACGTCTTCTAAAAGTATCTGCTTTTTTACCACTTTCTGGAAGTTAACTCTGAGAAATGTTGTGCAGTATAGTTCAATTAATTTGTGAGACACACTTAGAGCAGGTGTATATCAATATTTATCGATTTATGAAATATTAAATGTACTTTGAATGTTGTTCTGCTATTCCGGAAGATAGAGGGGACTCTGTTTGAACCGGAGATGCCCGATTAGGGGCTTTCACTCGAAGCCGATGCAATTTCTTCCCTATTTCTTCCCATGCATGTTCAACGAGGTAGATGGAAGTAGGATCGTGTATAAAGATAAAAGAAGTGCTTCCCCCTCTTTACGAAAAAAAGGCAGCACTCCAAGTCAAAGAACCTTCTTCCCTAGGAGTCAACGAGGTCGCTTGTCTGTCTCGCCTCTACAGCCTCTTGTCTCGTCAGCTTCTGCCAAAGTAACCTCGCCTAATTCGAGCGAATCTCAAACTCGGCGTACCTCGAGTTAAATTTGAATATCATGAATAAAATCCCATCACGTTTTTTCTTCGTCGATCATCTTCGTAGAGCCGAACGAAGAATTTCAATGACAGAGATATAACGAGGAGACATCAAGGGATACCTGGGATGGGTATTCTAAAAACGGTCTCGCAAAGAAATTGACTTTGTTATCTTTGCTAAATCCACGTGGAATAAAAGTGGACGCCTCGGAGAATCTTTGAAGTTAACTACCAGCGAAAGTCCCTGAGAAAGTTCAATTGAATCTTGAAGTACTTTGGCTTTTAACAACGAGATTATTCCAGTTATTTGTAATTGGAAGACGTTTGAATTAATAATAGTTGAAATTACACTCGGTCTTCATTGAGCATCCTCGTTAAATGCAATGGATGAAAATGATGTTTACGTATCGAATGTCACTGCGAAATTCTATGGAAGAAAATTCTGCAAATAAGGCAACGAGCGAGACTCATTCATCGACGCCCACGTTTGCTCCATTTTTCTTTTTATCAACCGTCTTCTTTACTATACACATTGAATTGTCTTACTTTTCCATAGCAGACGCGCCTTTTGCAGATATTGATGCTGCGGACGTGTCTTCAAGGATGAGGCTGTCGATTCGCTTTCCGAGCGTTCTCTGTCGCCTTCCGGTGAGCCATAGATATCCAACAACAGACGATCCACTAGCGAAGAGAGCACTTCCTCCTTTGTAGGTGGATTAGGTAATGGTGAAGGATATTCCTGAAACCGGTACTTTCAGTATTATTCGAACGTCAGACATAAGTATCATGGTATTCCAATACGTTTTATGATATGTCGTTTTCGTATTTCATGATAGATCTTGAAGAAGACCGATCTTCATGTCACTTTCACAAAATTTTTGTCTTAAGAATGAAAATACTTATTTCGGAAATCAATTTAAAATTACAACAATTGAAATTCAAATATCGTAAAACGATTTCCTATAAACATTGAATATAAGGGGAAGATAGAAATTCTTACATCCAATTGACTGAATAAATGAACCTTTTCTATTTTTCGGCTGATTGCTATACTCATTTTACTTAAAATTTACAGTTTTAAATGACTTCCGAACCAATGTAATAATTCAGCACTAACTTAGATAGTTCATTTATTATTAACCCTTTGAGGACTACTGACGCATATGTGCGGTCTGAGAAAAAATCTGGTTATAGTTTATCGAGGCATGTATACACGATTCGAATAGAAAAATGAAAATATAACCGTTGAAATATGATTCTGCAAATAGTAATGTATAATTCAGATACATTAACAATTGAACTTTCTAATAAAAAAATAGTTTTTCATCGCCAAATAAATGATTATCTCTTAACACTCAAAAAAGTGTCTGTCCGCAAAGGGTTAAAGCACGTTCAAATACAACTTTCGATTTCCGATTATCCAAGTATCTACGGAAATACCAGAAATTACCTTCGGACATTTGATGGTAGTGTCGCATTTTTCAATACTGCTTTTTCGATTAAAGATGATCACACCTTCCTCGTCCCCTATCGACTTGGATCTACCGATGGACTTCTGAGTCACTTTAATGGACGTGGCGCTTGCACTTCTAATTATCTTCTTCCGATTCATCTCCATGAAATCCGGGCCCTCGAGGGTTTTTCGGATCAGATTACTTCTCCTTTTGTTAAACACAAGAGGGAAGTGATACTCATCGGCCTGGCACGTAGGATTTCGCGTTTGCTGAGTGACATAAACGTCCCCGAAAACACGCTCGTTTTCTACAGCGACGCATTTCACCCGATAACTGATGCTCTCGTACTTCTTCAACGGCATCACGATGGAGCTCATATTCGTCCGATTTATTCCCCTCTCAAGTATTTTAGGGCCACCGGGTTTATCGCGAATTTTACGCGAGATTACGCTTCAAAACAAATCGTCAAGTGCATTCACATATTTCCGGTGTTCCAATTAATTACTCGTAGATCTGCCTCTGATTTTCTGCACATTATCACGAACGAAACGGTCGAAGCTCGCTCGCACTCTCGAGGGTACCATTTCGCAAATTGCATTTCAGGTTGAATGCAGTTCATGCGTGTCGGAATGATGAGGCATTATTTTCTGCCACGGTTGGTTATGACACTCGCTTCAATCAGGTGATTTCGTGTCAGTAAACAGTTTTAATGCGAACGACGGTCTTTCGTTTGTCGTTTTGTTTCAGAGAACCGACGAGATGACGACGGATGCAACGGATTGGAATAGAAATTTTTCTTGTGCTCTGGTAAGTTTACGAATTCTCTTAGGTACTAAGGGAGAATTCTAGTAAATTCAAAATTCTTTGAAGGTAATCATCCTTGATGGCACATTTGCATATTTTTACTGGATTTGCGATCAATTAGATATTTTATAGAATTTTATTTAATGCCCATTTTAAAGTTATTCCGATATTTATTAAATTGACGTTATCAAAATTCTATATGTTGTAAAATATATCAATAAACCATAATACCATAAATAGTCAAAATATATATGTGTATATATGCATGCAATATTAGATAATAAGAATCACCATAATTAATATCAGTACATGCATTTGCATTACGGTACTTCAATGACATTTATATGACGATGCAGATAAAGAACGACCTTCCTCATGTGCGGTTATAATTATCTAATATTTATCACCTTTGATATGTATATCATCACAGTTTTCCATCATTATAAAGTTGCTGTTAAAAGAATCTCTCTGACATAAAAATTTCAACGGTCTATATTTTCCTCTTCCTTCAGAGCTATCCAAAATTTAACCAAAACACTCAAAATCTTTGTGCCACAATAAATTAAACTCTTTTTCACACGCGTATCAGCTTTTAATATTCAATAGCATCTTCGCATAAGTATTTCTACGATAAACACGTTGAAACAACTGGAATTCTATTGTTAACGTTCTATTACGCGAATAAACGATAATATTTTAACATGAATAACACAGCACACTTTATGGCAATTTTTACGACAGCAGCACAGCCTTTGCGTATCATACGAATATGGAAAAACACGTAATACCGATTACAGTTGTTTCTATCGATGAAAATGTTTCATCGACGTTTTATAAAATACCAGGCACATTTGAAATATTTTTCGCCACAATACTTTTCAAAGATTCGTCCACTTTGTTTCATGCACGTCGTAACCCTTATCACGAACGAGTAATTCACTTCTGGTAGCCAGACCGCAACTGGAAGTGCCGGTGATGATAATCGTTTCATTAAGTCCGTACCTACACTTATGTTGTCGTCCGAGTAAGTCAACGGAGGTGGTGTTAAATAAACCAACCAGGTGTTCCCCATTTAAGCAGATTATGCAAATAATTTAACGTATTTCTCTACTATCTCTCAAGCACTTTCAAATTCTTATAAATACAAAAGAATAACAAATTGTATTCACCATTGCAAATAACCTCCCATCATCTACATTACTTTAACACTAGAACTACCAGCGTTAAATCTGTTATATTTAAATATATTAAATAAGTATTTTGAAAAAAGGGGAATTCAGAAGTGGAAAAGATGATCGATTCGGTAATTTATGTTTTATAAGATGGACGCAGAATATATATTCTACGACTCTTCTATAAACTTGGAGAATTTTTGGAAAAAATTGTGTACCAGTCATTTTGACTGGTTTGGTTGTTCTAGTGTTAAAACTTCATATTTAGTTCCTGTAAGAATCCGTCGTCCTGTGTTTAAGATCAAACTATCTCGCTGTAATTTCATGTTTCAAAAATAATATTTCATTTTTTCAATGTCGATTTGCCCATTTTCCTTTGCAATCGCTTCATCAACGCTACAACTACCGGCGTTAAATATTACATTTCGATTTATTAAATAAGTATTTTGGTAAAAGAGGAATCAAGAGGTGAAAAAGGTGATCGGCTCGGTAATTTATGCTTTACAAGATGGACGTAGAATATCTACTCTATAGCTCTTCTACGAAGTTGGAGAATTTTTAAAAAGAATTAGATGCCAGTCGTTTTGTCCGGTTTGGTAGTCCTAGTGTAAAAGGAAGAATAACATGGAAATTGTAAGAAGAATTATTTCTTGAGCAGTGTAATATTTGTTTTCTATTTCTGTATTTTTCCCTTGAAACGTCTGGTGATACGGTCGAAAAGAAAATACGATTTGAAGACGGCCAACGAAACCGCAAAGTGTTATCGTCGTTGCCGATAGTGCGACTGACACAATGTAACACAAACATAGGTAGAATTTTAAATGGTCAGCGGGTATTCGTTAGTCGTTCACCTGGCAAGTTCATTAACCCTTTCTCTAATAAAGAAAAAAAAATTGTGAAAGAGGAAGAGAGCCCGTATACCGGGATTCGCTTCTATTTCCGATGCAACGAAAGTTCGTTCGTATTTCTTTTTCATTCCAAATGTGCCCAGAGCATTCGCGGGTAAGGTGACAATAAGTTTTTATATTAATTGCAAAAATGGCAAAATTGCACCGATAAGTAAAAGCATAGTGCGTAATACGTAGATAGAAATATTTTGAAGGTTCTCGACAACTAAACGCTAAGCTGAATGTGTGACTTGAACGTCAAATTCATATTTTAAAAATTTCAATTACGATTACACGAATATAAATAATTTTCAACATTCTACATTAAATAATTAACATTACGTTAAAAGGAGCAACGTTCTTTAATTTCTTAAATGATATGAACTTCGATTTTGCTTTCAGAAATTTTTAGAATTAGGAAACCGCATGTTTTTCCAAACATTTTCTATCTCACAAAATTATGATAATGACGGAGCGTTTGTTTGATCAATTTCATTTTCACCGTCACAACGTTGTCGTCATAGGAACAAAACAATCATGAGTGCTGTCAATGCGAGAATTCCAGTGGGAATTTAATCGGTGATTATGTTTCGCCACGGAAACACTACGAGACGCTGATTCGATCGTTCCGATTTGAAAATGGACGAAAAGCATTGTATCTGCAAAGAAGCGAGGGAAGAAAAGTGGAAGGAAGAGGAGAGAACACTTTCTTACGGTCGACGCACCGACGACGTTTATCGTACTTGTAATCTTCCATCGCGATTCCTTTATCCAAGTGAGTCCTTCTCACTGTTGTAATTCTAAATTCTTAACTTTTACTAGAAATATCAGTTTATCTTGTTGAACTTATCGTTTCCGAATAATTCAATTTTTTATAATTATCTTAAACGAAAATGAATTAATCTTACGAAGAAGAATCTGCTACGTCTTCAGGGAAAGTCTGCGATTATTAATTTCTCATGCTTTGCGAAATTCCGCGATAGACTTCGCGACAAGAAGCTCCATATAATGAAATGATAACACTCTGCTATTAATAAGCCAGTGTTGATCAGAGCACCCGTCGAAGCTTATCGGTGGTGCAAGCATTTTTCCGTGTGTCGCACGAACCCTTCACAAGATATCCATTGTTAGCCACCGTTTGTCACACAAAATGCATGTGTATGTCGCCTGCAAACTACTTAGAACGCGATCAAACTCATTTCAAAATTCATGATTGCTATCGAACTTTCTTGAGAGAATGAAACGCTTGTTGCAATCGACTATCTTTGAAGTTAGAAAAAGTGAAAATCATAGAAAAATATCCGATTTGTTTTTTATAAAAATAGTACACTTTTCTATTCTCACTGCGATATTAAAAATCTTTGAAATATTTTTTTAAATATTGAAGCTTGCAATGTTAGTTGAAGAAATCGGTGGAATAAAGATAAAAATAGAGATACGTTGTATCGTGTTTTGCAGTGTTAAGGTTAAATCATCTTTTACAAGTTGAAACACGTTCGACACAAAGAGATTAAAGACTGCTCCATTCAGCGACATCGCTTTTAGACGCTACAACTTTCTGTCGGACGAAGTATTCAATATCCGTTTCAATATTCTTCTTCTTTGCAAAGTATCCATCTTTTAAGACGTCGAAACTGTACCGTGAAAGTTTCGCTTCAATTTCTGTCGTGCTTTTCGAATGCGCCGAAGAGGACAAGAATAAAAAGAGAAGGTCACCAGCCACCAAGACAGCACTCATATTTTCAAAACTTTGAAAAAGCGAGTATTACTTTCTGCACTCTAATCATTCGTATCTCTGCTCGCAGGAATAAAAAGTTTACCTGTTTCCAAACGAACACGATATAGCAACAGATACAATAATAAATTGCGAGTCATAAAAATACCAGAAAATTTATATTCCAAGAGATTCTTCAACAATGATAAAAACGTATCAGCTCGATTCATTTTCTGTATTAACCATTGAAATTTCAAGTTCATCCTCTAAAATCCACAACTCTACCATGTTGGTCTTGTAATCACAATAATCCAAGCCCCAGAATCATTACCAACGATAAATCAATTATCAAATTCAACTGCTCGACCATTTCGAGGTCTGTCGTTGACACATATTGACCTTCGATACATCTCCACAAATATCGCAAATTTTCTTTGTCGTCACCGTTGTATTAAATCCCGCATGAAAATAGAAAAGTATGCAATGACGAAAATGACTCTCGGAAAGTACGAATGCCGCCATTTTATTGCAGCGCAGTAAAAAGAAATACATACTTCTTATAACATTAAGAAAACAGGCTGCTTTATTGATGACTGTAAAAGAATACGTGTTTCCTCTTCAACGATGGATACAGAACTAAATGCAAAAAAATTCTTGCCAAATAACTGATTACTTATGGGTACCCCTGATACATTCGATGCAAGAAGAAATACACCGAGATACCCATAATTTGACAATAAATCAATTCACCGTACTTTGCCACCAAGTTAAACCGTGGACGACAACCGATACGGTCCCTATCAAATGGTATCTCTCGGTCCGTTAAAAGACATACGATTCCCTGACTGCAGCTCGAAACGTTGCACTCCGGCGAGGTCAGTGCACATCCAGCATCTGAGCGCACCATGTGCTTCCTCTTGCTCGTTTATCTCCTCTTATCGGTCACCGCTCAAGACGTTAGCTCGGAGGAAGTGGACTGCCAAGTTTATAACCATCTCTACGTTTGCCTCAACAACGGCGTGCTGCAGAGCGTCGCTTTTGAGGACGTCAACGCGGTGCAAACGATCGAGGACATAGAATTACATTTGGAGGGTCTTGGAATCCATGATATAACGAGGGACGCGTTTCTCGATGTTAGTAATTCCACCGCTCTTTTCATCCGTGACAATAGGCTCTCTACTATTTCGAAGCATTACTTCTCGTCGTTGGATCAGCTGTCTTACTTGGATCTGAAGAACAACAGCATAATGGACATAGAGGATGGTGCTTTCGCAGGTTTGACCTACCTGGAGACTTTGTTGTTGGATTACAATAACATATCGAGCCTTCGTCTAGGTGTCTGGAAGGGTCTGGCCGATCTTCACGAATTGTACGCGACCAATAATAAAATTGTGTTAAAGAGGAACGCGTTCAAAGGATTAAGACACTTGGAGACTTTGGCTTTGGACTCGAATGATATTACTGAGATACCAATCGGTGCTTTCAATGGATTGCCGCAGATCGACCTGTTATACTTATCGAGGAACAGAATCTCGTCTCTTCATCCCGATGTTTTTCGTGGTTTTAATGAAATTAACGAATTGGACCTCGGCAAGAATCGTCTGAGGATCATTTCCGGTGGTGTGTTCCGTCATCTCAAGACACTGAATTCGCTTTGGTTGAATGGAAATCAAATCGTCACCGTGAAAGCCGATGCTTTCGAGGGACTGGATAATTTGTCGCTACTGTTTCTGAACAGCAACGAGCTTCGCTACGTCGACATGACAGCGTTCGCAAGGATGAAGAACGTCACTGTTGATCCGGGATTCAAAATTCGCGGGACGATCGTAAATAGCTTAACCGATATGCACGGACGATTTCGGTGTAACAATGTAGCTTATCAGTTGCCTTACGAGTGCATGGAAATGGAACTTTGAATTTCTTTATAAAGATCGTAGAAATAAACAGTCTTCTGTGTGCAAACTTTATAAGATATTAAATCAAATTGTCATTCCTAGTGTCGAATATAGAATGTAAAATTTAAATTTATACTTTCTCAATTATTCTTCTGTTATTCCTGCTGCAACGTGTTATGTTTAGGATGCCTGTAAATAAAAATTGAGAAAAATATGTCTTTTGTTTCTTTAGAATCATAATGCAGACGTTAATTAAAAGTGAGAATTACGTTGATCGAACGAAAATCAGCAGAGCTACATTCGATCGCAGTTCTTTTTACAGGAGTCTTCAAGGGTTACCGGCAGGACGAGGACCCACTTCCGCATCCTTGTTACAGGAGCACCTCCATGGATTATGGCTGGTACGCACCATCGATTCATACGGTGCCGACGACTTATTATCCTCGAAATACTTCTTTCAGTACCGATATGGCACGTGGTGGAATGTATGAAAATTGTTCTCTCAATACAGAACTCGACAAGACTCTGTTTTAAAATGTCACCTGAATCATATTTCTCGAGGAGTTTTGTAAAAGTCTTAAGTTTTATTTTAATATCACTTGTATTAAAAAGAAATATTAATATTTTCTAATATTATAAAAAACTTGGTTCATGTTAATTTCATATCATAATTTGTGTATTCATGTAATTTATACAGATGAATATTTTAAATAAACCCATTACATTGAACCAAATAAAAGTGTTATTTAAACATACTTGAAAAATTAATTGAACGAAACATTCATCTGACCGACGGTGGGTGAAGGTTTTAAGATTAACGAGAAACGCGAATTTGTTCTTCCTTATATATATTTATTAATCTAACTTACCTAATTTTAACAGACCCTACATGAAGCACCATTACACGGTGCTCTATTTCTAAAGCTTAAAGATCTCCTTAATACTATTATTAACCTTATTAATTACGATAAATATATCTGTTTCCAATGCCTATTATCATTAGTCTAAAAACAAAACGATACCTTGACGATAGTAACATGAGGTTCATATATCTTCTACTGTAACATGCCGATTATCGCTTCGTGGTGTTTCTTACGCTCGAATTAATATTAATATAACTTTAATATAATTATATTATCTATAAATTTATATGGAATATCTTCATAAATATATCTTAATAAATATACGTATATATATATATACAGTGACTCACGAATTTGATCACATTGTAGCCTTGTTTCTTGTTTTCGCCAGATATAGATTTCTTAGAACAGTCTCCAGACCTGAACCCTATTGAAAACCTTTGGAGGCAATTAAAAAAAGAGGTGGCCGATTTTCAAGAGATAAATTCATATTTATCTCTGTTATGGGAAAATGTTTTAAAAAAGTGGAATGAAATTACAATCGAACAATGTAAAAGACTTGTGGAAAGTATGCCTAGGAGAATACAAGCCGTAATTGATGCCAAAGGCGGATATACAAAATATTAAAACTATTTGATGCAAAGTCACATTATTGATCAAATTCAGTATTTTGGTTATTGTATAATTATTGTTGTAATAAATAATATTTTCGATATGTTCTATACTTTCTTGTTGTCATAACACCTTAGTTTCTTGATCAAGTACATTTCCGAACATGTATAATTAGTTACTACATTTTAATTAAATAAAAAGTATATGAATGAAAAGTACTTGATCAATTTCGTGAGTCACTGTATATTTATTTATTTATTTATATTTATATGTATATATTATTTATATTTATTTATATTTATTTATTTATATTTATTTAATTTATTTATATATATTTATATATATATTTATTTATATTTATTTATATTTATTTATTTATTTATATTTATATGTATATATTATTTATGTTTTCTGTGTATATATGTAGGTATCTGTATGTGTATATTGCATCTTTATGTGTATATATATATATATTGTTTCGACGGAGCGAAGCTGCCGTCGAAATGAATTAGTTAGCAAGTGTATTCATCAAGTTATCGAGAGTCGAGAATCGAAGATTGTATCCAGGGCAACGTTTTAAAAGATACCACATATCAGTGCTTTGAGAAAATTGCAGTAACGACTAGAAAATATTTTTAACGTTTTCTAGTCGCTCACGGCAATTTGGTCAATCTTAACCCTTTGGCATTAAAAATAAAAGTTTCTTCGTTGCGATGGTATAATATTACTTAATTTGACTGAACCGAGCAGTTACGTAAACTCAGGAAAAGAGCGGAATTAAAAGTTACATTGTTAAATATCACTTAACCCTTTTGCAGCGAACAGCGCCTTTAGGCGGTCAACTACAAACGCTTCCCCTGAGCGAACAGCGCCTTTAACCCTTTCGCTGCGGTGCGCCTAAAAATGAATTGCTCTCTCAGCAGCCGGCGCGATAGTAGGTTGTCTGTACGGACGACACGGTACGCGAGACGTTCGTAGAACGGTATGAAAAAGATTATAAATAATCTTTAACAATCTTTAACAATCTTCCTTTGTATAAGATAATAACAAAATGCAAAACAAATGCACGGCGCCCATAGGCGCTGCACTCTCAGGGGAAGCATCTATAGCTGAGCGCCCAAAGGCGCCGTTCGCTCAGGGGAAGCGTCTATAGCTGAGCGCTTAAAGGCGCTGTTCGCTCAAGGGAAGCGTTTGTAGTTGACTGCCTAAAGGCGCTGTTCGCAGCGAAAGGGTTAAACGCTCAGCTATAGACGCTTCGCCTGAGCGAACAGCGCCTTTAGGCGCTCATCTATAGATGCTTCCCCTGAGAGAGCAGCGCCTATGGGCGCCGTGCATTTGTTTTGCATATTTTTTATTATCTTATACAAAGGAAGATTATTAAAGATTGTTAAAGATTATTTAAGGCCAACCGCCTCAAGAAAAATTGGCTCCGCATACCGTTTTACGAACGTCTCGCGTACCGTGTCGTCCGTACAGACAACCTACTATCGCGCCGGCTGCTGAGAGAGCAATTCATTTTTAGGCGCTCCGCAGCGAAAGAGTTAATCAGATAGACATACAATATTAAACAAAGTCGAAACGACGCAAGTATCACGAATGATCCAGAACGCCGTGTTTAATAATATAATTTTTGTTGCAAAACGTTCGTCGAACAACCTTCTTAAAATTTCGGAGCCGTCAGAGTTTACGATGACAAACAAAACAAATGACGACCTCTAGCCTTCATCGTATGACAAGGTGTTAAACGAAATTACGGTGTTTCAATTTTCGAGATTCATTTGTTTCCAGCGTATTCGTGGTTTGTCGAGATGTCGAACAATGTGCAAAGGAACGCAACATATTAACCAAGAAGAAAGTGATCGAATTTGAAAGAAATAAAAAAGATAATTGTTATTTTTCATCGGTCATTTAACCCATCCTATCGGTAATGATGAAATCAATCGTTCGTCGAATAATGCGAAACTCGCATCATCGAATCCTTCAAAAGAATGCCATTCCGGTTAAATACCGATGTAGATGAAAGAATTCCCTGCAAAGATAGGATACCGTTGAAAATCTATCAACTTTGCAGACGGCCCATCTGGCGAAGATCTTTTTTTTGCGCGATTTTGCAGCGGAAGCTGACGCGTTTCCGTTCAGAGTATTCTTTTCCACATCATGTCCCGTATAAAATGTCATGTATAACATCATGTGGAAAACCAGACGGAAGTAGTTCGTTGAGATAGTGGAACATTAATCCATTGAATAAGAAACTGTTTCGCTATCTTAACGATCTAACACCAGCTACCCTGTCATTGGCCATCGGTTCGACGTCAAAGATCGATGATCAGCGATCTTCAATCGCACAGTTGACATCATCACCGTGACGGAAGAAATACGAATTGCAGGATGAACAGTCTTTACACTTATTCGATCCTGCAGTTCGTACCCAACGATCATCCGTGAATCATGCGAATCAGAATCATCGAGAGTTCGTCAATCGTACGCGAACGAATTCACGTCCAATGGCAAAACTCTTGATCCTTGACATTACGAGATGATGGCAGACGAAATCATGTCAGCGCACAAAACATCGCCGAGATTCTTTCATCGTAATCGACATGATCGGTTTCACTTTCCAGGGACGCAATGCTCGTCGTTCACCGGGCTTAACCTTCCTCGACAAAACCAGCGCGAATTCCTTCACTCTGTTCAACCCTTCCGACTACCTCGACGTTGCAACAAAGTGAAAGCTTTGCCAGGAAACTTACTTCGTCGCAACGCATCGAAATGTCCCTACATCTTGCTAGCCGGCACACATCCCGATAGCCGATAGATCGAAAAATCTTTCACGATCAACAACGAGCACTGTACGTACGGCCAAACGTTGTTACTTCAAACGATTGCAATCGTCCACCCGTTTGCATCTGTTCCATAATTTCGGGCTGGTAGTCGTCAAAATCGGTGATAATTTAAGCTCTAATTTCCACTTCTACCATCAATGTATGACGTATCCTTACTTGCTACCGATGACAGATAGAACTCGCATTTTACACGTCACGTAATCCTCTCCGGTTTTCTATACATTCCAATGAAAATGCTGCGTCTTTTGCACGTTATTAGAATACAACCCTTATACTATACCTCTATCACCGCAGTAGGGAAAGCTGCCTAGCGATCGGTAACCGCCGTGATCGCGATGTCGTACTGACGATTCGTTGTCCATTCGATATTCACCGAGACACCGAGTGCCCCGTTAAATCTTAAGTACCTTAATTACGAGAACATAAAGGACGGCCGATCGAACGAGGCAGCTCTCCTCCTGCAGATTCATAGCATTCATCGATTTCGGACCAACGCGAGATCCGTCTTCTCGGGACACTTAAGATGTTAGATTCTCGTAATGAACGGGATTCTCGAAGATAGTATGGTATGTACTACTACTACTACATTTTCTCCCACTTCCCTCCATGAAGAAATCGGGCGAGTCTCACAGTGTATTCCCTCCTCCAACAACTTATATTGTCATACGATTTTAATCGACGAAGTTTCGAGATAGCGGGGCGAAAGAACAGCCAAACCATGTCGAATCTTCGACGTTTCATATTACGTCGAATGCATCCGGTGACTGTTTCCATCCAGGGAAAGAACCCGAGGGACTTTCCGATAAACGGTCAACGGAACATTCGACCGAACGAAAGGCGGACAAAGAAAATCTGGGAGGGGGGTCTATAGATATATACCAATGATGTTTCATTGTCCCCCTTTCGTCTGTTCACATTCCCATCGATTACGTTTTTTATTGCTCCTCAACATTCAACCGCCTTAACGTCTTATACTTACTTAGAGATAAAATGGCCATAACCTATGCCTCTTGAACAATACAAAGCATTTATTTTTTTTATTATTCACGGCACAATGTGTTAATCCGATGTAATGGAATACATATATATATATGTATATATATAGACTTTAAGAACATAATACTGCCATACGTACCAGTACATTATTCGTGTTTAGAGTAGGATCGTACGAGTTGGGTGAAACGTGATACACATGACTAGCACTCGTTGAAATCAAGGAAGTGTAGTATAGAGAGTAACAATCATTTAACGATATAGGGATTAAGTTCGCCGGTCTCGTCTTACTTTGTCGTTGAGTAATATCGAGAGAAGGGCTGTCCCGTAATCACGATCAAATCGTCCGACGTGCTCATATCGTATCCCTTTTGACGTCCTTCAGTCGTGATGAAAAGATCGCTCAAAATTTTTTCTCCCCCCCCCCCCCCCCCGCCGCCCGCCGCATTCGTTGTTACGCATTTCGTGAAACTCCGAATTAGTTTCGTTTTACTGATACTATAGTAAGGGTCACCAACGAATGTGTTGAAATGGAAGAATCGGGAAACCGCACTCACTTGAACCAAGTCACGATCAGCGCAATAAGTGACCGCAACGCTTTGTCCAAAAATCTTCCAATCTAGCCGGAATATTCTCGGTCGTGACCTCATCCAAGTGCTGCTATATTAAAATATACGTTTCTATGTGTATATGTATATCTCGATATAATCTTATCATAAAGAAAATAAATGGAAGAGGAAAAGTAACGAGGCACTAAATTGGCAGCATCGTCGCGACTGGAGAATCATCAAGTAGGAGCTATACGATTTCACCGTATAGATGATTTCAAACGTGACATATCGTGACAAACTCGATACACTTAACGACGAATAAGAACCGTACTTAATACCTCGATCGTATAATGATTTCTAATATTAAATACCCTTAATATAAAAGCCTTATAGATATAGCCACTTAACCGCTTAAATCTAACTTATAGACTAGGACACAGATTCGCAAGGCGCCGACGAGCGATCCCTCTTGATGGACCGTCCGTGAGCGTCTTAACGATGCATATTGAGTACGCACTGAAATGTGTAGATAAAAGTTTGGAATGACTGCTCGGCGTTGAATGCCATATGTAATAAATTCAACGTCGAGCTGCATTCCAGCTTAGCCTAAAAACGATATTGCACCAGATAGTCTGAATCCTGAAGAGATCACTGATTACCGCGAAACTGATCGCGGCGGACGAAAGATATACGTGCACTGCAATTGAAGTAAAGTCGACGCGAATACGCCGTAATGGAATAAAGAAATTGATTTTAATTGAAACTCAATGATTAAGTCTATAACGATTGCCAAACGAGACATGACTATCTTTACTAGAATCAAGTACGAAAGAAAGAGGTAAAGAATAAGAAGGACAAACATTTTCCAGCTGTTCTCTACATCACACGGCCACTAGGAACATAATGTAAAGTGAACAATAACGGATCTTGCGTGCACAAAGAATAAAGTCCAATTTATCCTTACTTGGGTACACTGGGTTTATTACAGTTTATCCATCTGGGCGATCCTAACGTATAAGTATTGGTGAAGACGATGTAACCTTGCAGCATCAGTGATAATAGCAGAGCATTCCACTTAATGCAAATCATTCCTTACTTAGTACAGGGGTGGTAAATATGGTTTTTGCAACTAATTGTACCATCGAATGAAATGATCGCCTTTGAAAAACTAATATATAGGTTTTTATGCAGTTACAAAAATGATTTATTCATAATGTTCAACAGAGCTTTATAGAAGTCGCTAAAAGTTAGAACTCATCGAAACAATCGTAAGAAGCGGAGGATGGGGTAGGATAGGTCGACTGTGTTCTTTTTCTTTCTCTCTTCAGCTTTTCGTTCGTGGATGTTAAGTCAGGAAATCGTATCGACAATGGTTTCTCATTATCAGTCGTCAGTTTGAATTTTCATTCTAGTCGGATAATCTCTATGTTTCCATCGAATAAGCGCTCTCCTAATAAACTAGTCGTTCTATTCGATCGAAGTCAATGCCGTTGATTCGTCTAGGCTGCAACGCTTTTAACCCAACTGCCACATCTACTTTCTATCGTAACCTAGTGCTTAAACTTGCACCCCTGAGATATTCGTTAGCTTTAACCGCATCTACGTATCAGTACTGCTCAAGTATTTCCGGCTTTAGTGACTCATTCGAGTTTGTTTCATCATCCCCTCCTGTATCGTGGCAACAGCTCCAAAAGTCGAACTTGATACGAGGACATTTCTGTACTTCGTAGAATAATTCTTACATCGACTGTCAATGAACGTTCGAATGAACCCCGATTGTTTAACTTCTTTACAATGTTATCACTCTGCATTTCTCTCTTGTTCTCTCTCGTTCGTTAACAATAACTCAGTAACTTATCCATCACGATACTTCGCTGTTTCCGTTGTCGCAATCTTTCTATAGCTTTAAGGTAATTATCCTTACTTTACTGTCATCCAATTAAGCAGAGAAATGATTCTTTAAAATTACTACAAGTTTCGGAAAAAATCGTAAGACACTCGTCTAGCTTCTTGATTCTGTTCCTGCTTTTTATCTCTCTACTCTCTCTTGCTCTCTCTCTCTCAAAGAAAAGTGAATAAAAAAAGAAACTAATCGATCCAAGTATCCTCGTTGAACGATATTGTAATCACAACGCATGGAAGACTGCGAACACCCAATGCGATTTCCATCTTCAAGATTAATAACGCGCTTCAAACGCAAGACAATTATCGGAATTGAAACAACTGTATTCATCAACGATACGACAAAATCACATGGCAAGAGACTCCGTCGAAACGCGTGAAATATTCGCGGAAAAGTCAATGTCCCGAGTACAATTTAGCCATTTTCCTACCGACGGGGTTGCTTTCGTTTGTGTCTGGCTTTCGTTCGCATAATTGGACGGTGTTTCCTGCACTTATCCACGATATCAAAGGACAGTGAACAAAGTCCCCTCCGATTGATTATACAAATGCAACGGTGTAAGTATTATTCGTTACAAAACGTACAGTCTCGAGCATTGATCTCTAGCTATTCCAACATCTTCACGATCTACGGTTTCAAAGAACTACCGATCCCTGTTCGATGTCTAAAAAATCACTTAATTACTCGTCCCTCAACTCCCTAAGTCGATGAGAATAATTAAGGAGCTTAAAGACCCTCAAACCGAAATGGTACAATTTTTTCCATAGACTATGTGAAGATTCGAATGCTAAGAATAAATACTCGAAGACGATACAAATAATAGAGTCCATGTGATCATGTGCATAGAACGCAGTTCAAGATGTACGCGTGAAAATTTTCCTCGTCCTGAGAAAAAGCACGTCCAACGGTAACGTCCATTCGAAATGGGTGAAAAATGTGATACGAAGGACACTTAAGTGGAAAGGCACGTCAACAGAACCAAAAGATCCATCGTTTGAATTAACTAATTGTAAGTCTTCCGCTGCAGTAGTATTCTAATCAGTTACAGGATACCGATATTATAACGCGTGTGCAACTACTCAACTTTCATCGTAAGCGATAATTTCTAGCGTACACACTAGACTTACGTACTGCTTAAACGTCAACGGTAAACTAATTGTGCAATAAGGATGGAGTAGGTTTCGCTTCTCTGCATCCGCGTATTCCATTTCTATCTTAATTCAATAAATACACGTATGATACAATTCACTCGACACTGATGTCCTACCGCGAACGAGATCGCGATATAAAAGAGGCGAAATTTCTTGTTTCTGAACAGTCGTATTATATGTACTAAAAGTCCTACACGAGGTTTTATCGCGATGGAACGTAGTGTCAATACAAAATTCTTCCTTTGCTTTCTGACATTCAAAGAAATTGCGTTAACGTGAAACTGATATCCGAACGAATTGCTTTTGTACTTGAAAAAACTGTCAATCCGCTTCAGAGCTGACACCACGATACATTTCATTTTGTCATACGTTTATCAGCCCTTAACGCTAATGTAAAATTGAGATCATTGGAGATGTCTTTCGTTTCGTGTTCTATCGTTTTTCCGTTACTTTTCACCGTGCGATTTCGTTTCGGCTATGGATGTCCAACGTATTTGAGTATTGTGTCAAAGAAGATTAAAGTATATTACGACGGCACGGCTCGATACGTGCACGTGAACATCGATATATTTGCAGATCATCAGACGTTCAGTTCCCTTCGTTTCTGATCGTAAGTAGAATGCCCATGGTTCTTTTTCGTCGTAAACACTCGGAAATCGCCAACCTGTGATTTTCTTTTCTATATTCCACGAATTTCTTAGCAGTTTCTTCTTTCTCTTTTCGTTTTTTTCCCCCTTTCTTTGATTTCTCGGAAGTGTTCCTAACGCTAAAGGTATACGAACATCTTTTTCGTGAATTTTCACCGGTTGGAAAGTCGCCTTGTGCAGCTTTTACGACGACTTACGAGGCGCGAAAATTTAGGAAAAAAGCGGTTCGTCGAATTGAGACGAAGGACAGCTTTCAACATCGGGACTGCCGATTCTGTTCGATGAGATGAATTTACAGTTACGATCCAAATCGCTCTGGTCGTCGGTACCTCGAATTTTGTCAGTGCCGAAATTTATAACATCAGTGGAGGACCGACGAGCTTCTGAAAAATTTCCCCTCCTTTTTTAACAATAGAATCCCTCGTCGAAACGTTTTGCACCTGGCAATCGCTCGATGCGAAAAAGCTGCCCCGTTTTGCGAAATCTTAAGAACTATTTGTGCGCTTAAAATACAAACTTCTAGAACTCGTTCTTCCGACCGATAACGTTCCCATGGAAACGTTATCGGTGACCAATCAAATTCTCCGCTAGCCAAATGTTTTGTATAATGCCCGAATCTCCTCTTTTTTTGTTTTCCTCAATCATTTTGAATGACGTCGGCTTACAAATATTTTTAATAATTTTACAAATATCCTTTATCGCGAGACCTTTCTTCTTCGCGCCATTTTTTAAATTTATAATCACCTTCACAATTTTTTTTCTCACCTTCCACGTTCATCCTCACTTTTTTTTGCGTTTTTTTTTTCTTTTGCTTTTGTAAGATCTTTGCTGAACGAGACGTGACGTGCTGGAATCGATAGTTAACCTTAACGTGTGGATAGTGTCTGAAGTAAAGCCGGTTGAGGAGACGACAGGGGCCTATGGTGTTTTCTTGGTTTTAATTCAAAACAAGCCCGGTGTTTTCGTTAAACGAGAGAAGAAATCCAACGGCAGATAAGTTTGTGGCGATTTAACATAATCGTACATTGGAACGTCAAAGGATCGTTTATCGTTTATCCTGAGAATTTTCCTAGCTTCTATTTAAATGTTCAATATATCGAATACATAGAACCTACATTATCTTTTAATATACACAAGCGACCATGATAATTTACATTTAATTTTTCACCCACCCACTATCCAAATATGCCTCTCTAATAACTTCATCAACACAATCGGAAATACGTATATCGTTAAAGCGATAATATCCTGGAATATTATAACCCGGTTGCAGCAATTCGCGAAGAAGTCCAACGTAACTTTAAAACTTCACGTACAAACGGAATTGTAAAAGTAAGTGGAAGTTTAATCGCTATCGAAAGATCCATAATTTATGTTTATGATTACATTCATCGCCGTAGATTGTCGGCCAAAAATTTACATCGTCAATATCACACTTCACGTGAGATACTCGAATATCGGTTTCTTTTTTCTTGATCGATCTGCAAATATATGGATATCCACGTACCTCCCAGTGAATTTTATACGACCATATCGAATTGCCTCAAATTATACTTTCCAAAAGAAACAAATGATTTTCATTCAATAAAAGATTCTATTGTCATACTTTTCCTTCGTAATCTTCTTTTTCACTGATAATACTGAGCGATCTTCGAACGAAGACAATATAAGAAGAAATTCGAAATACAGTTACCTTTATAAAGCTTTTCAAGATAACTTTTCCTTCAAACGACTCCCTTCGTATACATAAAAACCAGGCCGGCCTTAAGGTCAATCTTCTTTGCTTCAATACTCTTATTTGGGGATTTACATGTCACCAAAGATTCCCGCGAAGGTTCTCCGAAGATTCTTCATCGTGTCTTCGGTGTCTTCGCTTTGGCTTTGAGATTGGCTACCTTGTCGATGGAAAGGTACCCTTGGCGTAGACTGTTCTTCTTGTCGACGACCGACCGAAGGAGCACTGCTCACTGTGCTCGATTGGGAAGCTGTAAATTTATTAGAATTTTATGATGATATATGGCGTTAGAATATAACCTGCAACAATTTAAAACAAGTTAATTATATTTAACACCTTAACCTGCAACAACGTGGGACTCTCTCGGCGCGGTACATATATGGAATGGGCAATTTTCAAGTTTCGTAAACCCATAAAGTTCAAAATATCAATGAAACGCGTCACGATAAAATCATTTCTAAAATATTAATATAATGTTCAATTATGCGATATATCAAGAATCACTGATCAATTTTTACTTTAGCAATTTAATTCTGATTCATTGCGGAGGCAGCCACAAGAGATGTCGTAGGGCAATGGGTTAATAACTATCGGCCATTAATTATGTATGCAGGGTGGATCAAAAGTTATATTTATTAATCATCTATTAACATATTAAACTTTCCATCGAGACCGCGTGTGCCAGCGGTGGACACGTTGATATAGTTGTTTAACCCAGAAAAAAAACTATATTTGATAACAAGTTTAAGACTGCAGAATGCATTTCTACCAAAAGAATGAGGCATTATAAAAGATGCAGTATAGAACAAGAAAAATAAGTCTGTTTAATTGTTATATATATAAGATAATTAATAATTACATTTAATGATTCGCTTTGTTGAAGCAAGAAACGCATAAAAAGGGTTTGTTCGGAAAATCGCGTTTGTCTTGGTATTTTTGTACCTAATTTTTTTACATTTTGTTTATAGCAATGCAGAAAATTAAAAGATGAAGGAATAAAATAATGAAAGTTTGTGAAAGAGACTTGATTTCCCATGAAGATAAAAGAAACAGACAAATAATGCTATCTCCGCATAGTTACCTTTTTCTCTTTTCTTAAATATTTTATTACTCTCGTTTAAAACTGATAGAGCGTAACGATTTCCACGGATACAAGCTAATTACTTATGGATTGATGACCTGATGAAATATTATGCGATAATACATCAATTTTTAGTCAAAACATGAAATGGCCTGATTGAAAAGTCGAGCAAAAGCGGCTCGGCGTGGAACGTTTTCAAAATTCAGGTTTATTCTCTACTAAACAATAAATATATGCTTCTTGGTAATGATTTTTAATTAGTTTTATAAATTAAGTCCTTCAAATGACCACCATTTTGCTAGCAATTTCAACAAATTAATAGCAAAAATGTTCTTACAATTTTAGCCTGATAACTTTTCAGCCACCCTGTATTTAAACACATCCCACGAATATAATATATCTCGCAGCAGAGGAAACTGCATCGCCATAAATTGAATAGTTTTTCTATGAAAACATATTCCCATTTTGAGATATTTACATTCTGTTTTCCTTTAACCGTTGAATCCAGTTTAAAAAGACAACTATCATCTTCGTTAAACGGTTCAATTTTTCTCATTTTCACCAAGTACCCTCACATTATTGGTACAACGTGAAGGAAATAGTAAATTGCAATCTCTTAAATTTTTCCACTGAAGCCATTTTCATGATCACCAGCACAATTGTAATTACGGCCTAATGGGACGCACGAACCTTGGGAATCACGACGTTGGAGTTGTTGATGGCTGTCGGAACTAGTAACATCACCGGCCAGTGCAGTCGTCGACCCCACAGAACCCAAGCTTCCTATACTCGCCATAGAACCCATACTACCGTGTGACCCCAAAGGTGCAGGCGTCGGTGCTGTTCTGTCCTCAACAGGACTCGTAGCTTGACTTGACATAGACCCACGTGATGATGTTTTCGTAAGCACACTTGGAGGTCGACAGAATGCCTAAGAGAAGGAAATTACACGCCAATGTTTATATTAACACTTTGCCGTCGGTGACACCACGTTGGTGCCATGCGAAAATATGCGGACAAATGCCAGTGACACCACATTGGTGCCATACGGAAATATGCGAATAAATGCCGGTGACACTACGTTGGTGCCATGCTAAAATTTTGAAGGCAATTGCCTATTATATCGCAAAGGCGTCGCGGCTATCTCACAATTAGAAACTATCGCAAAGTATCGCTTGTACTCTGTACAGGCTGCAATACGCTTCATATCCTCGAAATTTCGTGAAAATTGCCAAACAGAATTATAACATATTGTGGTTAGTAAAACGTGAGGTTTTATGATATCACGACAAATTCGAAAAGCGTCGGCGATAAGAGAAGAGATCTGACGAATCCTACCGGCGCCAAACCAAAGAATCTTGATTTATCGCGCGGACGGCATAGTGTTAAGTACATTCAACTTTCCGTTTCTGCGAGGACGTAAAATAGAGAGTGTTCGAGGAGTTGCTTGCCAAGAGTCGACTGGCGATGTCAGGTTACTTGGCACTTGAAAGAGATGTTATTATCTGTAATATTCACAAGCTTCCGTTTTCCTGCTATGTATTACATTGAGCATATTTGGTCTTTTGGTCTGATAAATTTCAAACTAGGAATTATTATTATGGTAACCAAGTGCTGATCTTGAAGCTACGGTAGGGTACGGTAGATACGATCGGACTTCCAATTAATGGACCCAAGCTCAGATCTATAAAACATCTGGGCTATGTTTCCTAAAATAGGAAAATTAGGTTTGGATGTCACTTAAAACTTTAAGTTCGAGGAACGAAATGACCGTAGGAGTTACAGCAGAAAGATGCAAAGAAGAAAAGAAGAAGAGTTGGTCTTTGAAATTGACCTTGGATGTCACCTAAAACTGTAAGTTCGAGGCACGAAATGACCGTAGGAGTTACAGCAGAAAGATACAATGGAGAAAAGAAGAAGGGTTGGTCTTTGAAATTGACCTTGGATGTCACCTAAAACTGTAAGTTCGAGGCACGAAATGACCGTAGGAGTTACAGCAGAAAGATACAATGCAGAAAAGAAGAAGGGTTGGTCTTTAAAATTGGATGGTTAAAGTTGCTAATTAGGCACTCGCTGTAAAATTCTGTATTGTGTGTACGATTCTCCGAGGATTGAGGGTGGTTATAAGATCTATATCATCGATATAAAATAAGGACATCGTAAGCAATTATCCTAAACGTCTTTTCTAAATTAAGACTTTTCCTTGAACAATTGCTCGTATCATTTGCATTATCCAATATTCTCGTGCACTGATTGTGAGCAGTCTTCTAAATTTCATAAATATAATGAGATATACCAATGCATTAAAAATAGATAAATAGATTCTATCTGGTTACCTGCATCTTTGCAGTCACGAAATCTGCTATGTGTCGACGATCTTCTTCCTGCGAATCTCCCATTAACGACAGAGCACTATCGTTCACCTCGATTATATATTCTCGACCGTCTTTCCCTACCAACAGCTCGATTGCGCAGATATCCAGTCCGCCAAACAATTGAGCCACATGGTCGACCCAAGTGCGATGTCTCTCGCTCACTGCTAATTGCTCTAACATTGCTGAACCGGTGTTGGACTTCCAGTTTCCGCTTATGCTCTTCCGCCTGGGAGGATTGTTACCAGTGATCATTCATGCGCGATTTTTGCTATTTAATTCCGATTTGCGCGTACTTCGACAGTCTTTTTTCAAGTTTACATAGAAAATACAACACGAGAGAGCTTACACTTTTGTGATCAGAATTATATTTCCAATTTTCTGTTAGCTAAGCGGAAGTAATATGAGATAATATTTTTGCTATTTAACACATTGATCGTCATGGGGGTCAACGGTGACCGGCGCTATTGAATTCAATGAAATTTTATGTGACTTTTAAATTTTAATATTTACAATTTTTTTTTAATACATTCAATATTTAAATAGTGGCATTAAAAAGGTCAAGTTCTGCTGACCATTTATCTGTGACGTTAATGTTTCTGCTTTGTAAAGATATCGTTTTAATAGAAAAAGTTTCACCTGAGTAAAAATAATGAAACTAGAGAAATAGCGGTGGCAATTAATGTGCTAATACCCAACTTTCAGCTTATTTCGACAGTCTTTTTTTAAATTTACATAGAAGATAACACGAGCAACCTTTTGCGGTCAGAATTATATTTCCAATTTTCTGTTAGCTAAGGGAAAATAATATTAGAATATTTTCTACTGTTGAGTATTACTTTTTATTTAATAATACGAATAATTAGAGGGACTGAAGAATATTTCGCAGCAGATAGCAGAAGATATTTAGCACAGGGTGAAAGGTATGCATTTTTCGATTACATCTGACATTTTCTAAAATTTGACGTTCTAAGTGGAAGTAACCCTCTATGACCCCTTGCAACTTTGAGGTAATACAATACACATCTAATCTTCTATTCTTCAAAGTCAATTTTTTAACTTTGTAAAAAATTTCAATTTACTTCCAAAAAATCATGAAATTCTTTATGACTCAACGTTACAAAATCAAGTAAAATTCATTATTTAAAATTTTATTGCTATCATTTTCTAATTCAGACACCACAAAAAATTCGTATCGTAGAGTGTTAAATTATTACCGATTGTATGCGCAATAACTAGAATTAAATTTAACAAAAGGACGAAAAGTAGTAGCAGCATATAAAATCACATCAACATTATCGTCGTCTGAATTCGATGCCACCTGAATTGAGAAGGCATAATAATAAATGCATTTTATAGACAGACTCACATGAACGCTTTGTAGTTATTTCCTATTTTCTGCACGTGCACATCGTATTTGGTGTCGATGTACGGCTCCGAAGTACTGTAAGTGTTGGTCAAAGCTGCCAAGGAGGCGAGATCTAGAAACTCTTGATTTGTTTCAGCACGGGCCTTCCCTACTCCACCGTGGGCGTGTCCAAGTTTCACCACGACGGGATAACGAGATGCGCTTACCTGAAAAAGAAAAGAAACAATCGATAAAGATAATTAATAGGATGTCTCTCGGACGAAGACGTCGTGCATTATAAAACGTAGGAGTGCCGCATACAAATCAAAATATCGATACTTTAACACGGTGTCTTTCTCGACGATTTGTTGGACCTTCCAGATTTCGCTAACAATACGATGTGCAAAATTGCTAGAAATAATTTGTTATAAATATTGCAGGATATTAGAAGGTGAAAACTCTTCATATTTGTAAGATTTATTGTAAGAACTACTGAGTTTTGTAATCCCGGCTGAGTCCCCAAAAATTTAGGATTAGCCTTTATTTGTAGAATAAGGAATGCACATAGAGTAAAGAATATGGTGCATTTAATTAAAATGAAATATGTAAAGGTAAGAGAACACGTCAGCTTTATTTTAACCGTTCGACTGCGACTCTCGAGAGATAGCCATATCAGAGTTTCACGAACGATTTCTATAATTTCGTTGAAGTATATTTTATTGTGACGGAGGCCACGCTGTCGATGACTCGGAGTCTGATGTATCGCGAAATCTGACCCTACATTTCGCTACGCATTTGCATTACATTTTCACGCGACAACCTGTTGATTAAATGGAGTTGCAGAATTTTATGATAGATCTATCTATAATTAAAAGATTTGTGTGCAGGATGAATTGAAGATCCTATTGTAGACTTTATTTTTGAACAGCTTAGACAGAGCGCATTAGAGTGAAGAAATGCACGATCGAAATTTATTCTTTTAACCGTTCAGAGGTTAATACACTTTCGAACGAGACTATAGGAAAGTCATTAACAATATATGCACATATGTAGATTCTGCATTCCGTTCTAGCTTCGACTGAAACCAGTTCGATGAGACGCCTACAGCAATCTCGTACTTGTCCGCAATAATCGAATGCGTTAACCGACATCTGTGTACGAAGATCAAAGTCTGCCGATACGCTGCCAGTTGATTAAGCAGTTTACAATGTTCGCGTGGGTTAACGAAGAAAAATACTGATATCGATACACCGCCCTGTTGCTACATTACAACCGCATATTAAATTGTTTCCTATCGCCCAGTATCCCCGATAGGGTCCACTTATAACTGAAAATCATTTCCCCACGACAGGAATTCCATTGCCTGGAAAAATTCTCAACTAAACTACTCCTATGTTACATTCAAGTATTCCAAAAAAAAAAGAAGAATGAAAACTATGCCACGCACTACAAAGTCCTATATTATCCTATCAAAACGGCTCCGTTCCCTATAATCGGAAATCACCTGCAGCGTACAATCTACAATCGCCAGAAACATGAATTCCACCTGTACTCCATGGTGATCGAGTTAAGAAAAAAACCAGAGTAAAGACACTGTAAGAGGCGAGTGCTTTTCAACATATCCCGTTACCATAGATAATCTCGGAATTCCAAGACCGATAGAAACGAGTCACCGTCACGAAACTCTAAGTGGCTGACCCTAAACAGGGAAGATAGTACCCCGCGACGTTCCACGGTGTTTTCATCGGTTCTCCGTTGACTCGGTGAAATGTTCGACAGCCTCTGTGCCGTGCTGACATTACCTTGAAACCGCCATAAGATCGCGCACGAAGAAACGCTGGAGGTATACGTCGATGGGAATCCGAATTTTACGTGCCGTCGTGCAAAAAGGAAGTCGCCGTTTAAACGTCGCGTTCCCCATGGCGACGTATCCGGGCGGGTTAAACTGGGAGTACCGATACTCCGACGTAACAGTGCTCAATCCATACGTGTGCGCGTATTTATGCCGACACGTGGGTGTCGCAAAAGTGCTTTCCTGAGCACCGCTGGACGCGTGTCCGTTCCCCCATTGTGCGAACACCAACGATGGGGATCAACGACGAGGGACACGCAAGATAAATCATTTATCGTGCTCGAGGGGACTTTCGTGGACTTGGAGAGCAGACAAGGGTGTCAACTTCGATTTTATTCTTCGTGCTCAGTCGGGTCGAATGCGTACGTTGCGCGATGGAACGGTTAAAGGACGTGGTGTACATACGTTAAAATTGGAGACGGACGAGGGTTGGATAGAAGATACACCGTAAACGGTCAGACTCGTGAATTTGAAGTTGTCATTGGAAACGGAAGAGGTTTCGTGGAATTTATACCAGGGGATTGCGGCTGAGAGATGAACCGAGAATTTGAGACTTTTCCGTTGGAAATCGAGTCGGTTTCAGGGAACCTAGAAAATCATGGGATTCGGGTCGTCGTATCGAAGAATCCGAGATTTTTCTTTTGAAATCGAGGAGGCGTCGAAGGGCCCGGAATACTAAGGGATTCAGGTTGACGGTGGATCCGAGAATTTGAGACTCTTTTCACTCGATACCGTAGACGTTTTAAAGGCGCCCGAAACTCGGCATATTTAAACAGGGATCTTTACCCGTATCTGTGTTCCGATCATAAAACCAGGAATTCGGAATGTAACTTCGCAGTAGCGCGATCGGAATTTTATCGTTAATTCGATTTGGAGAAAGCTTAGACGTAGTGATTTCACGGCGAAGCTCTGAAATCAATTTCTCGCATAAAACGATACCCACCTAGGAACGGTTGTTTGGGTTCCATGGAACAATTAAAGAGGAGGATCGCCTATTAAAGCCGACAGGCTAATCCCAAATCGAAGGCGCGCAGCGCGGAACCCCCGCGAGCCTGTTTCCGGCAAAAGAGAGGCGCCTCGGTGATTCGACACTGTGCGAAAAGAAGAAGACGAACGAACGAACGAAATAAACCACCTCTCTCATTTTCAAATGGAGACAGACAAGGAGTAACGTTTAACGAAGGTGAATACGAAACAAGGATGGAGAACACGAAACGAGAGAGGAAAACGTCTGTGGGTGGCCGGCGGAGAGACGGAAAGGTACTCCGAGAAGTGGGGATGAGAGTAAGTGGAGGGACAGATGGTGGAGGGAGGTGAGAGAATCAAACACCGAGCACGGGGAGAGAATAAGAGAGGAAGAGAGAGAGAGAGCAAGAGAGAAACAGAACGAAGAGGGGCAAACGAAAGAGAAAGAGAGAGAAACGGGACGCGAAATGGCAAGAGGGAACAGGTAAGACACACTCCTCTGCAAGGTGGACAAAAAGAGAGGGAAAAGGGAGCGAGTGACGGAGAGAAAGGGAGAATCAAGAGAGACGCGGTTCGAACGATCGAGGTAAGATCGTAGGAAGGAACGAGAGCCTCCGGTGTCGTTGGCGCTTGCATTGCTTTTCGAAGCTCGCGCGCGAACGGTTGCTCGCGAGTGTAGGTGCGTGCTGCGCGCCGCTCGTCCGAGAGACACCCGAATAACACTTATCCCTCGTTTGCCGGTGGTGGTGGCTCCTCGTTTTCTTTTCGCGCTTCGTGTTATCTCACGTCGGACCGCGTGCCTCGAGATCTTTCGTGTGGCCGAGAAAGCTCATGACCGGAACGTTGGAAAGACTATTCGTGATCGTCGTACGCTAGAAAGTGACGGCCGAGTGAATCGCCGGGGCGCGAATTTCAATTTCGATCCACGCTGTTCGATCGATCGTTTGTGCACGATTCACGCCGGTCCATTTTACCCTGATCGGCAAGAGGCGATTTCGAAGTATGATCGCGACTCTTGTTTGAGGTCAAGGAGAATAACGGAGAGAAAGGTAGAGTGCAAGTAAACTGCGAGGAAAGCCGAAGAGGAAAAATCGCTGCCGGCGGGTCACGGAGAAAGGTATATCTATGTCGCGACTCTGTCATTTCAAAGGGGTACTTGCATTTCCGCGTTTTATGCGGTACCCTCGTACTTCCGCCTCTGGAGAACGCACTTGACACACATGCCCACTGATCGGGGAGAATTTCAAGTTGCTCGTTGCACGGAGTTCCTTTTCTCCGACGTAACCAAGTGAGCTCGTTATGGCGCTGAGTGTTTTCTTCTATATTCGGTCATGCAGGGTGCAGCGTTGGAAAGAAATGTTTAATTTGAAAGGTCGTGAATGACGGAGTTAAAGAGCAACATTTTTGTGTCGTGCTTCATAAAAGTGGGAGGTTATTTTTTGCACAATGTTAATTGAGATTCATTGAAAAGATTGTGTACCGATAAGGGTTGATATAAGGACGAGCGAAATCGAAGATCGGTTTGTGAAACATAATTCTTAGATCGGTCATTTGAAACCTTAGTTCCATTTAACTGCACGGAAGAATGAGAGATTAATGCCTTCAAGAATTATTGATATATCAAATTACGAGTAAATCGTAGACAATAGCATGATTCATCGTTATTAGTAATTGCGTCAAGTATCACGAATCATCGTACGTTATTAAGGAAGATATATAAAGCGATAAATCTCGGCTTTTAACACGTCATTTGAATATACATAAAAATACTGTCAAATTCGGTGTTTTTAGACAAATTTAAAGAAACGTGAAATCAGTGTCAAAGTAGACTTATCGTAAACATTAAGGGGAACTGAAATGAAGACATTTACGAGCATTCTATTATGTTAATTTTCCCTTTAAACGTGCCCATTATGTCCGACGACGTCTAACCACACGTTTCATCAACAAAACTCCGAATTCCCGATACGTTTTCGCTGCATGCCAATAAAAACTGCGCAACGTTATATTCTATAATCGACAGCTCGCTCCTAACATGAATAATTCATGGCTGCTAATTAGTCGAGCTTCGTTTTATCTTGTTCGAGCGCTGGCGATCATCATTTTCCCTTGCCATTTACATCCTCGAATGTCGATAGAGAAATTCATCGACGATCGAAGGAATCGCTTCCAAAAATCCTTTATATCGATGTTCAGTGAGGTACGAGAAAATATGTAATTACAGGCTTTCGTATGTCACCGACGAATACGCGATAAGTGAGTTTCTTTCCACGTGCAATCGTAAATTCGTCGCGCTTATGTAACGAGTGCTCCATGAAGTCGAAACGTTGCGTGCCAAATCTGCCGAGAACTAGTTACCGCATGTAAGAAAAAAAAATTCGTAACGTTTTGCAACCGTGTCCAAAATCTATCTCGATACTTTTCTCTTCGGAGAAGAATTCCAGTGAAATACGAAGCGCAATGAGCACGCTTATTCTCTAAGGAAGTTCTCCATCTTTGTCGATGACATGGGGGATTCCATTATCAATTATCGTCGACTAATCAGCGGAATACGATCAAAGGGAAAACTTGACATTTGGACGCATAAATTTGAATCTAATAATGTTCGTTATTCCGGTAAAATGAACAGCCAGTTGGCATATAGCACATCTAGTTGCGCAAATCCGTGCGGCTTACAACGAAACTCCATATTCATAGATAGACGCGGCATACGATATTCTATATCGTATTTTCTTGTAAACGAAATTCACATTTATTTATCCGGCCTGATCGAGAGCGGTGAGAGTCCGTGTTATTTGCTGGATTGCCTTAATTACCATTTCTGACGCCGTAGAATACCCTCGTTAGAGGTATATACCCGAGATTTATGCGGCTACACGTTCGAAATGTCGAAATCGTGACGAGTATCTTGTGATTTTAGTCACAAGACATGGAAATTTCACTCCTCGAGAAATTTACCGATCCTCGATTCCCTTTTTTCGCCAAACTCGACGAACTTCGTGAGAATGTCGTCCCGAACGCGGTGGGAATAAATGTTTTTTTTTTCACCGGAGCGACGATGTACACAGAATCGAATGTTGCGTCTCTCGATAATTAAGCTGCACGGTGGAATCGCCGATTCTTTCGATAACCATCGCATAATTCAACGGTATTTCTGCACACTAGAGCTTCTGGTTATCTTTATGGCTGGCAGTATCGTTTACTTTCTCGCAATAGCAACTGTTTTTACTATTTACAATTAATCGACCAAGAAAACCCTCAGGGTTTAAATTGCGTTTGTAGTTTTTCATAGGTTCATTGGAATTAATTCAGTAATATTCTCTGACTGTACGTTTCTACTTGCTAATAACAATCATAGACATTTTTGAGGATAATTGAATAAAGTTTACAGGATCGTGATGTAATTTGAAATTCGAAATTAATGCGATAGAAAATTAGTTGCGTGGCGAAATTATATCCAGGTACGTCGAATAGACCACAAACCACGAAAACCGCATAGATTTAACGAAAGACAGAGAGAATTCTTGTTTCGATAATGATATAAATTTGAAAGTAAAATTCTCCAGTAGTCGTCGGCGATGTTGAGACAGATTTTACTGGATACGCTTTATTCTTGAAGTCAACGTCGTGCAATTGAATTGGCCACGCTTCCGAGGAATCGTTTTCGATAAACGGTACGCCAGAAAATATGAGAACACACGTTCAGGACTGGCTGAACGAGTGCCGGTCGTATTCCAAGTACATACATATGTACTTACTGGCAGAGAATTAACGATCGATTCTCTTACGTGAGCTCCGTACGGCTCTTTTCGTTCCACGATTCAGCTTGTACGAGATAGCAGATAAAATTCAATCCCAATTCCCACCGTTTTCGTACGTAAGCTTGATTCTTCAAATTTTAGTTATCGGATATATCGAACCATCGATTCGAGGTGAAATTTAAAATGCAACGACGTTTACTGAATCCTATTGTAAACCATATTCACTGGTTGCAAAGGGAGACTATTTACGGTTATGTTTAGTGACGTTAACCCTTACCACTCCTATGCTGAGTTTGGCTCGACATTATATAACGCAATTTCTAAGATAATAATAATATTAACACATTGCGTACGGCGCTCTTTGCGATTTGTGTATCCAATTATTTTGCACTCTTTCGGAAATTCGACATACATTTATTTCGCTAAGAATTTGGCAAGGGAATATCAAAGGCTACGTTGCCATAGTAAAAATCAATTTATTCTTAATTTCTTGAGTCGTCGATATATACGTACATATAAAAAAAATAACAAACGAGATATCTCGTAATCCGCGACGGTCGGTTTGCTATATACGAGATATCTCGTCACCCGTACGCAATGTGTTAATAATAATATATAGTAAGAATAATTTCTCTTCCAATACAACTGTTTTGATATATTTTGTAAATTAATTAAGGAGTGCAAAGGTTTAAAAGTAATCACGTCAAAAGGGGGATGCTACACCCGTAGATTCACAAATGTCGATGACCTCTTCAAATGCACCTTCCTTATCAAACTAACTACATAAATAATAGATACCTCTAAGAGTTTCTTTTAGCTACTACTACTTTGTCTCCGAAATATTCAATATTAACCCTAGATCTACAGGCTTAAGTAAATCTGTTTTACATAAATATATTAAGTGCTTTGAAAAGGGAGGGATCAAGTGGTAAAGGAGACAATCGGTTAAGTAATTTCTGCATTATAAGATACACGTGAAATATCTACTGTGCTGCTTCTCGATGAACTTGAGAAATGTTTACAAATACAGTAAAACCCCGTCGATTTGACGGCTTTCATAGACCTACTGTTAATCGTTAATATTCAAAAGCATCGCTGTGGGAACGTCGAACAGCATTACAAAACAAAATGTCCCCCGTTAAGACTTAAATTACGCATACACGATACTTCGCATCTGCGGAGTTATATTGCAAACTACGCGTTTCAGACCCTCGGACGATCGATTATCATTATCAAGACCCATTGTCATCTCGACAACATTACACACCCGAAGTTCCTCGAAGTCCGAAACTTAACGGGGGACGTCGAAAGCGTTAAATCGTCCTCTCAGCCTACCCACATCGAGTACGAGCGATAGGACGATTAAATCGAGGAAGATATAATCCATCGGTTGGGCGTAGGAACATAATGCATGCGCCATATCGGCGTGTATGATATTACGTTTATTACGCGTTACGCCGATACGCAGAGGGCCGAGTGGCGCCAACCAGCCGGTCTCCAACTTATACCTTCGCATATTCGCTCACGTTCTGCGTACCTTTGCTCTACGCGCGCCTTTTATTTCCATTCGAGGAATACGCCGGAGACTGGTCTCGTAATCCACCAGAGATTAGACCCGCGAACCGAATATTTATAGCCGTCTCCTTTCGCGGTGATTACACACGTACGGCATCGGGTTTCGGTGCTCTTTTTTTTCTTATTTCTTTTTTCGCTTCAAATAAACAAGGAAAACGTGCGGTTCACGGTGTTCCTGGAGATGTTGCAAATAAGATGAAAGAAAGTGATACAGACATACGCATACACGCGGAGAGAGAATCTCCAACTCATAGGTCCTTAGTGATAGAGCAATCACCGGAGACCTCGATAATAAATTTCGTACTATTAAACTTTCCCGGGAAAGAGGTTCGATTTATTGGCTCTTTATCTGTTATTTATAGCCGCGACGCTGAGATTCGTTTCACGATTAGTATCGTACGTTATTCGATGCACCGGCCGTAACGGAATCACGGAATTACAAGTTTAACAGCCTTACGTAATTGCATGCGGGAAAAACTGATAGTATCGTTGAAATTGGCCGTACAAAATTTATGGAAGTTAGGCCCCGAGACCGATATTCTCTAGGGTTATTCTATTATTATAAAGAATTTCGCAGCACGGTATTACAGTGCGATCTCGTTCCATTTGTTTGCTGCATTTTCGTCAACGTAAATGTGCGTGTCTTCTGATTAATGACGTTCCCCTCCCGATGTTGGCCATTGTCCAATGTATGCCATTAGCGTCGACGATGAATTTCTCGAGTTCCCGCGTGAACTTCTCGCGGACCACCCTTTCGCGGCAACATTGTTACCGTACTACCGAAAATAATCCAAGAAATATCCTGAATTGAGCAAACTTCTACATCTTCGTAGATTCTCATAGGTGACCGCAAAAATATTCAGAACGATGCATAATTCTCCTAATCGAGTCTCACCGCTTTGCAGTATAAGGAAGTCGTGTTACTTCAGCGTCAAGGAATAACCGTTTGACCGATACCTTAAACACCATCGACCGCAAACACTGTCTTCTTTCCACCCGGAAACGGCAATGCGACGGTGCTATATTTCTCACGCTAATTAGTCTTGGTTCAAGAACCCTTGGCAGATGAATGCCCGCTACAAATGAGAGGGAAACAACGACTATGCGCCATTGTTTGAGAATACGAGAAAGAAAAAATCTTGTACTTTTGCTCGACGACGGTAAATCATATTACTACACGGGCTACTTGATTTACAAGCGTACCTTTTCATTATACCAAGTTATGACTTCATTCGTCCGACCCAATTATCCCAACGGGCTTATATGTATACGTTTTTCTCTGAAACGCGTAAAAACAAGATGTAATTTCGAAATGGGGCGTCGTTAGATCCCACGTGAAAAATAAAAAACGGCCGAGTTTCATGCACGGCCGCGAGGAAATACCGTAAACCGGAAGTTTTTAATATACTGTCGAAATTTCGGATAGAACGGGAGAGCAGCATCCCACATTGCGGCGGCCTTGCCTAAAAGTCAGTAGCTTACGAAACAGCACGTGGCTGCGGTATCGTCGGGGTGTGGTCCCTCTGCGGTTTCTCCCGTTACATCATCACGAATATATGGCCGGTCTAGTCATGCACTTTCTGGGTGGTTGGCATTCCTATTTTCCCCTTTTCGTTCCTCCTTTGCTGCTCCTCCCTGAGGCGCGAGCAGAATTTTAGCGCGAGACCACGGAATTATATGCGGCCATACGTGCCGTACATAATCGACCGCGGAGTTTAATTAACATTTGAGATTATTCCTCGGCCAACTCGCTACGGGGGAACCGATTGCATTACGCGCGACCAATTGCATTAAGCTGCGATAACGAACGGAGTGACGGAGTGAATTTAAGGCAGAATGAATCCTTCGCGATCGCGGGTTTTCCACTTTCCATGATTTCATGCTGCGTCAGATTTTCGCGACATGATTGTCGAGAGTGTGAATACAGTTTTGTAACTTTATAATGTCCTTTTCAATATTATAAGACATTGGCTTGAATATGTTTTATTATGAATTCGTTTTGCATTAAATATTATGATCGTTTAATCGTTTAACTATTATGATCGTTTCGCCTAGGTCTTACTATTTAGCACCTTCTTCGATAACCTTCTACTTAAGGTGTCAAAAGACACCTCGATATATTTCATTTATAACGCTATTTTTTAATTAATAATGTTACAATGTTGAATTAATTTTCTGATAAAATAAAAAATATTAAGCAGAAATTAGTTTTTAACAGTTACTCCCAAGATGTTTGCATTGAAGCGCAAGGGGGTCAAAAGACACCTTTGGCTGAAATAGGTATACGCAAAACCGTGGTAGAAAATTTCTACCGCGGAATTTCTACCACGAAAATTTCTAGTTTTAAGGTGGGTTCGTAACTACTGAGGCTATGACACGGCTATGACGTATGTCACGTAGGAAAAGTTTCTTGTCTTTTTCTTCCTTCGCATTTTTCGCTATCAACTACTATGGTTGATTCGACCAGGACCTACTGTTTTAGGTGGGTCCCGAACCATCGAGGCTATGACACACATACAAAATAAGAACAATTTTTCCAAAGATGACGGAACATTTGCGAGTCCCAGCCTTTACTTCCTCACCCACCATAGCCCCTCGCATGATTTTCTTTAATTTCCTGTAAGTTCCAGCAGACGAAACAATTATACATATTTTAAAATGGAAACTTTGCTTCCGGCAATAAATACACGTAGGATTTTTCTCCTAGAATTGTTGGACACCGACTCATATCAAATATTTTTGTAAGATGAACCCCAAAGTGACTCGGATATCAAGCAGGACACTCTGCTTATTTTCGGCCGTTTATTGCGTTCCCCAAATATTTTAGACTTATCAAGAGATGTCGTAACAATAGCATCCGCCCATTGGGAATCCTAGTCACGAGGGTCAGAATTGTGCAAACCTTCCACCGCACTATTTTGGAGTCCTTAACACGAGAACTACCGGCGTTAAATCTATCATATTTCAATATATTAAATAAGCACTTTGAAAAAGGAGGAATCAAGAGCCGGAGAAGATGATCGATTCCGCGATTTGTGTTTTTTGAGATGGACGTAGAATATTTATTCTATGACTCTTCTATAAACTTGGAGAATTCTTGGAAAAAGTTGTGTACCAGTCATTTTGACTGGTTTGGTAGTTCTAGTGTTAAAAGGACGATCTAGAGCTCGAAAGCAGAACAGTTTTACAATTTAAAATTCTGCTCCAAAGTCGTATCATCGGTCTGCGTTTCTGATCACTCTTGTCTCTTCAGTTCAGAATCTTTTCCTTGTAATAAAATTGTTAGGATCGTACTGCGCAAGACATTATATTAAAATTGTCGTGAGAAGTGGTATTCTAACAGAATTCGCCAAAATTTTACGGGGCGAGGATGAATTTCACGAAAGAGCGGAACAAATACTTTGGCGTACGCATTGTTATTATGAGTCAGCCTTGGCACCGATAGCCTCGTATCCATAAATTAACATTCGGCGGAGCGATTTCAAATACCGAGAAAGCCTCCGTATGATTCGCGCGGCCTCGTAGCTTTTTAAAATTTCAGCCGCACGCGGAGCAATGCATACATTCGCATACATACATACATCGTCGGTTCTTTAAAGCCTCGACGTCTGCCGCGTTCTTTCGCGGGCTAACTAACGCGTAACACTACTACGAGTGACTCAGCAGCCAACAATCTCATTCACCGAAGACCGAGAATCGCGATAACCGCATACATGAACGCTTTTACAATTCCGCTCTTCGAGGAAGAAGACACTTTTCGAGACAGGAAAGCGCTTTAAGCAATTGGAGCTATTGCTCTTTATGTTAGTAAAACTTCCTCTTTCTGCTTGCCGTTTCTATTTTTATTTTTAACACGGTAAAACGTGGACCCTTAACCCTTAAAAGGTATCATGAGTGAAAAATCACCCCATGTAAATTGTTTTTCTAATATTATTAGCAAACCGAATTACTGGCAACACTAATTGTTTCTGTAATCATTTGTGGCGTCAGTCGGGATAGCATTATCATAAAAAAGTTCACTTTTGTTGTGCACTTTGTTAGGTACACAACGCCAATACCATCATCCACATCTCAGCAAGGAAGATGCTGTATATGTACAAGGAAAAAAAATAGAAAATATACTGTGAGATGTACAATATGTACCAACTTCAATTGTAAAAGGCACCGCAATATTATTGTATTTGCAATAATAGTAAGAAATAAATTTTATAATTTTCTCATTTAAATCAAATAAATTCTCAAATAATCTAATCTTATTTACATGTCTTTATTAAATTTATAAAATAAAATTCATTTACCGGGGTGAAATTACACCCATGATACCGTTAACGTGATTTTTTTAGATGATACTTTTTAAGGGTTAAATGACAGTTTTGTAATTCTATATTAATTTGTGTACGGCGGCACGAGAGATGATAAAAAAATTAATTAAACATACCTGACGCGTATTGTTAGAGAACAGTGTTAGAATTGCTGTTTTATAGTTTCTGAAAAATTTGTAATTATAGAAAGTGGTTATTATAATTTCGTGTAAATTATGGAAAATTTTCTATGCGGCTGGGAGTATGTTCCGTTAAATGGGAACATCAATCGGCAGCGCTCTTGCGCGTGTCACGGTTTTAGTAAAACAATACCAGCCTGATTTGCGTTTCACGTTTGTTAAACGCTCCGTGAAATCACATACTGAAATAACGTACGAGCGTGAAAAAGGAATTCTAATCTTTTCTTTCGTTCACCCACGCGCAACAGAGGAACAGTCGCAGTTTAGAATACATGCTGTGAGGAGAGCGAGTAGTAGGTGGACATCGCGATAGATTCGGAGAGGAGTATGAATTGCCCCGATACATCCATATCTGTTTGCCGAAATATTAAAATCACTTCCATAAAACAGCAGAGAGCAGAGATACGTATCGAGTGTACAATGTAATTACAAGATAGTAATCTTATTTAATGTTCTTCATGTATCTTGCAATTAGAGAAGAGGTGAGAGAGAGGCTTAAAGATGTTAGAGACTCGCTTCAGAAGCGATGGAACGCATTGATTACTAAATTATTCTTGAGAAAACTTTTCTTCGGTGTTGAGAGAATAATATTTCAATTAATTCTATATTCATTTACAAATTCTATAGATCAATTGATCTTTAATTTAGAGCTCTATGAGATATAGAAATATTTTTTAATAACACACACTTATACCATTAATATTAACTGTTAATTTGCGTGGTTGAAAAACTTTCTGCCATCCACAAGTAGCGATTTTAATCGTTTGAATGCCATATCGCGCAATCGCGCTTCTTCTGCTCAGTACCTAAAAGTGGCAAGGTCGTTGACCTGTAGATTAGATGGTACCTTTTGTATGAACAATAAAGATAGTTTCGTATTATATTTTGATTACAATAGTTCAGGTATAATAGAAAGGGTGTTAGAGATAAGAGTTCGATATTTAGAAGGCTCATAGTACTCACTGATACGAGTAAAAAATATCTAATTAACATGGAACCTAAAACACTGATTGACATAATTTTTTCCACAAACACCATTTATGCTGATTTTTATGGATTTTGTGACACTGAACACGAATACGAAATTCGGTTTTCTCCATCAGAGGCCCTTTTTTAAAAAATCAATTATGAAGGAAAATGCAAATTTTCAAATTTCAGAATTGCGTGTATCTCAATCCTTAAAGTTATTTAAAAAAAAATTTTCGTACATAAATATTCTATAACGCCCTAATAATCCTAATCCTAATCCTAATAATCCCAATTTTTGTGGATATCTTTCTACCTATCTTTAAAAGTACACGTCCAGGATAAAATCTTATAGCAGGAGGCGATAGAGCAGACATTTTTTTTTCGGGAAATTATGATTGAAATTTACTGCACGAGTTTTGTTTTCTGTTGAAAAGTTATTAGAACTGCAAGACACAAGGCACTGCCAGTGATTCTCAGCGCAGACGTTTCACCCACGTCAGAATTATAGCTTGCTTTACCAGTACATTTACTATTTATGACTTATTTTACAACAATAACACTGTATTCAACAAAGTGTTATATTTGTAAAGTTCGATCATAAACATAAGCAATATTGCTCAACTGCATTCTCAATTTTAAGATTATACGATCTGTTAAATATAAAAGCGCTTGTCATAAAAAAAGCCTTACGTGATGACGACAAGCGGATCACATATTTGTATTCAACGTAAATAGCACTATTGCAATTACATATTAAAGCTTTTGTGCCTAAAGAAGTGCTTCATTCCTCTTCTAGTATTTTTACATTTAACCCTTTGCGGTCGTATTTCAATTAAAACAAAATGTGTAATCGCGCTTAAAAGAAAACTACTAAAATCTTAGTAAGAATTATATATATCTCAGGGACATGTTGATACTTTGCTTGTGGTGGTTGACAGTAGACATACGATGACAACGGTAAAAGTGCTTTAGTGGCTGAGAGCAGACAAACTACCGCTAACTGAGGGTTAATACCACTGTAAAGATGAATTACCAAGTAGCCCACAAAAAAAGAGGTATTGGTGATTCAGAATCTCGTTTTCGATAGTATTGTACGCGCACTAGTAGGTGAAAATGCTTGAACCCGATCACGGAGCACTGATTAATCGTCGGCGGTCGAGGGCAAACTGATAGCGAAACGAACATCGAAATGCTTTGTTATTGTTAGCGGATCAAGGAGACGGACACCTGTAAGTCGCGGTCGCCGAGACGCGCTTAAACGGAGTATATTTTGACAACACTTCGCGGTCATCGTACTCGTCGGTCAGTGAAATTGAATTGATCGCACCCGCTGCTCGTAGAATTAATATTGAAGTTGTAAATGCAATTGAACCATATTGCTTATTTATATGACGGAATTTTACAAGTATAATACTTAGTTTAATGTAGTGTTATTGTCGGAAAATAACTCCTAAACAATAAATACACTTGTAAAGCTATAATACTAGTGCGGGTAAAACGACTGTGCTGAGAATCACTGGTTTATTTTCATAATAAACTTATCTTGACATCTTTGAACTTGTGTATTTCTAAGAAAATTCCTTGGTGTACATTCAATATTTTACCAGGAAGCTCACTTACGATATTGAACACTAATAAACAATAAAGATTAATTTACATCAAAAGGGTTAAATTTATTTCACATGTTAATTAGACATTTTTTACTCGTCTTGGTGAGTACTTTAAGTCTTCCAAATATCGAATCCTTTTTTTAATACTTTGTAAACAATATCATTACGTGATAAACCAAAAAGAAAATGTTATAGTTTATAAGCAAACAAATGTGAATATCGTACGTCCTTCCGTTCTTATTTGCGACCGAAAAAAGCGTGATCGAGCGGCTTAGCACTTTTCGGCCAGATTTCCGCAGATTCAGAGCATTCAAACAAATACAGAATCTACTTCAATGAAAATACCAATGGAAAAATAAAACTTTGTTCCCACAAAATTTTCTACAGTCATTGTAACCACCACAGCTATTGTTACTATGGCGATTCTCTAGTTCCAAAGTAATGTTTACTTTATTCGAACAGGGTAAACACTCGTAGCGCTTCTCTAAAGGCGTATGTGAACGCATCGTTTTTAATCGTCCCAAGTAGATTCGCACCAAAGATAGCCATTCGTCAGTCAGAGTCTCTATTTTTTCCCTGTCTGGCTATAAGTAGATTCAGACAATCTGTGTAAGCCGCTCGTGACCCGCGAGCTGTTTTCAAACACTTTCATTCTTACTTCTCTATTTTTTTTTCTTTCCTCCAATGCGTGTGAAAATACCTGCACATTTATTTCTGTAACATTAACTGCCTTCATATTTTTAGTCCTCGTACTTTTACTCGATAGAAACGGCACGATAAATATATAACTTCTCTCATGGCGCGCATAATGCCAGTCATCGAGACAGTTTTCTTTGCCTCGTGCTTAACAGGTTAATTGCACTTCGTTTCACGCCCGACAATTTGTATTACCGAGACATTTAATTGATAATCTACTGGAAATGCATATTGTGCTTCGTTCGTTGCCTTCTTCTGCTGCAGTGTCGTGAATTCATTACTAGCTCTAATTTCAAAGACGACGCGCGTATCGGCAATCTTTATCAAGTTCCTATTTATAAGAGCTTATCGATTTCCCTGGAAAGTTAATAATTCCTTTGGTGAAAGTTCCAGGATTTAAATTCTACGGAATTAATCGGAACGGTATTAAAATGGGGACAACTGCTGCACTTGACATTATTAATTGTGCAGGTAATATACGACACCGGTTTAAATAATTTATTCTTCGTTTCGAGATGTTCTTCTTCATCTTCTCTACCTTTCGGTGTAAATTGCTGCCGATCATTTTGCGTAGCACATACAGTTTCAGGTGGTTTTTAAATCGTCGAGGAAATAATATACGTATCACGTGAGAAAATTTGTAAACTTCTCAAAAGTGATGGGGGAGAATTTGAATTTGGGCGCACTGATTGCGAGTTAGAGACTTTACCTGCTTACCCACCATAACCCACCTACAACATATTTATTATATTGATTATATATTTTTGTTTTGTAGATTGTGGCCTGTGCAAAGAGCCAACAAATTAGCTTCATTAAATAGTTAAATTAATTATCACTTCTACAATGTAATTCGACCGTGTTATAATGTACGTGGATGCAACGTGACATAAGTGATAAGCTTCAATTTTTTACTTACGATTAGACTTCTTTCATAATCGCCGGTATAATTAAAAATGTATAAATAACTCTTATTAACGATATTTTAACGGCAAACGCATGCAACAGAGAAAACCATTCGTCATGTTCCGAGAATTAAATCGAACCACGTACAATTTCCTTCGTGCGGTTCGACCGCAAGTTTATTCTCTATTGTTTGGTGACCACGATTTAAATTCGAGAAAGACAATGGTTATCAATCGTTAGACCTTGTGACAAATTTCATGGTTATGCGTATTTTTATATCGGTATCAAAAGTAACTGGTTAATCTGGACTTCTCTGGTAAAAGACAATTATCGGTGTCCCGATCTTTGCAATGTCAATCTGTGGTCGTTTTCCTCTTTAAGTATTCGTCCTTTAAGCTTTTCTTGGTGTATGATCAAACTTTAGAATAAGGATTTTTATGATTGTCCTGTTTTGCAATTAGATTGACACATGGTTTATGGTAAATAGCAATTTTAAATACTATAAGAGAAAATTGCTCGTGGAACTTTGCAATCAAAGTAGCAGCTACGTCTGATAAACGTCGACCGGAAACTACTTTGCTTCAGTGACACGATTAAAAATTTCAGGTTTTACCTGCGAAAAGTTGATAATACTATCGACCATTCGAAATTTTTATCATTTATTTTATAGAATTCTGTTTGCATAACTGTAGTTTTTATAATTTTCAAAATGGACAGCTCACTGCTTCGACATTTGTCCTATTTCAGAGTCAGCCTTTATAGTTCAATTCTGCATGACTCATTATTGTACCAGGGACGACTGTGAAATGCATTGTCGGAGACGCAAATTTGCATTAATGCAACGCGCGTCTGCAATGCATATTATAACAGATACCCAATAAAAAGCTATTACGTTTTTTTTATTTTGAGCGATGAATGAAGATTGACGGATCGTTATCGCCCGTCGCGTAATATGTTAACAACGACTCTGATAAGCTAACTGCCCCCTATTGAAACTACGTTTCTTCGGTATTTGGTCTATGAGTCACGCTTATATTACTAGCCTGAATGCAAAAATATCAAACGAATGTCAACCGGATGAATTTATTACGCGTTAAGTATTCGCATATCTACGTTTGCGTTTATATTTTCTGCATATGTTTAGCTTTGAAATTACGCAAACTTTTTTAATTCCTAACCTTCTATCAGACTTAATCTTTTGTTCAAAGAAAAATAGGTTCTCGTGGTAATTAGGATGTTGTAAAACCTAATCTACAATTAAAAATAAGATGAGATACAAATTATGAATGCCAGGTATGAAATTAGGTAAATGACTTTAGACCGATTTTGGCAGAAAACGTATGGAATGAATGAAATATTAAGATGTAGTCTGCTTATAGGCTATTTTGCCTGTTACAGGGTTAAAATTATTCAATGTTATTGATAAGCTGCATAATTGTCTTGCCATATGCAATCGTATACATGTAATTCAAAAGCTTTCAATTTGTTAGCGAGCCCATGTATGCTGCATAAATCAAGGAAATCTGCTGAAATACTCTTTCAAGTAGAACAGTCCCTGCCACAGTCTGACTCTTCCCGGTGCGATCTGATTCACGAGCAGTTAAGTGCAATTGCAGAAGTTGCATCTCAGTATTATTGCACTTAAATTACGATATTTCGTATTTAAAAGATCTTCGGTTTCTGTTGGTTGGCTTTTTATTCGGTTATCAACGATCAAAAGAACGTACGTAAATGTCGCAAAACTCAAAGGTTTAAACTTATTTGACAATGTGGGGGCAGCGAGTTTGGCTGATAAATTTCTATGAATATTAAATGAGTGTAGTGTGATATCCAAGTTGTACGATTAATGATAAAATCGGACCATTAATATTTATAAAATATCGCGTTATCTTGAACTTTAGATAAAGTACGTGTGACATAAATTGTCAATTACCTGATAGTTCGATAACTGCAATTTTATCTATGTAAAATAGCGAAAAACAGTAATTCCCATACTCTAAAATCGCTTGTATACGAATTAAATTTAAAAAAAACTATTTTCAACTTTTAATGCAATTATTACCGATCCAACCATGGTATTCTATTATTATTTAGTGTATACCCTCGTGCTTCTTGTTAGGTGGTTATTATTAATCTAAGAAAAAATATTCTACATGAGCGTGCATCTTCCACGCTCTTCAGTCGTGTATCTTGCTTTTCTGCTTAGAAAATTCCTTTTGTGAATCACTTCCTCACAAAAGAAAAACTCCTTTTCAAGGAAATACAAAAGAGTAAAACAATTCTCAACCATTGCTAATGTCCTTCCAAGTAAAATCAACCTACATACAAATCTCAAAAAATCAACCAATCCACATCAAATCTATCACCCAAACTGCAAAAATCCTTCTATCCCATAAACTTTCAAATCCAAAGAAAAGCCCCAAATCCCCCTCCCTACATCACACACCACAAAAATCCTTCGATTCCCAACAATGTCCAAACTGCAAAATCCATCGAAAGTACAATTTCAGTCCAAACAAAAACAAAACCCATCCACCTTAATCGCCGTGCCGATTCACGATCCTCTTTAGGCTCGGATTCATCCTCTCTACTCAGAACAGTCGACGTAATCATCCGCTTGTCCATTGCACTTCCGAGCGCATCGTCGGCCGACATGACGTAAGGTCCAAATTTATGATTAATCGCGTACCGATACACGTCTGCAGTCGCCGCGGCCACTTTCCTGTTCCTTTTTCGGCCCACGGCCACGAATACGACGAACGACGAGGGGACGGCGAAGCGGAGGAGAACGGCGAGGACAACGTCGAAAGACGACGAAGACGTGCATCGCGAAGCGTTTCTGCACGCGGCGACGATACATTTGC
This sequence comes from Cerceris ruficornis, assembly GCA_963989415.1. Lineage (NCBI taxonomy): Eukaryota > Metazoa > Arthropoda > Insecta > Hymenoptera > Crabronidae > Cerceris > Cerceris ruficornis. The sequence continues at coordinate 18,862,173 of OZ022520.1, forward strand.
ACGGGCGCCTGCAAACGGCGTATGAGCTCAGAGCTCGTTTCATGCGTGCACGCACGTACGGATGCTGCCGCGGAATATAATAGCGGTAATACGATGGAACTGGGGCAGTCTTGCTTTGACGCGCGTCTTAGGAACCTCCACCTGACACGCTCCGGCGAGCTTCGATTTCTCGACGGTGTACACGCGAATTCTTTTTTATTCCTGGCACCGGCAACGTCTCGAGGTTGGTTCTCTTTTGCAATTCGATGGAGAAGCGTAGAAATAAAACGTGAAAGTGATGATCGTCCCTTCGAATCGCATGGATTTCATGTTACGGAGATGAGACTTGTGAGAATTGAACAGTGTGGGAGAATTCTGTGGGTGATTTGAGAAGCGCGGGAGAAATATTTTGGGTTTCCGCGGTGACGCGATGGCAGAAATAGAGCGGACTTGGATTTTATGGTTGTCAAATGACGCGAGGTCCGAATGGGAGCTTTTGTTTTGAGTGTGAATTCGGTGGATTTAGTCGATCCGGCTGATAAGTATAATCGTGGGTTATATCTGTGTGATAACGTTCGTCGGTTAGGAATCTTGGTATTGCGTTGATTTTTTTGTGGTAATCTCCTTTCAAGGTTATCGCGCAATTTTCAATGGGACGAGGTTCAGATATTATTGATTGTGATTTGATACACTTTGGAATGGATTTAATCGAATTTGTTAAAAGTTTCAAAGCACTGCATTCTTTTTACACACAGGCTGTAAAAAGAAACATTTAACCCATTAACTGCCAACTACGAGATATCTCGTAGCTGCACTATAAGTTTGAATTAATAAGTTAATAATAATGGCCGAGCGTGTATAGAAATTTTTGAACAAAAATGTTCTTCGTATCATTGCAAATGTTGAGATTATATTTTTGATTAATGAAACCAATGTTCTAAAAACTTTCTGTCATCTTCTCAAATTTTAACAAGCAAAGGTAATATTTGTTTAGTTTTCCTGGCAGTGAATGGGTTAATACGTGTTTTGTCCTATTTTCGCCAAAGGATTAGGGTTCTTTTTTTTTGGTACACGTCGATATTCGAAACAGCTGCTTCTAATGTCAACGGATACCCTCATTGAACTGTAGCTCGTCGTCTTTTATCGCTGACAAAATAAGATAATCGGATAAAAGATTTCCGTACAGAAGAATATTTCCTCGTTGGATAATTCACGGATAATAAAGATAAGACAGTAGCGTAAAGCAGAGAAGCTGTTTAAACATCGACGCAATGCCGTCTCATTTTCGGAATAACTTGCGTGGTTGTCAAAACGAAGATCGATATGTATTTTCCTTATTTTTTCCCTCGCTCAAAGAAATACGAAAAACATCGTCGAAATGTCATGCTTGACATTTAAATCATTTACAGATACCACGGAGGTGTTTATATTAACGAAACATCGTTTGTTGTTAATGATTCGGAAAATGATATTCTGTGTGAGTAACACTGATTTATCTATAATAGGCATGATTCAAAGTCACGCGTGTTTTCCGCCACCAAGTTGCCTGCCATTCGATCTTTCCTATGCTAGTCAACATGATTGATCGACGACGTAATTAGTACTTGTCCGTGTACTCTGCCGCGATGTGCATCCTCATAAATCTGCAGAAAATTGAGAACACACAGTGATTCGATTCACTGTTTACCGATAAAACGTTAATCCGTCTCCTTCGCTCCGATTTAAGTTTCCCTCAACATAACTCCCATTTGAAGAGATTGAACATTTTTTATCTCAGGCGGATTGAAGATAAAATTAATATTAATTAAATGAAAATACAATCGTTACGATAGCTAAAAGTAGGCATAAATTGCATCTTAATTTACTGTTATTTATTGCCGCTTTTACAATAATTTCCACCTTCCCGTGGTGGTACATTATTGTGAAATGTTTTCACGATGAACATAAGACGAAAAAAAAGGCAGAAAGTTTCATCTCTGACGATTCGTATGAACGATACGCGAAACCTTGAAGGTGATACTCCAGTCGTACTCTCTGTAACGTTTGATATATACGTATATTTCAATTACGTAACAGCTTCGGAGGCTTGCAGCTCTTATCGCTTGATGTCATAGTCAGAATTTCACAATGATCGCGGTAAGTCTCTCGGTCCGTGGACACGAGAGAGTCCCGAACTCGCAAACGCACCGGGCATCTTGCAGTTTCGTTCGGAACGTTTGATGTATTTTTATCAGTGCGCGAGAACTTTATCCTTGGTTATTTATAATTTGATTGATTGGCTAATTTTGCATGATCTAGTTTCGGTCACATTGTTTTTTTAATCAGTTTGAAATATTTCAATGACCGCCAATACTGAATGCGCAATTGCTTTATCTTTGTCTTCTACTGCAATGTTACCATAAATACATAAAGTTAGAGATCGTTTAATAAATAAAAAGTATCTTATTATGTATGTACAGCTTTCATGTTTACAATTAAATTATCATGCTTACAATTATACCATTAAATTGTGTAATTTAGTGTATTATGGAAGATTAATTTTACTTTAATTCTACAAATTTCTACAGATTTAATTTACGATATTTCTGATACGTTCGAAAGCCACAATCGTGTGGCCTTATCGTCAATAAAGTACAAAGAAGTCAGACGCTAAGATGCCGAGGTATCGTGCGTGTGATAGACATCCAGTGAAAACACTGATGCGAAAGATTGCTTTTTGCAAGATTGCATCATCGCTCGGATGCAATGCTGAAGCCTGGCTTGTGCTTGAAAACCTCCGCACGGTATTTAGTCTGAGAGATGCTAATCACTGGCCACATAAATGCTACGTCTTTCACACTCTCGTGGAGTGTGCATGAAAATTAAGCCGCTCCGATTCTTTGCCCCTATTAAAGCAGCCATCGCGCAATCAATGTTGACGATCGCTGGCAATATCTGTGACCAGTTATGAAAAGCTTTTACGTTATTGTTAATAGCACTCGTCGTGGCATTCTTACAATTTGCATTACAAATAATAGTTGCACTAAGTGATTTTTCAAATAGGTATATTTTAATACGCTCCGATCTTTTGCCTTTATTAAAGCAGCCATAGTGCAATCAATGTTGACGATCGTTGGAAACATTACTGACTATATGCAAAAAGCTTTTAGCTTATTATTGATATCATTGTTCGTGGCATCGTTCAGATTTATGTTGGAGACAATCATCGAATTAGTTAATTATTCAAGTAGGCATTATTTGATGCACTTCATGATACCATAAGACTTTACTGCACAGTGTTAAGTAATGTTTCAGAGATTTCAATTTCTTCCCTTGCTTTCTTATTCAATCGTTTTCTCGACGTGCCGTTTGCAAAAGCTAAATCAATAGCTGAACAAACCTTTTCACCGAGACACGTACTTCACTCGTTCGCCCAAACAACCGATCACTAATGACAATACCGGTGTAAATATTGCCGCGGTAAACAGCCAGTGAAATCTCAATTTTGCAATATTTACAGTCCTTCAAGCGTCAGTGTTATTAATCTTATATATTCAATTCAAAGTTATTACAATTGCACGCGAAGGAAGTAGAGTTTTATGGAAATACGCAACATAGGTACACGGAATAAATGACTTGCCAAAATTATATTTACAAATGAAAGAACACTTTTCGCCAGGAAAAAGTTATATGTGAAAGGAATTGCTATTTTATACAGGTACAAAATTATATAAGCATCTTTTGATAAAATTTAACACTATGATTAAATAAAACAAATTTTCTATTTGTGCGGGGGAAAATTCGTATAAAGATGTTCGATTACGCGAAAAAAACATTTCTATATAATATAAATATATTCTGGGAGATTATAACGCTTAGTTTTATTTAATAAACCAAATTTTCCACTAGGCGAAAAATTCGCATAAATATGCGTCTCACGGAAAAAAAATCCTACACAAATATAATATTCTATATTCTATATAATGTCTTTTAAGAGATTATAACGCTTACTTTTATTTAATAAAATGATATTTCTTACTTATAAAAATTTCGGATAAGTATATACCTCGTATGTTAAAAAGTAATTCCTACTTTATGCCAATACGAAATTATTAAAATATCCTTCCATAAAATCGAACACCGACTTCGACTTAACAAAACAAATTTCGTACATGGGAAATAAAATTCCGATAAATATATTCTATCTACACGAAAAAGAAATGTCTATTTTATAGAAATACAAAGTTGTAGCAATACCTGAATGGTAACGCTCACTACAATTTGAGAAAACTGTATTTCATACTCGTGTAAAAATGTCCTCGTATCACGATCGCGATAAAGCAACTCGACCAATGATTATAGTAATAACGCATAGGAGAAAGCTCCAGGAAGCGTGTGAAAAATTCCGAGTACCGTTTCGATAAAGTTTATGCGTACATAAATACACATCTTCTGGTCAATTATTAGACCGGGATCGACGACGCGTCGAAAAGGAATAATCGACGGTGCCCTGTCCGTGACAGGGTAGCCGCTATTCATTAAGAAAAATTTTAACTGGGCTGCATACTCGGCCGTGTTAAAATACAACGCACCGTGCAACGCGATTCGATGAATATGTAAATCCCGCTGACGAAAGGGACCTTTGAATAAAATATTCCGTTATCGTGATCGCTATTACAATGTATCGGCTGGCAGTCTTGCGTTCCTGTAATTACGAATGAAATTTCTTTCTGTTTTCTTTCTGCGATATTGTACGAATATCTTTTGTTCGTTCCTTATTGTGGAGAAAAATTTAGTACATAATACTTTTGTTATTTTGCGAGAAATGGGAATATTGCTATTGAAATTCTTTTATGAAGCTTAAAATGGAGGAATAAGGGAGAGAAAGAGAAAGAAGGAGAGTGAGAGGGGAGTAAGGAGGGTGGGAAAGAATAGAGAGAACGAGAGAGCGAATATTTGAAATTTTGAGATAGTTATTCATGCCGCGTTTGGATAATCTTTTGTTGAAAGAATCTTGCTGACTACCTTTCTTAACGTAACAATAGAGAGGCGTGACAAACTGTTGGCAATGGGTCAAAAGAATCCGTCAAATTTCAGTAGGGGATGGTTTCAAAGGGATTATTCTTCTTCGTGGATTGTGAAAAGAACTTTCATTCGTATTTCAATCTCCAAGAAACCGCTCGATTATGCGTCTCACGATTCCTCGAATAATTGTATCCCTCATTAATTCTCGAATATACGCGTCAGCGAAAAGCCGTACGGTTTCGCAGGTGAAATAATTTTGGCAATCGCGAATGAAAATAACATCGCTGTTCAGTGTTTCGGGGAACGAATTGTTGATTTTATTCTCGCAGCAACGAAAGATTTATATTTATCTGAGAACTCCAGAAGAAATGCCACGGAACGTATACCAGGCGCGATGGAAAGAATTTTTAATTATTTTACTTCTTACGCACACAACGGCTTAAAAAAGAATTCGCCGAGTTGGCAGACTGAAAATTAACACTCGCTAAGTGTGCGCAGTATTCGACAGCCATTTTCTCCTCAGAAAATAATTCCACTATTGTATCACAAAGAACTTATCGTAAACGTTAATTCAAAATTAATAATTTTGTGTAACCAGCTTCTCTAACCGGACGATTTATTAAATTCATCCAAACGAACACAAAATTGCAGACTTAAGCCAGCAGGCAAGCACTTAACGAGCATTTGCCCAAGTTCACTCCTTCACAGATTGGTAGTTTATTAATCTACGAGAATCAAGGCCTTTAGAAATGTTTATGATTGGTCTCGAATCCAATCGGCTCTGCAAGACGATAAATAATACTCTACTGCTGGAAGGCAAAACGCGCTTGCTGTCATCGCTAATTTTCTTTCGCGTTCCTGTTGTAAGAAAATGTTAATTGAACAGGTTTTATTCCACGCCCCTTCCTCTTCTCGTGAATGTGTCTTCGTGTCACGCAGTCCGCCCGGCTTTCAATACAAAAATTCAGGTAACATTCGGATCACGAAAATTTATGTACGCCAAAGGCCCCACCAGTGATCTTGTATAATTTCTCGGACGACACCCTTCAGGTGTCTACTCGGACAAGTTTGCGCTCGATATGATAAACAGTTTCTTCCCTCGTCTCCTTTTTTTTAAAAAAAATGACCCCGCGTATCGCGTTACGTGTGATAGAAGTTTCTTAGCTGATAAGAGTATCTTTTTTTTTACCTCTCATTTTTACTCAACAACCAGAGAATGCTGAGTCGATGCATACCTGTGTACACTCGATACGATAAAATCTGCAACGTGATATACTAATTCAAGGATTCGCTGGGAATGCACTCTGTTCTTTATGCATAAACACACGTGTCCGCATTCCATACGGGAGTCTAAAAATACGGCGTAATTAAGAGGCGAAGGAAAACTGTTGAGGATGTCTGTTGCAATTATTGATACTTTTTACGCTGGCAATGCGGCCTCAGTTATTTCCTGAATTAATTTATCATATTTCAAGAGTGCAACGGTGTAGTATTAACGTTCATTTGCGATGTAAAATACACGCGGGAAACGGTAACGTTGAAGGAAGATTCGTGAGGCGTGAAGGAAGGTGGAATTAACGTTAGACGATGCACTTGAGCGAATAATTCCGATTGTTTTGCTACAGTCGATGGAAATTGATGATAATGCAATTAGAACGATGCGGAAATGATTATGAGGTGAATGACAGCGGATGAACGTTTAAGTTGAACGACGGATAGGTGACAAAAGTGAATGCACGCCGACAGAAACTCGCGAAAGCGCTGCAACACGGGAGAAAGTAGACACGTAGGTAGAAAAATGTCTGGTAAACGTTTCGCGGTCTTCGATCACGGCAAAGTGCATCACCGAAGATTTATATTCCTTACGCATTTGCAATGTTACTACGTTTGTGTAAAAATCATTGGTCCGTTGCAAATTGTTTATGTGAAGTTGAAGACTGTACTCGGTACGAAGGTATGATGAAAACATCGCGACCTTTTTTCTTGCATATTTCACCGCATACTCGATGCCAGTAAACGCAATATCGTTTTGATAATCCCGAACTAATGAAGATATACGAAGGCGATAAATGTCTCGATGGAACGTGAAATGTTTCTGTTGTCTGAAAATGCAATAAATTCGCGTCGGTGCACGTGAAATTACGTAAAGTCACGTGCAGGGGAAGCGAAATGGGTACTCTCCATGGTGTGCACAGCGCGATGAATGTTGGGAATTCGGAATACCAGTCAGAAATATTCCGTCGATGTTTCATGGCATCACTTTTTGCGTACGTTAATCATTGTTATTATAGAAAACTTAAAAAATTTGCTAGTTCTATCGTGCATCATTATTCAAAAGTATGTAAAAACAGTGATAACTACACTGCGGATGTTTATGCAAATTTAAAGTTTGATGAACGCAGCTAACAAAGAAGAATCCAAGTCGAGGACTCTTTCACTCGCTAAATGTTACAACGAATGCCGCCTCTTGGAAATTTCAAATATTTTTTTGATTACATGCTTTTTCGGTATTTTAGATCTGTTAAATTTGTCATAAATGCATAAAAATCCGCAGTCTAGTGATAACAATGCACGCTGATGAATCGAGTTATATAGAAATTTGCAAAGTGAGCTTCACTGATATATTTGAAATTTATTTCTTTCGAATTAGTGATAGTAGCGAGTATCTCAAAAGATTACTATTATTGTTCATTGAAGGCGACTGGAAATTGCAAGGAAGCTTTGAGGAAAATACTTTATGACGAATCGCGATAAATTGGTGTTTATAATAGTATGCTCATCGAATGATCGAAAGCCTTCTCCGTGCTTGTACTAGGCGTCAAAAAAGTACGGAGAGTTATAATATTGCACTTGTATCTGCACTCATGTTAGATTACCATAAGTATGAGGTGTAACGTGAATACATGCCTCGACACTCATTTACGTTTAACAACCCTCCATCGTGTATAATCTTATTCTGAGTTTAAGGTTAATTGGCATAGCCTTGTACACTTATTTACATCCGCGTAATCACAAATCTCCGTTGCGGACAGGAATTATCGATCGTAAATTACTTTGTACGTTGTACACAACCTCGGCAGTGTGCTCATCGTCTTGCCCTTTTTGCAATCACAAAACGGTAATGGTGTCCTCTCCAAAAGAAAAGAATCCGGAAAAATGTTCAAGTCTTTCCATCAAAGCCCAGTGAGAAAGAAAATTGCCAGAGTGAGAAAAAGGAGATGAAATTATGAGCTGCATCGAGATATTAAACTTTAAAATCATATACCACCATACAAAAACATAGAACAATGAAGTCCTCGCAAAAAAATGGAAAAAAATGTTCAATTCTTTCCATCAGGGCCCAGTGAGAAAGAAAATTGCCAGAGTGAGAAAAAGAAGATGAAATTATGAGTTGCATCGAGATATTAAACTTTTAAATCATATACCACCATACAAAAACATAGAACAATGGAGTCCTCGCAAAAAAATCGGAAAAAATGTTCAATCCTTTCCATCAGGGCCCACTGGGAAAGAAAATTGACGGAATGAGAAAAACAAACTGAAGCCATGAGCTGCGTCGAGATATTGAAGTTTAACATCGTATAGTCATGCAACGCGATAGAAAAATTATAAAAAAATGTTTCTTTCCGTTATCTGACCGTAAACCGTCGTACGTTCGAATGCAATTTAGGTTCATACCCTTCCCGAGGGAATTAAAATGTCATCGATTAACGAATACGAACATCCCGTCGTAATTGAATTCAAAAGCGTCGTTGCGTTTTCACTCCGGTACAAACGTAATCTTAATGTCACGCTTCGTTCTGATCTGCATTAAATGTGTCCGCAGTCCCGTGCATTTTAAGGCGACGTAATTATGCATGCGATCACACTGTCAAACGTGGCGCGATACCATAACTCAATTTGCGGCGAAATAAATCCTGAAGCGTATGACGAATCACGTGGAACCGGTGAGAGATCGTCACGGCGATGCGTCACGAGGCGTGGATCTTCTTCGGGGAGGAGATCATCGCTGTATTTGTTATTACGAGAGGAAGTAAAAAACAATAATGCGAGTACGCATTGCTGCCTATGACATCAGCCAGCCAATCAATCCGTTTTGCATGATGATGCATGAAGTGCATCGGATGAATGCAATGTGAGAATATTCGCCGGTATCATCTGGGTGTGGGCGCGTCAAACGTCGTCCATATAAACTCATTCTTTTCGTTAAATATCTTGCAGCTGAATGTTCTTTTTACGAACTTTCGACAATGTGAACGCCTTTTAGTTGGCTTCTATGTATCCAAAGTATATGGCAAAGCCAAATGCAGAAATAAACTATGTTATAACTAATCTTCATTTAGTATACTTGATTCATTGTCAGCGACAATGAAAGGGGTTTAAATGATTGGAAAACAGAATTTTTCAATTATTTTGCACCGCGCCATATAGATTACTGTATGGTGAAACTACTTTGTAAGAATGATAAAGAATTGAAGTGTTCGAATAATTGGTTTATACAACAATCTGAATTTCCAGCATATATAACATTTTCTAAACCCAGAGAAGTTTACGAGTATAATAAATATTTAAATATTCTAATGGAGAGGGACCGTCGATACCGATGAAGAATTGTACAAAGTGTCTGACTGCGACCGTCCAATACTACTCGAAGAACCGGGCTGAATTTCGTCACAAACACGTCGCTTTCGAATCAACAACACGCGTTTCTCCAATTTGCTTCCATCGCCTTTATTATCAGCCGTGTTTATTACTCTCAATGCAGATCTCGCATTATCCGTACCAAGATCGGCTAATAAATTTTGCGAAAGTACCCTGCTGCCGGACAGAGAACGAATCTTTATCGGTGATAATATGTAAAGTTCAGCAGGAGAAAATAAATTTGGTATAAACGGGAGTTAAACGATGATTACCGGGTGCATGTCAGCGTGTATGTATACCTTATCGAGCCACCCGTTATGCACGGACACTTGCATCGCGTAAGTGCACTTGCGTTTATTCGTGACACTGGTTTACGCTTCGTAACCAAGGTTTACAAGTATGATGTATTGTTCCCGGTGTCTGCACACGTTGATATCACTTCTTATCCGAGCTGATCGAGCATGATAATGATACACTGTCGAATCTTTTGGGGGAAACGATTCATTTATCGATATTTTGTACTCTGGGGAGGCCAAATTGCAAGGGCGATATTAAAATTGCGATAGAATTTTTGAAAATTGTGTAGGTATTAGGTGAAAACGTTTAATCAGTAAGTACAATGATGAAATTAATAGAAAATAATCATTTCACTGATCGAGTTATCACGATAAAAAATTCATATTTCAAAATGTCCGTCGTGTGTCAAAGTACATCCCTTCTGTATTGTTGTGCGATTACTGATCCTTGCTTAAATTATTTACTAATACTTCATTCTTGTTAAGATTTTTCATCTATAAAAAGTTATCCCTTTACTGTCCCTAATTTCGTCTGTATGTTTAGAGTAGAAATATTTCTTTCTACAAATGTGACAACAATATTGGAACAAACTATCCACGCCAAATATGTCAATTAATTTCGGACGGAGGGAGTATTGTTTTATATTGAATTGTGTTGAAACAATAGCAATAACGCAGAGACAACGGGGAAATACTGCAGAATTTTCTGGAATCCTGTGTGTTTGCCAGTTCGTTCTCAATTATCAGTGCGATCTTCGAAGAGACACGCCGTGTTTCTGGACCGCGTTCGACTTTGGTTACCGTTTTACATCTATGTTTAGATCTCGTCCAGCTGCCGTCGATAAACTAGGTCGGATTAGAGCGCTTCCGTAATACTTGCTATCGCTTCAAAGAAAATTCCTGCCCATTATTCCCTATACGTAAATCTGGATAGCATTAATGGGCGCATGAAATACACCTATACTCAGGCTCACAGATACGGCGCGCCGTGTATATGGAAACCAATTAATTCTGCATTGATTTCAATAAAAATGTATAATTTCAAGATCACCGTTTGAAATCGTGTTCTATCAATCTTGTAATACTAAGCTGATCGTTCGTGCTGGACCCGTTCGCATAATTTAAAGGCTTGAAATACGGAATTAAATATTTTTCTCTTTGCACCGAGTATTATTAATGATCGTTAATGATCACGACATTAATATCAGAGAGGATGTATAATGCATAACACTGCATCTGCAACAAGTCAAATAGAATACATTTGCATTATAAGGGCGGAGTCCGATCGCAACGATACCAAATGCAGACGATCCAATGACAGATGGAAATCCGCCGTTCGTTGGTGTTTTGATTCACCTTCGCGATCGATTAGTTTCGTTGAAAATGAGACGCGATATTCTCGATTCGATTCGTCCCGTGTAACTGGAATGAAGTTATGCTCCTTTTTATCATTCGACAGGCGACAACTGACTTGAATTATTCAGATACACGTAATCGGATTTCGATGATAAATGGATCGTGGATGAACGGGGCAGATTTGCTCTTAACAAACGTTATCGTGTTACATCTCTCCTTACGTATTTTGCGATTCATGATCATTTAATTATCGTGTATGAGGTTGAAAGGCACCTGTCTAATGTTCCTGATATATTTTGTACGTTACCAAATTAAAAAGAAAAAACAAACAAATAAATAAAAATCTAATTTAAAAAGACATATTGCACTAGAATAAAATTGTAAAACATTTTGTAAATTCAAAGATCCGTATATTTTCAATATAATAATTAATTTTCATCTTTTTCAGATGCAGCAATTAACACTGTGTACGACCATTTTCCTGGTGGCATTATCTTTAACGACATTGCAAAGGGTCGAAGCCTGTACGTGCGCGCGAGAGCATCCGCAGACTATATTTTGCAGAGCAGATTTCGGTTGGTTTTCACGACTTATATTGCACGTTTGTTCATTCCCATATTTCATACTGACGGACAATTATTATTTTTCTCCTCGACAGTCGCCACAGTTAGGGTGAAAAGCGAGAAAGACGATGACAGGTACATTATATACAAGGTGAAAGTGAACAAAATGTTCAAGGTAAGCAGACGCTCCTTATTTGTACCGCTAGCCGAAGCTTATGGGAGTTTTACGATCGTGAGAAAGATTGAATTGTGAACTCGAAAATTTGAAAATTCACAGCCGAATCCCGATGTCGAGGCGATTCTAAAGGAGAACGGTTTAAAGACTGCCGGCATAGAATCTATGTGTGGGGTGTCCCTCAAAGTCGGCGAGACTTACGTCATAAGTGGGCGAATAAATAAAGGAGAAGCGTATATATCGTTGTGCGATATCTCGATACCATGGAACACCGTGACGAGAAGACAGCGAAAAGACTTTAAATGGTTTTATCATCGCGGCTGTCGCTGTAAGGTAAGGAGATTTTTTTGTGGAGGATAATTTGCATTTTCTTGTTCTACTGACAGCTGAAATTACATTAGCTATGATGTCAGAATGAAATAGGATATTGTTATGTAAAAGAGGCAATTTTCATTAAGCGTGATGTAGGAGAAAAGTCGGATTACAGCTGCAACGTGTTAAAATAATTTACTAATAATATAAAGTCACTCTACACCATGTTTAACTAAGGTATTAAAATCGTTAAAAATTTTACTGATATATTACAAACATTGTTTCTTCCCTAAAAATATAAAGTAATGTTACACTCATATACGTATACTGAGAGATCGTACAAAAATCTTAACCCTCTGCCAAACTGATAATTTTTGTATCAAACTAAAACTGCTTCTCACAATAGTCAGATTGTTTTAAAATCTAATCTAAAGTTTAAACTGAAACAGTAAAAAGCCACTAAAATAGATAAGATACTAATTAAATTATTTCACGCCAAACTCAAGGAGACATGTTTTGTTATGGATAAATATAAATTACCTGAATTAAGATACAGTCCGACTATAGGCGATTCTGCCCGCTAGAGGATTAACTTTCAACTGATATCGATTAAATTATGACTAACCATTGTTTTAATTATTTCTTCATATTTCAGATCATGTATACACCCTGGTGGCGTAAAGGTGTGATTCTCGAAACTGCAGGAGGAACGCGATGTTTATGGGAGAGTACACCGGGACCGGAAGTTTGCCAAGAGAAATTTGGCGTTTGCATGAAAGGTCCAAGTGGATGTTCCTGGCATCCTTCGGGACCATACAAGAATTGCATTAAGGAGCATCAGCGACAACGCGAGCAACAAAGGCAACTGGAACCTTAATCTTCGTCTTCAGAGGCATTTTGTGGTTTCATAGAACCCAAAAAGAGAAACTTGGCACTAACGAAATGTCGCCATAGATCACTTGGCATGCTGGGTATAGACGTGTCTCTCGAAACTTCGCACGGTTACATTTCACCCATTGTTTTTGTACGCGGATATCCGGAGAGGCAACGAACTGTTGTTGCATTGTGTTTCCATCGTTACATCGTATCGACTATTATTTAATATTTTCTCGTATTTGTAAGGACCGATTGGGAGATTGTGTCGGCGAGTACAAAAGCTGAAATTCATGAGAATGGTTCTTTGCTGGTTAAAATTATACAGCAGAAACCGATTGTACGATTTACCGACGGACAACCGAATAATTGAAGCAGTGAATACGATTTGATTTCCGTGGAACTGCATTTCGTGTCGATGTATCCTCATGTTCGGATTTTTATTCGAAGGGAGAAGGATTTCCTTAAATTCACTCAGAAAGTGCAAAAATCCAAAGAATCTTCATTTTTCTATCGTTAAAGCAGCCAATGAAAGTTTTTCGCGTAAGCTGTTTGTAAAAGGATAAGAAGGAATTTCGTTGAAAGAACAATTGCAACGATATTTGTCGTAACTGAACGTTTCAGTTGTTATAAATTAATCGTTGGAACGGGATCATAACTGGATATGTAATTTAATAGCGCAGAATTTTGGGCGACTAAGAAATTAATAACGGCATGTAATCATTTCTATTATCATTTACATGAAGTTGATCAGTGTTTGTGCTTTAAATTATTCCTACTGTAAGTTATTATATAAAACAAAATTAACGATGACCATAACACGTATAAATTCGACACTTGTTTCATCGTTAAACCGTGAAAGTATCAATTTCCTCATGGCCATTCTCTTAGTTGTACATATTAAAATATTAATGTATATTATGCATCTTTAAATTATTTTTATTTCTGTTTCGTTGTACGTAGCTCTATGTTGTCGCTATAAGAAACCGCTGAAAAGTATTTAATAACTTTTAAGGCCTTTTATACGTCTCTAGTGTTTATTTTCACCTTGACTGTCATGCTCGTCATTGATAACCGATTCTGTACCCTGACATTAAAGTATATTCAATGAAAGATGTCAGAAATCTTCTCTTTTAATTTAAATCGTTGACAGAGAAAACTAAAGACGACCTACAATCTCTTTAGTAATTAGCAATTTCATGTAATATCATTTTTTAACATAACCTTTTCGTGAAATATTTCTGAAGAAGAAAAATCCTTTTAAGTCGCATGGCAGTCAACGTATTGAAATACGAATTTTTTTATTTGTTAAAAAATGATTACGATTAATATTTTTTTCATTTTACACGTCAAAAGCATCGTGATATTCTGTCATTCTCCTTCATTCAGAGAACGTATAGAAGACTTTATGTGTCACGCTATTAACATTGTAATCAGTTACGTTTTCTATATGTAAAACTTATCGTACGTAATTGCGAATTTCTGTTAAAGAATGAGAAACGAGCCCGTAACACGGTTCGAGATTTAGTACAAAACATTAAACGAGTGACGGAAGTTGATCTGCTTTTTACGAGCGAGAACACACAGCTCGAAATTGTCTTTTAGCGTAGCTCCATAGTTTGATAACTTTTGTAAGTATTATCTACGTTACTTAAACGACGAAGAAATATACGATAAACGCATATCAGTACTTTCTGTAATATTCTAAAGAAGTTTCATTTTCACTCACCATTTCACGATGATTCGGGTAGAACGTCTGCTCGATCAGTGGAAAATTGTCTTTCCCCAAGCGACGTTGAAGTCCCAATAAATGCGCGAACACCCACGGTTTATCCTGAAGTTTGTCATAAATAATAACAATTATTCCTTACTCGAAGAATAATTCATAAGAAATTCAAAGGTTTTTATGTTTTTTACCTGAAAATTATAAATTGCAGTGAGATTGTTAACACTCGGTACACCACCGTACATAAGGCCAAGAAGAAGGTTCTTGTAATCTTCCCCCGCGTCTTTCAAATTCTGACGTATCAGTACGAAATCGGGCTTAAAGGATCTAACGAACAAATTTTGCACAGTTATGTACGTCCTCCTCGAAACTCCTCACTGTGCTGTCATTGAATATTTCATATAAGAATTGCAATCGAATCGAATTAATCCTAAGTATTCGTTTAAAACGAGACACGAAAGACAAAAAGGCTAAATCGTCACCTGATCACTTTGGTCCCATTACGATAAACAGCCATGGACACAACAGTCCCAGCCTCGCTCGCGGTCAACGACAATTCCCGAAATTCTGCCTGTTCGACGCGAATCTCGTAATCACCGTGAAGTCTACGACCTCGGAAATATTTGCTCCAATCTGTATTTTGATCGTCTATGACCAGAAGGGTGAAGCATCGATCCTTGCTGAACGACTGTCCTCTCGTTGCGCCGGACACCGCCGCTCCCAGGATAGAGGCACCCTGATGATCGTAATAAAATTCGTCCAAGTTAAACATTGCAAGGAATATTGACAAGGACCATAGTCGTATGCGTGGTCCTCAATGACACCGTTGAACTGTACAAAATAATCCGCTCTGTACAAACCTGATCACGTGCAGCACCGGTCAAACTCTGAACCCTCTGAAGCAAACTTTCCCGAGTCTTGGCGGGCGAGGATGGTGCACTGGTCGTCCTCGAGCCTGGTCTTAGGTTGAGACTCAAGTCACCTCCGGCAGGTTGAGGTGGACCAGAAGGTGGTGCTCCTGGAACCGGTGGCTGTGAAGCCGGTACCGATTGTGGTTGGGACTGCAGTGGCCGATCCGGCACGGCTTGATACGGTTGGGACGAATCCCTGGCCATGGAGGCCACCCCGGAGTCTGTGCTTGAAGGTTCATCGTCGAGATGCGAGCTCAAGTCCCCTGACGACAACCTGGAAGACAAGCTATGGTGGTCGTCGTGATAGTGACAATCGGTCGGATGGCCCGTAAATTGACGCTCTCGCATTTCATTCTCTCACTATCTCACGTTCTCTATTTTCTTTTCTCTTTCCTTTAGTTCTTAATGCACATCGAGCAGCCAGTGCTGAGGGATTGGATCACAGATCGAGGCGATGACTGACGATTCGCTGATTGCTGGTTTTGCATGCGTGACGGGTGATGACATTTATTGTTTCTGTGATGATGTTGCGAAGAGCTCGGTTGATTGCGCTTGGTATGCACGTGATTGACGTATTGCTTTGCTGTGCCAAACGCGAAATGCGGGTTAATGATCGCTCGTGCGACGGTGAAGATGCTTTTTTCCTGTTTTTTTTTGTTTCTTTTTTTAGGCTGAGGCTCTATGAGGCTTGTAATTAGTAGGCGAGTTTTTAATGTCCGACAGGTTTTTTCGTTAGCGGTACAACGTTCTAATTCGGTGTACATTCGATGGATTGATAAGTATAGTCGCGTGAATGTAAGCTTTAAGCTTTGTTATCAAGAAACATTGTACAAACATCGTATATGAAAATAGCGAGCAAGTATTACGTCATAGAGAGTTTCACACGGAGCTTTTAAACCTTTGGTGACAGTGATATGCCGTTCTGATAAAAACACCGAGCTTGAGGCTGCATTTGCATGATGCTAAAAGCGGCAGTTTTAACGGTCTACATGCACACATTGAGACTTTATTAAACACGAAAAAAAGTTCATGATCAATAAACATCAAGGTACCTGAACAGATTTTTTTGCTCTGTTTTCTCTCCGGATATTAGATCATCAAATATTGGATTAAATTCATTAAAATATACTATTCGTTAACTTTATCGACTGTTCTGCGTAACTACAATATCATTTTTAATATTATCTTAAGACTTAAGTTGCATAACTTGTATGAAATTAATTAAATCAGTAATTGTAAAGTCAGTAAATCGCACTTGTGATTAGTCAAATATTCCAGCTATTTTCTTTTCTTCAATTCGAAATCTTAATTCCTCCCAGAGCATCAACAGTTTACAATATATTCTTAACCGTTATAAATATCAGCTTAATTAAACGACATAAAAATACTCTACAAATCTTTGAACAGTACGATCCTGCCACTTCAAGCCTTAATCCTACGTCAATTCTGTTTATTCGTAACAACTTATCAGAATTTTCATCATTGATACAGTGATATCAATACATGCAAAACCGTAACCGCAGATGGTAAGGACTCACCTCCGTTTCAGGTAATTAACATTGGAGGTAAAGGACTGCCGAAAGCTGGAGAATGAAATGTTGCCGGGTGAAGGAGCAGTACCACAATATTTGGCGCAACCGCCGCGGCCGGTAATCTTGCTGGTTAATTTCGACCCTGTGTCCTTGATGAAAGTCGGCCGATGTTTCTCTTTGATTTCGCACGATCAGGAATCGCGACGGCGTTCGTTGTCCTCCAAGTCACGGAGAGGTCGTAATTCGATGTTCGCGTGCGGGGTTTTGTGCGGCGATCGTCTCTCGTCGATGGGGTCGTTCGTTTTCGATCTTACGTTTCGTGCCGAGTTTGTGGAATAAATATCGTAAACGTAAGGTAATCCGAAAGGAAAGGAGGAAATAAGAGAGGTGAGGAAGGAGAAACTAAATAATCCAAGTTGAAATCTGTAAGGTTACGTAGAGAGGATTGTTAAAGTCGAAGAATTCTCGCGTAAGTTTATGTTTATATTGATTTACAAAGTTAAGATTTTACTGTAGATTTTAAAATTGAATAATATGGAATTTATGCAAATATCGAGATGTACAACTGACGAGCAATCAAATTCTTCGATGAAAAAGAGCAACAAGCTTACTTTTAGTGTAATAATAAAATCATCAGTTTATGTTTATATTGACATATAAAGTTACGATTTTATGGCAACTTTTCAAAATAATGTTAGATGCAATTTGTGCAAATATCGAGATTGATAGTTGACGAGAAGCAAGCTGTAAAAATAAACAGAGCCAGAAGTTTGCTTTCAGTGTAATGACATTAAAGGACAGCAAAGTGAACATGCTTTACTTGGCATTTAGTTTTATGCATTCTATTTTACATAAATAATATTAAATGTCGGCGAATGTAAAAAATGTAAGAGATAAATGTTATTTATGCGAGATTTATAAATGAGATATTCGCACGAATTTTCACTCGTGCCAAGTGGAGACCTCTTGCACGAGATTTCGCAAAAGTGGAACTCTGCTTCCTCTGATCGATACTGCAAGGGGGTGATTTTGTTCACCGAATAATTTTAAAAACAAATGTTAACAGGTTGGTAAAATATTATTTTTCTTAAACGAGAATTGTAAAATTCTACGAAAAAATTGTAAAGTATGAAAAAGATAAGTTACAAAATATAAAAGATGAACGTTTTTCAGCGCAGAATCTGACGAACGAAGGAGGTAAAAAAGTGGGTCGCTTGCCGTTCGTTCGAAGGAAAGGCGAGGTAGAAATTTGCCTAAATTACCATTCCATGCTTTGAAATTTGCAGTAATAAAATCGTGAATGCAAATTTCTCACATTGGAAGTATGACCCTCCAAACTGGAGGACGGAAAATTGAGTTTACAAGAAGTTTCCTTATTTCGTTACAATTAGGATTCCATTTAAAAGATCCCCCCTTACGGTGCCTTCCAATTAAAACTATTCTAAACTTTAAATTGAAGTACGTGGACTCTGCGAACTCATTAAACTTTCTGTTTCTAGCACCTTCCAAATGTTGTTCATTAATTAAATTCAATTGTAATCATATTTATCCTATACCTTAATAAGTAACAATTCATTAATAAAACTTACAAATTTTTCAGTATCTTTGACAACTAATGCACCTATAGCACAATGTACATTACATTAATTAATTACATTTATTTCAAAAATTCATTAAATCATAATAATACAACTTTAATACCCGTACTTCCTCGATAATAATTTCGATTCACAGTATCAATTAATTTTTAATCAAGGTCCACCATGACACGCCCCTCTTTCCTGTATATATATGCACATCTCGTCCTGAACGGTATAAAATATTCATTCATTAAAATAAAATCAATTCCCAACGTCCAAATAATCTTGTTAGGAGAGTATCAAATTATATTTCCGGATATATATTTTTCAATCGATTCGCGGAAGTGTCTTCGGAGATGAAATAATGTCGAAAGCATATGCTATATATCATAGCCCGGGGCTTTGGCTCAAGCTCTAGTAATAATCGATGATGGCGAGTTCCTAGATTCTAGGAAAGGGCAGGCGCATTGACCGTCCAAAGCTACCCCTGCCGATTCGTTGCATATATATGTATATTTATATCTATTTATATTTATATGAATGAAACATATCAAATTAAAAATCTAATACTACGCTAATATTACATTTTATCGCGATCATTGAAATTACACATAAAATCTGAGTATACTGAAGATTCACGATTAATCTTTACGAAAGATCTCCCCTAGAATGAAAAGGGCGTAGTATCTTGACCTATCCCTACGTGCAATTACAGGTCCGAAAAAATTCGCGAGCAGGTACCACACCTTCTTTTTAACGGAAAGGTCGGCCATTCTTTTCAGTTAAGAGGCTATCATCTTTTACCATCATCGTGATTGTTTGCTTTGGAGTGAAAGAGAACTTTCCACTGGAAACTTCCCTTTGCGATATTTACGTAATTTTCAATGACTTTCCTGACAGAACTTATCGATCGGAAAACTTAATTAAAATGGAAGTTTCCCGGAAAATGAAGATCGATCGATGTACAACCGAACTTCTCAAGGAGAAGTATTGTAGAACAAGTTGGACGACACGTGAAAGTAACGCGCGCCAGTTCTACGAGAGGAAGTTTGTCGGCTTGCGTGATTAGCAAGCTTGTTTGTTCTTCTCGTTAATCGAGACAAAAAGTGGTTTATCTGTAAATTTACGCTGTGCCGGGGAAATTTGTATAGAAACGGTTGTGATTTTCATTAGATGATAGAATGACAAACCGAGTGGATGATAATTAAAACAGCACATTCTTACAACTGACAAATTATTCGCAAAATAAACGATTAACTCTTTGCACTCCACTTACTTTTTATAAAAACCAAATCAAATTTAACACTAGATGTTAGGCCACCGTTAAATTGGCAGGTTTGTACTTTTTTAAACATTTTTCTCAAATTGATAGAGACGCAGTACAGTAAATATTTCACGTGTATCTTAAATGCACAAATTACTTAACTGATCGTATCTTTTTCCGCTTGATCCATCTTTTTTCAAAGTACTTATTTAATACATTTAAATATGCCAGATTTAGTCTTAAGCCGTAGGTCTAGTGTTAAAGAAAAACAACTTGTTTCTGACATTTATTTCAATATTTAGTAGCATGTTATTCCATCAGAATTTGACATGTTATAATTTTATGCTATTTTGAATATTCCTGTATTTATTATTATCACATTTAACTCTATTTATCTCTAAACAATAATTCTAACTTCCTCAATATTCGTCAAACGCTTGCAACCATTCACTATTCGATACACCTACCCACAGATTGCAAAGAGCCAAAGAAATATCCAATTTTTACATCTAAGTAAATACAACCTCCCAAAATCTAAAGCATAAGTAACGCAATTAACTAACTTCAATGACAATTACCAATATCATAAAAGTCCCCTTCGAACCCCATGAAACTGCACTTCCACGATTCCAACCCCCGGCTACCACGAGTCAAGATACCCGGAAGTGCA
The DNA here is from genome assembly GCA_963989415.1 of Cerceris ruficornis. NCBI lineage: Eukaryota > Metazoa > Arthropoda > Insecta > Hymenoptera > Crabronidae > Cerceris > Cerceris ruficornis. The sequence goes on from OZ022520.1 coordinate 18,883,055, forward strand.
TGTCAATTTTCGATCACGAAAAAATCTTCAAAACCCCCATAATCCCCCTTAAGACTCCTAACGTTCCCTACACTTCAAATTTAGAGAGGCCTCAAGCGAAAAGACAGTTTAGGTGGGTAAAACTTAGAGAAGCGGTTACTCACCTGTGTCGCGTGCGTGTACTACCCACTAGTTTGCCGGTGAAGCAATGAGGCTCGGCCGAGGATTGCAAGGGTCCCGCCCGGAGTGGCTACCGATCGATAATTTCACACATGCGCCCTTCTTATCACTCCCACTATAGACCACGGTGCTCGTGACAAGGAAGGAAAGAAAGGATGAGCCTCTGTGCTCGCAGCGAGCCCCGGTCCCGGTTTGTGTTTGTGCAGGTTGACGTTGTTCGATGCACATCAAACACGGTCCACCTGTCCTATAGCTGACTCGAGATGAAACGTCAGCTATACGTACACCATGGCATACGATTGTATTTGTCCGCCCCGACTCCGATATCGTACAAACCCCGTTCGCCCGGGAATCCGTTTGAAATGGTTGCTTAGATACCGGCCAAGTTACTGGGGCTGCCCGGGAAAATTATTTTGCTACTTTCAGCCAGCAGCTTCCGCTTCCTCATTATTATAATAATTATAGAGTGCACTCTCGATTGATCTGCCCGGTTCTGGGTGTAGTCCGCTTTGCCGTGTGGTGGGGTGGAAAAGAATTAAATACAGCGACCCAGATATTTCCGATTTCACCCTGTTGCTGCAACGAGATTTTGTTATTTATGAAAATTACGAGTGGGATTGAATTATTTATGAGGATCGTGATTCTGTGGGGAGGATGGATAGGTAGTTAGATGGTGGTGTATTTTTAAAGGCGTGTCGTCATTGGTATCTCGTATTCTTCTTTGTGCAATTTAATCTTCCGTTGGAGACCGGCAGGGTTGTAGATTGTACCGTTGTTCGGGTTATGAATTTTAGATGGTCGTTGAACGAGCTGTAATTAGTTTTGCAATTTCTGCGGGATAATTACGATTGTATTTTGCGTCGAGGTTTTTTTTTTTGAGATTCTTTAGAAATACAGTCTCTTTTTGCGCGAATAATGCTGAAAAGTGTTCCGGGTAAAAGCGGGTCACGTATAACTCGTCGAGATAAAAAAGTCGGGGTGAAAAAGTCTCGGGGAACACGAGTGTCTGGATTTCCATTAACGTGAAATTTTTGCAAGTCTTACGTTCCGTGTATGAGTCCCTTCCTCCGACGTTCCTGAAAAAGTATAGGCACTCGGGGACCCTTGAAACCTAGATTTATTTTTAAAAGGGATCGCTGCTTTCTCGAGAGTCTAATTAACGGATTTAATGAAACAAAAAGAATTTTCTACGCAGTGGAAAAAAAACATGAGCGAATAAAGTTTAACTTCTGTTCAATTACAAAAATTTTACTGGAAATTGTTTCAAATTGAATGGAGCTGTTTAAACTGAACATTTTTTGTCGCGCCGTAAAATTTAACGATTCTAGATAATTTTACACATAAGATTTTTCTGCATAAAATTACGAGAATATCCAGAATGCTTCTCGTGCCATCGGAGAATAATCCTATGCACTTTCTTTTGTCTTCGATACATCGCCTTTGTCCGCATTGTGACAACTTGAGAGCTGTCGCTACAATACCTTCAGAAGTGCTGCGACTATCGGCGACACAGTAATTCCTGCAATTTTCGTTCGATCAATATCGAATCAGTCATTCGACGGAGGTGTCTGAATTGTTTTCGGATATTAAAAATTTGGAGGGCTGTCCAACAGGTATTCTTGCATTGAAAGAATCATAATGCAACGTCGTTTTGCATACAAATATCCATTAAATATGCATGAACCGATATTTATATGAATTTTACGGCATTGGAAAATGTAAGATTCCATTTTCATACAATTATTATTTTCTCATATTATATTATTTTCCTCATATTATTTTCCAAACTTGCAGTTAGGTTTAGAAAAACTTTTCTCTGTTACTTTTGGACGCAGATATAACAACGATATGAGCCGCTTATTTTGAAAGTGGCATAAAACACTTTACCGTAATGAAAAGTGGTGATTTTTAATGACTAAACAAAGTTATTTATACTGACAAAAATATAAGTATTCAAGATAACAACTGTAGGTAAATCTTCTCGAAAATTGGTAGTAATATTTTTTAACACGTTAAAACGCAAATCCTATACAGGGTGCGGCAGAATAACATGTACCAGCGGGCACGAGGTGATTCGTTATGAAACGATTTTTTCATTTAAGGCTCGGATTTCGAAAAAATCGAGTTTGAAAATTCGATGCGTACCTATGCTATTACAATTTAAAAACATATCGAGCAGTACACTCCGATTTTCATGAAACTTACATGAAAAGTTGTTCGTGAAGAAATATTTGATACGTACTTTTTTGATGGGCCATCGTCCATATTGAGGGGGTGAAAATATCCCTTAAAGTTGAGGGTTGAATATGCATTCCCTGAGATAGCTCAGTAACTAGAGGACATAAAAACAATAATTTTCTTTCAATTGCATGTTCTTTAACAGAGAATTTAACCGCGCAATAAAAGTTAGACATATTTATTCATTTAAATAATGTGTTCGAAATTTGAATGTTTAAACACGATTTTTTCGAGAATTAAGATTTATTCCGACACACCCTACATATCTCGATTTCGAAAATAAGTGACTTTAACACTAGACCTACCGGCGTTAAATCTATCATATTCAAAAATATTAAATAAGTATTTTCAAAAAAGGGGAATTAAGAGGTGGAAAACTTGATTGATTCGGAAATGTATGTTTTATAAGATGGACGTAGAATATCTATTCTATGACTCTCATATAAATTTGGAGAATTTTTGGAAAAAATTGTGTACCAGTCATTTTGACTGGTATGGTAAATCTAGTGTTAAAAAAAAGGCTTATAGAAAAATATTTAATATTATCGAGACATATTTCGAAAAAAATTTAGTTAAATATTTCATATCTCTACTAAAAGTATTAAATACCATTTTTAAAAGTCATTTTACATTTTATCAAACCTGTAATTTCAACAAAGCACTCTCCCTCATAATCTTTCATTTCAATCTGAAACTACAGTACTCCCACCTGCATTCATCTATTCTACAAACTCTTCCCCGAAAATCTATAACCCTACGGAAATTCAGGTCGCCGGAGGAAAAATCGTTTCGTAGAATCTCAGAGGTACAACCCTCCAGAACGTTCGAGAAAACATCCCCTGGTACATCGATCCAGCAGGTATCTACCGTAACAGCAAACCTCGTGCATAGTGCTGGCCTCGTGTTGCAACAATGAGAAACGTAGGAGGCCCCATCGTTGGTCCCGGTGACTTGAATGCGTGGATCGCATACACATGCGGATGAAAAGGGAATGGCCGCTGCGGCACCATCTATCCCCACCAAAAACCTGAACACCTGAGCGTCCCTGGGGGCAGCTCAGGAGGCACAGTCATTATTGCGCCAGTATAACATTCGCTTCCAGTCTTCTTCAACGACCCGCAGAGTTTTCGAGACACCTCCGACGGGTATCAGGTCTGCCCGCAAAGTATCTGTCCTTTACGTGACCGCGCAACGTAAGAGAAGATCGAAAACCGCGTGACCGCCTCGAAGACCGTTTCGTACTGTATCGCGATACGATGAAACTGTTCCTTGGAAATCACGAAAATGTGACGTGAGTCTAGGAGAGACAGAGACAGTGAGAGAGAGAGAGAAAGAGCGCGAAAAGGAACAGAAAGAGAGATATAGGGAGAGAGAGAGAGAGAAAACCTTGGCAAGAACGTGACACGTTTTGCAGTCGGCCGTAGAGTGTGGCTTGCGCTCCGCCAAAATGCCTGTAGGAAGAACCAATTTTCACGCGTTCCCCAGTGCGTTTGTGTCGGTACTCTGTTGGGTTCTGGTGGCGCTTCGTGTCGGCGAGGTAAGTTTATTCATTGCTATGAATTTTTCTGTTTTAAACGTCGCACATGTTCGGTTAAGAGACACTTTTAGGTAGATCGAATTCGTTGGGAATACCTGCGCACGTTGGGATTGCAGTCAAGGTTGCGGATGTATTGCGAATTTGTTGGAATCGTTTTTACGTATTTGTTCTTGGCAATGTAGAATGTAGAAGTCTTTGATGTCATTTTTTAATGTAAATGTTAGGGTAATCTTTTATGGAGAATTGAATTAATAGTTTGTCGAACCGGTGAATTTTACAAAATGTTTTCATTGAAAGAATTATAGTTAGAAAAGCTGATTACGCGGAACTATCAATTTCATACGTGTTTCGAACTCTGTTTTAATCACTACTTCTTGTTGATTTAATCTAGATCTTGATTTAATATAAAATAGTAGAATATTGATATTTTGTATTAAGTCCAAATTATTTTTAAAAAACACTGCTTGTCACAGTGACCGAGAATCCACGTTTTAACATACTCTGCTGTATTCTCTGACAATAAGTTACACTTTAAAAAATTACTAACACCTCAATGTTTTGTACCTAAGCGTAGTATTAACAATTAAAGGAACATGAAACTCGCAGTCAAGATTGAATACAAACACAAGTTCATAGAACACATTTCTCAAATGACAAAGAAACGTCTTAAATCTTCATATCTGTGCGAGATTGAATTACAGTTTCCAATTCATAAATCTTACGCAAGGTTAAGTATCGCAGAAATGAACCAGTTAATGCCACCCTTTACGCGCCGTGACATTGATCCGCCCGTTCGATCTGTATTAATTACATGCACCAAAGATTCGTTCAATCCTACCCATATCAGGGAGTAGCCAGATCGCAAGATATCTGACGGCATGGAAGTTCGATGCGTTTGTACTGTTACTTGCCCAACCGTCCTTCGTTCATGAGTACATCATTCTTCCTGACTCAAGATCTAATCGTAGACGCGCTTCGTCTGGAAAAACAAGAAAGAAACGAGAATAAAAGTACTACGGAGTAAACGAAGACACTCGGAACGCGTATAAATGCGATTTCAGAATCGGATAAATTGGCTCGATCCAGGTTGCACGTTCTCAGCTGACTCATTCTTCCATCGTGAACTATAAATACACGTGATAAAATTCCCTCGTAATCTTCTCTGTGACACCCAGTTCCACCATCCAATAAACATCTCGACATTGATCCTCGATAAACTCCTTTGTAGCTGTGGTGGATATAGAATTAAATACTTAGACTTCCAATTAGTGGTTTCGAGTTGAAATCGACCAATGTTCGACTTCAGATCTGTGTCACCTCTGGAAGATTTCTTCTATATTTATATTATATATACCATCGCATCGGTGATTCGTAATCATTCTAAAACACTATGTCCTAGACGAAATGACCATAGCAATTCAAGCTGAAAAATACAAAAGAAGTAACTTCTCAACATTGATTTTCGATAAACTCTCTTAACACTAAACCTACCGGCTTTATATCTGTTATATTGAAATATACGAAATAAGTACTTTGAAAAAAGAGATTTGCAGAGGTGAGAAAGATGATCAGTTAAGTACTTTTTGTTTTATGCGATAAACCTAAAACATTGACTGAATGGCTGCTCAATCAATTTGGGGAATTTTAGAAAAAACTAGGAAGCGGCCATTTGACCGCCATGGTAGGTTTAGTGTTAACCCATTGACTGCCAACTACGAGATATCTCGTAGCTGCACTATAAGTTTGAATTAATAAGTTAACAATAATGGCCGAGCGTGTATAGAAATTTTGGAACAAAAATGTTCTTCGTATTATTACATTTGTCGAGATTATATTTTTGATTAATGAAACCAATGTTCCAAAAACTTTCTGTCACCTTCTCAAATTTTAACAAGCAAAGGTAATATTTGCTTAGTTTTCCTGGCAGTGAATGGGTTAAGGGAGTGTCGTGGGTATAGAGCCAAATACTTAAACTTCCAATTAGTGATTTTGAATTAGAATCAGTCAAGGTGCAACTTCAAATCTGTACCACCTCTGGAAGATTTGTTCCAAACTGATATCAAATATACCGTTGTCTCGGTGATTCGGAATACATCCGAAACACTATGTCCTAAGCGAAATGACCACAGTAATTGAAGCCGAAAAATACAAAAGATGGAATTCAAATTATATACCATCCTACCACGTTCTCTCCTCCCAACCAAACTTGCTGCACCACGCATCGATTTGTTACGTAAATTACCAGTAGAAACATAAAATCGTCCGGACACGCACAAACTACCCGTATCATCGTAAAAGTGCTATTTAAAAAATTATTGCCGCTTTGGAATCCGCTTTCCTGCAATGTAATACGATATTATACAGTAATATCAGGAAGGAGTTACGGTAACGGCCGTAAACCTTACCTTTCCACATTGTTCAACGGCAGCTAAAAGTGTTGGTCTATCGCAATAAAAATTCAGATAGAGACCGTCGGCTATATCGGCTGAATGGGTTCGCCGCTCCCGGCGAACTCGTACAGGAATGCAAGTTCTCCAGCGGGAGAATCGCGGTGCATTGACGGTGCACGGCGTGACTCTTTCTACGTGATCTCCGAAATATACTTTCCGACGAAAAGCAGCGGGCCCTTCGGCATTTTCCGTCTATGACGAGAAGGAATGCGGCGAACTTTGCAGACACGAGAACGCACGTAGTCGAGTGTGTGCACGTGAGGGTTGCACGTGGAAAATATTAATATATACGGATTTAAAACGTACAAAGTTGGATAATTTACAATGGAACTGGAGTCAGTATGCGACTTTGCAAGAAATTTCATAGTTTTGTAAAAGCAAGTTGGATTTTTTAATTAGAGAACGTTTAGCATTAGGTCTACCAAGGTGGTCAAAATGATTCATTCTAATTAATTTGCAAATGTTTCTGAAATTTCTAATTCTTCTTTCTTTTTCAGTTTTCTACATTCTAACTTGTAGAGTATAAGCGACATAAAAGTTTTTTGTCTCCTTGACTTTTTTTTATTCTTACGCGTTTATTTAGTAGTTTTAAATGTATTGGATTAATGAGCGGGAGATGTAGTGTTAATAAAGATGTGATCATGGAGTATTAGTGATGTCATTGCAGAGTGCTGCTATTAATTTTACACAGAAGTTGCTATGTTATTGTCACATTATGTTTGCATCGAAAATATAAGATTGTTAGATCTTCGGCGAGTAATATTTCACAAGAACATTTTACTTTAAGATCAGGTCACCTTTGCACTCGATTTGTAAGTAATTTCTTCTTCGATCTTTTCTCGGTAAACATTTACTTATAACATTATTGAATGAAGATATCGCCCCGTCAGATAGGGGAAGAATTTATTTTGAAGTTCCGATTGGAATTTGAAATGCAGTTATCGTATAACCGTGCCTCCTTGAGTGGACACTAAAAACAATGATGCAAACGACGTGCGCGGATGCACGTTTTACATTACAACTCCCTGCTGACCGAACTTTTACTTCATTAAAAAATCTAATTAACAGGAAACTGGCCTTGCCACATACGCCCTATCTTCGATGTAAATCGTAGATGTAACGACTCATTCGAGACTCGTGTGTAAATAGAAACTCAATGTGTACGAAATCGACGCAAGCTCACGCGCAATTACACGCGTAGTATTAATTTCTATGAATTAATCGATAACCATATCTACATCTCGCGAAATAATAACAAACACAACAAAGATTTTAATCAAATAAATTTCATAAGTATTCTTACACCGAATTACAAACCTTCCTCCATAAAAATTACACCTCTATTACTCTATAATCATATGATAAATATTAAAATATTTTAATTGATAAAAGATCATAGCACGTATTGGATACAGTTATTAAAATTATCAACATGCGTCGAACAAACCAGGGTGAATATATTTACGACACTTGCCCAACCTTGCCGAGAATTTTAATGGCTTTCGATGCATCGAGGTGAGGCCAGGTGAATTAATTGCAAATACTTGTAGAGACTCGTAAAGAATGCCAAGTCTTTTTTCCTTCGTTGATAGCTGTAATAGAGGACATTACGGTGATCTTAAATAGTAGCTGGCCTTATTCAGACTGCAGCCTTACTCTGTCCGTCTACTTGGGTCACATTATTAATATTTATGAACCCTTTCGACTCACCAGCACGATATCGAGACCTCTGATGCCCAGTGACACGAGAAAGTGATAAGTTTGTATCATTACATAATTATTTCATTGCCCCTCGCGAGCTGGTTATGTAAGCCAAAGTAAACTAATTGCGAGTATCGTTTGGAATACAGCGGCAAAATGTCGTTTACTTTGGTATTTATCATGTTCAATGGAGTGAGAATTTCGAACTGGATGGACTGGAAGTTGCTCATAAAAATTTATACAAAAATAGTAGCATTTTCGATTGATATAAATAAGTACCCGTGAAATTAAATTATCGGCACCGAAGGTATTTAAGGTAAAATGTTCCTTTCGATGTAGGGTCCTTGATAACGATAAATCTTGTTGAATACTCCTGCTGGATTATTTCTTAAAGTCATATCTGTTTTATAGAAGACCCGATGATATTGAATCGATGCAACCAACCGAGGCGAACGAAAGAAAAATCCAGTCCTCCATTCTTTCATGCATATCTCTGTGTACGACATACCCTTCGATGTCCTCGAACGCGGCAGTCTCGCACAGAAAATCTCATGCTTCTCATATATCTCATTTCTCAAGTAAGCGCAGGAATTTGCATTTTCTGCAAGAATCCTGGCAAATATTTTCTCAAGTCCTTGCGAGCTTCTACCGGCGATGCGTTTCAGGACTCCAAAGAAATTGGTGGAATTTAAATCGCGACGCATTCCTCCTGTGCTGGTGCTCGAACCATATACAATACTTTTATGATAAACACTTCTCCAAGTAGAAACAATACCGTCAGGAATAAATCGTCTGGGTGAAAACAGGAATAGGATATCTTAGAACAAATTTAGGAAATTTCAAATTCCTTCCCTTTGCTCATTTTCATCCCTAAAAATATATTATCACGTTCCATTTAAATACGATAGGAATCGAGTTTCATTGACACTAGAACTGCCGGATATATATCTATTATATTTAAATATACAAAATTAATATTTTGGAGGAAGAGGAATCCAGAGATCTAAAGGATGATAAATTAAGTAATTTAGGTTTTATAAGATGCAAGTGAAACACTTACTGGATGGAATTCCTATGAGTTTGAAGAATTTTTAACAAAATTTGGAAACCGATCATTTTGACCGTCTTGGCAGTTTTAGTGTTAAAGACGCCTTAGTCCTATAACAGAACTGAATAATTTGAGAACTTTGACGCAATCCCTTTAATTAACTCAATACCTCTTCGGCTCATCAATGAAATATCCATACTAATTCATTGATCAATTCGCGCCGGTATCTGGCACACTTTAATTACCTAACGCTGCCGTAGAATAATGCAATGTCTCACCAATCCGCAATAAAGCAACAGAAAAAAAAACACTGCAGACGTAACATTTTTGCGGTCTGTGTGTAACTACCTGCCCATATAAGTTCCCACGTGGAAAGGTCAGAACGACATACTTTCGCATACTTTTCCTCTCATCGTCGTGTCCATTTCGGGCGAACGACCACGGACCAGATAGTTCTGCCTACGCTGTGTGTGCCAGCAACCTACGTTTAGCCGCGATAATAAGTCTTTTCTTTGAGATTGCGAAAGTACAACTGCGAGGCTACGTGTATATGCGTACGTATAAATATACACGTATAGGACTGTACATACGAATGTGCATATATAATATCGGTGATTCTCCGGTACTACGAGCGAGCTATTCGTAGTCATGGACGTGTGTCATATGTTGTATCTACATCGACGATCAACTACGGGCAGCCTGTGATACGGAAGCGTAACGTATTGTGTTGTCCGATTTTAGTCTCACGACGTTAACTCGAACGCGTTTTTCCACGGAGAATAAAGTTGACGGTTTATTCTGATAAAAGCAGGACTCTCTCTCATGAATGCTCCAGAGTTTTACAATAAAGATACTGTACGGGCACGATAATGCAGATTTGCAGGTGAATCATCACGGTTTAGAGGGTATCGAGTATATTACTTGAGATTAGAGCCACGATATGTGCTACCATGTTTGAATTTGTGCACGATTTTGAGGATCTCCTGGATGAGTCGAGATTAACACTATTCCTACCACGACCGGTCAAATGACCGTTTTTAAAATTCCGATTAGAATTTCCTATATACAACGTAATTGAATCGCCTTTAACCCCTTGCCTTACAATTTCTATTTTGACAGCGTGCGTAATACTCCAGAATTAATTCCAGAAATAAAAATTTCTCTCTGATCTTTAACATTTGGCATAACTGACAGCAATATTAGTATTATAGAAATAATTTTACCGTCTCGCGATCGACTGATATTTTCAATTTAATAGTTATTGGAAAACTTCAAAATTTCGTACTGCAATTATCGCCTCACGTGTGTCCTACGTTATTGTAAGCTAAGGAGTTAAACTTCACGACTTTTCCTCAAATATACGTATAATACATTCACATTATAATACATTTTTCAATGTTCACTTCTTTTTTTACTGTTCATTTTCTGGGAAAAAATTATCATTTGACAAATTCACCGGTAGGAGAAGGTATACGTGAAGTGTCGGTAGGAATAGTGTTAAAGTGCAAATTGTACATCGTACTAGCTGTAGTACGGTTTTTTAAGTTCTGATGTAGCGGAAGCTTTTTATGGCTGATGTCGACGTATTGTGAAATGTGATATTTAAGAATGGGTGGGAATTGTCAAAGCGTTTATGATTTGCTTCGGTGGAATCTGGAACGATCCATTGGGAAGCACGCATCAGTCACGAGTATTCGCGTAACGAAGCAAACGGAAACGGTGCTAATGACGACGCGTTCCAACGGCTTGCATAGTATGCACCGTACTACGTACAATACGCCGATTTCACCGCTATCCTGCTTTCATTATTTCCCGACTATCAAGATGTTACTAAACATCAATGAAAGTGAACATGTCCAGAGGACATTAATGCCTGCACGAAAAAAAGGTGTACATCACTTTCGCTTGGTAAAGGTGCGTCAAAATGTTCGAGCTAATTTATCATCGTTTCCTAACTGAAACACTTTCTAATGTCTCTCGATTGGAACACGTCGAGTTTTACTATTTTTAGTGGTAGCTTGTCGACTGCGTTGATTTTAGACATTTGTTTTATCAAAAATGGCGGACTGTAGACCGCGTAGAAATATCCGCGACATAGTTCAATATAACTGGAAATATGCTGTTAATATCAAAATGAAATGTTAATAAATATATGTAATTCCAAATATATGCTATTACATAATACAATCTTGTGTAAATTATTTCTTAAGATATTCAAGAATTTTAATTGGGGTCGTGGTCGGTATGAAATTAAAGGCTCATGTGGCTCATAATTTACGCAATACACTTCTAATTAGTGGATCTCAGTTAAAATCCTCTTGAACCTTTGAAAATATCTTCTAATTTATCATTTACTATATAGCCCTGGTGATTCGGGAATACCTAAAACTACAAGTCCTATGCGACATGATCATTCTGGTCAAAACCAAAGAGTAGAAAATACATATATTTACAAGTATGTTCCATATAATCTTTAAACACCGAATCAATTTTTTACGCTTACTAAATCAACGTTCATCCTTCAATTACACCAACGAGAGAATTGTCAACTTGCATTCTCCGCGAAAATATGCACAAGCATCATCGTCAGATAAGGTCCGCGTCTCTTCCAACGTCTCTTCCCCATCGTCTCGACTTCCAGATAGGATTCACGGACGTTTTCATCTTTACGACAATGCTATTTCGTACGAGCTGAACTATGTTGTGCACGTAGATGCACACGGGCGTGCATGCACACAGATGCAGATATAATGGAATCCCGCATAGTGCACGCGAAGCGTGAAGAAGAACGCAACCTCTTCGCCGATTTCGTCTCTGCGTCGCCCTCGGGAGAATCATGGATATAAATCACGATCCTCACTGACATACCTGATTTGCCGGCTGCCGTGAGCAAACGTATATGAGTTCTGTATCGGGCCATGTCAAGTGTTTAACCCTCCCATGGTGAACCGTAGATCCTCAAGATCTGACAATGAGAACAGATAGCGAGGCGATCAAACGTCAAACTTATTGCATCGACTTCTAGCACGAAACAGATCGCAGGGTTTGGAATTTTGGATTTGTCTTTGTAATTAACGATGATTGAAATTCCTTGAAGAAGTCATTCATCGGTTTAATGACTTGTGGCTGTTTTTTATCTAGTCTTCATCGTCAAGTTATTGGCTTGTGAGTCAACATTCTGTACCGCAGGAACGAAAGTTTAAATGTCGTCGCATGAGTCAGCAGAAGATTTTCTCTATTCTGTTAGGACCAATTTCCTCCTTCTTTTTTCTCGACGATTTATTACGTGGAGAGAATTATTTCCTTGGAACTGTCCAATGTAACTGAGTTTTTAACGTGTAGAAGTATCCTGGTGCGAGAATAATAAATGTATCTTGGAAATCGTTCGTCGAAGGTATAGTGAGCTGGTTTTAAAGAAGATAAATGAGACGGCTGACAACATTGGCGGTACCTTGCTTCGTGAAGCTGTAATACTTTCGTGTTTTAATACTTAACATACTATGAAATATACAGTGGATATTAATTCCTGCTAATATTATCCTCTATTGTTATATTCCATAATCTATATATTTCATTCATCGCCTATTATCCTACCAATTTATGCATCAAATAAATATGAATAACGATTACTTATTAACTCTACTTTTGATTCTCAAACTTCGCATAAAAGAAATCATCAAATATCGATGCCTATTTAGAATTCTAAAGAAACAGTGAATGGAAGAATTCGATTAACACTTTACTACGATTTCGCAATGTCCTCGCAAACATTCGTCATCCTTCTAACACGGACGTCTAGACGAATTATTGAAATGTTCTTCACGCCTCGTCCCCGTGCTCTCTTTGTACGTTTCATGCTTGTATTCGTGCTTATGTACGTCCAGATACTATGCATTATGTTCACGTACAAGATGGCATTGTTGTAAAGGCGTAAGCTCGTGCGAATCCCATCTGGAAGAGTCAAGGCTCTGGCTGGAGACCACAAAGAAGGAGGATCTCTCGCCGTAACGGCAAGACGACTGACCTCAGTTGCCGGTAAAACCATTTCGTGCAACTTCGCCTTCTTACTTTTTAATTTCGAACTTTCACTTTTCAACGTACTTTTCCATCTGACCGCAGCTGCGAATCTCTTCGTACGCGGAATCATTGCGCTCTTACGCACCGATCGCTCTTTCTTGCAATTACTTATCTCGTATTTTTCTTTCTCAATATATTACACGTAACGTCAGAGAAGCTTTGTTATTTGATTCCTATTTGTCGATTAAACGTAACAACAGAGACAAATGAGAAACAGTCTCGATTGCAGTAGGCTGGCGAAACGGAGTTTAGAGGAGTTTCAATTACTGCCGGACATGGATTAATGGAGCTTCGATTTTCCGAGGTTTCAATTATCTGGTCTTTTATTCCACGATATCGGTTATCCGATGTATCGGAAATTGCCGAATGTCAATATATATAACGCTGTTATATATTTTATATATATATAAATACATGCTACATTCTATAAAACTGTTAATTTCGTTTTAACACGAATGTCACGAATATCACGAATTGCCTGATTATTCAAAATCATATCCTACTATTCGTTTGTAGTTCCTAATTATTATATAAAATTATAGTTACAAAAAGAACTCAGAACACCTTGACGACACCAGTCGACGTCACAGAAATGACTTTTAACTCTTCAATTAAAAACAGTGAAGGTTATTTAACAAAAGAAAAACTCACATTGCATCTACCAAAGTTATCCTATCATTTCTTATCATTTTTGCTCTCTCTCGTACACTTCTTTATATTTATTTCAAGGAGCCCCAAGAGTAGAGTGAGAAAAGTGGCAATGATTCCAAGCAGATACGCTCACCATAGAGATCTCCCAGGGCTCTCACAGAGGACCATAATATCCGTCTGTACAAACACCGGCATTATTGAAAGTTATCGTTTATCTATTTCCATGCGGCCACGGATGGCAATAAGTATCGGTGCCTTCGCACCACGTGCGTTTCATATAATCGTAATAATTTAACGCAATTCACTTTCGCGATTCAATAACGTGTACGCCCAATGGCGCGCGAACGGTATGCGAAAGTGCACGGTTATCGTGGACACGATATGCGATCGTACGTGCGAAACGCATATTCGCGAGCACACATGCGTTTCTATTGGACTCCGCAATTTATGCGACATCCGTGAAACAGCCACGAAATTGTCATACTTTTCAAGTTATATAGTTATATTTCAACGTGTCAGATAATCCCGAGGTGACCTTAAAACTTTCAGCGTCGAACGATCGTTATTTTACTTGTCGTTCGTATGATGAACATATATCTCATTAATTCAGGAAATTTGTTTCAGGTTATTGAGAATAATGAATGGTTCGTAATCGTGTTCTAAGCATTTCGGAGTGCTCTTATGGCATTAATTGATAATCGTGTCTAAGTAAAGGATTAATCTGTTGTTTGAGCGGTATTAGCCAATTTGTCGGTGGAATATTCTATCATCTATATAAATGTTCAGTGAGATTTGAAATTCCATTGTTAAACGGCAAATTTTCATTCCTGTACAAATCGATATTACAGCTCGTATATTTATTATCATTGGTAATAGTAAGAATGTTTAATTTCTAATACGTAAATGATGAATTTTTCAAAAATTATAAATGCAAAAATAATCAATAATAATACCGGGCTATTTCGAAAGATCATTGCACGCGCGCAGAAATCGTCTCGAATCGTTCGCTTTCACGAGTCCGTACTTTTTCCTTCGAATTTTTTCCACCATGCGTAAATTTAAGAGCGGCTGTTCATCCAAATACGACGTACATACATTCCACTTTCACTTACACGCTTTCGGGTTTCGAGAGATGCGGCTCCCATAAAGCTGGGAGGGTACGCCGCGCGAATTGATCAGATAATACAAAATTAATTTATAATTACACCGAGGCGTAAGTTAATCTGATAATAGGCCATCGTATTATTAATGTCCGAGGCGTTTACCGTGGATACTTTATGCCGTTGTGGCTCGCCGTCGTAATGTATTGTACTCTGTGCATTCTCCTTTCTTTCCTTTCCGCACGCGCAATCTATAGTAATTAAATTTTCTATATGCCTCGGAGCAGGAAAGAAGAAGAACACGATGATAGCTTTAAAAAAATCCGCTTCCATCAGTTTTCTGAATCGTTTGCAACATGGACCGGCTCTCTATCTGCGATTTGATTTCTTTTCTTTTTCTGCAATTAAAGACCGAACGAAATCGTGTCTTGACCATCAAATTCTTCGTGAAAATACCTGCCAAGCCAAAAGCTACTGAGTAACATTTGCACACCGAGGGGACGTTTCTTTTGCTACCGTGTAATTAGCCGCTTTCGAACAATGTGGAGCTCTTTAAAACCCAATGCACGAAAGCTACAAAGCCATCCAGTCCGCAAATTGCATGCTCTGTGTGAACGATGTGCTCGCTCCTCTTCTGGTAAAAATGCCGCGGGGTTCGGTTTCGGAGCTCGTTAAAAAAGGATAAAGCCGAAAGCGGTTAGACGAAAGAACCCGAAGAAGGCAGGGTCAATAACATACGTTTTGACTTCTTCGTCCTTTTTCTTGGCAAGATAATTCGAGAGCCGGCTCGAGCCCTCTGGGCAAAGAATGCACTTTCGTGGCTGCGCGCGTTGCACTCGCAGTGGCGATTTCGCATTGACAAATGCACCGGGATCGTGAATACGCCAATACCTGATACGGGTTTTATCTCGTCGTAATTATTATATCGATGCAACGAACGAAATATTAGTATTGCAGGAGTATCGATTTTATAAGTAATGTTCTCCATGTTTTGCTTTCAGGAGCTATTTTCTCCCTTTTTTACGGCTTATAAGGTATTGCATACGCTTTTATTTCATCCACTGCTCGAAATAATTAGGGGATCGATTCTTCGAATGTTTATACGTTTGTGTCGACGTATCTCATGTTTTTTCATACTTTCTACAATCTTCGTAATTGATATACGATAATTGGAAATTGCTTTCGATATTATTTAAGATAACTTTGGCATCGATCGAAATTATCTTTGGGAAAGAATAAAATTATATTATTTAAGGAGAATCTAATTTTAGATCTTTAACTTTAGAATCGAACTAAAATGATTTTTTCCATAAATTCCTTTAGAATCTCCTTCGAATAACAAGTAGTCCCAAAAAAGACGCGGGAGATTTTTGAATTTCTGAACATTGAAAAACATGATCTCCCTATTGTCTCCAATATGCTACTTTAAAGTTTTACAAACGAAAATTTCAATGTACGCCTCACTGACAAAAAAGAGCTTCTGAAACACGAAGCGACAGCCGATGCACGTAAACAATTACTACTAAAATTTCTTCAAGAATCTTGCTGCATCAGAAAGGGCAATTGTAACGTAAACAACAGCACCAGTTTCAGTGCAGTGGAGTTTATGAGTGTGACACAGCTGCATTGTTCTCCGGAGACGTGACTTCCTCGTGCCTTTATAACTCTGCTCCACCGCATCACGTGCTATTTCGCACACGGAACATTTTCTGTTCCGCTTTCATTGCCCGTTCTCCCTGCACAGTGAATTCTTTCTCCCTCTTACTTTTAAAATACCACGTTGCTCTCAGTTTTCCTAAAAATTCACGACGTGCCACACGTGAAATTCCCATATCTTACGAATTAAATTCACTGTACTCGCATTCGTCAAATGCAAGAAGATGGACGTATCGCTACCTTCTTCATCGACCCCGTACCACGACTCGTGCGATGGAACGTGAATTATGACTGCAATAAGAAGCATTCGAAAATGTTTGCTGTAAAACGAATAATCCTGTTTCTGCAATCTCCTTGATTTATATATCTTCACCGGCACTCTTCTCTTTCGAATGCCGACTGTCGATCGTTGAAGACAGATTAAGTCACCCTCGTATATCGTGGGCGTGACCGGCATAATCGTTTCTACTTGTAAGTAATTATTCACTCTCTCTCTATACATCGTGCTTTCGCCCGAAAGCACAAACGTACATGTTCAAACATAGCGAAGGGTATAATCCTTAAACAAATGCCGTCGTTCTTCCACTTGCCGAATGAATTCGTGAATTTACTACGGCGATAAGTAACGCGATAAAAGCAGATTGATTCTTCACCCCTTAAAAAGGGATGAAATACGAACGTGTTCGTGTCGGTATCGATGAAAAGCATTGCGTATGCGCGGCACCAGTCGAACCGTCGATATTGGCAACATTTGAATTACCGCTATCGATCTGAACAACCCCTTCGCCCAACCAACCCCCTTAGCGTTCCTTTAATTAAATAGAACAGACGTAAAGCTGCAACACGGTTCTACGGTTCGAGCAAATTGTTCTACGGCCAAAAATATGCACCGGTTTACAGCCTATACGATTCTGGCCTCGTTCCTGCGGTTTGCATACTCGCCCATGGGTGTGTACTATCATCGGAATGTGTTGATACGCTGCGGCCGCTAGTGGTCGGATTAAATCTTGATACATTGCTGTTATCCAGGTGTTAAATTCGCCCTCGTACACACCGTTGACTTCTTTTTCACCTGGGAGAAGAAAAACTAGTTGCTGATTTATCGGCAGAACGGTACGCTCGTGATAATGCACAGTATGTCGGTGCCAATTGCGGACTGTCCAGCACGCAACGGTTCTTGCATATTTTTAAGCGTCATTCAGCCTTGCAGTCCCGCAAAACGACTAATTGTTGCCCGTATCATCGATGCCGGACGTAACGGAGTAATAGGACGAATAATCTTACGTTTATTTGTCTCCTAGTAGCTATCCGGAGACGAGTTTATCGTGCGGTAGTCAACGGGTGAAATTTGAAAAAGCCTTATCCGACGGTGGAAGTCTGTTTGGTTTACGTAAGTGCGGACTATCGTGATGTCACTGAGGCTGTTATTCTAGGTATGCGTGCATGTACGTAGATACGTACAATCATGCATGCCATGCGAGAATTCAGATTGCGTCATGTATTTGCCGGCGCGTGGTCGTGCTCTAGGCTAACAGCTTTTTTTGTACCGAAGTCGTATTGTCTGAGGAAAGTGTAAGTGGAGAGCTGGGAAGACGATGTGAAAGTGTCGGTAGATGATGACGGTATTGAGAAAGAATTTCTTGTTAGCCCTTTACACCCTTTAGAGGTTCATTAATTGTAGGTATTTTTTTATAGCAAACACGGGAGACTAGCTTGGGTTCTATGGATAAGAAAAGAGAAATTCTGATGAAACTGGGATTGCTTGAAATTCGAATTTCATCGTCGAAATAAAAATAGTAAATCTCAGGCTTTAGAAACGTAGCATGCATTAACTCATTGCCGAAGGGTTAAATGTCTACCTGTAATAACGGAATGGCAAATGTTGCGTGCAGGTATGAGGTGCTTGAGAAATTCAAGGATCGTGAATCATAGCCTTATGCTCCTCGTGATTCTCGCAATAATCGGAAATGAGAGAACGCAGAAGATGAATGCGAACTATAATGTTTCTTCTACTTCGTTCGACGCGAGGACGGGACGTCATCTTATGAAACTGGAGACTTCCGATCTTCGCGCGAATCATCGTGAAACTATTCTTCGCCATAGAACTTTATCGTTGGTCGCGAAAAACACGAAAATGATAACGCTACCAAAGAATGCAACACGAGTTCATTTTTATACCAGGAAGAATTTCTGTTTCTGAGGATTAAACAGGAACTGAGTAATATTTTTATCAATAATTCCATTATTTCAACTTTTATGAAAGAAACAGATCGAATTACCATATGAAATAAAAGCTGAGACGTCTGATCTTCGTTACGAATCGTCATAAAACTATTTTTTGCTAACCAACTTCGATGTTAATTGCAAATAAAACGAAAATAATATTCCAAAAAAGCAATTTACCACGCAAGTTTTACAGAAAAAAAAATTTGTATCTGAGCATCAAACAGGAAATAAATAAAATTTATACCAACAATTCCATTATTTTAACGTCTGTGAAAGAAACAGACCAAATTATCATATGAAGTAAAAAACGCCATACATAACCGGTCCCCAGAATTTCGTCACAGTCGCATAACTAGGCGAATCTCTTAGTTCGCCTGTTACGTAAATCTTCCTAATAATAAATCAAATCTACTTCAACGAATTGACAAATAGAAGTGTTACGCTTCTACGTGAAAGAGAATAAACGGAATAAATCGCAAGGACGACGGTATACATTACCACCCCCGTGTTCATATAATCGATTAGCCGAGCCGCGAAAGCATCCTCTTCTGTAACCAAACACGTCCCGATCCTTTCCTTCGCGAGGACACCGATTTAGGACTCGTGGCCTTGCAAACGCCCACGCTCGTACCTTTGTCTCGATCCAGGAGGCCTTCTGATCGCCTCTTTTAGCGGCATCTCCGCCCGAATGCGATTTTATCGTTGGTACCAGATCGGAGTATTAGTTGAGCAAAATTATGCTCAGATAATTATCTCTCACGCTCGATCGGGGCGGTTTTCGTGTAACGCGATCTTTTTACGGTGTATTTAAATAAAATCAGGATACAAATCTTGCGATAATGCTGCTGTAGATATGGCATTAAATATTCACGGCACTGTGGCTGGAATAGGAAACTTTGAAAATCCTTTAACACTAGAACTACCGGCGGTAAATCTGTTATATTTAAATATATTAAATAAGTACTTTGAAAAAAAGGGAATTCACAGGTGGAAAAGATGATCGATTCGGTAATTTACGTTTTATTAGATGGACGTGGAATATCTATTCTATGACTCTCCTATAATCTTGGAGAATTTTTGGAAAAAATTGTGCACCAGTCATTTTGACTGGTTTGGTAGTTCTAGTGTTAATTGAAATTATTATGTTATAATTTATTTGTTTGAATTTGGAATAGACCAGTTGCTGTAATAATATTTTACAAGCTTCTATTTCGGTGGCTAATGCAAAGCTGCAGAGCGCAATATTATTTGAAAATAATAAGAAGCATTGAGATTGGACAAATCTTTGCAGTACTTGAAATATCATTTTTCATTCGCTCTGTCAAATAATATACCGCAAAGTTTTCTACACGTACGCGTTTCTTTGCATTTAAATATATTTGATCTCTTGCAATTCAAATAGTGATCTGAAATTGAAACAAATTATGCGATGTAATTCTACTTTACAAATTTCAATATCTGTTCCACAGTCTAATGCAATTTTACAGAGAGCAATAGTATTTTTAAAAAATATATATATCAAATTACTCCTATCAAATTACCCGACACAATAAACCCATTAAGATCGAACCAATATTTCATTCTGAAACATTATTTTTCATTCGATTTTTCAAATAATACACCACTAATTCTGTTGGCGTGTGTACGTGTACTCGCATTTAAATATATTTTATATCTCGGGCAATGCAAACAATGACCTGGAATTGAAACAACTCACACGCTGTATTTCTACTTTGCAAATTTCGAAATCCATTTTCCCGACTAATGCAAATTTACAGAGTGCGATATTATTTTAAAAATGTATATACATAGATAAATATCTATTTAGACCACATGTAAAGCAAGACGTTGTAATCATTAAATAGTATAAATTAATTAATAATACAATTAACAGTCATTTACATTTGTTGCTCACTCACGGGCCATAAATAAAAAACTACCCGTTTCTTATTTTTCATACTCACTTTCTACACTCATTCCCAGGTAGCCACTCATATCTTTTTCTCTATTTTCATTCACTCGATATTAAACATTAATAATGAAAACCATCTTCAAGACTCCTCCCAAATTAACCGCCACAATAAACCCGCTGAGATCGAACAAATATTTTGTCCCGAAACATTATTTTTCATTGAAGTTTTCAAATAATACACCAGCAAGATTCCTGATACATGTATGTGTATTCGCATTTAAGCGAGCCTTATGTCTCGTACGCTGCAAAGAGTGGTCCAGCCGCTTGAAATTGAAAGTTAGCGTGGGCCGATAGCTACCGCCCAGACCGGTCCAAGTTTACTTGGGCATTAAGTTAGCGATTGGACAGAGAAAATATCACCCGCTTCGTTATAGACTGACACTCGAGGCACAATGAAAGCGGAACGGAGTTCATGGGGATGGATTTTCATTATTGGAATGTGAAATCGTGCCGGGACGGAGTTGTCTCTGTCTATTTCGATGGGATGGATTAATTGAATCATTAATCGTCCAGCATCGACCGGCGCGCAGAGATCTGTGGGGATGATTTTTCGTATTTCAAGTACGCGTTCTTACTTGTTTCATTGGTCTTACCTGTTTTAAGTTCTGGAGTAAATAATTAGGTAATTAATTATTCGGATAGTTAATTTCTCAATGTTGATGGAGGAGTATTTGAAACATAAATAATCGTTATTAAAACGTTCGAACGACGGGGTTTGGAATTATTCTGCGTACTTTGTTCTCGATGACTACGTCTAAAGATTTCCAATCGTTATTTGAACGTGAAACTTTTTCCGCTTAACGTCTATAGTTTTTTTTTCAAATTGTTCCGCGGTAATAATCAATAATTTATAATGTCTTGGGCGAATGACGTAGCCAACGATGTTTGTAATGCGTACTTCTTTGCCTTTCAATTACCTGAGTATAATTAAAGTCGGTACAATAATTACTAGATTATTCTCCTATTAATTGCTTCACGCTCTATTTTTCCAACGTGATCTCTAAAATCCGGTGATTAGTATCCCGTTTTCTTTCAAGGTCGATTAGAAGAGACTTAAAAATAACGGTGCACTATAATACCCCTCGATCTGATCGCGCGAAAGTCGAAATTTCAAATATTCTAAATAGAGCTCCTCAAACTACGCATATATTCATCAAACCTACTTTATCATTTCTCCGTACACTCCATACCGATTTCCCCAATAATCAAATTTAACTCAATCATTTATCCTACATCGCCACAAAACGTTTCAGAATGTCAGTACTATAAAACTATACAAAAAAAAAATACTAATATAAAAAGTTGTTTCCAATTTTATTTCAAATCTAAAGAATCTTTTCCCCAATGCAGTAGTCGGATGATTAAAAGCGACTCTGCCGGTATTTCTTAATTGCGTGCATTTCACGGAATTCAATCTCGTTCCTGCTCCATTACAGGTCACCGGTCAATTATTGGATACCGAGTTTCAACCGACAGTGACGGCGACATGTAAAGCCGGTTACATGACGATACGAGTGAACCTTAATCAGAGCTTCGTAGGTGCTGTTCACGCCAGAGATTTTCGGACGCCACAGTGCATGGTGCCCGGAAATGGCTCGACACACGCGACACTTGGCATTAATCTTCTCGCGGTCAAGGGAGCGGAGGATTACTGCGGTGTCTTGGTGAACAACGTAAGAATCGTGTTGAGTTTTGTCATGAAACTTCTCCGTATATTCCTCGATATTGTTAGCATTTTTTTATAAGAAGTATTAGAGCTGTTCTTTTAATTTTGAAAAATATTGTTACACATGAAACATCCGGTATGATTAACGCCTTGCCATACGATTTCTTTTGTGACTGCTCCCACAGTAATTTAGAATTGATTTGCTAAAATGAAAATTGATCGGTGATTATTGAAAGAGCGTATAATGTAACGTAATATTAATATTATACAGGGCATGCACTTTGAATTTGCCCTTTTGCAAATCAAACTCATTCTTTCGACAAATTACCTCTACCTAAATGTTGTATTTAAAAACCACTAAATTTACACTGGGTAGAAAGAAATAAAAAATTTATTGCAAAGAGGTACCGAAACTTACTGTTTAAAAGTAGTTACTAATTCATTAAAGTCAGTGCACATTAGGTAATTCATAATTACATAATTACTAGTATGTATGAAAACTGTGTATAGACAATTTACAATAACCCTTAAAAATCCACTTTCGGGAAAATCGTAAAATTAATAATATTACGAATTACGTAACATGTACTGACTTTAATGAATTAGTAATTACTTTCAATAGTAAATATTTGTAACCTTGTTAATAAATTTTTGATTTCTTACTGCCTAGTTTACATTTGGTGTTTGTTTAATAAAAAATTTAGATAAAAGAACTTGATTTGTCGAAAGGATCAATTTGATTTACAAAAGGGTGAATTTGATTTGTGAAAGGGTGAATTTGATTTGTAAAAGGGCGAAATTGATTTGCAAACGATCAAATTTAATTTGCAAAAGGATGAATTTGATTTGAAAATGGGTGAATTTAAAATGCGAAACCTGTAGAAATAATTTTGTTGTTTCGAGTCTCAATGATATTTTCAGTGTTTTGCAAAACTTGAAAATTTCCTGTTCCATTTATCGAATCACAAGTGTTACTAGTTATTGTAAAGCAAGGTGTTAATGCTACTAACAAGAAGTTACGAAACATTTCGATTTTCATACATATGAGAGCGAGAGATTCTACGGTCTGACACCCT
The DNA here is from genome assembly GCA_963989415.1 of Cerceris ruficornis. Lineage (NCBI taxonomy): Eukaryota > Metazoa > Arthropoda > Insecta > Hymenoptera > Crabronidae > Cerceris > Cerceris ruficornis. The sequence goes on from OZ022520.1 coordinate 18,906,612, forward strand.
CAGCCACGAGTTCCTTGTAAATCCTCAGGTCTAAATAAAAATTGTATGCTTTTCTAAACAATGTTAGATCGTTCATAATGAATAACAGTGCTCTGTGAACGCACTGGAAGTGTAACAATATTGTATATTACCTTATAATATTGTACTATGAGGTGCTGAAAAGATGTCCCGCGAAAGGAGTTCGAAAGGAATGCGACTCTGATTGGTCACAGTAGAAGAAATACGAAATTTCTCATACGCAATTTTGAACGTAACGTGTCATCTGCTAAATGTCACATCCACAGTACGGATCGTATAACAAAGAAATTAAATGAGACATTTCAAGTACCAGATACTTCTCTTCAGCACCGCATGATAAAAGCAACTGATCGTGCATGGACGTAGCAATTCTTTTTCAAACTTTCAGACAGATAAACCTTTTTTCTAAGTGATGATCACTTTGAAGTTAAGGCGTTTGTATTATTATTAATTAGATTGCAATTATTGACAGGATACCGAAGAACGTTCCATCCCCATCGCGGTGAGGATACACAAAACTTTGGAACTCGCCGACGACAAGTTTTACGTTATCACTTGCGGGAAAGCTGGATTCAAAAACGCAAAGTACGCATACGAGAAACATCCATTGCCCTGCTAAAATTGCTCGATGTGTTTTAACAGTAGTCGAACGGCAATGCCGTAATTTTCATTGCAGGAATGAAACTTCGTTAGTGTCCTTACGCCTTTTGGATGGCGGCCGCAAAGTGCAAGATGCTATTTATGGTCACAACTATACTTTGCGTGCAGAGATCTCACGACCAGATGGTTCGTACTACATCTCTCACTCTATTTTCAGTCTTACATTTAATTGGAATTAACGAGCGCGCGTAACGCATTTATTTGTAATAGTACACACAGTCGGTGATGTACTCCTTTATCAGAGATCCTCTTTTCTTCTTCCACGTAGGAATGTACGGGATTAAAGTGAAATCGTGCTTCGCATTCAACAAGAAGAACGTCAGCGTGCAATTAATAGACGATAAAGGGTACGTTGACAGATTTATGAAAGTTTTCTTTAGTTCTTGAATTAAATCGTAACGAGAATAATCTACGATAGTTTGTGAAAAATGTAGCGACCGTAAAACAACTGCCGACAAGCTTTACACTTTCGTTAACGCTGCTGTTCTCATTTATACCTTACATTCGTGTTCCTACGGGTCATAGTGACCCGATGAACAAGGGTTTACATTTTAATACAAGTCAAATATACAAACAAACAGACCTAAACTTTGAATACATTGAATATCAAAAGCAAATACTGAAAAACATAGTATCTGTTAAATCATAATTGTCATTTCCAGTAATATAGACCCGAGGAGAGCAGCATAATTAAACTGCAGGATATTTGATATTAAGTCTTGTAAATGAAAATATTTGATATTCGTTCGAAAATTAGTTTTGAAGTAATAAAACATAGCGCTGTATTTACATAGCATTTTTATGTAAATCGTGACACGGCAAGAACGTTATCCGTTCGCTGTACGTGATTATAATCGTACAATGATGTAACTTTAATTCTCCATCACAAAGATGTCCCGTGAAGGCTCGGGTCATGACGAAATTCATATACGATCGAAACACTGGATTGGCGGATGCGACATTGTTCTCGATGTTCCGGTTTTCCGACAGTCCACAGGTGCATTTTCAATGCGACATCGCTGTGTGCAGAGGTAAACTGATACGGTGAATGACTTCCGATTAGAATTGCGTTACGAATCTGGGTTATGAAGTGCCATTCAACTCGATGACAAAGTTTAAATATTTTCGTGGCATTCTTCCTCCGTTCGTTGTATAAAAGATTCTCTTTTTTCGGTAACATTTGATAATTGCTGCTTTCTAGTTTAAGAATTACAAAAATTCTGAAAAATATCGATCATCTTTTCATCAGGAAGTTGCGGTACTCCCATTTGCGAAGGAGATAACGAAGAAGAAATAAAGGGTGCGTCGTTAGCAAACGGACAGAGTGTGAACGGCGAGGAGGGAGTACTTCTTGCTGGCACAAGTGTGTTTGTTCTTGAACCAGGCCAAACACCAGGTACGTTGCACAATGATGACTTTAGTTTTCATTCTCTGCTCTGCCAAGTTTCATTACGTGAAAATAGTCCGAAGCGGTAATGAAATAGTATACCGCGCGGTTCAAACTTTATTTCCGGAATAAAGGAATGGAGTGTAATGGAAAAATGGAAAATAAAGTTTCCGGAATATAAGACAAGAATGTAGTTTAACCTTGAAGAAAGTAATCTGACAAATAAATTTCATCATTAACATGTATGTATCCTCTTTTTATTTTACAGTCGTACAAACTCTGTACGAAGAAGGAGGTGTTCATCCCTTGTGGCTGTTGTGGCTTGCAGTCGCACTTGGAATTCTATTTCTCATAATGCTCATAATCAACATATTCCTTTGCTCAGCGATGACGTGCAGTTGCACGAGAACTGACATCATCGAGAAAGAGCCGTCGATCATCGAAGATTTCGATCCATATCGTAGCTGGCACGGTTCACAATACGAGTCGAGGTCTGATTTAATTACCATTGTAAACTCAATTCCAGCGAGAGAATAGCCAAACAAAAGCCATTAAAACCGTTACCGGAACTTTGCGATGCAACTGATTGCATTGCAATAAACTCATTCTACAATTCCACATTTGCAACTGTTTCGACGTTCTTTCACGTATTTTCGAAAAGCTTTAAAGATTGGAAACCCTGTGCGGGCAGAATCTTTTTTGAATATTGGAAACATTCATTTATTTGGCGATTGAAAATTACTTTTCTACCAGAAAGCCAGAAGTTGAAGTATGAGCGCTATAAATTACGATTTGCACGATCACATTTCAACGATTATTACAATATTTCAACTCTAACTGCGTATGCATACATCGATAAGCTATCATCAGTAGCACCCAGAGGGTTAATTATACTCAAATTAATAAAATAATCACTGTACAACTTTATTCGTATCAATTCAAATTGTTCATTTTCACTAAGTACACAAATGTATCATAAATAATAAAAAACTAATTCGATGGTTTAAAATCCATCTAAAAGTGTAGGTCCGAGGTGAAATGACCGCAGCAATTAAAGCAGAAAAAATACAATAGGAAAGAAAAGCCACTATATTTTTTCTTCACGAATTTCTTACTTGTTTCGATGATAAAAATTCCAACAATTTGTAATTTATGTTTAGATACTCTCTGAATGGAAAACAAGGATATGCTTCCGGTGGATCGACAATGAATTCGACGAGGTCGATATCGACGAACAGCGATCATTATGCCATAGTTCATTCTAGACCAGGAAGCAGATATTCAGGGCCTGGACAGAAACATCATCATCATCACAGAGGACCGCCGTCTAACATCGGTTCTCACTATTCCGGCAAATAGGATTCCCGTTTATCTCGAAAATTAGAACGATGACATACATTATAACATTGTGAAAGAAACACTTCTACCATAATAATGCTAATACGCAAGTATTTTAAGCAGTTATTCCAAGTTCAAAAGAAAATGAGCACTGCTAATTGTGTTATCGGTAACATGGAAGTTACAAGGATAACGGAAAACGGACGATAAGTTAACACCTGACACGAAATATTGATTTTCTTCCGTTGCATTAACTGCTAATTAGATAAGAAGACATTATTTTCTGGTCACAAGTGTAAGTAGCGAATGATCAAAACAAATGTTCAAGGAACTGTGAATTCCGATCGAGACACTCTAGACGAGAGAAATCCATATTTCGCGTGAAGAATTAACTCTCGCGATTTGATACGTCCACGATAGTTACTACTAATGTATTACATTTGATAGAGGGATGGTTAATTACACTGGTCAACAGGAATTTTTGTACAAAGAACATTTATGCTGATTATTATCGATTTTGTGGCGCTGAACATGACTATGAAATCCGTTTTCTTCCATCAGATACCATTGTTAAGAACTTTAATTTTGAAAAAAAATTCAGATTTTCATCTTTCCGAGTTTTTCTATTTAAATCGTTAAAGTTATTTAATGCTTTTTCAAACAGAAAGACTTTGTAAACTCTCCCAAATATAACGATGTATATTAGTTTAATATTATAAGCATTTAAACAACGCTGAAAACGAAAAGGAAACTGAAAAAAAAACTGAAAACGAAATTTTACTATTTATCTTTAAAAGTATACGCCCAGGAGAAAATCTAATAGGAGGAGGCGATAGTGCAAACATTTCTCTTCGAGAAACCATAATTAAAATTTACAACACAAGTTTTGTTTTCGTCTAAGAAATTGAGTAATATAGCTCCGCAAAACACAAGGCAATGCCAGTGGTTCTCAGCGCATCCGTTTCACCTGTACTAGCATTATAGCTTGCTTTACAAGTACGTTTATTGTTTATGAGTTACTTTATGACAATAGCGCTACATTAAACAAAGTAGTAAATTTGTAAAGTCCTATCATATATGTAAACAATATTGTTCAATCGCATTCTCAAGTTCACGATTATACAACTTATTAAATATAAAAGTGCTGGTCACAAAGAAACTCTACGTGGTGGAGACAAATGGATCACATGCCTGAATTCAGTGCAAAAAGCACTATGAGAATCACATGTTAAAGCTTTTATTCTCAAAGAGGTACTTCATTTCTCATCTAGCATTGTTACCTTTAATGCCACAGCAAGAATATTGTAAGGATGACCAAGTAGTCCGCAAAAAGAGAGGTATACGGTGATCCAAAAACTCCTCTTCAATAGAATTATACGCGCACTCATAGGTGAAAATGCTTAAACCCGATCACGGAGCACTGATTATTCGTCGGCGGCCGAGGGCAAACTGATAGCAAGGCGAATATCGAAACGACTTGTTATTGTTAGAAGACGAACGAGACGAATACCTGGAAGGTGCGATCGCCGAGGACGCCGAGTTTGTTTTGATAACATGCGGCAGTCGTCGTACTCGACGGTCAGTGAAGTGGAAATAACTGCTCTCGCTGCTTATAGTTAATCTTGAAGTCGTAAATGGAGTTGAACAATATTTTTTACATATATGATACAATTTTAGATATATACTACTCTGTTTAATATAGCGTTATTGTGATGAGGTAACTCATAAACAATAAATGTACTTGTAAAGCAGCTACATATTATAATATTAGCGAAGATGAAACGGCTGCGCTGAGAACCACTGGCAGCACCTTGTGTTTTGCTAAGCAATTTTAATTCCTTATCCGAAAACAAAACTCATTTTGCAAATTTTAATTACGATTTCCCCAACAAAAATGTCTTCTTTATCGGCTTTGGCTATTACATTTTCTCCTGGACGTATAATGTTAAAAATAGATTGGAAGATATTAACAAAAATTTGGTCATTTGGGGATAGTGTTCGCTTCGAGCATTGATTAAACATTTTTAAATGTTTATAACATGAAAATAATATGCATTGTTGTATTCGGGAGAGTTTTTAAACTCTTTTGTGCGAAAACAATTTAAATATCATTCAGGATTAAAATAAAATAAACTCTGAAAGTTGAAAATTTGCATTAATCTTCAGAAATAATTTTTTCAAAAATGATGTATGATGGAAAAAAATGGAGTTCATGTGTTCAGTGCCAAAAAGTCCGTAGGAATTAGTGTAAGTATTCATTATACAAAAAAATAGTTCAATTTTGTGGGCCAGTGTCAGTTTTGAAATAACTGACTTCAAGAATTCATCAATTCAAAGTGTTACTTAGACTTTCACACTGCCTTCTTTAAACAACATTGACATGTCTTTTGTATAATCATGAGATGACCATTTTACATCGCCTTTTTTTTGTTCTCTATTAATTAAAATTAGCCATCCCTTATATACATAGGATGATTAAGAATCTCTAGAATATTTTTGCGAAAAGTATTTTTGTACTCCCTTTCGATCGCGAACTCATTACATCCTTACCTTTTTTCCAATTCTCTCGAAGTATCAACCGAAGTAATTTTATCGTATACTTGCATAAGAGTACGTAGAATGGAATTTGATAGAAACTTCCTTGATATTACCATATATCAATTTTTTACAGCGCGATACTGCACAAAGGTTGCACAACGTAACTTCATGCGAGAGAATATCCTTCTGCTAGATTTTACATGTATCATATGATAGTCATAAACATAGGTATTAGCATTTATAACATTGCGCAATATCGAATTTAATTAAGGACCATTAGGTAAATGCTTTTGTACATAAATCGATCCAAAACCATACATCAACGTTGATTACACTGTCCTACACTATTTTTCTTTTTCCAATAGCCACTGGGTATTTCTTATAGGGATCATCGTCCTGAATACGAATCCGTCAACGGAATTTCTCTATCACCCTCTGTTTTCGAAAACCATCAATTTCTGTAAAAACCGTGGATTTCGGTAAAGAAGCTGGTATTACGTGAAAACTAAAAATGATAGACAGTTCTTCTTAGTCTCACAAAATAAAGGAGTATTTCCTGAGTATACAGGTGTGAGTAGTTATAATATTCCGTACTTTTTAACGCTAGCAAATAACTGTCAAAGTTTAAAAACGAGCGGACACGCGAACTCTCTCCGCATGCATGTTGCATTTTCACGTAGAGTACTACTGCTACCACAAATTTACTACACATTATTGGATTCTGCGGGCATTTCTGAAGGAAAAACTGTTAGCGAGAAATGTCATAATTGTTTTAGTTTCGGCACAATTTAAGAAAATATCCGCCCATAACGTGTGCCGACCGTTTTCCCGCTACGACGCCATTCCTCGTCGATCCGGGCTCGTCAGTGCTGTAGCTACGCATCATATTTTCTCGGGCATTCAACGTTGATGGACCCCATTAAGGTGACATTCTCAACCCTTTTACTAACGTGGTCATGGTGATGACCATCTCACTAATATCTCCAAGTTACATTTGCATAAGAGTAGTATAATAGTCACTTTATTATGCTATATACATGTGTGAGTTAATGAACAACCAAATCAATAGACATAAAGAGGAAATAACTTTCCGTTATTTCTCGAGGAAATAACTAACCTTTGAATCTCCTTCGTCGCGAAGCTTAATTTCTACTTAATCACGAAATCTTAAAGTTTACTTTATCACTTTGACTTAGTCTTAGCTATGACTTAAGCTAGGAATCCGAACATTCGGTAGTCCTAGCTACTGAATACTCGGATTTCGTGGCTATTCGCTCGATACCATTTACTATTCAATAAAATATCGTGCTAAAATCACATTTAAGAAAACTTAAAATGATAATAAATGGTATCGGCCCGGGTCCCACCACGAGGAGATTGCCACAAATAAAGACCCATATCTAAATCCAAGCCTAATGAACCACCATTTCATTCTGCGTTCCTTTGAAACACTTTCCCCCAGTATTTATGGGTTTTATGCCGACAGAAAATGCAACAAAGGAATCGCCGACTGTACTGTTTTATTCTATTTCGTGGAAAGAAACACAACATTGTCACTTTACGTCACTGACACTTGCACAAAACTGTCACTTTATGCCACTGACATTTGCACAAAACGTTGTATTTAATCATCGAAATTATGTAAAAACATTGGCAGGTAACTGCCAGTTTAGGTCACTAACATTTCTCTAAAACGTTACATTTAATTATCGAAATGATTTAAAAACATTTGCAGATTATTGCCATTTTATGTCACTGACACTTCCGCGAAACGTTGTATTTAATTATACAAATTATTAAAAATCACTTGGACAAAACTGTCACTTGAGGTCACTGACACTTCCACGATTCATTGTATTTAATTTTCAAAATTATTAAAAAACACTGCCGGTAACTGTCACTTGTTGTCACTGACATTTCCACAAAACGTTGTATTTAATTATCCAAATTATTTAATATCACTTGCATAAAACTGTCACTTGAGGTCACTGACACTTCCACGATTGATTGTATTTAATTTTCAAAATTATTAAAAAACACTGCCGGTAACCGTCACTTGTTATCACTGACATTTCCACAAAACGTTGTATTTAATTATCCAAATTATTTAACATCACTTGCACAAAACTGTCACTTGAGGTTACTGACCCTTCCACAAAACGTTGTACTTAATTGTCAAAATTATTTAAAAACACTGCAGGTAGCTGTCACTTGAAGTCACTAACACTTCCACAAAACATTGTATTTAATTGATAAAATTATTTAAAATCACTATTAGCAGTACAATATTATAGCACACATTCACTAATAGTCGTTACACAAGGTCAATAGTGACTAGGTACCGATAGGCGAGTCCAAAAGTATACCTATGGACCGTCCTGTCAAACCACGCGTCCCATTCCATCGCTGGAGCTATACTGCCTGATACTGCCTCATGGCGGCGGCTCGCGGAACGCGGAGCATGCGCAGTACACCCCGCGCACTGAGTTCACCTTCCTATATTGATAATTTTGCGTATTTCGATTATTACAGCAATCTTCAACAATAATTCTTTATTAAAAATGAAATTATTATTTAATAACGTGTCTCAGCTTGCTATTAATAAATTTTATGGTAAATAGAAATTATACGAGTGAAGTACGTGAGTTTATAATTGACAGTTTACTTTTCAATGCTTATGAATATTTGATACATTAAGTAATACTTTTACCTTATTGATAAATAATATGTTTTCAACTACTTTTGACCGTAGTTCCGGTAATGGTATGTCTACCAACTGGAATTTCACCGACTCTTTCACCGTGACTAAAAATAAAATAAAATAAAAACTCATATATGTATATAGCATAATGAAGTGACTGTATTATGCTACTGTTATGCGAATGTAACTTGGAGATATAAGAAAGATGGCCTTAACGATGACCACGTTAGAAAAGGGGTTGAGAATGTCACCTTAACGGGATCCATCGACGTTCAGGGCCCGTAAAAGTATTATGCGTAGCTACAGCACTGACGCGCCCGGTTCAACGAGCAATAGCGCCGGAGCAGGAAAACGGTCGGCAAACGTTGTTATGTATATTTTCTTAAATTGTGCCAAAACAAAAACAGTTATAATATTTTTCGCCGATAGTTTTTTCTTCAGGAATGCCCGTAGAATTCAATAATCTGTAGTAACTTTGTTCTTGCAATACTACTCTACGTGAAAATGCACAGTTAATATGTAGAATATTCGCGCATTCAATGTAAGTATCACGAATAAGGATGGCACGTGAATTTTAGAACTGAAAATTAGAATAACGAAGAATAACGAACCACAAACTACGATGTTCTAGCAAGATGACCAGAAATACATTGCTTTAAATAAAGTTGAAACAGCAAACAATTATTTCTTACAACGTTGAGAAATGTCAAATTAAAGCCAAACAATGTCGTTGGTATCGTAATTAAATTTTTTTAACGAGCTTGCACTGCTTTGTCGCGAAGAGAACGTATTACATTTGGCACGTTACAAATATGCGGAAAACCTGAAATCCCACGGTATTTCACACTAAAAGCGTTGGCAAAAAAGTGAGTAAGTATGCAAATCAGAGAAATTATCTCTATAGCAATTATTACCAGCCAACGAGGGCGTGAAATAATTAACGAAGTAATAACGAGTCCTGTGCTTTTAAAACTATTGAATACAGATTCTCGACGTTTCAATTAAAACTTTCTTTTAAATAGCAAAAATTATAATTACCAGCACGTACGATATTTCAGCGTATCTTCATTTAAATGGTATTCATTTGGTTATCGCTATTCGTTTTCAAATTAATCAAATGAATTTTGTAAGCTTAATCCTTTAAGTCATCATGATTTTTATCTATAGAAGAGAAATCTGTTGTATATCATATCTGAAGTGCATATGTTTCAAAGTTTATATGGAATATACACTGAACTATGTTTGTTGTATTTTAAACATGAAATTAACATACGTACTAAGGGTTCTTAAGCGAATAAATAACTTAATGACTATAGATAAATAAGTTTCATAATTTATTCGTAATTAATTCGACAGATTTGTTTCGAATATCTGCCATTTAATCTAAAAGAACGTTTTAAAAATGGTCATATTATTTCACCCAAATTTTTCCTTTATACTATTTGAATTTTTCTTTTCTGGTGAGAAATGTTAATTGTCCCTTTCACTCGCGAAATTGCTAATTGCTTTGAAAAGAAGACTAAGTTTAATGAAAAATGCTGTTTTCATCGATTCAACTGAGTGACATCGTTATAACTTTCGGTACGCCTATAGAAGAATTATAAGAGCAATTAATCGAAGAATTCTTCGTTAAAGATAATATTTTACTTACAACAAAGTCAAATACGTCTCTTTGTTTTGTAATCGACAGAAATGAACTGAATTGTCATTACTTTAATCGATTCCCGATAAAAAGATATTACCATTTTATTTTTCTTGAAAATTTCTTATTCTATATTTGCAATATCCCTACATTATTCAGCGTTCGTGCATCGGGTGTGGAGATAAAGACTGCAGATTTTTAAAAACAAATTTATTATTAAATGTACACTTTTATCTGATAACGAAGTATGCGCGAAAGTCTCGCTTAAATACTATCTGTACAAAAACACGAAAACTCATTTCCTCGTAGACAGTAAATGCTGAAACTCTTAGGCATCTCATTGCTCTATAAATAAAACGTATAAAAGAAAACACGGTTCGATTACTTAATCGACGTAACGACGAATACTGACCTCTCGATCGGCACGACCTGCAAAGAAATCGTTTTACAACAGGCCCATGAAAAAGCCACGATACGGTAAGAGAGGTTCAATTATAATTATTGCTATCATTCCTCAGAATTGACGAGTACTGTTAGCCGATTCGCCGAAGTATTTCATACCTCCAGCGAATCATCGTATACGATGATTAAGTTGCCCGAGCCTAGAGGCTTCGTGGAAAACGATAAATTAATAAAAATAAGATAGCTTTTATTATCAGATAAGTGTTATCGATGAGGGTTAATTGCGGGTGAAAGATCAGCCGGATTATTCAAGAGTATTCCATTTACAGACGATGCTTTCAGGTGTAATCGTAAATTCATGGCAATAAATGATAATTGACAACAAGAACGTATACCAAACCGCTGGTATACTTTCGTTGCATTTCTTCAGCATCGTTTGGTTAATTTCGATCATTAAGAAATATCAAACATTCGCTGTGTCTACGTAATCCAATCTGTTCGAGCTCGTCCACGCAAAAGGATCGAAACTCGTGACAATCAAATACGACCCCCGCGTCTCGCCTGACAATAAAAATTCCCAACAAATTTCTAGAAAATGCTTCTGACCGTTAAAGCGGAGAATATCTCTTCTAGGATTTATACAAAATAAATTACGCTTCATTATCCGATGAACTGTACCATCGCAGAAACATTTCCTTCCTCGTAACAAGGAGAACGGCGCGCTTGTCGAAAGTGCGCCAAACATTAACGACCATCAGTGTACAGATAACGTTCGCTCGTTATGTAGCTCGCCGTTGATCGAGCAACGTTTGTCTCGGTTACTACTTGAGTATTTCGTGTTTTAATGGCTCCATCGAGTATATTCAGCGAAGTGAATCATATGAGTTATAATTTCGTAATAAATACCTCGTCTGCGTATCTCATATGGGATTCGTTTTGGTCTAAAATCTATAGAAGCATTAGAACCTACTTGGACCTTTGCATTTATAATGGCGAGTGCCTACTCTAAATTAATACTTTGCACTTTGTATAGATACACGTATACTTTTATACAGGGTGGTCCATGTAACCTGCACACCCAGAATAACTTTCGAAGGGTGCTTCGCCCGGGGGCTGTATGGCTTGAAGGGGTACATTGTGTAATGTATGTCCCCCTTCAAACCATACAACGCACGTTTTGGAAGCCGTTCGAGACGTGCAGGTTGAGTGGACCACCCTGTATAAGGAATAGATGCAGAGAAAAATGGCAGACGGTTAGAGTTACCATCCCTGCTTTGTTCAAGATATCACTCATGCCAAGCTTTTTAAGATCCTTGCTTTAGTAGCAACTAATACCTTTTCTAATTTATTTCGAATTAAATGTACCGGTGATTATGAAAGTGGTCTAAGTAAAAAAATTACTACTTGTCTTGCGCTGCATCAATGCACATTACCATATGGTGAAAGTTCTTTGTAAAAATGATTATAATTTGAACCGTTTGACGGAGTTGACACTTGGCTCGTTACATAGAGCGCAACCGAAAATAAAACTTGAAGTATTTCGAAACGAAGAGTAAGAGATTTAAATCACAGTCATAATTACCGATACAATAAGCGATGCCTAGGATTCTACGTATAAAACTCGGTGCATTGGTTAGAAATCGAGGCAGTGCGAGTCTTAGAGAAGTCTCTCATCGACGAAGTAGAAAGGGAACTTCATCCGCAAGCCATTTCCGGTGCCTTCTGTACACAGTACATGTGCAGTTATTACGGACGAGTATACCTAATGTATACAGCAATAATTACGGTAACAGTTTTACTTCCTCGTCGTTATAAATACAGTTGACTCTCTCGAATGCTATCCGTCTTTCAGACTGTAAACAAATCACGTTTCTTCACGTACGAGTTATTCGTTACAAAATTATCCCATGGCTATTCACACCCAAAATGTCCTGAAATTATCAAACCAGTTATATATCTACAAAAATGCCGACTCGTGATACGAGGATGCACGTGCATCCGTGACATTTCATAAACGCGGATGCACTTGCATCGTGTATCACGGTCGTCAAGTGTGGCCGAGTATTAAAGCGTTAATTGTGAGTCGCGCATAAATATAAGATGTAATATTCCATCTGAAGGAAAGGAAAATAAAAGTAGAAGATAATGGAGGCACCATGAGTAAACGTTACATCTACCGCAGCGGCGATGCGAGGACTGATAGAAAAAATGTGGCGTGCTTCAAAAACTGGAAATACGTCAGTCCACGCTGAAGCGTTTCCCTTTCGAAACGCGGTTTGAATAAAGTAGAACTTTGCTTCGTAACAATGTTAATTCAGCGGGACCATGTTCTTTTCTCCTGTTTTCATCATTTTCTTTTGTATGAGAAGATCTAACGTGAGGGTTACATTGAGAAATTTCGAATGAGCAAATAAATAGTGAATTATATAAATCTACACGACGTAGCCCGGTGCAACTTCGTAATTGAAATTTCGCGATGTTTTACGTTTGCACCGGAAATCACTTAAGCTTCCCCCCTTTTCCCTCCTTCTACCACTTTATTATATCTTCCGCTAGTTTCGTGTGGATATATTCTTTCTCTTTTCTCTCTCCCTCTCTCTCTCTCTCTCTCTCTCTCTCTCTCTCTCTCTCTTTCTTCTTTTTTTGTGGTTTTTAAATATATATAATACTAATTCATCCTAATTGCTGTACTCGAAAGGTTGACAAGGATATGAAACGAAAGCCGAGCGCGCTCGAAAGCAGTAGCGCGAATTTGCTCCCTAACTAAGGCCACTTTAGGAACCTAGATTCGATCCAGCGAAGCGTTTCGTCGCATCGCGCTACTTTTCTAGAAAGCAGGCTACGACTACCTGGAATTACGGATCGAGTTTCCTTAAACAGCGTTTTCCTAATTGATCAGCGATCGACCACCTCGCGGTGAAAGGTCTTCCAGTTCTAATCGTCTCGTGGATTGTTTCTATTCCTATTTATCCCGATACTCCCGCGTTAATGTCTCGTTAATTGATAATGACCATTTCTACATTATTTACAGATATTACAAATGTTAGCAACATTCGTAAGTTGTTCTTGCTTTCCTTTCGCCTGAGCGCTCCACGCGAACGCCCATTACTACCACTCTCTGCTGTTTTCTATCAAGTTTCCCTCTTTCTCTTTTTTCTTTTCTTTTTTAGATTGAACGCAATCGAAAGGATGTGTTTTGCCAAACCATGAAATCAGAGCGGAAACGCGATTTAAACCATATCCAGGACGTAATAAACTATCCATTGTCGACTTACAGTATGGTAATACACGACAAGTAATCACGTATCGGCGGTCTCCCTTTAACCACCCCATCTTACCTCTCTATCTTCGAGCTCCCTTTCAATTTTGGTTTTTCACGCACCTCTCGAGAACGACACAACAGAGATTGCGAATTAGGAGAATCACTAACGAGCTAGTTACTTTACACGGACACCCTACGAGTATGTGCTTTGGATCGCCTCAGTTTCTGAGTCACTGCAGGATTTATCAGTGATACGAGCTGCCTAACGAGAGCGATGGTGGTGTAATCGGTGGCAAATGATCCCCGCAAGTCGGGAAGTTCGGTGGTATTGGTGGTAAATCGGCCTGCGTTCCGACGTGCAATATTAAGTTCATGCCGATCAAAATATGGAAGAGGAAGTGACAGTGGAACAGCCAGTATCCTGAAGAAACAATTAATGTCATTATAATTGAACTTGGGAACTCTATTATTTATTTGTTGCCGTACACTTACCAGGATTGTCCGCACGGAATCGGAAAATAACGTAACCGTTATTGGGGACAGCAATAGTGTCCTTGGCAGGAGGGAAGTTGAACTGTCGATTGAGGAGTCCTCTCTTATCGAGGTCCAAAGCGTGCTTCAGATTGATCTTCTTCACGTTCTTATCCGGAGAACGACCGATACCAATCACGTTAAATGCGTAACCGTGCAAGTGGAAAGGATGCGAGAGATTTGGTTGTTGTACTGTAATTTATAGATTACAAGTTACTTGCAAAATTCGTGATATGTTTGATCTTTGAATTTAACATGTTAACTGTGATCCTGGTTTAACTTCACTTGGCATTATCGAGTGATAGGATAAGCTCGATGGGTCAGCTAGAGGATAAACAAATGACGAAGATAAGTGCAAAACATGCAGCAATGATTAACAAAATCACTCTCTCTTCATGTCAGAATGTTATCATACTAATTCAAACATGTTTAATACGAAATCTAGAGAAAATTTACCACAAAATATTGTAACATTTTGTAACATCTGCAAACAAAACCCTATCTTTATTTAACACTATTCCTACCGACTCTTCACGTATACATTTTCCTACCGCAACCGGTGAATTTGTCAAATGATAATTTTTTCCCAGAAAATGAACAGTAAAAAAAGAAGTAAATATTGAAAAATGTATTATAATGTGAATGTATCATACGTATATTTGAAGAAAAGTCGCGAAGTTTAAAGGCGATTCAATTACGTTGTATATAGGAAATTCTGATCGAAATTTTAAAAACAGTCATTTGACCGGTCATGGTAGGAATAGTGTTAAATTGATTTAAGAAATTATATTAATTTTTATTGAAACACTAAATTTCCTCTTTAAAAGAGTAGATATATTTTCTATTTAGTAACCCAGTTGATGCCTTCAACAATGTAAAAGTCAAAAACCGATTCCCACGGACCATCAGCAGTTAACGTGTTAAATATACATCTCAATGTTTATCGAATTTTCGATGATACTAAGAAAAATGAAATTATAACGAATAATGTGAAACAGTATCGCACCTTCGTCTACGAGAACCACCTCGACGACTGCGTTGTGCGGAATGTCAACTTGATGGGTGCACATGCAGTTAGCTCCGCAATCAGCAGGCCTGTTATCGCCATTGCAAAACTGTTCTGGCGGGACGTCGTCGAGTTGCGACAACGGTGGTGCCGGCGGAAATGTGAATGAGATTTCGTCGACGAGAGAAATTACGTGATCTCCGGTCGGGGCGACTGCGGACAAATAGGAGAGCCATTAACGAAGACGTATCAGGAGGCTAATTGATCGCGAATCGACTCGAAGTTGAAGGTCCGTAGACTTAGTCACACGAAGGATATTGCTTCAACAAGGGGGAAAAAAAGTATCCCAACTATCCTTCGAAGCTAATGAACTAAGGACTTCCAGATGTTACGTAAGACTTTGAAATCAACGGTTATTACCCAAGAATCGATTATATGTCTGCGGTTGGAAAACTTCTTCTGGCCTGTAGAAGAGGAAACGGAATGGCAAGAATATTTTCACATCGGGACGTTCTTGAAGAATTCCTTGATCGACGTGACGGGCATTCTTCAGTTGACTTACGCAAATTGCATCGTCTCGTTCACGATTACATATCGCGTCCAAAGGATTCAACACCTGAAACGCAGAGAATTCCGTCGAAATTATAAATAAACGGGGCAAATCGTGCAACTCTTTACTCATTTCTCTTATACTCATTTCCTCGCGACGATCATTCCCAGAGAATGATTCATTAACGTCGAACCTTGACTCAAATATCTTATTACTCAATGCCAACGTACAAAAAGTTATTGTTAGCACAGTTGCAATAGAATCTTACGAATATCTGATAAAATATCAAATGAAATTGTACGTCGTTTACTTCGAGGCACTTTGATTATTCTAGACTGCTCGATTGTAACCGACGAGTTTCCTCGCCACGGTAAAGAGGACATTCTTTTATCGACGATTTCAAGTATGCCCAGAAGGTACGATCTCATAAACAATAAAGCTGAAACTGGAATCACTAGAATGCGCACAACCGTTTGCGTAATTACTTACAACACCCTGTGGAAGACCGAAGTCATAAGTTGGTGGTGTGGAAGCCGGTTGGTAAGGGCCACGAGCGTAACGCAATATTCCCAACTGCTGAGCACGTGGAATACCACATTCACCGAGCGCACGAACTTGGATCCAATAAGCTCCGACCGGTTGATCGGCATTTATAACGAAATCATATCTTTCCCCTGTAAAATGCGAGGCGGTGCTCTTTTACTCTAACGATTCACTTCTTCGACGTTAAATTCGCTTATGTGTTCTTAAACGTAGTTTAATAATTCATAATTCCGTTACTGGCAATATTATCGTAAATTCATCCGCAAGTCACGATTTATAGTTTGATGGGGGAAATTAACAAATAATTTCGTCACGATTAAAGTACCTTGACCGAAAGACACGGTACCCGATATGAGTAATAAATGAGTCACGGCGGATAAAACGCCATACTATCGCCCCTATGACTTAAGGTATAGGAGATGGAATTGAAACGAAGAAAAAACGGGAGTTTCTGAGTATAGAGTATAGTTGCAAGTAGAATAAGTGATTAATATCTAGCGTGGAAGTTTTTTTGATCATAATGGGAGGAAAATTTTACCGGAGAAGGAAATGATGGTGTCCACGGTGACCGGTTGCACCGCTTCGCCGTCCGTGGCGATGACGGTGAGGGAGTGACCTTCGAATGTAATCTGTGATGGACAAACCGATCCAAAGGAATTGATGAGACGGAAACGATAACGACGACCGGGAGTTATCGTGAAGACCTCCAGAGGCGTGTTCGTCATGAAGCCAGTGTTCGGATCCTGTAATAGAAAGGTGAGCTTATACTTTCGTATTGCAGTCGAGGGCACCTTTGCAGGCACCATTCACTGTCAAATGACAGCTCCGCAAGAACGAAAATTTGTATTTTTTTTTATGATAACTAGAGGCATATCTTTCGCGTAAATATTATCGTTATTTTATATACAGGCTATTGACCAAACCTGATAAGAATTTATACATCTAAAGCGCCGGTACAGTTGGTGTTAATCGTTTGCATTTTGCAAGGTGAACATAGAAAATCAAAGAAATTACACCGTAATTTTGTCCAATTTTTCAAAGAAGATTTTCAAAAAGAAGCTTTTCTGAATATACATAAACTGTGTATCGCGAAATGGAACTATTTTTCGTATATGTCCTTTTGCATATTTTGTTGACTTATGAAGAAATTAATATTAACACATTGAATACCGGCTGCATTTCGCATCGTTTCGTCATTTCTGTTGAAGTGAATCTTTTTCTATTAAAATCACGCCTCTATGAAGTACGTATATGAAAGGTAAAAAGAGATATGTATGCCAATTTAACACTAGAACTACCAACCGGTCAAAATGACCGGTACACAATTTTTTTCCAAAAATTCTCCAAGTTTATAGAAAACTCATAGAATAAATATTCTACGTCCATGTCAAAGAACATAAATCACCGAATCGATCATCTTTTCCGCCTCCCGATTCCTCTTTTTTCAAAGTACTTATTTAATATGATAGACTATAATAGATTTAACGTCGGTAGTTCTAGTGTTAATATCAAATATGTTAGCTAGGTCGTGAATATCGTTTTTAAAATCACAGAAAATACTGAATTCAGCTACGCTGGTCACTGATGATCCCTGTGCCATTCAACGTGGTAAAATTAGAAAACAATGTTGTTCCCATACGCACCCTAAATTGTCCCTTTCCATTAATCAAGACACTCTCTGGGCCCTGTCCAGTGTTAACAGCGAGACGACCAGGGAAACGTTCAGCAGCCGTTTCATGGAACCAATCGCTGAGGAGGACAACGTGAGTCGTCAGATCGTAATCGTATAAGTGACTGTTAGGCTCTTTGCTCGGTGGTTGACGTACGATGACGCTGCCGTAAAGACCATCCATTTTCTGCAAGCCAGTGTGGGCGTGCCAGAAATGGGTACCTTCGTTGTTTGCCTCCCATTGATATCTGCCAACAAATGATACCTTTTAATCTCAACAATCTATTATACACGTTGAAATTCTTTTATTCAATATCTTCATCTATAACGCAGCCGACAATTTCATCAACTTGAACATAATACTTTAAGATTGACATGTATGCGTTACCTAAACGTATTACCCTCTTGAATGGGACATTGCGTCACGTACGGTACACCATCGTAATATTGTGATCCCCTTTGCCAAATACCGTGCCAGTGAAGAGTCACCTCCATACCCTCCATGTGATTCTCCACGTCTACGACGACTTTGTCACCCTGACAGACTTGAATACTAGGACCAGGGACCATTCTGTTCGCCGTTAAAATTCCTCTTTCAACACCGTCAGCCAACACGCACTGACAGTCGCTCCATACGACGTTAGTGGCATTTGGGGTGCAGACTTGGCACGCGCTAAAGCAATACAGAAATACCTACACGTGTTATCATCGATCTTCAATAGGAACTTCGGGTTAATGGAAATTTGTGGGGGTTGTTAAATCCTTAGCTTACAATCATGTGTGACACACGTGACGTGATAAATGGTATAGGAAATTTTGAAGTTTTCCAATAACTATTAACCCTTTGCAGTCCTATGTCGAGCTATACTCCACATAGCTTTTCACTTCATTCTATCTTCTAATTATTTAATATCGACTTTCCAATTTCATAATGATACTCTAATATCACCTAAATATCCGTCAGTGTCTACAGTTATTGTTATAATTTAAAAAAGTGAATAACCAATGATAGAAAATGTTGTGAAATTAATTTCATTTAGCTCACTACAAAATTGAGAAAATAATTCGGACCGCAAAGGGTTAAATTGAAAATATCAGTCGGTCAGGAGGCAGCCAAATTATTTCTATAATATTAATATTACAGTCAATTATCTCTCTGAGGCACGGCGGGATTATTATATAACTTTGTTAATAAATATAAACCAACTTTATTCATTCAAAAAAAAATTGTCTGTGCAACATGGGTCATTTTATTTTCTGAATCCCCGTGCCTCAAAGAGTTATAATAAACGATAAAAATCAAAGAGAAATTTCTTTTTCTGAAATTAATTTTGAGTAATCACGCACGCTGTGAAAACAGCAATCGTAAGGCGAGCGGTTGAAAGTACTTACGCTCCTAGCACGGTGTAATATTCGAGTGTGAAGTGATAATAACATATTCTAGGCGGTTCATTCTCCCTGCAAGCTCGTGCACACTCATCAGGCGACGAGAGGGCTGGATTTCGCCGTAATTCGGCTGTTGCACGTTCGCTGTAATCTAGTGGCCTCGTTCTCGGAGGTCTCACCGTCACCCCGCGGCTGCCGAGATTGTCAATCCCACCGAAACCACTTCGAAATACATTGCTGTTTGGATGAGTTTGAACCAGACCATGACTCGAGGGGAAGAAGTTCCCGCTGTCATCCTGACTGAAGATGTTTCCGGTCTTGACAGAGGGACTCCAAAAGGATGAAGCTGGCGATTGATCGGCGGCCAATGGTATGTCTGTAAGCATATCATAATTAATTGTAGACGACAAGATAATTTTTCTTAATATACAGTTATTATGATGAAAGATGGGAAAGAATTTCTGAGGGTATGCTAGGATTCTTTGATTATTAAAAGGTTGAAACTGGTGATATTTTGCGTGCCTCGCAATTACATTGAAATGATGCTTTTTCTACTAAAGTTACGTTGTTGCAATGTAGAAACATTAAAGATAAAATCAGTTACATATTCAATAGTACTTTACATATTTTATATTGCTGCTACAATATTGAATATATCGTGAATGTATATATTCATGTAATTATACACAGTGAATTCGTGAATGTTTAAATCCCGCAAGGAAATTTACTGAATTTAGTGGCTTTCGTAACATCAAACGTGTTATAGACATTTTAAAACTAGAACTACCGGCGTTATAACTATTATATTCAGATACATTGAATAACTACTTTGGAGAAAAAGAAATGAAAAGATGATCAATTAAGTAATTTAAATTTTATAAGATAGAAGCGGAGTATTTACTGCATGGCACCCCTATCAATCGGGGGAAGTTTTAGAAGAACTTGGAAACCGGTTATCTTGACCGCCTTGGTAGTTTTAGTGTTAAGCATGTATAAAGCGATAATTTAGGTACAGATCAGGGTTACAGATGTGCCAGAAATTATTGACAGACATAAAATATATACTGGTCCATTGGTAAGATAAGATTTTACACTTAAAAGGATATAACCCGCATGGTTGAAGAGAAAGGGGAGATAGGTATGACCCATGGAAGTCGGCACTTTGTCCAGTCAACGGGGAGGCGGTTCGTTTGACGGTATACATAATCACATCATAATATTAGTAATTCAAATACAATGTACTCAGCGGTAGGTGAAATTTAATCATTGAATTAAATTAGATAGTACCTGTAAGCAACACATGCCGATACATTAGAGTGTATGAAAGAAGTAAAGGTCAGCGTGGCATAAGCTACAGGTATAACAATAAAACGATTCCAATGCAGCTCGAAAAAAAAACCGGTTTCCTGCGATATTATCCATCGAACGAAATACGAGCATGTATAAAAACGCGGGAACACCGGTAGCCGGATAAATTCATCGGCTTCATTCGATCCTCGCGGTACGATGAAATGAAAATATTCGCAAAGCAGTGACGACGGCGAATGGAATTCGGAAAAAATTGCGATCCGCTCCTTTCTCACGGACACGTGCAACATAAACGAGTTCGTAGCATAGACTTTCATAAGGAAGAATATCTTAGAAGTACGTAGTCAACTCAGTTGCACTGTACATTCATTGAGCCGCTAAAACAGCTTGGCTTATCTCGCGCGTGTTCCTTTGCGATGCTGGAACACGCCGTGGAATGGAATCCGATGGGCGGAGAAATTGCACGGCAAATCCTCGAATCAAAATGCATGTTATCGTTGGGTTATCTAGTCGTGTCTTCCTTGTAAGATAGCGCGATTGCTGTTGCGTAACCGTTGGCTAGTAGTTTGTTCGCTGGGCTGACGGTGTAAGAGGGAACATGACGTTCGAAAAAGACGTAATATAATTCAGTGGAATTGTTATCAGTGTCTTTAACGCGCCAATTAAATAATTCATTATTACAACCGTGATTTGTGATAGTATGCGTACTATCGTTTAAATAAAGAAGCTCGACGGGAATTGATGATTGCGGGTTTGTTCAGATTCCATTGGAGCGTATTTTCTCTACGATTTCAGCAAGCGATAGCAACACTTTCTTTCGAAGTATATAGAGTGGACAAGTTTGCGAATGTAATGATAAGATATTGGATTATTAACACTAGAACTACCAAACCAGTCAAAATGACTGGTACACATTTTTTTCCAAAAATTCTCCAAGTTTATAGGAGAGTCATAGGATAGATATTCTGCGTCCATCTTATAAAACATAAATTGCCGAATCGATCAACTCTTCCACCTCTTAATTCCCCTTTTTTCAAAATACTTATTTTATATTTTTAAATATGATAGATTTAACGCCGGTAGTTCTAGTGTTAAGTAGTTAATTAGTGCTTGGAATTTACTGCCTAAAGGTAGAGATAATTTTAATATTGTCAACATCTTCTGTCGGATGATAATTATAAGGTGTAAAAATTGGAAGTATCCGAAACGTTACTCAATTATTAAGGTTATTAGAAATCAGACAAGTCAATTTAGTCGTTAACGGGAAATGTTTGGAATAGTGTCGTTCCATTTCGTCAACCTGAAACCAATCTCGCTTGCCCTTAAAAGACAAGGTAGCCAAATATCTTCCACATTTCACGGAAAATTCGTATTCGGAAAATTTCGTAATTTAGCACATAGCTCCTGGTTTTTACTTAATAGAGCAACATTGCACAATTTCGCCTTGAAGAAAAATGCCAATCGACAAGTCAAACTACGCTAACAGTGGGGCAGTTAAAGCACAGCTAATTTTCACCTACAATAATTGAAAGTTAAGAGAAACCATTAGCTCCAGGTTATTCTACTCTCATAAAGGGTTGGTATTGTAATTCACCTTTCTACGTAGTCGCGCGCCAGGCGGTCGGCCTCGTCTGCGAGTGAATTTACCATAAGCACGCATTATTTACGATCTTGCATGGAACGTACCTTACGACATAAAAATTCTCCTTGCGTGAATTATGTGATTTGGCTATAAGCACTTTTCCCCTGCACGTCGTCTGAGAATTTGATAAAGGGCAATTTTCAAAGAATTTTTCAAAGCAGAAAAGGGAGGGAGCTTTGAAAAGTCATTTCTCATCTAGGAATAAATTGTACAATATGTGAAAATATTAAATCGATAATAATGGTAATTCGATAATATTTTGTTACACCTTTGAATTCGTATTTCATCCTGATGATGACAATTATGTTATACGTACTCTTTATCGAGTTCAAAGAGGCAATAAAATTATCTCTATCTTTATATAGTAGAGTCGAAGTACCAATTAATTGCTTAATATTCAACCATTTTATTATTTCCTTCACAGACTAGACCACTCTATACTTTGGAAAAACATTCTGCTATCGCTTAACTGTAATTGCAGAGGAAATGGATTCCACAGGAATCCAAATAAACCCGCAATCATCAATTCGCGTCGAATCCCTTAATGTTAACGATACTTCGCCTACTCTCACAATTCACGGTTGCAATAATGAATTATATAATTGCCGTGTTAAGCACGTTGATAACGATCCTACTGAATAATATTATGTTTCGTTCAAATTAATATTTTCAATTATTTTGTAAACATATATTTTTTCTATGGAGTTTCATTTAAGAATTTGCCTGAAGGAGACATTTTTTGAGCATCAAGGAACAGACAAACGGTATGAAACATTGTGGAAAAGTAAAATAAAAATAGGGTATTTTCAGTTTCTATTTAAGGGTGAAATATTAATTTTAAACTAATCGCGTGACTCGTCTTCAAGTGCTTTGGAAGTAAAATATCTTTCAGCGTTAGTGAAATCTTAGTGGGTGGTCGTTTCAAGTAGTTAAAGGCCGGGATGATTTACGATCCTGTCGTGAACGATCATTGTAAAAATCGGCAACGTAAAGAAGAGTACTGTGCCCTTGGCACAAGTCGTACCGAAGAGGTATACGTTCGCACAATTAACCATGGACGTTAAATACGCGAGATACGAGCCAATTTTCTAAAGATCTCCACAGTATTCTATCAAAATTAATAAAAAACAGGGCAGAACGTTTCTTCTTAGTTAAGACAGAACATCTTTTTTCAATTGTGACAGCAAGCTGAAGAAACGAATATATGTGAATTACAACTTTTTACAAGTTAAAAGAATCTAAGTATCGCAATCGTCATAGAATCGAACGGATCGTTTAATAATTCATAGAACAAGTTAATGTTAATGGTCGGCTAGTTTGAAGATCTGGTAACACTTGTATAATATCTTTGCATTCCGCATAAAAAATGCTTTCCGATGTAAATTATTCCCTCGGACCGAACGAATTCACAGTAATTTGTATTATTTCTTTCGTCGAATGTATTGTTAATTGACACCGCTAAGTTCCAAGAAACTATGCGAAAATTGCAATTCAAACGCCACGTTATTCTTTGTAGAAAATTCAGAGCATTCGCGAAGCCGAGAAGAAGTTTCTCCGCCGTTTTTTTTTTGCCTTTCACAGGACTCTTAATGAAGTCCAAGTGGCGAGGAAATTGCAATTGAAATTGTTCGATTTCGCTGATTTTAAAAGTCGCCGTGGAAGTCGAACAATTACGAATCGAGTTTGCGAAGAAATTCAGGGTGTAACTAGTTGGAAAAGCGATAGTGGGTAATTACGCTATTTCATGCGAATTATTCACTTCGTCGACTAACAGAACGCGGAATATATACACGTATTTCCGATGATATAAATTACACGTACGACCGTACACACGAGCAAAAATATTCATCGGCTGGCTGAAATACCAAACTGAATAATAACTATCACAAAAGTACGGAAAATTCCTCGAAAAATCTATCTTCTTCCGACTTCTCTGAGATTCCAGTAGTTAAATCGTTGCGTAATCGCAAGAATTTATTATGCATTGTGTACAGATCTCAGAAGCCCCATGGATTTATCTGCGAGCAAAACGTTTTATATTCTTGCACCACGCACAGAGATACACCGTGAAATTTGCATAATTACCTACGGGCTTACCATTCGCAGATATACTTTCTGAATTCTCTCTACTCGGTGCAACGCACGAAACTCACGAACACCATGGCATACCGTTGGACGACATAAATTTATACCTTGCCTTCGTGAGAAGCAATTTTAACAATTTCTAGATCAACGTCATCTTTTTTTTCGCGTCTGAAACTACGGTAGACGCGGCTCCGTAAATGCCAGAGTCTATGGGATTCTCGTATACATCGACGGGGAATACCATACTGACTCCTGACATGATTTACAATCGTCCACTGTAATCCAACAGCCTGAATGTTTCGTCCGGCATGCGAAATAAATCTCTACTGTATCGCCAAACGTCACGATAAAATGGCAAATTATCACTCGTTATATGCGCGTTCTAAATCGAACTTGTAACGCCCGTTGATGGGAAATTTCGGAGAGGTAAAAGTGAAGCCGGAAAGGTGGCATAACTCCAAAATCGTGAACATCCGAGAGAGAGTGGAGAAAGAGGGAAATGACGATAAAACTTGACGATTTATCTGGTAATATTTTTCGAACTGGTTCTTAATGAAGCGTAATTAGTAATGGTTAAACTACACGTTATTACAACAACAGACGGTAAAACGACTTTCACTCTGTTTTACACTTTCGACGAAAGATCTCGAGTATTAAGCCGTGTCATCATCTCAAAGTGTACTGACCTATGTACCGGATTATATAATTTTTTTTTCGTAATCTACGTAATTCATTGTATCCGAGGAAATGAACTTTACGTAATTTCTGTCGTGAAAGAAACAGTTGAGACGTCCACCTACGCAGTGAAGACGAATCGTCACGCGGTTGCTTCGTGTGATGACACTGCGATGACACAATATCGTGATAGACGTGTAAGTGAAATATGCGAAAGTACAATGGGTGTGTAATATAGGGCAAGATTTAGTCGGTGTACAATATTTAGAGCGTTGCCGTTTTCGGAAGGCAAACTGTAATGCGATGTGACACCAACAATCGTAAGAAACGGATATTAAGAAATATAACTCCGGATGATCTTATCCTTTTAAAATTTCTGTTTTGAAAAGGGTCTTTGCAAAGGTGTATTGCAAAAATGAAACGTCTTCAAATCTTCAACATTGTAGTTTTTTTACTATGCACCGGAATAAATTATCATAAGAAGAAAATACAATGGGTTTGCAATGTGGGGCAGGATTTAGTCTGTGTATTCAAACCGTAATGCGATATCGCATCAATAATTGTAAAAAACGGAAATTAAGAAACTTAACTCCGGATGATCTCATCTTTTTGAAACTTCTATTTTTAAAAGAGTCCTTGCAAAGGTATAATGCAAAAAAGAAGCATCTTCAGACCTTCAATATTTCAGTTTGTTTTACTGTATACCGAGTAAAATCATTATAAGAAGAAAAAATTGGAAAGAGGGTGACTGGATCGATCGTAAATTTCGAATGTTCAGCATTAAACAAATTTTTTTCTATAACAGAGTTGAATAAACATAACATACTACATCGTTATAGTGCGATGTAAAATATGTAATTCAATCACATCGTAAGCCGTTTCCGCAAATTATCACGACAGAGGAAAGGTGAGAAGACGAAAAAGACAGGATTATGTAAGCGAATTCAGATGAGCGCGAACAAACGAGATACTTTTTTCTATCATTTGTGAAATTTGAAAAATCGGTCGTTGCACATGTTGCGCAAGATTTACGAGCGTCTAAAGATAATGATTAAGTTGTAGGATAATTATTTCTCGCCCGGCTCTTCGTTACAATCTCGCAATTAAGATCGACAGCGAAGATTGATTTTAATAGGATTGACTTTCATCTGCGTCTAACACGGAGATCGGTACAATGTCGCGGGTATAGTGGATATCTGATTTGATTACACGGAAGAGAAAAGAAAATTTCCGGTTAAATTGTCCAGCGAACAAGGTGGCTGGCAAATCACTCCATTAGAAAGATCAGCCTTCGTCCGACTCGCCGCAAACAAACCACTTTCTCGATGTTGTGAACGTTAGTTTTCCAGACGAAAGAAAATGAACCGACGAACTCGACTCGTTGAGGGAGCTCTTTGAATTTCTTTAAATATATTCTGCGAAAGAATTTGTACAATTTGATCGTACATTTATATAGAATTACATTTTTTAAATTGGAGAAGATCATCGATCCAGGATCAATAAAAAGGGTTTTGTCATATTCCTTAGAATTTTAGAGATTTTTTTATTGAGATGAAAATCAATTTCCTATTTCAATAATTAACATGACTTGTCTTTTTCGAAGCATTATCTCTACTTTATAATGTGGGAACATAACACATAGAACACCTTTCATAAGTCATTCAAGTAGAAATAAATACAAACTACAAATTAAATTGCATTACCAGATCGTGAAATCGCTTTTTACCTCAAGGAAGTTGATATACGGATGCATTTTAACTAAGATTGTTTTCTGCTCTTTTGCGTATACGTCGTTTATTTGACCACAAATTTTAAAACTATGCTTACAATCGATACGATTGTTCGTCCCATGAAATTGTATCCTTCACTGAAAATATCAATACCTATAATTACCATCGTTCTCTCTATATTCCGCATTTAATGTAAATACGAAAGATGCACCTTTCGGCGAATTATCCTGCCACGCGATGGGTGCGTGTTCCTTTAATCGTTTACTTTCATCCTCGTCCGAGAATCATTCCGATAACACGCGTAATGACGTATACTTTGAGAAAGGCACCGTATCATTAAGTTTCATGCGAGCTGTCCGATAATATTTCGCACGTCGAGTTCGCCACTTTTCGTTGACGTCTTACTTTTAAACTCACGATTCAATCAAGAAGCGGTTTTTCGGACGTCCATTTCATTTTAACTGGAACGAATTCACCGTAATTTCCTCGTTCCGAGGGGAATTTTTTTCCCTCCTATTTGTTCTGTCGGCCCGAGGTGCAAACTCCTCGATGACGAATTGTAATTAACTTTTTCTTCCGAATCGGAGAACACACGAGGTGCAATTTATCGTTTCACACGCGAACTTATCGTGAAACTTCTCTCGAATGTTACGAGAATTGGTTGACATGAGCGAGAAACAGCAAACTGGGACATCGGGGACGCTTGGAGAGGTTCGAAGTAAATGTCAGGCCTTCGAAGTTTGTCACGCGTGGAGTGTGTCTTTTATTCGAACGGGTATGGTCGTATAGAGGGTGATTAAAAATGATAGTTTTTCAGGCATGACACGATTCGATGCTTAAACACTAAATTAAGTATTAACGATGTCGTGAAACGTTCATCTGTCAACGTTAAACGAAGAGAAAAATGTCCATCCGAACGTACGGAGTCACTTAATTTATCAGCTTTATTTACGACATTTTTACGACCCCGTGAGGTATTTCATATGTGCATAAAGATAACTCGTGATTTGGAAACAAGTTACAGCTAAATTAACAAACCAAATGGAAAACAAAATTCTATGGTGAATTCAATGAAATATAGTATTTCCTTGATCGTCAAATTTTGTCAAATCTTCGACGTTATTAAATTGTAAATAAAATTTCGGTACCACATACCTTTTCCTTTAGCAAGTTCATCAAACTACGAGTTCTTTTACTAAAATTATTTCAAAATGTCACTATCAAGCATCCGAGAACAGAAGCAAAACTTCGTACCTCGTTGAAATCTGAGTAACGAGGTGTACTTCAATCCACCCTGTAGACACGTCGTTACCGTTATTTATACCGTGGGAGTCGCGAGATTACGATTGCGATTCGTCTTAGTAAAGTTCAAACAAAAGGTTAGAGTCAAGTTGTAATAGGATGGTATCGGCTTCGGGTACGTTTAATGTCGTGCCTTGATCGTGGCTTTCTGCCCTAGTTCAACCATCGACGTCAGGAGAATTAAAATGCCAAAGCAACAGTAGAACTTTGTGTATCTCGACAGAAATCATCGATACCTCAAATGTTACTGCAACTTTTAATCTCTCAAGGGTCAGGCTCTTTTTATGCATACTCTGAACTTACGATCCTCGTGTCCTTAAGACTTAATTCGAATGTAAAGTTCGTCTGCAATTGTTAACTATACGTGCAGATGTGCATTGAATATGCATCACCGTGGAGAATATTCCAACGTCGTTAACGAATACGACGTTGTTTCGTTGGAGCGCAAAGTTCGAGAAAATTGTGATTCTTCTAATACTGTCTTACAAAGGGAATAGGAGTTTAGTACGATTAGCGATATGTATCTGGAACAAAGGAGGCATGTGCCATTTTTTAGAGTACTATAAATTACGTGCCACTGCAAAGCTTTCATTTTCTTTACTCGCAATCGTCATAATGACCTATCCTTTATTCAATTACTGTAATACCAAGTTCCACGTTTTCATTCCCTCTCCCTGATTCTTTCCTTTATCCTTCCATATCTAATCTTGTCATTGTGCTCATTAGACTCAGGTCAGAAAGAATCGTTTACTCAATTTTTATGTCGTAATGCTCGCTTCGAAGTATTATTCATTATAATATTACAAACAATCCTCGTGATGAAAGTTTAATAATGCACATCTCCCAGGGCGTATAATCATTATTCAGAATATTCTGTTTAATCTGCGTATACTCAAGATTCTCCAGCGTTTCCAAATTCCCCTCTGGAATACTACAAACTTTGATGGCAGTGCATGAAGAAGCCCCATAAGGGGATATGATAGGTATGGAGTTAAAGTCTTAGATTCTAAATTAGGGTGCCCGAGTTCGAAACCCCGTTACTTCTCTACAATTCTTTTTTAAATTGTCATTAAATACAGTGGTGCTAACAAATCCACCTGAAACTATAGATCTCAGGCAAAACGACCGTACAAGTTAAAGTGTAAACATATGATAACAGGGGCTACTCTGATTACACAATTAAAGACTCAAACTCCGAATTAGTTGAAATCTCCGAAAGGGACTGCTATGGTTATAGAGATAAAGAATCAAACTTCAAATTAGTTCACGTACAGTACATTTGGACTAATTTTTCCGAAGTTATCATTTAATATATCCCAGCTTGAGTGATTTCTACCCCATCAAAAATTGTAGATCTTAGACAAAATGACCGTACTACTTAAAGTCGAAACATATGATAACAGCGACTACTGTGATTATAGAGTTAAAGACTTAAATTCCAAATTAGCTCACGTACAGTACATTTGGACTACTTTTTCCGTAGTTATCATTTAATATATCCCAGCTTGAGTGATTTCTACCCCATCAAAAATTGTAGATCTTAGACAAAATGACCGTACTACTTAAAGTCGAAACATATGATAACAGCGA
The DNA here is from genome assembly GCA_963989415.1 of Cerceris ruficornis. NCBI lineage: Eukaryota > Metazoa > Arthropoda > Insecta > Hymenoptera > Crabronidae > Cerceris > Cerceris ruficornis. The sequence continues at coordinate 18,936,577 of OZ022520.1, forward strand.
CTACTGTGATTATAGAGTTAAAGACTTAAATTCCAAATTAGCTCACGTACAGTACATTTGGACTACTTTTTCCGTAGTTATCATTTAATATATCCCAGCTTGAGTGCTTTGTACCCCATCAAAAATTGTAGGTCTTACAATTAGACAAAATGACCGTACTACTTAAAGTCGAAACATATGATAACAGCGACTACTGTGATTATAAAGTTAAAGACTCAAACTCCGAATTAGTTGATTCCCCGTAACTTTCGTCTAATTTTTCATTATCATTTAATATATCACGACCTTAGAGGTTTAAAGACAATCTCAAACGTATCCTAAATAACTATAGCAGTTAACACTTTACCGACCGCTATTGTTTGAGCATTCTACCCACTTTAAAGGATTTGTTTCGGCTTAGATTGCCTAAACAAAATTACAATCTCTTTGAAAATTACAAATGCTTCTCATCGACTCCTTAACACAGTTCCACTACAATAATAAATAACGAATTAGTGATTGCCGTGGGAACCGATTAATAAACTAAAAGTCTAAGCGTTGGTGACAAAAAGCCTATTAATAGGCTATCGGTCGGTAAAGTGTTAAAATGGAAAAGTACGTAGGAATAAGAGGAATAAGAAGTCGCGTGGCAGCGAAGGAAGCGCGAGATGGAAAGTGCGATGATCCGCGGCTGAACTTGGCCTTGTCCTTGTCCTCGTCTCATTTTACGGAACGCCTCGAAGCGTTCCTCCATCGTGCAAAAGCGGCATTGTGCAAACCGCGGCGGAGAACGTCGCAGTCAGGAGGTGAAGGGAAGCTGGATCGTTGCACCGCCGGTTTGCACGTAACGATGGCACATAAACGCCGCTTAGATTGCGCTAATGGATGGAGTAATAACGGTTCGCTTGACCGATCGGCTTCGTCAAACAGCACTTTTCTAATCATCGTCTTACGCTTGCCTCTCCGGATGAAGTTCAATATGCACGCATTCGCGGCGAGGCATTCGCAATCCCCTCACGATCTTGATCTTGAATTTTTCTCTCTTTATCTGGATTGAGAGCTGATGCTACAAGGTGATAAGCGTTAATAAATTTTTAGGAGATATTTTGTTTGAAATTCAGTGATTCTTACAGAGTAGTACTTAACAGTTTGGGTTTTTATAGTTATTACAGAGGATGGAGAAAAGTTTTTGTTTTAATTCAAATAAGATGCATAATATGTATAAAGTTATTAGCTCTTCAAGAAAGTAGCGTTTTGAGTTATATCTACGTATGACAATTTAATGCCCTGGTACGATAGCAACAATTGAGTGTATTTTACACCTTCAGTGTTAGTATAATCTATCTACAATATACTGTGATTAGAAAAGGATCAAATAATAGAGAAGAGATATGTTATTAGACATAAAAGTACACGATATGTAAATCCGATTCGTTTCTAATACGTTAATCAATTTCTAATCTGTCTACATTTCAACTCTTCGTCCAACGTTAACCCTGATCTATATCAAATTCCATCAATAACACAGATATTTTCCTACGTATCTCAATTACTTGCTCAGACACATTTCAAGGCTTGATTCTCTATTTCTGCAATTCCAATTGATTATCCCGCCACTCTTTGTTCACCGGCGCGGCGCCTTATTTTTTTCACATTGCGACGCGAGACTTTCCCTTTTCGCCGGAAAAATTCTCAGCAGCCGTTCAAAACGCACGATGTCCCATTAATAACCGAGCAACGATGCAAACGAGAACGATCGAAAAACACTCAAATAAATGATTCGCTCGAGCGACCGATAGGAGAGAAAGGCTTATCTCCCAACCGAAGACGTCGGAAATACGCACACAGCCATTTCGAATAAATTTCACGGCCGATTCTATCGTTAGGATTGTCCTAGAAACGTCTGAGAGCGCGCTTCCTCTTTAATTCTCCTCGCGTTTTACGCTTCGACGAGCAACCTGCAGGAGGGTAGGAGAGAAGTACTTTCGTTACCAATCGTTCCATGAAATTACGGCTCCACCTACGCCATGCAGAGGAGAATTCAATTCTTATTTGCCCCTTTGCAAAACGCTTCTGCATAGACGATCGAGAAGGTTTCACATAGCTTTCCCCTTGGTTTTAAAAAAGTGAAAAAGAAGCGACACGATTTGGATGGTCAGATTTCTGCCGGTTTATTATTACCGGCGATAATTGATCATTAATCACGCCTGCAAAACGTCCCCGTTTTTACACCATACGATAAAATCCGAATCCTCTTTCGAAATCTGGTCCCCTTAACGAACGTCGTAAAAGAAGCTGTAAAATCCTTCTCGCCGGTATCCAATTGGCGCTCTTTTCTCCTTTGCCGATGTCGTTTTACTTCTCTTCCGATGCACTTTGATCGCGATCGAAAAGCCTCGATGGGATTTTCGCTGTGTATAATGTATTTCTTATGAACGTTTCTTTTATTGTAAATCAATTCGTCGAGATAAGCCGAGTTTCTAGGTCATCATCTCGATATTATTGTTATTAAGTGCCATTGACCTCGAACCTTTATCGCGTATTCGTGTTGGAATTTTATCAATTATCTTGACGAGAAAGTATCAATTAAGATCTCATTCGGATGTAATTTAACGTTAATATCGCGCTTTATCTAATGCTTTTCTTTGCCGTTCAATTTACTGCCTCTGGGAGCTTCTGGTTGCCATTTTTACTCGACGCATGCGATAACTGTTATTACGCACCGTTTCATTTTCTTTCCAATTATCTACGTGTGACGAAAAAGAACGTTCTTTCATCACAACGGACACCATCTTGATCAGAGGTTACAGCTTTGATGATGAATTTTTTCATACAAAGCACAGTCCATTTATCGCTAATGCAAGAAACGGATGGTAAAACATTCGCTATTAAATAGTCTAAATTTTCACTGGATTTTCCATCGCAATTTAAATTGCTTTTCGCTAGAACTTTCATTCATCCTTTTAACTATAAATTTGCACCGGTGCTGCAATTTATTCCACAAGTCAAACACCGCATCATTATTATTATCCACTTTACGAAATTACCCTCTCTAGCGACTTTCTTAGAAATTACTCATACCTTACGCGAACTGCATCTGTGCTCGTTATATTTTAAGAACCACATTCGCATGATCGAGTTTTTCCGTCGTTGCAACGAAATCCATGGCAGCACCTAGGCCATTGCTATTTCTCGAGACTTTCCTTTCTCTCATTTAGAATTTTTACAGTACTCTTCGTCAATCAACTACTAAAACAGTAGCTACTTCGATAACTCGTGTTTTGCTTTATTAGAATATGGCTTTTCACCCACTCGTCAGGAAAATGCAACGGTATTAAACACTTTTTCCTTACTTTTCCTCATTATTTTGTAGATTTAATCGCTTGGCCATTTTACATAGGGGTTATGGCTTTCGAAGGACCACTAAAAACTGTAGGTGAAACTGATGATAACAGTTAAAATCGAAATTATTACTTTTTGACTATGATACATATATATATATTACATGAGAAAAATTTGATGAAATTTGATGAAAATGAAGAAGATTACAACTCCGGTCCACCAATTGCGAGTCTGAGCCTTTACCTTCTCACCAATTATAATCCTTAAAGGCACACATTGCAAGAAGAATGCCCGAATTTAAATGTTCTTATCTCTGGAAAATTTTTTCTAAATTGCTATTTAATATATCATACCCTAGCTTGCTTGGAATCAATCCAAAACTTAAAGCTCTCCAACTTAAAATGACGATAGAAGTAAAAAAGAGGATCAATTCAATAATTTTAGTTTTACAAGATAAACATAGAATATCTACTGTGACTTCCATATTTTGGCAAATTTGTCTATCAGTCATCTTGATTGCCCTGGTAATTCTAGTGCTAAAATCAAAAAACAAGGCACTAATAGCAGAAGTTTTAAGTAGGTGCTGAACCGTAAAAGTTATAATGTGTGTGTCACATAGGAAACTTGAGTACTTCAATAAGATTTATGCGCTCGTATGTTATTGCTTGAAACGTTGTTTGACAGAGCGAAATGGTTTTCTCAGAGTTCCACCGCATTATGTCGTCGTCCTCGTCGTCGTGTCTGGAAGTTATGCAAAGACCAAGTACTGCCCGTGAAGTTTGTAATTTCCGTAGCAAATGTTACATTGTACCGGCGTGTTATCTAACAGTTGTTACGGATCAATGCACCGCAAGTATATTACTACAGTTGCATTCATTTTGTACCGGCGGAAAAACGGACGAGTGAAATTTTTCGGAAGTATACTTGAATGAAAGAACAATGGGAATTATTGAACCTTAACGTTCATTTGGTACGTTATTTTTATTTGTACCTTTTCGGACGCTGACTGTAAAAATACGGAGAATATATTCGTATTTCTTAATATAGGAACTATCGACGATATTTTCAATATATTTAGGCAAAATCAGTGGCGGATCAAATCAAGTGGTCGCCTCAAGCGGTAAAAATTGCGGGTTAGAAAAGTTGGAAAAAAAGTTTGAAGGAAATTCTAATTGAGTTATTAACAAAATAGAAAATGGAAAAGTGTAGAAGTGTCAGTTTAAAACCTAGGGGTCTTCAGTATTCCAAGGCGCTACAAGGCCGCTTGTTGTTAGGTCGTTTATCGCTTAATTCACGACTGGGTACAATAAATGAATATGTTAAAAGAAGAGAATTGAAGGGGAGAAGAAAATTGAACGGTACAAGTCCTTTCATTTAGAAGAATTCGCATAGAAAAATAAATAATATACAGCGTTAGAAATTTTAGGAAATTTTCAAAGTAGTCAAGTACCAAACATTTTAGCTACCTTGCTGACTTTAGTGTTAAGGAAATGCTGTGGCTAAAAAATCATTTCACAGCTTCGGTTCTGGCGACAATGTTTTACTCGGGTTCTTTAAATAGTCATATACGATATTCAGAGTGAAATAAGATGAAAACATAGAAGGACGAAGCATCTTTGCATTAAAATCGATATGAACAACAGCTAATCGTGCGAAATGAGTCGCAGTATGTTTCTCTCATGTATGTACGTGAAAAAACTCGACTGATAATCGAAAGCTTTCTCGTTTAATTAAAACCGAAGCTGTTAGTTAGCTCTGTCGCGATTTCTCGTATCGCGGACCTTGCTAATATTCTCCAAGAAAAAGAATCCCACAGATTCGCATAGTTTATTTCCGAGGACTCGGTTGAAGTGAAATCGCGGATCTGAAGAAAGATCCCTTGCATCACGAATGTGAGCATAATTTTTTATCGGCTTTCAATTCGGCGTCGGTGATTTTTCTTGCACAATCGGATCGCCCATGGGATCGTATAAACACAGGGAAAAAATCTGAAAAGTTTGGGAGTAGAAAGAGAGATTACATGATATCGCGTCATCGATGATTTCAGCAAAGAATCCTGACGATGGCCGAATTATTTCGCATAGGTTAAATCGCCGATTCTGCTTTCAATTCGAAAGATCGTAATCGTTATTTCACCAGTTTCACGTCCAGACTGACGATTTATCAGATTTGGGCCATGAGAAATCGATCTGACGGGATTTCGGTGAAATGCAACGCACGTCATTCTCTGATACCGCTTAATGAGGCGTGTCATTACACCAGTCGTTCTTTGTTTCGTTTTTATTTCTCCGGTGTTGAAAATGTGACAGCTGTCCGTATGCAAAAATAAATGCGCGATCCGCTGATGTCCGACTGTCAAAAAGAAAGCAGATCCTGATTAACATTAAAATAAAGTGCGAGCGGTTTGTCTGGTTTGCGGGGAAATTAAATCCGAGGCTGATAAGAAACACGAGTTTTGCATTTCGTGCTCGTGAAACGTCTCTCGCGGCATTTAAGAAATGTGAAAACGGAATGTCATGCGCGTACAGCTTGAAAATATATCAGATCATCTTGAGTCGGCTAAGAATGTTTTTTTATTAGCGTCTCTGCAGGATTCGTATCTTTGTTCATTAAACACTGCCACCCAGCTACATTCGCTAAGTGGTTACGAAAGATAAAAGTATCTCGTAAGTAATTTTGAACCAAGAACCTCACTTTCATTCCTATTCAGTTCCCACATTTGTCAAATCCAGAAACAAATCCTTACATTCATCGCATTACGTACATTAATGTACAGAGTTCTCAAAGTCACGGCGATCTAAAAACACCTCATCATAAGCGTCATCTTGACATCATAAACGTCGGAACATCTGCATTTCAAGCTACATAGTTCGCTCATACAAAAAGCCAAACCGGATCCAATCTAATAGTATTACGTTAAAATCAGTACGCCGAAAGAAAAATCTAATTACGCTCCTGCAACATGCAGTTTCAATTTGCTTAAGCATCTAATCAGGCAACACCAGAAAAAGGATGACCACACGCAGTTCCGTCGATCTCTCTCTCTTCACAAGAACGTCAATCACCTCGCCGATCGATCGTCGATCTTGCCAATCGCACCGTCTACGAAATCACTTTCACGGTGGCGATCGTCAAGAAACTCGCATTCGATGCGAAAGACCTGTACCGTTGTCAATATTTCGCCCACTCGGATCGCAGATAAATAAGATCGAGATCGATTTCGTTTTACGTTCGATGGATCGGTTACGTGCCGATATTCTGAGGCAGAAAGCGTAACACGGTGCTCGTAGATTGATCCTCGGATGGCTGGGTCGATGTGACAGTAGCCAGCGATTCACCACGGACTATCGATTCTTTGTCACTTTCTGCTCTCTGTGTATATCGAACGATTCTTTTTTCATTATTGACGAAACTGTAATTTATTAACGGTCCTACGATACGTTCATATTTATTTAATATCGTGCAGTAAAGGTTATTAATTAGATACTAATAAACGATATTACAACATATTGTAATATATTGGCTACTACGATATAACAGAGAGTACCGTGTGATATTGTTTTTGTATATTATTATTTATGTATTTATCAGAATGATTAGTATATGTTTATGTAATTTAATATCTTATATGTATATAGAAATATTGATGAGAAAATAAGAAGATCATTGTTTATATCATGTCTCTTATTGATTTAACATTGTAAGACTCGTTGGATATTATAAGTGAAGAGTTGCTCTTTCACAAATACAGTATGGTTTAATTCCGTCAGAAAGTCACGATAAGCTGGATATAGTATTTCTTGTTTTTCTCCATGAAAATGAGAGAAAAATCTTGCTCCAAGTATGTTCCCTTTAGACACGGGTTTCACCGTTAATGCGCTCTCGCCGCAGATAGAAAATGCCGGGGATAGCTTTGAAATTGGAGGATACACCGAGATCTACGTTCCATCGTTTTCCCCGCACTTTCCACGAAGATACTCTCCTCGTTTTTACTATTTCCTAAGGCAGATTCCATTTTGCCCCGTAAAATCGCCGATCAACCGGCTGTTGGAGAAAGTATCGAATTAATTATTCAGGCGATATTTTATGCCGGTCGCCTCGATTTGCTCCTTTACCCGTGATAAATTTCCTTGACTCGAATAGTCTCATCTTCCGCGTTCGACCTTGGTAAACGGCATCGGTCGTTCGTTTCGTCGATAAAAGATGACATTAACCAGTCAACGACCGTCGGCAAAAGCAGTCCAACTAGTTTGGTGCGTGCACGAATCATGGCCTACTGGTTTCACCAATGTCAAGTGCACGACACCGGTCGAAGACCGGCTATCTCTTGCTTAATACCGATTTAATAGGTCTTCCCGGTGTCGTTCGCATTCGTGTTTCTGCCGAATGACTTGCGAGGCTTATATAAAAAAACCAGCACGGAACGGTACTGGCATGAGAACAGCGTGGGTGTTGAGGAATAAGGAAATTACCGGTCGACGATCTCTTTATTGGGACTCGGCTACCGAGTATGGCGTACCATTCGACCGACGGTTAATTAGGATAATTAACTCTGCCGATATATATGGTTAATGATATCTCTCGTAAAGACCGTTAATCGGGCGTATGCCCGAGACGAATGGAATCACGTGAATGTTCAATATTTTATGAGGGACCATGTTTGGACGGTGGAAGCCGGTTTGCTCTACGAATAGGTTTCCAACGATTTTATGCGTGCAACGATGCACCGTTGAGTGCTTTTTGCGTGTACGTGAAAGTTATTACGTATTTTGACACGTTACTGTTTGTGGAAGATATGTAACGTTACTTTCGTGTTGTGTGATAGACGAATCGAAAGGATGCGCTTGAAGTTATGTGAAAAACAAAAAACATTACTGACTGGAACATGTGCTATTCTAGCTTCAGTTCCTTTAATAAAATTGATTAATAAATGGTCGAAATATTAATGAATTGTTTCTGTTTAGACGATACCATCTTTGCACTAAATTTTTCCAAATTCGACGCATTCATAATTGATGAATCTGTGAGAGAATTGTAGCGAAGTTATTTCGCGCGCTTGTTACGTTAAGTGCGTATGACCAATAGAGGGCGCGAATATACGGTGACGCACTACTTTCTTCGCGGAGGGCCTATTTTCCATCGTCACATTGTGTGCATTGTGTCGTTAATCTTATTTTTTGTCTTATATATTAATAAAGTGTGTAATTTAAGCTATAAACTGGCAGTGTGTATGTATGATAACATAGTGATTCGTGTACGGCATCCGCGATTAATCCTATCAGGATCAGTGAGATCAGAGATTTCAGAAACTTCATCGCGAGTCGTTCACCCAGTGATTAACCTCAATTCGAAACCAAAGGTGGTAGCAGATTTCCTGAAACATTTATATCCGCAGTTCCTTAACAAGCTTGCGATGTCCAACCACACGGAAATCTGATTTACGGAAACCAAGTAAGTTTCATCAGAAATATAATTCAGTAATACGACACGATTAAAATTAATTTTCAACCAACACGATTCCTCTTAGCAGAGATTTCCTGTGCGGTTCTCGATAATTATAACAGTATAAGTAACGCACTTTTATTCGCGCGGATACGATCTGGCAATCATAAAAATGAAAGGAAAGGGGTGGGCTGGGTTAATTACCGAAATCAACGTATTTTCACTTGAAATGGTTCCTGTTTGCCTAAAGATCGAGGCCACGTGAAAGGCATGCATAAGGATAATGAAAGACAAGTTCACGGAACCCATATTAGTCATCGTTCTTTCTTTCTGCATACGATTCGTAACTTTTATGGTCCAATTACGCCGTGCCCCTTCCTTTCGCATTGTTCGACCTTTAAAGGTATATTTATTATTAATAAAGGCAAGAAAATCTTCCCTGCAACTGCAGACTTATTTACACATGCCCGAGGCTGTTGCTACTACGAGCGATTACTATAAATCACTGTTTCTTCCGAGTTTTCAATGAAACTCGATACGCATTGCGAATCCAGAGGCTAAATCAATCTGCAAATCGCTGCGATTACTATACTTTCTTATTTGATTACCGTGCCGTTAATGCGCGGGTTTTAAAGCGTGAATTTTTGAAATATGAAAAGAAACATGGGCAGTGTAATACATTCGGAGATTTTGTTCGAGATTCTCCGGGAGGTGAAAGTTCGCTTTAAAGGGTACACAGTTTTATATGGTGTTGAGATTGGAAACTAGAAATTTGTGATAAATAGAGATGGGAAATTTGAATACGTGTCGTTCGAGACTCGTTGATCGTACGGTTCGATCTTTCTTGACGTGTTTTGACATTTGGGCCATTTATACTTCAAATTAATATCGTTAATTCTGTCGGTGCCTAATTTGAATCGAAACACGTGGTCGGTGTTAATGACGTTAGATATTCATCTCATTAAATTTAACGCGATGGAATTTTAGCCTTGAGCTTTCGAAGGAACGAGAAATTTCACCTTACGTGCCGAAGAAATTGTTTTAAAATCTATTATCGAGTTTAATTAAATATGGAATGGTCCAAGAGACGGCGAATCATTTTAAAAATGGGGTAACACTTTTATCTATTAAAAATTTACATTTGTCCTTTTCTAAACAAGGAATATACTGCTTACGAATTATGTTTAATTAGCTTTGTAGATAATCTACAAAGCTTGTATCCTTATTCAAAGGATATAATTCCTTCAAATGGCCACAATTTTGTTCTAAATGGGAACAAATTATTATCTTTGGACCTCACGGCATTAAACGTAATTTTTTCAATCAAATTATCTAATTTCATAAAATATCATACTTGTCAGAGTATTTGCAGCTATATCAGAATAGCAGAAATAAAGTGCTCATAATTAAGCTCCTGCTCGTCCTGCATGCGCCATACAATGTACATATATAATACATCTGTGATGTGTGTTTAACAGAAAATCATTAAATTCAACGTCTCAAATATAGCCACATTTTTAACACTAGATTTACGGGCGTGAAATCTGTTAAATTGCAATATATTAAATTAGGACTTTGAAAAAAGAGGAATCAAGCGGCAAAGATGGTAATTCGTTAAGTTATTATTGTATTATAAAATACACGTGAAATATCTGCTGTACAGCGTCTCTGTAAATTTAAAAAATATTTATAAGACAGGTAGGAACCCGTCAATTTGACGGCTTCCGTAAATCTAGTGTTAAGTTAGACATGTTGCCCTTAAAGTTATATATCTAATCTACATCACACACTGTTCGCAAACCGCCGCGGTGTTAGTTTTGCACATGGACGGGTAACCGATTAACAAAAAATTCTTGCCAAGTCCTATACCCACTCAAACAGTAATTACCACCAACAAGATGAACTCGTTTCACCCCAAAGTCATAATCTCTAATCCCAGTCCATGACATCCCAGATCTCGTGCTCGAATTCACGTAAATTCTACCGCAAATCGAGAACACGTGACTCGAAAGTGTAAGAAAAAGTACAACGTCGTAAACTTTCTTCGTCTCAAAGTTGGCACTTGACACGCGTCACGAGTGATATCAGTACGTCAGGCACGTGTCTCGTCACTGACCAAAATTTTCTTGTCGTATCATCAACGAAGCGTGCCGCTCGTCTGAGAATAGGGATTCAACGGAGAATACTAATCCAACGAGTCGTTTATTTCGCTCTTACCTTCACGAGCCGCTCAACGTGCTCTTCCCTTTGCGATTTGCGCGTCCCGTGCACGCGGGATAAATAAGAAAAACGAATCACGTAGCCTTGATCGTGCCGCCTTGGAAACTTGAAATTCAATCTACGAGCAGAACGTTTAATCGCTCGTTCGCCGATGAAAAGTCGACGATCGTGCGATTTCGTGCGAGCCAACGACGATAAGAAAGAAGAACTAACAGACGTAGGTTCTAGCGAACGAGCAGGGGAAGTTTTTTCTGCAACGAGTGAAACGTGTAGGCGCATGACTGGCATGAAAGTCCGTGAATTAGACGTACGCGGTGAGAATTCGATTGGATTCTCTGTATTTGGATTAGATAGAAAGCGGTGGGAAAAAATGATAAGCAAATAACTCGCAGGAGGAGCGAAGGACAATCGCGGCGGTGACTTCATTTGAATCCATTACGGACGGAGACTTTTGTGAATACTGAGAGATTATCATTTATTTACGATCAAAAACCACCTTTTTATCGGGAAGTCTGAGTGTTCATTTATATAAATTACAAATTACTATTTGCGCGATCATATTTCAACTGCAACATTTCAATTTTTCAATTCCAATCGTGTACACGTGCGTCGATAAACTATAGGCAAATTTTTTCTCAAATCATATGTGTGCGCCATTTACTACGAGACTGATATTTTCATTGTTTAACACTAGATTTACCATACCAGTCAAAATGACTGGTACACAATTTTTTCCAAAAATTCCCCAAAATATGAGAGTCATAGAATAAATATTCTACGTCCATCTTATAATACATAAATTGCCGAATCAACCAAGTTTTCCACCTCTTAATTCCCCTTTTTTCAAAATACTTATTTAATATTTGTAAATATGATAGATTTAACGCCGGTAGTTCTAGTGTTAAAGATAGTGATTAGAATCTCAAGATTGATTATCGTACATAAATGTCCACTAGACCAGTGGTTTTCAAACTTTTTCGAGTGTCGTACCTTGCTGAATTCATATTTTCCCAAAGCGCCGTAGGTCAAACTTTAACGAATACAGTTAGCAAAATGGCCAACAATTCTTGCATGGTTTGGATAAAAATAAATAAAACAAATTTTAGATCACAACAAAAAATGTAATTTAGCAAATTTTGCTACTTTTTAACTCTAAACTTTGGAAAACTATGAAAATTGTATATTATCTCGGGGCGCCCCAGTGAGGAAGTCTACCAAACATATATCCTCATAAATCGTAAATTACAGCTATGTATCTTTCGCGTTAAAAATAAAATAAAATATCACCAAAATCCATCTCCATAATTCACAGTTACCGATCATGTATTTCAAAATATCTCACGATTATTAATGCAGATGCCACTACATTGAATAAAGATCGTCCGAACGATCGATGTCTTCCTCGTAGGAGATTACTTAAAGACGAGATAATTATGCGTGTCTACTATCGATATTATCGGAGACCATTAAATTTACTTGTCGCAACTGAGTATTCATTACTACGGCGATCACTGGCGGCTTCCTTCTTACTCCGTTTCTTGTCAGGATGAAAAGAAGTGCAAGATAACCACGATGCAACGTGCCTGCTCGTACCAAAAGAAGAAAGCTGATGCACCGGTTTAATGTATAGGCGGGCGATTAACAAAGGACGCGCCAGGGATTACACGAGTAGTTGCGTGCGATAAAAAAAGAACGATTTCTCTATGTTCGTATCTTCTTGCTAGCTCTCGGTAAAACCTGGTGTTTCCTTCGACGAGGTACAACGTTGTTGGAGAACGACGTTGATCATTTTTATGTAAAAGTAAAAAAAAAAATGAGAAGAAAAATTGAGGAAGCGACAGGTTCTACATGTTGTACGGTTTTTATTATGAATTTAATTCCTGTACATTAAAAACATTTCGACGTCCATCGAATCCGGCTTTCTTTTCGCCTTAATCGCCGAAGGATCGTCGGATACGTGTTAAGTGCGATTAAGTAACTTTATAATCAATGCTCCGTTCTCGGGTATCGTCAGATTTTAGTTGGATTCTAGTTACATTCCAGAAATAGCGAATGTAACTATCGGCTTTCGTAATTCATCTATAATAAACCCGGGTTTATTATTATCCCGCTTTCTTTTCGCAAGGAGTATTACCCCTTCGCTTGCATTATCCAATTTTGCCGTTTAATCGATAGTAAAGCGTCTGATCGTAACGGAAATCGCAGCAGGGAATCATTCAATGTGAGTGTAATTTAAAAATTACCTACTTAAATGGAGAATCGTGTGAAGTAAGAAATTTTGTATGGGAACTTATTCTAAACAATTGAAAAGTGGTAAATCAATCCGCTGATGGATTAACAAATAAGAAAGATTAAGAAGGTGTGCACGTTTTTATGGATTTCAAGTTTCTGGCAACAATAAAACCCCTTATAACGCAGGAAATACTTTCTACGTTGTTTCAGATTTATAGTTTTCGTTTAAATTTTCCTCAGTTCTAAAATGCAGAAGAGAACAATCTTTTTTTTTAAATTCGACTTTCTGTTTTTTTGATCGTGTTATACGAAGAATGGCGCTAATATGTTACTTTATAAAAGTACCGTAGTATAGGAAGCCCTACTGTAATGTCATACACAGCCACATTACTTAACTTAAAAAACTATACAATTTATTAACACTAGATTTACGAAAGCCGTCAAATTGACAGGTTCCTACCTGTTTTATAAACATTTCTGAAATTTACAGAGACGCTGTACTGTAGATATTTCACGTGTACTTTATAATACAATAATGACTTAACGAATTACCATCTTTGCCGCTTGATTCCTCTTTTTCCAAAGTCCTTATTTAATGTATTGCAATGTAACAGATTTCACGCCCGTAAATCTAGTGTTAATTTCTCCAGAATTGATTCCCATCAATGCATTCATGGCATTGGTTCTGATAAATACAAAATCATTCCCCTTCGAATTTTATCCCCTCGCAAAAATAAACTGCTGGTTTCCAAGGAAATCGATATCACGGAATTTGAGCGCCGTTAATTTCGGCTGAGGCGCACCACTGCGGAAATAATAACCGCGATGCTTAATGGACTGCGTAAAATAATATTACAGGATAATGTCGTTACTGCTTAATGCCGTAATTAAGGGCACCGTGAGTGCGGGACAGAAATTTAATGTTAGGTTTACGACAGGATGTAATACTACGGGGTATAATAAATGGAATATTACGAGATGCATGCACCGATGATAACTGAAATTTTCGCACCCTACCAGTGCATGTAGGTGCAAACTTTCGCCGATGTGCTTTCCACTCTCGGCGTATTAAATATCATATTCTATGATACTAGAGAGGCGAAATAATCCAGAATTATCCAGGAGGCCGGATATCATGATTAGAAATTATGGAACTTATCTCAGTCGTTACAGAAAGTTCCTCTTGATTTTAGATTGCGGCGTGATTTCACATCGAGATGAGATTAAATCGAAGGGTACGATTTGAATGTCAACTTATTTACCTTTTTCATTGAAATAACGTCGGAAGGTCGTGGAAAGGTTCGCCAGAGCGCAAATGAAGTTTGTTAAAAATTCGATGGTACGTTCTCTTCCTAATACGTTCGGTATTTAATGGAGACAAGTCTTATTTGCGGCATGTTTTTTAATAATTCTGTTCAAAAACGTATTGCCGTGATCTTTGACTCTAGGAGGAAGTAAAGTTGTCTAGTTACTTTCCGTTTCGAGACGGTTTCTCCGACTGAGAGAACCTCGAAGTTTCGAGAACTATTGTGTAAGGCTATCGCATCGAGAGCACGTCACGTTTCACCGTGTCACGTCACGTCACGTCAGTTTCAGGAACGTAGACACAATAATCAACAATGTCAGACATTCTGTACGGTATACAAGGGTAGCTCGTGTAATACAACGTGTATCAATCTGTTTCGGACGTGCTTCATAGTGTAACTTTAGTATAACGATGTAATAGACAGGTATTGTAATACGAAAAATCTATGCATATAGATTTGATGCTGATTGCTCATCCAACAAAATTCAAAAATATTGCATTTTTTTGATAACTTGAAATTGTTCTTTTGTGTGGTATTCAGTATTACTGAGAAATTGAATGTTAACACTAAAACTATCGGCGTTATATCTATTATATTTAAATATACTATATTGCATAAGTACTTTGGAAACAGAAAAATCAAGAGATGAAAAGGACGATTAATTAAGTAATTTAGGTTTTATAAGATAGAATTGGAATATTTACTGTATGGCCCCCTTGTTAGTTTGAGGAATTATTAGAAAAAATTGGGAACTGGTCACTTTGACCGCCACGGTAGTTTTTGTGATAAATATGATATTTGAGCATTAAAAACTTTAGTTTGCAAATTAAGTAGTTCTCTTAGCAGTTCAAATGCTTTCATTATTAAATTCTCCCACTTTTATCATCAATAACGTCCACTGCACCTTTTCACATACTTCGACGTCTTTGCGATAATGTACAGTGGACAACATTCTTGAAATATCGATGAAACAATAAAATTACAGTTACTGTAAATAAAGTTACACAATCCTCCGTCTGTTTGCCGATTTCTGTAATAGCGATAGGAGATTGCGTTAAAGGTAAAATCGTGCGAAAAGAAACGTTAACGGAAGCTTATTTAAAGGAAAAATAACCATCGACCTCCCATAGTTCTCACGCCTACCGTACAAAAGTAACACTAGAAGGATTTAAATACGAGAGAATATCAAAGTACCATAAAAATAGTTGAGCGCAGAATTGCGTGAGCAAGCTTTACGACTCTATTTCTCAAAGCGAAACGAAACATGCGTTGCATACCGTTGCATGCAACGTCGCGTGTGACAAATCTGTTTTCACCTCCGGCAAATTAATTAACATACCTATACCGTTGATATAATTACGATTTCAACGGTCGTGTCGCAGTCTCTTGACAAATGCGGTTTACCCGTTTGACACTTCGCACGGTACTGCAACGAATGCGTCGGTGAAAATTGCATAACTACCATGACAGGATGGCAATCAGTTGACAAAGAATTTTCTAGAAAAATTATTCCCATTTCGAATTCCTGTGTTCTCGAATTTCTTGAAATATTCGGAGAAAGTTGAATACATACGAGTAGATACAATAATAACACCGTATCGACATTGTACATTTTACATCGTTATTCTACGAATCGCACGAAGTTGGACGAAATACTTCATAATTACGGTATCACATTACAATCTTTGATCGTACATATCCCTTTTATTATTACAGTCGTTAAAGCCTCTCTCGTCGAGCATGGTCTGCTTTCTCTCTTTTCTAAAGTCAACTCCAAAACTCGAGTCGTAAGAGCCGTTTCGACTTTTACTCCAACTTATCAGAATCGGATTACTGTCTCCGCCTCGCGTTTGCATTAAGCATGGAAATATTGCATTACGATTGACTGAGAAATCTTGCGATTAAACATAAACTGATTGATCGCTCTTACGCGTTATAAATAATTAGAAAAATTCCATTCCTCCTCTCCTTCTCAATATTTCCACGATTTTGTTATAATTGAGTACCGATATTCATTCGCCGATATTCGCGGAACGGATATTAAGCGAGCCTTATGAATATTAATTCGAAGAATGCTCATTATCTGATTTTCATTATTATTTATTACCCAGTCGTCGAAGCCTCACGTAAAACTTCAAGGAAATCGTTCAACGAATACAACTCATTGCTCTGATCGTGAAACGCAATTTGATAAATAATTTCATACTTATTTTTCCAGACGGTAATACAGACATTCAATAACAGATATTGTATTCCGTTGTAACATTTGAATCGGAACCAGCATCGTGGCGCGCAATGGAAAAACTCTATTGTCCGTTGTGGCGTGGTACTTTTACAAGTCATTAAATTAATCAAGATAAATCGCCGTGCAATCGCATGCAAGCACGAGCGTGGGTGCAATTCTCTCCGTGAGGTTTTCTCGAGGGAAAGGAACGTTGAAGCTGCCCACCGTTTCTATGTGTCTCGAAATTCGCACGATTTTTCCGAATCCGAGAACTGCCGGCTCGCGCGAATATCTGAGATCGCGAACGACCCGATTGTCGTTATACGCAATATCACGATCTCTACATAGAAATTTATCGAACACACTTTTACCGTGTGTAATTATACTTTGTAATATACTCGTCGTTTTTTTTTGTTCTTTTCTTTACGTTAACTTTTTTTCCCGTTGAAATTCACCGGTAACAGTTCGACGGTATAATTATATACCGTGATCGATTTTGAAATAAATTAACGGTCGATCCTGGTAGAAATCCGGGGGCTTTCCTCTTCGGTGAGTGCTTTCTAAAATTGAAATACATCCGAAATTGTTCGGGTAAGAGAGAAATTGCACGGTCAACCGAAGAGACAGACGTTGGATGTTAATTGCTTAAGAGCGTTCTCGGCGTCTACGCACTTTTCTTCTGTATAACGCGAACTTTCGATTTCCTTCCGCCAATAAGGAAACGCTCATTAAACCACGGTAAGAGTTCAAAGCCTCAGAGAAACCCGCAAATGCGCGTGGAAAATGGGAAATTGGTTGTGGTCGTCGCACACAATTACAGTAAATTGATACCGGTTTAATTGTTTTCCACTTGTTTTTAACTACTATTCTATTCAGTCGTTGAAACTGTTACAAGAAAAAACATAAAACTATAATTTCCTTAGAATTCCACGGACATTGATATCGTAACGGTTCACTGTTAGTGTTCCGAACTTAAAATAAACATTTATCTAAATTCAAAATTGTATAATTGTGAGACTATGATGCGTAACGATGCAGAGGCTCGGACTCGCAATCAGTGGTCCCGAGTTCTCAAATCCTCAACCCTTGGGCAAATTTTCCTACTTAACACTAGAACTACCAGCGTTAAATCTATCATATTTCAAAATATTAAATAAGTACGTTGAAAAAAGAGGAATCAAGAGGCGTAAACGATAACCGATTCGGTGATTTATGTTTTTTAAGATGGACGTAGAATATTTATTCTAAGACTCTTCTATAAGCTTGGAGAATTTTTGGAAAAAATTGTGTATCAGTCATTTTGACTGGTTTGGTAGTTCTAGTGTTAAAGAATATATTGTTTGGCTTGGAATCCACCTAAAAAATTAGATTCTAAGCGAAGTGAGGTGTTAAAAAATTTACAAAAAAATTCAATGTTCTTGAAAAAATTGTGCAATAGCCTGAATTAAAAAAAAACATACAAATCTCCTATAATCCTTCCCTATTTCGAGGAGACCTACCGATATGCCATATTCATAACCAGCAATAAGTCAAAATTACCTGAAATATTCCACTCTATCCATGAATTTATTTTGCGCCAAATCATCCACGCATGCCCTTCCACGTATCATCATTACCGTAACGCTTTCTATGGGGCGTAGCAAAAGGGTTAATCGTGATTGCACTTTAACATATATCTCTGTGTGAGCCCAGGGTGTGGTGGAAGGCGACTAAGCCATGGCAAAGGATCGAGGACGGCGAGGTCGGCACTTTCCCGACCTCGTCACGCCGATCTCCGCATTTTACATGCTCTTGCGAGTCGGCGATCGTAACCATAAAGGTGGCTTCCCACTTCTCTGCAACGTGGGTGCTATTTCACGTCCGCGTCCGAGGACAATAGGCTCGGTTAGGTTCACCTGGCTGCCTCGATTCCTCCTTCTTTTACTTCCTTTTTTTTCTCTTCTGCACTCGTTCTGGACATCATGAATAACGTATTGTTTCGAAACGCGCGAAATTTAGGACTGCATCCGTTGCAATTTATGATACCGATCGGTTGAATGTATTGCGCGATGCTTATTCACAAATTTTGAGGAAGTCTAAGAGGTTTGAATGAGATTTGGATGAAGTAGGATTGCTCGGGTTTAGTGGAGGGAGTCTTTGTTTAATTGCATCGGTAGAAAGGATTGTTTTAGAATCCCGATCAGAATGTCACGTCGATTGGAATGAAGTTCACTGATACGGCGCTCCATGGCGTTCTCATTAGTGAAATCTCTTGCAACTTTGACAATGATAATATCATGAATTTCATAATATTGTTAGGAATTAAGCACTCAGTATAATTAATGTTACTAAGTTACGAGTCCTCTCAATTGTTAAAAAGACGATAACAAGAGATTCGACGATCTGACGTTCTCGGAAACAGACGAGTAGTAAATCTTTGAAATAAACGTTGTATATTTTTTGAAATGCATTAAGTGTTATTGAACTATTTTTTTCTTTGGTGATTCTGCTCGAAGATATAATTTTAGTAGAAAAAGTTTCTTATCTACTTCCATTGAATCTACTTGTATTATCTCTCGTACCTTAGTGACAAACGTAACTTCGAATATTATTTAATTTATAGTTGTCAATATGAAAGAAAGAAATTTCTTTAAAAAATTGTAGTACTCTTCGTTTCTGACGCGAATTCGATGTCAATAAATGCTCAGTGCTTATTAAAAGTTTCCCCATAGAAAATGTCATAAAGTCGTTGACACTCCTTTACAATATCAGCGAAAGCCGCTGATGCGCCCATTGCAAACAATTTCGATAAATCGTGTCACTAAGAAAAATCGTACTTTCTACAATAAATTAACCGAAGGAAACTTTCCACGAAAATATCACTCAGGAAGTGCCTTTTCTATCTCCGGACGCCTACGACATCCCTGAGAATGATACAGAAATTCCGGCGAGCCTCCGACCAATTATGTCTTTTGCAATTTACGACATTATTTCTGTCATATCGCCGGATTACATTATATTATCCAATTTCTTTTTTCCCCCTTTTTACGCAAGCCGTTCTTATTACGTTCACGTTACGCGTTGTGTGCAATATTTCACACAGAAGTGATTGAGGTTTCGGTAACACGAGTAACGCGCAAACATCGATATAAACATGTGCGTTCACCTTTGATGTGATATCAAACCGGGAAAACGCTATGTAATATGAAATTAACCCGAAAAATGTATATCTGCGGCCGTCGTCGGAGTATCGGGTGAACAATTGTAAAATTAGCCAGCAACGAAAGTAAACTGCAGCTCAGGTGTTTTTCAGATTCCACCAGAGACCGTGGTTTTCGATCGCGTTTCTTGCGGCTTCATGCAAATATTTCATCCACGATCTCAATGCGATATTCCCGAAATGCATTGGTCGAGCGGTACTAAATACCGTACAATTGCAAAGTTCATTTATGTAAGAATAAAGAGTGCACCGGCAACGAAAGAGCTACTGCGAAACAGCGAATTTAATTCGTCTCACACCATCCGGAACTTGTCTTTGTTTCCCCGTAATTACTTAGGACACCAGCCTTTTTTTGTCAACCAAGTATTATCTAATGTTCGCAAATTGTCGCGCGAAACAGGAAAATGGCGTAATACAGCGGCGTGAAACGAAAGAGCTCGTTATACACTACCAGAATGTTTTTTTTCGCTCGTAAAATACTTTAAACCGTGTCATTTCACACATCGGAATTAAACATCTCACGGAGGTAGCTTTGATAAAATACAAATTTACTTTTATCATCGGCCCTGTGTCGCTTATCATTTTCAAAGATCAGAGAGTACCACTTGACATAAAACGACACGGGAACACGCATGAAATCTACCTTCCTCATCAGCATTTCCATTCGAGTAGTTTCTACATTGACGTGACGTATAAACTCTTCGATTTATCGCCAACCCGTAAAACTGCGATAATAAATGCGCCGTAAGTCGGCTTGAAATTCTCAAAAGGGACACACGGCCCGGATAAAAATCAGCCTACGTGTAGTAATTCCATTAAACCTGTAAATATGGACGTCAAAAGGTTGTACAGTTTCACCGCGATGAATTAATATTTATTTCACCAATCGATGCTATTTTAAGACGGTCGCGTGGAACGTAGTAAAGTGATGCAACGGAGCGCGAAACTGGGATGTAGGCTGGTTCGCGACTGAATAAAAGATATATCGTGACGGGCGACCCGATGTGCACCTTTTGAGCACATACGAGCACGCACGAATTGCACGGTTATTTTATATTGTGGCCTAGTGGAGCAACTGACAACTGGTATCCCATTAAATGCAGGAAGTGAAGCAAGTGCCGAGGCTCATGCCGGCGGATCATAGTATTCCCAGAGTTTTACCGCAGTCTACTTGACTGCTAATTAACACAGCCGGACGGAATACCAACAAATCCGTGCGTTTCATAGGGCCTCGGGCTATGCAGGTGACGATGATGAAGCAGGTACGGAATGCGGCACCTTTAATCAATGAAATATGACACTTCATCGTGAGATTCAAAATTACCGCTCAGGCTTCTATTCGCGGAACGTCGATCGTGCTTCGAGTTCCGTCTGTGCGTCGCGGGCCTTCCGTTTGGTGGATTGAATCCGCAGGTGACGGTGATTCCGTTGATCGATACGGAAATTAATATATTTCAAAAAGAAATTACGCTTAACACTAGGTTTACGGGACTGAAATCTGTTACACTGCAATATATTAAATAAAGACTTTGGAAAAAGAGGGATCAATCGGCAAAGCTGATAATTCGTGAAGTAATTTTTGTATTGTAAAATACACGTGAAATATCTACTGTATCTCTTCTCTATATATTTGAGAAATATTTATCAAAAAAGTAAGAACGCGTCAATTTGACGGCATCCGTAAACCTAGTGTTAAAGATCCCGAGGGAGAGATTGCCAGTGAATCTTCTTTCATGGGAATGGTAATAAATAGAGATGTGATGTTCCTAAAAACATCCAAATTATTCGACACTCGACCAACCTTCCGTAAGGTATATAAGATTAATAATTAATTCGACGGTTCCACCGCAATGAAGAATAGAGGAGCACGGATGTCAGGAATTAAATGGCGCCAAAGGTGAGACGTTCCGAGAAGCCAGTCGACCGCAGAGAACTCCGCGAAACTTTATATAGAGAGGCTGGAATTCCGAGGGTGTCCGTGAAGTGACGAGTTAGTCACGATCATTATCTCAGCTTGGATCAAAGAGTGCCACCTGTTCTCACGACGAACTTAATGGGTATTACAGCTTTGTCAGTTTCTGTTACCAGCAGCACCTCCTTTTTTTTATTACGGTCGAACTGTGCCTGAGAAGAGAAGTGACATACGTACTCTTCGCTTTTACTCTTTCAATCCAAAGTTGTCGCAAAATAGACTCAAGGCGAGCCCTCTTCTATACGCAACTCATCGGCCACCGAAGGATTATCAACAAACGTTGACCCAAGTGTCTATATACGATAGCAACGTTTCAAACCTCTTGCTATATACAGAATTCTCGCGGCACATCTAGAAACGTTAAAGCGTAGGACGATTTGCTTCTAAATGCAATAAGTTGACTTTCCCATATCGAGATCGAGTGTATATGGGAATGGTAAGTCAAGTGATATTTATATATATATAGAATCCCTCCAAAAAGGTCGAAGAAAACTGCAGACTCTCTAGACGTCTGTAGAAGAACAGTCTCAAGTATCAGCAGAACGAAGATGCTACTTTCGATGATACTTTTTGATATACGTAATCGATAGAATAATCTCGTCTTTAACGAAACACTCTGGGAACACCTTGTATATTGCTTCTTACATCCTGCGCGAGTGACATTAGCTTTCTCGTTTCGTTCTAGTTCTATCTCGTTAAAGAAGACTCTATGACCACCTGTTATGCATATTAGCCGGAACTGAACGAAGAAACGGAATTTCTTTCTCGTTCTACGAGCTACTCTTTCCACGGATAGCTTTTAAATATTCTTCGGACGAAGAAGTCGCATTGTGATCGTCCATGGGACCGTGCGGTTAGACTTCAGTTAGGTGCTTGAAGTCGTTAGACACGCTCGCTCACGTTTCCTGGTGTCTTTCTCGCGTTGAATCACGTTCCGTTCGAATTCGACGCCTACAAGTTCGACTTTACTGTCAGGACGCACCTTTGTTACACGGCTCGTGGTAACCTTTCGGTCGGAATTATAAAAGTGAATGCATTAGCGTATTTGTTAGGGTTGAATTTTTAAATTAACGCTAGATCTACGGGTGCTAAATGTGTTATACGTAAATATATTAACACTATTCCTACCGACATTTCACGTATACCTGTTCCTACCGCAACCGGTGAATTTGTCAAATGATAATTTTTTCCCAGAAAATGAACAGTAAAAAAAGAAGTGAATGTTGAAAAATTTATTATAATGTGAAAGTATTATACGTATATTTGAGGAAAAGTCGTGAAGTTTAAAGGCGATTCAATTACGTTGTATATAGGAAATTTTAATCGAAATTTTAAAAACGGTCATTTGACCGGTGTGGTAGAAATAGTGTTAAATAGGTACTTTGAAAAAGGAGGGATGAAGCGGCAATGAAGATGAGCAGTCAATTAATTTGTGTATTATAAGATACACATGAAATATCGAATGTACTGGTTCTCTATAAATTTTAGAAATGTTGATAAGAAAAGAAAAACCCGTCAGTTTGACCGCTTCCATAGATCTGACGTTGAAGATGCATTTTCGGAGAGTGCTTCGTGAACGGAAAGCGGAGTTGTACTTTGAATTTTCGGGTAGAATTTTCGTATTTTTAAGTTATAATTTTTAATTCAGATGGATAAACGATGAAACCAGCATACTTTGTAATTGTATCTAAGGCATGACACGAAATTTTTAGATAGCTGTTGAAAAGGTTAAAACGGTATTAAATCTTGGAACTGTTAACGATACTTCGATGTGGGAGTTTATTCTTCGTAATTCCTAATACATAAGTTGATTGAGTGGCGGGAAATTGATAATTGGTAACATGGTGCAAATAAAAAAAATTTCTAACGGTATGTCATAACACGAATTATTCAGCGGACTCTCGAGCACGATTTGAGTTGACGCTCCAGTTAAAGTGACGTTAATGACACTTGTGGCAAGATACTCGTTAGACCGGATGTGTAGACATAGCCGAGTACTTTTGTTGCCATTGCGCATGTAATATCGACAGGAAATGCTTTTTCATACTGAAGTGCTTATCTACCTGCAGAACATTCTTTCAAGACTTTTAAATCGAAATTAAAGAATTCCACGGCTAACATATGTGAAAAATGATACTTAAAGAACAGTCAAAACAAAGTGTTCCACTGTTACTACTTAAAAAATGAATTTACCGCAGTAGAAGTAACCGAACTAAAAATGTAATTTAAACGAACTTCAACTTATCTAAATCACAACCATCCAGAAAAACCAATCGTAATTCCTCCATTTTCTCGGCGAAATCACAAATTGGTGAGTAAGAAAGGAAAAACGGAGAGGGTACAACCACGTAACTCTATACTTCGTGCAAGCGACTAAACACAGTAAAAGCAATTGATCGCGAAAGAACTCCGTGCGAATATACAATTATATAAGAAATACGTTATATAATAAGAAGCGTAATTAGAACGCCTGGCAAAGCCAGACACAACAGAGGTGTAATACGCCATAGACTGAGCGCCGTCGTGGAAGAGGCTCGAGACGAAATTTCATTTACATTTCGCACTTGCTATCACTCGGACTCACTGTCAGAGTCGGGTAAACAGTTCTTGGAAATTCTCAGCACGCAAATGCAGTTACGATCCGTGGAGCAATGGAAATGGAAAGTGAAGAGATAAAACGGAGCGTTCGCCTCGTAGATTGTCCGACCACGTCGACGGCCGTTTGCCGTACGATGGAAACTCGAAACGAAAGGAAACGATGAGGCTACGAGAAGCTCGATGCCTCGTGTCGATCGTGGATTTCTCGAGTTTCTAAAGACAAGAAAGTAACGCGCTTTGAATCGTACGCGCTGCCAAACCGCGAGAGATTTGTCAGTGTTCAGCGCGGCCCCGACACCTGCTGGTAATACCTTTTTCTTAACGAAATTAGAGAAGCAGGCGCTCGAGGAAAGTATTGGTGAGATTTAATTTCCTGCCGTGCTACTTTTTTTGCTCTACGTTTTCTGGCGGTTTTGAATGTCAGTAGCCGGTACACGGTGGAGCGATTTTTGTTGAGTTTTGATATGTATTTTCGTGGTTGTCGATTATGCTGTGTATACAACTGACTGTAGCGTATGCCGATCGGCGAAGTAGCGCAGTTCCTCATTTGTTTTTGAGACAATTGGAAATATACTGGTATACAACTGACTACCGATTATAGAGCGATGAATATTACGATTTATTTGAGAATGAAGTGAAAATGGTGGTTTGGAAAAATCTAATAAAAGAATAGTAGGAATTGTCATCTCGTAAGATCGTCGTAACTTTAATTGACTAGGTAGAATTACATGGAATTTCGTCTAATTACCTTGAGATAAAATAAAAGGAAAAAGAGGGGAAAGAAAGAGGTGAGATCATCGGTCAGAGTTGCAATTAACATCGAACGAAAGTTCTTAGCTTCACAAAGGATCAACTGTCCGTCCTTCCTGTCGATTAATTCGCGCAGTTAGTATTGCGAATATCGATGCCACTTAAATCGTCCATTGACGTTTCTAAATGAAAAAAAAGCAATCTAAGAATCAGTTGAAAAGACGATGATGTTTGAAACGTGTTGTACTTCGGCAAGGAATTTCAAGTGATTGCGAACGAAACGTTAGCTTTCCAGCTCGATGGACTTTCACCCAAAAACCGTTATTTGTTCTTCGGTGAGATTCCTGCGGTAAAAAAGGAAAAGGGAGAAAAAAAGACTGTGTTCCCTCTGAACTGCTGAATTCTAGTGGCTTAATTATTTCGACACTTTCACGATTGCTAAGCGGGTCATTGTTCCGGTCCTCGTAATAATTAACGAAACGAATCGATCGTCGAACAGAAAAGCGAACTTCTTTAAGTGCGAATCATAGCAGTGATTTTAATTCACGCTCGAAATTTACGAGGATAAACGTGTTTTAAGAAGACGCTCAATTCATCGTCGTTTTCATCGACTACCGTTGAAATCATTCTCATAAATTCCAGAAGCTACTGCATACAGTTTAAAGAACGGCGCTCTTCTGTCGGAGTTAAGCATGTAATTTGTGGAGAGTGCTCGTTCAACAAGTTCATCGATTCAGTTTTATTACAGCAATTTAGCCGATGTAAGAACATTTCAGGCATGATATTTGATGGTTCTTACACTGATTGTGAGAATTATGGAAATATTTTCTGATAAAGTCGAGATAATAAGTGATGGATGGAATTTATTAATTAAAAATTCATATAATCGACGATTCAACACGTCGTAGCGTGAAATCTTGCATTGCTTTTAAATCGCAATTGTAGCAAAGAAATATTTTGTATGTTCGTGAAACGGTCGTAATTACTTGGGATATAGGTACTTCTTTTTCATTTCGTAGTCACTTTTACTTTCTGATATTTCATTGTTCCGAGGGAATTCCTTTATTGCATAGCACAGCAACCAATTTCCATTTAACGTGCTAATTTTATCACTTCTCGGATTCTCGTGACGTTTAAGAACGTTGCAATTACCCGTCGATGAGGATTTTTGCAAAATTACCGTTGCAACGTTCTACGCTGAACGAAACAAAGTTGATGAATAATTCCCCGTTTTACGGTAGAGAATCACAGCCGAGGAATGAATGGACCCTCGAGGGAAGTCATTAGAAGAAACCAGTGTTCGGAAAGTCAATTACCCTGATCGATAATCGGCCGATTGCACGACCGTGCAACGAGGAATCGTTGCGAACTCGAGTACCATTACCAACGGTGTTCTCCACTTACAATTCTCAGGATAATCAATTAATTATCTTGTAAATGATGCTCGGCATGCGTACATCCCAATTTCTCAATTTCTTGATTGCTTCTCATCTAATTCTGTTAAAATTTGTCGCATTAAATTGCAAATTTATTCTTCTTACACGTCGACAGACCGTGTAAGTTGCAAAGTGATTAGTGGATACAATGACTCAAATTATTAGAAACGTACGGTATATTTCTGGTGTTCATTGGATTTCGGATAAAACAGAAGCTTTTATAGTGCGTACATATAATAAAACGATTTGCCAGTCACTGTTTCCACTAAAACTAGCTAATTTCCAATCTTTAACACTAGAACTACCAAACCAGTCAAAATGACTGGTACACAATTTTTTCCAAAAATTCTCCAAGGTTATAGGAGAGTCATAGAATAGATATTCTACGTCCATCTCATAAAACATAAATTACCAAATCGATCATCTTTTCCACCTCTGAATTCCCCTTTTTTCGAAGTACTTATTTAATATATTGAAATATAACAGATTTAACGCCGGTAGTTCTAGTGTTAATCAATGATGAAAATAAATGGCAACCTATAGTGTAACAATTTAATGCTACTAGTACTATACTACTTCTGCAGTACCTTTTCAAAATAAATCCACTCAGTAAACATTAACAAAAGCATCACGAAACATTGCCATCGGCGTGACAACCGATGCATCAACGAATGCAAAACAATGCAGCCACAATGCAGAACCGGAGCACTTAGCTCCGGGTGACTGGAGTCACCCTTAGCAGTGAAAGGGTTAAATGTCGTTTCAATCAAACGACCTAATGAAACGTTGACGTTCATGGAATTACCTAATCTATCGGCGAAACGCTCGGAGACACGAGAAACGGCCATAAAATCAATTGAGCATCGAAATGGCCCGCGAGTCCTACGGGGCAAGGGATTGGTACAATTTCAAATCCATTAGAAGCGATTTTACCAGGGAAGCGAGACCCGGAACACGCGTGACGTACCCGCGGCGGTTGCTCTTGGTGGTTTCACCGTGATTGCGATTCTAGGCGAACACGTCACGAACACCGATCATTGGCATTACGGTACGAGATGCATGCTTTAACCCAGATAAGGAGGAGTGGATCGAAGCCGGAGAGGACGAAGAAGAAAAGATCGGCTCAAAGACAAAAAATGTCCCTCCTTCGATTAGCCGCGATTTCTACCTTTTTTCCTCTTTCTGCTCTTCCGGCTGCTCTCTCCTCTCTCTCTCGCTCTCGACTATGAGCTTGTCGTAGTCAGAATGGCCTCGGCAAGGCAAAGAGAAGAAAAAGCTGGTCTTCAAGTTCATCGATACGCTTGAACGTCTGCGTATCATGGAAAGAATTTGGACCAACCGCGATCGAAGGCGAGAGGTTTTACTCGAGGTTACTCCGTCGCGATTTTAAACAGTCGCTTCATGCTTCGTTTCTTTCGGTGGCTTTTCAGTCGGCGATTAGTCGGCGCAACAGTTGCTAGAGTTTTGTGGTACTTCATGGATTATCGGTCAGGTCGATAGGTATGTTTTAATTGCGTGGCGTTGGGATTAAGTGGCCCGATGAAAGTTTAAGAGTGCGATTAGAGGTATATGAATCATTGCGAAAATAGCGAATTTTGTGCAATTAGTCGGTATCGGTATACCTGCCATTTATGTATATTTCTTCATTCATCTAAGCAAACGCTTAGGTTTACCATTAGGTTAAGCTCTCCAATGAACCGATAAGTTTTCGGAATTTCATGGTACCGGAGAGAGTTGGAATTCAATCGATATGTTTGTTCTACTTGCCGTTTGTCAGGGTTAAGGTGTCTCAATAAGAGTTCGACGTCGGGTTTCGAGGTGCATGATTCACCGCGGGAATAATGAGTTTTTTGTTTTCTGCGATTAATTAATAAGACCTCCAGGCCTTGGCATACGTTGTTTTTCGAGCAACAATGCAGAAGTGCAAGATAATCAAAGTGAAGTCGAGGAACTTTTTTAATCCCATCGAAAGTAACCGACGTAACTTTATCCATTTCTTCTTTCGTGCCTTGACTCAGCCGATCACCGCAAGGATTAATTTAACGTCCATTCACATTCTTAATCGTTCGGTAACTGCAGTATTATAAACTGCATCGAGAAAAGTATTTAACAAACTCATTTCCGAGTTACCCAATCATCTCCAAAAAAATTAACAACTCCAAACACTTCAGCAGAATCTCCTCCTCCTCGAGGAAGTCCATCGCGAAAAACTACCCTTTGCTACAGAACAACAAGCAAGAATTTATTTCAATCGATGATAAAATCAAAGATCAATCTAAAAATAGCAAGTCGCCGATCTAGATCCACAAAGTCAACTTTTCCACGTTCTCAAAACACTTCCCATCCAAGTTCCTCCGTCGTTTTAGGCGAAACTCGGAAAACCTGTCCATGCGTGTCTGGCAACGTGCTTCATTCAGAAAAGCGCGCACGTTTCCACGTTGAAACCGTTAAGGACGCAAGATTCCAGAAAGAGATTGTTTTTCTGCCGGCGGCGAGATCGGTAACGGCGGTCAGATCAGTAGACAATGACCGAGTAGGGTGCATGTGTCTCACCGATATTAGTTCGGTCGTTTCATTGCTCAATGTAAATGTGAAAAGATAACGAGCTCGGGCGCGGAAGAATCCGCGAATGCGGTTAAACACGCATACGATCAAATGTCGCGTATAGCTGCACGTATGGTCGAATAAACGAGAGTGTACGTGCACACATCGATTCATCGAGAAACAACTCGTTGGACCAGTCTACGGTAAACTGTTATATGCACTGGCACGAAGCCAGTCGCTCACTGAAAACCTATTTCCAGTAGCAATGCCAACAACTGACCTGCCGACAGTGGAGAAAAAAAGTCCCGTGAACGAACACTTTTTCATTGGCACCGTCTTGGAAGTTTCAGAGTCGCATTGTTCGGGGAAAGGTAGACAGGCTCGAGAGTCAACCATACTTCTATCCGTTGGAACACTCGCCGCGGATACTTTGCTTTCCACGTTGCTGTGATGTGTGTGGCAATTTGAATCGATTGCGAAAACTAGTTCGACCGTCTAATGATAATTAATGGCCATTCATTTTGGCCAAATGCGTGCACGCAGAAGTTGGAGCGCTGTTGCTCCGAGCAATTGGCAATGATCGTTGGCCTATTACGAGCTACGAGTTCGCGAGTCTCGAGCGGCAGTTTTTCATAATTTCGCGATTTGTTGGTGAAGTCGATTCATCGGTGGTTGCGTGGGAGAGAATCGTTGGAACGTGTATATTGGATAGGGCCCGTGAGTGGAACAATTGGTTTTTGTATGCAAATTTTTGGGCGGAGAGAAGTTCTGAGATCGGGCAGATTCTCATTGTTTGACAAGATGTTCGTTTTTTATTTTGACCTGAGATATTTTAATTTTGATCTCGTTGCCCTATGGAAATTAGTGCTTTATGAATGGGAATTCAACTGTGAATTGTTTGTATTTGCAGCGAGTTTGGTAGCTTGTGGGTAATTCAAGATATTAGTATTTTACAAATATTTTTGCCAATTACTTTTATGCTGTTGGGTTAAGTTTAGCCTTTCAAATCTTTCCGCAACTTTACGTGCTACTGTCAACGACGTGTTTGCCTTATCTATCGAATTGCTCACAGTAGAATGTGTCGAGTACGTCTGTCTGTTAGAACGTTTCGCAAGCTGGAAAAGAAGATAAAGGTAACGTATCAAACGCGGAAAATGCATTCGACTTTTGGTTACTTTGCAACAGTTGTATAACGGCGAGTTTGTAAACTGACGGTTCATATCAGTCTAGGAAATGATTTTGAATTCCGCGTATGACAGTGCCGCGAATTTGACATACTTAGTGGAAATTTATATATTGACATAGAGTATCTCCGTGCCTTCAATCGCCAATGATTACAAAAGTAATTGCTACGTAGTGTGGTAATTAGTCGCGGTAGCTATAATTACGTTAATTACTCTCATAGGTGGTGATCGTTTAACATTAGCTGTTTTACAACTACGGCTCTGATGAACTCCTTTTCGCGGTGTATTGAAGAATCAGATAACGTCGCGAAGGAAAGTTCCATAGATACGGACTTTTCTTTATTAAGAATTCTCAAAAGCTCTGTACAATTTAACAAAGATAAGACCTGATATTCAGTGAAACGTGAATGAACGGTGAGAGCGTAAAAACACGTGTGTCGAATTAAATCAGGGATAAAAATCTAATGACTTCATTCCTCCAACGACCCAGATCATGGACACGATGATATCTGCGATTATATCGGTTATAACGGTGCAATTTCACACAGTACGCACACCATTTCTCTCTTTATCTCTTCTCCTTCTCTCGCTCCTCTATCGTCTGGATTTTTTTCCAAGGTAAAAGCGCCTCTATCGAGCACTATTATCGTCGAGGAAATTTCTACTTGTTTTTCTCCGTACAAGCTTCATAGCTTTCCACAAGATCATCACTCGCGATACACGATGCCGTTCAGCACGATGACCGTAACACGAAACGGCAAGGCTCATTTACCTTGTGAATGAACGTGTCGAGAAGAACGATGATGTGAGAAGCGTATATACGCTCTTCGTGCGAATGCAGCACGTGCACTTTTAGCGGGGACGGTTAAAGTCGCGTGACCACTGACCGTGAATTATTCGGATTGTATGGTAATAGAGGCACTTACTTTAAGAGCAACAAGGCACTAATTTCTACGAAACACTCGACCGTCGAAACAAGGGACTTTATATTGGATTTCTTGGAATTCATTGAATTCATGACTATGCCGATCTGTCAATCATCGTAACACGACATAATTGTGATACGTGTGATGATCCAAGTATACAAAGCGATAAGAGTATCCTCACAGTAAGTGTTTAATGAAAATACCGCAGTTTACTGGCAGAATCGAAGGATTCCTCCTACGTAAACATACACAGCACCGTGTTTCACTGTTCTTCGATGTATGTCTTGCACAAGGAGACACTTCACTCGCGATTACCTGGGGTGTAGAAGCGAGAGGCAGGTTTAGATGCGTGCGAAAATGTGCAGAGGACGGGACGCGATCAGAAGAGATCGGAGAATCGTACAGAGAAAAGGGAGAATGACCGGTATGGCCAGGAAGAGCAGTGGAGAAAATGAAGCAGGAAGAGAGACGGAGAAACGAGCAACGGATAGAAAGGAGTCGAGAGAAGGAAGAAGGGAGGAAGAACCGAAGCGCTTCGGCCGACGAACGAAGGAGGAGAAGGTCGAAGACCTGGAAGGAGAAGGACGACGATGCCGGTTGGTATCGAAGTGGAAAGGAAAACGAGGACAGCGGTGGCGAATAAGGACGAAGCAGGTGAGCATGACGCAAAGAGGAAGCTGAGAAGCAGGAAGAAGAAGAAGAAGAAGAAGAAAAGCAAGACTGACTCACCGTTCTTCCTCGTGGCGGTTTGCGTGACGCGTATCGCGAGCGAAAGGCGGGAGCACGCGAGGATGACCGCGGCAGCGAGTATCGCGTAGCCACTGTAGAATCTCATGGTACCTTTCCTTCGAAAATCTCAAACCAGGACACCCGGCTCCACTCGTAAGACCTGCTGAGGCAATGGCTCAGCGCCGACTGAGACGTGCTTTGTGCCGGCCGTTCTATCAAGACTGTCACTTCTCTCTTCTCGTTGTGAGTTTCACACCGGTGCCGGTAGTCCCCAGGGAGCAGAAACTACTACTACCACCACAGCGGCTGCGACGATGACCGCGTGAGGTCACTTTAATCCCGAAATTGTGGCTTTGCGGTGACTCGCGTGTATCGGTAACCGACTCTGATCGTATCCGCTATGTGCTCTCGTACACCTATTTAAAACCTATCGCTCCACCTCGCGCTCCTTACCATTGGCTCCTGCCCCAATTCCTTGCCCAATGGTACACTCTCGCGCACGTTCACCTCCTTTTCAGATCGAGACGTACGCGGGCTAGCTGGAGAGGTGGCAGAAAGTCTCGGGTGGTAGATGGTAGGTGGTAGGTGGTAGTAAGCACGGTGGTAGGTGGTAATATCTCCGGATGTTTGGAAGGCGCCGCGCGGCAATAATGAGCTTCGGCTCTCTGCAAAACCGACGTTCGACTTCCCCTCCTTGGACTCTCGAGAGCCCCGACTCTATCGATGAAGGTGAAGGGGTTTTAGGTGGGGTTCGCCGGTGAACCAAGATCGCTCTGCTAACTTCTATTCTCTCCGGCAACCGACGTTCTAGGATCTACGCGTTCGTTTGCCCGTCTATCGGTTTGTCTACCGTCGATCGCTCGCTTCAACGCACACCCACCATTTTCCCTCTCTCTCTCACTCTTTCTCTTTCTCTCTCCTTGTTTGTCTTTTACGTCGTCCGCGTTCATACAATCCTGCGTGCACGCGCAAAGCCACTGAAAGACAAAGACACGTGCCGTTGAAGGGGACACGGTTGATCCGGCGAAGGAACGAGATACGCGCTCTTTTGGAAGCTTCCCCACGCGCCGACACATGTTCTGCGACCGACAGCCGACTTTCTTACGCCTTTCCTTTTCGCGCGGGGAGGCGTATTTCGATAATGATCGTCCTGGCACACCCAGCCGAGCACCTTGACGTACCTTGGCAATGAGCAACGATTCGCTGAGTTTCAGATCGACTTTGCCTTGGCACTTCCCTTTCTACGCGGCGCGAGGGCTTCGGGATTGCTGAAACTTCGTCCTGGAACTAGTTTAAACGTTAGCTTCGGTCGACGCTTGTCCTCGATCTCCTGCCGACGGTTTCGCATCGACATAACTACGATGAATATATCGAGAGACAGGTACCATTTATCCGCGAGTAGGAAAAATCCTTTGATTAATTAATACTTCACCGTATCGTTCTGTCCCCGGGTGTTTCGAAAGCGGCGAATAATTGCTGCCAAGATTTATTCAACTGGTACTCATATACACCGAAACTATCGGGCGGAATGAAAATTTTCTTCTCGCAGGACCGTCTGACGCGAGATTTCTCTTTCTACTTTTCCTCACGATCAGTGGCGGGAATTTCCGTCCATTTTTCAAATCCAAGAATTCGGTATCCAACGAGAATCGTGCCAGACGACCGAAATTCTACTAGCGTGAAATATCTTTCTCAAATCGTCTCGCGAGAGGAATGCGAGACCCGTTACGATATTCGACTTTTATTCTCGATGACGTACCACGACGTCTGAATTAACCCAACGCCGGAAGAAAAATGAAAGAACGTGATAGAACCTTTTCTCCGGGTAATTATACGAATCTATCGTTAATTATCTGATTACGTCTGTCAGAATCTAGCATCGTTTAAAGGCCATAATCACCTTGAGGAGGACTCCCCGACGGTGACCTGGAGATTACTGTTTCGTGTTAACACAGCGCTTCATTAGCACAACTGTCCGTTCAAATTAATATCCCTCACTATCAATTATTTCTCCCTGCCATCTTTGTTTCGACATGGCGCTTAATCAAACGAGTTTCACGCTAATGTTTCATAATTGTTCTCCGTTTAATTACCATCTAAATCTCAAGTTAACACAGTCGTCCTAGTATTAATTATTTCTCTGTGACATCTTCGTTTTTCAATACCATTTAATCAAAATAATTTCACGTTAACTAGAATTCTTCTCTAATCAGTTACCGTTTTAGTCTCAAACCTAACTCACTCAATTACACTTGCACATTTATCTGATTACACTAATATCAATTGTTTCTTCGTGTCATCATTAGTGTCGCGTAAGATTTAAAAAAAATAATTTCACGTTAACCAGCCTTACTTCTGTTCCCCTTAGTTACCATCTCAATCTCGAAACTATCTCATCACCCTACTCTCACCAATATTCAAATAAATTAATATTCCGGTAATAATTACTACGTTGGAAGATCTTCGTCTTTACATAGCATTTAATCAAAGTAATTTCACGTTAACCAACATTAACTGTTCTCTGCTTAATTATCGTTTCAACCTAGGAAGCTAACTCAACGTTCTACTTGCACAGTTATCCGATCGAATTAATATTACGGTGTTAATTATTCCTTCCCATCATCTTCGTTCGCACGGAGTATTTAATTAAAGCGATCTTACTTCCATCAGCTTTAGTTTTTCCCCGTTTTACCATCGTATCTTAGAAAGAACGGCACCTGCATCACTACAATCGTTGGCACGGAAGCGAGCGAAGGCGGACAGCGGTTACCGAACGTAACGAAAGGATTCGTCACGTGAGACAGGTGTAACAGCGTCGTGTATTCACTCGTTGGATTTAACTTTCCTCTCTGTGCTCCGGCTCTCTATCGTATCGCAAGAAAAAGAGAAAGAGAGAAGAAGAGGGGGAGATATCGGTCATAATTAACCGAGGACCACGAGAGGGAGATACAGGAAGTGACACTTGCCCGTTTCTGACGAAATTCTACGAACGAAACCAGTTTCGGTCTGTCGAGAATCGATTATGGATTTCAGTCGATATTCCGAAGAGCTTCTTGATCATCGTGATTCGAAACGGTACCTGCTGTGCAGAAATCGACGGCTGAAATACGCTTGTCTCGACTACTGAAATCTGTACAGAGTGTAATGTCGGGCAGACGGAATTAAATATATCGAATTATCGAATGCTTGTATTAATTGGAATTTAAGTTACTTATATGAACGATCTACGGATCGATATTAACACTAGAACTACCGGCGTTAAATCTGTTATATTTCAATATATTAACACTAGAATTACCAAACCAGTCAAAATGACTGGTACACAATTTTTTCCAAAAATTCTCCAAGCTTATAGAAGAGTCTTAGAGTAAATATTATATGTCCATCTTAAAAAACATAAATCACCGAATCGATTATCTTTTCCGCCCCTTGATTTCTCCTTTTTCAAAGTACTTATTTAATATTTTAAAATATGATAGATTCAACGCCGCTAGTTCTAGTGTTAAATAAGCCCTTCGAATAATGAGGAATCGAGAGGCGGAAGAGATGATCGATTCAACGATTAATGTTTTTTGAGATGGACGTAGAATTTTTATTCTACGACTCTTCTATAATCTTGCAAAATTTTTGGAAAAAATTGTGTACCAGTCATTTTGACTGGTTTGGCAATTCTAGTGTTAACGTAAATAATTTGAATAATCGGGTCGTCTTTATTTTTGAGATACCCAATTCTTCCATTTTCCTACATTCAGCCAAAACTATATTTTCTATTCCAACACTCTGCACCAGTAAGTAACGACGGAACTCCAGGATATACTCTGAAATGTATTAACTCCCAAGCATATACACATCATTTCCACTCTACCAAGACGGAGAAAAGAACAGAAGAAAACGAACATCACAGGAGACTGAATATTAAGAATCCAGAGCAGTATTCTCTGAAAAGGAAAGTGAGCTGTGGAAAGCCACCACCCCGCGCTTGGGTTTGGCGAAGCGTGCCAGTGAAAAGCGATTCGCTCGTCAGACACGCGACGCATTCTAACAATAAGATCCCTTCCTCTGTTTCCTCCTCATCTCCGAGAGATTTGTAACGCATCGCGGCAGATCGGCTCCCACGCAGCCGCATACCGATTTCGTTTCCCATGGAAATCGAAAGGGAATCCATTAACGCCGCGGCGAACGTAACCGATGCAATATCGCTCCCGCCTTGACACTTTCCAACGTCGTTTAGCCGCGATGAAATCCTGCTTCGTTCACTTGCCGTTACTCGCGCGCGAGTGAACGGAGCCGTACCACGCGACGTTGCTTTTACGTCAGATAAACGTGTTCCTACTGTTCGCGCGTTCCTCTCTTTCCATCTTTTTTTTTTTGATTATTTCCTCTCGCTGCCACCGCGGCAAGGACGTCTTCTAAGGCGCTGCCGAAGTTTGTTTATCTCCATACGAGTTTCATTAATTAGACATGCGAAATTTAGAGGAATTCAGGTACCAGATTTCAACTTACCGTTCCAAGTAACTGTAAATTAACGCGCTGAATAACTTTCAGATCGTTAATCCATTCGGGCCATGAGATTTCAGTAGTTGGAATAAGCCTGGTTTTTGTGTCGTGTTTGTTGCAATTGCACGGGCCGTCATGTTCGGAAATCAAGATTCTATTTGGTCAGTAATTTGTAGTATCTGAATGTGCCAGTCTGCCTTCTTTGTGCTGTTTCACCAAATTGGTTTTTTCTTACTTAATTACAATGTAAAATGTGCCATATAATGAGGATATTAGTTTCCTTCATTTGTCACAGTAATCTTTCATTGCAATTTATACTCGAAACGTGCAGCCAACCATGCATGCTCAGATGCAAATTTACGATAGTTGTTTATATCAAAATTAACTTAAACTTGTTTCGATAGTTGCCCATGTTGAATTTTAATTTAGCATAGATCGTAAATCAATTGCATCGATGCGAAACCTATAGAGAGGGACACAATTTTTTTCTATGTAACACAGCTTAAAATAAATGTAACCGAAAGCTTCAAATCGCCCGGCAGAACGGAACGATTGTACCATTTTGCGATTCATTTTCAGCGATCGTTTAAGTGGACGAGGTAAATTCTTCGTCGGAGCATACGCCTTACAGCACGAATCAATTTGTACTTTCTCTGATCTGAATTTAGCGAAAAAGTATCTCCATAGTTACCTTACTCCGCTGTATTATCGCTGCGACGAGTTTTTGTTGCCGTGAAAGTTCGCTATATTATGAAATTTTGTTTTTTCGGCAGATTCAGCTAATTGTTAACTCGGCGTAACGAGCGTCAGGGGGGAAAAAGAGGTATTCGTCCTGTGTGAAATTTACGACTTCGTTCACAGAGAAGTGGCTCGTAGGTAATTCCACGTCGATGGTGTTTGCCGAACGATTGCATTTCGCGAGCCGTTCGCGGTGGAAATACACGATGCAAGAAATAAATACGAACCGGTCGTTATCTCTGACGCGTGGAAAGAAATTTTTCATCGATTTCCATAAAATTCTAAACTGACACAAATCACATTGGCAATGCTGCACGTTACTGCCTTTCGGGTGTGTACACGTTAATACTTTTTCCTATCGAATGGTATTTTCGCGATAAAACTATTGGTCCACCATCGAGAGACATTTCTTGCATTTGACCATGGTAAATCGCTCCCTATTCAACCGTGCACTTCCAGAACTGCAAGAACAATTGGCAGACGATAGTGTCGAAATCCTTGGTAAATTATTGTCTGTCAGTTATGCTCAACCTAGGAGAATGTGTCATTTCCAAACGCGATGCATTGACCGGTATTTACATTCGTCATGTAATTCCTTCGGATTTTGCCAATTGTTTACCATTTCATTTATTTTCAACCCTTCATCATGTTCCATCGATAAAATATCTAAAAGGGAATCGTCCTTCTTGATATAATCCCAAAATAATTTCCTACTTTGAACGTCAAAAAAAAAGAACAGAATTCCAAATACTGACGTTCATATGCACCTACTATTATTATATTAATCTACTAACTTATTTTTCGTTCCAGAATATTTCTTTTCCTTTTAGGTTGCATACTGACTGTCATATAAAAACAACAATTATCAACTTCACTAAGCGCTTCTACTTTTTGCCACTTCTAGAAACTTGTTTCACCATATTCTAATGCACACTAGTGCAATATGAAAAAAAAGACGGTAAATTCCATTGAAAAATGTTTGACTTTCAGACGACTTTTATAATCATCGGCAAGTTCAACATCGTCGATTTCCCGTCTGCGTTTAATCGAACAATGGAAAACAGTTTCCATTTTCTTTTGACGCGGGTCTATCGAGAGCATAGCTCTCGCGATAGATATCATTTATACGTGAGAACATATTATACGTGTAGTCGTTTTCGGTTCTTTTTCATCGTATATGGCCTGCTAGGCCCGAAGTAAAAGAGCTCGAAATCTACGTACGCGGCACGTACTTACGTACGAGCTATCTGTTCCTGGTAACTATTGTGAACGTGAATCGTGACTGTGCGACTATCGATCTTAAGGATCGTGCCGGGATAGAAGGTGCACGGACAATGACGTAACGAACGGGCGATTGCAGAATAACGAGACCAGATTCTCGATCAAATGTAGAGCAACCGGATGAATGCTCCTAGCACTCGATGTCTTCCGAGTAGAAAACAGGAGTGAAAAAAGTTGTTTCCATGCTTCCTGTATTATTCATGGTATCAGTCGTGTATCGAGTAAATTGGAGGATTTCTTTCGTTACTCTCGCGAAATACGTCCGTCCGTGTGCAAAAGTACAGATTGGAAACCTCGACGAACCAGATCGTCGCCAAGTGTCTGGTAAAAGCTGCGATAACAACGAGGAAACGTCGCCGGTATTCGTACAAATTTGTTAAATTATTTTGAAAGTTGACGGAATCCTTTCAAGCTTTCTTCCTTTGTATCTCTCTCTCTCTTAATCAAGTTTCTTCGTACGGCAGTAGATACTTTCGAAGATTTACGATATGCGATATCGTCAATCGATCACCCTTTCAATCATAGTCAAATTCGCTAATTACAATTACCTTTTTTTCGTCTATCCCAATCGAGATTCCTTTCGCTTATGCGGCGTTATAAAGTAGGAAAAAGCTAACAGGAGGACTAGTAAACATCTAATTAGGCCTTTATTGGGCTTACAATTAATCAAGCAAGGCAAGTAAAACCGAGCTTATGTAAATGGCCGGAAGATGAAGAACGGGACTGGCGGACAGACCAAGTCCAAACGTTTCCGGCAGCGCGTGTAATTCAACAAACATTCAGAGCGCACCACCGTGATTGCGCAACCTTCACTGTTGCTAAGTTAATGGCACCAATTATGCCCGTACTGAATGCTATCGCCGGCTAAATCGTAGCTCCTGTTAAAAACAGACCGGACAAAAAGGACCATGCCTCCTCGGCATGGAACTCTTCTTGCTTTCGGTTTCACATCTCTCGGCTTTTATCTACGTGACGTGACTCCTCGCCATGGGGAAGGCCCCAGTGCGTATAGCGCTGTGAAAAATACTTTCTTCGCCAAGAAAACACCGTTCTTCCGTTAGATTTCTCTGCACGATCAGAGCATGATCGTGTACGCCTGTTCGATTTGCAAATTTACTTTGACTTTTTTCTAGTGCGCATATCCGCGCGAGCCCGTTTATTATGGTTCGTCTGATGCTCGATACTTGAAAGGTTCTATCGCAAAGAACAGAAGAAGTAAGGCTACTACGTTTTTGGTCGAAGGAAAAAGAGTTTTCCTAAGGTTTTTTGTAATTGACTTTTTTACTGAGATAAATCGATTGTCGACGAAATGAACAGCGGAAAGGGAGATACATCGAAATTTTCGTGTTTTAGATTAATATAATGTGTTTTAGAATTATATATAAATTTCGTCAAGTTTAGGACAGACTAAAATATAATTTTTCTTTGTAACTAGAATATTATGAAGACTCAGATATGTCTTTACATTTTATCCTTCATCTTATATAGTCAAAAATCGTAAACAACCGTCATAGCTCCCACATTAATTTCAGTCTTTCATCTTGCCCCTAAGATAGAAATTTGAATGTAAACCGTGCATCTAAAGGACTCATATAATTGAATTGGAAAAAAAACCTAAATCTAATTTCGTACGTCCACTCGTGATTCGTCTTAGAAAGTAGAACACATTTTGAACGTGTTTCGCAATTGGCGTCAGTGCCATTACCGATGTCCACGACCGCTTTCGAGTACCATTTCTTCTCGACGATGTCCCATTTCGTTCAGACGGTCTGAATTAGAAACATTTATCATCGAGCCTTCGCGAAAGTATGTCAATCAAAATTTCTTTTATCATGCTTATTGGCTCCTTTGATAGCATCCTGTTATCATGCGACGAACATCTTTTACGAAATCATCGGCAATCAACGGAAAGAATCGATGAAATTCAATATCGTCTTCTTAAAAAATTTCACGATTGCCGAAACGTTGCAGTATGTGGCGCTTATATATATGAACTTTTCGGGTAAAATTCATAACTCCCAAGCTAATTAATTATGAACTAAACACCCAATACTTTTGTACTGAGAACTTAAAAGATTGTTGACGAATACAATATAAATACAATTTTATTAAAGAAACTTTAATACTAATTTTAGTTTTTTAAGAAATATGAAGTTGACAGATTAGTGAATATTTATTAGCTGGTATCATTTATTTGAATCGTCCCTATAATAATTGAACTTGATTTTAACTTGATGAGAATATTAAAACTTTTCTAACATAATTACGACGACTATTGTTTTTGCAAAATTGTACAAAATTATGTTCGTAGCAGTTGCGTTAATATAGTAACAGAATCTTATTGTTAAAATTCTTTCTTTACTTCAAGTTTACTTTTTTTTTGTTTCTGGTCACTTAAAAGCTATGTACGAAAGATAAATCGAATCGTTATAAATCGTTGTTGACCTAGCAAAACAAAAATGATTAAAGATTAACATTAAAAGTAAAATTAACTTTATATAGTATTAATTTTGTATAATTTTGCAGAGTATCTCTTAAAACCTTAATCGACAGTTACCAAAAGTGTTCATAAATGAATTTTACCTCAAAGAAGCGGAAAGAAAAAAAATACATGAATATAACATGCACTGACCTTTAATAGAATATGTCTTTTAAATGAAAATAAAACAAATTAGTTACAAAATTTGCTATTTTTCTAAAACAGGCACACTAACAACATCGAGGCATGAACTTCAAGGGGACCTTCTGACCCACATTTTTAAAAGTACATATCTCATAACTCTTAACCCCTTGCCGTACATTTTTTTCAGACTGTCTCCGTAATAATTCAGAGTTAAATTGTTAAAATAAAAATAGACCAGTGATTCTTGATACATCGTATATTTTAAAGTAAT
This sequence comes from Cerceris ruficornis, assembly GCA_963989415.1. Lineage (NCBI taxonomy): Eukaryota > Metazoa > Arthropoda > Insecta > Hymenoptera > Crabronidae > Cerceris > Cerceris ruficornis. Next base: position 18,978,071 of record OZ022520.1, read on the forward strand.
ATTAATATTATAGAAATAATTTTACCGCGTGGCGTCTCATTGACACTTTCAATTTGATAGATTTTGCAAAATTTGAAAATTTCCTATCCGATTCACCGCATCACGAGTGTCACTCGTTATTGTACAGCAGGGTGTTAATATTTTTCATTTATTTTAACAGCCTTCTTTACCTTCCTGATAAACACATATCTAGGAACACTAATGACAAATGTCAATCAAAATACATAAGAATAATTTTTTATTCGTGTCCCGCGTCAACACCACTTTGCGTCGCCAGGTCGGTTATCGATAGTTACTTTTAAGACACGTATAACGTAATCCTGCCTTCACAATGACAAATTTATTCTTCGCGAACAACAAAGTGACCTCCGCTTACTTAGAACATTTCACTAGTCATCGTCGCTATAATAGACGAATGATCCCCTTTGTACCGGTGGCAGTCGTTCAATGCGAATCACAGCATGCGGTACTCTGAATCATATCAAATAGATTTCCCGTAGCTGACAATAATCTCCGATTCATTCATGCCTGCAGACAGGAAAGGTCGCGGGTTAGTAGGACTTCGGGTACGGTTGCATAATTTTCTTCGTTATTAGATTGACCAATCGATATCCTTCAAAGACACCTAGCCGTTGTAAATTGATAGAAAATGTATATATAGAAAACTTACCACCGATCCGTCTATTATTCGTAAACGAATTGTACAATGGCAATTACGAGAAACGAACGTTTTTACTTCCGATCATTATTAAATGGAAATTTAATGCATCTTCTATTCAGTTCTGAAAGAATAATCTGTTTAGAGTTATTATAGTTTCCTCGGCATTTAACTTAATCCTGCGGAGATTAACACTTTCTAATGTGGATACAAAGGATTTAATGCTTTCGTAGAATCATTAGCGTTACCTTTACGATCTTCGAATTTTTTCATGCGATTAATTATTAAGCAAATTCTTAACATCGTTCAATAAATTTTCATTGCGAAACGATCGATTAATCAAGCCCGTCTGTTCGCGATGATTTTTTATTATTTCGTCGTCCATGCCGTCGGCGAAGATTTAAAAATAAAGTCTTTAATTGAAATACCCCAAAGGCACGGTTCTCGATGTAGAAATAAACGTGCAATATTTATGGAAAACGTGCATGATCTATCCGAAGCAGTTACGCTACTCGACTAATTTCTTTCTCTCGTTTCACTTTTGTTTCGCTATTCATTTTTCCTATGCTATTGCGGTGTTCCGTTGGTAACGGGTAATTTAACAACCAAATCTAATTGATTATAATTCTACAGGCAATTAATAAGGTATTATTACAAGAACAAAAAACCGGGGTACCCATGCAATTGCGTAGAAATGTATTTGAAACGTACAATTACTTTCATATCACCGCACGCAATTCGATGCTTCATTAAAACGTCAGAATCCTCGTATCTTCACCGTTTGAATTCGACTTTCATGGAAACTGCTGTTGCGTTTTCATCGCGCGCATGCTAAATGAACATCAGTTTAAAACAATTTTCTTACATGAAGTACGACAGTCTCGCGGGTATTATATCGTTATCATTGTTAATTGGCCTATGATTAACGCAATTAAACGGCGCGAAATGGGAATTGTAATTATAGAGATTCAGCGATGATAATTTACCGTTCTACATCCCGAAAATAAAAAGAGGAGCTTCTGATGTTCGTCGGAGCGAAGTTATCTGCAATTAAATTACATCAAAGATGAAAGTTTCCTATAAATATCGATCGAGATATCGTTCTCTTTTAATTCATGCTCATCGAATTCCGCAGTTTCATTCGTCACGTTCGTATAACTTCATGGATGCTCGTTGATTGCGTTAGAGGCACGGTAATTAATTGGAACGAAGGTCTAAAATAACTGTAACTATCGGCGAGATGTCGCATCATTAAAGTCGATGCATGGAATTGCATGGAAGAAAGTAAAACTTCCGTGTATGCCAGATCGGTTCGTTAGACTCGACGGTACATTTTAATTGAATATCGGCAAAGACATTTCGTGGCTCGTTAATTACATCGAGTTTCGCGCTTTATCGATCTCGTCTTATCTTCGACCTTATCATGCAGATTTTGCGGGGTTTCAGGAAAAGTGAATCGGATTTTCTCGCAAATTGGATGAGAAAATCTTACCGGTGGCGTTGTTTAATTGAGATCGTGGGTCTTTTTGCTAATTATAATCGCTTTAAATGTCGTGGTATACTTGCGGATAATTTTGTTCTAGATTGCATCAAGTGCAGTGTTGTTTTGTCCTTATTTATAATATTATCGTCTATCACTTGTGAAAGTTTTAGTTTTACAGCTTCCACTTATTTTGCAATTCACAATGAACGATAATAATTGATTTCGAAATTCATTTGACGTAATAGTCCGTTATGTAATTACAAAACTTATGGCGCTGTTATTAATTTTAATAACATCCCTATTAAAATTGTTAAATGTAATAAACCTGATGTCGCATTAATAATTACGGCTTTTATATTACCGCAACTTTCGATATCTCTGCCAACTTACCTTTTCTCCCGTTGCGTATATTCCAACAAACACACTAAATGAACAATTGTATAATTCTACAGGAAAACAGAAAATCTTTTATTTAGAAGAAGACAAAGAATATTAAAGCAGACAATGTATACACACGTATATGGGACATAAAAGTGTAACAGGAACAACAGCTTGGTAATTTTAGTTTATTATCTTGCACGGAGTTTTCCAGAAGTGAGGCCAACTAAGCCGTTATTTTTGAAAGTGGTATAAGTCGATTTTCGAGAAAGGTGTGATTAAATTTGTTTTAGGTTACCACGTTCAACGCCGCCGGAATTTCACTAGTTTCATCATTTTTACCGAAGTGAAACTTTTTCTATTAAATTCATATCTTTACAGCAGAAACATTAAAGACACAAATAGATACTATACAGTCAGCAGGACTTTAACTTTCTAATGCCAGTACTTAAATATTGAATGTATTAGGAAATTTGTAAATATTACAATTTAAAAGTCATATGAAATTTCATTCAATTCAATAGCGCCAGTCACTGGTGACCCCCATGAGGTTCAATGTGTTAACGTAGGTGTCTCCTTTTCGCATTTAAAGTGGCAAAGTAAATGAGAATGAAATGTCTTCATGATTTCGTTCAAAAGTTTCAACCGTTACATATTATGGCATGAAAGCTTTTGTATAAACTTTCAAATATCTCAACATAAGAAAAAAGAGAGTTTTGCCACTTTCAAATATAACGACTCAACTAATAGATGATATTTTTACCAATTAACGATTACTATTGTGACTATCTCCGCAATAGTTCAGAATTACATTGGTAAAATAAAAATTGATCAATGATTCTCGATGTACCGTATAATTTAACATAATATTAACATTATAGAAATAAAACCGTGTGGCGTCTCACTGATATTTTCAATTTGATAGGTTTTGTAAAACTTGAAAATCTCCTCGTCCAATTTACAGCATCACGAGTGCGACTCGTTGTTGTACGGCAAGGTGTTAACCCCTTCAGACCCGAATTTTTAAATTATAATTTAATATAATTATAATTATAATTTTTATTTATAATTTGTAAATGTACATTTTAATGGACATATGGTCCTTACGCAAAATTTGTAATATTAAGGAGATCCTGAGAAATATTTGTATAAAAAAAACCAAGTAAAACTAAGTTTAAACCTATACGTGATAAAATACAGCACGAAAAGTATTATGTCCATTACAATGTGCACAGGGTCCGAAGGGGTTAATGAATTCTAGCAAGGAAAAAATTCGTGTAGTTGTCTTTTTGAAAAAAATCGGTCAGTAAGCGCATGGTACGAACTGCACGGTACATAAAATATTATTATACTTTCTTCGTACGTTTTCATCCGACTTCTTTTCATTTCTGATTGCAATCTCCCGAGGGAAATCAGTGTTGCCTCGAATCAAAGGAAGTCCAAAATTGACGTTGATTCGCGGGGCATTCATAAATTCCCGTCACGTTTGCGGAAAGGACCGTCGACGATTGGTCGTAGAATTTTTATAAAATCTCCGTCTCTTCGATATTTCCTTCTCTACCGGCCACTAATAATCAAATAATAAGTCGGAATATTTCATAATCCCGGGATCGTTACGTCAGGTGCATTTGAATCGGCCAAAGAACACATTGGACAGCCAAAGAGAAATCTGTAAAAAAAGTAATAACACGAGGAATGCGCCGAGTGCAACATACATACGATTCGTATAACATAAATTTTTCTTTTCCGTCTTATTCCCTCGTTTCTTTCGTTTCGTTCGTTCGTGAGAAATTCCCGATGCCGTACTATGCATTTATCTAGTTAGTTTCGTTCATTCCATATTTTATTAGTGCCGGTGAAATTTCAGGCGATATTTCATCTTATTTCACAGCGTAGAAGACTTGAAGTTCAAGGCGTGAAATTTTTGAAATTCCAGCTAAAATACATTTTGTCGTGGGAAAACGTTAAAACAATTTCACAAGGAGGTTTTCTTTTCGAGAAAACTGCGTGCGAATACTTTCAGAATATGTTGGAATTAACTGGGTGTTCACCTAACAAGGATGTCTTATCCTGAAAATTATTATCCGTGTAAGTAACCATGTCTAATTGTAAATCCAACATATTTCTATAAATAGTATCTTTAATCGGGATGATACTTAATTCAGAATTCTATTAAATGTATGCACAAAGAAAATTTAACAGATACAATTTCTTAAATAATTATCTGTTAAACATTTATGATCGCACACAGCATGCAAGCCGATTATACGTATCACTTTCAGTGCGCATCTTCGGAACGAATGACCTTTACACGATAAATTACATATCGTTTCGTATAATAATTAAATAACCTTTTGTAATTCTTGCGAAAGTTTAAACAAATGAAAAATAACGGAGGGGTAAATGAATTTCGCATTAGAAGTACCATGCTATAAGTAACATAATACTTTCATTTTCTGGTAATCTGCATGACGATGCTAAATAGGTAAAGGCAAACCTGTTTATCTAACCAATGATCGAACTGGTTTAATTAAAAATCACAGAAGCCTGACACGCATGAACGGCTGCGTCGAAACCGAAAGTACGTTTTTCTCCGACCAGGTGCGACAAGAGCTGCCCCGTGTTTGTTTAACAGTTGACATTTCGGGATACTTTTCGCAATTGTGAATAATACCGTGCCGTGGAGTAAAACGATCTAAAAGTGATCGTGCAACTGAAAGTCGTTCAACGAACGACGTTTTTCTATAAATCTCTTGCAATTTTTCCTTACGAATTCCTATTATACAATCATTATCGTATCAGAGGAAATAATGATGCGATCGAAACTGAATAAAATTAGTTTTGCGAATAATTTTTCAAGAATTCCGTTTTTATGTTCGCCTACAATTTTCCTTACAATTTCTTCTTACGTAATGTTATTATATCAGAGAAATAATGGTGCAAATGATAACTATCGATTTAAATCAGGATTTCAAATTAT